>CM016617.1:52229872-53550699 GCA_005393395.2 Gossypium australe
CACCACGTCCGAATCTGTATGCTACGGGGAAAATTGTTTTCTAATAGGTTCAGATTTTTCGTTTAGAAGTCGGATGAAAACATGGTGTACTTGAAACAAATTTGGGTAGTCTTATTTGAAAAACAGTTGATGTATTCGAAACCCGGAGATTTTGAAAACTTAGCCAGAGTGTATAGTTAAAACGAGTTTAAACCATTTAAAACCTCAGTAGTTTCTTAGTGATACATAAAACACTTTTAAACTTAGGTGAATTACAAGTTAGAATTGGAAACCAGTTGAATTTGTTTATCAAAAAGACTTAGTGTGATACCCGATGGTATAGTTAAAAACACATTGCGTATAGTTTGAAAACATTATCTTTCCAAATTTTAGTAAAATTTATTCCGAGTTATTTTGTTAAGGCATATCAAAATCAACTTAAAACATAGACAGCATAAAACATAACTTAAAAGGCCTTTTACATTCCAAAATAAAACCCAATTTAAAGTAATAAGCTAAAGTACCAAAAGTTCTAGAGTCTGAGTAAAAACTTTATTCAGCATGGCATGTGCACCCCGAGTCCATCCCGGCTCCAAGTCCGCGTCTACGAGTCACCTGAATGTCAAAGGAGAGGGTGAGTCGAGTGACTCAGTGTGTAAATCCCGCTCCCAAGAAAACAACATGCTAACACACATCATACATAGCAACATGATTAATGCAACCCAATCCTAACCATCCATATCGCCTTTTCTACCCCGTGTGGTACCAAACCACTGGTGGTGCCAAACCACTGGTGACATATAGTCACAATGTGCTCCCAAAGCACTGGTGTCCCAAAGACACGATATCCGTCAATGTGCTACCAAAGCACTGGTGTCCCAAAGACACATTGTGCTACCAAAGCACTGGTGACCGAAGTCACAAATCCAAT
Source organism: Gossypium australe (assembly GCA_005393395.2). Classification (NCBI taxonomy): domain Eukaryota; kingdom Viridiplantae; phylum Streptophyta; class Magnoliopsida; order Malvales; family Malvaceae; genus Gossypium; species Gossypium australe. Next base: position 52,230,783 of record CM016617.1, read on the forward strand.
GATGATGGGCCAACCCATCGTGTGTTACCAAAACACTAGCAGACGATCCCATATCTCAAGTGGGGCCAACCCACGGTGGTCAAACCACAGGGACAAGTCGCAATGAGGTGCCAAACCTCTGGTGTCCCAAAGACACAATGTGCTACCAAAGCACTGGTGACCGTAGTCACAATCTGGTGATGGGGCCAACCCATCGTGTGTTACCAAAACACTGGCGTCAATCCCGTATATCATCTGTGGGGCCAACCCACTGTGGTACTGAGCCACTGGGACGAGACGCTGAGGTACCAAACCTCTGGAGGTGCCAAACCTCTGGTGACCCAAAGTCACAAAGTGTGCTACCAAAGCACTGGTGCTCGTCAGCACAAAATATCATACTCCCTCCTCTCATATCACCCATCAACATGCCAAACTCATGTAATCATGCATATCATACTATCATGCATATCATGCCAATATGTCTAATCTCATACCCCAAGTCATATATTACCACAACCATGATGTCATATAAATCATCAATATATTTTATAACAATAATGATACTGACTTACCCGAGTCCAGAATCATACCCATTAGGGTATCATACAGTCACCACTGTTTCATTAGTCATCACACAGATTATTAAACATATTACTAAATATAAGTGTGTTAGTAAACACACCTGATAGTTACGAGTCTAGAAATCCCAACCAAAGCGATCTAGATCCCTTCGATGACTAGCTCCTTCACTTGATTTGGTTTCCTACCAAATCCGAACCCACAGTGGTTCCTTCCTCAACACCCGGCTACCTTCAAAAGAGACTATCAATCTTTAAAAGCTTGGCTACACGAGATAAAGAATCAACTAATATCAACTAATAGCACTAACACTTACCAATCCTTACCCCACTTGGCTAATCGGAGAACGGAGGTTTCACCAGATTGTATCCAAAGTCCGAATGACCTATAATGGAATGGGTTCCAAAACCAATGATTAGCACTCACCATAAGGCCACATTCGGCTCTTAATCAATCCAAACGATTAAGAACAGAAAAGAGAAGAAATGGCCATTCGGCCAAAACTTACCACCACCAACGATTAAAGCAAGGCTTCCAAATACCACTGATGTTCGGCCAAAAGATCACAAGAAAGGGGTGTATAAATTCGGCTAACACTTGGAATAAAGAAGGAGAATTTGCTTTTTAGCTGATTAACACCCTTGTGACCGATTCAGAATGAAAGAAGAAAGAAAATAATTGTGATATGAGAGTAGAGTGGCAATGGAATTTCGGCAAGATGGTTTAGGAAGAAGAGGGAAATCGGCAATCAATAGAAGAAAAGTTCGGCTTAAGGTTTTGGGAAGAAAAGAAATGATGGAAATATTTTGGGAGGTGACTTTCGGTTTTGAGCAAGAAAAGGGATGGAGAAGAATGCTTTGGAAGACAAGTTTCGGCTCAACAAAATGGGGAACAAGAAGATGGTATAGGAGATAACATTCGGCTAACACAAATCAAAAGGGAGTAAAGCAGTTTCGGCTACCCAGGTTCCAAGAGAAGAAAAGAGGAAAGTAGGAAAAGAATGGGTGCTAGTTTCGGTTTCCACAAGAAAGAAAAACGAACAAAGTACACACTTGAAAATTCGGCTACACTTGACAAAATGGGAAGAAAGTAGTTTACTACTCTTGACCGAAACAACCCCAAAATGCCAAAAATGCAAAATGAAATTCGGCTAGCACCTCTTCCCACTATGCCGTCACTTCCCCCCACTCCAAGCCCCAAAATTCGGCCAAATCCCTCCATTAATTCCCCTCCACTCATTTGAAATGTGGTGACCAAGTCTTCCTCCACTTTTTCCTCTCTTCCTTCCATTTGAATGGGTGGACCAAGTCCAAGGAAGAATTCGAATTGCCTTCTAACTCTTCCTCCATGCCGTCCAAAATAAGAGCCAAAATGGGGAATCCTGCTGCTCGAACACTGGACCTCCACCCCTTGATGTTGACGCCATACCAAGCTCCATGTGGCGTCCCCCCTTGCCACTTTGCTAGCTCCTCATTTGTGCTACTAAACACCAAAAATAAAATAAAAACCCCAGCTTCCTCAGCTCCTCTCCTATAGAGCCTAAAAACAAAAATTCTCCTTAACACTCGGGCATACACCTAGGCTATAATTAAGCCCCTAAGACATAAAATAGCACACAGCACACCACATACAGGCAATAACATGCAACAACAAAATAGCCCCCCTAACCCGGGATATTACAGTTCTACCCCCCTTAAAAATAATTTCGGCCTCGAAATTACCTGGTCAAAAGAGTTGCGGGTATTGCTGTCTCATCATATCCTCGGGTTCCCACGTCGCTTCTTCTACACCATGATTCCGCCAAAGTACCTTAACCAAAGGCACAGATTTCCTACGCAGAACTTTCACATCCCGATCAAGAATCTGCACAGGTTCTTCTTCCATAGACAAGTCTGGATTCACCTCGATCTCTTCCACTGCTACCACATGCGACGGATCTGAACGATACCTCCGAAGCATCGAAACGTGAAAAACGTCGTGAATCTGACTAAGCTCTGCTGGCAACTCAAGCTGATACGCTACTGGTCCAACTCGCCTCAACACCTTATACGGCCCAATGAACCTCGGACTTAGCTTACCTTTCTTCCCGAACCTCAGAACCTTCTTCCAAGGCGAGACCTTCAGAAACACTCGATCCCCAACAGCAAACTCTATATCTCTTCGCTTAAGATCGGCATAAGACTTCTGCCGGTCCGAAGCTTCCTTTAATCGAGCCTGAATCAACTTAACCTTGTCCTCAGTCTCAGCTACTAACTCAGGTCCTAACAACTGACGTTCCCCTAACTCTGTCCAACATGTAGGTGAGCGACACTTCCTACCATACAATGCCTCATACGGAGCCATCTTGATGCTCGCTTGGTAACTGTTGTTGTAGGCAAACTCGGCCAACGGTAGAAACTCCTCCCAACTACCCCTGAAATCCAAGACACAACCTCTCAGCATGTCCTCTAAGATCTGAATGACCCTTTCTGATTGTCCGTCAGACTGCGGGTGGAAAGCCGTGCTGAAATCTAAACGAGTACCCAATGCTTGATGCAATGCTTTCCAGAACCTTGAAGTAAACCTGGGATCCCTATCCGAGATTATCGAAACTGGCACACCGTGCAACCTCACTATCTCTGAAACATACAGCTTCGCTAGCTTCTGAAGTGAGTAGTCAACCCTCACTGGAATAAAGTGAGCTGATTTAGTCAGATGATCCACCACTACCCAAACTGAATCCTTCTTGCTTGGCGTAAGCGGTAACCCACTGACAAAATCCATGGTTATCCTTTCCCACTTCCACTGCAGAATCTTCACAGGCTGAAGCAAACCCGATGGCAACTGATGTTCAGCCTTGACCTGCTAACAAGTCAGACATTTCCCAACAAACTCTGTTACCTCTTTCTTCAACCCAGGCCACCAAAACTGCTCTCTCAGATCCTTATACATCTTGCTACCTCCAGGATGCATAGCATGAGGACTGCTATGTGCGTCCTGAAGAATCTTCTGCCTCAGCTCAACATCTTTAGGCATACAAGCCTTACCCTGAAAACACAGAACCTCATCACTAGACAAGCTGTAACCCTCCAAACCACCATTCTGCACTTGCAACCTTCGCGCACTCAGAACCTCATCCCCTAACTGCTTCTCCCTGATCTGCTCAATCCAAGTAGGCTTAACCTGCAGCTCTGCCAAAATACTCCCGTCGTCATACAAGCTCAAATGGGCAAACAATGCTCTTAAGTCCGAAACAACCTTGCGGCTTAACGCGTCTGCCACCACGTTAGCCTTGCCCGGGTGATACTCGATGGAACAGTCGTAATCTTTCAGCAACTCAACCCATCTACGCTGCCTCAAATTCAAATCCTTCTGAGTCAGTAGATACTTCAGACTCTTGTGATCGGTGTAGACTATTGATCTCTCTCCATACAAGTAGTGCCTCCAAATCTTTAAGGCAAAAACTACAGCCGCTAGCTCCAAATCGTGCGTCGGATAGTTGACCTCATGTGGCCTCAGCTGTCGAGAAGCGTAAGCCACAACCTTACCTTCTTGCATCAGCACACAACCCAGACCCGTATGTGATGCGTCGCAATAGACTGTGTATTCCTTACCAGCCTCAGGTTGAATTAGAACCGGAGCTTCAGTCAAGATCTTCTTTAACTTATCAAAGCTTTCCTGCTGTTTCTCAGTCCAAACAAACGGAACCTCTTTCCTTAACAACTTGGTCATCGGCGCTGCTATCAACGAGAAACCCTCAACAAACCTTCTGTAGTATCCGGCCAAACCCAGAAAACTACGAATCTCAGCCACTGTCCTAGGTGGCTTCCAATCCAAAACAGCCTCAATCTTACGAGGATCTACTCGAATTCCCTCTGCTGACACTACATGACCCAAAAACGTCACTTCTCTAAGCCAGAACTCGCACTTACTGAACTTAGCATAGAGTTGCTTTTCCCTCAGAATCTGCAGCACCACCCTCAAATGCTTATCATGCTCTTCCTCTGTCCTTGAGTACACTAAAATGTCATCTATAAAAACCACCACGAACTGATCTAGATACTGCTGAAACACCCTGTTCATCATATCCATAAACGCTGCCGGTGCGTTAGTCAACCCGAATGGCATTACCAGGAATTCGTAGTGCCCATACCGAGTCCGAAACGCTGTTTTATGGATATCAGCCTCCTTAACCTTTAGCTGATGGTACCCAGACCTCAGATCAATCTTAGAGAATACCGCAGCACCCTTCAGCTGATCAAACAAGTCATCTATCCGTGGCAACGGATACTTGTTTTTAATCGTCAGCTTGTTCAACTGGCGGTAGTCTATGCACATCCGCATCGTGCCATCTTTCTTCTTAACGAAAAGAACCGGCGCACCCCACGGCGAAACACTTGGCCTGATAAAACCTCGATCCAATAACTCCTGGATCTGAGCCTTAAGCTCCACCAATTCCTTTGGTGCCATCCTATACGGAGCAATAGACACTGGCGCAGTCCCGGGTAACAGATCAATCCCGAACTCTACCTCACGATCTGGCGGCAAACCCGGAAGTTCCTCAGGAAACACATCAGCAAATTCCTTAACAGTACGAACCTTCTCAACTGCAGACTCTTTAGCCTCCAAGGCATACACATGAACCACATACGCTTCACAGCCCTTCCTGACCATCTTCTCCGCTTTCAAAGCAGATACCACATTTGATAAGTAATCTCTCCTATTACCTATCATAGCCACCTCTACACCATCACCCGACTTAAGAACCATGCGCTTGGCCGCGCAATCCAGCCTCGCCTGGTACTTAACCAACCAATCCATCCCAAGAATCAAATCGAACTCCCCAAACGGCAGTTCCATCAGATCAGCAGCAAACACTACCCCTTGGAGTTCTAGGGGTACCTCTCTAAACAGTTTATCTACTACTACAGAGTGACCTAGAGGGCTAATCACAGTCATCTGCCTAGAAGATACCTCAGAGTCTAAGTCCATTGTCTCTACTATACTACTGGCAACATAAGAGTGCGTAGAACCCACATCAATTAAAGCAGTATAAGGAGTACCAAAAATCAAGAACGTACCGGTTATGACGTCTGGTGCGTCGCCCTCCTCTCGGCGCCTCGCAGCATATACCAATCCAGGCTGTCTAGCATCAGAACTACCTGCACCTCTGCCCGGTGCTCCACGACCCCGACCAGATCCATAACCACCTCTGCCATTACCACGGCCCCTCTGCGGTGGCGGTCCATTACCTCTGAACTGATTACGGCCCTGACTCTCAGACTGAATCCTGGCCATCCTACGCGGACAGTCCCTAATGCGATGCTCCAGAGAACCACACTCGAAGCACCCTTTACCACCAATCCAACAACCACCCCAATGAGATTTCCCACACTGATTACACTGCGGTGGTCCCTGCCTCGCAGCAACAAACCTAGCAGACTGATTCTGCCCACTCGGTCTAGCCCTCTTCTGCGGATTACCAGACGAACCAGAAGACCCAAAGCTCCTCTTAAGCCTACTCCTGTCCATACTCTGTCTTACTGATTCTTTGACACCCTCGGCTACTTTAGCCTTCTCAACTAAGACAGCAAACTCGCGCTCCTGCTGAGGAGCAATCAGCAGCCTCAACTCGTCTCGCAGACCATCCTCGAAACGAACACACCTCTCATGCTCAGTGGCTACAATGCCCCTGGCATACCTACTCAACTTCAGGAACTCAGCCTCGTACTCCGCAACAGATTTACTCCCCTGAACAAGCCTCAGAAATGCCTTTCTTTGGGAGTCGATGTAACTAGCCCCGATGTACTTCTTTTGATAAGCAGCCCTGAAATAGTCCCATGTCAAATCCTCAGCTGCCACACTGTCTCGCACCGTGAGCCACCATTGATAGGACTCATCTCGAAGAAGCGATACGATGCCCTTCAGCTTCTCTTCAGTTGTCAGGTCCAGATCATCCATGATCCGCTCAGTTGCCTCCAGCCAATATTCAGCAGTGCTAGGAGCAACACCCGATACACCTCGGAAGAATTCGGCCCCGTTAGCCCGGAGTCGCTCAGGAACTGATTTCCTAACTCCTGCACCACCACTAGCCCCAGCTACCCTTTCCAACACTCGCAGCATCGCCTGTGACACTGCATCGTCTCCAGTCTGATCTTGGAACTCACCACCTCCAGCTGGTGGCGGGACCGGTATCTCATTTTCTGACCCCTGCCCAGATCCTACGGGCTCAGAAACCGTCATTCTACCCCTACCTCTACCGCGAGTATTACGACCACGTCCTCCTCGAGTGCTCATGACTAATCTTTCTACGTATCTGATTAGAGAATTTTATGCATCAGTATTTATTTCACTTGTTTAAAAAGCAAGTCTTATGAACATTAAAGAGGGTTTGTTTTCGCAAGTTCACAGAATCCTATCAGTTTCAATCTCTAAGGTAGTATACTATTGCTAGTCATCACATCATATCATATCCAATCAATTCACAAAGAATAGTCCGGGGTACTTACCTGGGCGAACTGGTGCCGGAGACTCGGTGCCATGCCTTTCAAAACCATACTTTCAAACAAACATTTAAACAGACTTTTGAAAACCATTTTGGGCCTCAGGCCCACAGCCGAGCCTTTGAACTTGGCTCTGATACCACAAATGTAACACCCCAAACCCGGACAAGACACCACGTCCGAATCTGGTATGCTACGGGGAAAATTGTTTCTAATAGGTTCAGATTTTTCGTTTAGAAGTCGGATGAAAACATGGTGTACTTGAAACAAATTTGGGTAGTCTTATTTGAAAAACAGTTGATGTATTCGAAACCCGGAGATTTTGAAAACTTAGCCAGAGTGTATAGTTAAAACGAGTTTAAACCATTTAAAACCTCAGTAGTTTCTTAGTGATACATAAAACACTTTTAAACTTAGGTGAATTACAAGTTAGAATTGGAAACCAGTTGAATTTGTTTATCAAAAAGACTTAGTGTGATACCCGATGGTATAGTTAAAAACACATTGCGTTATAGTTTGAAAACATTATCTTTCCAAATTTTAGTAAAATTTATTCCGAGTTATTTTGTTAAGGCATATCAAAATCAACTTAAAACATAGACAGCATAAAACATAACTTAAAAGGCCTTTTACATTCCAAAATAAAACCCAATTTAAAGTAATAAGCTAAAGTACCAAAAGTTCTAGAGTCTGAGTAAAAACTTTATTCAGCATGGCATGTGCACCCCGAGTCCATCCCGGCTCCAAGTCCGCGTCTACGAGTCACCTGAAATGTCAAAGGAGAGGGTGAGTCGAGTGACTCAGTGTGTAAATCCCGCTCCCAAGAAAACAACATGCTAACACACATCATACATAGCAACATGATTAATGCAACCCAATCCTAACCATCCATATCGCCTTTTCTACCCCGTGTGGTACCAAACCACTGGTGGTGCCAAACCACTGGTGACATATAGTCACAATGTGCTCCCAAAACACTGGTGTCCCAAAGACACGATATCCGTCAATGTGCTACCAAAGCACTGGTGTCCCAAAGACACAATTGTGCTACCAAAGCACTGGTGACCGAAGTCACAAATCCAATGATGATGGGGCCAACCCATCGTGTGTTACCAAAACACTAGCAGACGATCCCATATCTCAAGTGGGGCCAACCCACGGTGGTCAAACCACAGGGACAAGTCGCAATGAGGTGCCAAACCTCTGGTGTCCCAAAGACACAATGTGCTACCAAAGCACTGGTGACCGTAGTCACAAATCTGGTGATGGGGCCAACCCATCGTGTGTTACCAAAACACTGGCGTCAATCCCGTATAATCATCTGTGGGGCCAACCCACTGTGGTACTGAGCCACTGGGACGAGACGCTGAGGTACCAAACCTCTGGAGGTGCCAAACCTCTGGTGACCCAAAGTCACAAAGTGTGCTACCAAAGCACTGGTGCTCGTCAGCACAAAATATCATACTCCCTCCTCTCATATCACCCATCAACATGCCAAACTCATGTAATCATGCATATCATACTATCATGCATATCATGCCAATATGTCTAATCTCATACCCCAAGTCATATATTACCACAACCATGATGTCATATAAATCATCAATATATTTTATAACAATAATGATACTGACTTACCCGAGTCCAGAATCATACCCATTAGGGTATCATACAGTCACCACTGTTTCATTAGTCATCACACAGATTATTAAACATATTACTAAATATAAGTGTGTTAGTAAACACACCTGATAGTTACGAGTCTAGAAATCCCAACCAAAGCGATCTAGATCCCTTCGATGACTAGCTCCTTCACTTGATTTGGTTTCCTACCAAATCCGAACCCACAGTGGTTCCTTCCTCAACACCCGGCTACCTTCAAAAGAGACTATCAATCTTTAAAAGCTTGGCTACACGAGATAAAGAATCAACTAATAGCACTAACACTTACCAATCCTTACCCCACTTGGCTAATCGGAGAACGGAGGTTTCACCAGATTGTATCCAAAGTCCGAATGACCTATAATGGAATGGGTTCCAAAACCAATGATTAGCACTCACCATAAGGCCACATTCGGCTCTTAATCAATCCAAACGATTAAGAACAGAAAAGAGAAGAAATGGCCATTCGGCCAAAACTTACCACCACCAACGATTAAAACAAGGCTTCCAAAATACCACTGATGTTCGGCCAAAAGATCACAAGAAAGGGGTGTATAAATTCGGCTAACACTTGGAATAAAGAAGGAGAATTTGCTTTTTAGCTGATTAACACCCTTGTGACCGATTCAGAATGAAAGAAGAAAGAAAATAATTGTGATATGAGAGTAGAGTGGCAATGGAATTTCGGCAAGATGGTTTAGGAAGAAGAGGGAAATCGGCAATCAATAGAAGAAAAGTTCGGCTTAAGGTTTTGGGAAGAAAAGAAATGATGGAAATATTTTGGGAGGTGACTTTCGGTTTTGAGCAAGAAAAGGGATGGAGAAGAATGCTTTGGAAGACAAGTTTCGGCTCAACAAAATGGGGAACAAGAAGATGGTATAGGAGATAACATTCGGCTAACACAAATCAAAAGGGAGTAAAGCAGTTTCGGCTACCCAGGTTCCAAGAGAAGAAAAGAGGAAAGTAGGAAAAGAATGGGTGCTAGTTTCAGTTTCCACAAGAAAGAAAAACGAACAAAGTACACACTTGAAAATTCGGCTACACTTGACAAAATGGGAAGAAAGTAGTTTACTACTCTTGACCGAAACAACCCCAAAATGCCAAAAATGCAAAATGAAATTCGGCTAGCACCTCTTCCCACTATGCCGTCACTTCCCCCCACTCCAAGCCCCAAAAATTCGGCCAAATCCCTCCATTAATTCCCCTCCACTCATTTGAAATGTGGTGACCAAGTCTTCCTCCACTTTTTCCTCTCTTCCTTCCATTTGAATGGGTGGACCAAGTCCAAGGAAGAATTCGAATTGCCTTCTAACTCTTCCTCCATGCCGTCCAAAATAAGAGCCAAAATGGGGAATCCTGCTGCTCGAACACTGGACCTCCACCCCTTGATGTTGACGCCATACCAAGCTCCATGTGGCGTCCCCCCTTGCCACTTTGCTAGCTCCTCATTTGTGCTACTAAACACCAAAAATAAAATAAAAACCCCAGCTTCCTCAGCTCCTCTCCTATAGAGCCTAAAAACAAAAATTCTCCTTAACACTCGGGCATACACCTAGGCTATAATTAAGCCCCTAAGACATAAAAATAGCACACAGCACACCACATACAGGCAATAACATGCAACAACAAAATAGCCCCCCTAACCCGGGATATTACACAAAAAATTTTCTTCTTTTATATATCGAGAAGTCCAAGGGATAGTGTGATGTGTCTCTGACCAAGTTCCAACATCACGAGCTTCCGAGCACTATAAAACAGAGGAAATAAAACAGAGTAAGCATATTATGCTTAGAAGTTCGTATAACAAGAATTTAACTTACCAATCATATTCATTTAAAGTAAGCATACAAACATGCGTCCAAAACATTATGGCCAATTACCTAGACACTTGCTCTCATCAAAAAGGTTAGTCATGAAATTTGCATGAACATCAAAAAAACAAAAATAAGCTCATCATGCAACCATTTCCATGTATTTCAGGGATATTCAAGATATAATTCATTTATTTCTCATATTTTCTCACATCAGAGGTTTTGTCCATTGAATCATTAAAGTATCGATGAATACTCGGGTAGTACACACAAGGTGTACTTATCAATGATCCGTCAATTCATATATAGGGGTGCTCATTAGAGCACATAACCGGGAACTGCACTTGTGAGCCTTATAACGAGAAGCCCATGTGAGCCATGTATCGAGAAGCTTATCCGGGTCGTACAATGAGAAGCTCATAAGATCCATAATCGAAAATTTCACAAAGAACCTGTATTCAACATCGAAATAGGGTTACGGAGCATTACCAGACATATCATACAATTACACATACCTTTCACATACATTTTGTAATTTCATATAATCATTAATTAATAACATTCGTATTGTCCCTACCACGAGCCTACGAGGCCTAAACATTCATTCGGGGTGGTTCGAGACTAAACCGATAACTTTGAAATCTTTAAGAACACAGAGAAATTTTTTGTCAAAAACAGGGGACACACACCTGTGTGGCCCAGCTGTGTGTCTCACATGGCCAAAGACACGCCTATGTCACAGGCCGTGTGGACATCCCAAATGGAGGCACATGGCCGTGTCCCAACCTATGTCCTACCTTGTGTAACTCTCTGACTTGGGTCACACGGCCAACACATTAGCTCGTGTGCCCTAAAAATGGCCATACAAGCCCGTGTACCAGGCCGTGTGCTAGGTCGTGTCAAACCTGTAGGGTATACTAACTTATGTCACACAGCCAAGTCACACAGCCGTGTGTGAAGCCGTGTGGAACATACTAACTTGGTTTCTAATTCAACACCAGGAGACACACGACCGTGTAACCTGACCATGTGTCGCACACGGCTGAGACACATGCCCGTGCCTCTGGCCGTGTGGACAAAAATAGGCTATTAACCAAGCCATCTTGCCACCCAAATTTACACATACCTATACAACTCAAATGGCACATAATCAAAGCATATATGGGCATCCAATTCAAGCACAACTAAGACCAAATAATGCCAATTCAAAGCATACAATTTTCACAATCTTAAAACACCTAATTTGTCACTTTCAATTGTGCACAACTTTACCTAAAACCATATGTATAACATAACTCTTAATGCACTCATATGGTACTCAAAATACCAATCCACAATAAGGCATACACTAAGCAATTTGCTACCTTCACTACCATATCTCATCTAGGCATTCAATAAGTAGATATAAACCTCATCACCAAAGAGCATTAACACATATATGTAAATCACCATATTTGCCACAATAAGCCAACTCAAATGGCTACATCCAACACCAAATACATATCAAATTGACCAAAAACTTAGTTTTAAAAGTACCAAAGTAGTAGTTGGATAGTGTAACGAAGTCTCTGACGATCCTTGAATTCGATCTAGCTTTGAAATCACTATAAAACATGGTAAAATAGACAAAGTAAGCTTTATAGCTTAGTAAGCTCATATGCAAATAATAAGCAAAACTTACTATTTAATTTCCATTCAAAATATACATAAACTTACCACAAAATATCATCTACTTAACCATAAACTTAAACCTTTCGTATGATCAATTCACATTCATTTTTTGTACATACATGTATCGATACGTATCTATTCTCACCAATTCATATCTTCGATATACCCGTTGAACCATTTGGAATAAAGTCGGATACTTAGGAATCTCGCACCCTAAGTGCCAATATCATGGCTCGAAGCCAACTCAATGAATCTCACACCCGAAGTGCCAATATCATGGCCCGAAGCCAACTTAATGAATCTCGCACCCGAAGTGCCAATATCATGGCCCGAAGCCAACTCAATGTATCCCCTAATGACATGTCATCGTATCTTAACCTATTCCTAAGGTTCAAACGGGATTTCCAATGCCGAATCTTTGTCGAATGCATCTGCAAGATCATAATTCATAGTTTATACAATATCGAAGCATTTAAAACATAAATATAATAATGCTTATTACACATGAACTTACCTCGGACACAAAAAAGGCCAAATAGGTCAATTAGTCGAGTACTTTGTTTTTCCCTCGATCTAGATCTGTATTTCGCTTTTCTTGATCTATATGTAATCAAATTTAGCTTATTTAATTACCTCTCTATTCAATTTAATCCAAAACATTCATTAAAGCATATTTACACTTTTGCCCCTAGTATTTCACAACTTTTACAATTTCATCCTTATTTCATAAAATCACATATTCATGCAATTTAACCACAACCCATGCTCGCCAAATTTCAATTAGGTCCCTCGTAGCCCATATTTTCCATTTATTTCACATTTTAACCACAAAGTTTCCACATTTCACAATTTAATCCCTAATTTGCATTTTCACTAAAAATCACTTAACAAAACTTGTATAACTATCATTGAACATCCATAATCTATCATCAATCATAAAAATACATGATGCTTATTCATCAATGGAAACATCCTAAATCTTTAACAATTTTGCAAAATAGTCCCTGGGCTAGCTAAACTAAGCTACAACGATCTCAAAAACATAGAAATCATTAAAAATGGGACAAAATGAACTTACAATTAAGCCATGAAGTTACCGAACTTTGAAGCTATTTTAATGGCTTTCTCCAACCCTAAATTCGGCTATGAAGATGAATGAAATTGATAGCTTTTTATTTTATTATTTTTACTTTAATTAACCAAATTACTAAATTAACCTTTAATTAAACATTTAAAACACCTAATAATGTGTCCATAAATGTCCACTCACCATTATAATGGTCTAATTACTACTGAAGGACCTTTACTTTAATATTCCATAGCTATTTGACACCTCTAGTTAATAGAACTCAAGTTTTACACTTTTAGCGATTTAGTCCTTTTTATCAAATTGAGCATTTAAACAATAAAATTTCCTAATGAAAATTTCACACAATCATATATTCATGTTGTAGACATTAAAATAATAATAAAATAAATATTTCAACATCGAATTTGTGGTCCCGAAACCACTATTCTGATTTGACCAAAAATGGGTTGTAACAGAACCATATCGGGAAGCTCACGAAAAGCCTATCGAGAAGCTCACAAAGAGCCATGTAACTGGAAGCTACGGATAGCCATATATCGGGAAGTTCAAGCAAGCACTATCGGGAAACTCACAAAGAGCCAATTTAACAGGAAGCTAATGAAGAGCCTATAATCGGGATGCTCATAACAGCTAAGGTATGTCTACAACAAATGTAGGATCACAACCTATCAGGACGCTCCGAAGAGCTATAAAAAAAAAGCTTGCAAGAACCATATAACAGGAAACTCGAGAGGGCTAATAACATGATGCTCTTTCAAGCTATGGTGTGTCCGCAACATATGCAGGATTACAACCAATACGGAAAACTTGCATCCATCGATTTTCATTTGACCAAATGGGACTTAACATTTCTCAGGCATTATTAGATATTCAATCAATTTCATATACACAGTAATAATATAATTCACATACACAACATTTAATTTAAACATATAAAAATACACAATTTAGTTACACGAACTTACCTCGATACTTGTTCCTAAATGAGAATCTACTAACCCGAAACTTTTTCTTTTCCTCGATCTAACTCCTTATTTGGTATTTCCAGATCTATATAAATGAATTTAATCATCAATTTATTACATTTCACATTCAAATCAATTCAATTCACATCTTGGGCAAAAGTACCATTTTTCCCCTATACTTTTTATTAATTCTAATTTCGTCCTTATGCTCGGAAAATGAAATTCATGCAATTTAATCCTTAATCCAAGCCTACCTGAATTTTTCATAAAACATTTGCAGCTCATGTATTTCACAAAAATAAAAAATTTTCCATGAATTTTACATCTTTACAATTTAGTCCCTAAATCACAATTTCATCAAAATTCACTTTACAAAAGTTGTTTATCTATCAGCAACCTTTCATTTTCTACCATAAATTTCAAAATTTCAGAATATTCATTCATGGAAAATTTTTAATACCTTGATAACTTTGAAAATTGATCCCCAAAATAGATAGATTAGGTTGTTACGATCTCGAAAATATAAAAATTACTAAAAACGGGACATGATTACTTACCCAATTAGGCTTGATTGTATATCTCTCTTAGCTAGGGTTTCCACAGAAAATATTTGGGGAAGATGATGAAATAAGATGATATTAAGTTATTATCATCTTTATTTATTTTTATTTCCAATTTAATCATTTTCTTTTTCTAAATTTCCATGGATGAATTATCAAAAATATCTACTAACTTCTTTTAATGGTTTAGTTACCATATAAGGACCTCAAGTTTTGAATTCCATAGCTATTTGATACTTATAGCTACTAGAACTCAGCTTTTGCATTTTATACAATTTGGTCCCTTTTGTAATTAAACATGTAATCGGAAAAATTTTTTTATCAAAATGTTCATACGTTTTTCCTATCATAATGTAGACCATGCAATAATATTAAAATAAATTTTCTTTTTGACTCGGATTTGTGGTCCTGAAACCACTGTTCTAATTTTACTGAAAACGGGATGATACAACTCTCCCCCTTAAAGAATTTTCATCCTCGAAAATCTTACTAGTAAAGAGGTTCAGTTATTGCTTTTTCATTGTTTCCTCCGGTTCCCAGGTAGCTTCTTCTATTCCATCCTATTGCCAAAGAACTTTCACTAAAGCTACCTTTTTATTTCTTAATTCTTTCGTCTCACGTGCCAAAATTTTAATCAGTTCTTCACTATAAGTTATGTCAGGCTAAATCTCAACTTCTGTCTGAGAAATAACATGTGAAGGATCTGACAGATACCGTCGCAACATTGACACATGGAAAACATTATGAATTCTGTCAAGCTCCTGTGGTAATGCCAATCTGTATGCAACAGGTTTAATTGTTTTAATAATCTTATATGGTCCAATAAACCGTAGACTCAATTTTCCTTTACGACCAAACCGAAGAACTTTCTTCCAAGGTGATACTTTCAAGAATACCTTGTCTCCAACTTAGAATTCTATTTCTTTTCGTTTAAGATCGGCATAAGACTTTTGACGATCAGAGGCTGCTTTCAAGCTATCCCGAATTACTTTCACATTTTCTTCAGTTTCATAAATCAAATCAACTTCGTGTATCTTTTTTCTCACTGAACTCTGTCCAGTACAACAGAGTTCTACATTTACGACCATACAGAGCCTCATACGATGCCATTTTAATACTTGACTGATAGATATTATTGTATGCTAATTCAACTAAAGGTAAATATTTTCCCAGTTACCTTCGAATTCCAACACACAACACTGAAGCATATCTTCTAAAATCTGTATCACACGTTCGGATTGTCCATCAGTCTGAGATGAAAAGTGGTGCTTAAATGTAACTGTGTACCCAAAGCTTCTCGCAACTTTTTCTAGAATCGGGATGTAAATCGAGGATCTCTGTCTGAAATAATAGAGACTGGTACTCCATGTAGTCTAACAATCTTAGAAACATATAACTCTGCTAATCTATCTAGGGAGAAATCCACACGTACCGGAATAAAATGTGCAGATTTTGTTAGACGGTCAGCGATTACCTAGATGGCGTCTTTCTTTTTCAGATATAGGGGTAATCCCAATACAAAGTCCATAATGATTAATTCCCATTTCCATTCTGGTACCGTCACTGGCTATAATAATCCTGAAGGTACTTGATGTTCGACTTTAACCTGCTGGCATATTAAGCATTTAGATACAAATTCAGAAATGTCACGTTTCATTCCCGGCCGCAAATACATCTTTTCCAAATCATGGTACATTTTGTTACTTCCTAGATGAACAGACATATTACCATTATGAGCTTTGTTTAAAATCCTCTGTACCAATTCCAAATTCTTCGAAAGACATATTTTACCTTTGAATAATAGACAACCATCGGACCCAATCTGAAATTCTAAATCAGAATTCAACTCACATTGTACCCGTGTAGCTCGTAATTCATCATCATTTTTTTAGCTTCAAAATTTACTGTAGAAACGTCGGTCTAGCTTTTAACTAAGCTATGATTGAACCATCATCAGATATCAATAATCGAGAATTCATAGCATATGTAACCATATTGGTTTTTTCCTGGATGATAATCAATAACCAAATCATAGTCTTTTAATAGTTCAAGCCACTTGCGCTGCCTCAAATTCAAAACCTTTTGCGACATCAAATACTTTAAACATTTATGATCAGTAAATATATGGCATTTTTCACCAAACAAATAGTGTTACCAAATTTTCAAAGCAAATACAATGGCTGCCAATTCTAAATCATGTATCGGGTAATTCTTTTCATGTGGTTTAAGCTGTCTAGAAGCATAGACTATTACTTTTCCTTCTTGCATCAAAACACAGCCTAACCCATTCAATGATGCATCACTATAAATTACAAATTCCTTACACGATTTAGGCTAAACTAACACGGGTGCATCAATCAACAAGGCTTTCAATCTGTCAAAACTCTGCTGACATTTATCAATCCATTCGAATTTCACATCTTTTTGCAACAACTGTGTCATTAGAGAAGCTATCATTCAAAACCCTTGCACAAATCTCCAATAATAACCGGCTAATCCCAGAAAACTTCTGACTTCAGACACATTTTTTGGTGGCTTCTAATTAACAATAGCTGAAATTTTATTCGGATCCACCCTGATACCATCTACAGATATTATATGTATAAGGAAACCAACTTCCCGAAGCCAAAATTCACATTTACTGAATTTGGCATACAGTTGTTTCTCATGCAGGGTTTGCAGCACTATTCTCAAATGATCAGCATGTTCATTTTCATCCCTAGAATATACCAAAATATCATCAATAAATACCACCACAAATCTGTCTAAATACGGTATGAAAATTATATTCATTAGATCCATAAATACTGTAGGTACATTAGTTAAGCCAAACGGCATCATAAGAACCTCATAATGTCTGTACCTAGTTCTAAAAGTTGTCTCCGATACATCTAAGTCTTTTACTCGTAACTGATAATATCTAAAACGAAGATCAATCTTTGAAAATACAATGGCACCTTTCATCTGATCAAACAAGTTATTAATACGGGGCAGTGGATACTTGTTCTTAATTGTGACCTTGTTAAGTTGTCCGTAGTCAATGAACAGTCTCAATGATCCATCTTTCTTCTTTACAAATAGAACCCGTGCACCCCATGGTGAAAAACTAGGTCGGGCAAATCCTCTGTCAGTCAACTCTTGCAACTGTGCTTTCAACTCTTTTAATTCTGTTAGGGCCATTCTATAAGGTGCTATAGATATTGGAGTTGTCCCTGGAACAAGATCTATAGAAAATTCCACCTCTCTGACTGGCTGTAATCCAGGTAATTCTTCTGGGAACACATCAGGAAATTCACAAACAATCGGCACTAATTTAACCTTCAACTCAGATACTTTAGTGTCCAACACATAAGCAAGGTAGGCATCATACCCATTTTTGATATATTTGTATGCTGATATATCTGAGGTGACATTTGACAACCCGTTCAGTACATCAGATTCAACTCGGAGCAGTTCACCATTCTGACATTTTAACATAATGTACTTTTGTTTACAATTTACAACTACATCATGCTGAGTTAGCCAACCCATACCCAGAATTACGTCAAATTCATCAAATGGCAACAACATTAAATCAGCAGAGAAACAATAACCTTGTACCATTAACAGACAATTTTTACAAACTTTATCCACCATCACATACTGGCCCAGGGGGTTTGAAACTTTAACCACGAATTCAGTGGACTCAACAGATAAATTTTTAACAAATATTAAATTCGTGCATATATATGAATGTGTGGAACCAGGATCAATCAAAGCAGTAATATCAGTATCAAGAAGAGAAAAAGTACCAGTGATGACGTCTGGTGCAGAAGCATCCTCTCTTACACGAATAGCATATGTCCTTGCCGGTGCTCATGCTTCAGATTTGACTGTTGAATCTTTTGTCACACCTCGGCTACCACTAACATTATCGGGGTGACGAGGTGGTCTACGTTTAAAGGTGGGGTTACTTGGCTTTGAAATCTGAACAGTATCTTTTCAGGTCTTTTCGGGCAATCTCTGAGATAGTGGTAAAAAGAACCACACCTAAAGTAAGCTCCGCTTCTCATGCGGCATTTACCGAAAAGAAATTTATTGCAATGTTTACATAATGGTTTAAAATTTCCAACACTTCCTACACTTGTTACAGATGGAGACGGAGATTTCGAATTTGTGTGTTGAATACTTCGGTCCTTAGTGGAATACCCCGTAGATGTGACAGAATGATCGTGATATTTCTTTGATTTCTTTAAAGCTGGTGATTGTGACTTGCCCATAAATCTTTTACTTGAAGTTCGGGCTTTCATCTCTGCCTTCTTCTTTTCTTTATTTAATTCTTCAACTTTATGTGCTTGGTCGGCCAGAACAACAAATTCTTTTAATTCCAAAATTCCATCTAATAACTTGATGTCTTCATTTAATCCCTCTTCAAAATGTTTACACATGACAACTTTGGTCGAAATACATTTTCTAGCATATTTGCTTAATCTGACAAATTCTCATTCATATTCAGATACTGTCATATTCCCCTATATAAGTTCTAAAATGTCCTTCTTTTTCTGATCAAGGAATCTCTGGCTAATGTACTTTTTGAATTCTGTTTAGAAAAATTCCCATGTAACGTTTTCTCTCGGTACAACAGAAATGATGGTATTCCACCACTGGTAGGGTGAATCTTTTAGCAGAGATACAACACATTTCAAACATTCTTCAGGTGTGCAAGACAATTCATGCAAAACCCTAATTCTATTTTCTAGCCAAAATTCAGCCCTTTCCGAATCATCATCGGTAGTAGCCCTGAATTCTTCTGCCCCATATTTCCTAATCTTATCTACCAGAGGCTTACCAATTCTAACAGATTCAATACCTTGTGGCATATCGGGAACCAGTTGAGGAGCGGGATGGGGAGGTTGTTGTACAATAGGATTTGTTCTCAGATATTCAATAAACCATTCATTCATCATTTGAAGGAAGGCTTATTGTGCCCCCTCACTTTGGCCCTCAGATTCTGGCATTCTACTACTACTAGATGCAGCTCTTTGAACTGAAGCTAGAGTTGCTCTCAGCTTCTGCGAATTCAGCTCTAGCTCGATTGGACGACATTACTATATGAAAAACATGTTTAAAATGGTCAGGAGATATCACACTATCACAAATTATATAATGGCATGTATAGCTAAACTCGTACTTGCTACTTTAGTCCAAGAATCAGCTAAACCATAGCTCTGATACCAATAAATGTAACACCCCTAACCTATATCTATCGCCGGAACAGGGTTAAGGAGCATTACGGAAGTTTACAAAATAAATATAATTAATTCAAGTCATTTACTATTCATATTAGAAACCAATCATATTTAATCATATTTTCCATTAAATGGACTCTCAAGACCCAACTTAAACATTTAAAACAAGTTGGGACTAAATCGAGAACTCAGAGAATTTTTCGAAAATTTTCAATTTTTTTCTTAAATACAGGGGTCACACGCCTGTGTCCCAGGCCGTGTGGGCATTCGATGTAAGGCACACGGTGGTGTCCCAGGCCGTCTTCATAGCTATGTAACTCTCTGACTTGGGTCACACGGCCAGCCACACACCCGTGTGCTAGGCTGTCTAGACAATTTAATTTTCAAAAATTAGGTGTAGGATTCACACGACCAAGACACACGTTTGTGTGTTGGGACATGTGTTTCTCACGGTTGAGACACATGCCCGTGTCTCTGCCTTTGTGACCACTTCTGAGCATTCTGTTTCTCAATTTTTAAGATACAGGTGACACACGGCCAAACCACATGCCAAAAGACACATGGCTGAGACAGACGCCCATGTCTCTGCCCGTGTGGACAAAATAAGTCAATTTCCAAGCCTTATTTCTCACCTAACCTAAAATCAACATATCAAACAAAATTTTGTACCATTACAATTCATAATAGAATATTCAATTCAAGCCAATTTCAAGTTCAATACATGTCATAACATCCCATTTAACCAAATATTTAATTTTACCTAATTAACTATATAAACATATGAGTATACTTTACTCATTCATGCAACCATTAATTTATTTATGTATTTTCCATCATTCAACCATTTCAATACACACATCAAGCATGATAAGGCCTTATATAACTCCATCAATATATGATTAACACTAGCCATTCCAATGGCTAGTTATAACCAAAGCATTTTATCTTTATGCCTACTTAGGTTATACATGCCATTATACCAATACAAAAAATTTTCTTGTTTTATATACCGAGAAGTCTAAGGGATAGTGTGATGTGTCTTTGACCAAGTTCAAACTTCACTAGCTTCCAAGCACTATAAAATAGAGGAAGTAAAATAGAGTAAGCATATTATGCTTAGAAGTTCGTATAACAAGAATTTAACTTACCAATCATATTCATTTAAAGTAAGCATACAAACATGCATCCAAAACATTATGGCCAATTGCCTAGACACGTGCTCTCATCAAAAAGGTTAGTCATGAAATTTGTATGAACATCAAGAAAACAAAATTAAGCTCATCATGCAACCATTTCCAGGTATTTCAGGGATATTCAAGATATAATTCATTTATTTCTCATAATTTCTCACATCAGAAGTTTTGTCCATTGAATCATTGAAGTATCGATGAATACTCGGGTAGTACACACAAGGTGTACTTATCAATGATCCGTCAATTCATATGCAGGGGTGCTCATTAGAGCACATAACCAGGAAGCGCACTCTCGAGCCTTATAACGGGAAGCTCATGTGAGCCATGTATCAATAAGCTTATCTAGGCTGTGCAATGGGAAGCTCATAAGAGCCAATAGGAAAGTTCACAGAGAACCATATCGGGAAGCTTACGAAGAGCCTATCGGGAAGCTCACAAAGAGCCATGTAACAAGAAGCTCAGGAGAGCCATATGTCGAGAAGTTTGAACGAGCACTATCGGGAAGCTCACAAAGAGCTAATTTAACAAGAAGCTCACGAAGAGCCTATAATCGGGATGCTTATAAAACTAAAGTGTGCCCACAACAAATGTAGGATCATAACCTATCGGGACACTCCGAAGTGCTATAACGAAAAGCTCGCAAGAACCATACAATAGGAAACTCGAGATGGCTAATAATAAGATGCTCTTTCAAGTTATGGTGTGTCCGCAACATATGCAGGACTACATCCAATACAGAAAACTTGTATCCATCGATTTTATTTGACCAAATGGGACTTTACATTTGTCGGGCCTTATCATATATTCAATTAATTTCATATATATGGCAATAATATAATTCACATACACAAAATTAATTTAAACATATAAATATACACAATTTAGTTACACGAACTTACCTCGATACTTGTTCATATATGAGAATCTACTAATCCAAAACTTCTTCTTTTCCTCGATCTAACTCTTTATTTGGTATTTCCGGATCTAAATAAATGAATTTAATCATCAATTTATCACATTTCACATTCAAAACAATCCAATTCACATGTCAGGCGAAAGTACTATTTTGCCCCTATACTTTTCATTAATTCCAATTTCGTCCCTAGGCTCGAAAAATGAATTTCATGCAACTTAATCCTTAATCCAAGCCAAGCTAAATTTTTCATATAACATTTACAGCTCATGTATTTCACAAAAATCAAAAATTTTCCATGAATTTTACATCTTTACAATATAGTCCCTAAATCACAATTTCATCAAAATTCACTTTACAAAAGTTGTTTATCTATCAACAACCTTTCATTTTCTACCATAAATTTCAAAATTTTAGCATATTCATCCATGGAAAAATTTTAATATCTTGATAACTTTGCAAATTGATCCCCAAAATAGATAGATTAGGTTGTTACGATCTCAAAAATATAAAAATTACTAAAAACGGGACATGATTACTTACCCAATTAGGCTTGATTGAATCTCTCTCTCTTAGCTAGGGTTTATGTAGAAAATATTTGGGGAAGATGATGAAATAAGATGATATGAAGTTATTATCATCGTTATTTATTTCTATTTCCAATTTAATCCTTTTCTTTTTCTAAATTTCCATGGATGAATAATCAAAAATATCTATTAACTTCTCTTAATGGTTTAATTACCATATAAGGACCTCAAGTTTTGAATTCCATAGCTATTTTATACTTATAGCTACTAGAACTCAACTTTTGCATTTTATGCAATTTGGTCCTTTCTATAATTAAACATGTAATCGGTAAAAATTTTCTTATCAAAATTTTCATGTCTTTCCTATCATAATGTAGACCATGCAATAATCTTAAAATAAATTTTCTTTCTGACTCGGATTTGTCGTCCCGAAACCGCTGTTCTGATTTTCTTAAAAACGGGCTGTTAATACTAACATCCCATAGACATTAAAATAATACTAAAATAATAATTTATTCGTCGCATTTGTGTTCCTGAAACCACTCTTCGATTTCCACTAAAAACGGGTTGTTACAACTCTCCCCCTAAAGGAATTCCATCCCTGAAAATCTTACCAAAAAATAACTTCGGGTATTGCACTTTCATAGTTTCTTCTGGTTCCCAGGTAGCCTCTTCTATTCTGTGACATTGCTAGAGAACTTTAACTAATCCTATACTTTTATTTATCAATTCTTTAACTTCCTGAGCTAAAATTTTGATTCATTCTTCACTGTACATCATATTTGACCGAATCTCAAAGTCTACCGAGGAAATCACATGTGAAGGATCTAATCGATACCTTCGTAACATCGATACATGAAATACCTTATGAATCTTTTCTAACCCTGACGACAAAGCCAATCTGTAAGCTACTGGTCCATTTCTTTCAATGATCTCATACGGCCCGATAAATCGTGAACTAAGCTTTCCTTTCCGGCCAAATCGACAAACTTTCTTCCAAGGTGATACTTTCAAAAATATCTTGTCGCTGACTTGAAATTCAATATCTTTTCTTTTCAAATCCGCGTAAGATTTCGATCAACCCGAAGCTTCTTTCAGACTGTCACATATCACTTTGACCTTTTCTTCAGTTTCCTATATCAAATCAACGCCGAATAACTTTTTCTCACTTAGCCTAGTCCAGTATAACAGAGTTCGACAATTTCAACCATACAGAGCTTCGTACAGTGCCATTTTAATGCTCGCTTGATAACTGTTATTATACGCAAATTCAAATAACAGTAGAAATTTCTCCCAGTTACCTTCGAACTCTAAAACACAATATCGAAGCATATCTTCGAGTATCAATCTGAGGATAAAACACTATACTAAAATGTAGTCGAGTGCCTAGAGCTTTATGTAACTTGCTCTAAAATCGAGACGTAAACTGTGGATCCCTATCAGAGATAATTAAAATTGGTAGACCGTGCAGTCTAACAATCTCGGAAACATACAACTCCACTAATCTCTCAAGCGAAACATTCGTACGCACTGGAATGAAATGCACAGATTTCGTCAAACGGTCTACGATGACCCATGCAACATCTTTCTTTCTCAAAGATAGAGGCAATCCCAATACGAAATCCATCGTGACACATTCTCATTTCCACTCTGGAATCATCATAGGTTGTAACAAACCAGAAGGTACCTGATTTTTGGCTTTAACATGCTGACAAACCAAACATTTCGATACGAACTCTGAAATCTCTCGTTTCATACCTAGCCACCAGGATGAATCGATAAGCTACTATTGTTAGTTTCCTGATAAATCTTCTGAATAAGATCAGAATTTCTCGTAACATAGATTCTTCTTTTGAAATACATACTATCATCGAAACCAACATGAAAATCTGAATCATATGTTGACTCAATCTGTTTCTGTTTAGTGATCAAAACATCGTCACATTTCAGAGCTTCGTAAATCTATTGCAAAAACGTCGGTCTAACTTTTAATTCTGCCAAAATTGAACCATCATCAATCAACGTCAATCAAGTGTTCAAAGCTCGCAAAGTAAATAGAGATTTTTTACTCAGAGCATTGGCAACAACATTAGCCTTTCCCGAATGATAGTCAATAATCAAGTCATAGTCTTTCAACAACTCAAGCCACCTACATTGTCTCAAATTCAAGTCTTTCCGTGACATCAAATACTTCAGGCTTTTATGATTCATGAAGATATGAAATTTTTCTTCGTACATATGGTGTCGCCAAATCTTTAAAGCAAATATGATAGCTGCAAGTTCTAAATCGTGAGTAGGATAACTCTTTCCATGCGGTTTCAACTGCCAGGAAGCATACACTATCACTTTGCCCTCTTGCATCAAAACACAGCCCAAACAATACAATGAAGCATCACTATAAATCACAAATTCTTTACCGGGCTCTAGCTGAACTAACACAAGTGCCTCAGTTAACAAAGCTTTCAACTGATTAAAACTTTGCTGACATTTCTCAGATCATTCGAATTTGACATCTTTTTGAAGTAGTTTCATCAACAGCGTAGCGATCATAAAAAATCCCTTGACAAATCTTATATAATATCCGGCTAATCCCAAAAAACTTCGAACTTTCAATATATTTCTCGGAGGTTTCTAGTCTACCACAACTGAGATTTTACTTGGATCAACTCTAATACCATCTGCCGACACTACATGTCCCAAAAATCCGACTTCTCGGAGCCAAAACTCACATTTGCTGAACTTAGCGAACAATTGTTTTTCACGTAAGGTTTGCAAAACAATTCTTAAATGTGAATAGATCAAATTGTCATCAATGAATACAACAACAAATCTTTCTAAGTACGATCTAAAAATTTTGTTCATCAAACCCATAAACACGGTAGGTGCATTAGTCAACACAAATGGCATCACAAGAAACTCATAATGTCCGTACCTAGTTCTGAACGCAGTTTTTGGCACATCAGAGTCTTTAACCCTTAGCTAATAACAACCAGAACGAAGATTGATCTTTGAGAATACTATCGCACATTTCAACTAGTCAACTAAATCATTGATACGCGGCAATGGATACTTATTCGTTATTGTGACTTTGTTGAGCTATCGATAATCAATAAATAATCACATTGATCCGTCCTTTTTCTTAACAAACAACACAGGAGCACCCCAAGGAGAAAAGCTGGGTCGAGCAAAGCCTCTATCTGTCAACTCTTGCAACTTTTCTTTCAACTATTTTAATTTAATAGGTGTTATTCTATACAGAGCTATCGATATCGGAGATGTTCCTGGCATTAACTTAATAGCAAAATCAACCTCTCTGATTAGCGATAACCCTGGTAACTCTTCTAGAAACACATCTATAAACTCACATACAATTAAAATTGATTCTAACTTTAATTCTAAAACTCTAGAGTCAAATATATAAGTGACATACACTTCACAACCTTTTCTAACATGTTTATGTACCATTATAATCGAAATAACATTAGATGCACTATCCAGTCTATCTAATTCAATTCAAAGCTTTTCACCATTCTGACACTTTAACATAATATGTTTTCGTCTCCAGTTCACAACAGCATCATACAAAGTTAACTAGTCCTTACCCAAAATTACATCAAATTCATCAAAGGATAATAACATCAAACTAGTCAGAAAGTTGCAACCTTGAATCATCAGAGGACAATTTTTACAGACTTTATCGACTAAAACATACTAACTTAGGGGGTTCATTACTTTAATAACAAACTCAGTAGATTCAAAAGGTATTTTCCTATCTGACACTAAAGTTGTGCATACATATGAGTGCGTTGACCCCGGGTCAATCAAAGCATTAACATTAGTACCAAAGATAGAAAATGTACTGGTTACCACATCAAGTGCTAAAGCTTCCTCTCGAGTACGGATTGCATAAGCTCTTGTTGGTGCTCATGCCTCAAATCTCAAAGCAGAATCTTTCATCCCACTACGATTGTTACCCGCATTTCCAGTCTTTCGGGGTGGTCTCCCTCTTGCATCTGTATTACTCGATCGAGTAGTCTCAGCCTTTTTTTTATCGAACCTTTCAGGGAAATTTCTAAGATAATGCTCATAAGAACCGCATTTAAAACATGACCTGTCTTTCAATCCGCATTCACCAAAGTGTCGTCTCTTACATTGTTGACATTCAGGTTTGTTGTTTCTGACACTGCCCACGCTCGCTACTGAGGTAGCCTGAGGTTTCGAGCTTGAATGTTGTTTTCCTTTATCTTTCCCAAAATAACCTACTGAAGCTGATGAACGACCATGATATTCTTTCGACGATGATGAGTATGATTTTCCCATAGGTCTCTTTCCTAAATATGGGCCTCAGAATTTGCTTTTCTCTTTGCTTTGCTAAGTTCCTCAGCTTTGTGTGCTCTGTCAACGAGAACTATTAATTCTTTTAACTCAAGAATCTCGAATAATAGCTTGATATCTTTGTTTAACCCGTCTTAGGACCAATAACATAGGAAGTTCATATCATTCAATAGCCATTATCAAATTGATGTCAAACGTTGTATGAGCATGGGACATCATTCATTCGAGTACCAATCATTAATTTCGGTACCATTAAATATAACACATATCATAAATCAATGACAATCGAATATGTCGTGAGCATGATGCAATGCAAAAAGCTTCCTACCCATACCATCTGCTACACACCACGAGTTCCCCAGAACCCATCATCTAAACTACAAAATGTTATGGGCTTAAGCCTGTTGTGGTTAAAACCACCAATAACAGTATGCAAAAAATTTTGCCACTAAAAATACAGACAAGCTGCCAGTAAAAATGTGATAAATCACCATTCCCTCAGTACTCCAGGTGTAGTGCACTGACTACGAATAATGCAGACTTAATATGTCGCCAGTACTCTATGGAACTCTTACGTCAACCACAAAAACCCAACTCAATGCATATGCAATGTGTCACACAATCTTATACATAATGTAACACCTTAACCCATATTTGTCGCCGGAATAGGGTTACGAAGCATTATCGTATAAACGAAACATTAAAACATACAATTCAATACTTCATCGAAAACATAATATAAAACATTCATTCACAAAAATATCATCTCTAAATTGAGGCCTCGAGGCCTTAGAAAGGCTTTAGAAACAATTCGGGACTAAATTGGAAACATTTGAAAAGTCTAAGAAAAAGTAAGAAAAATTTGACTACAGGGGTTACACAGCCATGTGCCTTACATGGATGAGACACATGCCCATGTCTCAGGCTGTGTAACTAACTTGCATACAAAGGATCCTACAGGAGACACACGACCGTGTTGCCAGGCTGTGTGTCACACACAGCTGAGTCACATGCTTGTGTCTCAAGCCGTGTGGACATAAAATTGCCCAAAATCAAGCAATTTCCAACACCAATTCATGCATACACCTATAGGCCTTTTGTGCACATAATCAAGGCATCAAAACCTTACCAAAGCATACACATAATGACAAATTCAAAAGTCCTAAATCAACCAACCAATATGCTATTCAAGGCACCTCAAATACATTCATCCAAAACTTACTTAAACATGTATATGTTACCACACTTCAATCATCAACATCTAGCTCAATACATTCTCAAAACATGCCATATCTTAACCAAAATCAAACCAACTTAACACATACCATTTGAGTCATTCAAACATGCAACAACATAGCCACATTGACACAAACTAGTAAGGCATCAAATGTACCTAACCAAACAACTTATACATACCAAATCTTCATATAAGCATTCAACTAAACATCATTATAGGTCCACCTATACATGTTATTATAACCATGGCCAAAATTTCAAAAATTATCGATATTTATGCTTGATAGTGTGATAGATCTCCGACGAGCTTTCGATAATCTATAAAACATAGGAAAGAAAACTATGTAAGCACATTATGCTTAGTAAGTTCGCAGAAAATGAAACACAACTTACCATTTCATTGCATAATAATAAGTATGAACATAATGTAATCCAAACCACAAGCTTGGCACA
Organism: Gossypium australe; assembly: GCA_005393395.2. Taxonomy (NCBI): domain Eukaryota; kingdom Viridiplantae; phylum Streptophyta; class Magnoliopsida; order Malvales; family Malvaceae; genus Gossypium; species Gossypium australe. Next base: position 52,259,467 of record CM016617.1, read on the forward strand.
AGCCTAACATCATCATCAATACACAAGTTAGTGCATTTATACATAACTCATTTGGATTAACCACATGATAAGCCATTTTCATAAGAAAATATATCATTTGATTCATATGAGCATATGCATAATTCCATTTGGAAACTTACCATTTCAATCCGTTTTCTTGCCCGTTGAACCATCTAGAATATCATCGGATACTCGGGAAAGCTCACACGAAGTATGCTTAAACATATAACCGTAACCTTTCCTTCACATCATTGCTCACACGAGCTGTGGGTCAGAACGTAAACTACATGATGCTGGTCACATAAGTTGTGGAGTATCCACAACAAATACAGGACCTCAGCCATCGGTAGGACATTCAAGACCAGCACCCGAAACATGAAATCCCTAATGACATGTCATTTGTATCCTACGAATTCCTATGGTTCAACCGGGACACAATAATCGTCATAGCATTACTTATACATACTTTGTTTAATTACATGAAAAATAACATATTAACATATAATTTGAAATAGCATTAAAACAACATTCATTCATGCTAACCTACCTCGATGACTAGGGTGTAGAAACGAAAATGACTAATCCGAAGCTTTAGCTTTTCCCTGATCTAGATCCGTACATGGTCTATCTTGATCTAAATAGAAAAATCTAATCCATTTAATATCCGTAGCATTCAATTTAGTCCATATTTCATATTTATTCAAAATTACTATTTTCCCTTAATATTTTAACTTTTTACAGTTTAGTCCTTAAGCTCATAAATTGAAATTTAAACATTTTAATCCTCTTCTCAAGCTAGTTGAATTCTCTAGGGACTTAAATCAATCCATACAAACTATAATTTCATAAATTTACCATGAGCTTTTACCATTTTTACAAACAAGTCCCTAAATGTCCTTTCATCAAAAATCACTTTAGAAAACTTGTTTATTTATCAACAAGGACAAATAATCTTTCATTAAACATCAAGAATAAAATAATAGCATTCATGGCATAACCCAATCTTTAACAATTTTACAAATTGATCCTCGGGCTAGCTAGGTTAAGCTAAAACGACTTCAAAAGTATAGAAATAATTAAAAATAGAGTTAAAATTCATACCATGCAAGCAAGGGACTTGGACGAACCTTTAAACCTCAACAATGGAGTTTTCTACCTCTATTTTTGATGGAGAAATAATATAAATAACATGAGCACTTCTTTTTCTTTTATTTTTTATGTTTAATTTATTAATTACCATATTAACCTTTATTTTTAACTACATAAAACACCAAATTCATGCCCATCTTTGTCCCCTAACTATAGAAATGGTCTAATTACCATCTAAGCCCTCTCACTTTAAAGTTTCATAGTCATTTGGCCCTTTTAACAAATAGAATCCACTTTTGTACCTTTTACGATTTAGTCTTTTTTTCTTAATTAATCATGCAAACATCAAAAAATTTTAACGAAATTTTACTACGACCTTACTAACATCCCATAGACATTAAAATAATACTAAAATAATAATTTACTCATCAAATTTGTGGTCTTGAAACCACTATTCTGATTTCCACTGAAAATGGGTTGTTACACATAATCATATCTTAATACTTTTTCAGATTCATTTGACATGCTCAGCATGTCCTTAGTAATCACATACTTTCAATAAATGGAAACAGTGCTCCAATCTTTCAAATTACCATTTTGTTGGTATCAATCAATATCATTCAATTTCACATACTTTACGGAATTTCATTTTGCATAAATAGCATCATTTTCAGTACATAATATAACAAATATCTCATGCGTTTAAATCATACATAAGCTTAATATCTCAACACATTATATCATTCAACCAAACATTCTCATATCTCATAACTCAAATATGCAATTACAAACTCAATCAAACATTCATACTATCAAAGTAGCAATTTTTTCAACATGTCAATCTTTTAAGGCTCAAAACATACCTTGTCCAGCCACTCAAAAAATCAATAATTTGGCTATTAAGTCAATCCAATAATCAAGCTAATTTATCAAATATAACATGATATTTAACATTTTCAAACAATTTTATGAGTTTAAGACCTACACCTTATTTTTCACTTCCACTAGCGAATCTTCCAATTTTCCTTAATAATTCCTTAAACGAACCTAAACCAAAATTCAGTATAAATTCAATAAATTTACCATTAAACCAGCCCTCAAACACCCACTTATTAGTTCAAACCAATCGTTGAAATTATAACTATTTTATGAATCCAAACTAGTTAGATTCCTTACATTGTATCGATGCGAACTGTACGTACAATCTTTCTTCACCTTTACAAATGATTTGGGGTGTTTGGGTCAGCACCTAATTAATATACTGGAAAATTAGTAGCTAACAATGATTAAATTCCTTCATTTAATAAATCTATAACCTTAATTACACTTACGCTTCACGATTTGTGGGATCCAATTGGTTAATTGATCAAGAACGTCTCTCACTAATTAACATGTGATTAGAGGCTGATTAGGAGGGTTCAAGAACACAACTTAATGTTGGAAAATATGGGAAAGACCCAAGAAAAAATAGCCCCCTCTCTTGCACATAGGTGTACGCTCGTGGTGGCCAAAATTGGGGTTGAATTTTAAAAATTTTTTAGATCTCATTAAAATCTGGAAAATTACCTTTGAAATCATTTAAAATGACTCGAATTCCAGATCTAGAAATTTTGGCTTCTAATTGACAAGATTAATCAAGAAATTGAAGAGAAAAGAGATCTTACCCAAGCTAGTTGAGAGAAACATCAATGACACTTTCTTGGCAATGTTCGAGATTGATCTTGGGGTTCAATGTAACACCCCTCACCCGTACTAGACGTCGGAATAGTTTTAAGGGGCATTACTGGACTTTCAAAACTTTTAAACATACATTTCATATACAATTAATCAAATTCAAACACAATCCAATCATAATCAATCATAGTGTCCCTTAAACGAGCCTACGAGGCCTTAAACATGCATTGAGAGAGGTTCAGGACTAAACTGGAAACTCGAAAAATTTTTCAACACTTGGTAAATTTTTCTCCAAAGTAGGGGACACACGTCGAGTGTGTAACGACTCGAAATTGGGCCTATTAGGATTGGGCCCATTGGGCCTTGGGTGTAAGGGTGTTTAAAATTTTTGGGAAATAAGAGAATGGCATTGTTGCAAATTGGACTTATTAGTTAAGTGATTTTGGAAGGTTACGAGGTTTCTAGGAAGTTTCGGGTTCAAGATGGGCTATAAGAAAAATTTTGTGTTTAAGCATTTAAGGAGAGTAGGCAAGTAGCATCAAGACTTAAGGAAATAAGTGTGCATTTTGCTATCACAAGGAGTCTATTGGTAAAGGTGGAAAGTGGTGTGTGGAGTGTACTAATGGTCTGAGATTCGAATCTCATCTATTGCATTTTTGATTAATTTTTGTGCAAAGTGTCGGTCAAGGCTTTAATATGGTAAGTAAGACTTTTTAATTTTTGGAAAGATGGCTAAGGATTATGGTAAGGAGAAAGACTAGGGAAAAAGAGGGAAAGAAATGAAAGAAAAGGAAGGATAAGGGAACATGTTGGCTTATAGTGTGGAAGGTGTTTTGGAAAGATTTTATGTTGGTCAATGTTCATCTTTTTGGTAAAGATGAATACAAGGTTTTGGTTAGGGAATGGGGGGAGCCAAATTTTTCTTGGGTCATTTTGCAAAGCTTTGTGCATGATAAGGTTTTGGTTCTTTTAACATTTTGGGTACTCTTCCTTGCCAACATCTTTTTCTTCCCTTTTCGTTTTGGCCTAAACACCTAGTGCATTTGTTCATCTTACTCCTTTGTTTTTCCTTAACCCTCAATTCATTTTTGGTTCATCTTTTTTTGATAGCCGAAACTACCAAGCACTTTTCTCCATCCATTCTTTTCTTTTGACCATTTCATCAACCTATTTCTTCTTCTTCAATCAACATCACTTTGTGATCACATTTTCTTGTTCGATTTTCTCTATAGCCGAACCCATTATCATCCTATTTTTTCACCATTTCGTTCCCTATCGTGTGGGAAAATTTCTTCTTAATCGAATCATGATCCTAGTGGGTGGCCGAATATCATTCTAGCCTTAAGTCAAGCGGTGGAAATCGAATCCAATATCGATAAGGGACTAAATTGCTCGATCTATCGACTTGTTGATCATACGATTATTGTGGTAAGTGATTCAAGTGTAAGTAATACGTTGGGTATGAAATCTTTTGGTAATCTGAGGCTAACTTTTGGTTGGTATTGTTCTAGGGTCAACGAAGAGTGGTTCTTTAGGAAATCAATTAGGTGTGTAATCCCGTACCCTTCCGTATACATGTTTGAAATGGTGTGTAATCTCACATCTCTCTGAATTTTTGTATGAAATATTCTGTGATTCGGTCAAAATACCAAAGAAAACCAGAAACCGACATCCGTGACCACTCGGGCGTGCGTATATTCGTAGTGGTAATCATATTTTGCAATGAAACAGTTTAGTCACCAGTGACGTGATTTTGAAAAATCACGAAAAATAGGAGAAAGGGAATTAGAAAGTTAATAAGATATTGAATTAAAGCCTACTGTGTCTATTTTTTATATGAAAGAAATGGAGAAGGAAAAGGAATTTTATATTCTGTGATATGTTAATTTTAGTGAGACTGGTTCTGATTGACTTCGTAGTTCCCTGTTCTGTCTTGGAAAAATCGTTTAAAATTGTACAAAGTGAATTATGAGTTATAATTTTTATGTATAGATTCCTTAGTGAACCTATTTTCATTAGAATCAAGTGGGACCAACATATGAAAACTGTACAGTGAGATATTTGAATTTTGGATAAGAGAGGTCAGAACCATTGGTCAGTGAAACAAGAGAAACTTTAAGGAATAAACTGTACTAAATGGTTAAGCCAAAATTCTGGAAAATTGTAGTAAGAAGACATATGAGTCTAGTTTCAAGGAAAATTTACGGATCTAAATTTTGAGCTTACTAACTCGAGTTATAGTCAATTTAGTCAGTATGATGCAGATGGACACTTTCAATTTTTATGCCCAAAGTAGTAGTTAAGTCTAAGTTGCAAAATTACCAGAATACCCTTGGAGGGTAAACTATCGAAATACCCCTGGGTTGCGAGATTACCGAATTACCCTTAGAAGGTAAAATTTTTGAATTACAGAAATGCCCTAATGGGCCGATTTGATAGATTGCCCTAATGGGCCAATTTGCAAAGTGCTATAATGGGCTGATTCCCCGTAATAAATTTGTAACATCCTGGTTTTTGGGGTTCTATTTTGGTGTGTGTTGTGTGTGTAGGCTATGCTTTGTTGTGGTTTGGATATGTTTGGGGGTCCCGGGAAGGCTTGGGGATAAGCCTGGGCCTTGCTGAAAATTCCTGGTTTAGGCACTTTTAGGGGAGAGCTAGCTGGGGGCAAGCTTTAAGAGGTATTGCTTATGGTTAGTTGACACAAGACTGGAGTTGGTGAAGTGGCAAGGAGGCGCCACTTATTGTGCTTAAAGTGACGTCACAAGGAGAGGGAACAAGTTCGAGTAGCATAGATTACATTTTGGGAAATTCTTTTTGGCGTCAGGTGGGAGGTGGTGAATTTGGCTAGGGACCTTGAATAGGGGGTGTGGAATGAGTCAAAGGTGTTTGAATGAGTGGATGAGAGGTGATGGGGGAGAGTTGAAGTGGTCAATCGGTTTGAATGGGTGTTAGGGAGCACTTTATGGAGAAAAATAAGGGATTTGGAGTGGGGTGAAGATGTTGGCCGAATGTGGGGACTTAGAGGAGGGAATTTCGGTCATGTAGGGGGTTGTATAGGAGTGTTTCGATTTTAGGGAGTGTGTGCCAAAAGTATGCTTAGTTTTAGTGCCATTTTGGGAAAAAAGGAGTGCTGTAACCAAAACGAATTTAGAAGCCTTTTTCTCTTTTGGCATTGGGAGTTGTCATTCATTTCTTTCACCAAAATCGTAGCACCTTGTTTCTCTCTTCTTCTCCTTCTTGATTTAGTGTAAGTCGAACCTCTCTTGCATCTTCTACAACATGATTCTTCACCTTAACTGAAACCTTTCTCTTCCATTACTCTACATCCTTCATTAAGTCGATTTCTCTTGAAGCCACCCTCTGCCGAAACTTTCTTTTTACTTAATAGCCGAAACTCCATTTTTCTTCTTTACTTCTCTACCTTCTCTTTTTGGACCGAAGTCTCATAGCCGAATTAGGTTCTTTCTTTACTATTATTCCTTCTTTTCTTTTCTATTTTTCTAAAGCCGAATCTCCCTGGTGTGTTCACCTCCATTCATTCGTTGTTGTTTCAGAGGACTGCCGTCACTCTTTCTCCCAACATTCTCAATTGGTTTTCCTATTAGGGTGGTAAGTGTTTCGTTTCTTTCTTCTCTCTTTGGTTGTTAACCGAAGGCTTTAACATTGGTGCTTTGGGTGTTTTGGCCGATTGTAGAGTGCAGCGGATTCAACATCTCTGTTCGTGTGGCAAGTTGTGAAAAGGGCCTTAGTAAGTGGTGTTGGCCGAATGGTGGTAGGCGGGTTCATGTATTCATTTGGCTGAAAGGCCATCTCTCCTAATCTATTTTCTTTCAACCGATTCTCACTTGGTATTTGCATAGGTACTCAATCGACCCCTTATTCCAAGCCTTCTAATCTCCGGATTCTATCGATCTAGGTAAGAAATCTTCGCTTGGAACGTATATTCTTATTTTTCTCTGTTCCAATGTCTTAACTCGGTCTTCTAACCAATATCTTATCATGGAATCAAATACCAGTCAAGCAAAGGAGGGGGCTGGACCCGTAATCCCAGCCCCTAAGTTCAAAAAGCGTGTGGTGTCTGCCGTTCGTGACTTTCCACAGGGTTGTGGGCCGACTTCAGAAAGGGATAAGCAGATCGTTGTGATCCCTGCTAGTGAGGACGTTAGCGAGATCGATAGTTTAGTTCTTCGGGTTTACAGGTGTGTAATTACCACACTATTCCTTAATTGTATAAATGTGTATGTGTTATGTTTGAAAGCCAAATATCGCGGCAATGGTGATTGAGTTACCCATGTTGGGTAAAACCGAAACCCCAGGTCAGTATATTTTAATTAAGTCTTATAATTATTGTTGATAGCATGATTGTGTGTATACTAAATACTGTATGTATGACATCATATGACCTGTTTATTATGCTATGTTGCATGTGCATGGGATATTGGGATGTTAATGATATGAAGGGGAAGTGTATATCGGTGACACTGTCACATTAAATGATGGCTTGGTGCCTCATTATCATATCGGTGATTTGATCACATGTTTATCAGTGGCTAGACCACGTTATATTGACTTTGAGCAGTGTGTCTGTCAGCATGACTACCAAAGAGGTGTGTAGAGGATGGAGGGTTGATTGTAGAAATCCCCACAGGTGTGTTGAGGATGGACATATGGAGCGAAGTGTAGAGGATGGAACATTAGGCTGGGTTGGGTTATCATGTCAATTACTTGGTTATGCTATAACGATTGGGCTTCGGCCAATAGTGTTTTGGGGCTTAGGCCCACTAGTGGATTATGTGGACTAATTGCACACTGAGTCTTGTGACTCACCTTATTTGCTTCAACAAATTGCAGGTGACTCTTAGTAGCATGGACTGGGCTGGAGGGGACTCGAGGTGGCCACGCAAGGGTGATTTAATTAAAACTTTATTTTAGTTATTATTTACTACTTTTGGATATTTTGATTTGTAATAAGGCCACTTCAATTTGGTAAATCATGATTTTAAATTTTTGGACACATTAATTACAAACTACTCAATGGGACGTTTTACAAAATATAAACGAAAGTTTTCTTTACAACCTGACAAACGACATTGCTTATAGAAAGGGATTTTGCAAATAATCAAATGATAAAAAAATGATAAGTGTTTTAAATGTCACCTAATCGCAAGGCTTGGCTAATTAATTTCTAAGTTAAATGAATAACGGGTTTTCAACTGAGCCACGACACTTGAGATTTTAAAATAATAAAAAAAGGCTTAGAATTCTTCTGAAGCTCGTGAAACTTTCTAAACTCTTTTCTAGTGACATGCCAGATCCAGTCGTGGTGTTTGGGCTGGGTTTGGGGTGTTACATTTTGGTATCAGAGCAAGGTTTAAAAAGCTCGGCCTTCGGTTTTGGGTTCAAAATGTTTTCCAAATCTTGTATTTAAGATGGTTTTAGAAATATATATATATATGAATCTGTTTTCTGGAAAGGTGGCACCCGAGTTTCCGGCCCAGGTCTGCCAGGCAAGTTTTCTAATTGTTAGGTAATTTGCATGAGGTAGCTATATGTTGTGCATGTATCGCTATGGATGATAGGATTTAGAAACTCTACTGTAGAAATTGAAACCTTTAGGTATACATGTGCTTGTGGAAAAACTGCTTATAATTCTATCTTCATAAAACTACTCGTTAATAAACAGTGGAAAAATAATGATGCATAAAATTTGTAATCAGAGTAAGACGGAGCGATAGACATGAGTGCTAGAGGACGTGGACGAGTTGCACGTGGCCGTGGTAGAGGCCGGGGTGCTGAGGCTGAGTTCTCAGAAGCAAGGAATGAGCCTGAAGGTGAAGCGCCAGCATCACCTATGGCAGAAGCGGGATCGCAAGATAGAACTGGTGGAGATGATGCCCTCTCTCAAGTGATGCTGCGTGTGTTGGAACGAGTGGCTGGGGCAAGCACTGGAGCAGCAACTCGAAAGTCCATCCCTGAGCAACTCCGAGCTAATGGAGCTGAAATGTTTAGGGCTATCTCTGGGGTAGCTCCAAATGTGGCTGAGTATTGGCTAGAGGCACCCGAGAGAATTATGGATGATTTGGATTGCACAGCAGAGAAGAAGCTGAAGGGCACGGTGTCTCTACTTTGGGATGAGGCATATCAGTGGTGGCTCACCGTGAGAGAAGGTACTCCAGCAGACCGAGTTGATTGGGATTTCTTTAAGATAACGTTCCAAGGGAAGTACGTTGGGGCAAGCTACGTGGATGCTCAAAGGAAAGCATTTTTTAATTTGGTTCAAGGGGGTAAATTGGTAGCTGAGTATGAGGCAGAATTTCTGCGGTTTAGCCGGTACGCTCGAGGGATAGTTGCGACCGATTATGATTGTTGCGTGCGGTTCGAAGATGGGCGGCGAGATGAGCTACGAGTGTTGATAGCTCCACAGGGAGAGAGGGATTTTGCTATCCTGGTGGAAAAGGCTAAAATAGCGGAGGAGGTAAAACGGACTGAGAAGCAAAATAAGGACAAGGATAGAGGCAGAAATAAGAGAAGTTATGGACCGTCAGGGTCATTTGGGGGTTGCCAAAAGAGGCCTATGGTTGATGGACCGGGTCGTGTTGCAACGCCAGCTGCTGTTGGGCAATTTCGACAGTGTGCTCATTGTGGGAGGTCACATGTAGGAGAGTACTGGGGAAGAGTTAGGGAATGTTTCAAGTGTGGATCAAGGGATCAACTGATAAGGAATTGTCCGCTGGAAATGACCAAGGCTCGGATGGTAGGTCAGGGGTATGTGCAGCCAGGTAGGGGTGGACAGCAGATGTCGAGAGGTCATGGTCTGAACAGAGGAGGAAATGGTTCTGGTTGGGGTCGTGGACCACCGGGCAGAGGTGCTGGAAGTACAGAGGCAAGACAGCCCGGGTAAGTTTATGCAGCCAGACACCGAGAAGAGGGGGATGCACCAGACGTTATAATGGGTACGTTCCTCATTTTCGGTTTACCCTTTACTGCATTAATTGATATTGGATTGACGCATTCCTATGTTGCTAGTGTGGTGTCTGTAACTTTGAACATGAACTCTGAAACTGCTTCTAGGGAGATGACTGTACTTAGTCCTTTAGGACAATATGTAGTAGTAAATAAACTTTTTAGAAATGTGCCTCTAGAAGTACAAGGGTTGGTTTTCCCGACTGATTTGATGGAACTACCATTCGGGGAATTTGATTTGATCTTAGGCATGGATTGGTTGGTAAGATATCGAGCAAACTTGGATTGTGCTGCTAAGCGCATGGTGTTAAGGACTCCCGAGGATGGTGAAGTTTTAGTAATAGGTGAAAAGAGAGACTACTTGTCCAATGTAGTGTCTGCTCTTAAGATGGAAAGAATGGTGAGAAAAGGGTGCATGGCTTTCTTAACTTTTGTCAGCGCATTGGATGAAAAGGAAGTGACCTTGAATGAAGTTAGAACAGTAAAGGAATTTGTGGATGTCTTTCCTGAAGAGCTTCAAGCGTTGCCTCAGGATCATGAGGTGGAGTTCGGAATTGAGCTATTTCTAGGTACGGCTCCGGTGTACATCGCCCCTTATAGGATGGCGCTGAAGGAGCTGGTTGAACTTAAAGCTCAGATCCAAGAGCTGTTAGATCGTGGTTTTATCCGACCCAGTGTATCTCCGTGGGGAGCGCCGGTACTATTTGTGAAGAAGAAAGAAGGGTCCATGCGAATGTGCATTGATTACCGCTAGTTGAATAAGCTGACAATTAAGAACAAGTACCCGCTGCCGAGGATAGACGACCTGTTTGATCAGCTCAAAGGGGCTTCGGTCTTTTCAAAGATAGATTTGAGTTTAGGATATCATCAGCTTAAGGTCAGGGAAGCAGATATTCACAAGACAGCTTTCCAGACTCGCTATAGCCACATGAGTTCCTGGTGATGCCGTTTGGGTTGACAAATGCACCAGTTGCGTTCATGGATATGATGAACCAGGTTTTTCAACCCTATCTGGACCGGTTCGCCGTAGTGTTCATAGATGACATTCTAGTGTATTAAAAGACTGAAGAGGAACACGATTCGCATCTTCGGGTGGTTCTGCAGATTTTAAGGGAGAAGCAGTTGTACGCCAAATCTTGCAAGTGTGAGTTTTGGTTGAAGGAAGTTACTTTTCTGGGTCATGTGGTATCTGCGGAAGGGACTAGGGTTGATCCCCGGAAGATTGAAGCTGTGTTGGATTGGAAATCGCCTAAGTCTGTGGCAGAAATTTGGAGTTTCCTTGGTCTAGTTGGGTATTACCGAAGGTTCATTGAGGGGTTCTCATTGATTGCGGCACCATTAACTAAGTTATTGGGGAAAGGGATACCTTTTGTTTGGACTGACACGCAGCAGGAAAGTTTTGAGAAGCTGAAGAGGATTTTGACAGAGGCTCCGGTGTTGATTCAGCCTGAGGCCGGAAAAGAGTTCGTGGTTTATTGTGATGCTTCACACATAGGGTTAGGATGTGTGTTAATGTAGGATGGGAAGGTTGTTGCATATGCATCTCAGCAGTTAAGACCGCATGAGATTAACTATCCCACACATGATTTGGAATTGGCTGCGGTAGTTGTTGCTCTGAAGATCTAGAGACATTATTTGTATGGAGAGAAGTCCTTTATTTACACCGACCACAAGAGTTTGAAATATCTTCTAACTCAGAAGGAGTTAAATTTAAGGCAGCGAAGGTGGATTGAACTGTTGAAGGATTATGACTGCTCGATCGAATACCATCCGGGTAAGGCTAATGTGGTGGCAGATGCGTTAAGCCGGAAGATAATATCAGATTTGAGAGCGATGTTCGCCCATCTCAGTTTATATGATGACGGAAGTCTATTAGCTGAACTTCAAGTGAAGCCGACTTGGGTAAATCAGATTAAAGAGAAACAGTTATCGGATGATGTCTTGAGTACTCGACTTCTACAAGTACAGAATGGTGAGGTAGAAGATTACAGTTTAAACAGTGATGGGGTTTTGTGTTTTCATAAGAAGGTTTGTATGTCGAAGGATGTGGATTTGAGGCAGATGATTCTTCAGGAAGCGCATAGTAGCCCTTACGCTATGCATCCTGGAGGGAATAAGATGTACCGGGATCTGCCTGAACAGTTCTGGTTGCCTGGATTAAAGCGGGAAGTTACAGAGTTTGTGGGAAAGTGTTTAACGTGTCAGCAGGTAAAAGCCGAACATCAGTTGCCTTCGGGGTTATTACAGTCGGTGAAGATTCCACAGTGGAAATGGGAGATGATCACTATGGACTTTGTTAGTGGGCTACCTCTTATGCCTACTAAGAAAGATTCAGTGTGGGTGATTGTGGATCGGTTGACGAAGTCCGCTCATTTCATACCTGTGCGTGTCGACTATTCTCTTCATAGGTTGGCTAAGCTGTATGTGGCTGAAATTGTGAGGTTGCATGGGGTACCAGTATCGATTATATCAGATAGAGACCCTAGGTTTATGTCGCGATTCTGGAGGGCACTGCATCAGACATTGGGTACAAGACTGGACTTCAGCATAGCGTTTCATCCACAGACTGATGGTCAGTCTGAGAGAGTAATTCAGATCTTGGAGGATATGTTGAGAGGGTGCATCATAGATTTCAAGGGTAATTGGGAAGAGTTTCTACCGTTGGCAGAATTCGCATACAACAACAGTTACCAGTCTAGTATTCGGATGGCGCCTTATGAAGCGTTGTATGGGCGGAGGTGTCGTACTCCTACCTGTTGGACAGAATTGAGTGAGCGTCAGATGTTGGGTCCAGAATTGGTTACAGAGACAGAGGAGAAGGTTAAGTTAATTCGAACTCGGTTGAAGAAAGCGTCCGACAGACAAAAATCATATGCAGATCTGAAGCGGAAGGAGATAGAGTTTGCAGTGGGTGATCGGGTTTTCATGAAAGTTTCACCGTGGAAAAAGGTGATGAGGTTTGGACGAAAGGGTAAGTTAAGTCCCAGATTTAGCGGGTCTTATCGGGTATTGAAACGTGTGGGACCAGTGGCATATCAGCATGAGTTGCCTTTAGAATTAAAGCAGATACATGATGTGTTCCATGTCTCGATGTTGAGACGTTACCGTTCTGATCCATCTCACATTGTGCCAGTGGAGGAAATTGAAGTAAGGCCAGACATGTCCTTCGAAGAAGAACCAATGTAGATTTTAGAACGAGACGTTAAGGTGCTAAGAAGGAAATCGGTCCCGCTGATTAAAGTTTATGGCGAAATCACGGTATGGAAGAGGCGACGTGGGAACCTGAGAATGTGATACGCCAGTAGTACCCTCATCACTTTTGACCAGGTAATTTCGAGGCCGAAATTTCTTTAAGGGGGTAGAACTATAACATCCTGGTTTTGGGGGTTCTGTTTTGGTGTGTGTTGTGTGTGTAGGCTATGCTTTGTTGTGGTTTGGATGTGTTTGGGGGTCCCAGAAAGGCTTGGGGATAAGCCTGGGCCTTGCTGAAAATTCCTGGTTTAGGCACTTTTAGGGGAGAGCTAGCTGGGGGCAGGCTTTAAGAGGTATTGCTTATGGTTAGTTGACATAATAGTGGAGTTGGTGAAGTGGCAAGGAGGTGCCACTTAGTGTGCTTGAAGTGACGCCACAAGGAGAGGGAACAAGTTCGAGTAGCATAGATTACATTTTGGGAAATTCTTTTTGGCATCAGGTGGGAGGTGGTGGATTCGGCTAGGGACCTTGAATAAGGGGTGTGGAATGAGTCAAAGGTGTTTGAATGAGTGGATGAGAGGTGATGGGGGAGAGTTGAAGTGGTCAATCGGTTTGAATGGGTGTTAGGGAGCACTTTGTGGAGAAAAATAAGGGATTTGGAGTGGGGTGAAGATATTGGCCGAATGTGGGGTCTTAGAGGAGAGAACTTCGGTCACGTAGGGGGTGTGGGAGTGTTTCAGTTTTGGGGAGTGTGTGCCGAAAGTATGCTTAGTTTTAGTGCTATTTTCGAAAAAAAGGAGTAGTGTAACCAAAACGAATTTAGAAGCCTTTTTCTCTTTTGGCATTGGGAGTTGTCATTCATTTCTTTCACCAAAACTGTACCACCTTGTTTCTCTCTTCTTCTCCTTCTTGATTTAATGTAAGCCGAAGCTCTCTTGCATCTTCTACAACTTGATTCTTCACCTTAACTGAAACCTTTCTCTTCCATTACTCTACACCCTTCACTAAGCCGATTTCTCTTGAAGCCACCCTCTGCTGAAACTTTCTTTTTACTTAATAGCCGAAACTCCATTTTTCTTCTTTACTTCTCTACCTTCTCTTTTTGGACCGAAATCCCATAGCCGAATTGGGTTCTTTCTTTACTATTATTCCTTCTTTTCTTTTCTATTTTTCTAAAGCTGAATCTCCCTGTGTGTTCACCTCCATTCATTCGTTGTTGTTTTAGAGGACTGCCGTCACTCTTTCTCCCAACATTCTCAATTGGTTTTCCTATTAGGGTGGTAAGTGTTTCGTTTCTTTCTTCTCTTTTTTGTTGTTAACCGAAGGCTTTAACTTTGGTGCTTTGGGTGTTTTGGCCGATTGTAGAGGGCAGTGGATTCAACATCTCTGTTCGTGTGGCAAGTTGTGAAAAGGGCCTTGGTAACTGGTGTTGGCCGAATGGTCGTAGGCGGGTTCATGTATTCATTTGGCCGGAAGGCCATCTCTCCTAATCTATTTTCTTTCAACCGATTCTAACTTGGTATTTGCATAGGTACTCAATCGACCCCTTAATCCAAGCCTTCTAATCTCCGAATTCTATCGATCTAGGTAAGAAATCTTCGCTTGGAATGTATATTCTTATTTTTCTCTGTTCCAATGTCTTAACTTGGTCTTCTGACCAAGATCTTATCATGGAATCAAATACCAGTCAAGCAAAGGAGGGGGTTGGACCCGTAATCCTAGCCCTTAAGTTCAAAAAGCGTGCGGTGTCTGCCGTTCGTGACTTTCCACCGGGTTGTGGGCCGGCATCAAAAAGGGATAAGCAGACCGTTGTGATCCCTGCTAGTGAGGACGTTCGCAGGACCGATAGTTTAGTTCTTCGGGTTTACAAGTGTGTAATTACCACACTATTCCTTAATTGTATAAATGTGTATGTGTTATGTTTGAAAGCCGAAAATCGCGGCAATGGTGATTGAGTTACCCATGTTGGGTAAAACCAAAACCCCAGGTCAGTATATTTTAATTAAGTCTTATAATTATTGTTGATAGCATGATTGTGTGTGTATACTAAATACTATATGTATGACATCATATGACCTGTTTATTATGCTATGTTGCATGTGCATGGGATATTGGGATGTTAATGATATGAAGGGGAAGTGTATATCGGTGACACTGTCACATTAAATGATGGCTTGGTGCCTCATTATCGTATCGGTGATTTGATCATGTGTTTATCAGTGGCTAGACCACGTTATATTGACTTTGAGCAATGTGTCTGTCAGCATGACTGCCAAAGAGGTGTGTAGAGGATGGAGGGTTGATTGTAGAAATCCCCACAGGTGTGTTGAGGATGGACATATGGAGCGGAGTGTAGAGGATGGAACATTAGGCTGGGTTGGGTTATCATGTTGATTACTTGGTTATGCTATAATGATTGGGCTTCGGCCAATGGTGTTTTGGGGCTTAGGCCCACTAGTGGATTATGTTGACTAATTGCACACTGAGTCTTGTGACTCACCCTATTTGCTTAAACAAATTGCAGGTGACTCTTAGTAGCATGGATTGGGCTGGAGGGGACTCGAGGTGGCCACGCAAGTGTGATTTAATTAAAAATTTATTTTAGTTATTATTTATTACTTTTGGATATTTTGATTTGTAATAAGGCCACTTTAATTTGGTAAATCATGATTTTAAATTTCTGGACACATTAATTACAAACTACTCAATGGGACGTTTTACAAAATATAAATGAAAGTTTTCTTTACAACCTGACAAACGATATTGCTCATAGAAAGGGATTTTGCTAATAATCAAATGATAAAAAAAACAATAAGTGTTTTAAATGTCACCTAATCGCAAGGCTCGGCGAATTAATTTCTAAGTTAAATGAATAACGAGTTTTCAACTGAGCCACAACACTTGAGATTTTAAAATTAAAAAAAGGCTTAGAATTCTTCTGAAGCTCGTGAAACTTTCTAAACTCTTTTCTAGTGACATGCCAGATCCGGTCGTGGTGTTTAGGTCGGGTTTGGGGTGTTACAAAATTATTGGTTTGATAATTGTCGTTTGTATATGTGAATATTATGTTTTATTATTTATGTTGCATTTGCATATTTTGCATGGGATGGGAAAAATGTTAAAGAAGAGAAGTGTAGTCTGGTGGCTCTGCCACATTCTAATTCTAGTGGCTCTGCCACATATTCTGGTGGGTCTGCCACAAATTCTGATAACGGCTATGTGCCTTACATATGAACTAACGACTCTATGCCGATCATATTTACTCAAGGCTGTGTGCCGATTATATTACCGTATATGATATCTGGTGGCTCTGCCACAGTCTGTATAGTGGCTATGCCACGCATAATTATGACTCTGGTGGCTCAGCCACAAATATTATAAATGGCATCTTGCCTGCGATTATAAATGGCCACTGGCCTGTGAATTATTGTATTAAATGGCATTTAGCCTGCGTTTTGGTGTGTTGGTGGGGTGGGTTGACTTGATCCCCACAGGTGTGATGGATGGTACGGGTGGCGTGTAGTGGATGGAATATTAGGATGGGTTGGGTTGCATACATTTCACATATATATACATGTTTTGTTTTGTAAATGGGCTTCGGCCCAAGATTATGCTTTATGGGCTCAGGCCCAGGTTTTTGCTAAATGGGTTCAAACCCAGTGGATGATGGTAAGGGGATTGTATACTGAGTTCTTGTAACTCACCCCCATTTCTTTTCCCTGTAGGTAATGCTCAGTGACGAGGACCTGGGGCCATGGATGACTCGGTGGAGGCCATACTTTTGGAATGTTATTTTCAGACTTTAGTAAACTTCTTTTCCGTATTATTTCATTGCTTTTATTATTTTGGGTTTTAAAGTTGTAATAAGGCCTCTGGGATATTTTTATTTGGTTTTATGTTTAGCCGTACTTATTATTTCTCTTGCATTATTTTAAATGGGGATTTTTCTAAAATCATAAATAACGGTTTTCCAAAATTGATTAACACATGGTTTTTCATAATAAAATTTAACTCGAATTTTCTTTCAAATTATCAATAATATTTTCAAAGGTCTCGGTTTATAAAATCTTTATTTCAATTTATCAATTTATCAATCAATCTTCGAGGTTAGTAGTATTTTATCAAATATTTCAAATCAAACTTGTTTTCTTGATTATAATAAATCAATACCTATTTAGTATGAATAAAAATGATTTAACATGTTTTTCTTCATGTGACATACCAAATCGCTCGTAACGCATGGGTCGGGTTGGGGTGTTACAGTGTGACCAGGTTGTGTGTCTCACACGGCCACCAGACACGCCCGTATCACAGGCCGTGTGGACATTCGAAATGGGAACACATGGCTGTGTCCCAGCCCATGTTCTACCCAATGTCCAAACAAGTGAGGTTACTGACTTGGGTCACATGGCCGACCACACGCTCGTGTGTCTAGCCCGTGTGCCCTTCGAAGTGGCCATATACGCCCATGTGCCAGGCCGTATGCTAGGTCGTGCCAAACCTGTAGGGTATACTGACGTATGCAACACGGCCAAGTCACACTCCCGTGTGCTAGGCCGTTTTTCAATTACGGGGGTATACTGACTTGTGCCACACGGCCAATCACACGCCCGTGTGTGAGACCGTGTCGAGTATACTGACTTCATTTCAATTTCAACACCAGGGGACACACGGCCGTGTAATTTGACCGTGTGTCACATACGGCTGAGACACACGCCCGTGTCTCTATCCGTGTGGACAAAAATAGGCTATTTACCAAGCTATTTTGCCACCCATTTTGCCCATACCTAAATAAGCCCAAATGGTACCATTTTAAGACACAAATATGCAACCAAAAGTCATCAATCAATATGCAATCATTCTATATCTACTTCAACCACTTTAATACTCAATTTAATGCCATTTATCAATTCAAGTACTTATCAACTCATCTTGCTTTACTAGACATAATTCAAATATATAACTCATTTAATTAAACCATTTCAAACATGCATTATCAATTCAACCTCATTCACTCAATATAGGTCAATTACCAAACTCAAAAGAAAGCCATTTACACATTTTTAAACATTAACAAATTCATCATCACAAGCCAACTCAAACGGCCTAAATTCACTTTCATCAAACATACCAAAATGACACAAGCCTATACATGCCATTTACCATATATACACAACTTCAAAAGTACCAAAATAGATGTCCGATAGTGCGATGAAGTCCCTGACGATCCCCAGATCCGGCTAGCTTCGAAATACTATAAAACATAGAAGAAAATAAACAAAGTAAGCTATAAAGCTTAGTAAGTTCATATGTAAATATGAAATAAACTCAACATTCATTAGCATTTCAAAATGGATAACATAATTAGCATTTTAAGCATCAATCAATGAATTAACATAAAATTTCACCACATCATAACTCATAAGTCCTCAACTTCTTCTAACTCGTTACTCGAATAGTTTTTTGTATGTACCTATACCTACTGATACTTATCTGTTTCTCAACAATTCTCTTATCTCTTTTCTTATTTCGGTTATGAGGAAGAAGATGGACTAAAATATTTGGTTTTATTAAACTTATTAAACCTTTATTTATAAATTACCATTATAACCTTTAATAATATTCATTAAAACCACTTAATATAAGTCCATAAATGTCCACTAACATTAATAATGGTCTAATTACCACATAAGGACCTCCACTTTAATATTCCATAGCTATTAGACACCTTTAGCTAATAGAACATAAGTTTTACATTTTACGCGATTTAGTCCTTTTTATCAAATTAACCCATCAAATGATAAAATTTCTAGACGAAACTTTCACACAATCATTCAGTCATGCTGTAAACCTTAAAAAAATAAAATAAATATTTTGACATCGGATTTGTGGTTCCAAAACCACTTTTTCAATTTGACCAAAAATTGGTTGTTACATTCAAGATTTCAGATTTGGGGCTGATTTAGATGAGTATAAATGGCAGAAATATAGTAAAGGAGATAGTGCACAATTTTGATGCAAAAACAAGAAGAAAGAGATTGTAAAATGGGAGGTGTAGACAACAATGGGATAAATAAAGAAAATTAAAGAGAAAAGAGGAGAGGAAGAGGGTGAACGGCTAAGGTAGGAAAAAATTGAATTAAAGGCTAAAAAATACGATAAAAACTGTATTTATACTTAGGGTTCGAGGGTATGGATGGCACATACATTAAAAAAACAAAGGATTTTGCAAAATTTAATTATTTCACAAGGCAAAGGATTCAAACTTGGGACCTCATTAAATTTTCATGCTTTCTCATATTTCTTTTAACCATTTGGATTTTTCCTCATTCTTGAAATAATTTTTCAATATTTATTTTAAGAACAAGGCATATCACATACTAGGTTTTAAGGCAAAATTTACAAAATAATAAAAATTATGTGAAAGAAGGGATTTGAATTTGGGTTTCAAGAAACGTTTCACTAACACTTAACCAACAAACCAATACCTTAGTTATTTCCTAAAAATGCATAGATAATCTCAAAAACTAAGGCATGACCACTCTCTTTCAATTCACAAACCCGATTCTACTAACCCCCAATTTTTGGGATGTTACATCTATGCTTCACGTATGATAACTCCTGATGAGGTTGAATTATAGCCTGATTTGCCGTACAGTGAAGAACCCACCAAAGTATTAGTTTGGGAAGTAAAAGAACTATAGAATAAATGAGTGCCATTAGAGAAACTTTTTTGGAACAGTCATGGTTTAGAGGAAACTAAGTGGGAAACAAAAAAAAATCAATGAGATCACATTACTTGAACCCTTTTCACAGGTAAAAATTTTGAGGACAAAATTTCCTAATAGGGGAAAGTTTTAACAGCTCGTTTTTCAGTGGTGTCAGAAACAATAATTTTGGGACCACAATTCCCATGAGAGATGTAACACCCTTAACCCGTATCCATCGTCGGACTAGGGTTACGAGGTATTACTGATCAAATCATAACATTTAAACCACTGTGACTCACACATCAGCATATCATATTTAATCAATAACACAAAGTCTCTTTAGAAGGTCTACGAGACCTTAAACATGCCTTCAAGAAGGCTCGGGACTAAACTGATCTCATACGAAAACTTTGTAGAATTTAAAAAGATTCTTTCAAAACAGGGCACACGCCCGTGTGGCTAGATCGTGTGCCTCACACGGCCATGCCTTAGACCATGTCTTACCCCGTGTGCAACACTAACTAGGGTCACACGGCCTATCACACGCCCTTGTGTCTGCCCCGTGTGCAACACTGACTTAAATCACACGGCCTATCTCACGCCCGTGTGTCTGGCCCGTGTGCAAAACTGACTTGCTTCGAATTGGGACAGTGAAGGACGCAGTTGAGACACACGCCCGTGTGCTCACCCGTGTGGACAATTATAGGCCATTTACAAGGCCAAATTGCCACCCAATTTGGGTCATCGCTACATGTTCAATTCCAACATCAAAGATACATACAAATCATTCACCATCTCAAACACCACATCAAGTATGAAACTTACCATTTCTATTTCACCAAAACATACCATAATGGCCATTCACACTAGACTATAAATACACATCAAATACACCATTTTCACATAGCTAAATACATGTACCAAAATCATTCCAAAGTCTTAACCATTATCAAGCCATATCACATGGCAAGATTTATACATCTCAAAACATTCCACATCTCCACTAGCCTATACATGCCATATACCATAAATACAACTTTCAAAAGGTACCAAAATAGATGTCTGATAGTGTGATTGAGTCGTTGACGATCCCCGGATCTGAGTTAGCTTTAATGATACTGTAAAATAGAGAAAGACTTCACACAGTAAGCTTTAAAGCTTAGTAAGTTCGTAATATAACACAATTAATTTAACAATTCAATTTCAATATCTAAAATTAACTAACACATAGTTCAATTCACATTACTACTCAATCTCATCCATGGTTATTACTCACTTTCATACCATATCTATAGTTTCATACACAAGCATTTATAATGCTATTCAATTCAACTATTTACATCATTCATTCACATAATCTTCCATCTATCTCATACACAATATCATCAACCACATAGGTTCTATACATACCTGTACCATCACGTATTTATCTATCACATTTACCACTCAAAGCTCGATACCATAATTCATTTGATCCTTTATAAACATTTGCTGAACTTGCACACTTAGTGCCAATTAATTAGCCGAAGCTATAATAATATCGCACACTTAGTGCCATCACATTAAACCGAATTTGTCTCAATATCGCACACACAGTGCCCAATAATACAGCCAATTCTTACTTTATCTCGTATACTCGGTGCCATTTATCACTGCAACGATTTTATTTGCGCACACTTAGTGCCACATATCTTCGAACTCACATTTCATATTACCAAGCTCCACAATCACATTTTCATTCATTTCATCACATATGAACATTGTTTAAATAATACGTATTATACACGAACTTACCTCGGACGTAGAAACAACGACACTAGTCGATCAATCGAACACTTTGTTCTTGCCTCGATCTAGGTCCGAGTTTCTCCTTTCTTAATCTATATATGTAACAGTCCGATTTAGACCCTAGTTAGAATAGTGGTTTTGGGACCACAAATCTGAGTCAAAAAATATTTTAATATTATTTTCTATGTCTGCAGTATATGATTAAGCATGTGTGAAAATTTTGCAAATTTACTTGATCAATTGTGTGTTTAATTTGAGAAAAGGGTTAAATTGCATTAAATGCAAAATTAGCATGCCATATGTTAAAAGCACCTATGTGTTATGGCTTTTAAATTTTGTGGCCTTATAAGGCAATTAAGCCATTAATAAAGTTAGTGGATGGCAAAGGACAAGTATGCCCTTAACATATATATATATATGTTTTATATGTTTAATGAAAGGTTAAATTAGTAAAAGAATAAATAATAAATGTTATAATAAAACAAAACATTAAAATCCATCATCTTAGGGTTCATCTTATGGCCGAAACAAAGAAAAGAAAAAGAAATAAGAAAGTTTAGGTATTCGGCCCTTGTTCAAGCAAATTGAGGTATGTTTCGGTTTCAATTTTTGATAATTTCTACGTTTTCGTAATCGTTGCTTTGTATACTTCAAAACCAATGCTTCAATTTTGTGAATTGATGAATATTTTTTAATGTGCCATTGATGAAAATGTGAGTTTTTGGATGTTTGATGGTGAAATATGAATTATATGTGATAGATTAACATAGTTTACCTTTGGAGTTTTGATGATTTTCGGTAATTTGGACTAAATTGAGAAAATGAAATTTTGAAAGACTAAATTGTAAAATAAATGAAATGTATGGACTCATGTGAGCATAAGTAAAATTCGGCTATGCATGGGTAACTTGAAATTATGTGTATTTTGTAATTTTGTAAAATAGGGACTAATATATCAAAATGTGAAAATGTGAGGGCTAATTCGCAAATTGCCCTAAATATGTGTTTTTGGATTGAATTGAATGTTTTGGTGAATAAAAAGGTTAAATTTGAATATGTATAGATCAAGAATCAAAGAAAACGGACTTAGATCGTGGGAAATCAAAAATAGTTGAATAGCTGTCCATTTCCATTCCTCCTATACGAGGTAAGTCGATATACAAATAAATGTATTTGAATTGAATTATTTGTGCATATATGAAATTTGGATTGCTATGAATATCAATTGAGATGGAATGTATATGAAATCCGAGGATATATTTATGTCGACAAGTTGATAATGTTCGAGAAGTCCCGTATGAACTTAGGGATAGATAGAATTGTATATGTCATGACATAGGTGTCCGATATGTGATATCATGTAAGACCACGTCTGGTACATTGGCATTGATTTGAGATTTCGTGTAAGACCACGTCTGGGACGTTGGCATCGATATGAGATTTACGTGTAAGACCACGTCTAGGACGTTGGCATCGATATGAGATTTATGTGTAAGACCATGTCTAGGACATTGGCATCGTATTGATTCGTGTAAGACCCCGTCTGGGGCAGTGGCATTGATATCTGATTACATGTAAGACCACTTATGGAATATCGGCGTTGTACGACTATTCCGAGCATTCCAAGTATACTATTAGATTCCAAATCGTTCAACAGGCAAGTCCGAGAAATGAATGACCATGTGAGTTGTATATCTGATTCAGGTACTTTGATATGTATGCTTTGTATAAGCATGAAAGGCGAGTAAGTATGTGCATTGTTGCAAAGAAATATTTGAGATATATGTATGTTTGAGATATGAGCAAATAAGATGCTTGAGATATGATGTGTTGGTAAGCAATGGCAAACCAATTGAGCCAAAGAGATATCTATGTGCTTGAAATGAAGATATGTTAATGAATTTAAATTGCTATGTTTATGAATGGTATTATGATAAATTTATTCGTATATGGCTTACTAAGCTTTTGAAAGCTTACTTTGTGTATGATTACTCTATTTTACAGATCGTCAAAGCTACTGAAGGCTCAGGGATCATCGAGGATTGTCATTACACTACACAAACTTATTTTGGGTACTTTTGAATGTGTACATAACTAAATATGGCATGTATAGGCTAGTTGTTTTGGGAATATGTTTGAAATATGTACATAGCCATGTGATATGGCTAGATAAATAGTTGTGTTGTGAATGACTAGTCATGTCTTATAATGTATGTTTCGGTATGGATAATGTATGTTTTGGTATGGCTTGATAGCAAATGAAATGATTTTGTGTATCGTAAGTTTGTTGATGCAATGTTGAAATCTTTGATGAGATAATGCCTTAGTATTGTGGTATGATATGAATGAACTATGTTTAGATATACTTGTGAAATGGTTGAACCAAATGGCCTATAAGTTAGCATGTTTAGAGATGAGATTGAATATGATTATATGATGAACATTTTGATGTATTTTGGTTGATAATGATGCATGGAAAGATGCTTACTTGTGCTTGTAGGGATGACCCATGGTGTGGGTGGAATTTTGGCCTTGAAAATGGCCTATAATTGCCCACGCGGTTGAGCACACGGGCGTGTGTCTTGACCGTGTCCCTTGTGGTTGAAATTCAAAACAAGTCAGACTCGACCACAAGCAAGACACATGGGCGTGTGACTGACCGTGTGGTGCAAGTTAGTAGCGACCACGGGTGAGGCACACGGGCGTGTCCACGGCTGTGTGGACAAGTCAGTATGTATGCCCTGTTTTGACACGGCTTAGACACACGGGCGTGTCTGAGGCCGTGGGAGGCATACAGCCTGCCCACACGGGTGTGTGACCTCTGTAACTTAGAAAAAATTTTAAATTTTCGAGAATTTCCGTACCTATTAAAGGGACTCTTTGATTC
Organism: Gossypium australe; assembly: GCA_005393395.2. Lineage (NCBI taxonomy): Eukaryota > Viridiplantae > Streptophyta > Magnoliopsida > Malvales > Malvaceae > Gossypium > Gossypium australe. Next base: position 52,283,770 of record CM016617.1, read on the forward strand.
CATTTGATGAATTATATCATCAAATGTCCGTAAAAGTTTCCGATTGTTCAGTAATGCCTCTTAACCCTAAACCGGCGATGGTTATGGGTTAGGAGTGTTACAATATAATATCAAATTCAACTCATTCAATCACATTTTCACTCAATTTAGTCCACAACACATAAATAGGGCATTTTGTAATTTAGCCCTTATAATTTCACACATTAGCATTTTAGTCCTTATTCATAAATACATCAATTTCACAAAATCCAATTTAATCCATGCTTAGCCGAATTACCATAGTGCCCCTAACAGCCCATATTTCACATTTATTTCACATTTCAATCCTTCAATTTACACATTTCACAATTTAATCCCTAATATACATTTTTATTCAAAATCACTTTATAAAACATGTATGTAAATCATCAAACACTTAGTTTTCATCCTCAAACATCATAAAGCTCAAACCATCAACAATGGTATTTCATGACACCATCATAAATTTTGAAAATCAAGGTACGGGCTAGCTAGTACTTAAAGCAATGATCACAAAAACATAAAAATCATCAAAAACTGATTTCAAAACATACCACAATCAAGCCTTGTAAGTGTCGAATGTTTAAAGCCCTAAAGACCTTCCTTTTATCAACCAATTTTCGGCAATGGTATAGAAAGATGAACAAAAATGATGTTTTGTTTTAATTTATTAACTTAATGCATCATTTACCAATTTACCCTTACTAAAAACATTTAAAACCCACCATCACATGTCCATGAATGTCCATTAACTTTGTTAATGGTCCATTTTCTTAATAAGGACCTCACACTTAAGAAGACATAGCATTAAAGTACTTTTAACTTCTAGCACACAGCTTTTGCATTTCACGCGATTAGGTCTTTTTTCACAAATCAGCACACAAACGATAAAATTTTCACACAGAACGTTCACACATACTTTATCACATAATGTAAACACAGAAAATAATATTAAAATATTTTTGGGCCTCAAATTTGTAGTCCTAAAACCACTGTTCTGACTAGGGTCTAAACCAGGTTGTTACAAGAGAGTTCGTATATATTTTTTTAAAATTAATATTTCTGAGTTAAATATAGTAAAATAGTGAATCGTAATTTAATAGATTTTATTAATTGGTCAGTTGGTCAAGGTACAAGTGGTGCATACCGAAAGTTAAGTGATTTTGGAAAATGAGGTATTGGGACCTCGTTTTCATAAATCGAGCTTAAAAATATTATTATTGAATATTTATAGAACTATTATATAGGTTAATTAAAGTTTGGTCCAAAAAATTTAGTGTTTAAATAGCTAAATAAGGAAAAAAAATAAATTGTAAAAATTAAGTTAATCGGTGTTGATTTTTATTAGTTGAATGGCTTAATTAATGATCGTGCAAGATAATATAACATAACATTAGCAATTTGACATAATGCACAAAAACTCAATGTCTAACCAAAACGTATCCTACAATGTCAACCAATTCTATAATCATATACACATGAGAATATACATATATTAAATGAAAAACCAATTCATTTAGCATTGGAATAGAAGTGATCAATTCCATTTACATGCCAAACACCTATATTAAAGCTTTTTTAACATTCAATATTAATCATGAATCAAACATTTATATCATTAACATTATGTCATTCAATTCCATGTTCATTCCATATCAATAAACCATTTACAAATCATTCAAATCTTTTTCTAGAGTCTACTGACTCATTCGTATTAATTTTGGCCCCCAAGGCTCATTTTCAATTGATTCACATAGAATTTCACATACTTCCTTTATACATAGAATTTCACATACTTCCTTTATATAATCCATATGTATATACACAATTTATTCTATAGCATTATACTATTTCATTTTGATACCTTTTATCACATTTACAATTTATAACTCCTATTAACCTGACTCAGAATCGTACAAATACACGAACCGTCCAACCAACATACCAACTGACACCAAAGTGCATCATTGGATAAACTGAACTAAGGGAAACTAGCACATATAGTGCATAATGGCGCATGAAATGCATATTGGTGCATAAACCGCATATTAGCACACAAAGTGCATCTTGGCACACAAAGTGCTTCCTGGCGCATAACCCATACACAATCCAATTCTATGACATGCCAACTATATTCGACTTAACCTGATTAGCTAATAGGGTACCAACATTCCATTCTTATTATATGATATGATTCATTTATTATATTACATTAAATTTCATAATTCCAATTCGGTTCATCATCAATACTCATATATTCACTTCATATAACATATTTCCATTCATTTTTCCATATCACGTATCATATTTCAACTAATTCATGCTACTTTATATTCTATTCAATTCAGTCCACAAATCTCAATATTTAGTATCAATTATAGCAATTCAATTCATAAGATCAATATAATATATATACTCACCTTGATTTTCAGTCATGCAATTAACATGTATATGCAAGCAAATAAAATAATCCTGAATCATAAAAGTACAAAACGAGATTTCGTGTCACTCATCAACAACTTTCACTTTTCCTTTCCCTTTCAACAGCTCAATTTTGTCCTTAGCTACATGTAGTCATACAAAAATAAACAATATCAATTTTCATCCAATTCACAATTGAATACAAAGACAAACATATTTTGCATTTTATTTAATTTAGTCCCTAAACCTGGGACAAGTATAACTTTCGGTATAAAGCTTCGGATTAAAATTCGATTTCACATTTACTAATTAGGGACCTTATGCTTTCTATTCCTAGCATAATTTAATAACATGTTATCATTTTATTCAGTTTCATCACTAACATAACAAAGCTAATAATAAAGCTTGTGAAGCTTTACAATTTAATCTGTAACAGCCCGTTTTTAATCAAATCAAAATAGTGGTTTCGGGACCACAAGTCTGAGATCAAAATAATTATTTTATTATTATTTTAATGTCTACAGCATGACAGTATGATTGTGTGAAGATTTCGTTAAGAAATTTTATCATTTGAATGCTCAATTTGATAAAAATGACTAAATCGCGTAAAGTGTAAAACTTGAGTTCTATTAGCTAAAGGAGTCCAATAGCTATAAAACTTCAAATTTGACGTCCTTATATGATAATTAGACCATTTATGAGTTATTGGATGATAGTGGCTTGGTATTTGGTGTAATTAATAAGTGTTTTAAAGGTTAAATTAGGAAATTAAAAATAAAGGTTAATTAAATAAAACAAAAACAAAGTTTTCATCTTTATTTCATATCTCCACCGAAATTTAAGAAGAAAAATAAGCTATTTTAGGGTTCTTCATTCGGCCATCTTCATTTCTTGCAATTAGGTATGATTTTTGTCCCGTTTTTAATGATTTCTATGTTTTTGATATCATTGCAGCTTAATCTAGCTAGCCCAGGGACTAATTTGTGAACTATTAAAGGTTTAGGGTTTTTCCATTGATGAATGTTCATGTATTTTGATGTTTGGTGATAGAAAATGTGTGCTTGTTGTTAGATAAACAACATTTGTAAAGTGATTTTTGGTAAAATTGTCAATTAGGGATTTATTTGTAAAATGTAAAAATTTCATGGTTAAATTGTGAAATAAATGAAAAATATGGGTTACTATGGGTCTATATGAAATTTTTCTAGCATGGGTATAGGCCTAATTGCATGAATTTGTATTTTTATGAGATAAAGACTAAATTGTAAAGAAATTGAAATATTAGGGGAAAAGTGTAAAGTTGCCATAATGTGATTTTTGGGCTAAATTGAGTAGAATGATAAATAAGTTAAATTTGATTACATATAGATCAAAAAAAGTGAAGTTTAGATCTAGATTGGGGGAAAACAAAGTATTGGACTAGTCGATCCATTTCATCATTTTTGCGATCGAGGTAAGTCCGTATGTTAATAAGCATTAATATTACAATTTTTAAATGCTTTATATTTGAATCGTTGATGGATATGACTGTAAGGAAATGTTCGACGAGGATTGGCTACGTGTGAAATCCTGGTTGAACCTTAGGAATAGATTAGGATACAAATGACATGTCATTAGGGGATATGTGATTTGGGTGCTGGTCCATACGTCCTACCGATGGTTGAGTTATCCAACATGTGTAGCAGATTCTCATCAGCTTATGTAAGCAGCACCCTATAGCTACGTCATGACCGTCAACTTGTGTGAGTAGACCCGTTGATAGCTCGAGAGTGAGCATTATATGAGATATGAGATTGAGATAGCTTCAGCTATGTATTGGCACTTAGGGTGCGAGATTCTCGAGTATCCGATATTATTCCAAATGGTTCAACGGGTATCGAAGATATGAAATGGTGAGAAATAGGTACATATCAGTACAGGTAGGTACAGAAACTATATGAACATTGAATCTATGGAAGTTGTGAGTTCATGATTAATTATGTGATTGAATATATGTTAACTTTATGATTAAATGTTTTGTAGTATATTATGTTCATATTACTTGACTAAGGAATGAATGGTGAGTTTTGCTTATTAATTCATACGAACTTACTAAGCTTTATAGCTTACTCCGTTTACTTTTCTGTGTTTTATAGTGTTCTTCAAAGCTTGCTCGGATTGGGAATCGTCGAAGATCTCATCACACTATCAAGCTATCACCTTGGTACTTTTGAATTTATATATTTGGTTATATGGCATGTATAGGAGTTATGGTCATTTTGGTATATGTGATAGTAATGGATTTAACCATTTGATTTGGTTTGTAAATGTTGAATGGTTAGTTATGTGTATAGCCATGTGACTTGGCTTATTTTGGTATATTTGGTTATGTATATGTAAGTGCAAATGTGAAGTTAATTAATTAAGTGATTTGAGAATGTGAAATTGGTATGGATTGAATGCCTAATTGTGATTCATATGTGCCTTATGGTTGTGAAAATTGGTATAGCATAATTTTAGGCTTGATTGAGATTGGATTGGATGTCTATTGATGCTATGCTATATGCCAATTGATATTTATAGGTGAATGCAATTTGGGTGAGAAAGATGGCTTGAAAAATAGCCTATTCTTGTCTACACGGGCAGAGACACGAGCTTGTGGCTCAGTCGTGTGTGACACACGGTCAAGTGACACGGTCGTGTGTCCCCTGGTAGTCAATTAGAAATCAAGTTAGTATGCTCCACACAGCCCAACACATGGGCGTGTGACTTGGCCGTGTAACATAAGTCAGTATACCCTACAAGTTTGGCACGGCCTAGCACACGGCCTAGCACACGAGTGTGTGTGGCCACATCGAAGGGCACACAGGCTAGTCATATAGGCGTGTGTGTTAGCCATGTGACCCAAGTCAGAGAGTTACACGGGGTCTGTAACAGTCCGATTTAGACCCTAGTCGGAATAGTGGTTTCGAGATGAATGCTCATTTAAACTTGTCTGATGATAGTTCAGTTTTGGCTGAATTGAAAATGAAACCGTCGTTTTTACAACAAATATGTGATGCTCAGAAAGTTGATAAAGAAATGTTAGCAAAATGAGCTCAGTGTGATTTGAACTCTGATTCAGAATTTCAAGTTGATGTTGATGATTGTTTGAGATTTCGAGATCGGATTTGTGTTCCGAGGGATTCAGATTTGATTCAGTTGATATTGAAAGAAGCTCATAGCAGTTGTCTATCTATTCATCCGGGAAGTACAAAGATGTACCATGATTTGAAGCAACTGTATTGGTGGCCTAGTATGAAATGGGATATTTTAGAGTTTGTCTCGAAATGTTTAGTCTATGAACAAGTTAAAGCTGAACATCAAGAGCCATCTGGTTTGTTACAACCAATTATGATTCCCGAATGGAAATGGGATAGAGTAACGATGGATTTTGTTTCAGGGTTGCCTTTGACTCCGAGAAAGAAAGATACAATTTGGGTCGTAGTTGACAGATTGACGAAATCAGCCCATTTTGTTCCGGTACGATCTGATTACTCACTTGATAAATAGCTGAGCTTGATATCTCTGATATTGTGAAATTGCACGGGGTGCCACTATCTATTATGTCTGATAGAGATCCAAGGTTTACTTCACGATTCTGGAAGAAACTGCAAGAGGCTTTAGGTACTAAACTACATTTAAGTACAGCTTTTCACCCATAGACCGATGGTCAATCCGAGCGGATCATTCAGATACTCGAGGATATGTTAAGATGTTGCATACTTGAGTTTGATGGTTCATGGGAACAATATTTGCCATTGATTGAGTTTGCATACAATAATAGTTTTCAGTCGAGAATCAAAATGGCACCTTATGAGGCTTTGTACGGACGCAAATGTCGAACACCTTTGTATTGGACTGAGCTAAATGAAAATAAGATACACGGGGTTGATTTGATCAAAGAAATTGAACAGAAAGTGAAAGTGATTCGTGATAGTCTGAAAGCTGCGTCAGAACATCAGAAATCTTATGCAGACTTGAAACGAAAAGATACTGAGTTTGAGATTGGCGATAAAGTGTTCTTGAAAGTGTCTCCGTGGAAGAAAATACTTCATTTCGGCAGAAAAGGCAAATTGAGTCTAAGATTCATTGGGCCGTAAGAAATTATTGAGCGCATTGGACCTGTTGCATATAGATTGTTGCTACCACCTGGGCTAGAATAGATTCATAATGTATTTCACGTATCAATACTTCGTCGATATAGATCTGACCTATCACATGTGATTTCTCCGTCTGAGATTGAAATCCAATCTGATATGACTTACGAGGAAGAACCGATCTGGATTTTAGATCGCGAGATGAAAGAATTAAGAAATAAGAAATTTCCATTAATAAAAGTATTGTGGCATCGACACGGAGTGGAAGAGGCTACGTGGGAGCCCAAAGATGCAATGAGAGAATGTTATCCTAACCTATTCGCCGGTAAGATTTTCAGGGACGAAAATCCCTAAGGGGGGAGAATTGTAACAGTCTGGTTTAGACCCTAGTTGGAATAGTGATTTGGGGACCACAGATCCGAGTCAAAAAAATATTCTAGTATTATTTTCTGTTCTTACAATATGTGATTAAGCATGTGTGAAAGTTTCGTGAATTAATTTGTCCGACTATGTGCTTAATTTGAGAAAAGGACTAAATCGCATAAAATGCAAAGGTTGGTTATTAATGTGTAAGTGCTGAATTGTTATTGTCTTTATAATATAAATTCCTTAAAATGGAAATATTCCATTAGTATGGTTAATGTAACACCCCAAACCCATCCTAGAAGTTAGGCCCGAATCCGGCGTGTCACATCAAAGGCATAATTCAAACGATTTTGCTAATTAAAAATTTAAGGCCCAAAAGCCCTTTCACCCTTTAGTATTGTTATGTAATAATAAAAACCCATTTTTATAGTTTTAATTACTCTAGAAACCAAGTTTAAACATACGAAATTTACTTAGGCTTAATATTTAAGTAAATAATGGAAAACAACAACCCAAAATCTAAAGTCAAATCGAAGTACAAGGCCTTATTACATCCAACTAAAATAAAGCAATTAAAAACCATGTTTTTAGTATTGAAACAAAAACCAAAACAAAAAACAAAATTTAAACATCTCTTAGTGTGGCCATCTCTGAGTCCCCTCCCACGTCGAGCCGTCTTTTGAGGATAACCTGAAACATTAAATAAAGGGTGTGAGTTTTGAAACTCAGTGTGTACAACCCTTGGCAATCAAATCAACATACAAATATTCACATTGGGCCTAAGCCCTATCAAAATCGGTGGTCTTGGCCTTAGCCCAAAATGACCTCATCTCATATCATATCATATCGTATCATATGCAAAACAAGGTAATGCAAAACCCTCCCCAAAAATCCATCCACTACACACCATTTCCCTTTCAACCCTACACACCTGTGGAGATTTCTAAATCGACCCACCCATCCTCTACACAGCAAAGGTAGCACTCATAGCGGCACTACTCAACGTTGCAGCAAAGCTACTAATCATATAATGGGCTTAAAGCAACCGGTGGATCCATGGTCGTCGAGCGACTATGCGATCCTCAAATCTCCCTCTGTACTATAATTCCCACCTATATGCATCCTAAGTAGAATCATATGATTGCAACATGCACATGAGTAACATCCACAAAACTCATACTCATCACATAGGGGTATTTTCGTCATTTCACAACCCAAGGGTATTTCCGTAAATCTACTCTACAGGGGTATCTAGGTAATTTTGCACAATAGAGGTACTTTGAAAATTTTATAAATCAGGGATATTTTGGTAATTTTGCAAACCAATGGCATTCTGGTAGTTACACAATTCGGCTATTTAGTGATTTTGCAAATCTAAGGGTATTTTGGGTATTTTCAAATCAGGGGTATTTTAGTAATTTTACAAATCTAAGGGTATTTGGTAATTTCCAAATCAGGGGTATTTTAGTAATTTTACAAATTTAAGGGTATTTTGGTAATTTCCAAATTAGGGGTATTTCAGTAATTTTACAAATCTAGGGGTATTTGGTCCCTCTCGGGTTTTAGTTATGAACTTTGGCCCATTAACAAGTCCTTGCGGCTAAAGTGAACAGACACTATGCACCAAGTAGGATTCTAGAGAATAGGAGGTGGGCCGCTAGGGCCGTTTAAGTACCAAGCTCTCCCTAGATCTAATCCTGACATGCACATGCCCGTTACCACACTTTAACCTAGCGACTTGTCCACGGACAATGTTTAATTATTAAAGAGTCTTATGCGGTTTAAGAGTAGTTCAAACTAGGCCTAAAGTCCATTAACCCTAGCATGTTTGTCTACGTCCCCATAAAGCCCATCAAGCTCAAATTACATCCTTACGACCCATTAGGCCCAAATCACATCCTTATGGCCTATTAGGCTCAAACAATTCCAGATCATGTAACATGCTTAACTAACTCAATTCATATACCAAACCAATCAAACTCATCAAACTTAGCCTTAGGGCCCACTGGGCCCATTTAGCCACTTTCGGCTTTTCGGCATCGCCGATATTGTGTGTGTAGTGTTTGTACACACCTGGTAACCAGGCATGCTGCAAACCCCTTAATCACGAACCTACAATCGATATCACTTAACGATTAATCATAACTTAATATACACTTTATCAGAAACCGAAACCTCACCATAACCTTACCGTGTGCCACACGTTCTAGTAGCCCTTCCTTAGCTACTATTTGCGTTTATCCTCTAGATCTGCACCCAAACATAATTGTCAAAATCAAGTGACCCATATTCCATATAAGTCAACCTTATGAGCCATAATACATTCGGCCATTTACTAAACCACCACCAGGACGAGTGCACTTACCTCTTGCTAACGATCCTTACCTACCACACTTGTGATTGTTGAACCTCACCCTTGTTAATACAAAGTTCACAACAAGGAGGGGTTAGATATCCCTTCGGCTTTTAACAAAACTCACAAAAAAGATCAGCTAAGCACTTACCAAAATACTCCTTTGATCTTGCGGCTTAAATTCAGCTTTTGAGATTAGTATGGTGACAGAGACAATTTGGCACCACTAGGGAGAAGAAGAGGAAAAGTGATCAGCTAGAACTAAAGGTGAACAAGAAAAGGAATTTAAGAAGATAAGGTATGGGGAATTCGGCTAGAGAGGAAACCAAAATTTCAGCAAAGGAATGATGGGGTTTTGTTTTCGGCAATTGGAAGAATTCGGCTAAGGGGGAGACAAACAAAATTCCAAGAACCTCACAAATGGATTCGGCACCCTTCTCTTATAGCCAACAGCCGAAACTCCCTTCCCCTAGAGTCCCATTTGACACCATCACTTCCACACTCCTCATCTCCTAACTTTTCTCTCTGATAATCCCTCCACCTCATCCGAATTTTCCTCCTCTATCAACTCACCAGACCAATTCAAACACTTCAACGAAATAGTCCAGATTCCACACAACTCTAGCCGTCCACTATGCAAAATAAACACTCCAAAAACTCCTTACCACTACTCTAACCTTGGACCTCTTCATGCCACCTTGTAGCTCCCCATGTAACGCCACCTTGCCACTGGACCACAAGCCCATTTGTGACCTATTTTCACTCAATCTACTTAAGAGGCCTAATGCCTGAGACTAGGGTCCACTAAAGCAAGAAAAATAAATTTTTCCCTATGGTCTTCCCTATCTCTATGGCCTCAAATTATCCCGATAATACCTTAAAATTAATATTCTAAGTGCTACTCATACATACCAACCTTAGTGCATAGAAATTTAAAGTTTCAGGATTTTTGGGGCGTTACAACCCAATAGGCCCAAATCTGCTAGGCCCAAATTCGGGGTGTTACAGTTACTGGACATTTATGACCAACTATCATGAATTATTATATGTTTATATCAAAGGTTAATTAGGAAAATTAAATAATAAGTTAAGTTAAATAAAATAAAACAAGAAGATGGCCATTAATATCATTTTTCATGGCCGAATGAAACAAAGAAGAAAGCTTAAAATAGAGTTTGATATTCGGCACTTGCATAGTTTGATTAAGGTATGATTTGATTTCGGTTTTTGATAATTTCTACGTTTTTGTAATCCTTGCTTTGAGTACTACAAAACCCATATCTTAATTTTGGAATTTGATAAAGATTTTGAAATATGCCATTGATGATTTTGTGAGCTTTGTGTTGTTAGTTGGTGAAATATGAAATATATGTGTTAGATTAACTTGTTTTGTCTTTGGATCTTTGGTGAATTTGAGTAATTTGGACTAAAATAAGAAAATAATATTTTGGGGGACTAAAATATGAAATAAATGAAATGTATGGACTTGTATGATCATGTTGAAAATTCGGCTAAGAATGGGTATAAGAGAATTATATGTATTTTGTGATTTTGTGAAATAAGGACTTAAATGTCAAAATGTGAAAATGTGAGGGCTAATTTGTAAAATTCCCTAAATATGTGTTTTTGGACTGAATTGAATGATTTGGCGAATAAAAGAGTTAAATTTGAATAAGTATAGATCAAGAACCAAAGAAAATGAACTTAGACAAAGAAAAGTCGAAAGTGATCGAGTAGTCAAATCCGTTCATTTAGTCCGAATACGAGGTAAGTCTATATACAAATAAATGTATTTAAGTTGAATTATTCATGTTCATTTAATATTGAATTGTGTTGAATGGATTTGGATGATATACGTGTGAAATCCGAGAAAGTATCGACAATGTGATAGTGTCTGAAAAGTCTCGTATGAACCTTAGGAATAGATAGGATTTATATGTCATGACATAGGGTTATGATATGTGATATCGTGTAAGACCACATCTGGGACTTTGGCGTCGATTTGAGATTTACGTGTAAGACCATGTTTGGGACATTGGCATCGTATTTGATTCGTGTAAGACCCTGTCTAGGACAGTGGCATCGATATTTGATTACATGTAAGACCACGTCTATGACATTGGCATTGTACGATTATCACGAGTATACTGAGTATCCTATTTGATTCCAAATGGTTCAACATGCAATTCCGAGAAAGGAAAGGCTATGTAAAATGTGTAATTGTTTTAGGTACGTTTGAAGTGTATGCTATGATTGAGTATGAACGGTAAGTATATGTGAAAGTGCACAAGTGAGATATGTGCATAGATTCAATAAGATAAAATGTGGTATGTGTATGAATGTGCTATGTTCAAAAGAGATACTTTGAGGTATGAATTGTTGGTAAGAAATGGCTAAACAAATGAGCCAAAGAAGAATTATGGATTTACAATTGAGAAATATTAATGATCTTGTAATGGATATGATTATGAATGCTATATGTTAAGTTTATTTGTATATGGCTTACTAAGCTTTTGAAAGCTTACTTTGTGTGTGTTTGCATTGTTTTATAGATCGTTAAAGCTACAGAAGGCTTGGGGATCGTCAAGGATCATCACCACACTATCAATCTCTATTTTGGTACCTTTTGAAGGTGTATATATTACAGTATGGCATGTATAGTCTAGTTGAAATGGTTAATGTTTTGAGTTGTATATATAAGCTATGTGATATGGCTTGTAAATAGATGTGCAAATGGTAATATTTGATCTATGTTTTCTGATGCAAAGTTGGTATATTATAGATGAAAAGATGTTATAATGAATTGGTAAGTTTGTGGATGGATTATGCTTAGAAATGCTAGTGATTAGGTTGAGATAAATGGTACCTAAGTTGGTATGTTTGATATGCTCTTGAATGGTTATAAAAGATGATTACTTTGGTATGTTTTGTTTGCATTGGACATGTGATTTGAATTGGTATAATGCTTGTAGATATAAACCTAAGTGTGGATGGCAAAATTGGCCTTGCAAATGGCCTATATTTGCCCACACGGTTGAACACACGGGCGTGTCACTCGACCGTGTCCTTCGTGGTTATATTTCAAAACAAGTCAGTTTCGACCACGGGCTAGACACACGGACGTGTGACTGGCTGTATGGTGCAAGTCAGTGTCGACCACGGGTGAGGCACACGGGTGTGTCTCAGGCCGTGTGAACAAGTTAGTATGTATGCCCTATTTTTCCACGGCTTAGACACACGGGCGTGTTTGAGGCCGTGTGAGGCACACGGCCTGCCCACACGGATGTGTGACCTCTGTAGCTCTGAAAAATGTTTAATTTTCAGAAATTCTCGTATGTGTTCAGTTTAGTCCCGACCTCTTTCTAATCCATGTTTAAGGTCTCGTAGACCTGTTTAAAGGACACTTTGATTTGATTGGTTAAATTATGATATGAAATGTTCGTAAAAGTTTCGCATTGTCTGGTAATACCTTTTAACCCTAGACCGATGATGGTTACGGGTTAGGGGTGTTACAGGGCCAGACACGGGCTAGGACACGGCCATGTGATTCCATTTCGAATGTCCTCAAGGCCTTTGACACAGGTGTGTCTTTGGCCGTGTGAGACACACGGCCGGGCCACATGGGCATGTGTCCCCTATACTTTGAAAATTTTTCTATGTATTCCAAAAATTTCCTGAGTTATCAGTTTAGTCCCGAACCACTTCTAAAGCATGTTTTGGGCCTCGTAGACTCGTATTAGGGACGATATGAATGATTGTGAATGATTTATATTTGAATTGATAATTGTATGAGAAATGTATGTTTATTTGTGTAATAACTCCGGTAATGCTTTGAAACCCTATTCCGGCGATGAATATGGGTGAGGAGTGTTACATAATCATTCCCATAGTCTAAGCTTAATTTCTATTAGTTTCAAGCCTAATTCTTTGATTTCTCAACAATGATAAAAAAATCTATAAAAATCAAAGAAAATTTGCTAAGAACTTACTTAAAATTGATAGTCAAATGTCAAATAGGTTTTTGGAAGTTTTCTTCTCTACTTAGCTATGGTGGTGTAACAGCCTGGTTTAGACCCTAGCCGGAACAGTGGTTTTAAGACCACAAATTTGAGGTCAGAATAATATTTTAATATTATTTTATGTGTGCACAGTATGTGATTTAGCCTGTGTGAAATTTCTGTGTGAAGATTTTATCGATTGTATGTTTAATGTGCGAAAAGGACTTAATCGCATAAAGTGTAAAAGTTGTGTGCTGATTGTTAAAGTGTTTAATTGGCATGGCCTTATAAATGAGGAGTCCTTATGTGGTAATTAAATCTTTGATAGTGGAAGTTGACATATATGGCCATTATATGAATGAATTTATTAAGTTTATAATAAGGGTAAAATGGTAAAAAGCCTATTAAAGTGCCTTATAATAAAACAAAAAGATGAAACATGTTCATCTTTGTTTCTATCAACCGAAAATAGGAAAATAAATAAGGGTTTGTGGCTTCTTTGATTTCAGCACTTGCTAAGCTCAATCAAGGTATGTTCTAAGCTCAGTTTTTGATGATTTTTAAATTTTTGTAATCGTTTATTAGCATACTATCAAACCCATGCTTAAATTTTAGATATTGATGGTGATTTTGAGATATGTTGTAACACCCCCAGACCCGGCCCAGACGTTATGGCCGAATCTGGGAATGTCACATCAAAGGAATAATTCAAAACGATTTTACTAAGTTAAAAAAAATCTAGATTTAAGACTTAGAAACTCAAAATCCTTGCAATTTATTAAGTTGGGATAAAAGCCCATGTTTTAGGGTATAGCTATTTCAAAAACCATGGTTTAACTTTTTGAAAATTTATTCAAGTTTAATAATCAAACAGTGGAACAATAATGAAACCCAAATTCTAAAGTCAAAACTGGAGATACAAGGCCTTATTACATCCAATGAAAATAAAGTAATTAAAATCATGTCTTTTGAAACAAATAAACAAAACTTTTAAGTATCTTGTAGTGTGGCCATCTCCGAGTCCTCTCCCACGTCGAGCCATCTACTGAGGGTCACCTGAAACAATTAATAAAAAGGGTGTGAGTTTTGAAACTCAGTGTGTACGACCCTTGGTAATCCAATCAACATGCAAATATCACATTGGGCCTAAGCCCTATCAAAATCGGTGGTCTTGGGCCTTAGCCCATAATGACTTCATATCATATCAATTTCACATGAATGCAATGCTCCCATTCCAAATCCAACCCTGCACTCCATTTCCCTTCCAACCCTACACTTCTGTGGGGATATAAATATCAACCCACCCATCCCTACACTCCAAATGTAGCACCAACAGCGGCACTACTCAAACGTTGCAGCAAGGCTGCTAAGCATATAGTGGGCTTAAAGCCACTGGTGGATCCACGGTCGTCGAGCGACTATGCGATCCTCATATATCTTCCTCCGTATCATTAAAACCCACCCAAGTGCAATATACATTTCATAAATGCAACACACATTTTCACACATTAAGCACTTAGGGGTATTTTAGTCATTTCACTACCCAAGGGTATTTTCGTAATTCTACCCTACAGGGGCTTTTTTCGTAAATTTCCAAATCGAGGGTATTTTTGGTAATTCTGCAAATGAGGGGTACTTTGGTGATTTTCCAGAGTAAGGGTATTTTAGTCATTTTTTCCCTTAGGGTCATTTCAATCATTCTTAGTTTTATGGATTCAGTACCTACCTGGGCCCGTTAATAAGTCCCCATCGGTAAAAGTGAACAGGCACTATGCACCAGGTAGGATTCTAGAGAAGAGGAGGTGGGTCCTTGAGACCGCTTAAGTACCAAGCTCTCTCTAGATCCAATCCTAGACATGCATATACCCATTACCACACCTCAACCTTATGACTTGTCCATGGTTGCAATTTTCTGTTTAAGTTTTATGTATGTTTTAGCAGTTTTCAGATACTAAGATCAAACCCATATACAAAGCCCAAATAAGCCTACATACATGCAAACGGCCCACTAAGCCCAATCCCATTATTTATGGCCCATTAGGCTCAAATCAATTCCAGAGCATTTAACATGCATGACCAACTCAATTCATATAACCAAATCAACAACTTCACAAAACTTAGCCTCACAGCCCACCGGGCCCATTTAGCCACTTTTGGCTTTTCGGCTTTTTGGCATTGCCGATATCATTGTGTGTAGTGTTTGTACACACCTGGTAACAACGCGTGCTGCAACCCCTTAATCACGAACCTACAATAGTCATCACTTAACGATTAATCTTGGCTTAATACACACTTAATCAAAAACCGAAACCTCACCGTAACTGTAACGACCCGAAATTGGGCCTAGTAGGATTGGGCCCATTGGGCCTTAGGTGTAGGAGTGTTTAATTTTTTTTAGAAGAAAAGAACGGCATTATTTCAAATTAGACTTATTAGGAAGGTAATTTTGGAAAGTTACGGGGTTCTAGGAAGTTCCGGGTTCAAGTTGGGCCTTAGAAAAATTTTCGTGTTTAAGCACTTAAAGGAGAGAAGTTAAATGGCATCAAGACTTAAGGAAATAAGTGTGCATTTCGCTAGCACAAGGAGTCTATTGGTAAAGGTGGAAAGTGGTGTGTGGAGTGTACTAATGGTCTGAGGTTCGATCCCATCTATTGCAAACTTTTGGATTTATTTTTGTGCTTCTCATCCATGTGTCGGTCAAGGTTTTAATAAGGTAAGTAAGACTTTTTAATTTTTGAAAAGATGGCTAAGGATTATGGTAAGGAGAAAGGCTAGGGAAAAAGAGGGAAAGAAATGGAGGAAAATGGTAAGAGAAGGGAACATGTTGGCATATAGTGTGGAAGGTGTTTTGGAAAGACTTTGTTTTGGTCAATGTTCATCTTTTTGGAAAAGATGAATACAAGGTTTTGGTTAGGGAAATAGGGGGAGCCGAATTTCTCTAGCTCTCCCTTGCATTTTCACATTTTTTTGGGGGGTCATTTAATTTTCCTTTCTAAATATTTTGGTTCTTTTGATTGCATTCCCTTTTGGCCGAAACTTCAATTTGCCTATTGACTTCTACTCTTTTCTTTTCAAACATTCTCTTTTATACACCATAACCAAAACATCAACTTCATCTCATAGCCGAAATTTGGTTCTTGTGGTGGCCGAAGCTTCTTTGCCTTCTCGGGTTTTCGGTGGTTGTAAGGTAGTGTTCTTCCTCTTCTTTTATTTTTCTTCTTGTTTCTCTTTTACTCCCTCTTCTAAAACCGATTATTCACCCTGTTCTTTTGACATTCCTTGCTACTTCCATTCTCTTGGTTCTCTTGGTGTGGGCCGAATCGGTAGAGTGTTAGCTTACACTCTTGTCATCTTTCTAGCCTTTGGCTTTCAAAAGAGGGTTGATAAGTAGAGTCTCGAAGTACTTTATCGAAGGGCCAATCGAACACCTATCCCTCGTAAAAAGAGACTCGGATGGTTGGTAAGTGATATAGATTGTTAATCATTCGCAATACTTGGTTGAAGTTGTAAATTGGGCTTTAGACTAATTGTTGACCGATTGTACCTTTAGGTGCCGCGGAGAGTATCGTGTTACGGATTCCGAATAAGGTGTGTAATTTCGTACCCTTCCGAATACATGTTTGAAATGGTGTGTAATCTCATACCTCTCTGAAGGTTTACATGAAATGTTCTATGATTCGGTCGAAATACCGAAGAAAACTGGAAACCAGCATCCGTGACCACTCGGGCGTGCATATGTTCGTAGTAGTAATTATATTTTGCAATGAAACAGTTTTGGTTAGCAGCAGTGATGTGATTTTGAAAAATCATGAAAAATAGTAGAAAAAGAATTAGAAAGTGAATAAGATATATAATGGAAGCTTACTGTGTCTATTTTTATATGAAAGAAACGAAGAAGGAAAAGGAATTTTATATTCTGTGTTATATTAATTTTAGTGAGACTGGTTCTGATTGAATTCGTGGTTCCCTATTCTATCTTGGAAAAATCGTTTAAAATTGTACAAAGTGAATTATGAGTTATAAGTTATATGTATAGATTCCTTAGTGAGCCTATTTTCAATAGAAACAAGTGGGAGCAACATATGAAAACTGTACAGTGAGATATTTGAGTTTAAGTTAAGAGAGGTCAGAATCATTGGTCAGTGAAACAAGGGAAAATTTAAGGAATAAACTGTACTAAATGGCTAAGCCAAAAATTCTGGAAAACCTATAGTAAGAAGATATATGAGTCTAGTTTCAAGGAAAATTTACGGATCTAGATTTCGAGTTTTCTAACTCAAGTTATAGTCAGTTTAGTCAGTATGACGCAGATGGACAGTTCCCCAAATTAGTAGTTAAGTTTGAGTTGCGAGATTACTGAATTACCCTTAGTGGGTAAAATTACCCAATTACGAAAATGCCCCTATGGGTTGAATTACAAAAATGCCCCTATGGGCCGATTTACAAAAATGCCCCTATGGGTCGAATTGCTAGAATGCTTTAGTGGATCGATTTACCGTAATAAATTACTGGATTAATGATTGTTGTTTATATATGTGAATATTATGTTTTATTATTTATGTTGCATTTGCATATTTTGCATGGGATGGGAAAAATGTTAAAGAAGAGAAGTGTAGCCTGGTGGCTCTGCCACATTCTGATTCTGGTGGCTCTGCCACATTTTCTGGTGGCTCTGCCACAAATTCTGATAACGGCTATGTGCCTAACATATGAAGTAACGACTCTGTGTCGATCATATTTACCCAAGGATGTGTGCCGATTATATTACCATGTATGATATCTAGTGGCTCTGCCACAATCTGTATAGTGGCTATGCCACGCATAATCATGACTCTGGTGGCTCAGCCACAAATATTATAAATGGCTTCTTGCCTGCGATTATAAATGGCCACTGACCTGCGAATTATTATATTAAATGGCATTTTGCATGCGTTTTGGTGTGTTTGGCGGGGTGGGTTGACTTGATCCCCACAGGTGTGATGGGATGGTACGGGTGGTGTGTAGCGGATGGATTACTAGGATGGGTTGGGTTGCATACATTGCATATATGTATATTCTGTTATGTAAATGGGCTTTGGCCAAAGATAATGCTATATGGGCCCCGGCCCAAGATATTACTAAACGGGGTTCAGACCCAATAGATGATAGTAAGGGAATTATACACTGAGTTCTTGTAACTCACCCCCCTTTCTTTTCTAAATCTCTGTAGGTAACGCTCAGTGACGAGGACTTGGGGCCATGGATGACTCGGTGGAGGCCATACTTCAGAAATGGTGTTTTATTTTGAACTTTAGATTTCTATTCCCGTTTACTTTACTATTTTGGGTTTTTTTGTTGTAATAAGGCCTCTAGGATAAACTTTAATTTGCTTTATGTTTGGATGTATTTATGATTTTGCGTGAAATATTTTTAAATGGGGATTTTCTAAAAGCATAACCAACGATTTTCCAAAATAGATTTACAAATGGATTTCAAAACAAACTTTTACAAATAAATTAACACGGAAATTCTCTTTTGAATTATCAACGAAATTTTCAAAAGACTCGGATTCTCTTTGGAATTTTCAATGTCATTTTCAAAAGTCATGGTTTTTAAAGTTCACTACCCCGATTTTCGACTCATCAATCAACCATTCAAGAATAGCTGTATTTTATCAAATATTTACATGCAAAACTTGTTTATTTAAACATAACCAAGTAACGCCTATTTTAGTAAGAATCATATGATGTTTTACACTTTCTTCATGTGACATACCAAATCCGCTCGTAACGCATGGGCCGGGTTTGGGGTGTTACAATAACCTTACCGTGTGCCACACGTCCTAGTAGCCCTTCCTTAGCTACTATTCGCAAATATCCCTAGATGTACACCCATACATACACCATCAAAATTCGAGTGACTCATAATCCACACAAGTCACCCCTATAGATCATACCCACATTTGGCCATTTACTTAAACCATAATCGAGTTGAGTACACTTACACTTTGCTACGATTCTTACCATGCTTGCGATCCTTGAACCTTACCCTTGTTAATACAAGATTAACGATAATGAGAAGTCAGATAGCCCTTTGACATTTAACAAAATGCACTAAGGAGGTTAACAGAATACTTACCGAATCTAACCTTAGATCCTTCGGCCTAGATAGCTACTGAATGAGATTTGGCTTTTAACCTTGACTGAGAGTAGATAACAATCGATTTGTAATGGAGGAAAACAACAAGGGTTTGGCACAAATAGGATTTTGGTAAGGACGGATGATGGTGTAATTCGGCAAAAGGAGAATTTGGCTATGAGAGAATTCGGCAAAAAGGGATTCAGCTATAGGAGATTTCGGCAATGGAAAAATTTAGCGATGGGGGAAACCGACTGAGGGGAGAAAAGAAAAAGACTAATGGAACTCAAAGAACCTTTCAAAGCATTCGGCCCTCTCCTTTTATAGCCACAAGCCGAATACACCTTTCCCCAAAGTCCCATTCGGCACCAATTCCTCCCACTCTTCATCTCCTAACTTTTCTCCCTGATAAGACCTTAATCCTATCCGAAATTCCCTCCACATCCATCACACCAGATCACTTCAAACTCTCGACGACAAGAGTTCAAAACCAACACAACTCTGGCCGTCCACTCTGTAAAATAAACACTCCACAAAATAACACTCCTAAGCCTCGAACCTTGGACCTCCTCAGCTGACAATCACGCCACCTTATAGCTCCCCAAGTGACGCCACTTGCCACTGGACCACAAGCCCACTTGTGTCCTATTTTCCCCTTAATCTGCTTAAGAGGCCTAACGCCTGAGACTAGGGTTCACTAAAGCAAGAAAATAAATTTTTCCCTATGGTCTTCCCTATCTCTAAGACTTCAAATAATCCCGATAATACCTTAAAATTAATATTCTAAGTGTTACTCATACATACCAACTTCAGTGCACAAAAATTTAGAGTTTCAGGATTTTTAGGGTGTTACATACGTCATTGATGAATATGTGAGCTTTTTATTGCTAATTGGTGAAATATGAAAGCTTAATGTTGGGTTAACATACTTTGTCTTTGAATTTTTGGAGAAATTGAGTAATTTGGGCTAAATTGAGAAAAATGTAAATTAGAGGATTGAAATATGAAATAAATGAATTGTGTGGGCTTGAATTAGCATGTGAAGAATTCAGCTAGGCATGGGTACAAGCAAATTATGTGTATTTGATAATTTTATTAGTTAGGGACTAAAGTGTCGAAATGTGAAAATGTGATGGCTAATTTGTAAAATGCCCTAAATAAGTGTGTGTGGACTAAATTGAATGAATTGGTGATTGAATGGGTTGAATTTGAATGTGTATAGACCAAGAAAGGAGAGGTTCAGATCGAGATCGAAGCAAAGACAAAGTGCTCGATTAATCGACCGTTTTGGTATTTCGACGTCTGAGGTAAGTTCGGACATAATACATGTATTTAACTATGTTTAATGTTATGAAATGAATGGTATGATATTATTGAATTGTGAATGCTATGTGAGGGTTTGAGTTATGAGGCACTAAGTGTGCGTATTTGGAAATGTGACCGAGATGATTAGCATTGTGTGTGCGAAATAATATAAGCTTCGGCTTTGTGGTTGGCACTGTGTGTGCGAAACCGATTTAAGCTCTGTTTGATATAGATGCACTAAGTGTGATGTTAATTAAGCTTCAGCTAACGAATTGGGGACTAACTGTGTGATTGAACCGAAGAAGTGACGAAAGTTGATCGAAATGAAATAGTGAGTATCGAGTAGCATATGTAATCGATAACTTGATCGAAATGAAATAGTGAGTATCGAGTAGCATATGTAATCGAGAACTAAGTGTTGGCTAAGGTACGTTCGGAACCTATGTGGTTGATGAAACTATGAATGAGTTTATGGAAGATTAATTGAACACATTAGCTTTGGATGGTATGGTATATGTGATTTTGAATTAATCTATGTGATGGTTTGTTTTGGTATAATGTATTATGTTACGAACTTACTAAGCTTTTGAAAGCTTACTGTGTGATTTGTTTCTCTGTTTTACAGTGTCAGCAAAGCTAGTTCGGATCGGAAGAATCGTCAGCATCTCTATCACACTACCGGCAATCTATTTTGGTACTTTTGAATATGGGTATATTTGAATATGGCATGTATAGGCTAGTTGTTTTGAAATACAATTGAGATGTGTAAATAGCCATGTGATGTGGCTAGATAAATGTTGGAAATATGCATATGTAGATTTGGTATGTGAAGTATGTTTTGGTATGTTTTGATGGCAATGAAAATGTCTTATAAATGGTAAGCTTAGTGATGGATTGATGCTATTGTAATCTAGTGATATTGTGGATGAATCATGCTTGGTAATGCATGTGTTTTAGTTGTAAAATTTTGTATATAAGTTGGCATGACTAGAAATGAGATTGGATAGGATGATATGTTGATCATTTGACATGTATTTGGTTGCCAAACTGTGTATAAAAACATATGCTTAATTGTGCTTGTAGGGTTGACCCTTGTATGGGTGGCAAATTGGCCTTGCAAATGGCCTATTTTGCATACACGGCCGAGGTGCACGAGCATGCCTAGAAACCGTGTAACCAAGTCAGTAGCTAGCTTAATCTCACACGGCCATGGCACACGGGCATGTCTAGTGGCCGTGTGGACAAGTTAGTATGTGTGCCCTGTTTTGACATGGCTTGGACACATGGGCATGTCTGGTAGTCATGTGAGGCACACGGCCTGACTGCACTGGCCTGTGACCTCTGTAGTGTTGAAAAATCTTAAAATTTTTGAAAATTTTCGTAAGTGTTCGGTTTAGTCCCGACCCCTTTTTAGCATGTGATTAAGGTATCGTAGACTTAAATAAGGGACCATATGTTATTAATTGATATGTATTGATTGTTGAATGACTTGGTGTCGTGAAATGGTGGTGAAATGTTTCGAATGTTTGGTAACGCCTCTTAACCCTATTCTGGCGACGGTCTCGGGTTTGGGGTGTTACAGGTGAACGGTAATGAAAGGATAAATATGATAGTTTCATCCACTAACTTTCCTTTTTATACTAAGATTATTTTATAATTAAGCTTAGTTAATTAGTTTAATCATGGTTTAACTTAATTTAATTACCATTAACTAATTCTAATGTTAATTATGATCATCATCCATATCTTCTATTGCAAATTAGTTTAATAACCATTTTACCCTTTTGGATAATTGCTATCTAAGTCCCAAGTTGTTTCCTAATTAAAATTCTATAGCAATTGGATTTTTACAATTTAGTCTCTAAGCCTTAATTAATCACATTTTCGGCTAAATTACTTAACCAAATTTCAATATATCAATATATTAACTCTATAAATATCCCTATTTAATATATACGGACTCGATTTATAGAAATGAAGTTCTGAAACTATATTTTCTGACAGCATTGAAAACTAGGTCATTACAGTCATCCATTTAATGCTTAACTTATTCCACATCATTCATATCCTCATCTGATTCTATTGTAGCATCTTCCTTACCCATGACCATTTTTTCATATCTACCTGATATATGCACGAATGGGGTGAAATTTATTAAATTCCATTCACCGAAGTTGCCAATTTTCAAGCTTGGGAAATTAGCAAAATTATGACGACCTTTTGGATGGGATCCTAACATTTCTAGGTTGAGATGTCTTCATAGAGTTCAAATCTCTATCTCAATCACTCAATTTTAAGTTCGAGAGCTTAAGTTATGACTATTTTAGTGAAGACTAAGCTAACAGAATTTTTGGATGGGATTATGACGAAAATTACGAGTTTCGGGCTTTTAATTCAAGTTTCAATCATATTGGATTCGGGTTTTAGGTTTATTTTTTATTATATATGAGCCCAATATTGTACTTATCAGCTCTTATTATTTTATTATTCTGAATTTTATTATTATTAAGTATTTTAAGTTATTTAGGAGTTTTATGTAA
Organism: Gossypium australe; assembly: GCA_005393395.2. NCBI lineage: Eukaryota > Viridiplantae > Streptophyta > Magnoliopsida > Malvales > Malvaceae > Gossypium > Gossypium australe. The sequence goes on from CM016617.1 coordinate 52,307,006, forward strand.
ACAAGAAAGTTTAGTTTAAAATTACTTCTTGTTTAGGTTAATTAGAGTTCTAGTATACTTAAGAGTTTTATTTAGATTTATTTAGCTAGCCTATATAAAGGCTTCTTCATTGTTCATTAAGAACAGTTGTTTTCGTTAATAAAGTTTTCAACCCTGGGAGTTTGTTTCTTTGTGCAAGATTTCTTTCTTGTGATTTTTAGGAGTAGTTTTCTTTTCGATTTTCTTTAAAAAGTCATGGGAATTCATTCTTCACCCTTCAATTTGCCAAGGATTATTTCTTGGAGGATTGATTAGAGTTATTAATTGAGTTTGTTAGAATTTATATCTTAAAGTGTTCAATTGGACATTTATCATTTTATCCTTCATATTCATCGGTTTACTCGTCCATCTTCCACTTTGTTCTTTTTTAATTTCTATTTCTTATTTATTTATGATTTTTATTTGGTTTTTTATTCTCAAATTTCTTCCTTTATTATTTTTTATTTCTTTATTACAAAATTTGTTTATTTCTTCTTTTCAGATCTATCCAAATCTTTCCTTCTTGAGTCAAACTGCGTGAATTCGATCCTTCTTCCGCTTTCTCTACCTCACTCACTTATCAATTGGTATCAGATTCGGGCATTTTAGGTGTTCTTTGTGTTCTTATAAATTGATTTCCAGCAAACAACCTCAAAATAATTTTTTCTTTTTACCTAGAAAGTTTTCAGAAAAAAAACATTTTTCAATTGGTAAACGCTTTTCAAACAATCTAAAATTTTAAATACTATTTCTTGGCACTATTTTAGAATATAAAAACATATTTCCCACATAAAAAGTGATTGAAAAATATAGAAAAAATATAAAAAAATGGAAAAAAAATATTCTGTGGGTTGAATTTTGTGCCAAAAATTTTCATATCAAATTTACATTATTTGAGGAAAATCCAGTTCCAATTTCATGATTTTTTTTAAATCAGGAACACCTCAAACAAAAAAATTTAAGTTGTTTTCCATTATTTCGGGTTTTCGGTTAGGTAGTTTATTTTCTTTGATTCTACCATTTGGGTTTCTTTTGTTTTAGCTTTTCTTATTCTATTACGCATTCTAACACATTTTCGTTTATTGTATTAATAGGTACGAAAAGAGTTGCCTCTCTTTTCTCTACGCAACTTTCTTTCTTTGGAGTCTAGTTTTTCTTTAGCTTTTTAGAGCCTTAGGTTGACTTTATTAGAGAGTCATCCCATATCTTTTTGAATATTATTGAGTTTGATTACTCTTTAAAAGTTACAAGCGAGAAAATCTTAATTTCTTTTCTTTGTCTCTTAGAGTTTTTTTTTTATTGCGAGTGTATAACGGTGAGTTTTAATTTTCTTTGATCAACTTTTTTTTTTTGAGTATTTTTATTTCAGCCTCTAATAATGATATGCAGACATAGTATGGAAGAGGTTTTAGAATCTCCTACTGATGGGGATGATTTGCTTGAGTCCCATTATCTTGTAGTGCGGCAATCCTTTAGCATTCAAGTAAGGGGCAATTCTGACGAAGTGCAAAAGGCTAACATCTTCCACTCAAGGTGTTTGATTCAAGGAAAGTTGTGTTCTTTTATTGTTGATAGTGGTAGTTGTGCCAACGTTGTGAGTAGCTTTTTAGTGGATACTTTATATTTACCTTGCCAAAATCATCCTAAGCCATATCACTTACAATGGCTTGACAAAAGTTCGAAAGTTAAGGTAGTTAAACAGTCCTTAATTTCATTCAAAATTGGGAATTATTCTGACGAGGTTTGGTGTGATGTAGTTCCCATGTATGCCGCCCATTTGCTTCTTGGAAGACCATGGCAATATGATAGTGATGTGGTACAACATGGAAAATTGAATCGTTACTCCCTTGTGTTTAAAGGAAAAAAAAATACACTTTAGCCCTTTTGGAGCCCAAAGATGTGTATAAGGACCAATTGAAAATGATGAAATTCTCTGAGATGGTTAAGGGGAAAGAAAAAATTGAAAAGACAGAGAGAAAAGAGACCTTGAGCGATAAAAGTCTACTTGATGGTTCACTTTTGGTGAGTGCAAATAAATATGAGGTAAAATTTGAGAGTTTTCAAATGGGAAAATAAAATGAAAAGCAAGAAAAATATCCATGCAAAAGTGAGAAATGATTATTTTTTCACTAACCATAACTTGAATTTATTTAATTGTGTTTCCTTGTTACTGTAATGACTCGAAAGTCAAAGGTGTCGGGAAACATACCCTCAGGACTCCGTTTTTACGAACTGGGATCATAAATATTTATTATTATATTTATCTATTTACAACATTATAAGTGAATTGAATGATAGTTAAATAATTTTAATTATTAGTGTTTAAAATTAAGTATAAGGACTAAATTAAGTGGGTGATAAAAATAGTAATTATTATTAAATTTCAAAGTGCGATTAGATTAAGGGACTTATTAAATAAATAGACCAATATTTATATGGGTTTTGATAGTGGATGATTATGAGCATATTATATACATGATATGTATGTTAATTATATTGAAACAATTAAGTTAGTAAATTATACTAGAATAAAATAAAAACAAAATGATAATGATAATGATAATGATAATAAAATAAAAGAAACAAGTAGCTTAGTGGGGGAAGAGAAAAACAAATTTAAGCTTCATTATGTCGAACTTGGGAGGGGGTAGCCTTAATCTTTAACCCTTGGTGTAACAGCCCATTTTTAGGTCAAATCAGAACAGTAGTTTTGGGACCACAAATCCAATGTCGAAAAATTATTTTAATATTATTTTCTGTGTTTACAGTATGTTAAAGGATATGTTTGAAAATTTCGTGAGCTAATTTTATTGTTTAATTGCTTAATTAGGTAAAAAGGAGTAAATCGCGTAAAATGCAAAAGTTACATTTTACTTGTTAAATATGTCAATTAGCTTTGGTTTTTAAATATGATGGCCTCAAATGGCAATTAAACCATTTTTATATTGTGTGGACATTTATGGACTTGTAATATGTGATTTTAAAGTATAGTTACTAAGGTTAATTTAGTAAAGTGGTAATAATTTTAAGTTTAATAAAAACAAAATAAGAAAATGGTGCCCATCTTTCTTCTCCAACCGAAAATAAGAAACAAAGGAAGCCATTGTTGAGTTTTAAAGGTTCGGCTAGTGCATGCTTCAATTGTAAGTCCATTTTTGCTCGGTTTTTAATTATTTCTACGTTTTTGATATCGTTGCTTCGTATTCTAGCTAGCCCGTACCTTCGATTTCGAAACTGTTAAAAATTTATCATGTTGCCATTGTTGAATGCTTGAGTAATTTGATGGTTGATGATGGATTTTGAATAATTGTTGATAATTAAACTAGTTTTGTAAAGTGATTTTTGACAAAAATATCAAAAAGGGATTAATTTGTGAAATTGTAATATTATGTGGGTAAAAGTTTGAATAAATTGAAAATATGGGCTGCTAGTAACATGTAGTATATTCGGCTAGCATGAAATTGTACTAAATTGCATGAATTTGCAATTTTATGTGATAAGGACTAAATTGTAAAAATGTGAAAGTTTAGGGCAAATGTGAAAAATAGCCCTAATGTGTGTTTTGGACTAAATTGAATAGATTGAATATTGAATGTGCTAAAATTTATAACATACAGATCAAGATAAGCAGAGATCGGGTTTAGATAGGGGAAAATGGAAAGTTAACGAATAGCCGATATTGTTATCCGAGCGATACGAGGTAAGTTCATATAATTAGAATCAAACTTTTAAATACTTGTAATTATTTGAAATGTATGTATATAATTGATTAATTGATATACTTGAAATACGAATGCCTATTTGATATAGACTGATGGTTACCGAAACTAGTTTGAACTGTATGAATTCATAGGATACGAGTGACATGTCACTAGGGTTACCGTTTTGGTCGAGCTCCTGCATTAGTTGCGGACTCACCACAGCTCATAAGAGCTTATCGATATATCAGCTCGTAAGAGCGTATTGTTTTCAGCTCGTCAGAGCTTACCGTTTCAGCTTAATAGAGCTTACTGTCTATCAGTTCAGGAGGAGCTTACTAATCATAGCTCGAAAGAGCGGAAATGATAATGAATTGATGGAATACTGATGTATATCACCCAAGTATCCTTTGAAGTTATAATGGGTTCAACGGGCATAAATTCTGTTTATATGGATGAAGTACTATTTATACGAATGAGTTACTGTTATCGAATGAATTACTGTTTATATTATGGATTGTTGATTATATGAATGTGAATGAATTGTTACATGTGTTTTATATGTTACATGAATTTAGTATGAAATTGGGATAAAGGTTGAATATATGTACTTATGAGACTAACACATTGATGAATGCTTGTGTTTAGGCATTTGGCAAGTGAATTTGATTTACTTTGTTTAATGGTTTGATTTTGTAACAAATGGTAAGATTGTTTCTAAATTACACGGGCTTACTAAGCTATAAAGCTTACTCTGTTTCTTTTTTGTGTATTATAGAGGTTCGATAGCTCGCTCAATTCGGATAAAGTCGGAGTTACGCATCACATTATCTAGTTGTCGATTGGTACTTATGAATTTGTGGATATATGTAAATATGGCATGTATAGGCTAGTTATAAGAATGATAGTTAAGGTTACTTGAGATATTGATTTTGGTACATGTTATGGTATGAGTTGAAACCATGTGATTTGGCCTAACTTGGTATAATATTTTGGTTGTGTTTAAGTACCCAAATATGGTATGTTTTGGCTAGTAATAGATGGAATGGAAATATGCAAATGTTATCTTGATATGTGGTTAGTATATGAATGGAAAATGTATGTGCTTTATTAGGCATTTGAATACTATGTTGAAATGGGTGTAATATTGGTATGAAATGTCATGTATTGGCTTCCAATTGAGTTGTGAAATGTTGCAATTTATGCTTGTGTATGCATGTAGCGTGGCAAAATGGCTATACAAATGGCCTATTTTTGTCCACACGGGAAAAGACACGGGCGTGTGTCTCAGCCGTGTGTGACACACAGTCATGTTGCACTTTCGTGTGTCCCCTGGTGTTGAAATTAAATTGAAGTCAATATGCTCCACACGGCCTCACACACGGGCGTGTGATTGGCTGTGTGTCACAAGTCAGTATACCCCCTTAAATGGCACACGGCCTAGCACACGGGCGTATGACTTGGCCGTGTTGCATAAGTTAGTATACCCTACAAGTTTGGCACGTCTTAGTACACGGCCTGGCACACGGGCGTGTGTGGCCATTTTGAAGGGCACACGGGCTAGGCACACAGGCGTGTGGTCGGCCGTGTGACCCAAGTCAATATGTATGCCCTGTTTCCACACGGCCTGAGACACGGGCGTGCCTGAAGCCGTGTAAGGCACACGGCCTGTTCACATAGGCATGTGACTCCTGTATGTTGAAAATTTTTAAGTTTCCAAAAATTTTGTATGTTATCGGTTTAGTCCCGAACCATTTCTAAAGCATGTTTAAGGCCTCGTAGGCTCTTATAAGGGACAATGTGATTGTGTTGAATGGTATTTGAGTATGAATGCATAAATGTATTAGTATTATATGTTAAATGATGTGTATTTATTGGTAATACCTCGTAACCCTACTCTGGCGACATATACGAGTTAGGGGTGTTACACTCAGAACTCAAATTGATCAAGAAATGAGTAAAGTGGTCGTTAACCGAGGGAAGGAGAAAGTTGTCTATTAATCAACCTTGATCACTGGAAACTATTGTAGTCTTTGAACTCAAACTCTATTTATTTAATTTAAATACTTAATTATTACTTTAATATCTTAATTATATTTATACATATGCAAATTATTAAATTATGAAATGAGAATTTGTGAATTATATATATGAAATGTGGCATTATGAAATGAACCAATGAATGATTAGAACTTAATTTTCTTGAATATTATGGAATTATATTGAATGTTATGAAATTCGAACATGGGATATAGCATAATTGATTAATGCCAAAGATTGATTATGAATTGATGGAATGTGGAATTATGCAACCGAAATTGTCGGTTTACCTGACTAGCGCTGGGCGCAACTCATCGCGGGTACATCCAACTAGTGCAGTGCACAATTATTGTCGATTATCCGACTAGTGCTGGGTGCAATCTTTGTCGATTTATTCGACTAGTACTAGGTACATCATTATATTTATCGGTTTATTGGACTAGCGCTGGGTGCAACCTTTGTCAGTTTATCTGACTAGTGCTGGGCACACCATTATATTTGTCGGTTTACCAAGCTAGTGCTAGGCACAACTTTCATCGATTCGTTCTACTAGTGTTGGGCACATCTATTGTCAGTTATCCTACTAGCGCTGGGCGCAAATCTCTATTATGGTTTATCCCTTAGGCACTAGGTGTAATCCACTAAATGAAGCGAACAAATCAAGTACAATCAAAACATTGAAGAAGATTGGTAAATGAAAATTATTAAGAAAGATATATATAATTATGTATACTCGGGTTAAATTCAAAGATAAACAAATTGGATTAAGCTTTACATGAATTAATTTATGAAATGATGGTTATTAAATGAAATTGTAGCTCCTTGAGTCAAGTAAAGTATTCATTAATTGATCATTACTTTATGTACAGGTTAGGTACCTACTTGTAACATCCTAAATTAGGGCCTTTGCACTTTATGTGTATGTGTGTGAATGATATGTTTGTCATGCTAGTTTAGGGTACTTTAGGGTCTAGGAATAACTTAGGGTTAAGCCGGAGCCCTGGTAGAAATTTGCTTTTTTGGGCACTTTAAGGGAGAGCTGAATGGGATAGGACTTAAGGGTTGTTGTTTGTGTGTTTTGGCACCAGAAGTGCTTTAGTAAAGTGGCAAGGGGGCGCCACTTAAAGCTCAGGAAGGTGACGCCTCAGAGAAGCTGGCAGGGAATAGGTTCGAGCTGCGTGGATTCCCTTTTGGGGATTTCTTTTTGACGCCAAGGTAGGGGAAAGTTGCTTTCAGTTTGGATCTGGTGGATGAGTGTTGAATGGGTCAACACCTTTGAATAAAGGGAAGAGAGCAATTCAAGGAGAAGGAATCGGTCAACAGGTTTGAATAGAAAGTGGAGAGTGATCGGTGGAAAGAATCATGGGATTGGGAGAGAGGGAGAGAGTTTGGCCGAATGGGAAGTGGGGTGTGTGAGTGTGTGTACGGTTTAGTGATGTTAGAGGGGTGGTGTAACACCCCAAACCCGGCCCATTCACTCCGACCGAATTTGGAATGCCACTGCGGAACACATTCGAAAAATATCCTTACTTAAGAGTAAAACCGATAGAAATTTGTTTCCTTTAATAAAACATTTTCGTGACTTGTAATATTCTAAGTAAAATCGGAGTTTGTTATAAAACTATCGGATTTAAACTTTACTTGAGAAGATAAAACCATTTGTAATCATCCTTAAATCATTCATTCATAATAGGGCATATAATAAAGATGCTTAAATACTTAAGTGGGCCTTTGTACAATACACATTTGATCAAGATACTGAAAATATAATTATTTAATTCATTAACCAAGAGATTCCTTTGCATTAAAATCCATTTCCTCATGGCCACCTTTGTACCCTCTCCGACCCGGTCCAAGCTTTACGCGCCACCTGAAAGGGTTAAGAAAATTAAGTGAGTCACCATGACTCAGTGCATAGTTAATACACACGTCCTCACATATGGGCTTGGCCCATATCCACACAATCCATATATATAACATACAATTATAAATATGCAATTATGAATACACCATATTATAAATATGATTTACAAAAATACAATTACGAAGTCCAATCCACAAAGTGATCCACATATCTTTCTTTTGCACATTATTTCTTAAGGTCGTGGCTAAGCCACCGATCCCATAGGGATCCCACATATCTTTCAATTCACAAATCATCAAGTACGAATGCAGCACGAGGTTCGGATTAGACCACTCACATATTGTACACCCTTTTCTTCAATAGTCACATCACAAGTCTCGTGCTTACGTATATATACCATAGCAACATTTTGTACGAAACAAATATATATATTTTATATATATGGTCACATTTTATTCAGAACAATATACATCACATGTCAATCACTTTATTTTACATTCATCACCAATCAATGATTATCGCAAATCACTGACAGGTTAATATCATAATCACTAACCTGATTATTCGATCACTTACCTTGGTATCCTTACTCTTAGCCTTTATTTTGGCTAACATGCATAACATATCCGTTTACATAAAACAACACATACAACACCTATCATGTATAACAAACAAGAGTACAGTGCAATAACTACGCACCTGACTTTAGCGAGATTCTGATCTATTGATTCTAATAAAGTCTAAAATTCTGAGAGCTTCTGTTACTTCTTTCGATTTGCCCCTAGAACACATAACCGAAATCGATCACACTTAGTACCAATAACATGGCCTTAGGCCGAATACCACAACCACTTACCTTGAGCACTTAAATTCCCGAAAGACTCATTTGTGCTCCTTAGCACTAGCTACACACAAACAGAATACATCATTATAGCCTTATACACATTCGGCCACCTCCTTAAACCAAGGTCAATCATTCGTTTATCATCAAAACTCAAAACATAGTCTTAAGGCCGAAAGTCACACTTCTTCACCTTAATCTCTGTAAAACTCGAAGGACTCCTTTAATGCTCCCTAACATTGGCACAATAGAAACACATCAATATGGCCCTAAGCATATTCGGCCATTCTTGAAATCATAGTCTAGCCTTGATCTCGGCATGCAAAAGAAAAAGAGAAGAAACCAGCTACTTAATAGGAGTACTTACCAATGTTCGAAGAGATCACAAACACATAGTTGGTAGCACCTTCTATCAAGGTGTTTCGGCAATGTACTAATGGAGAGGAAAAGAGTGACAATGAGGCTATGTTTCAAATGATAATGAAACATGCGGCTACTCAACAATGAAGAAACAATAATTGCTAGCCGAAATACCCTCTAACTTCTTCAAGACCAAAGCCCAACTTGCTCTTTCTCTCCCTCTCTCTCGGTCAAGAACAAAAAGGAAAATAAGAGAAAAAAAATCAACATTACTTTCGGCCAAGACAAGATGGAAGAAGAAGGAAAATAAAACAAGGCAAAGGTCACCTCTCTAGCTAATCAAAACCAAGAATAAAGGCCCCTAGTTAGACTACATTCGGCCATGCTCAAGTGGGAGGGAAAAGAGAGTCAAGGATTCAAAAACTTTGTCAAGGACCAAGGACAAGGCCGGCCATGCTCTCCCCAAGGCATGCTTCAAACGGCCATACCTTGCTACTCTCCATGCTGCACATGCTCTCCTTTCCCAAATGCCAAGACCCAACATCAATATCAAAACATTATTTATTCCTTCACCTTGCCATCTCTTAATAAAATAAAAGATCAATAACCATGTTTCTCTTTTTACCAAACCAAGGCCGGCCATCTTCCAATATTCTCATCACTTATCCATTTTTCTATACATTAAAATAAGCAAACAAACAAATACCATTCATAAAAAAAATAATAATAAAAATAAAAGGGAACAACCCATGCTTTTACAGCTTTGAAACAACAAAAATAAAATAAAAGAAATGCCCATTTGTTTCACGCGTGCATGGGCCATGCAGGGCTTCCCACGCCGGCCAAAATAACACAAGGCCAAGCTGCAGCCCCCAGGTCTCGAACCCGAGACCTGGAGCACTATGCCCAAGCGTCCTGCCATTTCCGCTACTGAGACTTTCATGCCATAACTCATTGCGAATTTCTTTTAAACTATCCTTGCCTTGGCTCCCTTCACTTTAGCGCTAAAATAAAAATAAAGCGCCTTATGCGCGATTTCCAGGACTCGAACATGAGTCTTTCAAGTCGTGGTTCTCCAGCAAGGTCCTTGGCCACTTGGCCACTTAGAATTTCATGCCATTAAACACGCTGAATTTCTTTTAAGCCCTACTTCGCTGGCTTTCTCATTTTAACGCTAGGAGCCCAAAAATAAAACATCCGCGCCCCTAATGGGATTCGAACGTGAGTCCTCGTGATGGCCTCCATGCTGCAAGCGTCTTAACCACTCTGCTAAGTGGTTTCTTGCGACATAAACCTCGCATAAATTCTTTTAAGGCCTCCTTCAAAGCAGCGCCCTTTTTCAAAATAAAAATGCTTTTGCCGCACACGAGACTCGAACCACTGACTTGTTTTGGCGCTGACCCTTAAGTGGCACACGGAAGCCACTTTGCTACTGGACTTTCATGTCCAAAACTTTACAAAATTTTTACTTAAGGCCTCCCTCAGCTAAATTTCACTTTTAGCCCAAAATTTTCAAAATACTCCCTTTTTAATCCGAGAGTTTTAGGAACTCTAAAAACACATCAAAATCACTCTTGAGGCCTAATAACACTCGAGTTATTTGCCAAACTCGCAACCCTTATTTCGGGATATTACAATTCTACCCCCCTTAAAAATAATTTCGTCCTCGAAATTACTTACGAACGAACATTCGTACATTTCAATTCACCATATATTAATCACATATTCCCAATTATACACATATGCAAACATATCCAACCTCTTTCACATTTAGCATTTTCACATATGGCCACTTCTTCATAAGCATATTTAAGCTTAATTTCCATTACGAATATCATACACATCAATGGTAAGATCAATTGCACATATTAAAAGTCTTACCGAAGCGTCGACTATACCACATCTTACTTAGTTCAAATGGGGATATACCAACTTTCCTTATTCCTTGTAAGTACGAAAGACTTGCACTTACCCGAGCATTTAGCTTATGGTAATATTCCATTTTGTAAGTGATTCATGAATTCTCTAATATAACACATCACCGGCATTAAGCCTGCTAGGCATCGAAGCCTGAAATACACACCGGCACAAAGCCTGCTAGGCATCAAAGCCTGAAATATACACCGGCACAAAGCCTGCTAGGCATCAAAGCCTGAAATATACACCGGCACAAAGCCTGCTAGGCATCAAAGCCTGAAATATACACCGGCACAAAGCCTGCTAGGCATCAAAGCCTGAAATATACACCGGCACAAAGCCTGCTAGGCATCAAAGCCTAAAATATACACCGGCACAAAGCCTGCTAGGCATCAAAGCCTGAAATATACACCGGCACAAAGCCTGCTAGGCTAAAAGCCCGAAATACAATATTATCACCATTTGAATCACATTACAAGCTGACCAAAATTATAAACCATATAATTCACATCACTTGTATTTATCACTTCAATTATATTTCATGATAGATAGTTTATCCACATATCACTTGTACTTATCACTTGAGTAACATTTCATGATAGAAAGTCTATCCACATGTCACTTGTACTTATCATTTCAGTAACATTTCACGATAGAAAGTCTATCCACAGTCGGCTTTCACTATATTTATAACTAGGATTCCAATATGTACTCAAGGTTATAACTAACCTTATCAATATTCAATTGTTTATAGACTTACACTTTAAAACATTTTCAATTTTGTTTCTAACACTCACCGACAATATTTTCCACACTGAGCACACGGACGGTCCCGATTTCTCATAGTTGGCTTAATCACAATAGCAAAACTTTCAAGCCTCGGTCTTTTCCGAAGACCCTCAGATAATTTAGACAATTCAAAATTTCTCTTATCACGGTTCGTATCCTTATCTCGATTTTATCTCATCGAGTCTTTACTCTCTTCAGCTATCTTAGCTTTTTTTTCGATTAACACAATGAACTCTCGTTCCTGTTGAGGAACTATCAACAGTCTCAGGCCGTCTCTTAATCCGTCCTCAAACCGGATACATCGTTCATGTTTTGTAGCCACTACTCTTCGAGCATATTGGCTTAACCTTAGGAATTCAATCTCGTATCTCGCCATGGACTTGTTCCATCGAACTAGTCCCAAAAACACATTTCCTCTGAGCATCAATGTAATAAGTACTGACATACTTCTTCTGGTATGTCGTCTTGACATACTCCCAAATGAAGTCCTCAGCTGTGACACTATCTCGAACTATGAGCCACCATTGATACGTCTTGTTGCGAAGTAGCATCACCATTCCTTTCACTTTTTTCTCAGGGCTCAGATCGAGCTCATCCACAACTCACTTGGTTGCTTCCAACCCATATTCAACCGTACTGGTTGCTACGCTTGATACATCACGGAACAACTCCGCTCATTGGCTCAAAGTTGCTCGGGAATAGATTTTTTTTTTGAGCTCTCATATTTCCTCTCGCTCCAGCCACTATTTCTAAAACTCGTAGCATCTTCTGCGATACAGCATCATCTCTCGTCTGATCTTGCTGCTCGTCACCAAAGGCTGGTGGTGGAGGTGATACCTCATTATCAGACTCTTGACCCGATCTAACGAGTTCCAAAACGGTAATTTTGCCTCAACCACGTCATCTAGAATTCATCTCTTATCGCGTAATCTGACTTAGAAAGTTTTATGCATTAGGAATTTGCTCCACTGATTAGTCGCGAACAATTTTATGAAATAAAGTATTTAGAAGTGGTTCTTTCGATCACACATAGGTTCAGTTCAAGTTCGCTACTTCTTATTCAAAGAGTCGCATACACGTTCATAAGCAGGGACACATTCATTCACTACACCTCTAGGGTCATTTCAGTTCTCAAGTCTTATGCACTTATTTTTTAGTAGACTAGTCTTAAGGTTCGATAGCCCAAATTTTCTAATCTACAAGCCCCATTTATGCCCATACAATTCATATATTCACTATACCTCAATAGTCAGAGGTACTTACCAGGTGGACTTCGGGTCGGAGGTACAGGTGCCATGCCAGAACAAGTTCAAAATAGAAGTTCACATTTTGAAAAGCCCACTTTCGAAAACTATTTTCGGGCCCAAAACCTCAAAGCCGAGTTTTGAACCATGCTCTGATACCAAAATGTAACACCCCAAACCCGGCCCATTCACTCTGACCGAATTTGGAATGCCACTGCGGAACACATTCGAAAAATATCCTTACTTAAGAGTAAAACCGATAGAAATTTGTTTCCTTTAATAAAACATTTTCGTGACTTGTAATATTCTAAGTAAAATCGGAGTTTGTTATAAAACTATCGGATTTAAACTTTACTTGAGAAGATAAAACCATTTGTAATCATCCTTAAATCATTCATTCATAATAGGGCATATAATAAAGATGCTTAAATACTTAAGTGGGCCTTTGTACAATACACATTTGATCAAGATAATGAAAATATAATTATTTAATTCATTAACCAAGAGATTCCTTTGCATGAAAATCCATTTCCTCATGGCCACCTTTGTACCCTCTCCGACCCGGTCCAAGCTTTACGCGCCACCTGAAAGGGTTAAGAAAATTAAGTGAGTCACCATGACTCAGTGCATAGTTAATACACACGTCCTCACATATGGGCTTGGCCCATATCCACACAATCCATATATATAACATACAATTATAAATATGCAATTATGAATACACCATATTATAAATATGATTTACAAAAATACAATTACGAAGTCCAATCCACAAAGTGATCCACATATCTTTCTTTTGCACATTATTTCTTAAGGTCGTGGCTAAGCCACCGATCCCATAGGGATCCCACATATCTTTCAATTCACAAATCATCAAGCACGAATGCAGCACAAGGTTCGGATTAGACCACTCACATATTGTACACCCTTTTCTTCAATAGTCACATCACAAGTCTCATGCTTACGTATATATACCATAGCAACATTTTGTACGAAACAAATATATATATTTTATATATATGGTCACATTTTATTCAGAATAATATACATCACATGTCAATCACTTTATTTTACATTCATCACCAATCAATGATTATCGCAAATCACTGACAGGTTAATATCATAATCACTAACCTGATTATTCGATCACTTACCTTGGTATCCTTACTCTTAGCCTTTATTTTGGCTAACATGCATAACATATCCGTTTACATAAAACAACACATACAACACCTATCATGTATAACAAACAAGAGTACAGTGCGATAACTACGCACCTGACTTTAGCGAGATTCTGATCTATTGATTCTAATAAAGTCTAAAATTCTGAAAGCTTCTGTTACTTCTTTCGATTTGCCCCTAGAACACATAACCGAAATCGATCACACTTAGTACCAATAACATGGCCTTAGGCCGAATACCACAACCACTTACCTTGAGCACTTAAATTCCCGAAAGACTCATTTGTGCTCCTTAGCACTAGCTACACACAAACAGAATACATCATTATAGCCTTATACACATTTGGCCACCTCCTTAAACCAAGGTCAATCATTCGTTTATCATCAAAACTCAAAACATAGTCTTAAGGCCGAAAGTCACACTTCTTCACCTTAATCTCTGTAAAACTCGAAGGACTCCTTTAATGCTCCCTAACATTGGCACAATAGAAACACATCAATATGGCCCTAAGCATATTCGGCCATTCTTGAAATCACAGTCTAGCCTTGATCTCGGCATGCAAAAGAAAAAGAGAAGAAACCAACTACTTAATAGGAGTACTTACCAACGTTCGAAGAGATCACAAACACATAGTTGATAGCACCTTCTATCAAGGTGTTTCGGCAATGTACTAATGGAGAGGAAAAGAGTGACAATGAGGCTATGTTTCAAATGATAATGAAACATGCGGCTACTCAACAATGAAGAAACAATAATTGCTAGCCGAAATACCCTCTAACTTCTTCAAGACCAAAGCCCAACTTGCTCTTTCTCTCCCTCTCTCTCGGTCAAGAACAAAAAGGAAAATAAGAGAAAAAAAATCAACATTACTTTCGGCCAAGACAAGATGGAAGAAGAAGGAAAATAAAACAAGGCAAAGGTCACCTCTCTAGCTAATCAAAACCAAGAATAAAGGCCCCTAGTTCGACTACATTCGGCCATGCTCAAGTGGGAGGGAAAAGAGAGTCAAGGATTCAAAAACTTTGTCAAGGACCAAGGACAAGGCCGGCCATGCTCTCCCCAAGGCATGCTTCAAACGGCCATACCTTGCTACTCTCCATGCTGCACATGCTCTCCTTTCCCAAATGCCAAGACCCAACATCAATATCAAAACATTATTTATTCCTTCACCTTGCCATCTCTTAATAAAATAAAAGATCAATAACCATGTTTCTCTTTTTACCAAACCAAGGCCGGCCATCTTCCAATATTCTCATCACTTATCCATTTTTCTATACATTAAAATAAGCAAACAAACAAATACCATTCATAAAAAAAATAATAATAAAAATAAAAGGGAACAACCCATGCTTTTACAGCTTTGAAACAACAAAAATAAAATAAAAGAAATGCCCATTTGTCTCACGCGTGCATGGGCCATGCAGGGCTTCCCACGCCGGCCAAAATAACACAAGGCCAAGCTGCAGCCCCCAGGTCTCGAACCCGAGACCTGGAGCACTATGCCCAAGCGTCCTGCCATTTCCGCTACTGAGACTTTCATGCCATAACTCATTGCGAATTTCTTTTAAACTATCCTTGCCTTGGCTCCCTTCACTTTAGCGCTAAAATAAAAATAAAGCGCCTTATGCGCGATTTCCAGGACTCGAACATGAGTCTTTCAAGTCGTGGTTCTCCAGCAAGGTCCTTGGCCACTTGGCCACTTAGAATTTCATGCCATTAAACACGCTGAATTTCTTTTAAGCCCTACTTCGCTGGCTTTCTCATTTTAACGCTAGGAGCCCAAAAAAAAAACATCCGCGCCCCTAATGGGATTCGAACGTGAGTCCTCGTGATGGCCTCCATGCTGCAAGCGTCTTAACCACTCTGCTAAGTGGTTTCTTGCGACATAAACCTCGCATAAATTCTTTTAAGGCCTCCTTCAAAGCAGCGCCTTTTTTCAAAATAAAAATGCTTTTGCCGCACACGAGACTCGAACCACTGACTTGTTTTGGCGCTGACCGTTAAGTGGCACACGGAAGCCACTTTGCTACTGGACTTTCATGTCCAAAACTTTACAAAATTTTTACTTAAGGCCTCCCTCAGCCAAATTTCACTTTTAGCCCAAAATTTTCAAAATTTTCAAAATACTCCCTTTTTAATCCGAGAGTTTTAGGAACTCTAAAAACACATCAAAATCACTCTTGAGGCCTAATAACACTCTAGTTATTTGCCAAACTCGCAACCCTTATTTCGGGATATTACAGGTGGCCGAATGTTAGATGATAGCATTAGGAGTGTTGAGAATTTCGGCTAGCTAGAGAAACCGAGAGCATTCTTTTGTTCAATTCTTCTTGTCAAAGTCGAAACACTCATACCACTTTTCATACCATTTGTTTTACGGAAACACTCATACCACTTTTCATACCATTTGTTTTGCGTTTTCTTTTCTTTCATTCACCAAAGTCGAAACACCTCCCAATTCTCTTCATATTTTCTTCTTCTTTTTGTGCTTGGCCGAAACTCACATTACCATCCACTCTCTACCTGCATTTCATCTTCTTTGCCTTTAACATCAAAGCCGAAACCCTCTGAAGCCACATCTCCTGCTGAAACCCTGTCATCTTCTTCTCTTTTCTCTCAAACACCTTAGCTGAATTTTCCTTGGTAGATAGCACTTCTCTTCTCCATCTCTTTTCAAGAGTAGAACATTTTCGGCATTCGGTAAGTTCTTTTTGGTTCAGCCGAATCTCTCTAATCATCTACTCACTCATTTTCTTCTCTTGATTTTTTTAAGAAGAAAGTCAGAACGTTTCATTTGTTTAAACAGTTCTTATTTGTTGGTTAGCCGAGACCCTCTAACATTCATATTCTCTTCTTTCGGCTCTTGTTTCAGTGGATTGACTGTTACCTATTCTCCTCCACTCCTAATCGGTTTCTCTAGTGTTTGGGGTAAGTGTTTTCTTTTCGGTTCAATCATCTCTTCTCATGTTTGAGTGCCGAAGGCAGTAATCATATTCTTTAACTCTTGGCCGAATGAAGGGGGGCTTTATCTTCGCATTCTTCCAGCTTTTGGTCTACGTTTGGAGTGTTTAAAGGGACAATCGGTTCTAGTCGATTCAAGTACTCGAGTGGTGTAGGATTCAAACCTTCTTAATCTCTGGGATTTGTTGATCTAGGTAAGGACCCTTAGTCTTGAGTGTTGTTCTCTTTTGTTCGATTTCACTGCTTTAATCTGGTCTAGTGACCAAGGTTTTGTTCATGGATCCAAATGTCAGCCAAGCGATAGGAGGGGTTGGACCTGTAGTCCCAGCCCCTAAGTTCAAGAAGCGCGCGGTATCTGCTGTTCGGGATTGGTCACCAGGTTGTGGGCCGACTTCTGAGCAAAATAGGAGGCAGATAGCAGTAGTTTCCGATAGCGATAGTGTTGACATAGATAGCATAGTACTGCGGGTAACCAGGTGTGTAAAACTCACACACTTTAATATTTAAATGTGTTAATAATTAATTGGGGCTGAAAAGCCGAAATGGTTAGATGAATAGACGTTATGCCACTATGGGCATGGTTGAAATGCCAGGTAAGTGCCCTGTTGTTTATGTATGCGCTATTAATTGTATGCCATAAAGATATTGTGCATTTGACAGCATGTTGCATTCATTTAACACTTGTATTCATGGGTTGGTTATGATGTGAAAGGAGAAGTGTAAGACTATCACTAGTGGTTTGGTACCACACGTGGGTTGGCCCCACACTTTTGATTCGTGACTAAGTCTTAGTGGTTTGGTACCACATATTTATGATTTCGTGACTTGTCCCAGTGGTTTGGTACCACAGTGGGTTGGCCCCACATATATGATTATTCGGGATTGTCACTAGTGGTTTGGTACCACAAGTAGGTTAGCCCCACATATAATATTTTGTGACTATGTCACCAGTGGCTAGGTGCCACATATGGAGTGTAGCGGATGGAGGGTTGATTGTCGAAATCCCCACGGAGTGATGGGCTGGTACGAGGGTGTGTAGAGGATGGAAAATCTAGGCTTGGGTCGGGTACATTGCATCCATAATTGTACATGCTATTTTGAGTGGGCTAAGGGCCAATATGTGTTTCTGGGCTTGGAGCTATTTATGTGACTTAAGGGGGATTTACACACTGAGTCTCGGTGACTCACCCCTCCTCTGCTTAAATCTTGCAGGTGATCAGTAGGACGTGGACTTGGGAGGCGAGGGGACTCGTGGAGGCCATAGCTTGTTATTTTTAGTAAACTTAGTTTTTATTTTAAACGTTTTAAGTTGGGATTTTATTTGATGTAATAAAGCCTTTCTAAATTGCTAGCTGGTTTTAACTTTATTATTTTCGAAATGTCATGATATTATTTTACGACTTAAAACATATTTCTTAAAAAGAAGTTTTTGAAACAATTGTAACCTGAATATCGATTTTTCTCACAAGAGCTAACAAAGATAACAAATGAACGAATATTCCAACCTGAAGTTTTTTTCTAAAGCTACAAACCACTGTTTTCAAAACATCACCTAAAAAAAAAAGTTTCAAACTTACGGTTTCCATCAAAATTCCAAAATTTCCTTACAACCTTTTTCCTTGTGACATACCAGATCCGGTCGTGACGTTTAGGCTGGGCTTGGGGTGTTACAATTTTGGTATCAAAGCCTGGTTGCAAAACTCGGGCTGTGAAAACGGGTTCATTAATGTTTTATTAAGTTGGTTTAAATGATTTTTAGAAGGAAAATTTGATTGGAACATGGCATCCGAGTCCGTCGGCACCCGATCCACCCAGGTAAGTGTTCTAACAATTACTGATGATGTATGCATACAATGATTGTTAATGTAAGTGAATATGGTTGTTTACTCTAGGAGACTCAGACTATAGGGACTGAAACTTTGAGGTGTTTTGCGGGAATTACTCTTTAAAACTATTTTTCCATAAAATTGCTCGGTGTTAAAAAGTGAAAGAAATAATTAACTCATAAAACTTTTAACCAGATTAATCGCGAACGTTAGCCATGAGCACACAAGGTCGTAGACATAATGTACGTGGTCGCGATAGGGGCAGGATTGCTGTATCGGAACCAGTTGGATCTGGTCATGGGTCAGGTAGTGAGATACCAGTACCGCCAGCAGTGGAATCGGAATTTCAGGACCAAACAGGCGGGGATGATGCGGTGTCTCAGGCAATGTTACGGGTCTTGGAGAGAGTTGCAGGGGCAAGCATCGGTACTGGGGCCCGGAAATCTGTGTCTGAGCGACTCCGAGCCAATGGAGTAGAGATGTTTAGGGGTGTTTCTGGCGTAGCCCCTAATACAGCTGAGTATTGGTTAGAAGCAAGTGAGCGCATAATGGATGATCTAGACTTCATGGTAAATGAGAAGTTGAAAGGGGTGGTGTCTCTTCTGCGAGACGAGGCGTATCAGTGGTGGCTCACAGTTAGGGATGGTGCTGTGGCTGAGCATATCACCTGGGATTTCTTTAAGACGGCATTCCAGGGGAAGTACGTCGGATCAAGTTATGTGGATGCACAGCGTAAAGCATTTTTAAATCTGGTTCAGGGAAGTAAATCGGTGTCCAAGTATGAGGCGAAATTTCTACGACTAAGTCGTTATGCCCGTGGTATTGTGGCCACGGATCAGGAGCGCTGTGTTCGGTTCGAAGATGGGTTGAGAGATGATCTGCGTGTACTGATAGCTCCACAGCGAGAGAGGGAATTTACAGTTCTTGTGGAAAAGGCTAAGATAGCCGAGGAGGTGAAACAGTCCGATCAGGAGAGAAATAGAAATAAAAGGAATTTTGGTTCGTCAGGATCAGTTGGGCGGTTTCAGAAGAGGCCTAGGGTTGAGGGTCCGAACAGTGTGGTGAGACCTGCTGTTAATAGTCGGCCTCCGAGGTGTGCCCGATGTGATAAATTTCATTTTGGTGAGTGTCGAGTTGGAAGTAGAGGCTGTTTCAAGTGTGAGTCTACGGAACATCGAATAAGGGACTGTCCACAGGAGAAGGGCAGAGCGCAACCAGTGGGTCAGGGTTATGTTCAGTCAGGTAGAGGTGGTCAGCAACCACAGAGAGGTCGAGGTCCGGTCAGAGGAGGTAATGGGTTCGGTCGTGGACGTGGAGCACCAGGCAGAGGTGCTGGGGGCAGTGAAGCAAGGAGACCTGGGCTGGTCTATGCAGCCAGACGTCAAGAAGAGGGAGATGCACCGGACGTCATAACCGATACGTTTCTTATTTATGGGTTGCCTTATACTGCATTAATTGATATAGGATCAACACATTCATATGTTGCTAGTGGGATATCTGGAACTTTAAGAATAGACTCTGAGATTACTTCTAGGGAGATGACTGTAGTTAGCCCGTTAGGAAAATCGGTAGCGGTGAACAGACTTTATAGAGATGTACCTTTAGAAGTTCAAGGGATGGTTTTTCCAGCTAATCTGATGGAACTACCGTTCGGAGAGTTTGACCTGATCTTAGGCATGGACTGGCTAGTGAAGTATCGAGCAAATTTGGATTGTGCTGCCAAGCGCATGGTATTAAGAACTCTCGAGGATGAAGAAGTAGTGGTGATAGGTGAGAGGAGGAACTATTTATCTAATGTGATATCTACTTTAAAGGCTGAGCGAATGGTGAATAAGGGTTATGAGGTTTTCTTAGCTCTGGTTTGTGCCTTGGAGGGCAAGGATTTGTCGGTGGGGGATGTTAGAACAGTGAAGGAGTTTTCCGATGTTTTTCCAAAAGAGCTTCCTGGGTTGCCTCTGGATCGAGTGGTGGAATTTGGTATTGATCTTTATCCGGGGACAGCACCTGGCTCGATTGCCCCATATAGGATGGCACCCAAAGAGTTGGTAGAATTAAAGGCTCAGATTCAGGAACTATTGGATTGAGGTTTTATCCGACCAAGTATATCACCTTGGGGAGCGCCGGTGCTATTCATCAAGAAGAAGGACAGATCAATGCGTATGTGCATTAAATACCGTCAGTTGAACAAGTTGACCATCAAGAATAAGTATCCGCTGCCGAGGATTGACGACTTCTTCGATCAACTGAAGGGGGCTTCAGTCTTTTCGAAGATAGATTTGCGGTCAGGTTATCATCAGCTTAAGGTCAAGGAGGCGGACATTCATAAGACGGCATTTCGAACTCACTATGGCCACTACGAATTTCTGGTGATGCCATTTGGTTTGACCTATGCACCAGCAGCGTTTATGGACATGATGAACCGGGTTTTCCAACCCTATCTGGACCGATTCGTCGTAGTATTCATAGACGATATTTTGGTCTATTCCAGATCGGAGGAAGAGCATGACTCGCATCTTCGGGTGGTCTTACAAATTCTAAGGGAAAAGCAGCTGTTCGCCAAATTCAATAAGTGTGAGTTGTGTCTGCTGAGGGGATTAGGGTTGACCCCTGGAAGGTTGAAGCTGTGCTGGATTAGAAGCCACCTAAGTCTGTGGTAGAAATTAGGAGTTTTCTTAGTCTAGCTGGGTATTATAGAAGATTCGTTGAGGGATTCTCTTTGGTTGCAGCTCCATTAACCAAGTTGTTAAGGAAAGGGGTTCCGTTTGTGTGGTTTGACAAGTAACAGGAAAGTTTTGAGAAGCTAAAGAGGATTCTGACGGAAGCTCCGGTGTTAATTCAGCCAGAGGCTGTGAAGGAGTTCGTGGTTTACTGTGATGCTTCACACACAGGATTAGGGTGTGTGTTGATGCTAGACGGGAAGGTTGTTGCGTATGCGTCTCGACTGTTAAGACCGCATGACTTGGAGTTGGCGGCGGTGGTTTTTGCTTTGAAAATCTGGAGACATTATCTGTATGGGGAGAAGTCCGTCATTTATACAGATCACAAGAGTCTAAAGTGCCTTCTCACTCAGAAAGAATTGAATTTGAGGCAGAGGCGATGGGTCGAGTTGTTAAAAGATTATGACTGTTCGATCGAATACCATCCGGGTAAAGCTAACGTGGTGGCAGATACATTAAGTCGTAGGGTAATCTCGGATCTAAGGGCGATGTTTGCACATCTTAGCCTGTATGATGATGGGAGTCTGTTAGCTGAGCTTTAGGTGAAACCGACGTGGGTAAGTCAGATCAAGGAGAAACAGTTGTTAGATGATATCTTAAGTGCTCGACTACTTCAAGTTCAGAACGGTGGGGTAGAGGATTATAATCTGAGTAGTGAGGGAGTTCTATGTTTCCGGGGAAGGATTTGCATGCCGAAGGATTCAGAGTTGAAGCGTAGGATTTTGCAGGAAGCGCATAGCAGCCCATACGCTATGCATCCTGGAGGAAGTAAGATGTATCAGGACTTGCGAGAACAGTTTTGGTGGCCAGGTCTGAAGCGAGAAGTAACCGAATATGTGAGTAAGTGTTTGACGTGTCAGCAGGTGAAAGCAGAACATCGGTTGCCTTCGGGTTTGTTACAGTCGATAAAGATTCCGCAGTGGAAGTGGGAAAGGATCACAATGGATTTCGTGAGTGGGCTTCCCCTTACTCCTACTAAAAAGGATTCGGTTTGGGTAGTGGTTGATCATTTGACGAAGTCTGCTCATTTCATACTAGTGCGAGTGGACTACTCTCTTCAGAAGTTGGCTAAGTTATATATAGCAGAGATTGTAAGGTTGCATGGGGTGTCAGTGTCGATCATCTCGGACAGAGACCCTAGATTTACGTCAAGATTCTGGAAGGCGTTGCATCAAGCGTTGGGCACAAAGTTAGATTTCAGTACAACATTTCATCCGCAGTCGGACAGACAGTCAGAGAGGGTAATCCAAATCTTAGCGGATATATTGAGAGGCCGTGTCATGGACTTCAGGGGTAGTTGGGAAGAGTTCTTACCATTGGCGAAATTCGCGTATAATAATAGCTACCAATCAAGTATCTAGATGGCACCCTATGAAGCGTTGTATGGTCGGAAATGTCGCACTCCTACTTGTTAGACAGAGTTGGGTGAACGTCAGATGTTGGGTCCAGAATTGGTTTCTGAAACAGAAGACAAGGTTAAGCTAATTAGGGCTCAGTTGAAGGAAGCTTCGGACAGACAGAAGTCCTATGCGGACCTAAGGCGTAAGGACATAGAATTTGAGGTAGGTGACTAGGTATTCTTGAAGGTGTCGCCGTGGAAGAAAATGCTGAGGTTTGGACGGAAGGGTAAGCTAAGCCCCAGGTTTATCGGGTCTTATCGGATAGTGAAGCGTGTGGGACTAGTAGCCTATCAACTCAAGTTACCTGTAGAGTTAAGCCAGATTCATGATGTGTTTCACGTTTCGATGTTAAGATGCTATCGTTCGAATCCTTCTCACGTGGTGTCAGTGGAAGAGATCGAAGTAAGACCTGATCTATCCTTTGAAGAGGAGCCAGTTCAGATTTTGGATCGTGATGTCAAAGTATTGCGTAGAAAGACGGTTCTATTGGTTAAGGTGTTGTGGCGTAATCACGGTTCTGAGGAAGCTACGTAGGAACCCAAGGAATCGATGCGACAGCAATACCTTCATCTCTTTTGACCAGGTAATTTCAAGGCTGAAATTATTTTAAGGGGGTAGAACTGTAACATCCTAAATTAGGGCCTTTTCATTTTATGTGTTTGTGTGTGAAAGCTATGTTTGTCATGCTAGTTTAGGGTACTTTAGGGTCTAGGAATGACTTAGGGTTAAGCCAGAGCCTTGGTAGAAATTTGTTTTTTTGGGCACTTTAAGGGAGAGCTGAATGGGATAGGACTTAAGGGTTGTTGTTTGTGTGTTTTGGCACCAGAAGTGCTTTAGTAAAGTGGCAAGGAGGGGCCACTTAAAGCTCAGGAAGGTGACGCCTCAGGGAAGCTGGCAGGGAATAGGTTCGAGCTGCGTGGATTCCCTTTTGGGGATTTCTTTTTTACGCCAAGGTGGGGGAGAGTTGCTTTCAGTTTGGACTCTGGTGGATGAGTGTTGAATGGGTCAACACCTTTGAATGAAGGGAAGAGAGCAATTCAAGGAGAAGGAATCGGTCAACAAGTTTGAATGGAGAGTGGAGAGTGATCAGTGGAGAGAATCATGGGATTGGGAGAGAGGGAGAGAGTTTGGCCGAATGTGAGAAGTGGGGTGTGTGAGCGTGTGTACGGTTTAGTGATGTTAGGGGGTGGCCGAATGTTAGATGATAGCATTAGGAGTGTTGAGAATTTCGGCTAGCTAGAGAAACTGAGAGCATTCTTTTGTTCAATTCTTCTTGTCAAAACCGAAACACTCATACCACTTTTCATACCATTTGTTTTGCATTTTCTTTTCTTTCATTCACCAAAGCTGAAACACCTCCCAATTCTCTTCATATTTTCTTCTTCTTTTTGTGCTTGGCCGAAACTCACATTACCATCCACTCTCTACCTGCATTTCATCTTCTTTGCCTTTAACATCAAAGCCGAAACCCTCTGAAGCCGCATCTCCTGCTGAAACCCTGTCATCTTCTTCTCTTTTCTCTCAAACACCTTAGCTGAATTTTCCTTGGTAGATAGCACCTCTCTTCTCCATCTCTTTTCAAGAGCAGAACATTTTCGGCATTCGGTAAGTTCTTTTTGGTTCAGCCGAATCTCTCTAATCATCTACTCACTCATTTTTTTCTCTTGATTTTTTTAAGAAGAAATTCGGAACGTTTCATTTGTTTAAACAGTTCTTATTTGTTGGTTAGCCGAGACCCTCTAACATTCATATTCTCTTCTTTCGTCTCTTGTTTCAGTGGATTGACTGTTACCTATTCTCCTCCACTCCCAATCGATTTCTCTAGTGTTTGGGGTAAGTGTTTTCTTTTCGGTTCAATCATCTCTTCTCATGTTTGAGTGCCGAAGGCAGTAATCATATTCTTTAACTCTTAGCCGAATGAAAGGGGGCTTTATCTTCGCATTCTTCCGGCTTTTGGTCTGCGTTTGGAGTGTTTAAAGGGACAATCGGTTCTAGTCGATTCAAGTACTCGAGCGGTGCAGGATTCAAACCTTCTTAATCTCTGGGATTTGTTGATCTAGGTAAGGACCCTTAGTCTTGAGTGTTGTTCTCTTTTGTTCGATTTCATTGCTTTAATCTGGTCTAGTGACCAAGGTTTTGTTCATGGATCCAAATGTCAGCCAAGCGATAGGAGGGGTTGGACCTGTAGTCCCAGCCCCTAAGTTCAAGAAGCGCGCGGTATCTGCTGTTTGGGATTGGCCACCAGGTTGTGGGCCAGCTTCTGAGCAAAATAAGAGGCAGATAGCAGTAGTTTCCGATAGCGATAGTGTTGACATAGGTAGCATAGTGCTGCAGGTAACCAGGTGTGTAAAACTCACAAACTTTAATATTTAAATGTGCTAATAATTAATTGGGGCTGAAAAGCCGAAATGGTTAGATGAATAGATGTTATGCCACTATGGGCATGGTTGAAATGCCAGGTAAGTGCCATGTTGTTTATGTATGCGCTATTGATTGTATGCCATAAAGATATTGTGCATTTGACAGCATGTTGCATTCATTTAACACTTGTATTCATGGGTTGGTTATGATGTGAAAGGAGAAGTGTAAGACTGTCACTAGTGGTTTGGTACCACACGTGGGTTGGCCCCACACTTTTGATTCGTGACTAAGTCTCAGTGGTTTGGTACCACATATTTATGATTTCGTGACTTGTCCCAATGGTTTGGCACCACAGTGGGTTGGCCCCACATATATGATCATTCGGGATTGTCACTAGTGGTTTGGTACCACAAGTGGGTTGGCCCCACATATAATATTTTGTGACTATGTCACCAGTGGCTAGGTGCCACATATGGAGTGTAGCGGATGGAGGGTTGATTGTAGAAATCCCCACGGAGTGATGAACTGGTACGGGGGTGTGTAGAGGATGGAAAATCTAGGCTTGGGCCGGGTACATTGCATCCATAATTGTACATGCTATTTTGAGTGGTCTAAGGGCCAATATGTGTTTGTGGGCTTGGAGCCATTTATGTGACTTAAGGGGGATTTACACAATGAGTCTCGGTGACTCACCCCTCCTCTGCTTAAATCTTGCAGGTGATCGGTAGGACGTGGACTTGGAAGCCGAGGGGACTCGTGGAGGCCATAGCTTGTTATTTTCAGTAAACTTAGTTTTTATTTTAAACGTTTTAAGTTGGGATTTTATTTGATGTAATAAGGCCTTTCTAAATTGCTAGCTGGTTTTAACTTTATTAGTTTCGAAATTTCATGATATTATTTTACGACTTAAAACATATTTCTTAAAAAGAAGTTTTCGAAACAACTGTAACCTAAATATCGATTTTTCTCATAAGAGCAAACAAAGATAACAAATGAACTAATAATCCAACCTGAAGTTTTTTTCTAAAGCTACAAACCACTGTTTTCAAAACATCACCTAAAACAAAAAGTTTCGAACTTACGGTTTCCATCAAAATTCCAAAATTTCCTTACAACATTTTTCCTTGTGACATACCAGATTCGATCGTGATGTTTAGGCCGGGTTTGGGGTGTTACACTACTTTTGATTGACATTTCGGCATCCAACATCAATCCCGAACTCGAGTTGGTGATATATTTCTTTTGTGTCTTGGCATGTACCTAGGTTGTCAATATTGAAACAATGATCTTTTGATTATGGTTAATCCTAGTGAAGGTTACTTGTATAGAATGTAGTTATATAAGTTTTGAATGATGTGTTACTTTAAAACATAGTTATGTATAGAAGTTTGGAGTTATTTTTGTAAATGCTTTCACATGGTGGTTATTTTAGTGAATTGCTCACTTTGGTACTATGCTATTGATGTGCTTGAATTAGTTTTAGAAGAAAGTCTATATATATGTACTCATTTCTATATATATATTTGGTCATTTTGTTGATGTTAGAATGTGAGAGCTTGGTTTGAGTTATGTGTCGATTTATCTTACTTTATTGAATGTTAAATTCTTGTTGAGGTGCCTTTGAATGGCACATTGGTTAGCCATATGAATTGTAGGATTTTGATATGTATGTTTTGTTTTTGTTTTTACTTGTTTGAGGACAATTTTGGTTATGGTTTTATGTGATTTTAGGATTGGCTTGGGAATCAAGATAGATATAAAAATTGCCTTTGTTTAGAAGCAAAATTTTGTGCACACAACTGTCTGTCTCACATGGTCTATCCACACAGTCGTGTGTCGTAATGATTTAGGTGCAGGTTTCACACGACCTACGACACGGCTGTGTGACCCAACATTGAATGCATACACAGGCAGACACACGAGCTCGGTCACGACCATGTGTCTGGATTTCAAATGTCTACTCAGTCTAAGCTGTGACACACGGCCGCGTGTCCCTTATTTTCAAATTTTTCAACTTTTTCATAACTTTTCTGTTTTGTTTCGAATCGACCCTAGAATGTTTCCAACCTATTTTTAGGACCCTATAAACTCGATTCAAGGCCCGTAAGTGTAGGTTTGTTATAATTGCAATATGATTAATTGTTTATATTCATGGTTAGATATTTATAAGTAATGATAAAGGTTTAAATTGACGTTGTAATATTCCGTGACCCGACTTCGGCGACGGAGATGGGTTAGGGGGTTATAGTTACAGGATTTTACAGATCTATTGACAGGCTTCCAATTACATTACTCTACCATCGATCAACACTTTTACTTGTCTGAGAGAGGTAAGTTGAACAATAATAATTCTCCACACGTACTACAAAGTAAGAAATGTAAGGAAACATTAGAAATTGATTTAAGAAGGCATACAATAAATATTTTTGATAAGTATGATATTGATTTTGTTTTTCATTCATGCTTTCTCGTTGGTCAAATTTCATTAAACCTCGGTCTGAAAGTTCAATTGATTTTATGGGTTTATCTAGATTTGTAAAGGTTAAAAATAGTAATTCTATTGCACTAGATAGGTTTATTAAAGCATTTTACATACTTGCTCTTGCAACAAAATTTTCTATCTTGACCTTTAACGATGAATTTTTACATAATCTTAACATTCATAATTTTTATAATTATGTGAAATTCTTGACTCATCGTTGGAAATTCTTATGGATGACCATGTATATTCAAAGAAAGTTACAGGTTATTTTTTACTTGAACACTCATGTGCTTAATATTTCTTTGTTTAGTATTGATGGTTTGTTTTTTAAGGAGAGATACTTGATCCATGCTCATTTGGGAGACCAAAATCATATCTTTGATCCTAGAGATAGTTTAGGTAAGTATTTTTTTTTTATTTTATTGTTATTTTTTCATTTTATTGTTATTTTTTCTAATTCCTTTTCTTTTTGTCCAGCTAAAGATTCAGGGACGAATCTTCTTGAGGAAGGGGGGAATGATGCAAGTCTCAAGGCCCAATTTCAATCCCATGGATGTGATAGGCTCACATTATCTCAAGACCCAACAATGATGTCAAAGGCTAAGCAAAATCAAACCAAGATTCAATCAAATATAAGATTCGAGTACGAATCTTTTCGAGGAAAGGAGGAATGATACATGCATGGATGGGGTGAAATTTATTAAATTTCATTCACCAAATTGCCAATTTTCGAGCTTGAGAAATCAGCAGACTTGCAACGATTTTTTGGATGGGATCTTGACATTTCTAGGTTGAGATGTCATGGAGTTCGAAGCTCTATCTTTTAGCTTTGAAACGTACTTTGAATCACTCGATTTTGAGTTCGAGAGCTCAAGTTATGACTATCTTAGTGAAGACTGCGCGAGCAGAATTTTTAGACGGGATTATGACTAGAATTACGAGTTTCGGGCTAATTCGAGTTTAAATCATATTGGGTTTGGGTTTTAGGCTTAATTTTTATTATATATGATCCCAATATTGTATTTATCATCTCTTATTAAGTATTTTAAGATATTTAGGAGTTTTATGTAAACAAGAAAATTTAGTTTAAAATTATTTCTTGTTTAGTTTAATTAGAGTTCTAGTATACTTGAGTTTTATTTAGATTTATTTAGCTAGTCTACATAAAGGCTACTTCATTTTTCATTAAGAACAATTGTTTTCATTAATAAATTTTTCAACTCTAGAAGTTTATTACTTTGTGTAAGATTTCTTTCTTATAATTTTTAGTAGTTTTCTTTTTGATTTTCTTTAAGGAGTCGTGGTAATTCATTCTTCACCCTTCAATTTGTCAAGGATTATTTCTTAGAGGGTTGATTAGAGCCATTAATTGAGTTTGTTGGGATTTATATCTCAAATGGTTCAATTGGACATTTTTCTTTCTATCCATCATATTCATCGGTTTACTCGTCTGTCTTCCACTTTGTTCTTTTTCAATTTCAATTTCTTATTTATTTATGATTTTTATTTTTTTTATTCTCAAATTTCTTCTTTTATTATTTTCGATTTCTTTATTACAATTTTTTTATTTCTTCTTTTCAGATGATATCCCAATCTTTCCTTCTTGAGTCAAACAACGTGAATTTGATCCTTCTTCCGCTTCCTCTGCCTCACTCACAATCACTACCAAACTTTGTACTTATCAGAGTATTCTCACAGTCATAGGATATAGGTTGATGGGTCATCTAATAGTTAAGTTTCTCTTGCTTGACCTTCTTTGTGCTTCTTCAGGGCTCAAATTCTTCTTTACGTGATAGAGAGAGGTTTTCGCCATTCACTTCTAGCCATATATTTGTTTTTACTTTTATGTAAGAATATAATTCATCTAATTTTCAAAATTTAAAATTTAGGTTCAATTGTTAAAATTTTTCTGTTAAATTCGTTAGTGTGACATTTTTAAATAAAACACACTATTAATAACTATGTAACAAAAAAAAACACAATAATGAACTTAAATTTAGCAAAAGAATTATAATAATGTTAGCAATTGACATTGCATTTTTAAATCAAAAAAATAAGGCTACTAAATTTTTTGAAATAAAAATAAAAAAGTTAAAAACTAAATATAAAAAGAATCAAGTACTTGAAGCGCATTTTAACCTATATAAAGTCGAGGGAAGCCTTGGGTCTTAAATATTCAAATTCGAGACTTACCATATGTAATTTTATGTATAAGTTTTTGAGTTCTTCATGTGCAGTTGATAGTACATGGGTAGATTTAAGTCCAATTAATTCAGTTAATTTATTAGCTTTAATTTGAATTATATCGATTCTTTATCTATTTGTAGTATAATAATTTAATTCTGCATCGTAATTAATTAAATTATCCATTTGTAATAATTTAATACTTATAATTAATTAAAATTATATTTATAGTTAGATTGCATTTTACTTGGTAAGCTAAAAAAAAAGCAAATATCTCCTAAATTTAAATGCTGATATATAAATAATTTAGCTATCTGTTTGAATTTTTTCGAAATTTGAAAATTCAAAATTCGTACGCCAAATTTCACAAGAAAAATACAAAACCAAGCCGCGGCCTCTTCTTGGTTCAATCATTGGCATAAGTTCAATAATTCCCCCCTTTATTCCCCATAATAACGCCTGCAACCTAGATTCTCCTTTCCTTTCAGTTGCTCTTTTTGTAACTTCCTTTCCTTTCTTTTTGCCAAACACTGACGTGTACTCTCTTAACACCCATCTATCAGCCCCCCAATTTCAATTTGGCGGAATTTTCGCTAAATTAAGTTTTTCAAATCCAAGAAAAATCCTATAAATTCAAACTCCCTATCCTTTTATTTTCAGTGCTTACTCCCAAATCATATACATATTTTAATTTTCAAATTAGGGTTTTTGATTCTGAGTAAAAAGGGGAAAAAATGAAAGCTTCATTGAAATTTCGCGAAGAGAAAAGGCCAGTGTTAAGAGCGAAAATACCTCTAAGCATATTCGGCTTGCCGTTTCAATCAGGAATCGTCGCCGGCGAAACTAAGGAGCTTACTTTAAATCTTTCTACCTTCTTTGAATCTGGACCGTCCATCAAGGTCGCCTACCGACCTAATGACACGTGGAACCCTTTCTCTCTAATTGTCAAGATTGGAACTGGACCCTTCGGTTCTCCCATCTCCAGTTCTATGCTTATGAGTGCTGAGTTCAACCTCCTTGGCCATGGAAACCCTAGCTTTATGCTCCACTTCAAGCCTCAGTTTGGGGATTTCTCCATCAAGAAGTCACAGTCTTCGCTTTTCGATAAAGCCGTGAAGCCAAGAAATGGCGCCGTTTTGGAGGACGACTCGTCAATTGAAGTGGTGGATATGCCTGCTGTAAACGGCGATTCCATCAGGTTCTTTGCCGAGAAAAGAAAACTAACGGATTTGAATTCGAGGGATATCGCGGGGATTCTGTCCGGAATGGAGGTAGCAGCGAGGACCACAGTGCCAGTGAAGGGAAAGGCGTTGGTCAATTTCCGGTGGGGAATAAGGATCCCGTCAGAGATGAAGAGCGGTGTAGGCGGAATCGTTGATCCAAAGACTGGAGTTTCGTTGACGAAGATTCCGTTTCTGGTGATGGATAAGATTGGTATCGAACATGTGGACGGCACCGATTCAAAGCAGGCTATATCCACCGCCAGCAAATCGGGTCCAGGGGAGGCTTCGAATTCTGACGTTACTGAAGCATGTTATACATTGAAGCGACAGTTGGATGCTTTGCAGTCTGAGAATGGGTTATTGAAGAGAGCCGTAGAGGATCTCAGGCGAGAAATCTCCGGCGGAAAATTCGGAGATTTAAACTCTGGCAAGTATAGAGAAATGGAATGGGATGGGATTAGTAAATCGATAAAGGAGAGAAGAAACAATGAGAATAAATCAATGGAAGGAGATTTGAACGAAGAGTTGAAGAAGGCATTGAAGGGAGCTGCCGGTGCTTGAAGTTGTCTACACATAATGTAAGCTTTGGCTTTGATTAGTGTTATTGTTAAGCCTTTTATGTTTGGATGAGTAAGAAAGCAAAGTAGTATCAATTTTGCATGGGAATTTGTTTAGAACCTCTCAAGTTTTATTAAATTAATTGGTGTGGTTTGTGAATAATTCATTTGTATATTTGTTTGTTCCCTATGAACACTATACTCTATATCTAATGAGTAGAGATAAAGCTACAATAGTGAAACATGCTTGGATTTTTATCCTTCTTAATACAATGCGTTATGAAACTAGTCAGTTGGTATCTAGAGCATGCCTGGTGGAGTATTCAGGATTGGTGCTGCATAAGATTTAGGTCCAAACAATTGCCAAAAATTGCTTGTTGAACTTCTTTCTTGTGTCTGTATTACACCTTTCAAACAGAAAGTACTTGTGTTGAACACATAGATACGAGGTCCAAGAATGTGAAAAACTTCTTAAAAAAATCTAACTATACCTATGTTGGGTATATACTTGTATCGGACATTGACACCCAAGTTCAAGAAACATAGGCTGCAGTTTAGTGAGGAGGCAGTCTCTTTCAGCTAATAAGCTAGGGGTTCATTCTGTATCAAATGTACTTGTTTGCGCCAACATTTTTCTTCTGATTTATAAGCTAGATTTGTACATTCGCTTTGATTTAATTTAATATGCTATCTTCTGTATGTGCAATTGTATTTAGGGATTGGCAATGGAGTAGGACTGGAACAAATATTGTTAAATCCATTATCATTCTACGGTTGGCACATCTTGCCCTACCACTCATCTTGTTTCATTATGGAAGCATAATTTTGAAAATCATTATAACATCCATGGACGTAGGAGGCATACATTTCCGCCGCACCTTGCTCCCGTTCAATTTTTTTTTTTTTGCTACTTATCTTTAATATTTTCAAATTTTTAAAGTTAAAAGTAAATATTTAAATATAATTCTTCAAAAAAATTTAAACATAAAATATTTGAATTTACGTTATTACATTTTTATCTTTTTAATAATTTATATGTACAATAATAAAATAATAATTTTATATGATAGAATAGATCAGGATGAGATAAATAATTATCATAATTGTTTCATACTTACTTTCCAAAAGAAAAAATTTACTTTACTTTGCCTTGCACCAATAGTTAAAAACAAATGCGCTTCATTCAGTGTGAATTAGTTTGGAATTCATCGTGCATTTGAGTTTTGTCAAGTAAAATTAAAATATTAATTGTTAAGAGTAGTTACGAATTTAAATATGGATCATGAAGAATATAAATATGTTTAATATATATTATTATTTTAAAGTTATGTAGTAAAACTTTATAAACTTTTGATGTTTATGAACTATAATTAGTTCATAAAATATTTTTCAAAGGAAATATAATATTCAAAAAAATAAAATTTAAATACAGTTTTACATGTAAGTTTAGGAATGATATATTTGAAAAAAATGAAAGTTGGGATTTTTTTTTTTTAAAAAAAGGTTATAACATTTTCCAAATTATAAATTGTTTTAAGAAAATACAAAACGAAAATATATTAATTGAATTTAATCTATAATTTATATAAAAGTATAAGTTTGAAAAAACTTTTGAATTGAAGAATATACTTTTTATTGTTCATTAAAATAATAATTCATTAATATATTTAATATTTTTTAATAATTAATATTAACCTAGAAGGAAACAATACTTTTAATATTGCGAAAGAAAGAATGAATGAAGAAAAAAAGAGAATATATATATATATATATATATATTTATTACTTAATAGGGATGTTTACAATGTTTTGTCATACTCTATCCATAATACTCGTATCATGTTGTAGATAGGAAGGAGTAAGATAAATTGTTCGAGAAAGTGGAGGAGTCTTTTGTCACAAAGAAGAGAACAAGAGAAAGATTAGCCTCAGGTGCAAGAAAACTGAACAAAAATGTTAAAGCTCGAAATAACAGACTCGAACAAGAATTTAGATTCCAATATCAATGCCGTTGTTTCAAGCAAAGGCGGATCATCTAATGAGAATTCGGTATCAGAGGGTGAGAAGGAGAAGACCAACACAAATGTCAGTTCAAAGCAGTGAAGTGCGGCAAATTTCTTGAACAGAATGAGGAGCTCTTCATCCAACAATGGACCATTGATAGGGATATTGAAGGGTGTGAATTCTGATAATGGTGGAGATGGAGAGCAGAAGAAAAACAGCAGCACTAAAAGGCAAGGATCAAATCTCAACGCCACGAACACGTTCCGGAGGAAAAAGAGCAAAAGAGCGGGAAAGCCTAGCAAAGAGTGCAGGACGACCGCGGAAGCGAGCAGCAGCAGAGCGGCTACCCCGTCAATATCTACTAAACGAGGAAGGGAAGTAGATGAGAACAAATCAGCTGGTACTCGACATGCAAAGAAGCGTTCTACAAAGTGAAGAACATATTTACTATGTATTCCTTTTTTGGTTTCCCTTTTTGTAAGCATATTGAGCACCAATGGAAAATAGAAAATTGTGTGGTAGGAAGTTAAAATTATATTTTGCTTATAGCAAGACTCAAATTGTCTAACACAGGGTGGAGAATGTCTAGCAAAGATGATGTCAACTCATAATAGAATAATGAGATAATGGAGCTAGTCTTTACCAATCTGTTTGCATACACAACAATTGATTTTGGGATAGAAAATGAGATTGTAGAGTTTAGATTCAAATTCAGTGGATGAATAAATTTCGTTCCACTACTTGTTTCAAATTTGCAAATTCTTCGACTTTGCCATATAATATCACTGTGTTGTTACAATAAAACAAGATTTTTGACTAGCTCTAGAGTGAAGTTGTTACCAAAGGTGTAATGGGTCCATCATTGAATGTATTTGTCATCTTCACCCTTTTTTTCTTCATTATTGTTAATTTTTATGTTGTTTTTTTTTTTTTAGAATATTTTAACATTCAGTGGTCAAATTCAGTGCTATGTTAAATAATCACAGGAATACATATTTTGTATGTCGGAAGGGAAGGACCGCAAAGTACAAAGAACAGTATCTTGGCTTCTATTGGTGTTGGGTTCAAGGTTGTGAAGTTTGACTAGGGAATTTAGTTGCTTCTTAACCTAACTAACCCATTTAATACAAAGAAGTCGATGGCCAAGGAAGATTTTTTACTTCTATAAATACTCTACCCATTTCTCTTCTCATCCCATCGAAAATCCTTTCAAGCTCTCCCCTTTTTTGTTTGTTATTTTGTACTTTTGGGGGGAGAAAATGACTATTAATGTTACAAGAACATGTAGTAAATTATGTCGTTAATATAGTAAAACTTTTATCTTTTTTTTTTAAAAAAAAATTTGTAATTTTAAAGAAAATGCTTGTTTCGAAGGTAAATATATATTTTTTGATTATTTGAACAATATGAAGATTGAATTTTTCGTGCTTAACATAATTTAAAATTCTTAAAGCTAAGGGACGAATAGTAGACCGCTTGAAGAGTATTGGTTTATATGTGATATTTACAATGATAAATTTTATCATGATACAAAAGTTGCTTCCGCATTGTTGGAAAAATGGAGGTTAGAAAAGCATACATTTCGTTTTTCATGCTGGAAGCAACTATAATACTAAAAGTCATTTTAATAACCAACCTTCCAATTTATGGGTAGGCAATAACCGGAGTAGTAGCATTAACGTAAAGTATGAGCATGATTAGTTGTTGGGTGTTGAATCATCAAAGAAGAAGAAAAAAAACGAATTAGTTCAAAATCAGATGAAGCACATGATTGGAGAGACTTATCAAACCAACCTCTTCACCACATTGAGTGTGGAAGAGATGGATCAATATGCCGAAATTTGGATGCTTTGGATGGTAGGAGAAATGTTGTTGTCAAACTCTAATACCAAGGTTGATACCATGTATCATCCTCTACTAGAATCATTTCATACATCCAATATATTCAATTGGGTTTTAGTAAATATTCAGTCAGACGAGCTTGAACACACCTTAGCTGCATTCATCGAATACATCATTTTTTTTTTTCTAATGGGTCAGTCAAATGTAGATTTTTTTATTGTTGCGTGAAACATGTTATGGGGAAACAAAATGCACTGATCCAAGATCCACCATAGTTGAATCCGATAGGAAACTATCATCTACTAAGTTGTGGAACTTATTATAACCTCGATAATATTAATCTTAATGCTTTGTTTTGTTTTTGTTAGGGTTTAAACGCAAAAAAAAAAAAAAAATCATGCAAATTTGAACAATTTAATGTAATGATTTTTTAATTTCTATTTGTTTTTATTAATTAAGTTATGATATTATTAAGCTATGATAGTTCAAGTTAATTAAAAAAGGTAACTGACTTCGCTTATATTTCATACATCATAATTTATCACAAAAGAAAATAAAATTCGAAGTATACAAAAACCCATAGCAACATCTAAGAAAACTATTAGTCTTTCCTCAATATTGCAGATTATTCTCACATACTATTGTATATTAATAGAAATGCAAAAGGTTTGATGTAAGTTGGGCATCCTCCATACAGATGAAGATCTAATCTAAATATGAGTTAAATTTGATGTTACCAACAGTTTGACATGTACTATGAGGCAAATCAATAGAGATAGATATACATTATGCATACTATCTATTGTAAAAATGTACTTTTAGTGTAGATAAAAAAAATAGATTTAAAATAGAATTTGACATGAGTTTTTATTAATTTTTTTTTATACATTACTCACTTCTAGATATATTTTTTTAACCATTAAATTGAAGGAAAAACACATATAAATATGCTTGAATCTATTTTCTTTTTGTTGTTGAAATAACAATATTGTCTACTGAATTAAGACCTAATCAACTATTAATTGATTTTTTTCGAACATCTATATTTATATATTTGTACAAAACAGGATGATATATAAAATTTATGAAAGGTAAAAATGTGGTGAAATTTTTAGGTAATGAGAAATCAAAACTTTAGCAGCACTCTAAAACAAATGATGGGCAACCATCATTCCTTTCATTTACCTCCTAAAAATAATCAATCATCATTAATGATACAAATTTCACAATTAATCCTCCAATACCCTTTTTCTCTCTCTTTCTCTCTAATCCCAATCCGTGACAAATGGATGCTGAATTGAAC
This sequence comes from Gossypium australe, assembly GCA_005393395.2. Classification (NCBI taxonomy): domain Eukaryota; kingdom Viridiplantae; phylum Streptophyta; class Magnoliopsida; order Malvales; family Malvaceae; genus Gossypium; species Gossypium australe. The sequence continues at coordinate 52,343,819 of CM016617.1, forward strand.
CATCCAACAATCCTAAAATCCAGCGGCATAACTCTTTATTTGCAAGGTGCCAATGTTACCAACAACTCCATTTCTAAATACTGAGTGAAAACAATCAACCTTTGACATGTGAGGACATGGACAGATCTTAAACCTGCTTTAGCTTTATTCTGGCTGCTGATGTGATTTTTCTCCCTGGGTTTCCCTTGCACCCAGGTATGTTGCATTGATTATCTCGGTGGGTAGGGATCTTTGTGTTTATAAACTGTTGAGTTCCTTGAATTGTTTTTATAGATGTAAGGGCCCTTCTGCTCTGATTGAAGTTTTTTTTCTGGATTATTGGTATTCTTTATTTTGAGTTTTCATGCTTTATATATGTATCAGTTTCTTGATTTTCTTCTCTTTCCGTCGCATCATGGTAATTGAAGCCATAGGATTAGCAAGCAGATCGTTGATCTTGTGATTTCCCAACAAATTTCGTTTTAGATAAGAGAATCAGAGAGTAGAAGTCAATGTTGTATTTTAGCGTCATAAAATTTTGACCACCTCAAATATTCTATTTGTTACTAGTTGCCTAGTTTTTCTTAACAACCAGATCTCTGAAATCATGGAACAATTTATACGACTACTTAAACGTCAGATGGGATGATGAACTCTCCATCTTTGATGGCTTAATTTTCTTATGTAGTAAGGACAATGTTCCGTTCCCTCAAGCTGTGGGTATGGGGGTATACAAGCGATGAATATTATGAGATGGTTCAAAGATTTTTCTTGAAGCTACTCACTTGAAGCTTTTTCTTGATTTGGTTCTATCATCATTTGCAGTTTCCAGGGAAGTCTTATTGAATACCATTTGAGCAAGTGTCTTTACTAACAGTAGCAGCAAATTGCCAATGTCTTTCAGTTTCTAGTAGCTACATCGGGTTAGACTCAAAGTGGATTGGATCCCAAACAGCGAAAAACTCCATGAAACTTGAAACTGTGACCTTAGCACCAATTCTACCTTCTGTAAGAGTGAGTTCTCATTCTTTAGTTTTCACTGAAATGCTAGGATTCAACCAATCTTTCTTTATATTGCCACTTTAACTAGGAACCTTTTGAATGAAGTTGTAACTTAAGATTTGATAGCCACTTTATCCTTTCTTTTTCAGAGAAACTGTGAAGCCATTACAGTACCTTGAATCTGATATCTTCTTGATGGTTTACTAGTATAGAAGCTTGTATCTGTTCTGAACAAGCTGAATTTGGCCAATTGGCAATAGACTCGAACCGCCAAATTGACACATTGAAGTTCCATCTTCGGGAACTCCTCAGCGAACTGCTTACCGTGGCCATGCATTCTCGGTCCCTCCAAACCCAAAACAATACCAACTATTTGTCATGCATCTACTTGTGTGATCTATTTTATCAGACTTAATTGAATAATTTATTCTCATGAAATGTCAAATTACTTGGTTGCAGATGCAAATATGTCACATCTTATTGTGCCTGTGGCTTGCAGGAATAACATATGTTGTTGGAGACTGCAATATGAAAGAAGTTACAGAAAGCTTGGTTTCAACAAATACATGAAATCAAAACTTTTACATTGAAGAATGCCATGAATAGTTTTACATTCCAGTTCAAGTTCCCAACAACCACACCCTTTCTTCCAGATGTTCATGGAAGGAGCTAAATTCGGAAAAAAAAAATGAAAGAAAAGATCAACTAGTTATCTATTGCAATTTGGGTCCTACTACCTTTTGATGCAACCTTCTAATTCATTAAGACTTTCATACAATCCATGCCGACTGTCTACATACTCACAGCTGCTCCATCGGTTGCCCATGAGAGTATGGTTGTTCTCCGTCTAAAAATCAAAGAGAGAAGCAAAACAATTAGTCTTCCAGGTGTACAGAATCCTAAAAAGGTTTTACCTTGTATGCACCAGAGTTGAAAATGTATAATTAGAAAGGAAAATTTTGGTGCATTTAGATCTCATCATACAGTCTTTGAACACTGGATCAAAACCAAGTTGTACATGTCCAGTGTTACATTCTTCATTCTATTACATTTTCCATGCAAACTCTTACAGTAATAATTCATCTCTATGATAACCCCATGTTACATATTGCCCGAAAAAGAAAAAGAAAAAGAGAACAAAAAAAGGTAGGCTTGGAATAAATGGATTTATTTCAATCTCGATTAGTAGACAACAATGCTCCGGATGATTAATAGCAAAAATCAAATGGAATTAAAAAAAATTTATCTGAAATAAGAAAAGTGTCAGTACTGACTATCTACAGCATACAGAAGAAATGCAAAATATCACTATGTAGGCATATATTGGTTACCACTTTCACCATCAGATGCATCGGCAAGCCTCGCGATAGCATTGATGAGCGCTTGTTCATGTTCCTGCATTACACATAATGGTTAAGCTTGCAGTTCTAAGCAATGGACGTAAAGATATTGCAAGTTGTTTGAATCAATAACAAACATACTTTCAGCGTCTTCTTTGCCTTCTCAAGCTCGTGAGGATCAGGATGACTTGCATCAAAAACCTTCTCCACCTTTTGAAAGAATCAAATCAAATTAGAAAAAAATAACATATGATGTTAATAATCTAAAGTTGATAAGTAATGGTATTAGTTGAGCTGGTTCTCCATAAATACCTCCTTTACTAGAGCCTCTGTGTTTAATAACTCGATATCATCAGAAAGTTTCTTTGCAATACCATTCTGTGGCGGCAAAGATTCTTTTCTATATAGGCCCTTCACTGAACCTCTGCCTCTTACCGTACCAGGAGCAGGAGCACCATGACTGAAGGATTTCTTAGCTCCATGGAAACCATGACCTCCTCGATAAGATATGCTTGGGTCCTCACCATCCCACCTTATGTCGTCTGGAGAAATCTGTAACAATCAGGAAATCAATATTGTTCTCAATAAAATGCATATGGAAAAATTATTTGCGCTAAGAAGCATTCCACTTCGATGAAGCAGTAAAACCATTGTCAGTCTTAAATAATCATAATAAATAAGATACCAAATAAATATAAATACCTACTCACTAGATCCTCCAATAAACAACAAGAGATTGGTATGGTTTTTCTGGAATTAGCTTAGATTAGAAAATATGGTAAATTAAAATAATGAAAGAACTTTATATGAGAAGCTCGGAAATGAAGGTTATGAGGAAATATAACACTATAATAGAGCACCAAGCATTGATGTCATCAAGAATAGAAACATATAGTTCATAGGTATCTATAATAGCTCACTTCTTAACAAATTAGGAAGACATGCATAACCAACAACAAAATAACTAAACAAGTGCATAAAAAAAATGGCTACAAAAATAACACCAGATTCCTATCACTTCCTAGAAGATAATAAACTTGAAAACAGTTTAATAGTGCTTAATTGCATAGTAGCCACATAAAAGCAATCATCCTGCCCCTTGCCCACAAAAACTCTCATGTCATAGAAGAAAAGATTCATATTAATTACAACTGCTGGAAATGAAAAGCTATGTTACTTGGCGTGGTATCAGATATGGGTGCATATAGACATGGGAATAGTTGAATTTTTTTTCAAGTTTTTCCATGTATTTGGAGGATCCTTGGAGACCATATACTCATATCCATATGTTAGACAAAGAAACTACAAGAAATATGAAAAGTCCGAGCAACAAAAGAGTGCAGTCAAATAAAAGCGACATTAGTTGCATCTGAACTATATATGTCATCTTCATTAAGGTTACTACATATGCTAGAAGATAATAACACCTAATTTTATTTTTGTTAAATGTTAAAACATTTGATTTTTATGTAAATTTAGTAATGGAATTGGTGCCACTTAACTCTTGAAACTATACACAATCAAGAGCATTATATACAAAACATCAATATAAAAAATAAAAATCATATTTGTCAACACAAACTTTGCTGCTACACAAGGTAAAGACTAGAAAACACAACGAACTTTAAAATAAATAAAAAAAATCATATCTACTTACCTCTTTGAGATCAACCCATTCCCAAGTCTCATTTGCTGTATTAATATCATAAACCAAAGCATGTCGACCCTGTAAAACAACAATAAAATATACCGTTGATGACTTAGCATCACAAGGAATTAATACAAGTAATTCTAAAAGTCATTTTACAATCATTAGAAGATAATTAAACCATAGTGGATAAAGAATAATCCTTTTGAATAATCAGATTATAATTATGGAGGCCTTTAGAAAATTGATACTTCTCCCCAGCTCAAAATATTAACAGATTGCAGACAAATTAGTAAAACATAGATAAATAAAATACTTGCAGTATTGGGTAAAAATAGGCATACTATGCAGTCAATCCTCTCTATAACAACTAAATGCACCAGCTTATGATGAGTCACAAAGAGAGACAGAAAATGCCTTTGTATGCCTTGCACATACCTCAGAGCGATTGTAATCAGTGATTACAGCCTCATAGAAATGGTTGTCTTCAGGCCATCTTGTCCACACTTTCCTTCCAATTAAAGGATCAAAAGTTGCTCCTTCAGCACGTTCATTCGCTGAAAGGTTAGCGATAGTGCCACGGTTATTGAATTGCCTATTTCCAGCAGAAACTGCAGCAGGATAATGCATAGGCTTTGCCGAGGATAGGCCAGGCAATGACGGACCCTGTAGGGGAAATTTTCATGTAATATAAGTCAATTTACACATTCACATTTCTATAACGAAATCATTATCATTGCTTCTTGCACTTGGTCCAAGCTCCTAAAGCAGCTTCGCTAGCTAGCATCCAAAGAAGAAAGCTTAACACAAAGAACTACTAATAATGTTCTAAAACTTGTTATTCCACCAGCAATGGTAGGGAGATTTACCGATTGAGATGTCTTCTGTTTCTTGCGGGATGCGGAAACAGTTGGACTAGGCAAAACACTGTGGATGCTATGAGATGCACCAAGTCTCGCAGGCTGGTTCCCACCACTTTGCCTCCAGTCCCTGATACAATTGCCCATTTATAATCCATTAAACAGAATAATAATCAATCACTGGACCCTGAAGTCAGAGTAATTCATGAAGCATCCGAACCTTATCCTTCTGATAATATCATCAGCATTAACCTTAGTCAGAAGCTCTCTATGTTCATCATCTGACACCCTCAGTTCTTTCCTAAGTTCTGTTATCAGGCCTTCCTTTTCCTGAAGATGCCAGCATATGCCAAAGCATGGGAACCCGATCAACATGAAATAAACAGGAAAGCAAATTAAAACCAAGTCCAACAAGTGTAAATACATCATACCCAAGTAATGGCATCGGATTGAGCTTTAAAAGCACGCAGAACAGCACAGTAAGCTTCTTGCTCAAGTAGATGTATCTGGGCCTCCATGTCAGAATGCATTCTAGAATATGAAGCAGAACCTACAATAGATCTTCCATTTCCAGCAATATTACCCCTTATTGGAACTCTAGTTGGATGTGAAGGAGGCAAATCATCATCGGTACCTGTTGTCATTATAAAAACAAGAATGACCAAGCAGCATAGAGGCGTCCCAGGGAAATTAATAGTATTCTGATGCCCTTGTTTGCAAGGCTCAAAAGAACAGTTATAAGGAAATGCAATCGAACAAATATACATAAAAAACGATGGAAATAAATGGATTTATCATGAATCTTCTTGTACAGTAACAAAAAATCTAGCATAATATGGACAAAAAATTGAAAAGAGAGAGAGGGAGAGAAAAGAAAATTGCTTTTTTTTTCTCAAACAGAAAAAAGAAATTATATACTGAAGTTCTCTATATTTGAATCCCACTTAGAATTCAAATAAAAAATGTGGAAATAAAACCCAAAAGTTACCCAGAAAGCAAAAGCCAAACAACAGCCTTTCCGCAGTGAAATTTATCAAAAGTCAATGACCCCAATTAATTAAACCCTAAACCCTCATTTCTAATCTTACCCCACCCAAAAAGATTATGAATGCACCCATTATCCAATTTTCAAATATCGAAAGGAAAAAAAGGAGGTGAAGAAGAAAAATGAACCCAGAAACAGCAACATTGTTTAATACAACAATTATGACATTAATAAATGCAACATACCACTACTATCGCAAACTTCATAGTCCATACCGAGAAATAAAAAGACGAAGCAGTAAAAGATGTTCTCTTTGTTGAAGGAAAACACCAACCCACAAAAACCCTAACGAGAAGTTGCCCAGAGAGAGAGGAAGAGAGAAGGAAATTGAAGGAAGAAGCTGCCGACGATGCAAAAGTCCTATCCAAATCCAAGTAAAGTACAGAGATTTAGAGAGAAAGTTAAAAGGTATGTATGTGTTGGTTATTTCGAAAGAGATTTTATTGAAGGCAGGGGTGGGGGGAAGGGAGGGCAAGGGAGGGACTTTTTGGACTTGAAATGAAAAAATTCACTTCTTACGGCTTCGCTTTGCATTTGTTTTGGAAGGGATTGATTTGGTTTGCTGTGTCCTATTTTAAAGTGTTCTCGTTTAGAGATAGTTCCGGTCCAGTTCGGACATGTATTGTTCTGCTCCAAAGATCTTTGTTTTAGTCATACATACATTTCACTCTATTGTCTTCCGAATTTCTATTATTGCTTTAGGCCTTTTGGGCTTCCTGCCTTCTTTTCTTTTTTTTCTTCTATCTATTTGGGCTCTATTACTTGATCTTTTCATTTCTTTAAAATGTTTGAGGATTCCTTTAGATAAATTATTAAAAAAATATATAAAAAAAAGTTAGTTGAATCAGTTCTTTTAGCCTGGTAAGTACCAATTCACGGGCCGATACCTCTATTGATTCTAGTTAAATCGACCGTGGTCTGTTCCGATTCTGAAAATCATGAAATAAAATAAAAGGGTAATTATATTATGTTCTAGTAATTACAAGGAACTATAATTTCCTAAATGTGTTTGACTAGTTTTGTAACGCCTTCTACCTGATTTGTCAATTCGGATTTCGGGTGTTATTCACACAATACTTAACAATTTAACATAACAAATTACAATTTCCCATCTCTTTAAATATTTTATTTATCATTTTAACCGAAAAACTTAATATCTAAAAACAGAGGGAGTACTTAAAAATACTTATTACATTGAACATGATACAGATCATTTCAATAAAGAAGTTTGTTAACTATACACACAACAGCCTTATAAGTTCAAAAGAACTTAGTGAGCATTATTATAAATTACCTTGGCGAATACTTTATTTTTTTAAAGAACAAATATGTGCCAATCTTTCGTTTGAACCCCTTATATCGGGCAAACTCTATACAGTTTTGATACACACATACACACTAACTATCATAGTCTTAGTATATCACTTCTTTCTTTTTTGACTAATTGAAGATTCTTTCCTAATACTTGCACTTATCTCAAAGCAGTTGTTCAAAAAACATAAATCATAGGCGAATACATACAAATTTTGGCGAATACTTATGTAGATCAAAGTACCATCAAACTATTAATCAAATCGTACTCTGATTCAATGCCACCCAACCCATACTAATAGTATAATACGTAGATCAATCAGACGACTTCCATGTCATTTTACTCTAGAAACCCAGACCCTCAAAATAATCAATAATAAGATTTCATATGATTTCAAACGAAGTCATTATACCACCCAAATATGACAGATTCCATATAACTCTGACTCAACCATTTCATAACACAAGCAAACCCACAATGACAATTTCTTGGGTCACACATAAATACGAATATATCAATATCCAACATTATTAGACCATCATGGCAGATACCTTTATTAATAAACAAATACACTGTTATTTTCAAAAACTTATTCAATTATTTCACAAATCTTACTCAATCTTTAACCCTGAGCATATCAATACCTTATCTTAGCCATACCTATTACAGATCTAACAGAATTTATCCATAATTTACCATAAAAATATATATACACAACTTACCAGACATACATGGCAGATCACACCACAAGAGCCAAACAGAACATGCCATAAAAGCATCATACAGACTCTTGTGTTTACTGTCCCTATAACACCCTTAACCCGTATCCGTCGCCAGAATAGAGTTACGCAGCATTACCATACAAACAGAATAGTAAACTATTTAATTCATCCATCAATGCAAACATAATCTAATTACATTCAATTACATTCATAACGTCCCTTAATCGAGTCCTCGAGGCCCTAAAAATACTATAGAAACAATTCGAGACTAAATTAGAAACATTTGGAAATTTCAAGAAAAAGTTAGAAAATTTGGACTTTAGGGGTCACACAGTTGTATGGCTAGGCGATGTGTCTCACACAGTTGAGACACATACCTGTGTCCTCGCCCGTGTAACTCTCTGAGTTAGGTTACACGGCCGAGCCACACGCCCGTGTGCTAGGTCGTGTAACACTCGAATTAGTTTCACATGCCCGTGTGCCGTATCGCATGGTCGTGTGTCACATACAACTGAGACACACTCCCATGTCTCAGGCCGTGTGGACCTAAAATGAATCTTAAACAACAAATTTACCATTTCAAGCTTACTTGGGTCCTAAGTAAACCATTTACCAACCAAAACACCTATTCAAAGTGACATTAATCAAGCCAAAAATATACCAAATCAACTTATTAAGTGCCTAACCAATGTACCATCATTGGTACCACAAGTATATACAATTTTATATCAAAACAAATCTTCAAACACAACTTATCACTTACTCAAACCTAACATCTAATTCAATACCATCTCAAACATACCATATCTTAGCTATACTATGATCAATTCATCACCTACTAATTTGGCCATTCAAATATGCATCACATAACCACTTTAACACATATTATTAAGACATCAAAAGTACCAAAAAGGTATCAACCAAAACAACTTATACAACCAAGTTCATACTTAACTATTTACATATCCAAAACATTAGTATCAATATTCAAACCTATTACATGCCATATAATCTGGAATAAACGTTCTAAAAACTACCGAGTTATGCTAGATAGTGTGACTTGGGTGCCGGTTAGATCGTCTAACCTTCTGAGTATCGAAATAAATAAAAACAATTCAAATAATATCAATTCAACAACGAAGGTTCCCTATCATCCACAATCTCAATTGATAAATCACATATATTCAATTTAATACTCAAATGTATAGCAAATTCACCAATTCATTAAACAAATTATCTTACCGAGATTTTCAATTCAAAGAACGACTTACGGATAATAGCATATCGTCAGTCCAACCATAACATTCCAAATGCTCATACGAGCCAATCCCTCCAAAACACACCAAATGCTCACAAGAGCTAGTCTAGCCGAAACACATTAGTGCTCATAAGAGCTAGTCCAACCGAAACATGCCAAACATAGAGTATAACACAATAGTTCACAACAAATGCTGAACCTCAGTTTACTCTGGAAATAAATATATACATCTCTCCAAAGTCCTCACTACTCCAATCCTCCATAACACGCCATATCACGACTATACTCTATCCCGTATTCAATCCAATCCGAACATCAAATTCAATAACAAATCTCAAATAATCATTCATTATCAACAATTAAATATATATTGTATCATGTTATACTATTCAACAAATCATATAGATGTTAAATTTTAAACCGTACGAACTTACCTGGACTAAATTGTAGTAGTTATAGAAGTTCAGGGACTATTTCGCTATTTTTCCTTTTCCACGAGTATGACTCTATAAATATTCTAAAAATAATATTTATGAGTCGATACGACAGAAATTTTTGGTCTCGAACCACTGTTCCGTCACCATTGAAAATCGGGCTGTTACAGTCTTGGCGGACTTCACAAAAGATGCCACAGGTTTCTCCCTCATGGACTTATACAGAATTTCATGTATAGTGATCTGCCATTTCGAATTTACACATTATTAAAGGCTGCACCTCCATACACACATATCATATCATGTCATGGGCCTTAACCACATGGTCTTACACACATTCATGTATCGTGTTCTGCCTGTAATACCCCAAACTCGGCCCAGAAGTTAGGCCCGAATCTGCGTGTCACATTGAAGTGTTTTTCGAAAACCATGTTTTCATTGAAAACCCTTCTTAATTAAAAGCTTGAGTAAAATCTCAGTTACGTTAGTTTATTTATTTGTTTTTTTAAAACGTGGTACATAGAAAAATTATTAAGTTTATTCCAAATTTTCTTTCCAGTTGCGGAAGCTAAGTTTAAAAGTAACCGATTTACGAAAACGTGATGTTTAAAGATTAAGTTGTGGAAGCGTAGTGTTTGAAAACAATTATTGTTTTGGAAAATCGTGATCTACTTTTAACAGATAGAAAACCCATTAAACTAAAAATCCCAAATTAAAAACCATAAATTAAAAGAGGCCTTATTACAACCCAATAGGAAAGCAGTTTAAGTAAGGTAAAATATATTACTAAAATGTAAAGTTGTTCGTAGTGTGGCCACCTTCGAGTCCTCCAGTACGTTGAACCGTTTATTGAGGATTTACTGAAAAATAAAAAAAAAAAGATGGGGTGAGTTTACGAAAACTCAGTGTGTACAACCTTTATCGACCATAAAGCATGCATCACATCAATCCAGGCCTAGCCCATTACAGTAATCAATGTGGGCCTAAGCCCAACACAGTAACAGTGGCATTTGGGCCTTAGCCCATAATAGCCTCAATTAGGCTTTAGCCTATATCCAATGTCACAGATCACATCTATCTGGGCCTAAGCCCATCTCAATAACAAAACAAGTGTATGCAATGCATTAATGCCCATACCAACCATGCACTCTTGTGGGGATTTAATCGACCCACCCATCCCTACACTCCTTAAGTAGCACCGGTTGCGACACTAACCAATGTTGCAGTAGAGCTGCCAATCACATAATCGGCTTAAAGCCATCGTTGGATCCATAGTCGTCAAGCGACCATGCGACCCTAACAAATCATACACTTCCTCCAAATCAATAATCCCATCCCCCATGCAGCATAATATCACATGAATGCAGACATACTATAAATAGCATACAATAACACTCATATTACATGTAGGGGCATTTTGGTTATTTTACCTTACAGGGGTTTTACGGTCAATTTACCCTACAGGGGTATTACGGTCATTTTACCCTCTAGGGGTATTTCGGTCATTTTACTTTCAAGGGGTATTTCGGTCATTTTACAACCTTCTCGAAGGTCTACAGTCGCCTCGAGCGACACAGATAATATATGTGATCAAAACAGAGTATTTAGGCCCAAAGCCTGCTATTCAACCCAAGTGGGCCCACACACTCGTATGGCCCATTTAGCCCAAAACTGCCTTTGGCCATGTGATCATCATGGCCGGCTTATTATTTCCTATCCATCTACAAATTTACTAGTGTAGGCCCACGGGCTCATTGGGCCCACTCGGCCCATTTCAGTCCATTTGGCCCAAAAATGGCCTAAGCCCATGAGGACGCTCATGGTGGCCTCAACCCATCTTATGCCCATATTCGTGGGCTCGGTCCACCACACGTGCGATCGCACGCACGTGTGGCATCATTCGCCGATATTTCGGCTTTTCGGCATTTGCTGATCTACTTGGAGTGGTGTGTGTGTGTACACACGTTTTTCGGCTCTTTTGCCTACTATCGGTCACAGGGTATTACTACACACCTGTTTACCAAAATCGAGTGAATAACCCACGAGCACTGAACCTACAATCAACGACGATATTCTATTAGTCACTTAATGACAGAGTCAAACACCCTCTTCTAATACTTAAACCAAACAATGTCGATACCTGCTTTGATTGAACAAGCGCGGTTTAGCCCGCTTAAACCGTTGACAGAGATTGATAACAAACCCCTTGAAGGGTATCTTGATCGAGTGATGAGAGAAAAGCTTCGTCTATCTCAGAACACTCGCAACTCCTTCATTCCACGAGAAAACCTAGGAATCAAACGAATCAACATACCATACAAAGAGAAGGGAGAATTCGACCATAAAAGGAAGGAGGGAATCAGCTTAGAAGAGTGCAGACATAATACTCTTTAAAGACTAAAAAGAACAAATAAAAGTTGAACAAACTACTCACTGATTTTCCAGAAACAGTTGCTCCACCCGAACAAAATTTGAGAGAGGTGAAGAATTTTGCTTGGTTATCAAAACGAAGAGATGATAGGCGAAACGGTTTGAGGGCGAACAGAGAGAAGAAGATGCAGTATTCGGTCCTAATAGCAAGATGGAGAGAAAGGAAATCTGTTGACAAAAAGAATCGAATGAGGGAAGAAAGTGCATTCGGCTAAAAGAAGAATCAAGATGCAAGGAGAGGAAAATGCTAAGACCGACAAACTTGAGAAAAAAATATATTCGACTAAGGAAGCAAGATGAAAAGGGGAAAAACAGACTCGGAATCAACAATCAAAAGAGGAAATGAGAGAACGCCAGAGTCCCTTAGCAAAACCGGCTCCAAAAAGTGCTAAAAACCGAATATGGAGAGAAAGAATTGGCACTCACTTCCCCACCACACTAAAATTCTAAATTTCTGAGTGTCCAAAGTCCCTATATGACAACAACTCTTCCCACCCAAAGTCCACGATTTTCTCCCCCTTATCTATCCACAATCTACTCCTTAAATCACTCACTTGACCAATTCAAACTCTCCAACACAGAGTTCAAATCCAACACAAACTCTTGCCCACACATGAGTAAAATAAATAATCCCTTTTGCATGCAGTGAGACTTGAACCTCTGTTCTCCTTGCTACACCTGTGATGCCGCAACCACTCCACCACAAGATCTCTTTGTGTCTCTTTTTAATCACAATTACTTAAAAGGCTTACAACCAGGAGTCATGGTTCCCCTAATGCTAAAAAATAAAAATTTTCCATATGACATGGCTTGAACCCAGGACTTCATAGAAGCCCCATAACCTTCCAAAATCACTCACTAATAGATCCAACATGCAATTGTGTCGTTCTCTTGTTCTCAGAAATTTTAAACGCTCCAATGCCCAAGGCCCAATTCTTCTAGGCCCAAAATTCGGGGCGTTACACTGCCATTCCAATTTCATTTTACTAGAGGCTACACCATGAATGGTTCCAAATCATACTAAACTACCATTGGCTTTTACCTCATGGTCTTACACTCATTTTCAATCCGTGATATGCCAGTCTAGTTAGCAATATAACTGCCCTACCAAATGCTTCACAATGGAACATTAGCTCAACATTTACTTACCCAGATAAGCACCTTCTTACTAACTCATATACCTCGTATATTAGACATTACCTGCATGCTTATCAAACACCATTCTTTTAACAAAACTACATATTATTACAACACATCTCTCATCTTTACTATACTCACGCCCTTACCATTTTCTGTAGACTTCATCATCCCATTCATGTATGCGTATATCTATACATACTTCTTATTTGAACAATTCATATAAAAGAGTCAGGATAGAGACTCACCTGAATCTCACTTATTGTAGTTTTAAGCTCCAGACTTAGTCATCTTTCTCGAACTAGCTGCAAAACTGCTTAGAGAACATAGATTCACTATTACAACTCTTATACATACAATTTACTTATCATCTCAATCATTGGCAACCTCATGCACAACCTTTTACTAAATGTTTTACTATTCGTATAACTCTTACAATCTTTTTTTTTCAAAACTTAATATGCAGAGCTAACATACTTACCCAAAGATGAAACAACCACTGATTAAACTCAGAATCTTAGCTTCCAACTTAAGGAAGAAGAGATATCATTTGATTTAAGAAAAAGAATTAGAGAACATGTAAGGAAAAGGAATAACCTTCTTTAGAACCCATCTCACACCTATAAATATGACCGAACTTACTTAGTGGAACTTGTAACACCCCTAACCTGTATCCGTTGCCGAAATAGGATTACGAAGCATTACTGGAGTTATCATTTTAAAACGAACAAAAATTATAAACATTTTAATTCATATCATTAATCATATCAAAACCAATCTATAACATGCATATCGTCCCTTATACGAGCCCTCGAGGCTCTAGAAACACATTGGAAACAAGCTGGGACTAAATCAGAAACATATAGAATTTTTTAGAAAACAATGAAAATTTTCAAAACTTCAGGGGTCACATGGCAGTGTGGCCAGGCCGTGTGAGCCCATGTCTCAGGCTGTGTGGGCATTCTAAGTAGGGACACACGACCGTGTCGCAACCCGTGTCCATGCCCGTGTAACTCACTAACTTGGGTCACACGGCCAAGCCACACACTCGTGTGCCAGGCTGTGTACCCTTCGAAATGACCTCACATGCCCGTGTGCCAGACCGTGTGCTAGGCCGTGTAACAGTCTGACTTGCAATTCTTTGAAAGCTATAGGGGCCATACGCCTGTGTCTCTACCCGTATGGATGAAAAATAGGCCATTTCCAAGCCATTTTTCTCACCTTTTCCTGCATGTACCTACAATTACTTTTGCACAATTGAACAAGCCATCAAAATGCATCAAAACCATGCATAATCAAGCTAATCAAATATGATACATTTGCATACAACCAAAATGCCCAAAGGGCATCTCAATCTCAACTACACATTCATAATCATATATTCAGTTTTGCCAAAATGTTCACTAACTTCAGACTAAGTTTACATAAAAAATATACCATTTGATTTACCTATCAATAACACATCAAATGGTACCAAATGTGCCATTCAACAACTAAACTTATAGCCATTCATGACATTTATAACAAAAGTATCAAAACATCATATTTAAACATATCACAAGACCATTTATACATGCCAAAACTAAATCCATATCATCACTCAAAATGCCACAAACACAAGCCAAGACCAATGGCTACTTTATCAACCAAAATACCGATACATGCCATTATAACCAAACTTAGAAACATCCAAAAATATCGGTATAGCCGATGGATAGTGTGATATAACTCTGACAAGCTTCCAACCCGAACGAGCTTCCGATTCGTTATAAAACATGGAAAATTACACAGAGTAAGCATAAATGCTTAGTAAGTTTGTATAATATAAAACACAACTTACCATTTCAACACATAATAAGTAAGTTAAACATGACATAATCCAACCACAAATTGGCCAAAGCCTAAGCATATACACCAAACATGTTAGCCATTTATACATAAAATAAAGGCATTATAATCATGGATGAACGCAACATTTAATCATGTATCATATACATATATCATCCATCTCAATTCTTAATATACCAAGTATTACCATTTCAATGAAATTCACATATGTCCATGTCTTAGTTTGTATCAAATTCTTACCATTTCATTTCAGAATACTGCCCGTTGAACCATTTAGAATACCATTGGTGTAACACCCCTAACCCATATCCGTCGCCGGATTAGGGTTATGAGGTATTACTGACCCCAAATTCAGATCATCACAGTTATTCATTACAAATCATACTTCAAATTTATAATCAAAACCCTTTGACAATTCAGTCTCATATATGAGAACCAACTTAAACATGTTTCATATATCTACAGTTCAAACTATTTAACTACCGAATCTAAAGCATTCAAATATTTGGTACATATTTAAGCATTTACTATTCACTTTATATATATAATAAGTATAAAGACATCAATTACTATAGTCAAATTTCAGCATATTATTTCATGCCTTAAACACGAATGCATATTAACACATATCAACTCATAGCATTTTATTGGCTATCTAATCACATATATAACATTTTGAACACTGTAACATAATCAAATCTACCCTTGATGATAATACAATATGCACATTCAACCATTAACTTTAATAACCTATTCGGTTCTATAAAAACCCTTTTTTGCAATGCATTTATATAATTATTTCATCCACCAAACCATATCTATTAACAAACCATCTAAACATATGCACTTTGAAAACCAAACAAATGTTCATTAACATAACCGAAACATGAATAACTTATACCCATTTTCCCATTTTAAAATTTGCCTAAACCAACCACTTCAAATCATGATCTAGTACTTACAAAGGTTAACCTAAATGCTAAACACTTGACTAATTTAATACAACGCTAGCATTACTATACATCAACCATAAAGAACGCATAATACAAAACTTGCATAAAAGAAAAGACCATAGCCAAATCATTGAAACCAAACACATTCATCATATAGTCAAGAACAATTAAGACTGAATTTAAAACAAATGATCAAGCCATTTTCGCATGGCTATTATATACAAACAAAACATCATTCAAACATTTAGTTAGCCTATACATGCCTTTGATTCAAAAACTAACTTTAAAATACCAAAAAGGGGTAATAGTGCGGTTGACTCCTCTAACGATCCTTTGAGCCCGTAGCTTTCTATAATACGAAACAATGAACACACACGAAATAAGCTACTAGCTTAGTAAGTCTTAAGCATTATATTATATCGTTCAACCGTCTAAACATGAAATAAAATCAATTCTTGACATTACATTTACATGTCTTACTTATAACTCAACATAACAAAGTATTACTACTTTACTTAACTTGATGACTTTCAATTTCCTTAACAAATACATCAATTGCCGATTATACATAATAATCACATAGTTAAGTGTAACAATATACCTACATGAGCATTTTTAAATCACACTCATGTTTCAAATTTCAAATAACCACATGGCATATTTCATATACAAAAATTCACAACCAAGTATATAACATTTTTCTTTCATCATTTTATTTGCTCACTATCATAGCATTTATATATATATATTTATAACACTAAAATATGATAGTACATACCTTGTAGCCGAATTAACAAAGCCATTTTCAAAACTTAAGCTTTCTAGATTTGTTTCATGGCTTTAATACTATATAAATGAAATTTGAAATTGAAACTCACCGGTATAGAACCTGCTAGGCTTTAACCCGAATCGCACACACCGGCACTAGGCTTGCTAGACTCAAGGTCTGAAGTTTAAACACCGGCATTTAGCCTGCTAGGCAATAAGCCCGAAATATTTCACCGGCACAAGGCCTACTAGGCTCGAAGCACGAAATAAATCACCGGCACAAGGCCTGCTAGGCTCGAAGTCCGAATATCAACATAATTAATCCTTCAATACACATTTCTTAATGCTAACATCACAAACAAATCAGATACTTCATAGTACATTAACATATCAAATAGAATATACTTATTCATATCACATTAAACAAATTATATTCAATCCAATATAATACCCTTACATTCGGCTAACTCATACATTTATGCTTAAAATTACTAAATTCATTCATTTACTACATTCATAAATAATTATTTAATGTATATTTGCTTAAGAACTTACCTCGACTATCGACGGACAACGTAGACCGGCTATTCGATAACCTTCGCCTTTCCCCGATCCAAATCCGTTTTTCTTTGTTCTTGATCTAAACACATCAAAATTTAGCTCATTCAAGCACATTTCATCTCAATTTAGTCCCAAAACACATAAATGGGAAAATTACCATTTTACCCCTAATATTTCACATTTTACAATTTAGTCCTATTTGCACAAAACACAAAATACACAAAATTTCACTATAACACCTTAGGGCCGAATATTCATAGGGACCATATTAGTCCATTTCTTTCATTTATTTTGCATTTTAGCCCCCTCAAAAATTCATTTTTGCAATTTAGCCCAAAATACTCAAATTCACTAAAATTTCCAATACAAAACATGCTAAATTTTTAACACATCTTTAATATGAAATCATCAAACATCAAAAACCACAAGAACATGTTAATGGCTGAACATCAAGCATGCTCAAATTTAAAAATTCTACCATGGGTCAACTAATATTCGAAGCAACGATCTCAAAAACGTAAAAATTATCGAAAACCGAAGTAAAACACACCTTGAATTGAGCTAGATGATGGCCGAACACTTCAAAGCCTTTAAAACCTTATTTTCTTAGCTAACATACGGCAAATGAAAGATGAAGAACAAATAAAATGGCTTTTAATTTCATATAATTTAACATATAATAACATTTTTAATGATTTACCATTTTAACCTTTAATTAATAATAAAAACAACTTATAATTTAAGGTCACACTTGACCTTTACCTCCCACTAACTCATAAAATGGGTTAATTACCCTTTTAATACTCCATATTAGAAAGCCATCATCATTTAAGCACTTTCCACAATAGTATGCAACTTTTACACTTTACGCGATTTAGTCCTTTTTGTTAAATTAAACACTCAAACGATAAAAATTTTATACGAAACTTTCACACATCATAGATCACATATAATTAGAACAAAAATAATATTTAAAAATTTTCCGGACTCGGATTCGTGGTCCCTAAACCACCGTTCTGATTAGGGTCAAATTCAGACTGTTACAACTGGATACCCGGGATAGCTCACACATAGTGTGCTCAATCATATAACTATAATTCGTCAATTCCTGTACATGTATACTCACAGCTGTGGGTCGGAACGTAGCTACACGATGCTGCTCACATGAGCTGTGGAGTATTTAAACACATGCCGGACCTCAGCCATCAGTAGGACGTTCAGGACCAGCACCCGAATCATGTAACCCTAATGACATGTCATTTGTATCCTACGAATTCCTAAGGTTCAAACGGGGCTCGATAATAGCTGTACATCATTGGATATGCAACTGGTATGTACATATAGCAACTCACAATACAAATATAATTCAATTAAAAATATATATACAAAATTTAATTACACAAACTTACCTCGATGAGTAAACATAGATATGGAGGCGACTAATCTGAGACTTTATCTTTGCCCCGATCTAAAGTCATACGAGGTTTATTGTAACACCCCAAACCCGGTCAATACGCCACGACCGAATCTGGTATGTCACCGAGGAAAACATTTTGAAAAGAATCGAATAACAATTTAACTTTTAGTGAAAAACTCTTTGAAAATTCTATAATTGTAGAAATCAGGTGTATAATAAGTTTAAACTGATAATTTACTTTGAAAATCTTGTAAGTAAATCTTTTAAAACTTAGTTAAGAAAACATTTATGTCATTTTAAGAAAACTCGAATTATTATTTTGAAAACCATTAGCATTTGAATGTAGAAACTCAATATTTGGAAATCATTAAAATTGTAGAAAACACTTAATTTCTATTTTATTATCAAACAATTTATATTACCCGATGGTAAGATTTTAAAACCATTGCGTGTTTATAATTTAGAAAACTTTGGCTCAATTATTAAATTAACCAATAATTTATAAACCATATTAAAACATATCCAAAACATAATAATAATCCAAAACATAATTAAAGAGGCCTTATTACAAACCCAAAATAACAAAAACCAAATTAAAATAAATTAAAGTACCCCAAATCGAAGATCATGTAAAATCAAATTTTATTGCATGGCCTCCTCGAGTTCATCCGGCTCCTCAATCCGCGATCTCATGAATCACCTGAAATGATAAGAGAGAAGGTGAGTCACCAAGACTCAGTGCATAATCCCTCTCCCGGGTAAATGCCACGTACTTACACAAATTATAACCAAGCAATATATATACATATATATATATATAATGCACCCAACCTAGCCATCCGTAACACCTTTTTCTACCCCGTGTGGTACCAAACCACTGGTGATGCCAAACCACTGGTGACCAAAGTCACGATATCCAATAATGTGATACCAAATCACTGGTGACCCAAAGTCACGAATAATCAAGTTGTGGGGCCAACCCACGTGTGATACCAAATCACTGGCGACAATCCTATATCTCAAAAGTGGGGCCAACCCACGGTGGTGTTAAACCACAGGGACGAGTCGCTATGAGGTGCCAAACCTCTGGTGTCCCAAAGACACAAATGTGATACCAAATCACTAGTGACCAAAGTCACGAATAATCAAGTTATGGGGCCAACCCACGTGTGATACCAAATCACTGGCGACAATCTCATATCTCAAAAGTGGGGCCAACCCACGGTGGTATTAAACCACAGGGACGAGTCGCTATGAGGTGCCAAACCTCTGGTGTCCCAAAGACACAAATGTGATACCAAATCACTGGAGGTGCCAAACCTCTGGTGTCCCAAGGACACAATATCAATCTTCCCCCTCCTCTCATATTGCCCATACCAATGCAATAGATAGACAAATCATGTCAACATACTTTATTATGAATCAGATAACAAAAATATCATAAATCTTAGATCATGATTTCAATCCACATGTATTAACAACATATAGAAATAGACTTACCCGAATCCTCATTCATACCATCATGGTATCATATCAAGATCTCATCGTTTCCCCACTTTGATAATATGATTAGTAAATTAATATTATAAATACATATACATAATTGAGTTATAAAGTGTGTAAGGTACACACCTTTCACCAACGCAAGAACTAACTTCCAAAGATCCGATCTACCGCACTAGATCACCTTGTCCTACAATCGGCCAATACTAAGATTATAAACAAAGGCCATTCGGCCATTAACACCTTAATCCAAATGAGTTATCCTTAAAATACCAAGTCTTACCTAAACTTACCCAAAACGATTGACAAAGAAACGAGGCTTAGATTGATTGCTTCCAACGTCCCAAGGAGCCTAAAAGAATAATCAGTTCCTAAAATGGTTAAAACCTTGCAACAAATGCCCATAAGTTCGGCCTTTGTCCACAAGAAAACGACATAGGAAAGAGAAAGAAATGAAGGAAAAACGACCATTAACACTTACCCTTTTCCAAAACCAATTGAAGAAAACCCAAAATGAATGCCTACCCTTGATGATATTCGGCCAAAACAATACAAAAAGGAGGAAGAAGATTCAGCTATGGTGAAGTAAAAAGAAAAGAAAAATAGAATGGAAACGGATGTTTTAACTTTGAGAAAATGAAAAAGAAATGGAATTTGAGAAGAAGAAAGATTCGGCCAAGAGAGAGCAAAAAGAAAATGTGATTATGAACCAATATGAAAAGAAGAAAAGAGAGAAAATGGGATTGAGAGATTCGGCCAACACCTATTTTACCAAAGAAGAAAAGTGCACAAAAATGCACAAAGTTCAAATGTAGTTTCGGTTTCAAAAGGACAATAAAAGAAAGAAAATGGTATTTGGTTCAAACAAAATGAGGCTAACAACCAAAAGCAAATTTGCACCAAAAGCACAATACACATTCAGCTAAGGAGGGGAGTTTTTGGAGAGAAAGAAAAACAAATGCCAAAAGATGCACAAATGCTCAAGTTGACCAACTATCCTCCCCCAAACCTCCTAACAAAATTCGGCCACCCCCCTAGCCACACATGTCGTCCACATACATACACTAAAGGCCTTGGAATAGTTTCCAAAACATCTTCCTTAAGCCAAGCCTTATGTCCCCCCATCCTTCCAAAATTTTTAAGATTCTTATCCCCAATTCCATGCTTTCCTAAACCAATATTCAACTTACCAAAAATTTGAAAGTCCAACCTTCCATAATTAAAGTTTGACCAACACTTAATACTAGGATGTACAAAAATAAAATCCTCAAAATGCTTTCCATGCTACTCGAACCATTTCCCTCAAGCAACCTTTCAAGCTCCTTATCCACTATGCCACTAACTCCTCATATGCTTTAATTTAACACTTAAATTAACTTAAGTGTCAAGCTCACTTAATCCACTTCACTAAATTTTCCATTCTAAAAATTATTCTAGCTTAGCTAATATTTCCAAGCCTTCACACAAATATACTAAGCACACAATAACAATCATATCCCAGCTAACACAAGAAACAACATGATGCTCTAATATTTTTAGGATATTACATTTGTCTTTATCTAAACGGATAAATTTAGCTCAATTCAATAGGCATTTTATTCAAATAAACCCAAATTCATATTTTAGCAAAATTATAGTTTTACTCCTATACTTTTGATTTCTTTTCAATTTAGTCCCTAGCTTATAAAATGAAAATTCATGCAATTCAACCACAACCCGTCATAGCCGAATATCAATTAGGTCCTTAGTAGACCCTATATTTCATTTATTTCACAATTCCACCATTTAAAATTATCTATTTTTCAATTTAATCCCTACTTGACAATTTTACCAAAAATCACTTAACAAAAGTTGTTTATCTAACAACAACTAATCATTTTCTTTCATAAATCATCAAGACTCATACATGTTAACTAATGGAAAAACCTTAATAGTTTAACAGTTTCACAAATTAGTCCCCGGGTGTAATACCTCGAAAATTTTTACAGTAAGATATTATCTTTGATATAGTAAAATAAGGAAATAAAGTGACAAAAAGGAAAATTTTGGAGTTATGACAACATTGAGAAGTATATTATGATATATTAATTCAAGAAAGGATTAAATGGTAAAAGTGAGAAAAGTTTTGTTGCCTAAGAGTAAATACTCCAAACTTGAGGGGTTAAAGTATAAATATGAAAAAGTTGAAGGACCAATAGTGAAAATATTTTAAGGGTGAATGATCTAGAAACTAAGGAAAATAGATGAATTAGGACCAAATTGAATAGGTAAAGAATTATGAGGGACTAAATCATAATTTTACCAAATTATGTGATAATTCAAGGGTGGAATTTTAAAAAATCGCAAAGGGCAAAATGGTCAATTGGAAGAGAGAGAAATCTAGAAAGTAATGATGATGTTGATGATATTTTATAAATATTTAATTAGATAAATATTATTTTATTAATATTTTTATGAGATATTTTATTACTATTATTTATTTAGTATATAAGGAAGGAAAGATGAAGAATTATCATCTTCTTTCCCATGCACCAATGTGAGAAGAAGAGAGAAAGAAAAAAAGTTTTGCTTTCTTTACAAATGGGTCCTTTCACAAAAAATCTACCATTTTCACTTAGATTTCAAAAGAATTTCCATAGCCATCAAGAGAGAAAGATGACAAGGAGATTATGGGGAGCAATAATATCAAGTTTGATTCAAGAAATAGAAGCTGGAGGAGAGAGAAAATCAAGTTAAAGATTGAAATCAATAAGATAAGGTAAGAACATCAAGATTTCAATATATTTTTAAGTTTGATATTATGGAAAAAGCTTGGAAATGATGTTAATGTAGAGTTTTATTATATAAGGTTTTATGTTCTTAATATGTTAGTGAAGAAAAATAAGAGAAAGTGATGGGAAATATTGTAGAAAGTGATGGGAAATATTGTAGAGAAAGGAAATAAAGGTGTTACAAACTTGGTAATTAACATTTTGCACTAAAACAGTTTTGGACAACAACAGTAGTCTAATTTGAAAAATCACTAAAAATTGTAGAAATCGAATTAGAGGATGAATAAAATATGGAATTAAATATTATTGAGTGTAGTTTCTTATAGAAGAAATGGTGTAAGCAATGGAATTGTAAATCATGAGATATAATAGGTTTTGTGTGACAAGGTTAGAATGATTTCGGGTTCCCCTGTTCTGATTTTGGAAAATCATCAAAAATTGGAGGAAAATAATTTTGGGTTATAATTTATATGCTTAAAATACTTAATGAGTATATTTTCAAAAGAAACAAACGGTAACATTATGCAAATTCAGTATGATGAGATAATTAATTTTTAGTGAAGAGGGGTCGGAACTGTCAGATAGCAGAATAGGGGTGACTTTAAAGAATAAACTGTACTTATTGGCTAAATCAAAAATTCTGAAAATTTTATGGTAAGAAGATATGTGAGTCCAGTTTCTAAAACATCAAGCATAACTTAAATTTGAATTCTGTAGCTCAAGATATAAATAATTTAGTGACTATGATGCAAATGGACAGCTGTGAATAAATTTATGAGTAAATAGTGAAATCATAAATAATGTTACTTATAAGCATGTTAAATAAATTAAGGATGTGGAATGGAGAGGAGGAGGAGGAAAATATATATGAATATTCAGCTAACATGGCTAATTTTCTTGTTCTAAGCTTAGGGACTAAATTGAATAAAAGTAAAACTTTATGGGCAATTTTGTAAAAATGTCAGAAATGACCAAATTGCATGAAATGGATTATTTTATTATTTAAATTATAAAATTGAATGAAATTATTAATTTAGATCATGATCGGGTGAAAACATGTTTTGGGGATTAAATTGAAAAGTGTTGAAATTATGGAAAATTCTGATATCTCATAGAATTCATGGGCTGTTATCAATATATATGAGAATAATTAGGCTTGAAACAAGGATTAAATTACAAGAATTTTATTTTTATGAACCTAAGGATGAAATCGTCATTAATTAAAAGCTTAGGGGTAAATGGTAATTTTGCCTAGAGCATTAATTGAATATATCAGAATATGAATTGAATTAAAATGATGATCAAATTTATTTATAAAGATTCGGATGACTCAAATATGAGACTTGAGCATGGAAAAGAAAAGACATCGGATTAGTGAAACTATAAACATGAACAAGTTACGAGCTAAGTTCGTGCAACTTGAATTATATTCTTAAATGCTTGAAATGTATGTTATTGATGTGAATATGATTTGAATGTTCATTGTATGAAAGTTGATGAAACATTGATATATTTGATAAAAAGGGGAAGAAATCTCGGTTGAATGAAAGGAAAATTCGATGGATCTCTGGAAAGGAATTGACGGTAAAAAGGATCTAGCCCAGACGGGTGATCCTATCCTGATATAAGCCCTCCCAAAGAATATGTGTGAAAAGGATCTAGCCCGGATGGGTGATCCTGATATAGCCCTCCCGAAGAATATATGGAAAATGGATTTAGCCCAGACGGGTAATCCCGAGAATACTCTTTGAGCATATGTTACAGGGGATTTAGCCTGGACTGGTAATCCCGCTGTAAGAAATGAGGTTCGTGGGAGTGTGCTCTCTTATAGGAGATTTAGCTTGGACTGGTAATCCCGCTGTAAGGATGAGGTTCGCGGGAGTGTGCTCTCTGGAAAAAGGGTATACCCATATGTGTACGAATTGATGGACCTGGGATTGTACACTATAAGTGTACTACTGGAAATCCATCGAAATTCCGAGAAATTCAACAGGATAAATATAGAAAATGACAAGTACTTGAAATGATGAAATTAAACTTGAAATATATAGAAGTGATAATTATTTGATATATTGAAATATGACATGGAAAATATATGTATGTGAAACTTGCCTGATAATTATGCATATTCAAGATTATGAACTACTACTGGAATAAATATACACTAAACTCATAAAAATGATGGTACATGAAATATTGTCATAATGAATTGAATAATTTATATTTATGAAGAAACAACAAGAAAATGATATGTATCATGACATGTAAATATGAGACTATCTTTGATACGTTGATACAAGAAAAATTATGTATATTAGGACAAGTAATAAATTCAAGTGAGACATGTCGAGAAAATAAGTTTGTCAATATTAAAGTGCGCTAACCAATGTAGGAAAATTTTAGGATTTTGCAAAAAATTCCCTATGATCCCGGTTGGTTCCTAATGTATGTTTTGGGCTTCGAGGGCCCAATAGAGGGACGTTATGATTATTTTTAGAATATGAATAATACATGACTCATAATTATTCAAAAATGTTCAGTAAACTCCGGTAATGCCTCATACCCTATTCCAGCAACGGATACGGGTAGGGGGTGTTACACCGGGCTAGCTAGATTAAGCTGTAACGATCCTGAAAACATAGAAATCATTAAAAATGAAACAGAAAATCACTCACATGCAATAAGAATTGTGTTGGCCAAACCCTAGCTTCTTCAATGGCTTCTTTCTCTTTTAATTTCGGTTGAAGGAAATGTTAAAGATGATAACTTAATTGTTGTTTTATTTTATTTTGTCATTTATTTACCAACTTACATATATAACCTTTAATAACATTTATAATTTCACTTATACCAAGCCATGTACATCCAATAACACCATTTATGATCTAATTACCACATAAGGTTAACACCATTTATGGTCTGATTACTACATAAGGACTCATACTTTAAAGTTCTATAGCTATTAAATACCTTTAGCTACTAGAACTCAACTTTTGCACTTTACGCGATTTAGTCCTTTTTATCAAATTAAGCATGTAAAAGGTAAAGTTTCTTAATGAAATTTTTATACAGTATTACTATCATGTTGTAAACAATAAAATAATAAAATAAATTTTTCAACATCGGATTTGTGGTCCTGAATGTTCCGATTTCACTAAAAACGGGTTGTTATAGAACTTAACAATTGTCGCACGTTTCAGAAGGTGCCTTCTTAATGGTCTACAGTTTCCAAGAGAAACATAAATAAGTACCCTGCATTCAAAATTATTAGGCTAGGCTACCCAGTTGGTTCCTAGGGTCGTCAAGCCTAGGGTTTAAGTTCTTCCTCTCCCAAACAGTTGATCCGCTAAGAGAACTTTACATAGCAATTAATTAATCACACCTCCACTTACTAATTCGCCATAAGAGGATTAATTTCTCATGGATCTTAAACAAAATGAACTTGATAAATAAGATGAACATTAAAAACAATCCAAGAAAAGAGTTTAAGAAAAATCCTAAAATGTATTTGAATGAAGCACAAAATCCATAATAGTCTGATCATGTTTACAAATCATGCTCTCTAAAGAATACTAATGAAAAGAAATGTAAAATAAATCTAAAACCTAAGAGAAAAAACTATAACTAAAATTACAGAGGAAAAATGAGAATATGAAAAGTTGTCCTCAAACATGTTCTAGCTAAGCCTATTTATAGATTTAGGGGTAGCCGTTGTCCTCAACCCTAGGTTAGCTAACGTTTTCGTGTTTAACTTTCATTGTGTTAACCAAAATGCCTCTAGCTTATAATTAATCTTGTACTGGGCCGGTGTCGTGACACCCTAGTGTCATGACACCCTAATGTCTGTGTCGCGACATCAAAGGCAGATGCTCTAGTTTTGAGGTAACTTCAGGGTGTGTTGTGAGACCACATGCAGACTTGAGATTCTTGTATTCTACCCCCTATGTTGCGACATTGAACTTCTCGTATTGTAACGCAATGACCAACCTTCAGCTCTTATGCCTTTAAATTGTCTCCTACACACTCACTAAGTACGTTAGCTCACCTTTAAGCCTCATTCGGCCCCTAAGGTTTATAAAAGACTCAAAATACACTTTTTATTGAATTTAAAACAAAATATGAAAACTTAACTAAAACATAATAAAAATGCTTGTATTCAAGCTCTTAAAGTATGAAAACTAGTTTAATCTGCTACACCGAATTACGACTGATCAAACTCTTCCACACTTAAGTCATTACTTGTCCTCAAGCAAGGCAAGATAGAAACATAAAGAATAAAATACGACCCTTGAGCAACTATAGTACAAAGATTGGTTTCGGAGTACATAGCTAGGCATTATCATATTGACACATAATCCTGGCATGATATATAAATGATTTACCACTTTCAATATCAAACACCTAAGTTCAATATATTACAAAGTATATAGTCATTAAGGTTTTCAAATATATGAATCCATCCATAAATCATACAGGTAATTTGATTATCCAAGCAGAATACAACCGTCGTTATTATAATTGCTCAAAATAATGTCAATTAATGAATAAGTTTACCGAGGTCACATAGGGCTTTTTGGCTTGTAATGTTCTAAGGCTTAGGACAAGTATGGGTTTAAGAACAAGAAGCATCAAAATAGTTTCAAGCACGAATATAGTTTGGCACATCTTATTGTACCCTATTCTCCCCTTTTAATAACCCTTACCCGCTCGCCGCCTTATTTCTCCTTCTTTCACCTTCCTTATTTCTCCACATAGAAAGTTGCAACATAATACAACTATGGCTATCTCATGAGTTTTTGTACACCAATGGCTGACTTTTTCTATTTTCATGACTTTGTCACATTTTTCTTTTTCACCCATTTCACTCATAATGCTTCTGATTTTTCATGTACCTTTTTCTACTCGTTTTGACTTTCTTTTTGAATTTTTCCTTTTGTTTTGCACATGTTGGCTAAACTATAATTACTATATCACACTGTTTCTTCCTATTTCAATTTATTTTTACAAATTCAGAAGTGATGTATCTACTTAACCCTCAATATGTATGGCCAGACATCTATATTTGTGCAATTCAGGACCAAGGGAAAAGAGTAAGTACAAATTAATGTTTTGGTTAGGGTTTTGCATGAAGGTTCATCAAGAAGAGTTTTTTTGGCTCAAAATAGGTACTAAGGATTGATAAATTGGGTTAGCGTTTTGGCTCTGGGTGTATACCAAACAATGCCTTAAGTCATCTCTAGGTATCTTAATATTCACAAATTTAATCAATCAAACAATAAAAAATTTAACTATCTATCATACATACTAGCATGCTCATTTCCCTATATTTTCTATATCATTTGGTATATTTAATTACTCAATACCTATTTAAAGTGTAATATATAGAACTTAGTAGTCTAAAAATTGAAAATTGAAAATCAATCATTATCATGCCAAATTTACAGTAAACACAATCAACCTATATACATGCTCCTAACCAATCACTTGTATTTCTACAAGCTCAAGCACACATCCGACAATAAAAATTAAAAGAAAAACATAAAAACAAATTTTCTATGTTACCCCCACACTTTAGATAGCACATTGTCCCTAATGTGCAGCCTTGTGAAGATAAGGAACGAAGTTACCCGATTGATCGTGACATTGCAATAGTTGAATGGTGGGTGCTTTTGTCCTTTTCAGTATAAGCTCAAAATTGTGGTGCTACTTTCATGCGGGGTTCTTACACAGAAAACTTGAAACAAAAAAAAAAAGAGCCTTATTGTTAAGCCTAATCCTAAGACGATAAAAGTGAAAATTATCCAAAATTAATTACAACCCTAAAATTAAAAATTAAAATTTTAGTTCAATCATCATCCTCCTCCTCAAAAAACATCTCGTTCCCTTCCTCTTATTTTTCCTCCTTCTCGCCCTCTTCCTGCTCCTCACTCTCCTGCTCTTCTTCATGCTTAAAATTTGTTGGCCCTAACATATCCGGTGGATAGTTTGGTACTTTCATGTTGTTCTACCATGCGAATTCTTGTAGAACTAGGCCTATCTCTTGCATCCAATGTATCATCCAATCCAACTTTTGAGCGCTACTCTCGCCAATTTCTTATCGAGCTATCGATTTTGCTTTTTGTTTAATTGAAGTCGGGACATCCATCTTCTCTTTTTGATGTTTGTTCCAATCTTTTGTTTGTTTTTTTCAAAGCTCTGTATATTGTGTGTAAAGTGTATCTCCTATAATACTTCTGGAAGGCTTCATTGGAATGCTGGTAGCTGTGATTGGAACGCTGGCTCTCTCGCACAAGGTCATCACTAAATGGGGAAAGAAAATCCTGACTCTCTAGCCATTAAAGCACATTTTCATGTAATTGTATATCCATGTCCCGATGCATACTTGTTTTTTTTGTCAAACAACATAAAACAAATTTGTTCGAAAAGTGTTGACATCAGAGACATTTAAAGTAGAAGCGACTTAGGTGCACAAAAATTGAATCCATATTTTGGCAATAGGGAACATTATTGCCTGATTGAAAGATATGGAAATTTTAGTACCGGGGCGACATTTCCATTCACCCCTACACTCTATTAAGTAATGTAACACCCCAAACCCGGCCTAAACATTACGACCGGATCTGGCATGTCACATAAAAGGGTTGTTTAAAAACTGCGCGTTTGTTAAAAATTTCGAGTTTAAATATTTATTCGCTTGATATCCTTTTGTTAACATTTTGGAAAACGGTTATTAAGGGTTTAGGACATTCCCGTATTGAACATTTGATAACAATAGGCAGCAATCATATTAAAAGCTAAACCAGATAAAATACCAAAAATACAGTTAAAGCGGCCTTATTACAACTTAAAATCCCGAATTAAGAATAAGTTGAAATAAGAGAACAAGTTTACGAGAAAATAATGTATGGCCATCACGAGTCCGCCTCAGCTCCCAAATCCGCGATCTAACGATTACCTGCAAAATTAACTAAGGGGTGAGTCATCGAGACTCAGTGTGTAAATCCCCATCCAAAGTATGTTAAGCTCATACACAGATCCATGTGCAAATATGCATGTCATGCAACCCATCCATCCTATCCATCCGAAACTCCCAAATCTAGCCACGTATATGAAATTCACTTAGTCTAGTTCACTATATACTACACCGTCATACATCTATTCAATTGGGCCCACGGGCCCATTGGGCCCACTTTGGCCCATCGTGGCCCAAGCAGCCTCACCCACAAGAATACTACTGATGGCCTCAACTATCGCGTCGAAGCCCCACACGTGCGCTCGCACGCTCGTGTGGCTACTATTGCCGTGACCGGCACTTCGGCATTTGCCGCTCTACAACTAGAGTAGAGAGAGTTACACACCTGATAGGAGTCTGGTGTTAAACCGCGCTGTGACCACTCCTATGCCCAAACGCCCACCAAGGTATGTTAACTCTCCTCTTGGAATGCTCTTTATATAGCTAGCTCTTCACCTTCCTTCTTTGTATCTTTCCGATGTGGGATCCCTTCGTCAGTAGAGTTTAAATTCAACTGAAACTCTTGCCGTCCAATCCGCAAAATAAATACTCCCTTGCTTCTCATGAGATTCGAACCTAGGCTCCCTTGTAGCATAATCCACGTCGCTAACCACTTGGCCACAAGCTCCTTTTGTGTCTTAAACCATGCGCAACTAAATATAAACTATGGGCCAAATTCTAAGATCCAAGTAAAAAGAAAACCAAAATGCAAAAGTCAAGACTTGAACCTTGGACCTCCTTTCTTCCTTGTGGCGTCACCCCCTTGTCTCTTATGTGGCGTCACTTTGCCACTACACCACACACTCCACTTGTGTCATTTTCCTCCACTTTTTATTCTTAAGGCCTACCTGCCAACTTCCAGGGTTTTTTTCGCCTAAAACCAAAATTTCCCCAAACCTAATGTTCGATCCCGGGACTTCATAGAAGCCTTCTAACCTTCCAAAATCACTTATCTAATAAGTCCAACTTGTACTAAAGCCGATCTCTTATTCTCCCAAAAATTTTAAACGCTACTACTCCTAAGGCCCATTGGGCCCAATCCTACTAGGCCCACCTTCGGGATGTTACATGTAATTTATAACATTATCCATATTTATGTCTTTGAAATATTCCAAATCGGTTTCTTCCACAAAATCATTTTCATAATATGGAGCGTTCTCAAATTCACAAATAGTTCGAGGGGTGACTCTTATTTCTTTCCCTCATATAGGTACCGTTTCCCACATGGCACCTTTAATTCTTTTAAACTCTTGGTCCTGAATAGATGCGTAAAATTCCTGTACTATTGGGACCACAGTGATGTATTTTAGGATAACGCAAAAATGTTCTTGTAACACCCCTCACCCGTATTCAACGCCAAAATTGTAACACCCCCAGACCCGGCCCAGACGTTATGGTCGAATCTGGTGATGTCACATCAAAGGAATATTTCAAAACGACTTCCCTTATTTAAAACCTAAGTTTAAAGCTTAGGAACCCAAAATCTGAGGAACTTGTTGAGTAATGATAAAAGCCTATGTTTAAATTTAAGAAATTTAACCAGGTTCAACAATTAAGTAAACAGTTGAAACAAAAACAGCAAAACTCAAAATCTAAAGTCAAATTGGAGTACAAGGCCTTATTACAACCCAACAGAAACAAAGTAATTTAAAACTAAGTCTTTCAAAACAAATTAAGAACTGCTTGCAGTGTGGCCACCTCCGAGTGCTCTTCCACGTCGAGCCGTCTACTGAGGATCACCTGAAACATTTAATAAAAAGGGTGTGAGTTTCGAAACTTAGTGTGTAGGACCATTGGTAATCTAATCAACATACACTTATTACATTGGGCCTAAGCCCTATAAAAAACGGTGGTGTTGGGCCTTAGCCCACAATGACCTCATATCACATCAGTATCATATGAATGCAATGCACCCATCCCAAATCCAACCCTGCACTCCATTTCCCTTTCAACCCTACACTCTTGTGGGGATATAAATATCAACCCACCCATCCCTACACTCCAAAGGTAGCACCAAAGCGGCACTACTCAACGTTACAGTAAGGCTGCTAAGCATATAATGGGCTTAAAGCCGCCGGTGGATCCACGGTCGTCAATCGACTATGCGATCCTCACATATCTTCCTCCGTATCATCAAACCCATCCAAATGCAACATATATTTCATGAATGCAACATATATAATTTCACACATTAAGCACTTAGGGGTATTTTAGTCATTTCACTACTTAGGGGTATTTTCGTAATTCTACCATACAGGGGTATTTAGGCAATTTTGCAAAACAGGGGTATCTTGGGAATTTTGTAAATCAGGGATACTTTGGTAATTTTGTAAATCAGCGATTTCTTCTTAGTCATGAACCTACATTCGATATTAGTTAAAAATTAATCATAGGCTAAATACAAACTTTATCAAAAACCAAAGCCTCACCGTAACCTTACCGTGTGCGACAAGCCTTAATAGCTCCTTTCTTTAACACCAACCGCGATTAAACCCTAGATTTGTACCAACTTAATCATTAGAGCCTAAGTAATAGATGACTTGCATCCAACCCAAGTCACCCGCACAACATATATGACCATTCGACCAACCCTTAAACTGAAGTAAAGAACACTTACCCAAAACCCGAAATGCAACAAGAGTGAAATGGTAACAACCTTGGAGGAAAGAGATCGATGCTAAATCCCAAGAATCAATTGGCCAAAGCTGAAGAAAAACACATAGGAGATTCGGCCAAAGTGTATTCGGCCTAAAAATCAAAGTGGTGCAAAGGGATATTCGGCACCTAAATGCAAGGTAAAGGAAGAATAGAGGGAGAATAGAAGCTATTCGGTTTGCCAAGGAAGAAGAGAAGAGTCGGCTCAGAAGCAAGAATAAAGGTTTAGATGGTATGAGAAGAGTGAAGAATCGGCAACAAGGCAAGGTATTTTCAGTTGTGGAAAAATAAGGTTTCGGCAAGGAAAAGAAAAAGAATGGAAAATTCGGCATTACCTAGGACCCCAGAATCGACGCACACAAATTTATATAGCCTATAGCTGAAACTTAGCCACCCCTAAAGTCCAATTCGGCACCACTTCATCCACTGCTCATCTCCTAATTTTTCTCCATGATATCTCCCTTATCCTTCTCCTAAATTCTCTCTACTAATCACTTCTCCTTAGAGTCCCTCTACACGCCACTTCCAGCCTTCTACAAGCCTAAAATTAAACTCCAAAATAAAGCTAAGCTAGCACTCGAACCTCAGACCTTCCTGCATGCATATGTCGCCACCTCTCTACACCCTAGTGGCATCACTTAGCCACTTCACCACAGGCTTCTTTGTGCCATTTTTCACTTATTTTTATTTAAAAGCCCACTACTCACAACCCTAATTCCTTAATTAATTAAATTAAGAATCCTCCACCATAAAACTAGAGCCCAGAGCTTCTCCAACACACCTAGACACTCCAAATTCATTAAGCCTTTAAAGCCGTCATGTCATTTGTCATTTTCTTGCTCACTTAAAAATTTTATGAGACCCAAAGCCTAATAGGCCCGATTCTACTAGGCCCAAATTCGGGGCGTTACAAGAATAGGGTTACAGAGCATTACTAGACTTATTACACAATTAAACATACATTTCTCATACATTCAACATAACTAAATATTCATTATTGAAATCCACTCACATTGTCCCTAATACGAGCCTACGAGGCCCAAAACATGCATTCGAAGTGGTTTGGGACTAAACCGTTAACTTAGGAAACCTTTAGAAAATTTTTCCAATTTACAAGGGACACATGCCCATGTGGCTCGGCCGTGTGTCTCACACGACCAAAGACATGCCTGTGTTACAAGCTGTGTGGACATTCGAAATGGGATCACATGGCTGTGTCCCAGCCTGTGTCCTACCCTGTGTAACTCTCTAACTTGGGTCACATGGCCAACACACACACCTGTGTGGCTAGCCTGTGTGCCCTAAGATGTGGCTACACATGCCTGTGTGCCAAGTCGTGTGCTAGGCAGTGCCAAACCTGTAGGGTATACTAACTTTTGCCACACAGCCAAGTCACACGCTTGTATGCTGAGCCGTGTGGAGCATACTGACTTTATTTCTAATTCAACACCAGGGGACACACGGTCGTGTAACCTGACCGTGTGTCATACACGGCTGAGACACACGCCCATCTTTCTGACCGTGTAGACAAAAATAGGCTATTTACCAAGCCATCTTGCCACCAAAATTTTTATACTTCTACACCAAACCAAATGGCACTAAAACATGGCATAAATAAGCATTCAACCAAACATGATTCATACCATTTCAATACCAACAAACAAAAAGCACACAAAGACCACAATTATGCCATTAAATTCCACACCAAAATCACATTCCTAAAATCATGAGCATATCAATTCTCAACCAACCATTTACCACAAGCATTTATATAGCATATATCAATCACAAGACAAATGCTATTAGCACATATATAAACATAACCAAATAAACCAAAATGAGCCAACTTACATGACAATACATAAAACTAACCACTTAATAGTTACAAGCCAACATAAATGTCCAAATCCATTTCTAACATATATTAAAATGACCAAAGCTCCTATACATGCTATATATCCCAAAAACATAGATTCAAAAGTACCAAAGTGATAGCTTGATAGTGTAATGATGTAACACGCCTTACCCGTGTTCGAAGCCGGAACCGGACATGAGGCATTACCTAACTTAACTTTCTTAACCATAACACATCAGCTATAAAGTTTCCGCTGTAGCTTAGAAACTTTCCATTTAAACTCATAACCTGCTCATTCTGGGCCTACGAGGCCCTAAACATACTTTCGGGAGGTTTCAGAATTAAACCGAGAACTTTTAAGCGCTTAGAAAATTTTTGTCCAAACAGGGGCCACACGCCCGTGTGCCCCTGAAACATGCCCGTGTTCTTCACCAGTGGTCGATACTAACTTATTTTGCACAGCCGGACACACGCCCGTGCCCCTGGCCCATGTCCCTCACACGGCCTCGACACGCCCGTGTCTTAGCTCGTGTGCCAAAACCTTGGCATTCTATTTATGACGTCATCACCTCTCAAAGGTCACATGGCCAAAGCACACGGCCGTGTCCTTAGGCCGTGTGTCAATTTAAATTCCTAGCTTCAGGTGTAGACTTCACACGGCCTGGGCACACGCCTATGTCTAAGGCCGTGCCTCCCACACAGCTGAGACACACGGCCGTGTCTCTGCCCGTGTGTTTACTACTAAGCATACTGACTTGTAAGTCTAGCTCACAAGGGGACACACGACTGATCAACACGCCCATGGGCTTGACCGTGTATCACACATGGCCCAGACACATGCTCGTGTGTCTACTCGTGTGGACATTAAAAAGGCTATATTCCAAGCAAAATGCCACCCTATATAGCAACCATACTTATACTAACTCAAATAAAGCATCCACACAAGCATAAACTTCATGATTCATCATCAATGAATATATATATATATAAGAACTAGTCAAGTATTGACCCAACTTTAATGACCAGTTACAAAATGAATTGAAACAACCATAGTAGCCAACACATTTGGCTTGCAAATATGACATAACCAAAACATTCAAGTCCTATACATGCCATACTCAAAATAAGTCTAATTTGCTATACCCAAAAAGTGGTCGATAGTGTGATATCCAACTCCGACGTCCACAAATTCTCAAGTTAACTTTGCAATACTACAACGAAAAGGGCAATGAAAGGGGTAAGCATAAAGCTTAGTAAGTTTGCATGGGAATAAATAGCAACAATAAGCTCAAGATAAAATCCATCCATGACATTAATTAGCCATACACAAAGTTATAGGCTTCTTGCCATACTTACTCATACTTGCCCTTATTTAGCACATACCATGCCACATATCGTAAATGCTTCTTCGTGAATTACTCACGGGTACCTGTGTTAACTCAATCACATAGCTTTAATAAAATTCTCGTTTCTATTTCTAAGCTAATCTATTCATCCCGATAAATCACTAAGGATGCTCAAAGATGCATATTTATAATCATTAGCATAACATGAAACCAATGCCACATTCCGAATGTGGTCTTACACGGGGTCACCTCTGAGTGCCGATGCCATACCCGGATATGGTCTTATATGGAATCTCACATCAAGTATCGATGCTATATCCCGGATATGGTCTTATATGATCATGATACTCAATACCGAAGCCATATCCCAGATATGGTCTTATATGGGATCTCAATTCGGTGCTGAGGCCATGTCTCAGACATAGTCTTACACGGAACCTTATCCATCTCATGTCTTGAAGGTAGTATTCTCACACTTATTATAGTCCAACCAGGGCTTCAACATCTGAACTTTTATCATCTTTCTCATTCAACACCAATATTCAATTTCATAGAATATCATATATCATTATAATATCAACCATTCTCAAACATGCTAGCGTAAATGCTGTATTTATCACATGCAAACTTACCTCGTTTTCAAAATAAGCTAGATTGTCGGTCTAGTCCAATATTTTATTATTTCCCCGTTCAAGGTTGATTCTTGGCTCTTCTTGCTCTATAATAGCAAATTAGCTCATTTTACTCATCATATTAATAAAACCATTTCAATAATCATGCTTTGGTAAAATTACTATTTTGCCCTTAGACTTTGGCAAAATGACCATTTTACCCTTAGGCTCGAAATTTAATTCTAATCAAATTTCTACCTTCAACAAGCCTAGGTGAACATTTATTTCTCTTATGGCTATCATCAAAACCCAACATTTCACACATTTACTACAAACTTTATAACCTTTACAACGAGGTCCATTTAGGGGTTTTTAAGTAACACCTTTCACAAAAGTTGTTTATCTAACAACTAAGACTCATTTTCTTCCATAAAAATGTAGCAAACAACTTCAAAGCTCACATTGCAAATCCCTAAACTTTTACCATATTGCAAGATAGTCCTCTCTTTAGAAAGCTTAAGCTTTAGGGGTCCGAAAAGTACAACTATCATCAAGAAAAACTATTAAAATCACTTACTTGTAGGGAGAAGAGTTTGCTAAAATTCTGAGCTTTCAAAACCCCTATTTTGCTTGCTATTTTTGGTGCAGGAAGATGAGTAAAAAGATGGATATCATATTTTCTTTATTTTATTCAATTTCATCAATTTAATCCATCCACTACACCAACTTTGACCAATTTTAACAATTCTTGTCTCCTATGGCCGGCCACCCTATAATTAGGGGTCTAATTGCACTTTAAAGACCTCCTATTAATGTTCTTTAGCTATTAAAAACCTTTATCTTATAAAATGGAACTTTCGCACTTAATGCGATTTAGTCATTTTCTGCAATTAAACATGAAATTGCTAAAATTAAAACACCAAAATTTTCATGCACTAATATAATCATGATCTAACTCATAAAATAATATCAAAATAGTTTTGTCTAACCTTGGATTAGTGATCTCGAGATCACTGTTCTGACTAGCCCCTAAATCGGGCTGTTACAATTTTTCCCCTTAAGGATTTTCGTCCCCGAAAATCTTACCGGTGAAAAGGTTGGGATATTGGTTTCTCATAGTCTCCTCGGGCTCCCATGTAGCCTCTTCTATTCCATGTCTCTACCATAGCACTTTCACAAGAGCTATACTTTTGTTTCTCAATCGTTTGACCTGTCGTGCCAAAATCTTAACCGGTTCTTCTCCATAAAGTCCGGTTGAATTTCTACCTCTGTTGGTACTATCACATTTGAAGGGTCTGAACGGTATCGCCGTAACATGGGCACGTGGAAGACATCATGAATCTTTCCCAGCTCAGGTGGCAAGGCCAAACGATAAGTTACCGGTCCTATCCTCTCGGTAACTTCGTAAGGTCCAATAAAACGCGGACTCACTTTGCCTTTCTGGCCAAATCTAAGGACTTTTCTCCAATGTGATACTTTAAGAAACACTTTATCACCGACTTGGAATTCAATCTCTTTCCTTTTTAAATCCAAATAGGACTTTTGTCTATCAGAAGCAGCTCTCAAACAATCTCGAATCACCTTTACTTTCTCTTTGGCCTCTCTAACCAAATCAACCCCGTGAATCTGGTTTTCCTTAAGTTCAGTCCAATATAAAGGCATTCGGCACTTACGCCCATACAAAGCCTCGTAACGCGCCATTTTCAAACTTGACTAAAAACTGTTATTGTAGGAAAATTCTACCAATGGTAGGTACTTTTTCCAACTGCCTTGAAACTCAAGAACACAACACCGGAGAATATTCTCAAGTACTTGTATTAATCTCTCCGACTGTCCATCGGTTTGGGGGTGAAAAGCCGTGCTAAAACTCAACTTTGTACCCAAGGCCTCCTACAACTTTTTCCAAAATCTGGATGTGAATCTCAGATCTCTATCCGATATAATTGATAAGGGCACTCCGTGAAGCCTTACTATTTCAAAAAATACAAGTTTGCCAACTTGTCAAGTGAGAAGTCGACTTGTACAAGTATGAAATGGGATGTCTTCGTAAGTCTATCGACTACAACCTATACAACATCTTTCTTGCTTAGTGTCAACGGCAAACCCGTTACAAAGTCCATTGTAATACGGTCCCATTTCCACTCGGGAACCATAATAGTTTGAAGCAGACCTGAAGGTACTTGGTGTTCAGCTTTCACTTGCTGTCAAATTAAGTATTTCGACATAAATTCTGAAATATCTTTCTTCATGCTAGGCCACCAATACCATTGCTTCAAGGCATTATACATCTTGGTGCTACCCGGATGTATAGATAGACATCCACTATGTGCCTCATGTAAAATTTTCCTAATAAGCTCATCATTCCTCAGTACACAGACTTTGTCTCTGAACATCAGACATCCATCAGAATTAATCTAAAAATCAGACTCAACACCCGACTCGCACAGAATTCTTTTGGCTTGCAAATCACTATCATCTTTCTGAGCCTCATAAATCTCTTGAAGAAACATCGGTCTAGCGCTCAACTCAGTTAGAATTGAACCATCCTCTGACAAGGTCACCCGAGTATTCAAAGCCCTTAATGCAAATAGGGACTTTCTACTCAAAGCATCGGCGACTATAATCGCCTTTCCCGGGTGGTAATCAATCACTAGCTCATAATCCTTTATCAACTCTAGCCATCTTCGCTGCCTTAAGTTCAATTCCTTTTGAGTCATCAAATACTTTAAACTTTTGTGATTAGTGAAAACCCAACATCTTTCACCATACAAATGGTGTTTCCAAATCTTCAGTGCAAAAACTATGGCAGCCAACTCTAAATCATGTGTCGGATAGTTCTTCTCGTATGGCTTTAACTGTCTAGAGGCATATCCTATCACCTTGCCTTCTTGCATAAGTACACAACCTAATCCATTTAAGGATACATCACCGTAGATCACGGATTCTTTTCCCGACTCAGGTTGTACTAGAACTGGAGCCTCTGTCAACAATGCCTTTAATTTCTCAAAACTCTGTTGGCACTTTTCTGTCCATTCCAACTTTACATCTTTCTGTAACAGTCTCTTCATTGGGGTCACTTTCATGGAAAACCCATTAACCAACCGCTTATAATAGCCAGCTAGGCCCAGAAAACTTCTAACCTCAGACACATTTTTCGGCGGTTTCCAATCAATAATAGCTGAAATCTTACTTGGGTCTACTCGGACTCCATCTCCCGAGATAATGTGTCCTAGAAATCCAACTTCCTTGAGCTAAAATTCACTTTTGCTGAACTTAGCATACAACTGATTGTCCCACAAAAACTGTAAAATTGTCCTTAAGTGCTCGGCATGCTCACCCTTATCACGGGAATATATCAGTATATCATCAATAAAAACGACCACAAACTTGTCCAAAAATGGCCGAAGATGCGGTTCATTAAATCCATAAACACCGCCAGGGCATTAGTTAAACCAAAAGGCATGACTAAAAAATCGTAATGCCCATACCTTGTTCAAAAGCAGTCTTCGGCACATCTGTGTCTTTTACTCTAAACTGATAGTACCCAGACCTTAAGTCTATCTTGGAAAATACTGTGGCTCCCTTCAATTATCAAATAGATCATCAATTATCGGCAACCGGTACTTGTTCTTCATAGTTACCTTGATAAGTTATCGATAGTATATGCATAATCTCATGGAACCATCTTTCTTCTTCACAAATAATACGGGAGCTCCCCACGGAGAAAAACTCAGTCTTGTGAAGCCTCTATCCGTTAGCTCTTGCAACTGTGCTTTCAATTCTTTTAGCTCGGTTGGAGCCATTCTATACGGAGCAATAGAAATGGGAGCAGTACCCGGAGCTAACTCAATCCCAAATTCAATCTGTCTAATAGGAGGTAGCCCTGGCAATTCCTCCGGGAAAACATCTGGATACTCGCATACTATGGGTACCGACTCAATTCTCAACTCAGTATCTTTAGCATTCATCACAAGGGCAAGGTAAGCTTCGTACCCTTTTCTTAAATACCTTTGAGCAAACATATGAGAGATCACTACCAGCGATCTGTCTTGTTCATCTGATTCAACACGAAGTGTGTCCCCATTCTCACATTTTAACTCAATAAACTTCTTTCCACAATTCACAATTATGTCATGAGTAACTAACCAATCCATCCCAAGGATGACATCAAACTCATCAAACGACAATAACATAAGATCAACTGGAAAACAATGACCCCTAAGCATCAAAGGGCAACCTTTTCATACTCTATCAACCAATACATACTTGCCTAGGGGATTAGACACTCTTATTACAAATTCAATAGACTCTATATGCATGCTCATGCTAGAGACTAAATTCATGCGTATATATGAGTGGGTAGATCCTGGATCAATTAAAGCTATAACACGAGTATCATAGAGAAAAAATGTACCCGTGATTATGTCAAAGGAAGATGCCTATTCACAAGCACGAATGGCATATGTTCTTGCCGGTGCTCTACCCTCAACTCTTGCAGTCTGCTTTCTAGATGGATTCTTGATACTCATTTCATTTCCCGGGTTTCTCTACGGTTGATAAACCATAATTTACACATATTTTAACCGCATGCTTGGCTTAATTTTGGATGATTTTTCATTGGATTTGTTGAATTCGATACTCTTAATCTCTTAATTTCATGTTTTATACTCAGGAGAGCTTAGGAAGTCGAAAAGAACGAGAAACGGGCCAAAAAGGGGCAAAATGGGCCTACTTAAAAAATCACACGACCTGGACTAACGACCACGTGTAGATCACACGGCCGTGGGTGGCGAGCAGAATCGACCACAGCTGAAAGAGTCCACCACGGGCGTGTGTCTGCCGTCCCTAGGTTTAATTCTATTCAGAAAAGGTTACTTGTGGGCCAAGAAAGGCATCTCAAAGCCTATATAAACACCCTAGGGGGCAACCTAAAAGGAGAGTTCGACAGGACATCGAATAGATACTGAGTAGAAGGAGAAAATACTCCAAGACAGCTGTCGGGAACAGTTTAGAAGAAGGATCTCCATCAAGACTGAGGATTCCCTATAAAGTTTTTTAGAAGTTTTTAGGTTTTTCTTATGTTTTATTGTTTTCCCTATTCTAATATGTTTCCCCTTATTAGTATGAACTAAATCCCTCAAATACCTAAGGGGACGAAACCTAAGGCAGATCTTATAATTATTTGATTTATGAGATAAATACTTGTGCTTATTCTTAATTGTGAGTTCTTATTCTTGTTTGATAATTCAAGTTATTGATTCAAGTCGAATGTGCTTATTCAGTGGAGCAAAAGTCCCTGTCTAAGATTAGATCAACACAATTAAGCGGAGTTGATTGCAACCCTAGAAATAGGGCGACGAAAATCTGCCGGATTAGGGTCAAACCTAATAAGGGAATCCATAGACCGAGTTAATACGACAATAGCGGTTTTAATTAGAAAGAGATTTCAATTATGAACCTAGAGTCAGTTGTTACTAGCCTCGAAAGAGGTATTAATATAATTTAGGGATTTCTACGGATTAAGTCAAGTGAATAAAACGCATGAATCAAAAGTAATAAGTGAAGTCTAGGTGGATTCTTCCTTAGGTATTGTTTATCTCATATAAGTTGTCTAAAAGTATTTTCCCATTTTACTCTCTGTCGCGTTCATAGTTAGTTAAATTAGTTAGTTAATTTGAGATTAAAAATAAATCCCCTTAATTATTAGGCTAGATAATAAAAAGATAGTTAATTCTAGTACTCTTGGTCCTTGAGGATACGATATTTCAGACTTACCACAGCTATACTACTGTTCGATAGGTACGCTTGCCTTTGTCGAAATAATAGTTTGTTTCGAGCCCATCAAGTTTTTGGCGCCGTTGCCGAGGACTAAGATATTATGAGAACTAAATTTTTATTACTTTAGCCATTTTATTTAGTTACAATTTATTTTTATTATTAACTTTGCTAATTTCTCTTTATTTGCTTCTGGCAGGTAATTCTAGTTTATGACTAGAAGGAACCTATCAGGACCCTTGATTTTTGACAGTGATATAGAAGGTACCATTTTCAGAAACCGCAGAGAAATAAGACGAAGATTACAATACATAGAAGAAGAGCAAGAGGACGATACCAACACCACCGAAGAGATGGTTGATAATAATCCGCTACGTCCTGTGGTTGCCGCAAATCCGGTGAATCAAAACCCTA
Organism: Gossypium australe; assembly: GCA_005393395.2. NCBI lineage: Eukaryota > Viridiplantae > Streptophyta > Magnoliopsida > Malvales > Malvaceae > Gossypium > Gossypium australe. The sequence continues at coordinate 52,386,475 of CM016617.1, forward strand.
CCACTCGTACTATGTATGATTATGCTAAACCTAATTTAACAGGAACTAAATCAAGTATTATTAGACTTGCTATTGCTGCAAATAATTTTGAACTAAAACCTAACACTATACAGATGATTCAGCAATTTGTTCAGTTTGATGGTTTGCTGGATGAGGATCCAAACAATCATTTGGCAAATTTTCTAGAGTTTTGCGATACCTTCAAAATCAATGGTGTTTCTGATGATGCCATTCACCTTCGGTTGTTTCCCTTCTCATTGAGGAATAAAGCTAAACAGTGGTTGAACTCATTACCACGAGGATCAATCACTACATGGGACCAAATGACCGAAAAATTTTTACTTAAATATTTTCCGCCGGCTAAAATGGCTAAGTTGAGGAATAATATTACTTCTTTTGTGCAGATGGATCTAGAAACACTCTACGACGCATGGGAGAGATATAAAGACCTACTAAGGAGATGCCCTCGCCATGGGTTACCTTTTTGGCTACAGGTTCAAACCTTTTACAACAGTGTGAACCCCTCAACTAGGCAGTTGATTGATTCAGCCATCGGTGGAACCCTAAATAACAAAACCCTTGAAGCGGCTTATGAGGTTATAGAGGAGATGTCACTGAATAACTATCTGTGGCAAGTTACAAGGACAAGGCCAACAAAAGCCGCCAGTGTTTTCAACCTCGACGCAGTAACCATGCTATCAAATCAGGTAGAACTTTTAAGTAAGAAAATTGATGGTTTGTGTGGCTCTTTGCAGGTGCATCCAGTGATGCAATGCGATACAAATGGAGGAGGGATGAGCAATACAAAATATCCACCCTACAACCTTAGAATAGAAAACGAACAGATGAACTATATGGGTAACAATTCTAGACCTCAAAATAACCCTTATAGTAACACTTACAATCCAGGTTGGAGGAACCTCCTAAATTTCTCATGGGGTGGCCAAGGAAATCAGAGACAACAACTCCTCCCACGCTTTCAACAACAACCCTACCCACAAGAGAAGAAGCCGAACCTTAAGGAGATGCTAACAAATTCATCGCGGTGTCAGAAACTCATTTCCAAAACACCGAAACAACACTTAAAAATCAACAAGCATCAGTTCAAGGGCTCGAGAACCAATTAGGACAGCTTGCTAAGCTGATATCAGAATGACCACAAGGTAGTTTGCCAAGCAACACTGAAACTAACCCAAAGGAGCAACTTCAAGCCATAACTGCTCACGATAGTGAAGGGTTAGATGAACCAAAATTGAGGCAAGAGAATGTGGTAGAGGAAGGTAAGGTTGAGGTAAGCCATGATAAACCAAACCTGATAATTACAGAGTACCAATCTCGTGTGCCATACCCCAATGCGATGAAGAAAGATCGCACAAATGAACAATTCGATAAATTTCTTAAACTTCTAAAGAAATTACATATCAACTTACCATTTCTTGAAGCTCTTCCGCAGATGCCCAATTCAAGGAAATTTTTAAAAGAGCTTTTGACAAACAAACGGAAGTTAGACGATACGTCGTATGTGGAGCTAAATGCAGTGTGCTCGGCAATTTTACAAAATAAGCTACATGAAAGTTAAAAGATCTAGGGAGCTTTACAATCCCGTGTTTAATTGGTAGTTTATCTATTAATAATGCTTTAACTGATTTAGGGGAAAGTATCAATGTCATGCCTTATAAAATGTTTAAATAGCTAGGTCTTGGGAAACCCAAACAAACTAGGATGAGCATTCAATTAGCTGATAAAACTATTAGAATTCCTAGGGGTATAATAGAAGATGTACTAGTAAAAATTGATAAATTCATATTCTCAGTAGACTTTGTCATTTTAGAAATGGATGAGGACAATAATATTCCTTTAATTTTAGGAAGACCCTTTTTAGCAACTGCTAGAACTAAAATTAATGTTGGTACAGGTGAACTCATACTTCGTGTAGGTGATAAAACGATCACTCTTCAGGCTCTTGACTCGGCTAGGACATCGAGTAATCAAGGTGAAAACATAAATTCTATTAATGACCATTTGGTTCAACCTTCTTTTCAGGAAGCACCACGAAATTACACAGCTGAGCCACATCTTAAACCTCGTGCCAACAAAGAAATAACTCATGAGGAACGACGGTTTCAGATTGATGAACTAGACGAGTGGAAGACACATTTCAAGGAAAAACTAGGAACACACGAAGCAAAACCGAGGCAACTCCATGACAAACTTAACGATGGGACAAACCAATTTCAGATCGAGAATCAGGTATTATTGGATAAGACAGACTCTTGAATCGCCACTTCAGACCTTAATACAAACGAAGAGATCCCTTTCATGGTACTCAATGTCTTCCCATACGGAATAGTCGAGGTAACTAATCCTATATTCAGCACTTTTAAGGTAAACACCAATCGTCTCAAACTATACAGTGATCATAGTATTGATAGCAGGAGAGAGGAGTATCAACTCCTCGACCTACAATGAGATATACGAATGAGAGGAAAGTCTAGCTTAAGATTTTAAACAAGCGCTTCTCAGGAAGCAACCGAGCACTAACTTCACTAATGTTATATTTTCGATTTTTAGCACCTAACTAACGACTAACCAATTCAATAAAGTGCAAGTTTTTCTATCCACACGGCCTTGCACACGGGCGTGGCCGTGGCCGTGTGGACACAACTAAAAGACACATGGGCGTGGCAGAGCCCGTGCGAACCAAGGACAATAAATTTCCCCAAAACACGGGCTGCGATATAAGGCCATGGCCGTGTGATTCAGCCGTGGTCGACACTGAGAAAACAACACGGGTGTGAAACACGCCCATGTCCCTAGGCCGTGGTCAACACTGATTGATGAACATGGGCGTGGCAGCTCCTACACAGGCGTGGGAGAAATGAACAAAACACCACACGACAGTGCGATATGGCCGTGTGACCTAAAACACCAATGACACAAGGGCGTGGGCAGCCACCAGATCCCTATTTCCTATTTAAAACCCCCTTCCTCTCACTTTCTCCCCAAATTCTTTTTCACCCAAACCCTAACCACCACACCCCTTTCTTTTTCTATTATCTTTCTCCTTTCATTTTCCTTTCTCTCTTTTCGTCATTCCTTCTTTACACCACCATCCCCATGTCAAAGAAGCGAAAGGACCCCAGCACAGCCTCCCCGTGCGAGACCGATCTCCATAAGTTCATGCCGACTGCTTCATTACCTCGACAGGACAAGGACCTTTGAGTCCATTTATTTTTTCTTTTTCTTTTCTCTTCTCCTTTATTTTCCTTCCCTTTATCTTTCTTGTCTTTAATTTAATTTAATTTATTTTGATTTCTTTAATTTAGGTTCAAGGGGCTGTTAAGGTGTAACGCCTTGAATTTGGGCCTAGATGAATTGGGCCTATTGGGCTTAACGTCTCATAAAATTTTTAAGTGAGCAAGAAAATGACAAATGACATGACGGCTTTAAAGGTTTAATGAATTTGGAGTGTCTAGGTGTGTTGGAGAAGCTCTGGGCTCGAGTTTTATGGTGGAGGATTCTTAATTTAATTAATTAAGGAATCAGGGTCGTGAGTAGTGGGCTTTTAAATAAAAATAAGTGAAAAATGGCACAAAGAAGCCTGTGGTCAAGTGGCAAAGTGACGTAACAAGGTTGTAGAGAGGTAGCGACATATGCATGCAGGGAGGTCTGAGGTTCGAGTGCTAGCTTATTTTTATGTTGGAGTTGAATTGTAGGCTTCTAGAAGGTTGGAAGTGGCGTGTAGAGGGACTCTAAGAAGAAGTGATCAGTAGAGAGAATTTATGAGAAGGATAAGGGAGATATCATGGAGAAAAATTAGGAGATGAGTAGTGGATGAAGTGGTGTCGAATTGGACTTTAGGGGTGGCTAAGTTTCGGCATAGGCTATATAAATGTGTGTGTGTAGATTCTGGGGTCCTAGGTAATGCCGAATTTTCCATTCTTTTTCTTTTCCTTGCTGAAACCTTATTTTTCCACAACCAAAAATACCTTGCCTTGTTGCCGAAATCTCCTATAGCCGAATCCCTTTTTGCCAAATTCTCTCATAGCCAAACTCTTTTATTGCCGAAGTATCATCATCTCTTTTATTGCTGAAGTATCATCATCTTCTCTTGCCGAGATCCCTATTAATTTCGAATCTTTGTTGCTTTCCTCCATCACAAATTGATTGTTGCCTACTATCAGTCAAGGTTAAAAGCCAAATCTCGTTCAGTAGTTATCTAGGCCGCAGGATCAAAAGTGGATTCGGTAAGTATTCAGTTAACCCCTTAGTGTGTTTTGTTAAAAGACGAAGGGCTATCTAACTTCTCATTGTCGTTAATCTTGTATTAACAAGGGTAAGGTTCAGAGATCGCAAGCGTGGTAAGGATCGTTAGCAAAGTGTAAGTGTACTTAACTCGATTGTGGTTTAAGTAAATGGCCGAATGTGAGTATGATTTATAGAGGTGACTTGTGCGGATTATAAGTCACTCGAATTTTGATAATGTATGCATGGGTGCAGATCTAGGGGATACTCGAGAATAGTAGCTAAGGAAGGGCTACTAGAACCGGTGGCACACGGTAAGGATACGGTAAGGCTTCGACTTTTGGTAAATGTTTTGATTATGGGTGATTGATTGAAGGTTGGTTGGTTGTCGGGTCAAGGCTAAGGATAAGATAGCATGTCGCAGTAACCAGGTGTGTACAAACACTACACACACATGATATCGGCAATGCCGAAAAGTCGAAAGTGGCTAAATGGGACCGATGGGCCCTGAGGCTAAGTTTGATAAAATTGATTGATTTGGTTATATGAATTGAGTTAGTCATACATGTTAGATGATCTGGAATTATTTTGGGCCTAATAGGCCATATGAATGAGATTTGGGCCTAATGGGCCATAAGGATGTGATTTAGGCATAATGGGCTACATGAACGTGAAATGGGCTTGATGGGCTTTATGGGGACGTAGACAAGTATGCTAGGGTTTAATGGACTTTAGGCCTAATTCTGAACATCTCTTAAACCGCATAAGACTTAATCTAATAATCAAACATGTCCGTGGACAAGTCGCTGGGTTAGAGTGTGGCAATGGACATATGCATGTCTAGGATTAGATCTAGGGAGAGCTTGGTACTTAAGCGGTCCTAGTGGCCCACCTCCTCTTCTCTGGAATCTTACCTGGTGTATAGTGTCTGTTCACTTTAGCCGCAAGGACTTGTTAATGGGCCAAAGTTCATAACTAAAACCTGAGAGGGACCAAATACCCTTGATTTGAAAATTACCAAAATATCCTTAGATTTTCAAAATTACCAAAATACCCTTGATTTGTAAAATTACCAGAATACTCTTGACTTTTGGAATTACCAAAATATCCCTAATTTACAAAATTTCCAAAATACCCCTATTTTGCAAAATTACCTAAATACCCCTCTAGAGTAGATTTACGAAAATACCCTTAGGTAGTGAAATGACTAAAATACCCCTAAGTGCCGAATGTGTGAAAATGTGTATGTTGCATTCATGAAATAAATATTGCACTTGGGTGGGTTTTGATGATACGGAGGAAGATTTGAGGATTGCATAGTCGCTTGACGACCGTGGATCCACCGGTGGCTTTAAGCCTATTATAGCATCTTTGCTGCAACGTTTTAGTAGTGCCGCTGCTGGTGCTACCTTTGAAGTGTAGGGATGGGTGGGTTGATATTTATATCCCCACAGGAGTGTAGGGTTGGATTTGGGATGGGTGCATTGCATTCATGTGATACTGATGTGATGTGAGGTTATTGCGGGCTAAGGCCCAAGACCACCGAATTTGATAGGGCTTAGGCCCAATGTGATATTTGCATGTTGATTGGTTACCAAGGGTCGTACACACTGAGTTTCGAAACTCACACCCTTTTATTAAATGTTTCAGGTGACCCTCAGTAGACAACTCAACATGGGAGAGGACTCGGAGATGGCCACACTACAATATACTTAGGAGTTTTGTTTATTTGTTTCAAAGGACATGATTTTAATTATTTTATTTTCGCTGGTTGTAATAAGGCCTTGTACTCCGATTTGACTTTAGATTTTGTGTTTTGTTATCATTGTTCAACTGTTTACTTAATTGTTAAACTTAAATAAATTTTCTTATGTTTAAACATGGTTTTCGGAATACTTAAAATAATTAAATGGGCTTTTATCATTACTTAACAAGACTCAAGGATTTTGGGCTTTTGGGTCTTAAATTTTAACTTAGCAAAATTGTTTTGAATTATGCCTTTGATGTGACATTCCCGGATTTGGCCATAACATCTGGGCCGGGTCTGGGGGTGTTACATAAGGAACGACCACACCACGACCCTAGTATCCACCTCCACCTTCATCTATGCCCAACTTACCGTTTCTTTTCCTTGACTCCATCCAAAATTCAGGAAGTTTACTTCTCTCTATCTTATGATTTTATATATTGTAGATATCTATCTTTGTACATTGATGACAATGTACGTCTTAAGTGTGGGGAGCTGTCAACAGTGCTGAACTATATCTTATTCTTAAGTAACTTTCTCATTTTTACTGTTAGAATGAAACTTCCATTGATTTATGATTTTTATTGATATGTTTCGGATAGAGTCATAGGTAATTATGCATTAATGATTTAAACTTTAAGATATTAGAGAATTAAGCATGATAAGTCTATTTTCAGAATTAAAAATTTTATTAGGCTATTTCCCTAATCTTAAATATTACTTTGAAGTTTGAAATTTACAAGGCTGACATCAAAAACCAAAATTTTTGTGAGATTTTGAGCCTTTAAGAGCATATACCTTTCTTGCTCACTTTTTTTATTATGAGTGTGTCAAACATTGATTTGTTATTCTAGAACTTGCTTCAATTATGCATGTCGAGACCACACTTTTGATTTGATATACCAAGATGATAAAGGCACTTAGGATTTAACCCACTCATTCCACCAAAAGCCTACCCTCATAATTAACCCCTAGTGAACCCTTTTTAGCCTAATAAACCATTCCTTGACTCACCCATTAATATTAACCCAAAACCAAATTTTTACGTCCCCTAATATTTTGACATCCCTTTTGTCGAGATTTGATTTGAGCAGTTGCCTAACTATGTTCTCTATTTCTGTTATTAATTTCTTTCTTATTGTTGTATGTACTTATTCTTAAAAAAAGGGTTGAAAGTATAATCATTATTCGTTCTATGTTTTATGAGCTTAAACAGTTAAATTCACATATTTAGAAGAAGCTCATGTTTTTAATGTAATTATTTATTATTAGTTCATTGTTTCTAGTTAGGTAATTTGTTAATTCAATCTCGATTTTAACTTCTTAATTCATCCTATATCCACACCTTTAACCCAAGCCCCATTACAACCCTTTAAGACCTTTTGATTTGTGTATCATCTCATTTTTTAGTGGTGGAGATTTGATTTTCATGCAAGCCTATGGGATTAACTCTTCACGTTTGACTTTTGAGTGCTTAATTTGAACCTTAAACACCTTGAGTGATTTGAGTGAATCTTTAGTGAGGATGCCAATTCTTGTCAATTTTGAATCAGAGGTAACTATTTAGGTAAGGGGATACACCTATGTTTTCGTGCTATAAAAATATATGACTTAGATTGTTTGAATCTTTAGGACACTTTTAGTTAAATTATCAATGTATGAATTTTCTATGAATTATGGTGAAACATTATTAATAAGAATTATGAATTAAGGAAGTTAATTTTAATTGTGAGTTGAGGATTTTGCTTGAGGACAAGCAAAGGCTTAAGTGTGGGGATATTTGATAAACCATAATTTACACATATTTTAACCCCATGCTTGGCTTAATTTTGGATGATTTTTCATTGGATTTGTTGAATTCGATACTCCTAATCTATTAATTTCATGTTTTATACTCAGGAGAGCTTAGGAAGTCGAAAAGAACGAGAAATGGGCCAAAAAGGGGCAAAATAGGCCCACTTAGGAAATCACACGACCTGGACTATCGACCACGGACAGATCACACGGCTGTGGGTGGCGAGCAGAATCGACCACGGCTGAAAGAGTCCACCACGGGCGTGTCACACGGGCGTGTCCCTGCTTCCCTAGGTTTAATTCTATTCGAAAAAGGTTACTTATGGGCTAAGAAAGGCATCTCAAAGCCTATATAAACACCTTAGGGGGCAACCTAAAAGGAGAGCTCGACAGGACGTTGAATAGACGCCGAATAGAAGGAGAAAATACTCCAAGACAGCCGTTGGGAATAGCTTAGGAGAAGGATCTCCTCCCATCAAGTTCTTTAGAAGTTTTTTGGGTTTTTCTTATGTTTTGTTGTTTTCCCTATTCTAATATGTTTCCTCTTATTAGTATGAACTAAATCCCTCAAATACCTGAGGGGATGAAACCTAAGATAGATCTCATTATTATTTGATTTATGAGATAAATACTTGTGCTTATTCTTAATTGTGAGTTCTTATTCTTGTTTGATAATTCAAGTTATTGATTCAAGTCGAATGTGCTCATTCAGTGGAGCAAAAGTCCCTGTCTAAGAGTAGATCAACATAATTAGGCGGAGTTGATTGCAACCCTAGAAATAGGGCGACGAAAATTTGTCAGATTAGGGTCAAACCTAGTAAGGGAATCCATAGATCGAGTTAATGCCACAATAGGGGTTTTAATTAGAAAGAAATTTCAATTAATCAACCTAGAGTCAATTGTTAGTAGCCTCGAAAGAGGTATTAATATAATTTAGGGATTTCTACGGATTAAGTCAAGTGAATAAATCGCATGAATCAAAAGTAATAAGTGAAGTCTAGGTGGATTCTTCCTTAGGTATTGTTTATCTCATATAAGATGTCTAAAAATATTTTCCCAATTTACTCTCTGTCACATTCATATTAGTTAAATTAGTTAGTTAATTTTAGATTAAAAATAAATCCCCTTAATTATTAGGCTAGATAATAAAAGATAGTTAATTCTAGTACTCTTGGTCCTTGAGGATACGATATTCCAGACTTACCACAGCTATACTACTGTTCGATAGGTGCGCTTGCCTTTGTCGAAATAATAGTTAGTTTCGAGCCCATCAGCGGTCTTCCTCTAGCAGCACTTCCCGGTCTTGCATTTTGAGACTTCTCTTTCTCACCCACTTTAGGGCAATCTCTGATAAAATGGTCTAAGGACCCACATCTGAAACAAGCCTTCTCATTTGCTTGGCATTCGCCAGAATGACGCCTGCCACACTGCGGGCATTCCGGTCTACTCGATCGAACGTTGCCCACACTAGCAACTGATGTGGTCTACACTTTAGACCCCGAGAACTGTTTGCCCTCACATCAATTTGAAAACCTAGCTGAAGTGGCTGATCGGGTAGCGAAATCCCTCAATTTCTTAGATGAGGATTGGAGTGGCTTATTCAATTGTCTTTTCCTCGAGTCACGGGACTCAATCTTAGCTCTTCTTTTCTCTTTAGCTAAATCTTCAGCCTTACAAGCTCTATCCACCAGCACTACAAATTATTTTAGTTCGAGAACTCCGATGTATAAACGGATATCTTCATTTAATTTGTCCTCGAACCTTTTGCACATGATGGCCTCGGTAGACACGCACTCCGGGGCATACTTACTAAGCCTTACGGACTCACGTTCGTATTCAGTCACCGTCATTCGGCTTTGCTTCAGCTCTAAGAACTCTTTTCTCTTCTGGTCAATGAATCTCTGGCTGATATACTTCTTCTGAAATTCCTCTTGGAAGAATTCCCAGCTAACTCTCTCCCTTGGTACCACCGACACAAGGGTGTTCCACCACTGCTAGGCCGAATCTCTCAAGAGAGATACTGCACATGTTATGCACTCTTCAGGCCTGCATGACAACTCATCGAATACCCTGATGGTATTCTCGAGCTAGAATTCCGCACTCTCTGGGTCATCATCCTTACTAGCCCAGAATTCCTCGGCTCCTTGTTTCCGGATCTTATCGACCGGAGGCCTTTCTCTTCTCACTACCTCAACCACTTGAAGAGCTACAGGAGCGGGTTGAGGGATAGGTGGGGGTGGAGGGGGTTGAGCATTAGGATTTGCTCGAACATACTCAGTGTACCAATTGCTCATCATATGGAGGAAGGCTTCTCGGGCCTCTTCTCCCCGACCCAAGGTCTCAGGTCTACTATCTACTGGTGCGGCCCCTTGCGCGGGAGCCAGCCCATTACTCGCAGCATCATCAGCTGCAGTCTGATCGGGATCAAGCTCCATTTACTATATAAAAAAATAATTTAAACCATCAGGAGTCGTCACACTATCATTACACAAGTACTCTTACGTATGGCATGTATAGCTAGACTCATACTTACGCTACATTAGTCTAAGAACTGATTAAACCGTAGCTCTGATACCAATAAATGTAACACCCCTTACCCGTGTTCGAAGCCGGAACTGGATATGAGGCATTACCTAACTTAACTTGCTTAAACATAACACATCGGCTATAAAGTTTCCGCTGCAGCTTAGAAACTTTCCATTTAAACTCATAACATGCTCATTCTGGGCCTACGAGGCCCTAAATATACTTCCAAGAGGTTTCAAAATTAAATTGAGAACTTTTAAGTGCTGAGAAAATTTTTGTCCAAACAGGGGCCATACGCCCGTGTTGTTCAAGGGACATGCCCGTGTGCCCCTGAAACATGTCCGTGTTCTTCACCCGTGGTCGACACTGAATTATTTCGCACGGCCGAACACATGCCCGTGTCCCTCACACAGCCTCGACACGTCCGTGTCTTAGCTCGTGTGCCAAAACCTTGGCATTCTGTTGATGATGTCATCACCTCTTAAAGGTCACATGGCCCAGGCACACGCCCGTGTCCTTAGGCCGTGTGTCGATTTAAATTCGTAGCTTCAGGTGCAGACTTCACACGGCCTGGGCACTCGTCCATGTCTAAGGCCGTGCCTCCCACACGGTTGAGACGCACAGCTGTGTCTCTGCCCGTGTGTTTACTACTGAGCATACTGACTTGTAAGCCTTGCTTACAAGGGGACACACGACCGATCAACAAGCCCATGGGGCTGACCGTGTATCACACACGGCCTAGACACATGCCGTGTGTCTACCTGTGTGGACATTAAAAAGGCTATATTCCAAGCTAAATGCCACCCTACATAGCAACCATACTTATACTATCTAAAATAAAGAATCCACACAAGCATAAACTTCACGATTCATCATCAATGAATATATATATATAAGAACTAGTAAAGTATTGACCCAACTTTAATGACCATTTACAAAATGAATTGAAACAACCATAGTAGCCAACACATTTGGCTTGCAAATATGACATAACCAAAACATTCAAGTCCTATACATGCCATACTCAAAATAAGTCTATTTTGGCTATACCCAAAAAGTGGTCGATAGTGTGATCTCCAACTCCGACGTCCGCAAATTCTCGAGCTAACTTTGCAATACTACAAGGAAAAGGGCAATGAAAGGGGTAAGCATAAAGATTAGTAAGTTTGCATGGGAATAAATAGCAACAATAAGCTCATGATAAAATCCATCCATGGCATTAATTAACCATACACAAAGTTATAGGCTTCTTGCCATACTTACTCATACTTGCCCTTATTTAGCACATACCATGCCACATATCGTAAATGCTTCTTCGTGAATTACTCACGGGTACCTGTGTTAACTCAATCACATAACTTTAATAAAATTCTTGTTTCTATTTCTAAGCTAATCTATTCATCTCGATAAATCACTAGGGATGCTCAAAGATGCATATTCATAATCATTAGCATAAACATGAAACCAATACCACATCCCGGATGTGGTCTTACACGAGGTCACCTCTGAGTGTCGATGCCATATCCCGGATATGGTCTTATATGGAATCTCACATCAAGTATCGATGCCGTATCCCGGATATGGTCTTATACGATCCTTATACTCAATACCTAAGCCATATCCTGAATATGATCTTATACGGGATCTCAATTAGGTGCTGAGGCCATGTCCCATACATGGTCTTACACGGGACCTTATCCATCTCATGTCTTGAAGATAGTATTCTCACACTTATTATAGTCCAACCGGGACTTCATCATCTCAACTTTTATCATCTTTCTCATTCAACACCAATATTCAATTTCATAGAATATCATATATCATTATAATATCAACCATTCTCAAAACATGCTAGTGTAAATGTTGAATTTATCACATACAAACTTACCTCGTTTTCAAAATAAGCTTGATTGTCGGTCTAGTCCGATATTTTCTTATTTCCCCGTTCGAGGTTGTTTCTTGTCTCTTCTTACTATATAATAGCAAATTAGCTCATTTTAATCATCACATTAATAAAAGCATTTCAATAATCATGCTTTGGTAAAATTACTATTTTGCCCTTAGACTTTGGCAAAATGACCATTTTACCCCTAGGCTCAGAAATTAATTCTAATCAAATTTCTACCTTCAACAAGCCTAGGTGAACATTTATTTCTCTTATGGCTATCATCAAAACCCAACATTTCACACATTTACTACAAACTTTATAACCTTGACAACAAGGTCCATTTATGTGTTTTCATAGTAACACCTTTCACAAAAGTTATTTATCTAACAACTAAGACTCATTTTCTTCCATAAAAATGCAGCAAACAACTTAAAAGCTCACATGGTAAATTCCTAAACTTTTCACTATATTGCAAGATAGTCTCCTCTTTAGAAAGCTTAAGCTTTAGGGATCCGAAAAGTACAACTATCATCAAGGAAAACCATTAAAATCACTTACTTGTAGGGAGAAGAGTTTGCTGAAATTTTGAGCTTTCAAAACCCCTATTTTGCTTGCTATTTTCGGTGGAGGAAGATGAGTAAAAAGATGGATATCATCGTTTCTTTATTTTATTCAATTTCATCAATTTAATCCACCCACTACACTAACTTTGACCAATTTTGACAATTCTTGTCTCCTATGACCGGCCACCCTATAATTAGGGGTCTAATTGCACTTTAAAGACCTTTAATTAATGTTCTTTAGATATTAAACACCTTTAGCTTATAAAATAGAAATTTCGCACTTAATGCGATTTAGTCCTTTTCCGCAATTAAACATGAAATCGTTAAAATTAAAGCACCAAAATTTTCATACACTAATATAATCATGATCTAACTCATAAAATAATATCAAAATAATTTTCTCTAACCTCAGATTAGTGATCTCGAGATCACTGTTCTGACCAGCCCCTAAATTGGACTGTTACAAATGAAGTCTCTGACGATTCCTAAATCTGAGCTAGCTTCGAGAACACTATAAAACACAGAAAATAAACAAAATAAACTATAAAGCTTAGTAAGCTCGTATGCTGAATAAGTAAAACTTACAACCAATAATTTAATAACATAAACATCATATAATGCAATTCAAATTTGAAGCATAACTTAACATATGTATTCAATCCAAGATTAAGCACAATTTCCATCAAAATCCTCGATTCAATGATCGTATAGTTCACGTACATACCTGTACAAGCTCGTATTGATCTCATACTCATCCCTATCTTTGATATACCTGTTGAACCATTCAGAATACTATCGGATACCTGAGATTCTCAGACACTAAGTGCCACATATATAGCCGAAGCTATCTCAATCTCATATCACATATAATGCTCACTCTCGAGCTATCAATGGATCTGCTCACACAAGCTAACGACCATGACGAAGCCACGGTGCTGCTCACACAAGCTGACGAGAATCTGCAACACATGCCGGATAACTCAGCCATCGGTAGGACGTACAGACCAGCACCTAAATCACATAACCCCTAATTGTAACAACCCATTTTTGGTTAAATCGGAATAGTGGTTTTAGAACCACAAATCTGATGTCAAAATATTTATTTTATTATTATTTTAATTTTTATAAAATGATATTATGTTGGTGTGAAAATTTCGTTAAGAAATTTTACTGTTTAATTAGTCAATTGGATAAAAAGGACTAAATCGCGTAAAGTGAAAAAGTTCTATTCGATTAGTTAAAGGTGTAAAATAGCTTTGGTTTTTAAATATAGTGGCCTTAAATGGTAAATAAACCATTTGAAATTTGGGTGGGCATTTATGGGCATAGTTATATGAAATTTTTATGATATTATTAAGGTTAATGTTGTAATGTAACATCTTGAAATTGGGCCTAGAAGAATTGGGCCCAATGGGCCTTGAGCGTAGTAGCGTTTAAATTTTTGGAGAACAAGAGATCGGCTTAAATACAAGTTGGACTTATTAGATAAGTGATTTTGGAAGCTTAGAGGGCTTCTATGAAGTCCCGGGATCGAACTTTGGCTTTGGGGAAATTTTGGTTTTAGGTGAAAAAAACCTTAGAAGTTGGCAGGTAGGCCTTAAGAATAAAATGTGGAGGAAAATGACACAAGTGGAGTGTGTGGTATAGTGGCAAAGTGACGCCACATAAGAGACAAGGGGGTGACGCCACAAGGAAGGAAGGAGGTCCAAGGTTCAAGTCTTGGCTTTTGCATTTTGGTTTTCTTTTTACTTGGACCTTAGAATTTGGCTATAGGTTTAAATTTAGTTGCGCATGGTTTAAGACACAAGAGGAGCTTGTGGCCAAGTGGTTAGCGGCATGGATTATGTTGCAAGGGAGCCTGGGTTCGAATCTCATGAGAAGCAAGGGAGTATTTATTTTACGGATTGGACGACAAGAGTTTTAGTTGAATTTAAACTCTACTGACGAAGGGATCCCACATCGGAAAGATACAAAGAAGAAGGGTGAAGAGCAAGCTATATAAAGAGCAGTCCAGGAGGAGAGTTAACATACCTGGTTGGCGTTGGGCAAAGGAGTGCTCGGAGCGCGGTTTAGCAGCTTCAGATTCCTATCAGGTGTGTAACTCTCTCTACTCTAGTTGTAGAGCGACAAATGCCGAAGTGCCAGTCACGGCAATAGTAGCCACACGAGCGTGCGAGCGCACGTGTGGGGCTTCGACGCGATTGTTGAGACCATCAGTAGTATTCTTGTGGGTTGAGGCTGCTTAGGGCCGCGATGGGCCGAAGTGGGCCAATGGGCCCGTGGGCCCAATTGAATAAATTGTTTGATAGTGTAGTATAAAGTGAACTAGACTAGGTGGAACTTATATACGTGGCTAGATTTGTGTTAGGTGGGCCACACGAGCGTGTGGGCCCGAATGGGCCAAAATTGGGTTTTAGGCCCAATAGTCCGGTACAACCAGAAATGGTAGCTGAGTCGCTCGGGGTGACATTAGGCCTTTGGAAAGGCCATTGCAGGTGCGAAATTACTGATATACCCTTGGAAGGGTAAACTACCAAAATACCCCTAAAAGGTAAATTACGAAAATGCCCTTGGTGGGTAAATTACGAAATGCCCTTGGTAGGTAAAATTACGGTTATACCCTTAGAGGTTGATTAGCGTGATTATGTTGTTTATGTCTATCTGATTATGATGGTAATTCATGTTATACTTATATTTGATATATGTTAGCATACATGACATACTGCATACACGAATTATTATGTCATATTGCATGGGTATGATGAGAGGAGGGGGAAGATATGATTATCTGTGACTTTGGGTCACCAGTGGTTTGGTACCACATATGATTATTTGTGACTTTGGGTCACCAGTGGTTTGGCACCACCAGTGGTTTGGTACCAGATATGTTATCTTCGTGACTCGTCCCAGTGGTCTGGCACCACAGTGGGTTAGCCCCACATATTATATTAAAAGGGATTGTCACCAGTGGTTTGGCACCACAGTGGGTTGGCCCCACATATGATTATCTGTGACTTTGGGTCACCAGTGGTTTGGCACCACCAGTGGTTTGGTACCACATATGTTTATTTGTGACTTTGGGTCACCAGTGGTTTGGCACCACCAGTGGTTTGGTACCACATATGTTTATTTGTGACTTTGGGTCACCAGTGGTTTGGCACCACCAGTGGTTTGGTACCACACGGGGTAGAATCAGGAGTTTCGGATGGTTAGGTTTTTGGGTTGCATGACATACATACTTGTTTATGAACTATGTAAGGGCTTGTTATCTCCGGGATGGGGAATTGCACATTGAGTCTCGGTGACTCACCCCTTCCTTTACATTTTGCAGATAATTCCTAGATCGCGGATATGGAGCCGGGATGGACTCGAGGTGGCCATGCTCAATAGTTGGCTTCATTTTAAACGATTAAATTTCGGTTTTACTTTGTTTTAAATTTTGGGGTTTTGGCTGTGTAATAAGGCCATCTATATTTTGCTTTGGGTTTAATTATTTATTTGAATTTGTGTTAAACATTAAAGCATGACTAACAAGTAAAGAAATTATAAAATTAATGTTTTCACAACCTTAATAAATTTTGAGATTTTTCCTAAACTTTACCATCGGGTAAATAAGTGAACTTGTAACAACGATAAGTCAACTCGATTCTCTTTGAAACAAACTTTGAGATGATTTTAATAAACTACTTAACGCAACTTTGGTTTTCATAAGATTAAGTGTTTTCTTCGCAAATTGACTCAACAGACTTGTCTTCCAAAAACGTTTTACCCTGTGACATACCAGATTCAGTCGTAGCGTTTTGACCGGGTTTGGGGTGTTACATGTAAATTGTTAATAAAGGATATTAGATTAAAGAAAACAAAAGAAAAACCCTTATGTTCATTTTTCTCAACCGAATGATGAAGAAGAGAAAGCCATTAATGATGCGTTCCTGGTCGCATCATGGTTCGACTCCATCTGATGCCATTAAGAGTGGCCTAAGTTTGAGGGGCCAAAGTACAAAATGAAGCTGATTCCAGCTCTTTGAACCGGTCCAACTAATTTGAGCTCTTTATTTAATTTTCAGCTTTGCATTTAGTTTGCATTTTAAATACTTGCATTTAAGCATCTTAGTTCAACTCAACTTAGTTTAATTAATTGAGTTCTTTTAGTAAATTTAATTTAATAGTTGTTTCTTTAATTAATCTAGTTACTAGGTTAATTTATTGATGCATGAGTTAAGTTCATTTAATGATGCTTTTTTTAATTAAGTTAGGTGCTGGAATAAATGATGTTTAAGTGTTAGTTTATTTAATTAAGCTAGTTGCTGGAATAAATGATTTTTAATTGCTAGTTTATTTAATTAAGCTAGTTGCTAGAATAAATGATGTTTAAGTGTTACTTTATTTAATTAAGTTAGTTGATAATTGATTTTAAGTTTAATAATTGCATTAATTTTTTGGTTACATGTGATAATTGCAGGTGACTTTTCATCTTACATCCACTATTACTATTAAATAATAAGAACATTATGGTTCTTTAAATTCGGCAGCCTCTTTGTTTTCAACTTCTATAACGTTTGCTTCATGGTATTTACTACAAGCAATCATTTCTCCATCATTTGGCTGGTGACCTTTTGGTTGATCATGGAGAACTCAAAGGACATTGACAAGCAATTTAATTGAAGAATTAATCACATTGAAGATGGGAGTTACATGGTTAGAATTCCAAAAGTTGAGACTTTTCATTTGGCTGGTGACTTTTCAGTTGATCATCGAAGAACTCAAGGGACACTTTTTAAGCATTCAAATTCATTTAATCAGCTCATTAGGAGTCATAAAGTTGCCGTTATTTGGCTGGAGGAATTCAAGAGTTTTTAGATTTTATTTTAGCCATTTAAATGAATATTAAAGTTGAATTCATTTGTCTCTTCAGCTAACCACATGTAAGCACTATATATACCTATTATTAGTTTGTAAAAGAAAGAAATTTTGATCCTTGAATATATTTTATGAACTTTGTTCATCGAGTAAGATTTTCTCATCTCTATCTTTCGTACGAGTTTCGATTCCGACTTATCAAGCGTTGCTTGTGGCGTCAGTCGTTTCTCTCCATCAACTTATACCATAGGTTCTTATCTTTATAGATAACGGGTCTTGGTCCATCATCAACTTCCATTTTCCACCTTAAACAAATATAGAACCCGGGGTGACACTTTCCTAGTGTTGAATCGATTCTTTGTTTAAGTTCTTCTATCCATCTCCACCAACTATCTTAATATATATCCTTTTGAATATTTCTATTAAACCCAAGTCCACCCACTATATTCATCTTCATTGTTTGCATCCTAACCGTACCTATCTCCATCTTCCATCCAAATCTTAACCTTTTTGATCAGCTTCCACAACTTTAACCTTATTTCACCTATTTTCCGACAACTTTTCAATTACTCCTCGTAGACGATTGGGCAACTTCACATACGACTCGACTCAACCTGAGGTGGATCGTATCATTTGGTATCAGAGCTACCAAACGAGGATTTTCGACGACGTACGCGAAGCCAGAATAGGTTCGTGAAGAAATAAAAAAATCGAAAAAATCGAAAAAATTCGATATTAAAAAAAAGTTGTATTATTTGAAGTTAAAAAAAATACGAAAAAAAGAATTCAAAAAAAAAAGTGTGAGAAGTTTTGCAAGTCTTGTTTGCTTTCATTCTCTTCTACTATTCCCGATCACCGAGATTAGATTTTGCGCCATTCCTTCAAAACCACAACGCCGCACACACCCAAAATTTTTTTTCTCTTTACCTTTAGCCTACCCGATACCCAAAATTTTCTTTGTTTAGCCTCCCCGTACACCTAACGTTTTCCCTTGTTACCCACTTTGAAGCCGACCCTCAAGCAGCAAATAAGTCTTTCAAAACAAAGTACGAATTTGCGAGAGCGAGAGAGAGCGGTAAAAGGCATGAGTGTACTCAATAGAGAAAAAGCCTTATACGAGTGAAACACGAGTGTGAGCGATTTTTTTTCTTTGTGAGTGACTTGTGAGAATTTTGTGGTGAGGATTTAATTTTCTGTTTTATTCTTTTTGAAAATCTTTCTTTTCAGAAAATAAACATGAATCAAGAAGCGTTGTCAGAATCTGATTATCAATACTTGTTGAACGGGATGCGAAAAGTCATGAATGCCAAGTTTGACAAGTTACATCAGGGGTTGGATCGAATCGAGGAACGAGACCAACAAGAATGACTTTTTTCAAATCGAAGGTCGGAGTCAAGGTCGTCTTGAAGACACGCTTTCGAAGATCGTTCAAAAAGAGATTTCGATCGAGATTATGGTTCATATAGAAGTTCGAGATGGTATGAATCAAATCGCGAAGGTGAGACCTCTCGTGATTACCATCGAGAAGGTATGATTTCTTCTTCACAAGCTTCAACATATCCATCCACGAAGAAATCTTTACGAAAAAGTGAACGTGGTTCATATGCGTCGAAGAATTCATCCATGAAAGATCGTTCTCGAAGTAGTTCAAATCGTGATTCTTATTCGACGAAGGATTCAAGACGAAGCAAAACAAGTTTTGAGTTTGAAGCCTATCAAGATGATGAACGAGAACGCACGAGTTGTTTATCTTATGATTCAAAGTCATCACGCATGAAGACTCTTTCACGAAGAATCGATCGAGATATCTATGAAAACATTGCCTCGATCCTTGAGTCAAAAATTTCTCTTTTCGACTCTTTTGAACCATCCACTTGTTGTAATCAAAATGAAAAGGAAAAAAGAAAAAGAAAATAAAAGTGAAAAAAAATTGAAAAAGAGTTAGAGAGAAAAGAAAATAGAAATGAGTGAAGAAAAAGAAATTGAAAAAGAAGAAAAAGAAGTTGAAAAAGAAAAAGAGATCATGAGAGAAAAAGAAAATGAAGAAAAGAAAATTGAGATTGAGAAAAAAATTGATAAAGAAAGTGAAAAAGATCTTAAAAAAGAAACGAGAAAACAAGATGAGCAAGAAAAAGAGAGCGAATTTTCAACTAACCCATTTGAAGACTTCTCTTGTTCTGTTTCTTCTTTTCAGGTTTCTGAGAAACTGAGTAACGATTGCCAACTTCAGTACCTTTCCGATGAACGACATTTTTGTGTGATCAACAAAGGTAAAGTTGAAAGGGAAGTTGAATCACTCGAACCGGAAGGTAAGGAACGTAAATGTTTTGAAACAATTTCGTCTCCACTAAATTCTTCTAATGTTTGTGAATATGTGGATAATATCATCATTAGCCATCTCTCGGTTCATTGTGATGTTTTAAATGATGGTAAGACAAATTTGTCAAATCAGAAACATTGCATTGCAAAATGTGATGGTGGAGTAACGAATGTCCAGCAAGTGCAAGACTCGAGTAAGTATGACGATGAATTTTCTCTTAATCCCAGTTTGTTTGATTGTGGTTATTACGATCTTTGTTCATTGTCTAATGCAGAATCTTTGAGTTTTTGCAAATGATTTTAAAACATTTCAAGAGTTTTGATTGCTCGATCTTGAACATGCATAATTCTTATTGGTTTAATAAGTTTGATTTATCGAGGCCATTGGTACATCTTCACTCAAATAATCAAAATCAAAATTTTAAACCAGGAATCCATTTTAATTCATCTCGTTGGAAAGTTAAGCAACATCAATTATGTGCGTATAATTTCTATCTTTTTGATACGAGGTTTTTGAGTAAAGTTGCGAAATTTGTTCACTTTGTTTTCAATTTTTATTCACTTCTTAAACAAATTCTGTGGGTGTATTTCACATTCCATCCAAAGGGTTGAATCAAATGCGAAGTTTCGACTACACTACATGCCTACGGAGAGAAGGTTTGTATTGCTCAACCAAGGTAAGCAAGATCTTTGTCTTTTAGTGCATCAAGGTAAGTCTACTGAAATTGTTGATACATTTTTGCTCTTTTCGAATGATGACAAACATTGAATTGATGAACTGACTTTTGCAAAACAATTAGATCGTGATATGCTTAGCTGTTCCAATTTGTTTGTTTATGATCTATCTGTTTTGGATGTTGATAGAACACATGTAACAACCCAAACCCGGCCTAAACATTACGATCGGATCTGGCATGTCACATAAAAGGGTTGTTTAAAAACTGCGCGTTTGTTAAAAATTTCGAGTTTAAATATTTATTCGCTTGATATCCTTTTGTTAACATTTTGGAAAACGGTTATTAAGGGTTTAGGACATTTCCGTATTGAACATTTGATAACAATAGGCAGCAATCATATTAAAAGCTAAACCAGATAAAATACCAAAAATACAGTTAAAGCGACCTTATTACAACTTAAAATCCCGAATTAAAAATAAGTTGAAATAAGAGAACAAGTTTACGAGAAAATAATGTATGGCCTTCACGAGTCCACCTCAGCTCCCAAATCCGCGATCTAACGATTACCTGCAAAATTAACTAAGGGGTGAGTCATCGAGACTCAGTGTGTAAATCCCCATCCAAAGTATGTTAAGCTCATACACAGATCCATGTGCAAATATGCATGTCATGCAACCCATCCATCCTATCCATCCGAAACTCCCAAATCTACCCCGTGTGGTCAAAACCACTGGTGGTCAAAACAACTGGTGACAGTAGTCACAAATAATATCGGTGTGGTCAAAACCACTGGTGACCGTAGTCACAATAATATGTGTGGGGCCAACCCACAATGTGGTCAAAACCACTGATGACAATCCCGTATATCGATATGTGGGGCCAACCCACTGTGGTACCAAACCACTGGGACGAGTCACAAAGATAGCAATATGTGGTCAAAACCACTGAGACTTAGTCACAAAAATAATATAGAAAGCGAGGCCAACCCACTGTGTGGTCAAAATCACTGGTGACAGTCTAGAATCATATCTTCCCCCTCCTCTCATCATACCCATGCAATATGACATAATAATTCGTATGCAGTATGACATGTATGCAAATCATATATCACAGATAACGTATGAAACGAATTACCATCATAATCAGAATAACAAATACGACATAATCAAGCCAATCAACCTCTAAGGGTATAACAGTAATTTACCTTTTAGGGGTATTTTGGTAATTTACCCACTAAGGGTATTTCAGTAATTTCGTACCTGGAATGGCCTTTCCGAAGGCCCAATGTCGCCCCGAGCGACTCGACTACCAATTCTGTCTTTACCAGACTATTGGGCCTAAAACCCAATTTCGGCCCATTCGGGCCCACACGCTCGTGTGGCCCACCTAACATAAATCTAGCCACGTATATAAGTTCCACCTAGTCTAGTTCACTATATACTATACCATCATACATTTTGCTCAATTGGGCTCACGGGGCCCACTTTGGCCCATCGCGGCCCAAGCAGCCCCAACCCACAAGAATACTACTGATGGCCTCAACTATCGAGTCGAAGCCCCACACGTGCGCTCGTACGCTCGTGTGGCTACTATTGCCATGACCGGCACTTCGGCATTTGCCGCTCTACAACTAGAGTAGAGAGTTACACACCTGATAGGAATCTGAAGTTGCTAAACCGCGCTCCGAGCACTCCTTTGCCCAACGCCAACCAGGTATGATAACTCCCCTCCTGGAATGCTCTTTATAAAGCTAGCTCTTCACCTTCCTTCTTTGTATCTTTCCGATGTGGGATCCCTTCGTCAGTAGAGTTTAAATTCAACTAAAACTCTTGTCGTCCAATCCACAAAATAAATACTCCCTTGCTTCTCATGAGATTCGAACCCAGGCTCCCTTGCAACATAATCCATGCCGCTAACCACTTGGCCACAAGCTCCTCTTGTGCCTTAAACCATGCGCAACTAAATATAAACTATGGACCAAATTCTAAGATCCAAGTAAAAGAAACTAAAATGCAAAAGCCAAGACTTGAACCTTGGACCTCCTTCCTTCCTTGTGGCGTCACTTTGCCATTACACCACACACTCCACTTATGTCATTTTCCTCCACTTTTTATTCTTAAGGCCTACCTGCCAACTTCCAGGGTTTTTTTTCGCCTAAAACCAAAATTTCCTCAAAGCTAATGTTTGACTCCAGGACTTCATAGAAGCCTTCTAACCTTCCAAAATCACTTATCTAATAAGTCCAACTTGTACTAAAGCCGATCTCCTGTTCTCCCAAAAAATTTTAACGCTACTACTCCCAAGGCCCATTGGGCCCAATCCTACTAGGCCCAACTTTGGGATGTTACAAATCTACCTTCCTTAAAGAAATTTCGTCCTCGAAATTTCCAACTAACTAACAGTCACACCTCCTAACCCACCACACTACGCTCTTGCTGCGCACTCTGATCTTAATAAAACTAATATACTTTCTAACCAAATCTTGGAACCCCTTCACATAACACCGAAGAAAATAAATATTTTTCACACATACATACAATTCCTATATTCTAGCATCACATCCACACATCGCAGAATAAATACAATCATTCAGCATACACTAGAATATAGTAAAAAGGAAACTTACGGATTTGGTGCCGGAGACTCGGGTGCCATACTTCCAGAAAAGAGATATATATTTTTCTAAACCATCCTTTGAAAACATTTTTGAACCCAAACCCACAGCTGAGTTTTTGAACCTAGGTTCTGATACCAAAATTGTAACACCCCAAACTCGGTCAATATACCACGACCGAATCTGGTATGTCACAGGAGAAAACGATTTCTAAGAAAAATAGTTTACAGGTTTAATTTTGAAAGAAGGGGTTACTATTTTAAACGAGTTGATTGATTTAGTAAAAACATGGATTTTTCGTAGTATCTCATTTTAGGGAAGTAGTTGGTTTTTATTGAAAATCCGGAATAGTTCAGACTAGTTGTCAAAACCGTTTGCAGTTTTTAAGAAAACCGAGTAATCCTATTGATGCTACTTGTTTGTCATTACCCGATGGTAAGGTTTCAGAAAAACCAATAAGTGTAAATTTTAGAATACATTCATTTTAAAAGATCGTTCAAGCATGCCATCTTGTTTAACTTAAACATAATATGTTAAAACGTAAAAGTAGATAAAAACCCCAAATAATAAATTTAAGCTGCCTTATTACAAATCTAAAACCAAGTTTAAAGAAAATATAAACCGAAATAGAAGTGTAAAACCAAAACCCAAAAGCAAAGTGCATGGCCACCTTGAGTCCATCCCGGCTCCATATCCGCGATCTACGAATCATCTGAAAAAAATGCAAAGGAAGGGGGTGAGTCACCGAGACTCAGTGTATAAATCCCCGTCCCGATAGTAACAAAGCACTTACATAATTCATAAGTCAACATGCAATTCATGCAACCCAACCTAGCCATCCGAACTCCTTTATCTACCCCGTGTGGTCAAAACCACTGGTGGTCAAAACCACTGATGACCGTAGTCACAAAATAATATGGTGGGGCCAACCCACCTTATGGTCAAAACCACTGATGACAATCCCGTATATCAATATGTGGGGCCAACCCACTGTGGTCAAAACCACTGGGACGAGTCACAAAATAGCAATATGTGGTCAAAACCACTGATGACCGTAGTCACAAGTAATTATGGTGGGGCCAACCCACCTTGTGGTCAAAACCACTGATGACAATCCCGTATATCAATATGTGGGGCCAACCCACTGTGGTCAAAACCACTGGGACGAGTCACAAAATAGCAATATGTGGTACCAAACCACTGGTGGTGCCAAACCACTGGTGACCCGAAATCACAGATATCATATCCTCCCCCTCCTCTCATAACATCCACTACAATGCACATGCATATACATATCATGCCAACATGCTTTATCATTTAGCACATATCGAGACATAACTTATAC
Organism: Gossypium australe; assembly: GCA_005393395.2. Lineage (NCBI taxonomy): Eukaryota > Viridiplantae > Streptophyta > Magnoliopsida > Malvales > Malvaceae > Gossypium > Gossypium australe. The sequence continues at coordinate 52,411,053 of CM016617.1, forward strand.
AATTCCATCCTATTCAAGTATCACTAACACATCAGAATGGACTTACCCGGAGTCCTCGCTCATACCCACAAGGGTACCATATCGAAATCCACACATTTTTCGGCTTTTATCCATGTTTAAGTTATTAACATATTATCCATCAATTATGAAGTATGTATGAGATACACACCTGATTACGCCCAGAACTACACTCTCCATGTCGGTACTGTCGTTAATCGACACTACCGCTATCCGCCTACTGTTTTGCTCAGATGCTGGCCCACACCCAGGTGGCCAATCGCGAACAGCCGACACTGCCCTCTTCTTGAATTTAGGGGCTGGGGTCTCAGATCCAACCCCACTTAATGCTTGATTAGCCTTTGAATCCATAATAACCTTATCACTAAATTGGGTTAAAGCAGTGAATCAAATCATAAAGAACTAGAATCTCGAAGTCAGAACCCTTACCTAAATTGACAAATCTCGAAAACTCTACACGAAATGGCGTCAACCCCTCTTTCTTGCATTCGGCGAAACATCCAAAATCATGGGTATCTGCCTTCGGCATTAACACAATAAGAGCTGATTGTCGACAAGAACATTTACCACACTATCAACGAAATTGATAGAAAGTGAATGGTTAATCGGCGACAATCCACAGAGATCCCGAGTCCAACGATAGTTTGAGCAACAAAGCTTCCGGCTTTTCTCCTTAAAGTGACCAAGATAGAAAAAGAATAGAGATAAGAGTATGACAGGGGGATTCAGCTATGAGAACCCAAAAGAATAGAAGAGGGTTGGTGGGATCTCGGCCCTTGCAGAATCGATTGAAATAGGAAAGAAATAACAGAACACCCAGAAAAGTTCAGCTATGACTTGAGGAAGAAAAACGATATGGTTGCAACACAGTTAATGGTTGAAGATCAAAGAAGATTCGGCCAAATCGAAATGGAAGAGTGGGAAGGTTCAAGAGGGCATTCGGTTTTGAATAGGTGATGAAAAGAAAACGTGAGAAGATAATGGGACGAGGGTGACTTAGTTTCGGCCAAACCAAATAGGAGTAGAGAGAACAAGAGATGAGAAGAGATTTAGGGAAAAGGGTTTCGGTCTTGGTTTCAAAAGGAAGAAAAGAAATGCGCACAAGGTTCACAGCGATTCGGTCTTAGATAATTGAGAGGAAAAACGACAAGAGGCTATGGGGTTTCGGTTTTGGTCTCACAACAAAGTGCACAAAAAGAGTGCCTAGCCAAAAGTGCTCTCCCTGACTAGCTATTGAAAATCGGCACACTTCCTAAGCCCCCAAGCCGATTCCTCTTTCACTCTAGTGTTCAAATTTTGGCCAACTCCTACATTCCCTCCTGTCCACCCATTCAAACCGATTTGAATGAGTCAACTTCCACAATTTTCTCTTCTCCATCCATTTCAAATGTGTTGACTCCTTCAACACTTATCCAAGAGAGTCCCTCCTGAGCACACTACCTCCCTATCTCTGGCGTCAAAAATAAATAGTAGAAAGGGATCTTCGCAGCTCGAACACAAGCTCCCCTAGCTCCTTGGGGCGTCACCTCTCCATGTTGGAACGCCGGTACCCCATGGCACAGCAGAATAAAATTAGATCCGACGATCCAAATCATGGATCCATGTGTGAGGAACGAATCGGGGTGAAATAAAGGTTTCGAAATTACCAAAACTTCAATCTGAGTAGACAGCGACGCCTTGGCAACAAGAGTTTTGATCTACTGTCGAATCAAGCCTCAACCTTTTCCGATGTCGGCCTCTACGTAATCCACCCGGTTTGACTATGAACGGAAGAAATCTCCAAAACTGTTTTGGAGGCTTATTTGCTTGACGGCTGCTAGACCTAATAAGCAATCACTTAGGGTTTTCATGTTGAGTTTTGTCTCCTTTTAATACCTTTTATAATGGGTGCCTTTCTCATTGGGCCTTTTATAATAGGTATCCTCTTAATTGGGCCTTTTATAATTGGTATCTCTTGAATGTATTACAAGATTAAATAAATACAATAAAGTTTTTAACTGAAAATTATAATTACATTAATTATAATAAGGATTCCGGTAAACTATATTTATTTAAATTTATATATGAATCAAATTCATATATTAATAAAATTATGTTATCATTATGTGTACAACATCATTTTACATATAATATGTTCAATATTTGATTGCCCAATTAAATTAATTCTTTAATTAATTTAATTTATGTGACAACCAAGCACAATACCAACTATATTTTATTCCGTTCATTTCAACCATAGGGTGTGACCCTGTAGGTTCTTGTAACGTTAGCAGTAATACTAGAACGATTCTATTGTCACAGACAATGAGTGGCATCTAGCAATGCATCATTGCTACCTAAGTTATAAGAAGTCATGATTCGACATAACCTTTCGTGATTAACCTTTCATGCATTAATCCTTAAGTCCTTTATCTCTGGAACGGATACAAGTCATGGGATAGTCACACTTGCATAGTCCGTCCCATGTTTCTTGATATCTTGAGTAGACTATGATATACAAATTAGTATGACATCTCATATCAACTTATTTGAGCATGGCCATGCATTTCTAGTCTCGCTCAATCAAGTGGCCTAAGATATTACTCCTATTATGTAGGAGGGACTTATCCTTTATTGATCAACCATATCCCTCTACATAGATTGTGGTATATCCAACATCAGCCTTTATAGAACAACCTGTTACGGTGTACGTTTGACTGTATCAAAATATACAACTCACGATGCTGGGATAATAATGATCTCAAGTCTGAGGATCATATACATATTAATCACTATGAGTAATGTTGTGACAATTACATAATAATCCAAGAAACATACTCATAGCTGGTCAATCCAATATGTTGTTCTCTAACACACATATTCATGCATTGATTTTGACACTCCATATCAATGACAACTCTTTATCATCAATCAACTACATGTTAGTCTTAATGCATTATTATTGTCCTAGTCAACAATAATACTCGACTAAGGATCTTTTAAGAATAATCATATTATTCTCAGGACATTATTATAAAACAGTTTATCTATACACACAGAAAGAAAAACTGAAATAATAATGACAACGCTTTATATTAATAAACATGGTAAATTAAGTATGTTATTACAACCATCTCATGATTGATCTTTGGGCATACTCTTACACTCCAAGCTCTCAATGGCGCCTCCGTTGCCACTTTACCACTGGTACTCTTGTGTCAAAACACCCCAAATATCTCCCTTAACACCTAACCCACTCAGCTCCCCTTTCAAGCACCCAAAACAGAAATTTTTACTATGGCTCAGGCCTACCTCAAGCTCATGCCAGGACCCCAAAACACCCTAAACTAGCACAACAATCATACTAACACATGCAAACACACAAAAATGCAGAGACCCCGATTTAAGGATGTTACAGTTCTACCCCCTTAAAAGAATTTCGGCCCCGAAATTACCTACTCAAAAGAGTTGAGGGTACTGCTGCCGCATCACATCCTCCGGTTCCCACGTGGCCTCTTCCGCACCATGGTTTCGCCATAACACCTTTACTAATGGGACCGACTTCCTGCGCAAAACCTTCACATCCCGATCTAGAATTTGGACTGGTTCCTCTTCCATGGTCAAATCTGGGCTCACCTCGATTTCCTCCACTGACACAACATGCGAGGGATCTGAACGGTAGCGCGTTTGTCAAAAATTTCGAGTTTAAATATTTATTCGCTTGATATCCTTTTGTTAACATTTTGGAAAACAATTATTAAGGCTTTAGGACATTCCCGTATTGAACATTTGATAACAATAGGCAGCAATCATATTAAAAGCTAAACCAGATAAAATACCAAAAATACAGTTAAAGAGGCCTTATTACAACTTAAAATCTCGAATTAAAAATAAGTTGAAATAAGAGAACAAGTTTACGAGAAAATAATGTATGGCCTTCACGAGTCCACCTCAGCTCCCAAATCCGCGATCTAACGATTACCTGCAAAATTAACTAAGGGGTGTGTCATCGAGACTCAGTGTGTAAATCCCCATCCAAAGTATGTTAAGCTCATACACAGATCCATGTGCAAATATGCATGTCATGCAACCCATCCATCCTATCCATCCGAAACTCCCAAATCTACCCTGTGTGGTCAAAGCCACTGGTGGTGAAAACCACTGGTGACCGTAGTCACAAATAATATCGGTGTGGTCAAAACCACTGGTGACCGTAGTCACAATAATATGTGTGGGGCCAACCCACAATGTGGTCAAAACCACTGATGGCAATCCCGTATATCGATATGTGGGGCCAACCCACTGTGGTACCAAACCACTGGGACGAGTCACAAAGATAGCAATATGTGGTCAAAACCACTGGTGACCGTAGTCAAAAATAATATCGGTGTGGTCAAAACCACTGGTGGTCAAAACCACTGAGACTTAGTCACAAAAATAATATAGAAAGCGGGGCCAACCCACTGTGTGGTCAAAATCACTGGTGACAGTCTAGAATCATATCTTCCCCCTCCTCTCATCATACCCATGCAATATGACATAATAATTCGTATGCAGTATGACATGTATGCAAATCATATATCACAGATAACGTATGAAACGAATTACCATCATAATCAGAATAACAAATATGACATAATCAAGCCAATCAACCTCTAAGGGTATAACAGTAATTTACCTTCTAGGGGTATTTTGGTAATTTACCCACTAAGGGTATTTCAGTAATTTCGTACCTGGAATGGCCTTTCCGAAGGCCCAATGTCACCCCGAGCGACTCGACTACCAGTTCTGTCTTTACCGGACTATTGGGCCTAAAACCCAATTCCGGCCCATTCGGGCCCACACGCTCGTGTGGCCCACCTAACATAAATCTAGCCACATATATAAGTTCCACCTAGTCTAGTTCACTATATACTATACTATCATACATTTTGCTCAATTGGGCCCACGGGCCCACTTCGGCCCATCGCGGCCCAAGCAGCCCCAACCCACAAGAATACTACTGATGGCCTCAACTATCGCGTCGAACCCCCACACGTGCGCTCGCACGCTCTGTGGCTACTATTGCCGTGATTGGCACTTCGGCATTTGCCGCTCTACAACTAGAGTAGAGAGAGTTACACACCTGATAGGAATCTGAAGCTGCTAAACCGCGCTCCGAGCACTCCTTTGCCCAACGCCAACCAGGTATGATAACTCTCCTCCTGGAATGCTCTTTATATAGCTAGCTCTTCACCTTCCTTCTTTGTATCTTTCCGATGTGGGATCCCTTCGTCAGTAGAGTTTAAATTCAACTGAAACTCTTGCCGTCCAATCCGCAAAATAAATACTCCCTTGCTTCTCATGAGATTTGAACCCAGGCTCCCTTGCAACATAATCCACGCCACTAACCACTTGGCCACAAGCTCCTCTTGTGCCTTAAACCATGCGCAACTAAATATAAACTATGGCCCAAATTCTAAGATCCAAGTAAAAGAAACTAAAATGCAAAAGCTAAGACTTGAACCTTGGACCTCCTTCCTTCCTTGTGGCGTCACCCCCTTGTCTCTTATGTGGCGTCACTTTGCCACTACACCACACACTCCACTTATGTCATTTTCCTCCACTTTTTATTCTTAAGGCCTACCTGCCAACTTCCAAGGTTTTTTTCGCCTAAAACCAAAATTTCCCCAAAGCTAATGTTCGATCCCGGGACTTCATAGAAGCCCTCTAACCTTCCAAAATCACTTATCTAATAAGTCCAACTTGTACTAAAGCCGATCTCCTGTTCTCCCAAAAATTTTAAACGCTACTACTCCCAAGGCCCATTGGGCCCAATCCTACTAGGCCCAACTTCGGGATGTTACAACACATGTTGCTGACTTAGTTGACGTAAAACATTTAGATCATGAAATGCTTAATCGTTTTATTTTGCCTGTTTGTGATCTACCTATATTTTGGATTGAAGAAAGGATTCTTATGTTTGATCATTTTGATAAATTTCGTATGAAAGGGTCCATATATCGATCGTTGCATGATATTGTTGTACGAAGTCGTGAGCCATGTGAAACATTTGGAATACCTGTTTGTGATGTTTATGTTTATCACCTGAATCATTATTTGCTTGATGATTTTAACTTATGGAATCCATTTACATCGTATGAATGCCTTAGAGATTGTTCAATTTCGTTCCACAAATTTGATAAGGCATTATTTCTTTTGTATGATAAGTTGACCTTATCCTTCCACATGCGTCATACTTGTGTTGCTGTGTTTATGCGTGGATTGCAAATTTGTTTGAAGAAATAGTTGTTAATTCACGACTATTCTTTCCAGGTGTCTCACTTACCATCCTCCCCGTTTGATCGAGGAAAGCTGAGCAAAAGGAATTCCGTTCGAGAGAACCATCTGTTCGATTCGAGGACAAATCGCTTTCAAGAGAGGGTATGATGCGATCCTGGTCGCATCATGGTTCGACTCCATCCGATGCCATCGAGAGTGGCCTAAGTTTGAGGGGCCAAAGTGCAAAATGAAGCTGATTCCAGCTCTTTGAACAGATCCAACTAACTTGAGCTCTTTATTTAATTTTCAGCTTTGCATTTAGTTTGCATTTTAAATACTTGCATTTAAGCATCTTAGTTCAATAAATGGTTGCTGGTCATTACTTCAACTCAACTTAGTTTAATTAATTGAAATCTGTTAGTAAATTTAATTTAATAGTTGTTTCTTTAATTAATCTAGTTACTAGGTTGATTTATTGATGCATGAGTTAAGTTCATTTACTGATGCTTTATTTAATTAAGTTAGGTGCTGGAATAAATGATGTTTAAGTGTTAGTTTATTTAATTAAGCTAGTTGCTGGAATAAATGATTTTTAAGTGCTAGTTTATTTAATTAAGCTAGTTGCTGGAATAAATGATGTTTAAGTGTTAGTTTATTTAATTAAGTTAGTTGATAATTTATTTTAGTTTATTTAATTAAGTTAGTTGATAATTTATTTTAAGTTTAATAATTGCATTAATTTTTCGGTTACATGTGATAATTGCAGGTGACTTTTCATCTTACATCCGTTATTACTATTAAATAAATAAGAACATTATGGTTCTTTAAATTCGGCAGCCTCTTTGTCTTCAAATTCTATAACGTTTGCTTCATGGTATTTACTACAAGCAATCATTTCTCCATCATTTGGCTGGTTGTAACACCCCTAACCCATACCCGTCGCCGGATTAGGGTTAAGAGGCATTACCGAACTAGACTTAGAACATCGCAAGCATTTAACGTAATTAGTACATTTTTTTTAAAACCAAGAATACATATTGAGACATTCATGAACTAACTAATTATTCGTCATCACCAAGCTTTCATGAAATCATTTACATGCTTATAAATGAACCTAAGATATTTATACGGTACATACATTGCATACATATATGTCATATAATACTTTTACAAACACAAAGAATAATTCATTTCATACCCAACTCATTGTATATATATCGTTTGAAATATTTCATAGTTATGCATATACTTACATATATAAGTATTTGGCCGAATATGCAAGACCTCATTTTTAACATTTCATGCACTCCTTGAAATTTAGCCATCTCACAAGCCATACATATATATATATATATACATATGAATGCATACACCATGATTATGTACATTTTTCATATTCGACTACAAGTCTAAACTTCTTAAAAGCATGTTAACTACATTTGCAAGTTTCACCTAAGTTTGACCGAATACTCACCAACATGCATTTCTCAATATAATTCATTCTTAGTAAATCAACTAAAGTTGATACATATACATAAATTCCGAATGATATTCAACTAACACATAATCATTAACTATACATGCAAAGATTAGCTTAAAGGCCGAAACACCTGACTAATTTAGCACAAACATTAGCATTGCAACAAGCAATCATATAAAACGCATAATACGTAAGCTTGAAGTAGAGAACGATCCATCGCCAAGTTGTTAGAACCAAACACTTTAACCACATAGTCAAGAAGAAGTATAACCTAACTTATAATAAATATTTAAGCCATTTTCGCATGACTAACATATATATAAACATAACATCTTTCCAACCTTTAGCTAGCCTATACATGCCTTTGATCCAAAAATAACTAACTTAAAAGTACCAAAAAGGGATGATAGTGTGGTTGACTTCACCAACGATCCTTCGAGCCCGCAGCGTGACCAAAATCTATAAAACGAACATCAAACCATTCAAAGTAAGCTCACTAGCTTAGTAAGTCTCAAGAAAATTTTGATGTAATGACCATACACTTAAATATCAAAAACTTTAAGCTTATAATATTGAACATATATATTTATGTATGTAACATGTACTTAGCCGAATACTAATAATGACTATAATTTAAAAATCATCACTATATCACCATGAATTTGTACCATAGAATAACATGAATATTATATCTAATCGCACATTCCCAATCATATGAATACATTTTAGGTATCAATCTCCTATGCTTACTTAAACACATATGCCAACACTTTCATCATTAATCCATCCGTATATAACCAAGTCACCAATGTAATATACCTATATATATATATATATATATGTTTATATATATCTATATATATATATATCAATTTCGCATATAAGTAGTGTTCATACACTTTAATGATAAGCTCAACAGTATAGAATAAAATACTTATTGTATCAACCATTTCACCACCTTGTACTTAACTAAAACGATAATAATTTAACTTACTACATTCCTTACTCACATAGTAGGCCAGCTCTTACCCGAGCTTTTAACACATATCACTATATATGTCTTTCCTTGTTTGATTCTCGGACTCTCCGTTTATAGCATATCACCGGCATTAAGCCTGCTAGGCATTATAGCCCGAATTACACACCGGCATTTATCCTGCTAGACCAAAGGTCCGAAATATAAACACCGGCATAGAGCCTGCTAGGCATTTAGCCTGATATAGTTCACTGGCACAAAGCCTGCTAGGCTCGAAGCCTGAATATCAACACCTTTGTCTATTCAATACACATTACTAAATAGTAAGTCACAAACATTGCATATATTTAAAATTTTACATTCACACTTCAAAATCGAACAATTTATTCACATCATAAATAGCAAAATAATTTCAACTCAATACCAACTTTAACATTCGGCTATCATACATATTTAGGTTTAAAATTGCTAAATTCCATAATTTACCATGTTCATAAATAATTCTTTAACATATACTTGCTTAAGAACTTACCTCGACTGTCGACGGACCGCGTAAACCGGCTATTCGATAACCTTTGTCTTTCCCCGATCCAAATCCGTTTTTCTTTGTTCTTGATCTAAACACATTAAAATTTAGCTCATTCAAGTACATTTCATCTCAATTTAGTCCCTAAGCACATAAATAGGCAAATTACCATTTTACCCTACTATTTCACATTTTTACAATTTAGTCCTATTTGCATAAAACACAAAATACACAAAATTTCTCAATACTACTCAAGGGCTGAATATATATAGGGACTATACAAGTCCATTTCTTTCATTTATTTTGCAAATAAGCCCCTCTAAAAATTTATTTTTACAAATTAACCCTAAATACTCAATTTCTCCAAAACTTCCAATACAAAATATACTAATCTTTAACATATCTTTAATATAAAATCATAAAACATCAAAAACCACAAGAACATAGCAATGTTCGAACATCAAGCATGCTTATTTTTAAAAATTCTAACATGGGTCAGCTACGGTTCGAAGCAACGATCTCAAAAACGTAAAAATTAACAAAAACGGACTAAAAACTCACCTTGAATTTTAGCCTAGAATTGCCGAAATTTCAAAGGAATTCAAAGCTTTCTTCCTTCTCCCACATTCGGCCAAGGAGAAAACAAAATGATGATGGCTTATTTTATGACATTTTAGCATATATTAAGTTATTTAACTAATTACTTATTTAACCTTATAACATAAAATAAAACTAATATATAGCTTAAGGTTAGTTATGACAAATGCCACCCACTAACTTAAAAATGGGCTAATTGCCCTTTTAATGCCTCACTTTAAAAAGCCATCATCAAAGGCACTTTTCACTATAGCATGCAACTTTTACGCTTTACGCGATTTAGTCCTTTTTGTTAAATGGGACACACAAACGATTAAATTTTTCTACGAAACTTTCACACACATTAATTCACATATAATAAACACAAAATATAATATTTAAATATTTCTCAGAGTCGGATTCGTGGTCCCAAAACCACCGTTCTGGTTAGGGTCAAATTCGGTCTGTTACAGCTCTCCCCCTTTAGGGATTTTCGTCCCCGAAAATCTTACCGTTAAACAAAGTCGGGTATTGTTGCCTCATTGAATCTTCAGGCTCCCATGTAGCCTCTTCAACTCCGTGTCGATTCCATAATACTTTCACTAATGGAATTCTCTTGTTTCTTAACTCTTTCATTTTTCGGGCTAAAATACGGATCGGTTCTTCCTCATACGACATATCGGTTTGGATTTCGATCTCAGATGGAGCGATCACATGCGACCGATCTGATCTGTATTTACGAAGCATCGAAACGTGAAATACATTGTGTATCTTTTCTAATTCAGAGGGCAACTTTAGTCTATAAGCAACAGGCCCAATACGTTCGATGATTTCATACGGTCCGATGAATCTCGGACTTAGTTTGCCTTTACGACCGAACCGAAGTACTTTCTTCCACGGGGAAACTTTCAAAAATACTCGATCTCCGACTTGAAATTCAATGTCTTTACGTTTCAAATCAGCGTAAGACTTTTGTCGATCCGAAGCAACTTTTAAAGTATCTCTGATCACAGCCACTTTCTGTTCAGTCTCCTTAATCAGATCAACCCCGTGTATCTTGTTTTCACTGAGCTCAGTCCAATATAATTGTATACGGCATTTGCGACCATAAAGTGCTTCGTATGGTGCCATTTTGATACTAGATTGAAAACTGTTATTATAAGCATATTCAATCAGAGGTAAGTATCCTTCCCACATACCTTCAAACTCAAGAACGCAACATCTCAACATGTCCTCAAGTATCTGAATAGTTCGTTCAGACTGACCATCTGTATGCGGATGAAAGGCTGTACTAAAATGAAGTTTAGTACCTAAAGCATCTTGCAACTTCTTCCAAAATCGCGATGTGAATCTCGGGTCTCTGTCTGAAACAATGGAATTCGATACACCATGCAACCTCACAATCTGTGATACATACAATTCAGCAAGTTTATCGAGTGAATAGTCTGTACGAACTCGCACAAAGTGAGCTGATTTAGTCAGTCTATCAACTATAACCCAAACGGCATCTTTCTTGCTCGGTGTCATAGGCAGACTGGATACAAAATCCACTGTAATTCTATCCCATTTCCATCCAGGTATCATGATTGGCTGAAGTAGTCCAGAAGGCACCTGATGCTCGGCTTTAACTTGCTGACATACTAAACACTTTGAAACAAATTCAGATATATCCCTTTTCATGCCAAGTCACCAGTAGAACTGTTTCAAATCATTATACTTCTTTTTGCTACCCGGATGTATCGACATTTGACTATTATGAGCCTCATCCAATATCATCTGAATCAAGTCTGCATTTCTCGATACACACAATCGACCTTTGTAGTTCAAACAGTCATTTTTATCAATTTGAAACTCTGACTCTGTATCATTTTCACACTGAGCTCGTCTAGCAGTCATATCTTTGTCAACTTTCTGTGCATCGCTAATTTGCTGAATAAACAACAGTCTAGCCCTCAATTCGGCTATGATCAAACTATCACCAGTCATAACCATATGTGCATTCAACGCACGAAGAGCAAACAATGATTTTCGGCTTAAAGCATCTGCAACAACGTTAGCTTTTCCCGGATGGTAGTCAATCACCTATTCGTAATCTTTTAGCAATTCCAACCATCTGCGTTGTCGTAAATTCAGGTCTTTTTGAGTCATCAAATACTTCAAACTTTTGTGATCCGAGTAAACATGACATTTCTCGCCGAATAAGTAATGACGCCAAAATTTCAATGCGAATACAATGGCTGCTAGTTCTAGATCATGAGTCGGATAGTTTCTTTCATGAGGCTTCAACTGTCTCGAAGCATAAGCTACTACCTTGCCTTCCTGCATTAAAACACAACCCAAACCATTCAAAGAAGCATCACTATACACAACAAATTCTTTACCCGATTCAGGCTGAATTAACACTGGGGCTTCGATAGAAAGGGCTTTCAACTGATCAAAACTTTTTTGACACTTTTCTGTCCACTCGAACCTGACATCTTTCTGTAGTAGCTTTGTCAAAGGTGTAGCTATTATGGAAAAATCTTTCACAAATCATTTGTAGTACCCCGCAAGTCCCAGAAAACTTCGAATCTCGGAAACATTCTTTGGTGGCTTCCAATCAAGTATAGCTAAGATTTTGTTCGGATCAACTCGAATACCTGACACTGAAACAACATGTCCCAAAAAGCTGACTTCTTTCATCCAGAATTCACACTTACTAAACTTCGCGTACAACTGTTGTTCTCGCAAGGTTTGTAGCACCAATCTCAAATGCTCGGTATGTTCGGTTTCATCTTTGGAGTAGATCAGGATATCATCAATAAAAACTACTACAAACCGATCTAAATACTATCTGAAAACTCGATTCATTAAATCCATAAAAACAGTAGGTGCATTAGTAAGCCCAAAAGGCATAACCAAAAACTCAAAATGTCTGTACCTCGTTCGGAATGCAGTCTTAGGCACATCAGAATCTCTGACTCGCAGCTGATAATAACCCGATCTCAGATCAATCTTTGAAAACAGTGAAGCCCCTTTCAACTGGTCAAACAAATCGTCTATTCGAGGCAACGAGTATTTATTCTTTATTGTCACTTTATTTAACTGCCGATAATCAATACACATTCGCATAGTCCCATCTTTCTTTTTCACAAATAGAGCCGGTGCACCCCAAGGAGAGAAACTCGGTCGTGCAAAGCCCCTATCTGTCAACTCTTGCAACTGTGCTTTCAACTCTTTCAACTCGGTAGGTGCCATCCGATACAGAGCTATCGAAATCGGAGTCGTCCCCGGAACTAGTTCGATGCCAAACTCAATCTCTCGTATTGGTGGTAAACCTGGTAATTCTTCAGGAAACACATCTGGGTATTCATTCACAACCGGTACTGATTCAATTTGCTTTTCGGACACTTTATTATCCAACACATAAGCCAAGTAAGCTTCACATCCTTTTTTCACATACTTTCGAGCTAGCATCAAGGATATCACTGTAGGCAACCCATTCAGATCATTTGATTTGACCCGGATAATCTCACCATTCTGACATCTCAAATCAATAATCTTTCTTTTGCAATTCACCAGTGCATCATGCAAAGTTAACCAGTCCATTCCCAAAATTATATCGAACTCGTCAAAAGGCAATAACATTAAATCAGCTGGGAAATAGGAATCCTGAATCATCAACGGGCAGCTTTTACACACTTTATCAACAAGTACACAGCGACCCAAAGGGTTGGACACACGAATCACAAACTCAGTAGACTCAACAGGTAGAGTCTTACCGGATACTAGAGTTTCACACACATATGAATGAGTCGAACTAGGATCAATCAATGCAATCACAGTAGTATCATAAAGTGTGAAAGTACCGGTAATGACATCTGGGGAAGAAGCATCCTCTCTGGCTCGTATAGCATAAGCCCTAGCTGGAGCTCTAGCCTCTGATCGAACTGCAGTGTCCTTCGTCCCTCTCTGACTGCCACCTACATTGCCTGAATGTCTGGGTGGTCTGCCCCGTGCTGGTGCACTATTCGGTTTAGTATTCTGAGCTGTATTTTGCTCGGCTAGCATCGGGCACTCTCGAATAAAATGATCTGACGATCCACATTTAAAGAAAGACCGATCTCGGAATCTACAACTCCCGGAATGCCATTTACCACAGTGCTTGCATTCAACTCGATTCTGTGGAACGTTACCAACACTGGCCATCGAGGTAGCTCGGGAACCCACTGGGGGTCGGTCTCGTCTAGACATATTCGAAGTAGCTTTCTGTCGGTTAAAGTCATCTCTGAACTTTTTAGTTACAGGTTGGAAAGTCTTACTCGATGATCTTTTACGAGTGTCTCTAGCTTCCAACTCAGCTTTTCTTTTCTCTTTACCAAGTTCTTCGGCTTTACAAGCTCGCTCGACAAGTACTAGAATGCCAACAAGCAACTTTATACTTCATTCAAGCCGTCTTCGAACCTTTTGCACATAATGGCTTCAGTTGATACACACTCTCAGGCATATCAGCTCAATCTGACAAATTTCTGCTCATATTCAGTCACAGTCATGCGGCCCTATTTTAGCTCCAGAAATTCTTTCCGTTTCTGGTCGATGAACCTCTGGCTGATATATTTCTTGCGGAATTCATTCTGGAAGAAATCCCACGTCACTTTTTCTTTCGGAACCACTGATACTAGTGTATTCCACCAGTGATATGCAGTGTCTCGAAGTAAAGATATAACACATTTCAAACATTCATCTGGAGTGCAGGATAGCTCATCAAGTACCCTAATAGTGTTATCAAGCCACAGCTCAGCCCGTTCCGCATCATCATCATCATTAGCTTTAAATTCTTTAGCCCCATATTTTCTAATTTTATCAACAGGAGGCCTACTAGATCTTACTGGATCTATCATCGGAGGTGCTGAAGGTATCGGAGTTGGATTATTCGGGGGTGGAGGTTGTTGTACAGTCAGGTTAGTATGAATAAACTGGGTAAACCACTCGTTCATCATCTAGTAGAAGGCTTGTTTGGCCTTCCCCTCGTGGCTACCCAAAACTGGTCGAGAGTCTATTGGCGCTGATCCGCGTGCACGGTCAAGCGCTACACTCTCCACATCATCCGCTACGGCTCTATCGGGATCAGGATCCATTTACTATATAAAACACAGTTTAAAATGTCAGAAGTCACCACACTATCATATATACAATAAAGGCATGCATAGCTAGACTCACACGCGCTACGGTAGTCCTAGAATCGACTAAACCGTAAGCTCTGATACCAATCAAATGTAACACCCCTAACCCGTATCGCCGGATTAGGGTTAAGAGGCATTACCGAACTAGACTTAGAACATCGCAAGCATTTAACGTAATTAGTACATTTTTTTTTAAAACCAAGAATACATATTGAGACATTCATGAACTAACTAATTATTCGTCATCACCAAGCTTTCATGAAATCATTTACATGCTTATAAATGAACCTAAGATATTTATACGATACATACATTGCATACATATATGTCATATAATACTTTTACAAACACAAAGAATAATTCATTTCATACCCAACTTATTGTATATATATCATTTGAAATATTTCATAGTTATGCATATACTTACATATATAAGTATTTGGCCGAATATGCAAGACCTCTTTTTTAACATTTCATGCACTCCTTGAAATTTAGCCATCTCACAAGCCATACATATATATATACATATGAATGCATACACCATGATTATGTACATTTTCCATATTCGACTACAAGTCTAAACTTCTTAAAATCATGTTAACTACATTTGCAAGTTTCACCTAAGTTTGACCGAATACTCACCAACATGCATTTCTCAATATAATTCATTCTTAGTAAATCAACTAAAGTTGATACATATACATAAATTCCGAATGATATTCAACTAACACATAATCATTAACTATACATGCAAAGATTAGCTTAAAGGCCGAAACACCTGACTAATTTAGCACAAACATTGGCATTGCAACAAGCAATCATGTAAAACGCATAATATGTAAGCTTGAAGTAGAGAACGATCCATCGTCAAATTGTTAGAACCAAACACTTTAACCACATAGTCAAGAAAAAGTATAACCTAACTTATAATAAATATTTAAGCCATTTTCGCATGGCTAACATATATATAAACATAACATCTTTCCAACCTTTAGCTAGCCTATACATGCTTTTGATCCAAAAATAACTAACTTAAAAGTACCAAAAAGGGATGATAGTGTGGTTGACTTCACCAACGATCCTTCGAGCCCGCAGCGTGACCAAAATCTATAAAACGAACATCAAACACATTCAAAGTAAGCTCACTAGCTTAGTAAGTCTCAAGAAAATTTTGATGTAATGACCATACACTTAAATATCGAAAACTTTAAGCTTATAATATTGAACATATATATTTATGTATGTAACATGTACTTAGTCGAATACTAATAATGACTACAATTTAAAAATCATCACCATATCACCATGAATTTGTACCATAGAATCACATGAATATTATATCTAATCGAACATTCCGAATCATATGAATACATTTTAGGTATCAATCTCCTATGATTGCTTAAACACATATGCCAACACTTTCATCATTAATCCATCCGTATTTGACCAAGTCATTAATGTAATATACCTATATATATATATATATATATATATATCAATTTCGCATATAAGTAGTGTTCATACACTTTAATGATAAGCTCAACAGTATAGAATAAAATACTTATTGTATCAACCATTTCACCACCTTGTACTTAACTAAAACGATAATAATTTAACTTACTACATTCCTTACTCACATAGTAGGCCAGCTCTTACCCGAGCTTTTAACACAAATCACTATATATGTCTTTCCTTGTTCGATTCTCGGACTCTCCGTTTATAGCATATCACCGGCATTAAACCTGCTAGGCATTATAGCCCGAATTACACACCGGCATTTAGCCTGTTAGACCAAAGGTCCGAAATATAAACACCGGCATAAAGCCTGCTAGGCATTTAGCCCGATATAGTTCATCGGCACAAAGCCTGCTAGGCTCGAAGCCTGAATATCAACACCTTTGTCTATTCAATACACATTGCTAAATAGTAAGTCACAAACATTGCATATATTTAAATTTTTACATTCACACTTCAAAATCGAACAATTTATTCACATCACAAATAGCAAAATAATTTCAACACAATACCAACTTTAACATTCGGCTATCATACATATTTAGGTTTAAAATTGCTAAATTCCATAATTTACCATGTTCATAAATAATTCTTTAACATATACTTGCTTAAGAACTTACCTCGATTGTCGACGGACCACGTAAACCGGCTATTCGATAACCTTTGTCTTTCCCCGATCCAAATCCGTTTTTCTTTGTTCTTGATCTAAACACATTAAAATGTAGCCCATTCAAGTACATTTCATCTCAATTTAGTCCCTAAGCACATAAATAGGCAAATTACCATTTTACCATACTATTTCACATTTTTACAATTTAGTCCTATTTGCATAAAACACAAAATACAGAAAATTTCTCAATACTACTCAAGGGCCAAATATATATAGGGACTATACAAGTCCATTTCTTTCATTTATTTTGCAAATAAGCCCCTCTAAAAATTTATTTTTACAAATTAACCCTAAATACTCAATTTCTCCAAAACTTCCAATACAAAATATAATCTTTAATATAAAATCATAAAACATAAAAAACCACAAGAACATAGCAATGGCCGAACATCAAGCATGCTTATTTTTAAAAATTCTAACATGGGTCAGCTACGGTTCGAAGCAACGATCTCAAAAATGTAAAAATTAACAAAAACGGACTAAAAACTCACCTTGAATTTTAGCCTAGAATTGCCGAAATTTCAAAGGAATTCAAAGCTTTCTTCCTTCTCCCACATTCGCCAAGGAGAAAACAAAAAGATGATGGCTTATTTTATGACATTTTAGCATATATTAAGTTATTTAACTAATTACTTATTTAACCTTATAACATAAAATAAAACTAATATATAACTTAAGGTTAGTTATGACAAATGCCACCCACTAACTTAAAAATGGGCTAATTGCCCTTTTAATGCCTCACTTTAAAAAGCCATCATCAAATAGGCACTTTTCACTATAGCATGCAACTTTTACGCTTTACGCGATTTAGTCCTTTTTGTTAAATTGAACACACAAATGATTAAAGTTTTCTACGAAACTTTCACACACATTAATTCACATATAATAAACACAAAATATAATATTTAAATATTCCTCAGATCAGATTCATGGTCCCGAAACCACCATTCTGATTAGGGTCAAATTCGGTCTGTTACACTGGTGACCTTTTGGTTGATCATGGAGAACTCAAAGGACATTGACAAGCAATTTAATTGAAGAATTAATCACATTGAAGATGGGAGTTACATGGCTAGAATTCCAAAAGTTGAGACTTTTCATTTGGCTGGTGACTTTTCCAGTTGATCATGGAATAACTCAAGGGATACCTTTTAAGCATTCAAATTCATTTAATTAGCTCATTAGGACTCATAAAGTTGCCGTTATTTGGCTGGAGGAATTCAAGAGTTTTTAGATTTTATTTTAGCCATTTAAATGCATATTAAAGTTGAATTCATTTGTCTCTTCAGCTAACCACATGTAAGCACTATATATACCTATTATTAGTTTGTAAAAGAAAGAACTTTTGATGCTTGAATATATTTTATGAACTTTGTTCATCGAGTGAGATTTTCTCATCTCTATCTTTCGTACGAGTTTCGATTCTGACTTATCAAGCGTTGCTTGTGGTGTCAGTCATTTCTCATCCATCAACTTATACAATAGGTTCTTATCTTTATAGATAACGGGTCTTAGTCCATCATCAACTTCCATTTTCCACCTTAAACAAATATAGAACCCGGGGTGACACTTTCCTAGTGTTGAATCGATTCTTTGTTTAAGTTCTTCTATCCATCTCTACCAACTATCTTAATATATATCCTTTTGAATATTTCTATTAAACCCAAGTCCATCCACTATATTCATCTTTATTGTTTGCATCCTAACCGAACCTATCTCCATCTTCCATCCAAATCTTAACCTTTTTGATCAGCTTCCGCAACTTTAACCTTATTTCACCTATTTTTTGACAACTTTTCAATTACTCCTCGTAGACGATTGGGCAACTTCACATACGACTCGACTCAACCCGAGGCGGATCGTATCAATTAAAATAGCTTCAAGGTTGTCCACCTATTGTCCATGCATGTAAGTCCGTTTTGTCCCGTTTTTTTATGATTTTTATGTTTTTGAGATCGTTGTAACTAGGTTTAGCGAGCCCAAGGACTAATGCAAAACTGTTAAAGATTTTGAATGATGCCATTGATGAATAAATCATTATTTTTATGTTTGATGATAGATAATGAATATTTGTTATGAATTATACAAGTTTTGTAAAGTGATTTTTGAGAAAAATTCAAAATAGGGATTAAATTGAGAAATGTGTAAAGTTAGTGGTTAAAATGTGAAATAAATGAAAAATATGGGCTGCTAGGGGAATAATGGTAATTAGGATAGCATGGTTATATTTGAAATTTCATTAAATTGTGATTTTATGAAATATGGACTAAATTGTGAAAAATGTAAAAGTTTAAGGGCAAATGTGTAAAATAGCCCTAAAGTGTATTTTAGATTGAATTGAATAAATAGATGATTAAATAAGTTAATTTTGAATATATTTAGATTAAGAAAAGCGGAATTCGGATCTAGGTCGAGGGAAAACTAAAGTTATCGACAAATCGACTTAGTTCCGTCATTTTCGTACACGAGGTAAGTTCGTATGCAATGAGCTTTATTTATGATTGTGTTTAAATGCTTTGATATTGCATGAACTGTGGAAATGAGACTATGGACATGTTCAACAACGATTCGAGAATGATTCAACAATAGATTGAAAGTGGTTCAACTACGATTTGGTATTGAAATCCCGATTGAACCTTAGGAATAGTTTAGGATGCTAGTGACATGTTATTAGGGGATACAGTGAGTTGGCTTTGGGCCATGATATAGCACTTTGTGTGCGAGATAAACCAGTTTGGCCTTGGGCCATGCATATCGACTGATTTGGCTTCTGGCCATGATATCAGTATTTCGAAGATAAGTTACCTTGATTTGGCTACGGGCCATGGTATAGGTACTTATCGTGTGAGACCCTTAAGTATCTGACTTCTATTTCAAATGGTTCAACGGGTAAATGAAAGACGAGAGTGTGTATGAGATTGGCACAAGATGGTACAGGTACGTACGGAAATGGATTGAAGATTAAAACTATGGAATTGAAGAGTTCCTTGGTAAGTTATGTGAATGATCATTGATAACTTTGTGATTTAATAGAGTTGTTGTATATTGCTTTCTATTATTTGAATGATTAAAGAATAGTGATATTTGCTTATTGTTAACATACGAACTTACTAAGCTACATAGCTTACTTTGTTTATTTTTCCTGTGTTTTATAGTGATATCAAGCTAGCTCGTATTCAGGGATTGTCGGAGACTTCATCACACTATCCGCTGACACTTTGGTACTTTTGAAACTATGTTTTTGGGTCACATGGCGTCTATAGGGACTTTGAGTCAATTTTGGTAAATGATGTAGCCATTTGATTTGGCTTATAAACATCTATGTTTGGTTTGTATATAGCCAAGGAAGTTGGAATATTTTGGTTGATTTGGATGTGTTTATAAGTGTGCAAATGGCTTTTGTTTTGAGTTGATAATTGAACTATGTTGTGTGAATGAGGTGGATTCATAATGCTCATTGATAATAGGTAATTTTGAATGTCAATAGATGATGATTTGTGAATTGGTATGTTTGTGGAATTGAACATAATAATGTATAATTGTAAATGGTTATTTTGATGTTTTGATAAGACAAAGATTGGTATGAAATTAGATGGCAATATATGGTATTTATGTTTTGTATTGGTTGATGTTGGAATTGGTATAAATCATGCTTGATTGGAATTGAAATATATGCCTTTTGATGATATATTGTGTGTTATTTGAGAGGTGTAGGTGTACCTAAAGTCCATCGTCACTCTATCCCATTTCCACTCATGAATCAAAATCGGTTGTAGCAATCCAGACGGAACTTGATGTTCAGCTTTCACTTGCTGGCAAACTAAACATTTTGAAACAAAATCAGAAATGTCCCTTTTCATACCAGACCACCAATAATGCTGTTTCAAATCATGATACATCTTAGTACTCCCTGGATGAAGGGATGGACGACTATTATGTGCTTCATTCAAAATCAACTGAATCAACTCTGGATTTCTCGGAACACATATACGATCTCGGAATCTCAAACAATTTTCAATAATTTGAAATTCAGATTCAGAATTTACTTCACACTGAGCTCGTTTTGCTAGCAATTCATTATCAGACTTCTGAACATCACATATCTGTTGTAAAAACAACGGTTTTTCTTTTAATTCAGCTGTCATAGAACAATCATCTGACAAATCTAGTTGAGTATTCAAAGCTCGTAGTGCATACAACGATTTTCTACTCAATGCATCAGCAACAACGTTCGCTTTACCCGGATGATAATCTATCACAAACTCATAATCGTTCAACAGCTCAAGCCATCTTCTCTGACGTAGGTTCAAATCTTTTTGAGTCATTAAATATTTCAAACTTTTGTGATCTGTAAACAAGTGACATTTCTCACCGTATAGATAATGACGCCAAATCTTAAGTGCAAACACAATCGCAGCTAACTCAAGATCATGTGTCGGATAGTTCTTCTCATGAGGCTTTAACTGTCTCGAGGCATAAGCTATCACTTTGCCTTCCTGCATCAAAACACATCCCAAACCATTAAACGAAGCATCACTGTATACAATAATTTCTTTACCCGATTCTGGCTGTACTAATACTGGAGCATTGGTTAACAGAGTTTTCAACTGATCAAACCTTTTCTGACATTTATCTGACCATTCAAAACTGACATCTTTTTGAAGTAATCTAGTCAACGGAGTAGCTATCACTGAAAACCCTTTTACAAATCTGCGGTAATAACCAGCAAGTCCCAGAAAACTACGGACTTCAGACACGTTTCTTAGAGGTTTCCTATCTAGAATAGCAGAAATCTTACTCGGATTCCAAAAGCTGACACAATTGTCCTAGAAAGCTAACCTCATGCAACCAGAATTCACATTTGTTGAATTTCACGTATAATTGCTTTTCTCTCAAAGTTTGCAACACAATTCTCAGATGTTCAGCATGCTCATTTTCATCATGTGAATAAATCAAAATATCATCAATGAATACAACAACAAATTGATCTAGATACAGTCTGAAAATTCTGTTCATCAAATCCATAAAAACAGCAAGAGCGTTGTTAGTCCAAATGGCATAACTAGAAACTCATAATGCCCGTACCTCGTTCTGAAAGCAGCTTTCGGAATGTCTAAATCTTTCACTCTCAACTGATAGTATCCCGATCTCAGATCAATCTTGGAAAACACAGTAGCTCCTTTTAACTGATCAAATAAATCGTCGATTCTGGGCAACGAGTATTTATTCTTTATTGTTACCTTATTCAACTGACGATAATCAATACACATTCTCATCGTGCCATCTTTCTTTTTCACGAACAAAACAGGAGCACCCCAAGGTGAGAAACTCGGTCTGGCAAACCCTCTATCAGTCAATTCTTGCAACTGTGACTTTAACTCTTTTAACTCTGTTAGTGCCATCCTATATGGAGCTATCAAAATAGGTGTGGTACCAGGTAGCAACTCAATACCGAACTCAACTTCACGAATCGGAGGCAAACCCGACAATTCTTCAGGGAACACATCAGAAAACTCACAGACTGCAGGCACTGACTCAACCTTCTTCTCCGATACTCTTGAATCAATCACATAAGCAAAATATGCCTCGTAACCCTTTTTCACATAATTCTGAGCTTTCAAAACAGATATCGTAGTAGACAAATGTAACACCCCTAGCCCCTGTCCGTCGCCGGATTAGGGCTACGGGCATTACCAGATAAATCAAAACTTTAATTCAATCAATTAGGTCCTAATTGAACATCCTTATAAAATGATTTAATTATAAACTGACAATCCCATAAACATATATATATATATATATATAAGCTCATTTCAATATCATGCACACATTTATTTACCTGGCCGAATATACAAGGACATGTATATAAAATTTTATGCACATTATACCATTAATTATAAATTCATCGTCTATATCGTTTCAAAACCAATCACTAGATCAACCACATATACAAATTGAACCTTATACCAAACCTATTTATTTCATTTTCGTTTTATAACAATCAAAAACATATGCTTTCATGCATTTATAAACCGAACCTAATTGTTCAAATAGCATAGGCGAACATACAATACGTATGCATATATGTATGCACTAATTTTCCCGATTCATAACAAAAATATCTCATAGTTCATAGATTCATGGAACATAAATCTAAAACTTGTCCATCCAATATCATATTATTCAAGCCGAACATAAGTTCATCTTCACACTCAAATTATAACATAAAAATGCACTTCCGAATACGTTGGTTTCATAACCGTATAACCTTATTACCATTCACTTCTTAGTAACTACTTATAAGCCAATCATTTCAAGTATATAATTCATAAAACATACCTTAAAACAATATAAGTCATCATCTAATATACATAAATATTTACTAGCACATAAGACTCATTTATTAACCATACCTAATTCTCTTTAGCATGTTAACTACATTTGGATATACACAAAGGCTTGGCCGAATACACATACATGCATTACTCAATATAATTCATACTTCGTTAATCAACTAAAGTTGACATACATACATAAGTTCCGACTAATGCTCAACTACACATACCTACCTTGAATTTTACCTGCAATTATCAACTTAAAAGCCGAAACTCTTGACTAATTTAACACAAACATTGACATTACAAACAAGCAATCATATATTACACTTAATTCACGAGATGTAATTGAAAGAACAGCCTCTAGCCGAATAGTTGAAGCCAAACATATTAATCACATAGGCAAGGGTAAATAGAACCGAACTTGATATGAAAATTTAAGCCATTTTAGCATGGCTACTATACATCATCAAAATGATATTCAAACATAGAGTTAGCCTATACATGCCTTAAGTTCAAAATCTAAACTTCGAAAAATACCAAAACCAGTCGATAGTGTGATGACTTCACTGATGATCCTCTAAGCTCGTAGCTTGATTAAAATCTATAAAACAGAACATTGAACACACACAGAGTAAGCTTGCTAGCTTAGTAAGTCTCAAGCAAAGGATAATATAATAATTAAACACTTAGACCTTTCATCTTTAAGCTTATGACATTGAATATAACATTTCAATATGTGAATTTTAAACATGGCGGAATATTATTAACTCATTATCCTAAGTGTTTGCACTTTATTTCCATAAACATGTAATTCATCGAAACCAAAGAAATATACCACATGTATTCGCATATTCCAATTCATATGAGTACAACGTTCATATTAACCTTATAAACTTATTTATGCACATACACAAACACTCAAATTCTTTCATTCTTAACATTTCACTTATAACCGATTCTCCAAAATAGCACATTTAAACTCAAATTCTATTTTAATGTTCATACACATCAATAGTAAACTCAATAACACATATCATAATTCTTATCGAATCATCAACCATATCATATCATACTTAATTCAAATAATACTATACCAACTTACCTTACTCTTTATAAGTATAAAAGAAAAGGCTTATACTTACCTGAGCCTTTAGCTTATTGCATTAAATATGTTTCACTTTGTATGATTCATAATTTCTCCATTTATAACACATCACTGGCATCAAGCCTGCTAGGCATCAAAGCCCGAAATGTACACCGGCATTAAGCCTGCTAGACCAGAAGTCCGAGATTTGATCACCGGCATTCAGCATGCTAGGAATAAGCCCGAACATTTCACCGGCACAAGGCCTGCTAGGCAATAAGCCCGAAACATTTATTTCCAAACCAACTCATTCACATTACACAATAGCAATATCACAAATATCACATATAATTAACATACTATCACATAGTTAACTCAATGAATTCGATTATATACATTGCTAAATTTCTTTCACACATTCGGCATTAACATGATTAATTCCACAATTTCATAATTCAATATGTATACTAGGTTATAATCAATTCTTACGAAATTAATTTGCTGAAAGACTTACCTCGACTGTCGACGGACAACGTATACTGACTATTCGATAACCTTCGCCTTTCCCCGATCCAAATCCGTTTTTCTTTGTTCTTGATCTAAACACATTGAAATTTAGCTCATTCAAGTACATTTCATTTCAATTTAGTCCCAAAACACATAAATGGCAAATTACCATTTTACCCCTAATGTTTCACATTTTTACAATTTAATCCTATTTGCATAAAACACAAAATACACAAAATTTCTCAATACCACTCAAGGGCCGAATATTCATAGGGACTATACAAGTCCATTTCTTTCATTTATTTTGCAAATAAGCCCCTCTAAAAATTTATTTTTTACAAATTAGCCCTAAATACTCAAGTTCACCAAAATTTCCAATTCAAAACTTGTTAATCTTTAACATATCTTTAATTTAAACTCATCAAACATCAAAAACCACATGAACATGTTAATGGCCGAACCTCAAGCATACACACATTTAAAAATTCTACCATGGGTCAGCTAATATTCGAAGCAACGATCTCAAAAACGTAAAAATCAATAAAAATTAAGCTAAAATTCATACCTAATTAAGCTTGATAAGTGCCGAACTTAGCTTGGCTTTTCTCACTTCTTCATAAGCATATATTCGGCCAAAAGAAGATGGAATAAACATGTTTTTGTTTATGTTTTAATTAACATATATGTAAAGAATTTGGTTGATTACTAATTTAACCTTTATACATTAATATAAAAATAAAATAATACTAAGGGTATTCATGGTATATGCCGCCCACTAACTATTAAAATAGGCTAATTGCCCTTCTAATACCCCATATTAAAAAGCCATTATCAAAAAGGCACTTTTCACTATGGTTTGCAACTTCTACACTTTACGCGATTAAGTCCTTTTTCTAAATTAAACACATAAACGATTAAATTTTTCTACGAAACTTTCACACACATTAATTCACATATAATAAACACAAAATATAATATTTAAATATTTGTCGGACTCAGATTCATGGTCCCGAAACCACCGTTCCGATTAGGGTCAAATTTGGTCTGTTACAACAAATCATTTAAATCATCAGATTCAACCCGTACAATCTCATTATTCGGACCTTTCAAATCTATAGTCTTTCTTTTACAGTTCACAACAGCATCATGCATAAACAACCAATCCATACCCAGAATAATATTAAATTCATCAAATGGCAAAAGCATCAGATCAGCAGGGAAATAGATATCTCGAAACAGTAACGGACAGTTCTTGCATACTTTGTCAACAAGGACACTTTTACCTAAGGGGTTCGATACTTTCATAGCAAACTCAGTAGACTCCATAGGCAAAGTCTTGCTGAATACTAAGTTCATGCAAATATATGAATGCGTAGAACCAGGGTCTATCAAAGCAATCACAGAAGTACCGTAAAGAGTAAAAATACCCGTTATAACATCTGGCGATGAAGCTTCCTCTCGAGCTCGGATAGCATATGCTCTGGCAGGTGCTCTAGCTTCGGATCGGACAACATTGTCTCTCATATTTCTTTGACTACCACTGACATTTCTTACGTTCTTCGATGATCTACCTCTTACAGGTGCATTATCAGATCTCGGATTCTGAACAATCTTTGGCTCGACAGACTCAGGGCAGTCACGGATAAAATGATCAAGTGATCCACATCTAAAGCAAGCTCTATCGTTAAGTCTACAACTTCCCGGATGCCTTTTCCCACAATATTTACATTCAGATCTCTTGGATCGAACATTACCAACACTAGCCACTGAAGTTGCTGGAGTTTTGGAACTCATTTGTGATCTAATTGATTTCTATTCAAATGTCCCACATTATCTCTAGAACGACTCTGATTTTCTTTGAATCTCTTCGAAGATGACTGGAATGATTTGCTCATCTCTTTCTCACATCACGAACTTCAGACTCAACTTTTCTCTTATCTTTCCTGAGTGCCTCAGCTTTATAAGCTCTGTCAACAAGTACCACAAACTCTTTTATTTCTAAAATCCCAACTAACAAACGGATGTCTTCATTAAGGCCATCTTCGAATCTTTTGCACATTATAGCTTCAGAAGATACATATTCCCGGGCATACTGACTCAGTCTCATGAATTCTCGCTCATACTCAGAAACAGTCATTCGGCCTTGTTTAAGTTCCAAAAATTCCTTTCGTTTCTGATCAACGAACCTCTCACTGATATATTTCTTCCGGAACTCGATTTGAAAGAAGTCCCACGTTACTCTTTCTCTCGGAACAACAGAAATTAAGGTTTTCCACCATTGATAGGCTGCATCCCGAAGTAACGATACAACACATTTTATGCATTCTTCAGAGTCAAAGACATTTCATCGAATACTCGAATGGTAATTTCAATCCAAAACTCGGCCTTTTCAGCATCATCATCTTTAGTAGCCCGGAATTCCTCGGCTCCATACTTACGAATCTTGTCAATAGGAGGCTTATTCAAGAGATTCAGATTTACAGCCGGAGGTATATCGGATGTTCGACGGAGGTTGTGAAACAGTCAGGTTATTTCTTACGAACTGAGTGAACCACTCACTCATCATCTGGAAGAAAGCTTGTTTAGCTTCTCCCTCATGACCGCTCGTAGCCGGTCTCGAATCAGAGGGCACTGTCTCTTGGGCGGGAGCAGGCGCATTACTTTCTACGTCGTCAGCTATGGCTTTTTCGGGATCCGTTACTATACGAAAATCGCATTTTATACATCAGGATTCATCACACTGTCGCAGTTCAAATATATGGCATGTATAGCTAGACTCTGACACGCGACGTTAGTCTGAGAATCGGCTAAACCGTAGCTCTGATACCAACCAAATGTAACACCTCTATCCCGTGTCCATCGTCGAATTAAGGTTAGGAGCATTACCGGACATATCGAAAACGTTCACAAAAAAAATCATACATTCAATCAACATTCTCAGACATAATGTCCCTTAAACGGGTCATCGAGACCTTAAGCATGCTTACAATTTGAGTTAGGACTAAATCGAAACACATAGAGAATTCTTGGAAAATTTAAAACTTTTCTAAAATACAAGGGAGGCACGCCCGTGGGAGGAGACCGTGTGCCCTCCACGGCTTCTATACACCCCCGTGTATCCATCCATGTCTATATACTGACTAAACCAACACGGTCACTAGGCACGCTCGTGTGCCATGCCTGTGTACTTTTAGGTCATAAACTGACTTCCCCACCACGGCCACCAAGCACGCCCATGTTTTTGGCCGTGTACTTTTATGCTAGCTACTGACTTGCACACCACGGCCAGATGACACGCCCGTGTCAAAGCCGTGTGATACTAAAATGCATCCTATAACTCACCCACGGTCGTTAGGCATGCCCGTGTGCCACAACCGTGTGACATTATAGGCCATTTACATGGCCAAGATGCCACCCATAAGGGTCAAACCTACAAGCCATATTTAACAAGATATCCCATGCACATTTAACCATAAAAAACATACCAAAATAATCTTCCAAACCATGCATTCAATACCAATTCCAACCATGACAATTTCAAAGACTAAAACTCATATCATTACAAGTATAATTCATTCATTTGCTCACTCAAAACTTGGCCATTTCACATGCTTCAACCATACCAAGCTATGCATCATATATCACATTCATTTAAGCAAAGTCTTAACTCATAAATAGCCAAATCACATGGCTAAGATCACAAAACAACTTATACCAAAATACTAGCCTATACATGCCATATCTATCTTTATACATTTTCAAAGTGTACCAAAATAAGTTTTAGTAGTGTGATGACGATCCGTGACGGTCCCGAGCCTTCAGTAGCTTTAACGACCTATAAAACAGATTAAACACACACACAGAGTAAGCTTTCCAAAAGCTTAGTAAGTCATATACAAATAAACTTAACATAACTCATTTATAAGTATGGCAATTTGAACTCATTAACATATTCTCAAATCAAGTACATAAATAAACTCTTGGCTCACTTGAATTTCCATTCCTTGCCAATCCACACACTTCAAATATCTCATTTGCATTAATGCACAATCATACTTACCTTCCATGCTTTTACAAAGCATATACATATATATATCAACGTACCTGAAACGGATGTACATTCACGTATTTGTTCTAAGCTTGATAGTATAACTCGTATCACCGATACGCCCGTTGAACCGTAAAGAATCTAATAGGAAACTCAAATTACTCGGAATATTCGTACAATGCCAACGTTCCATACGAGGTCTTACATGCATTCAGATATCGATGCCACTGTCCTAGACAGGGTCTTACACATAATCAGATATCGATGCCACTGTCCCAGACAGGGTGTTACTCATAATCAGATATCGATGACACTATCCCAGACAGGGTCTTAGTCGTAATGCTTATATCGATGCCAACGTCCCAGACGTGGTCTTGCACAAGCCTCAGATCAATGCCAACGTCCCAGGCGTGGTCTTACGTGATAAAACAGAACAGATACCTATGTCATGACATAGTCAATCCTATCTATTCCTAGGTTCGTACGGGGCTTCTCAGACTTAATCACTATATCGAGCTTATCTCAGAATTCAAATGCATAACCTCTCATAACATAAGCATTCAATATCATCATTAATCATATAAACAATTACAAATGCATATATATACATTTATTTGCATATTGACTTACCTCGGACTCGATATATCAGAATGAAAACGGCTAGTCGATAACTTTCGCTTTCCCGCAATCTAAGTCCGTTTTCCTCGGTTCTTGATCTAAACATATTCAGAATTAACCCTTTTATTCACTAATTCATACAGTTCAATCCATAGACACACATTTAGGGCTATTTGCAATTTAACCCTCAAATTTGCACACTTTATCAATTTAGTCCATTTTTCTCAAAACATCAAATTCACAAAATCGACCCATACACATGCTTAGCCGAATATCCCTAGGGACTATACAAGTCCAAATATTTCATCAAATTTACAAATTAGTCTCCCAAAACAATATTTTCTCAATTTAGCCATATTTAGCTAAATTCAACAAAACTTCAAGAGCCAAACATGTTCATCAAGCTTAGATATTTCATTTAACACCATAAAACATCACAAAACTCAACATATCAACAATAGCATAACTCACAAACATCATCAATTCACAAAATGGATCAAAAACTTACCTTGAATTTAGCTCTCAAATGGCCGAAACTTTGAAAGTTTAAAGCCTTTCTTTTTCTTTATCACATTCGGCCAAAGAATGATAAAAGCAAGGCCATTTCCTTTTGTTTCTTTTATTGATATAATAAAAATAACTTATAATATAATATACTAATTTAATATATATTATAAACTTATGAAAACATATAATATATAAACATAACATATATATATATTTATATATAAATATAAGACCACATTTAATGTCGTCCACTCCTTTTAGTAATGGCTTAATTGCCACATAAGTCCTTACTCTTAAAAAAAATAACAATTGAGCACCCTTTCATAAAACATGCCATTTTCACTTTTAATGCAATTTCATCCTTTTGTCAAATTAAACACACAGACACACAATTTAGCTCACGGAAATTTACCACATGTTTAGTCACATATTAACGACACAGAAAATAATATTAAAATATTATTCAGACTCGAGTTTGTGGTCCCGAAACCACTGTTCTGACTAGGGTATAAATCAGACTGTTACACCTGGCACACGGGCGTGTATGGCCATTTTTAGGGCACACGGGCTAGCCACAAGGGCGTGTGTGTTGGCTGTGTGACCTAAGTTAGTAAGCTCACTTGTTTGGACACGGGGTAGGACACGAGGTAGGACACGGGTTGGGACACGGGTTGGGACACCGCCATGTGCTCCCATTTCGAATGTCCACACGGACTGTGACACGGGCGTGTGCCCCCTGTTTTGAGAAAATTTTATAAGTGCTCCAAATATTTCTAAAGTTACCGGTTTAGTCCCTAAACCACTCCCAAAGTATGTTTAGGGCCTCGTAGGCTTGTATTAGGGACATATTGATTGAATTGAATGATGATTGCTTGTATCTATTAAATGTATGATAAAAGTATGTTTAAATGTGTTGTAAGTTCGGTAATGCTCTGTAACCCTATTCCGGCGTTGAATAAGGGTGAGGGGTGTTACACTAATGACATGTCATTTGTATCCTAATCTATTCCTGAGGTTCATCCAGGATTTCACACTTGCTGAATCTTCGTCAAATATATCCGCAAGGTCGTATTCACAATTTATGCAATGTTAAAGCATTGAAAACACAATTATAATAATGTTTATTACATACGAACTTACCTCGATTGCAAAAACAGTGAAATAAGTCAATTAATCTGATACTTTATTTTTCCTCGATCTAAATCCAAATTTTGCTTTTCTTGATCTATAAGTAATCAGAATTAACTTATTTAATCATCACTCTAGTCAATTTAGTCAATTTAGTCCAAAATACACATTAAGGCAACTTTACACTTTTGCCCCAATATTTCAACATTTTTAGAATTTAGTCATTATCTCATAAAAATTCAATTTCATGCAATTCAACCTATACCCATGCTAGCCAAATTTCAATTAAGTCTCTAGCACCCACATTTTTCATTTATTTCACAATTTAATTGTGAATTTTACACATTTCACAATTTAATCCCTATTTGGACATTTTACTAAAAATCACTTAACAAATGTTGTTTATCTAACAACAACCATACATTTTCTATCATTAAACATCAAAATACACATACATTCATCAATGGAAAAACCCTAAACCTTTAACAATTTTGCAAATTAGTCCCTGGACTAGCTAGATTAAGCTGCAACGATCTAAAAAACATAGATATCATTAAAAACGTGACAAAAATGAACTTACATGCACAAGGAGACTTGGTTGAACCTTGAAGCTCTATCTATGGTGTTTTTCTTAGCTTAATTTCGGTTAGGGTGAAGAAGATGGACAAAAAAATGGTTTTATTATACTTATTTAATCTTTAATTATCAATTTGCAATATTAACCTTATTATAAAATTATTTAAAACATCCATTTGATGTCCATAAATGTCCACCCACTACATCAATGGTCTAATTACAGCATAAGGACCTACACTTTAAAGTTTTATAGCTATTAGACACTTTTATCTAATAGACCTCAAGTTTTACACTTTACATGATTTAGTCTTTTTTTATCAAATTGAGCATTTAAACGATGAAATTTTTTAACGAAATTTTCACACAATCACACAATCATACTGTAGACATTAGAATAATAATAAAATAATTATTTTGACCTTAGATTTGTGGTCTCAAAACCACTGTTCTGATTTAACTAAAAACGGGCTATTACAGTTCCCACCTATGATATTAGACTAAAGGAAATATTTCCTAACATAGAACCATTGACAGTTCAAACCCTCGTTCTTGAACAAATGTTTTCCCTTGAAGTTCTAAATAGTATTTTTCAATGTTTTGATTTGGGAAATTAGATAGGATTGTAGCCGTTGATGGTTTGGGTTCATCAGTTCTCCTAGATTTTCTTGGAGGTATATTCTATATTTTTAAATCTAGAACAACTAACAAACTTCAAATAGTAATTAATGAAATAGTAAAATAAGATAGGAGCCCTTAACCTCAGTTTGTTTTGCTTCTATTATTTGTGGAGATCCTGTTGATGTATCTTTTTTACGTTTCACCTCCATTCCTGCACCACTTGGAAACAAAAGAAAGAAAGAGATTTCAAGAATAGGAAGTTGAGAAGGAAGAGTTTTTTAGAGTTTAAGAAATTTGAGAGGTTTTGAAAAGGTTTAGATGTTGTTAAGGGTTTAAAACTAAGTAGGAATGAGTTTAGGTTAATTTTTTATTTATGTTTTTAAGCTTTAAAATTGGGTTAAAACGAGTTAGAAATTGACGGGTTGCGCAATGGATCGAGTAAAACTTACAGAAAATTGTAACGATGTCGCGACAAAGAGGTTTTGTGTCGCGACATCCTTGGCAGGATGTTGTTGTCTCAACATTGAGGTTGTGTTGCGACACACGTTGGAATTTTTTAGCCTTGGGGTATTCTGCTTGTTGTGTCGCGACATCGAGCCAGTTTACTCGATTTCTTAAGTATGTTGTCGATGTTGTGACACAAAAGTGCTGTAACACCCCAAACCCGGCCTAGACGTTATGGCCAAATCTGGTGTGTCACATTGAAGTGTTTTTCGAAAACCGTGTTTTCATTGAAAACCCTTCTTGAAAATTTAAAACTTCTTGCCATTTAAAACTTGTACAAAACCTCAGTTTGCGTTTGTTTATTTTCAACCGTGGTTTATTAAAAAGTTATTCCCTTTTTAAAATGTTATTACCTTTAAAACCTTATTTTTTGCGGAAGCTTAATTTAAAACAAATGATTTACAGAATCGTGATATTTAAAATTGAGTTGCAGAAACGTAGCGTTTGAAAAACAGTTATTTTTTTGGAAAACCGTGATCTACTTTTAATAGATAGAAAGCGTAATAAACTGAAAATCCCAAATTAAAAACCAAAAATTAAAAGAGGCCTTATTACAACCCAATAAGAAAGCGATTTAAGTAAGGTAAAATAGAAGACTAAAATTTAAAGTTGTTCATAGTGTGGCCACCTCTGAGTCCTCCAGTACGTCGAACCGCCTATTGAGGATTTCCTGAAAAATTAAAAAGAGGGGGTGAGTTTGTGAAAACTCAGTGTGTAGAACCCTCATCGATCATAAAGCATGCATCACATCAATGTGGGCCTAAGCCCAACACAGTAACTGTGGCATTTGGGCCTTAGCCCATAATAGCCTCAGTTGGGCCTGAACTCATATCTAATTTCACATATCACATCTATTTGGGCCTAAGCCCATCTCGATATCAGAATCAGTATATTCAATGCATGAATACCCAAACCAACCCTGCACTCCATCTCCTGTCCAACCCTGCACTCCTGTGGGGATTTAATCGACCCACCCATCCCTACACTCCTTATGTAGCACCGGTTGCAGCACTAACCAATATTGCAGTAGGGCTGCCAATCACATAGTCGGCTTAAAGCCATCGGTGGATCCACAGTTGTCAAGCGACCATGCGACCCTAACAAATCATATACTTCCTCCAAAACAATAATCCCATCCCCCATGCAGCAAAAAATCACATGAATGCAACCATATCATAAATAGCATACAATAACAATCATATAACATGTAGGGCCATTTTAGTCATTTTGCCCTTTAGGGGCATAACAGTCATTTTACCCTACAGGGGCATTATGGTAATTTTACAACATTTCCAAAGGTCTACAATTGCCTCGAGCGACACAGATAACATATAGGACCAAAACGGTGTATTTGGGCCCACAACCCAATATTCGACCCAAGTGGGCCCACACACTCGTGTGGCCCATTTAGCCCGAAACTGCCTTTGGCCATGTGATCGTCATGGCCGGCTCATTATTTCCTATCCATCCACAAAATTTACTCGCGTAGGGCTCAAGGGCCCATTGGGCCCTACTCGGCCCATTCCGGTCCATTTGGCCCCAAAAACGGCCTAAGCCCATGAGAACACTCATGATGGCCTCAACTATCTAACGCCCATATTCGTGGGCTCGGTCCACCACACGTGCAATCGTACGCTCGTGTGGCATCATTCGCTAGTACTTCAGCTTTTCGACATTTTGTCGATCTACGATCAGAAGGAGTGTGGTTACACACCTGATCGCGAAGCACACCACGAATCCCTAGCACCGAACATACCATATTCAAAACTAACGGTTAGTCAGTCGATCAATACAATTATTCTTTCTTTTTTCCAAACACATGCCGAAATCACATTGATACTTGCCTTAGTCTATCGAGATTTGATAAGTCCCCACTAACTGTTAGCAAGAATTGATTTCCTTGCTGCAATTATAGTCAAAATTGAGAGTAGGCCCTCGGCCGCTTTTGGAACACGCGCCCCTCTTTACTCCTCGAGAACGCCTAGGTATCAACTAACATTAGTCTAAGGGAAGAGAGAGGATTCAGCAGAAGGGAAAAAGAATCATACTAGTAACAAAAATCCATTTAAGGAATTACCATAACTTACACTTAATCTCGGCAAACAGAGGAGAAGAACCCGCAGCCTTGTGATAGGAGAACAGAAATGAGAGTAAATTCGGCAATAGATGAAAGAGAGATAGCAGGGTATTCGACTTTTACACACTTATGAACAAATGATAGCAATGTTAAACAAAAGGGAAATTCGGCTCAAGAGAAGTAAATGGGGAAAAATAAAAAAGAAAATATGTAGAAGAAGAGAAGAGAGGCAATTGATCAAGGAAAGAAAATAGGCAGAAATGGTACAAAAAGATGCCTAAATGGTAACACAGAAACGACTAAGAAGAAAGTAGAGTGAAACAGAGCAAAAAAAATGCACGAGAGGTCACCTTTAGTGTAGTTTCAGTAGCATCCAGAATAAGAGAAAAGTAGCTTCGGTTTGGTAACTAAACTGATCAAAAGAAAAGAAAAAACAAAACTCAACAAAGCCAAAATATGCACCAAAATCCCCCTTGGCCGAATTTCTTGAGTGCTACACTCAAATTTCGGCTCCAACCTCCTCCAATTCCTCATTTTTCTCATCCATTTTCTCCTCCAAATCTTTACCAACTTTTATCCCTATCCCATGAATCACTCCCCCAAGACCGATTCCACAACCACCTTAGCAAAACTCCACTCCAACTCAAACACTAGGCATCCCATCAGCAAAATAAATACTCCATTGCTTATCCCAAGACTTGAACCTCAGACCTCTTGCCAACTGCAGCGCCACCTTGCCACTAGACCACCCACTCTCTTTGTGTCACATTTTACCTTCAATAAATTAAAAGGTCTAAAGGCCAAAGTCTAGGTTCCTTTAAAAGAAAAACCAAAACAATTTGCAAGAGCCAAGATTTGAACCCAGGCTCCCTTGCAACCTTAATGATGCCACAACCACTAGACCACATGCTTCCTTGTGTCATTTTTTCCCTAACAATATTCTTAAAGCCTACTTACTTACATCCAGGGTTTTATTCACTTAAAACCAAAATTTTTCTAAAGCCCAGGTTTGAACCCAAGACTTCTCCAATACTTCTCAGGACCCTTAACCACCAAAGCAGGCATACTTTTATGTTACTCACATGCACAGCTAAATTCCAATTCATCCGACACGCGAAGCCCATTTCTTCTAGGCCTAAAATTCAAGGCGTTACAAGTGCCATGTTGCGACACCGACTCTGTTTCATCCCCAATTCTCAATTCTCAAAGTGTTTCAATTTATATTAAACATCAATTTAAATAAAGATTAGATTCTAAATTATTGGTTAGTTAAAAGTACAAAAAATATACATAAATTTAAAATTTAATTAAAAAATGTTATGTCTTGTTGCTGGATCCATCCATCAGTCCTATTAACGAACACATGGATTCTCCTTTGGTTTCGTTTCTATCGGTATTCATCTAGCTTCCATCGTGCCACTCCACCTTCCTTCGCTTATCTCGTTCTCTGTATTTGCTTTTTCGACCTACACTAATCATAGAAAAAACCATTCCTAGTTCAAGGTAATTTGGGTTTTGTATAGACATTTCATAACATTGTTTCCCTAATGTTTCCCTGTTTATCTCATTCTGTTGATGAACACATTTAAAAAATTCTGTCTTACCATTAATCTTTATAGTTAACTCATTATTTTCTAGGTCAATGGTAGACCTTGAGTTGCTAAAAATGGTCTACCCAACAGAATGGGCATCTCATGGTCCTCTTAAAAAAAAAATCTAGAATTACGAAATCAACTGGAACGATAAAACTTCTCACTTTCACCAACACATCTTCAAGTACCCCCTTCGGTTGTGCTAAAGGCCTACCGACTAATTATAGTGTGATCCAGGTATTTTTAAGCTCTCCTAACACTAGTCTTTCATATATAGATAGTGGAATTAAATTAATACTGACTCCTAAATTACACAGAGCCTTGCTAAAGTGAATATCCCCTATCCTTATAGGTATTGTAAAACTCCTTAGATCTTTCAATTTTGGAGGAATCTGTTTAGATATTATCGCACTACAGGATGCTTCTATATTAACATGCTCTCCTGTTTTAATTTTCCTACGCCTGGACATAATTTCTTTTAAATACCTAACGTATTTAGGAACTTTTTCAATTAAATCTATTAAAGGTAGGTTAACATTTAGAAATTTAAATAAGTTTAGGAAACTTACGAACTTTGCTTCATCCCGTTTTCGCTTATCTTCTAACCATGAAGGGAATGGTAACATTGTTAGTGCAGATTCCTTGATTGGCTCTTTCTCTGGCTTAGCTGCTAGCTTGGCTACCTCTTATGGTTTTGGTTTAATTTTAGCTAGTTGCAGGTTCTCTTGATGATCTTCAGAATCCTCTTTGTTCTCCTCTTGAGTTGGGTTTTGATTTGCCACAAATTGATGTGGCAAATTAGGCTTTTTTGACGCATTTAAGGTGTTTTTTCTTGAGAAAAATAGAGTTTTCAGCATAGTTTTTCGTTATGTTCATATTTTCGGGTAATAACTAAAAATGTCTCGTTTTTCTCTTTTTTTTTTACCCAAATTGGCTGGCTGATAGTGCCATTTGGAGGCCTAACGCGTGTTTGAGTGTTGTAGGGATGTAATGGCCTGATTTTAGGTTTAGTTGAAATAGTGGTTTCGGGACCACAAATTCGACATAGTAAAGTTTATTTTTATTACATTTTTATGGTTTATAGTTTTACGAAATGATTTCCTGAAAATTTCGTTCGAAAATTTTGACGATTGGGCACTTAATTTAGTAAAAAGGACTAAACTAAAAAAAATGCAAAAGTTGAGTTCTACATGCTTCAGGCGTCTAATTGCTATGAAATTTTAAATTAGAGGTGTAACGCCCTAAATTTGGGCCTAGTAGAATTGGGCCCATTGGGCTTTAGGCACAGGAGCGTTTAAAAATTTTTGAGAACAAGAGAACGTCTTTAATGCAAGTTAGATCTATTAGGTGAGTGATTTTGGAAGGTTAGAGGGCTTCTATGAAGTCCCGGGTTCAAACTTTGGCTTTAGGGAAATTTTGGTTTTAGGTGAATAAAACCCTGGAAGTTAGTAGTAGGCTTTAAGAATAAAATGTGGAGAAAAATGACACAAGGAAGGGAGTGGTCTAGTGGCAAGGCGTCATTAAGGGGATAAGTGAGTGCTTGGGTTCAAGTTTTGGCGCTTGCATTTCATTTTGATTTATTTTTAAGTGAACTTAGACTTTGGCCCATACGTTTATATTTAGTTGCGCATACTTTAAGACACAAGAGGAGCTTGTGGCCTAGTGGTTAGCGGCATAGATTATGCTACATGGGAGCCTGGGTTTGAATCTCATGAGTAGCAAAAAGGGGATATTTATTTTGCTAAGTTGAGGCAGCAAGAGTTTGTGTTGGATTTAAACTCTATTGAAGGAGGGATCCCACATCGGAAAGCTAGCAAGAGGGAAGGTGAGAAGCTGGCTATAAATGGAGCTGTCTATGAGGAGGGGAAGCATACCTAGTTGGCGTTGGGCATAGGAGCATTCGGAGCGCGGATTAGCTTCAGATTCCTATCAGGTGTGTATTTCGCCCTACTCTAGTTGTAGAGCGGCAAATGCTGAAATGCCGGTCACACGGCGATGGTAGCCACACGAGCGTGTGGACCCATTTGGGCTGAGAATGGGCCTTAGGCCCATTCGCATCGTTATCTCTGTTTAGAATACCCTTGGTTTACAAAGTTACCAAAATACCCCTGGTTTACAAAATTACCGAAACACCAGCATACCTGGTTGGCGTTGGGCATAGGAGCATTCGGAGCGCGGATTAGCTTCAGATTCCTATCAGGTGTGTATTTCGCCCTACTCTAGTTGTAGAGCGGCAAATGCCGAAATGCCGATCACACGGCGATGGTAGCCACACGAGCGTGCGAGCCACACGAGCGCGTGGACCAATTTGGGCCGAGAATTGGCCTTAGGCCCATTCGCATCGTTATCTCTGTTTAGAATACCCTTGGTTTACAAAGTTACCAAAATACCCCTGGTTTGCAAAATTACCGAAACACCACTGGTTTACAAAATTACTAAAATACCCCTGGTTTGCAAAATTACCGAAATACCATTGGTTTGCAAAATTCCCGAAATACCCCCGATTTACAAAATTACTGAAATAACCTCGGTATACGAAATTATTGAAATGCCCCCAGTTTGCAAAATTACCGAAATACCCCCAATTTATGAAATTACAAAAATACCCCTAGTTTGCAAAATTACCAAAGTACCCCTGATTTGTAAAATTACCAAAATACCCCGATTCGTAAAATTACCGAAATACCCTCGAGTTGCAAAATTACCGAAATACCCCTGATTTACGAAATTACTGAAATACCCCTAGTTTACAAAATTACCGAAATACCCCTAGTTTGTGAAATTATCGAAATACCCCTGATTTGTAAAATTAGCAAAATACCTCCGATTAGCAAAATTATTGAAATACCCCCGATTTGCAAAATTACTAAAATACCCCCGGTTTGCAAAATAACTGAAATACCCCCGATTAGCAAAATAACTAAAATACCCCCAATTTGTGAAATTACTGAAATATCTTCGGTTTGTGAAATTATCGAAATACCCTCGATTTGCAAAATTACCGAAATACCCCCAGTTTGCAAAATTATTGAAATACCCCCGATTTGTAAAATTACCAAAATACCTTAGTTTGTGAAATTACTGAAACACCCTCGATGGGTAAATTACCAAAATACCCCCAAGGGGTGAAATTACCATTTTACCCCTAAACGACAAAATGACCGTTGTACCCTCGTGGTAGTACTAGCGTTGTATGTATTAATTGTATGATTGATTATGTTTGAGATGCGTTGCATACATGGATTGGTTATGAGTAGAATTACCGAACTACCCCTGTAGGGTAGAATTACCGAAATACCCTTATAGAGTAAAATGATTGATTTGCCCTTGTAGGTAAATGATCGACTTGTGCAATGAGTGGGCTAATTTGACTATGGTTGTAACACCCTGTAATCAAATGTAACACCCTGTAATCAAATGTAACACCCTTTACCCGAAACCCTTGCCGGAATCGAGTACGTGGTATTACTAGACGTGACCATTAACTCTGGGAGTAAAATTTTTAAAGCTGTCCAACTGCGTCACGCAGACTAACTCGGTCATAACTCGAGTTACAAAACTCGAAATTGGGATCCGTAAATTTTCCTTGAAACTAAACTCATATAACTATTCACCACAATTTTTCCAGAATTTTTCATGTGGCCAATTAGTACAGTTTATTCTTCAAATTTACCCTTATTACACTGTTGGACAATTCTGACCTGTCCCTATAAAACTGCAGTTATCTTATTTTACAAATTTTCTATGATGTTCTTGTTTATACCAATGAAAAATAGATTCATTTAGGGTTCTACACATATAAACCATGATTCCTAATTATTTTTGTACAATTTATAACAATATTTCCAAAACAAAACAGGAAAACCAAAGCCATTCGGAACCAGTCTCACTAAACTTTAAATACCTCATAACATAAAATTTCTTTTTCCTACTTTGTTTATTTCTTATAAAAATAGACATAATAAACTTTAATTCTATATCTTATTCACTCTCTAATTCCATTTCTCCTATTTTTGGTGATTTTTCAAAGTTCACGTTACTGCTGTGACCAAAAATTGTTTCATTTAAACTCCAAACATTAGTTATACTTATACACAAGGGTATAGCCATTTTCGCATGGCTTATACAAATATATACAACTTCAACACCAGCAATATCGAAACTAGACTATACATGCCACGTAACTAAATCTCCAAGCATTTATTTACCGAAGCAAAAATTGGATAGTGTGATGAGATCTCCTTTGACTTCCAACCCGAACAAGTCTTTGAATCTCTATAAACATAGGAAAATTACACAAAGTAAGCTTTAAAAGCTTAGTAAGCCATAAGCAAATAATTCATCATAGAACCATATATAGTTCAATTCAAAAAGGGCGACTTTAATTAATAACATACACATATACAATCACTGTTCCTCGTTAAGTAACTTCACTTACTCATAATTCATATCATCATTCGTAAACTTTCACCTCTTATAGCCTTAAGGCCAAACACTCATACATTCAATAATAGATTTCACATCGATCTGTAAATCATTTTTCCCATCTCAAACATTTAATATATACACATACATTTGTTCACGTATATACATATTAACTACCAAATTTTCCTTTCAACATCTAAACTTACTTATTAGATCAAATACACATGATTCATTATACCATCACTTATGGCCCAATATACTAGTTTAATCCATTATCATATATATATAAGACCAATCATCCAAAGTTAATTACACTATCACATGTACTCATATATTCGAATTTAATATAATATCACATACAACCACTTTTGCACAAATTCAATTCATCATCCCATATACACATACCTTTGTGACCGAACCTATAAGGTCAATTAAATCAACATTCAATTTAAACTTGTAAGTAAGCATTACTTCAAATTAATTCCATTGCTTAAAACTTACTCAAGTAGTTCCTTGAACATATCAATTATCATCCCTCACATTCGGTAATAGCAATTATAATTGTAAACATTTCAATTCAGCATGAATAATTTACATTTATTTGAAATTAAGAACAACCATTTACTTATAGACTTACACATACCTGAACATCGAACTTATTTACCGAATTTAAGTTCCACATCATCAAAAATCTATTTAAGCATATACTTATAATAATTCACCGGCATATAGCCTGCTAGGCATAAAGCCCGATATTATCCACCGGCACAAAGCCTGCTAGGCTTAAAGCCCGATATTATCCACCGGCACAAAGCCTGCTAGGCTTAAAGCCCGATATTATCCACCGGCACAAAGCCTGCTAGGCTTAAAGCCCGATATTATCCACCGGCACAAAGCCTGCTAGGCTTGAAGCCCGATATTATCCACCGGCACAAAGCCTGAATATCATATTATAAAGCTATTTCACAACCAATTCATATATCGAAACTTTTATATACTTCATAATCTTTGTACGAATTTTTCGAACATCATATCTCGAGCTTGTTACTTATCCACATTCATATATACATTCATAAAGCTTAAACCTCAACCACATAGGTACATATATTTTCAGTAAAAATTATATACATCAATTTAGATAAATTCTATGCAATACGGTTGCTTAAAAACTTACCTCGACAGTTGTCGAATTAAGCTTCCCGGCTACTCGTTAATTTCCTTGATCCAAAACCTTTCCCTTTTTGTACTTGATCTAAATAATTTAAATTTGAGCTCATTCAATACTTTTCTACTCGATTTAGCCATAAACGAATAAGGGACAATTATAAATTCGACCTTGATATTTCACATGTTACCCAATTATAAACAAAGTTTATAATTATTCAAAATCATGCCAATTTATTCACTAATTAGTTAAGGCCGATTATTTTCCCTAGTTCATTTAAGTTCCATATGAGACTCAATTTAATCCAAACTTAAGATTTCTCCCAAATTTTACACATAATAGCACATTCCTTCCTCATAGCCGAACCTACCTAATAACCATATAAATTCATACTAATTATTTAACAAGTTTAATACCATTATTCTTCATCTCATTTAAAAAATATTGAGTCTCAAAACCAAATTAACAGATATTTGCAAGCATACTTAAGTCACATATTGACCAAACATTCAATCTCACTTTTCAACTTAATTCGTGGCTAATCCACCAATTAAACACATATGCTTGTCTCATTATAAAATCATAACTATCACATATAAACTCATACATACATGTATACTTTATGCTTTAATCTCCCATGACTATATATATGTATATATTCGGCTTAAACATTATCAAGTCACCAACCATTTCCTTTGGATATGTCATATCTCAATTTAATATATCTTGTATCTCAAAGTATCACTATTTTAAAAATACACATTTCATACAATTAATTTTAAATCATCAAGAAACCACTTATAATCTGTCAACTTATACAATTTCCATTATTACATTCGGCAAATGGGAAAATTAATACACTTGCCACCAAATTTTTCTTAGGCATATTATATAGTATACAAATTCAATCAACCTAATTGTTTAAGAAAAATACCAAACATATAAAATTTGAGCTTAACCCTTAGGAACCGAATTTTTCTTAGCTTCCTACAAGTCCATACTATTCTCTTATTTAGCATTCTACACCCTCCCTTTTGAGTTTTCACAATTTAAGTCCTCTTACTCTTTTCATTCAAAATTTCTATCCAATACATAATAGCTTCATACACATGCACGCCATTTCACCATCAAGCTCAACAAAGTAAGATTTTCCATCCATGGTCGATTCTCTATTATGCTTTATACACTAAAATTCTTACATGGGCTGGATAGTATGTAGGATAACTAACTCAAAATGTATAGATTGCTAGAAATCAAACTCAATTACTAACCTCAAAGAAGCATGCAATGACCGAAATGAAGAGCCAAATTTTTCCCCCATCTTTCCCTTGTTAACATTCGGCAGGATGAAGAACAAAAGAAGAAAGATGAATTTTTCTATCATCTTTTATGCTTTTCCTTTATTTTAATCACATACTAAAATATTATTATTATTACCCCACTTACTAAAATAACTAATACAAAACATTAATCAAACACCATGCCGTCCACCTACTAGTTTTTAGGGCAATTTGACATGCAAAACCATTTATTCAAGAAACAATTCAATTAAGCCCTTCAACTAAATAAATACTATTTTAACTATTTAGTCCTTTCACTTAAATTAGTCACCCAAACACACAAATTAATAAATAATATTTTTATCACATACTTATTCACATAACATAGACATCAATTTAATAATAAAATACATATATATATATATATTAATTCGGATTCGTGGTCCCGAAACCACCGTTTCGATTAGGGTCATAATTGGGCTGTTACAACTCCTCCCCCCTAAAGGAATTTTCGTCCTCGAAAATCTTACCAGAAGGTAGATTAAGGATTTGCTTCCACACAATACATTTCTAATTCACACCTGGCTTCAGATTTCAAATCTCTTAAATCTCACAATTGAAATTCTGATCTGACTTTCGCTGTACTTCACCTCTAGCTAAGACTGC
This sequence comes from Gossypium australe, assembly GCA_005393395.2. NCBI lineage: Eukaryota > Viridiplantae > Streptophyta > Magnoliopsida > Malvales > Malvaceae > Gossypium > Gossypium australe. The sequence goes on from CM016617.1 coordinate 52,455,349, forward strand.
TTATGACTTATCAAATTGTTTTCATTTCTACTCAATTTCTTTGACTATATTAATCCTGTGGATCATTTTCTCACAAAACTCGATCCTGAAATAATAGAGTTCGGTAACTGCTTATAATACTGACAGTCTTTCTCAGTTGCTTTGAAACTCTAAAACACAATGACAAATAAATATTATCCTGGCTGTTAAGGAAGCATTTGAACACAGAAAAGAATCAAATATGATTTTAGTAGCAACCACTGTAGAGACATAACTTCTATAACTCTGAGGATAGTACTACTGTAGTCTCACATTTCAAGCCAGAAGTTATAACCATAATAAACATAGTCATCTCTGTCATAAGGAGATCTCTTGCAGATAATCACATAGAATCATAGGAAAAACCGAAATAGTGAAATTTCAACATATGGAGCTATATAGGATATCTAAAAATTATAACCCATATAGAATGATATCAATTTCAATGTTATCCCAAAAAATGTCCAGAAAGAACAATGTCACTCATAAATACTTAAATCCTCAGTAACAAAAGCAATATAATCTTCATGGAGATTCAACAGAACAATAATCAGTAGGAACAAAATTTTAACTTCATACAGATTTTACCGTCGACTTTCATATCCACACAATGGAATAAATTATCAGAGAAAGGCATAACAATGGCGAACATAACCCAAACAGATCAACGTTGCTTTCGTCTATTAATATGTTTAGCTAATGTTCTCATATGATAAGACTTCCCTTCTGAAATTAAACAGTCACATATATTTCTGAGGATAAATGTACACATGGAAGGCCCAGAAGGAATTATAGTAACTGCCCGACTGTAACATAGCCATCGCACTTAGCCATCAATACAATTCAAACATTATTCAACTGTCTAATCCTGACATAATTAAGTTCATATTATCCCATCTATAACAGAAATCAATCCAGAGAAGCTTCTAGTTGATACTTTCTTTAGATAACATACCTGAATAGGTCATTTAATCGAAGTCAACTTCTTCTGTAAGAGTGACTTTACATTATTTAAATAGTTTTTTTTTTTTTTTTTGAACTATCCAATATCTATTTTAATACTATCTTCATTTGTTGATTCAATCTCTTTTCTGACAGCGTATTAATCTTCCGAACACGGACTTTTGTAACTCCACACTCGTGAGCTTATTCAGCCCAACTCTTATAGATTTCATTATAACATTTCACTGATAAGGGGGTGAGGATAATAAAGTCTCAAATTTAACTCGCACAAAAATGCGCATAACACATACTATCACAATAGCCAGATCATCTCTAATTTCACATTCTCAAAACGTTTAATAACCATTTTGTTATAATCACTTTTGTTCTTAACACATAGTTCATAAGCCAACGCAAATCACTAATTCGCAATCAAATTTCTTATATAGCGTCATAGCTCAAATGTCATAACTCATATGCTCATATAACTATAACATTTATCAATAACAAAAATGTCATGCACTTTGATTCATACCTTTACGAGTGTCAACTCATCACTAATATATTTTCACTCAAACATTTGAGTATACATTCCATACTATCGGAATTTAGCTTGGTTGGAAAGCATATCCGTCTAATTAAAACAATTTTAGACAGAGTCGGGAGATATCACACTATCGCGGGTTAAATATGGCATGTATAGCTAGACTCACACACGCTACGTTAGTCCTAGAATCGACTAAACCGTAGCTCTGATACCAATCAAATGTAACACCCTGTAATCAAATGTAACACCCTGTAATCAAATGTAACACCCTTTACCCGAAACCCTTGCCGGAATCGAGTACGTGGTATTACTAGACGTGACCATTAACTCTGGGAGTAAAATTTTTAAAGCTGTCCAACTGCGTCACGCAGACTAACTCGGTCATAACTCGAGTTACAAAACTCGAAATTGGGATCCGTAAATTTTCCTTGAAACTAAACTCATATAACTATTCACCACAATTTTTCCAGAATTTTTCATGTGGCCAATTAGTACAGTTTATTCTTCAAATTTACCCTTATTACACTGCTGGACAATTCTGACCTGTCCCTATAAAACTGCAGTTATCTTATTTTACAAATTTTCTATGATGTTCTTGTTTATACCAATGAAAAATAGATTCATTTAGGGTTCTACACATATAAACCATGATTCCTAATTATTTTTGTACAATTTATAACAATATTTCCAAAACAAAACAGGAAAACCAAAGCCATTCGGAACCAGTCTCACTAAACTTTAAATACCTCATAACATAAAATTTCTTTTTCCTACTTTGTTTATTTCTTATAAAAATAGACATAATAAACTTTAATTCTATATCTTATTCACTCTCTAATTCCATTTCTCCTATTTTTGGTGATTTTTCAAAGTTCACGTTACTGCTGTGACCAAAAATTGTTTCATTTAAACTCCAAACATTAGTTATACTTATACACAAGGGTATAGCCATTTTCGCATGGCTTATACAAATATATACAACTTCAACACCAGCAATATCGAAACTAGACTATACATGCCACGTAACTAAATCTCCAAGCATTTATTTACCGAAGCAAAAATTGGATAGTGTGATGAGATCTCCTTTGACTTCCAACCCGAACAAGTCTTTGAATCTCTATAAACATAGGAAAATTACACAAAGTAAGCTTTAAAAGCTTAGTAAGCCATAAGCAAATAATTCATCATAGAACCATATATAGTTCAATTCAAAAAGGGCGACTTTAATTAATAACATACACATATACAATCACTGTTCCTCGTTAAGTAACTTCACTTACTCATAATTCATATCATCATTCGTAAACTTTCACCTCTTATAGCCTTAAGGCCAAACACTCATACATTCAATAATAGATTTCACATCGATCTGTAAATCATTTTTCCCATCTCAAACATTTAATATATATACACATACATTTGTTCACGTATATACATATTAACTACCAAATTTTCCTTTCAACATCTAAACTTACTTATTAGATCAAATACACATGATTCATTATACCATCACTTATGGCCCAATATACTAGTTTAATCCATTATCATATATATATAAGACCAATCATCCAAAGTTAATTACACTATCACATGTACTCATATATTCGAATTTAATATAATATCACATACAACCACTTTTGCACAAATTCAATTCATCATCCCATATACACATACCTTTGTGACCGAACCTATAAGGTCAATTAAATCAACATTCAATTTAAACTTGTAAGTAAGCATTACTTCAAATTAATTCCATTGCTTAAAACTTACTCAAGTAGTTCCTTGAACATATCAATTATCATCCCTCACATTCGGTAATAGCAATTATAATTGTAAACATTTCAATTCAGCATGAATAATTTACATTTATTTGAAATTAAGAACAACCATTTACTTATAGACTTACACATACCTGAACATCGAACTTATTTACCGAATTTAAGTTCCACATCATCAAAAATCTATTTAAGCATATACTTATAATAATTCACCGGCATATAGCCTGCTAGGCATAAAGCCCGATATTATCCACCGGCACAAAGCCTGCTAGGCTTAAAGCCCGATATTATCCACCGGCACAAAGCCTGCTAGGCTTAAAGCCCGATATTATCCACCGGCACAAAGCCTGCTAGGCTTAAAGCCCGATATTATCCACCGGCACAAAGCCTGCTAGGCTTGAAGCCCGATATTATCCACCGGCACAAAGCCTGAATATCATATTATAAAGCTATTTCACAACCAATTCATATATCGAAACTTTTATATACTTCATAATCTTTGTACGAATTTTTCGAACATCATATCTCGAGCTTGTTACTTATCCACATTCATATATACATTCATAAAGCTTAAACCTCAACCACATAGGTACATATATTTTCAGTAAAAATTATATACATCAATTTAGATAAATTCTATGCAATACGGTTGCTTAAAAACTTACCTCGACAGTTGTCGAATTAAGCTTCCCGGCTACTCGTTAATTTCCTTGATCCAAAACCTTTCCCTTTTTGTACTTGATCTAAATAATTTAAATTTGAGCTCATTCAATACTTTTCTACTCGATTTAGCCATAAACGAATAAGGGACAATTATAAATTCGACCTTGATATTTCACATGTTACCCAATTATAAACAAAGTTTATAATTATTCAAAATCATGCCAATTTATTCACTAATTAGTTAAGGCCGATTATTTTCCCTAGTTCATTTAAGTTCCATATGAGACTCAATTTAATCCAAACTTAAGATTTCTCCCAAATTTTACACATAATAGCACATTCCTTCCTCATAGCCGAACCTACCTAATAACCATATAAATTCATACTAATTATTTAACAAGTTTAATACCATTATTCTTCATCTCATTTAAAAATATTGAGTCTCAAAACCAAATTAACAGATATTTGCAAGCATACTTAAGTCACATATTGACCAAACATTCAATCTCACTTTTCAACTTAATTCGTGGCTAATCCACCAATTAAACACATATGCTTGTCTCATTATAAAATCATAACTATCACATATAAACTCATACATACATGTATACTTTATGCTTTAATCTCCCATGACTATATATATGTATATATTCGGCTTAAACATTATCAAGTCACCAACCATTTCCTTTGGATATGTCATATCTCAATTTAATATATCTTGTATCTCAAAGTATCACTATTTTAAAAATACACATTTCATACAATTAATTTTAAATCATCAAGAAACCACTTATAATCTGTCAACTTATACAATTTCCATTATTACATTCGGCAAATGGGAAAATTAATACACTTGCCACCAAATTTTTCTTAGGCATATTATATAGTATACAAATTCAATCAACCTAATTGTTTAAGAAAAAATACCAAACATATAAAATTTGAGCTTAACCCTTAGGAACCGAATTTTTCTTAGCTTCCTACAAGTCCATACTATTCTCTTATTTAGCATTCTACACCCTCCCTTTTGAGTTTTCACAATTTAAGTCCTCTTACTCTTTTCATTCAAAATTTCTATCCAATACATAATAGCTTCATACACATGCACGCCATTTCACCATCAAGCTCAACAAAGTAAGATTTTCCATCCATGGTCGATTCTCTATTATGCTTTATACACTAAAATTCTTACATGGGCTGGATAGTATGTAGGATAACTAACTCAAAAATGTATAGATTGCTAGAAATCAAACTCAATTACTAACCTCAAAGAAGCATGCAATGACCGAAATGAAGAGCCAAATTTTTCCCCCATCTTTCCCTTGTTAACATTCGGCAGGATGAAGAACAAAAGAAGAAAGATGAATTTTTCTATCATCTTTTATGCTTTTCCTTTATTTTAATCACATACTAAAATATTATTATTATTACCCCACTTACTAAAATAACTAATACAAAAACATTAATCAAACACCATGCCGTCCACCTACTAGTTTTTAGGGCAATTTGACATGCAAAACCATTTATTCAAGAAACAATTCAATTAAGCCCTTCAACTAAATAAATACTATTTTAACTATTTAGTCCTTTCACTTAAATTAGTCACCCAAACACACAAATTAATAAATAATATTTTTATCACATACTTATTCACATAACATAGACATCAATTTAATAATAAAATACATATATATATATATTAATTCGGATTCGTGGTCCCGAAACCACCGTTTCGATTAGGGTCATAATTGGGCTGTTACAATGGTTGTATGACTGGTATGCTTTTATTACATGTTTAAATAATTGTTACTGAGCATGGCCATTTTGCATACATGTGTAATGATTGAGCATGACATACACGACATATTGCATGGGGTTGGGATTATTAATACGGATGAAGTACTAATAGGATCGCATGGTTGCTTGATGACTGTGGATCCATCGAAGGCTGTATAGCCACCGCAGGCTTTTTAGCCACCGAGCAGCCATGCTGCACTGATAATGTTACTGAGGGCTGTGTGCCATTAATATGGCTTCGTGTCGTAATTATGGGCTTTGTGCCAATACCAAAGGCTTTGTGTCGATATTATGGCTTTGTGCCAATCGTATTTACCGTGGCTATGTGCCTAACTTATATATCGACGACTCTGTGTCAATCATATTTACCCAAGGTGTGTGCCGATTATATTACCGTTGCTGATGGTTATGTGCCAAACATAATACAGTCACTAATGGATTTGTGCCAATTGTAGTACCGCTACTGAAGGCATTTTAACCACCGAGCAGCCATGCTGCATCGATAAGTTAGTGCTGCAACTGGTGCTACATACGGAGTGTAGGGATGGGTGGGTCAATTAAATCCCCATAGGAGTGTATGGTTGGACAAGAGACGGAGTGCAGGGTTGGTATGGGCATTAATGCATTGCATATATGGATTTTAATATTGAGATGGGCTTAGGCCCAGATAAATATGATATGTGACATTTGATATGGGTTAAGGCCCAATTGCCACCGTTACTGAAATGTGCTTCGGCCCGGATTGCTATGATTTATGTTCTCACTGACGAGGGTTGTACACACTGAGTTTTCGTAAACTCACCCCCTCTTTTTAACTTTTCTCAAGTAATCCTCTGTAGGCGGTTCGACGAACTGGAGGACTTGGAGGTAGCCACACTACGAGCAGTTCCGGATTTTCATATTCTACTTATTTTTATTTTAATTTGGGTTATTATTGTAACAAGGCCTCTCTTAAATTCTGGTTTTCAGTTTTGGATTTTTAGTTTATTATGTTTTAAATCTGCTCAACATTTAATCGCGGTTTTCCAAAACAATATCTGTTTTCAAAACACTACACTTTCGCAACTGAGTTGTAAATATCACGTTTTCATAAGTCAATTGTTTTAAATTAAGCTTCCGCATCGAACAAGGTTTTGAAGGTAATGACTTCTTAATAAATGTCAATTATTAATAACAATCGCAAACTGAGGTGGACTTTAGTTTTAAATATCAAGAAGGGTTTTCAATGAAAACGCGATTTTCGAAAAATACCTCGATATGACACGCCAGATTTGGAACTAACTTCTAGGCCGGGTTTGGGGTGTTACAAGAGGTCTTTAGTTGGTAATTAGAGCATTGGATAAATTAGTGGACAAAAATGGACATGGTGAGATAAAATTTCAAAGTTTTAAGTGAAGGGCATTTTGGTTATTTGGTAATTAAATGAATTAAAAAGCAAAATCAAGCCAAAATTGTAACACCCCAAACCCGGCCAAGAAGTTAGGCCCAAATTTGGCGTGTCACATTGAAGAGTTTTTCGAAAACCATGCTTTCATTAGAAACCCTTTTTCAAGAATTTAAAACTTTCTGCCATGTAAAACCTCAGATTTCGTTTGCTTATCTTCAAAACGTAGTTTATTAAAAGTCATTCTCTTGCAAAATCATTATTACTTTCAAAACCCTGATTGTTGCGGAAGTTTGATTCAAGCATTTGTGAATACGTGATATTTTGAAAACAGTGGTTATAGTTTGAAAAACCCGTGTTTAACAGACCAGCAGTTTGTAATTTAAAGAAATACCAAATAAAAGTTAAAAAAAACCAATGGCCTTATTACAAAAATTATTAACCCAATAATTTAAAAAAACTAAATTAAACTAAAATCGCTAAGTTTAGTCTTTAAACCATATTCGATGTATGGCCACCTCCGAGTCCTCCACAGCTCCAAATCCTCTAAGGCTAGGGATTACCTGCACAGTTAAAAATGGGGCGAGTTTACGAAAACTCAGTGTGTAATCCCCTATTACGGTCACAATCTGGGCCTGAGCCCATACTGTATCAGTCTGGGCCTAAGCCCTATTCGGTAACAGTCTGGGCCTAAGCCCTATTCGATAACAAATTAGGCCAAAGCCCTATTTGGTAACAATCTAGGCCTAAGCCCCAAAATCATATCAATGCAATGAACATGTACCCAACCCATACTGTAATATCCCGAAATAGGGGTTGCGAGTTTGGTAAATAACTCGAGTGTTAGTAGGCCTCAAGAGTGGTTTGATGTGTTTTTAGAGTTCCTAAAACTCTCGGATTAAAATGGGACACTTTTGAAAATTTTGAAAATTTTGGGCTAAAAGTGAAATTTGGCTGAGGAGGCCTTAATAATAAATTTTGTAAAGTTTTGGACATGAAAGTCCAGGTAGCAAAGTGGCTTCCGTGTGCCACTTAAGGTTTGGCGCCAAGCATGGTCGAGGGTTCGAGTCTTAGGCGCAGCAAAAGCATTTTTTATTTTGTAAAAGGGCGCTGCATAAGGAGGCCTTAAAAAGAAATCGAGGTGATTTGAATCACAAAAAGGCGCCTGGCCGAGTGGTTGGGACGTTAGCAGCGAGAGAGAGACCTTCGCAAGGACTCGAGTTCGAGTCCTGAAGGCTGCGCTTTATCTTGTTTTTGCGTCAAGCAAGGGACGCATACAAGTAAAGCTTAAAAGAAATTCTGACGAGATTATAGCATGAAATTCAAAGTGGCCGAGTGGTTAAGGACTTTGCTAGGGAGTTGTGACTAGGAGGACTCGCGTTCGAGTCCTGGAATTCGCACTTGAAGCATTTCATTTTGCTTTGTGAAGGGAGCCAAGGCAAGGATAGTTTAAAAGAAATTCGCAATGAGTTATGGCATGAAAGTCTCAGTAGCGGAAATGGCAGGACGCTTGGGCAGGTTGCTTCAGGTCTCGGGTTCGAGACTTTGAGGGCGCACTTGGTTTTCCATTTTGGCCGGCGTGAGGAGTTAAGCCTGCATGGCACATGCAGCATGCACGCATGCAGCCTTGGGAGGGCTGCTCCTCCTTTTTATTTTAATTATTTTTGAAAGCATGGAATAATTTTGTTTGCTTGTGTATTATTATTTTATTATAATTTTTATTAGTTTAAGCAAGCATGGGTCTTGGCTTTGGAGAAAGGAAGCATGTGCGGCATGGGTTGGTTATCTTTATTGTGTTTTAATAATTTTTAATGCATGGGAAAAATGGATTAAAACAATAATAATTGATATTGGAACTTAGCAAAAGAAAGAGACATGTGCAGCATAGGGGTTGCCAATGTATGGCCATTTGAGGCATGGGGACTTTTTGGCCAGCTTTGAGTTTGGGAAAGGCATGGTCTATTGCATAATTTTGTTTTGTTTTCTTTCCCACTTGAGCATGGTCGGTTTGTGATGCAAAAGGGATGGCCGAATGAAGCCCTTTGGGACTTTGATGGTCGGCTTTGTGTGTAGTATAGAGAACTTGGCCAAAACCTTTTCTTTTGGTTTGTTTTCTTGACAATATTTGTGCATGGCCGATTGGAGATTGTTTCAAGGTCAAGTATGGTCGATTTTGTTGTAGCAAAGGAAGAGCCAAATTCATTGGTGAAGTGTCTAGTTTGCTATCGAATGTTATTTTATCTCTCTCTATCCTTTTTGACATAAGTTGAATCTTCTATGTTGATCCATAGCCGAAACTCAAGAGAGCTTTATTCTTCTTCTTTTGTTACAAGTTTGATGAGGCTAGAAAGCATTTTCGGCTAGCAAAAGTTTCCTTCATTTTGTTAGCCACATGTTCATTGCCATTTGAACCATAGCCTTTTCCTTCACTCCTTCTTTCTCTCCATTATTAGTGCCGAAACCCCTTACCCGAATCTTGATGGAAGGTGCTATCGACTAAGTGTTTGTGATCTCTTCAAATGTTGGTACGTACTCCTCTTACGTAGTTGGTTTCTTCTCTCTTTCTTTTTGTATGCCGAAATCAAGGCTAGATCTTGATTTCTAAGAATGGCCAAATAAGCTTAAGGCCATATTGATGTGATTCTTTTGTGCCAACTTTAGAGAACACTAAAGGAGCCTTGTGGGTTTCGGCTATTCAAGGAAAATTGGTAACTACTAAGGCATGCAAAACATTTTGGGACATGGAAAAGATAGGTAAGCAAGAAGGTAGTTTTGGCCAAGGGCCATGTCTTTAGTATTTTTGTGATGGCCAATCCTAATAAGTTGTGAGTAAGGTTTTTGTCAACACCAAAAGCAAATGATAGTTTTCAATCTTTTAGCAAGTCAAGTGGCTGTTGATTTTCGGCCATAGACTATACTTTGAGTTTAGTGATAACCGAGTGTTGAGCATGGCTTTAAGGATGGCCGAATATATAAGGCCATAATGATATGTTCTTTTTCTGTGTAGCTAGTATTGAGGAGCACAAAGGAGTCTTTCAGGAATTGAAGTGCTCAAGGTAAGTGGCTGTGCTATTCGGCCTAAGGCCATGATATTGGTACCGTGTGACCGATTTCGGTTATGTGTTCTAGGAGCAAATCAATAGAAATAACAGAAGCTCTCGGGTTTTAGACTTTGTCAGAATCGATAAATCTGAATCTCGCTATAGTCAGGTGCGTAGTTATCGCACTGTTCTTTTGCTTGATATATGTATTGTAAGTATTATTTTATGTAAATGTATGAGTTGCTCATGTTAGCCGAAATAAAGGCTAAAAGTATGGATACTAAGGTAAGTGATCGAAAAATCAAGTTAATGGATATGATATTAACTTTTCAGTGATTTGCGATAATAATTGATTATTGATGAATGTAAAATAAAGTGATGACATGTGATGTAAATTGTTCCGAGTAATATGTGACCACGATATATAAAATATACATAATTGTTTCGTAAAATGTTGCTATGGTACATATACGTACGCATGAGACTTGTGATGTGACTATTGGAGAAAAGAGTGTACACTATGTGAGTGGTCTAATCCGAACCTCGTGCTGCATTCGTGCTTGATGAATTGTGAATCGAAAGATATGTGAGATCCCTACGGGATCGGTGGCTTAGCCACAACTTTAAGAAATAATGTGCAAAAGAAAGATATGTGGATCACTTGTGGATTGGACTTCGTAATTGTATATTGTAATCATATTTATAATATTGTGTATACATAATGGCATATTTATAATTGTATGTTATATATATACGGATTGTGTGGATATGGGCCAAGCCCATATGTGAGGACATGTGTATTAACTATGCACTGAGTCTTGGTGACTCACTCTATTTTTATTAAACCTTTCAGGTGGCGCGTAATGCTTGGACCGGGTTTGGAGCGGGTACAAAGGTGGCCATGCAAAAGTGGATTTTCATGCAAAGGAATCTCTTGTTTAATGAATTAACTATTTATATTTTCCATATTTTGAGTAAGTGTGTATTGTAATAAGGCCCACTAAAGTATTTCAGTTCATTTATTAAGTATCATTACTATTCTACCCTATTATGGAAGGATGATTAAAGATTGATTTCAAATGGTTTTATTTTCTCGATAAAGCTTGAAACCGATATGTTTAAAACAAACTTCAATTTTTACTTAGAATATTATAAGTCACGAAAATGTTTTACCAAACTCGACAAAATTTTCATTGGTTTTACTATTAAGAAAGAATATTTTTGAAAGTATTCCGCGGTGACATTCCAAATTCGGCCGGAGTAAATGGGCCGGGTTTGGGGTGTTACATTTTGGTATCAGAGCATGGTTCAAAACTCGGCTTTGAGGTTTTGGGCCCGAAAACAGTTTTCGAAAGTGGTCTTTTCAAAATGTGAACTTTTATTTTGGGCTTGTTCTGGCATGGCACCTGTATCTCCGACCCGAAGTCCACCTGGTAAGTACGTCTGACTATTGAGGTATACTGAATATGTGAACTGTATGGGCATAATTGGGCTTGTAGATTAGAAAATTTGGGCTATCGAATCCTAAGACTGGTCTACTCAAAAACAAGTGCATAAGACTTGAGGACTGAAATGACCATAGAGGTGTAGTGAATGAATGTGTCCCTGCTTATGAACGTATATGTGACTCTCTGAGTAAGAAGTAGTGAACTTGAACCGAACCTATGTGTGATCGAAAGAACCACTTCTAAATATTTTATTCCATAAAATTGTTCGCGAATAATCAGTGGAACAAATTTTTAATGCATAAAACTTTTTAAGTCAGATTGCGCGATAAGAGATGAGTCCTAGAGGACATGATTGAGGCAAAATGGCCGTACCGAAACTCGTTAGATCGGGTCAAGGACCTGATAATGAGGTATCATCTCCACCACCAACTTTTGATAATGAGCAGCAAGATCAGACGAGGGATAATGCTGTATTGCGCTGCGAGTTTTAGAGACGGTGGCTGGAGAAGGAGAAAAATGAGAGCTCGAAAATTTGTTTCCGAGCGACCTTGAGCTAATGGAGCGGATTTGTTCTGTGATGTATCAGGCATGGCACCCAGTACGGATGAATAATGGTTGGAAAACAACCAAGTGAGTTGTGGATGAACACAATCTAAACCCTGAGAGAAAAAGTGAAAAAATGGTGATGCTACTTCGCGACGAGACGTTTCAGTGGTGGCTCACGGTTCGGGAAAATATCATAGCTAAGGACTTCACTTGGGAGTATGTCAAGACGGCATACCAGAAGAAGTATGTCGATATTTACTATTTTTAATGCTCAGAGGAATGTGTTTTTGGGACTGGTTCAACGGAACAAGTCCATGGCGAAATACGAGGCTTAATTCCTAAAGTTAAGCCGATATGATCGAGGAATAGTGACTACAAAACATGAATGATGTGTCCGGTTTAAGGACGGATAAAGAGACAGCCTGAGACTGTTGATAGTTCCTCAACAGGAAGGGGAATTTGCTGTGTCATTCGAAAAAGCTAAGGATTAAGAACTCGATGAGATAAAACCGAAATAAGGATATGAACCGTGATGAGAGAAATTTTGAATTGTCTAAATTATCTGAGGATCTTCGGAAAAGACTGAAGGTTGAAAGTTTTGCTCATGTGATTAAGCCAGCTATGAAAAACCGGGACCGTCCGTGTGCTCAGTATGGAAAATATCATGTCGGCGAGTGTTGGAACTGAAATTGAAAATGTTTTAAGTGTAAGTCTATAAGCAATTGAATATTGTTAAGGCTAGTTATAACCTTGTGTACATGTTGGAATTCTGTTTATAAATATAGTGAAAGCCGACTGTGGATAGACTTTCTATCATGAAATGTTACTGAAGTGATAAGTACAAGTGATATGTGGATAGATTTTCTATCATGAAACGTTACTGAAGTGATAAGTACAAGTGATATGCGGATAGACTATCTATCATGAAATATTATTGAAGTGATAAATGCAAGTGATGTGAATTATATGGTTTATAATTCTGGTCAGCTTGTAATGTGATTCAGATGCTGATAATATTGTATTTCAGGCTTTGATGCCTAGCAGGCTCTGTGCCGGTGTATATTTCAGGCTTTGATGCCTAGCAGGCTTTGTGCCGGTGTATATTTCAGGCTTTGATGCCTAGCAGGCTTTGTGCCGGTGTATATTTCAGGCTTTGATGCTTAGCAGGCCTTGTGCCGGTGAGTATTTCAGGCTTCGATGCCTAGCAGGCTTAATGCCGGTGATGTGTTATATTAGAAAATTCATGAATCACTTACAAGATGGAATATGTTTATCACCATAAGCTAAACGCTCGAGTAAGCACAAGTCTTTCCTATTTGCAAGGAATAAGATAAGTTAGTATGTTCCCATTTGGGATAAGTAAGGTGTGATATGGTGAAGCTTCGGTAAGACTTTTAATATGTGAAATTGATCTTACCATTGATGTGTATGATATCCGTAATGGAATTTAAGCTTGAATATGCTTATGAAGAAGTGGCCATATGTGAAAATGCTAAATGTGAAAGAGGTTGGATATGTTTGCATATGTGTATAATTGGGAATATGTGATTAATATGTAGTGAATTGAAATGAACGGATGTTCGTTCGTAAGTAATTTCGAGGACGAAATTATTTTTAAGGGGGTAGAATTGTAATATCCCGAAATAGGGGTTGCGAGTTTGGTAAATAACTCGAGTGTTAGTAGGCCTCAAGAGTGGTTTGATGTGTTTTTAGAGTTCCTAAAACTCTCGGATTAAAATGGGACACTTTTGAAAATTTTGAAAATTTTGGGCTAAAAGTGAAATTTGGCTGAGGAGGCCTTAATAATAAATTTTGTAAAGTTTTGGACATGAAAGTCCAGGTAGCAAAGTGGCTTCCGTGTGCCACTTAAGGTTTGGCGCCAAGCATGGTCGAGGGTTCGAGTCTTAGGCGCAGCAAAACCATTTTTTATTTTGTAAAAGGGCGCTGCATAAGGAGGCCTTAAAAAGAAATCGAGGTGATTTAAATCACAAAAAGGCGCCTGGCCGAGTGGTTAGGACGTTAGCAGCGAGAGAGAGTCCTTCGCAAGGACTCGAGTTCGAGTCCTGAAGGCTGCGCTTTATCTTGTTTTTGCGTCAAGCAAGGGACGCATACAAGTAAAGCTTAAAAGAAATTCTGACGAGATTATAGCATGAAATTCAAAGTGGCCGAGTGGTTAAGGACTTTGCTGGGGAGTTGCGACTAGGAGGACTCGCGTTCGAGTCCTGGAATTCGCACTTCAAGCATTTCATTTTGCTTTTAGCACTAAAGTGAAGGGAGCCAAGGCAAGGATAGTTTAAAAGAAATTCGCAATGAGTTATGGCATGAAAGTCTCAGTAGCGGAAATGGCAGGACGCTTGGGCAGGTTGCTTCAGGTCTCGGGTTCGAGACTTTGAGGGCGCACTTGGTTTTCCATTTTGGCCGGCGTGAGGAGTTAAGCCTGCATGGCACATGCAGCATGCACGCATGCAACCTTGGGAGGGTTGCTCCTCCTTTTTATTTTAATTATTTTTGAAAGCATGGAATAATTTTGTTTGCTTGTGTATTATTATTTTATTATAATTTTTATTAGTTTAAGCAAGCATGGGTCTTGGCTTTGGAGAAAGGAAGCATGTGCGGCATGGGTTGGTTATCTTTATTGTGTTTTAATAATTTTTAATGCATGGGAAAAATGGATTAAAACAATACTAATTGATATTGGAACTTAGCAAAAGAAAGAGGCATGTGCAGCATAGGGGTTGCCAATGTATGGCCGTTTGAGGCATGGGGACTTTTTGGCCAGCTTTGAGTTTGGGAAAGGCATGGTCTATTGCATAATTTTGTCTTGTTTTCTTTCCCACTTGAGCATGGTCGGTTTGTGATGCAAAAGGGATGGCCGAATGAAGCCCTTTGGGACTTTGATGGTCGGCTTTGTGTGTAGTATAGAGAACTTGGCCAAAACCTTTTCTTTTGGTTTGTTTTCTTGACAATATTTGTGCATGGCCGATTGGAGATTGTTTCAAGGTCAAGTATGGTCGATTTTGTTGTAGCAAAGGAGGAGCCAAATTCATTGGTGAAGTGTCTAGTTTGCTATCGAATGCTATTTGATCTCTCTCTATCCTTTTTGACATAAGTTGAATCTTCTATGTTGATCCATAGCCGAAACTCAAGAAAGCTTTTTTCTTCTTCTTTTGTTACAAGTTTGATGAGGCTAGAAAGCATTTTCGGCTAGCAAAAGTTTCCTTCATTTTGTTAGCAACATGTTCATTGCCATTTGAACCGTAGCCTTTTCCTTCACTCCTTCTTTCTCTCCATTATTAGTGCCGAAACCCCTTAGTCGAATCTTGATGGAAGGTGCTATCGACTAAGTGTTTGTGATCTCTTCAAATGTTGGTAAGTACTCCTTTTACGTAGTTGGTTTCTTCTCTCTTTCTTTTTGTATGCCGAAATCAAGGCTAGATCTTGATTTCTAAGAATGGCCAAATAAGCTTAAGGCCATATTGATGTGATTCTTTTGTGCCAACTTTAGAGAACACTAAAGGAGCCTTGTGGGTTTCGGCTATTCAAGGAATATTGGTAACTACTAAGGCATGCAAAACATTTTGGGACATGGAAAAGATAGGTAAGCAAGAAGGTAGTTTCGGCCAAGGGCCATGTCTTTAGTATTTTTGTGATGGCCAATCCTAATAAGTTGTGAGTAAGGTTTTTGTCAACACCAAAAGCAAATGATAGTTTTCGATCTTTTAGCAAGTCAAGTGGCTATTGATTTTCGGCCATAGACTATACTTTGAGTTTAGTGGTAACCGAGTGTTGAGCATGGCTTTAAGGATGGCCGAATATATAAGGCCATAATGATATGTTCTTTTTCTGTGTAGCTAGTATTGAGGAGCACAAAGGAGTCTTTCAGGAATTGAAGTGCTCAAGGTAAGTGGCTGTGCTATTCGGCCTAAGGCCATGATATTGGTACCGTGTGACCGATTTCGGTTATGTGTTCTAGGAGAAAATCAATAGAAATAACAGAAGCTCTCGGGTTTTAGACTTTGTCAGAATCGATAAATCTGAATCTCGCTATAGTCAGGTGCGTAGTTATCGCACTGTTCTTTTGCTTGATATATGTATTGTAAGTATTATTTTATGTAAATGTATGAGTTGCTCATGTTAGCCGAAATAAAGGCTAAAAGTATGGATACTAAGGTAAGTGATCGAAAAATCAAGTTAATGGATATGATATTAACTTTTCAGTGATTTAAGATAATAATTGATAATTGATGAATGTAAAATAAAGTGATGACATGTGATGTAAAATATACATAATTGTTTCGTACAAAATGTTGCTATGGTACATATACGTACGCATGAGACTTGTGATGTGACTATTGGAGAAACGAGTGTACACTATGTGAGTGGTCTAATCCGAACCTCGTGCTGCATTCGTGCTTGATGAATTGTGAATCGAAAGATATGTGAGATCCCTACGGGATCGGTGGCTTAGCCACAACTTTAAGAAATAATGTGCAAAAGAAAGATTTGTGGATCACTTGTGGATTGGACTTCGTAATTGTATATTGTAATCATATTTATAATATTGTGTATACATAATGGCATATTTATAATTGTATGTTATATATATACGGATTGTGTGGATATGGGCCAAGCCCATATGTGAGGACATGTGTATTAACTATGCACTGAGTCTTGGTGACTCACTCTATTTTTATTAAACCTTTCAGGTGGCGCGTAATGCTTGGACCGGGTTTGGAGCGGGTACAAAGGTGGCCATGCAAAAGTGGATTTTCATGCAAAGGAATCTCTTGTTTAATGAATTAACTATTTATATTTTCCGTATTTTGAGTAAGTGTGTATTGTAATAAGGCCCACTAAAGTATTTCAGTTCATTTATTAAGTATCATTACTATTCTGCCCTATTATGGAAGGATGATTAAAGATTGATTTCAAATGGTTTTATTTTCTCGATAAAGCTTGAAACCGATATGTTTAAAACAAACTTCGATTTTTACTTAGAATATTATAAGTCACGAAAATGTTTTACCAAACTCGACAAAATTTTCATTGGTTTTACTATTAAGAAAGAATATTTTTGAAAGTATTCCGCGGTGACATTCCAAATTCGGCCGGAGTAAATGGGCCGGGTTTGGGGTGTTACACATACCAACCAAACTCTTCACCCGTACCAACCAGTCTCTCCATGTGGGGACCATGTCAACCCACCCAGCCAACACACCAAGCTTAGCATCGGTTGCGGCACTAAGTCAATAGAACGGCTCGGTAGACAAAATGGCTAAAAGCCATAAATATCGCAGCATCACTACCGGTTAACAGAACGGCTAGAAGCCGTAAATAGAATGGTTATAAACCATAATCAGGATGGCACAGAGCCATAATCAGGATGGCACAAAGTTATCGGTGACCGTAATAAGTTTGGCACATAGCCATCAGCGACGGTAATATAATCGGTACATAGCCACGGGTAATTATGATCGACACAGAGTCATCAATATATATGTTAGGCACATAGCCACGGGTCAATACGGTTGGCACAAAGCCATAACCAAGATGGCACAGAGCCATATTTGTCGCAGAAAGGCTGAAAGCCTTGTACAGAACGGCAATGGGCCGTACACTTCCTCCGTAACTTTGTCCCAACCCCATGCAATATGTCGTGTATGTCATGCTCAATCGTCACATGTGTATGCAGAATGACAATACTCAGTAACAGTCATTTAAAACATATATTACAAGCATATCAGTCACATGACCAAAGTCAAGTTAGTTAAAACACAGTCATACAATCACAATCAAGTCATGGCACAAAATCAGTCTTTTACCCTCAGGGGCAAAATAGTCATTTTACCCTATAAGGGTATTTCAATAATCCTACCCTGCAGGGGTAATTTGGTAATTCTACTAATAACTAATCCATCTATGCAGTGCATCTCAAACATAATCAATCATACAATTAACACATACAACACTAGTACTACCACGAGGGTACAACAGTCATTTAATCGGTTAGGGGTAAAACGGTCATTTCACCTCGTAAGGGCATCTCGATAATTTTACCCGTCGACGGTATTTCGGTAACTTTACCCATGGAGGGTATTTTAGTAATTTTGTAAACCAGGAGTATTTTGGTAATTTCGTAAATCGGGGTATTTCGATAATTCTGTAAACCAGGGGTATTTCAGTATTTCACAAATCAGGGGTATTTCGATAATTTCACAAATTAAGGGTATTTCGGTAATTTCACAAATTAGGGGTCTTTCGGTAATTTCACAAATTAGGGGTATTTTAGTAATTTTACAATTCGAGGGTATTTCGGTAATTTTGTAAATCAAAGGTATTTCAATAATTTGTAAATCAAGGGTATTTCAGTAATTTTAAACCAAGGGTATTCTAAACACAGATAACGATGAGAATGGTCTTAGGGCCCATTCTTGACCCAAATGGACCCACACGCTCGTGTGGCCCATTTAGCCCAAATCTAGCCATTGATATGAGATTCACATAGACCAGTTCAATATCTACTACATAATCATACAATTTATTCATATGGGCCCACGGGCCCATTAGCCCTACATGGCCCATTTCGGCTCATCGAGGCCCAAACAGCCTAAACCTACAAGAACACTCATGATGGCCTCAACTATCGCGTTGAAGCCCCCACACGTGCGCTCGCATGCTCGTGTGGCTACCATTGCCGTGTGACCGGCATTTCGGCATTTGCCGCTCTACAGCTAAAGTAGTGCGAAATACACACCTGATAGGAATCTAGAGTTGATCCGCGCTCTAAACACTCCTATGCCCAAGCTCGAACAAAGGTATGCTTACTCTCCTCATAGATTGCTCTATTTAATGTTAGCTTCTCACCTTCCCTCATTATAGCTTCCCGATGTGGGATCCCTCCTTCAGCAGAGTTTAAATCCATCACAACCAGTTACCATCCCAACTTAGCAAAATAAATATCCCTTTTTGCCTGCAATGGGATTCGAACCCTTGTCCTCTCCTATGCTCCAGACGCTACATGCCACCACAACACAAGCTCCTTTTGTGTCTAAAATCATGCGTAACTAAATATAAGTCTATGGGCCAAAGTCTAAGTTCATTTAAAAGGAAATCAAAATGAATTGCAAGCGCCAAGACTTGAACCTTAGACCCCTTGCTTCCTCTATGGCGTCACTTCCTTGTCTTCATGTTGCACCATTTGCGACTAGACTGCAACTCCTTTTGTGTCATTTTTTCCACATTTTATTCTTAAAGCCTACTTACTTACTCCCAGGGTTTTATTCACCTAAAGCCAAAATTTTCCTAAAGCCCAGGTTTGATCCCGGGACTTCATAGAAGCCCCCTAACCTTCCAAAATCACTCACCTAATAGGTCCAACTTGCATTAGTGTCGTTATCTTGTTCTAAAAAATTTTAAACGCTCCAAAGCCCAAGGCCTAATAGGTCCAATTCTACTAGGCCCAAATTCGGGTCGTTACAAAAATCCTTGTCCATCTTCCTCACCATAGCTGAAAATTTGAAGGTCACCATAGCTAGGGTTTGTTCAACTTCTGAGCTTGATTGTAAGCACATCCTAGCCCCGTTTTTAATGCTTTTTACATTTTTGATGTCGTTATCATCCGATCTATCTATTTCTACCATTAATTTGACTTATGGTTGATGTCTAGGGTTTGACCCATGTTAGACATGTATGTGTTTTGATGGTTAAGGGTAGATTATGCATGTTTGATGTGTGATAGACAACTTTTACTAAGTGATTTTTCATGAAAATACATAAAAGGACTTATTTGTAAAAAGTTATAAAATGGGTAGTAAAAATCTGATTTAATGAGAAATGTGGGCTGTTATAAGCATGAAAGAGGTTTGGCTAGGCTTGGGTCTTGAAGAAATTGAATAGATTTTGTTTTACGAGCCTAGGGACTAATTTGTAAAAATGTAAAATTTTAGGGGTAAAAAGGTAATTTTGCCATAATATGATGTTTGGACTGATTTGGGTAATGTGAATATTAAATAAGCTAAATTTGCTATTATAGATCAAGAAAAATAAAGGTCAGACCTTGATTGGGGAAAGAATAAGGTGTTTGACGATTAAATCCTTTTCTGCGATTTTTGTACCAAGGTAAGTTCGTATGTAAACAATGCATTGTTTTCTTTATGTTTTAAATGCTTTAATATTGTATGAATTATGATTTTCTCCTTGGATGTAATCAATAAAGTTCAACAAGTGAGAAATCACGGTTGAACCTTAGGAATAGGTAGGATACGAATGTCATGACATTAGGGTTATTTGAGATTAAGTGTAAGACCATATCTGGGATATGACATTGATATGAGATTTTGTGTAAGACCATAGCTAGGCTATTGGCATCGACAAGAGATCCCATGTAAGACCATAACTGGGATATGGCATTGGTATAGTATTGTGTGTGAGAGATTCCCGAGTATCCTTTAGTATTCCAAGTGGTTCAACGGGAAATTCAACGAGTATGTCAAAGTTGTGAAAGGTTATGATTATGGTGCGAGTTGGTATAGGTACGTACATAAAACTCATTTACTAATGAGCTCGATATGTGACGAATCCCTCGATAAGGTTATGAATGAGTAAGTTATGATTAAAAGATCTTGATACTAATTATGCCAAGTTCATCATGTTTATTTGTATGATACATGTGTGATTATAATGCTTATTATTTGCATAGGGACTTACTAAGCTATATAGCTTACTCCCATTTCTTTTCCCTTGTCTTATAGTGTCACCAAGCCAGCTCGAGGATCGGAAACTGTCGGAGATCCATTCACACTATCAACTTAATATTTTGGGTACCATTGATTTTAATATTTTGAGTTATGGCATGTATAGGGACTTGGTCATTTTGTTATGTGTCATAATTGATCTAGCCAAATGTGTTGGCTTATGTTGGTTGATAATTCATTTTGTAAATAGCCATTGAAATTGGCTAATATTGGTTTAAGTATATATATATATGCATATGGTGATGCTTTTCATGGATTTGGGAAATTGTTTGATATGAGTTGATTAGTATGAAATGTTTGTGTATGATAAATGATAGCATGAAAATGATGTATTGATATCTTGTTATGGCTGATTTGGTTGTATGTATATGCTTGGATTGGTGTTGCTTGTTGTTGTGTAGGTTGGTGCAAGTAAGGGTGGCAAAATGGCTTAGTAAATAGCCTTATTTTTGTCCACACGGGTAGACACACGGGCATGTGTCTAGGCCGTGTGTGACACACGGCTTGGCCCATGGGCATGTGTTCCGGCCGTATGTTCCCTACACCTTAATTGTTGCAAAATAGAATGCTCAATATCAAGCACATGGGCTGAAACACAGGCATGTGCCTTGGCCGTGTGAAGTCATCACCTATTTAATGAAAAAATAATGGAAAGTAAATCGACCACACGGCCTAGCACACGGGCGTGTGGCACGACCGTGTGGCACAAGTTAGAGAGCTCCCTATTTTGAACACGACCTGTAGCACGGGCGTGTCCCTTGGACCACAATGGCGTGTGAGCCCTGTTTTAGTGAAAAAATTTCAAAGTGTTGTATGATTTTCTAAAGTTCTCGGTTTAGTCCCGAACTACTTCCACATCATGTATTGAGCCTCGTAGGCTCGTTTTAGGGACGATATGAATGCATGTGAAAATTTTTAAATTTGGATGGAAATTACGTCTCTATTTTGCATGGTTACTTGTGTTTAAGTCCAGCAATGCCTCGTACCTTGTTCCGGCGTTGAACACAGGTAAGGGGTGTAACATTTAGTGGCATCAGAGTGGCGATTTAGTCGATTATCAGACTAATGTAGCGTGTATAAGAGTTTAGCTATATATGCCATAAATGAATAGTGATAGTGTAATGACTCCTGACAATTTTAAATTGTGTTTTCATATAGTAAATGGATTGCAATCGAGTTGAGGCTGATAAAGGTGAAAGTAATGCACCGGCTCCCGCTCAAAGGGCAGCGTCATCAGATAGTAGACCTCCTAAGGTTAGTGAGGGAGAAGGAGGTAGGGAAGCCTTTCTCCACATCATGAATGAGTGGTATACGAAATTTGTTTGAACAAATTTGAATGCCCAACCTCCTCCACCCCACCTATTCCTCAACTAGTTCCCGTAGCTTGACAAGGTATGGAATTTATAAGAATGAACAAGCCTCCGATTGATAAGATCCAAAAGTAAGGGGCTGAAGATTTCAGAGCTAGTGTGGATGATGATCCCGAGAGAGACGAGTTTTGGCTCGAAAACTCCATCAGGGTATTTGATGAGTTGTCTTGCACACCGGATGAGTGTTTAAAGTGTGCTATCTCACTTCTGAGAGATTCTGCATATAACTAGTGGAATACACTGGTATCGGTGGTACCAAGAGAGAGAGTTACATGGGAATTCTTTCAAGAGGAGTTTTGAAAGAAATATATTAGTTAGCAGTTCATTGACTAGAAACGTAAGCAATTTCTTAAGCTGAAATAGGGTCATATGACAGTGATAGAGTACGAGAGAGAATTTGTCAGGCTTAGTAAATATGCTCGAGAGTGCATTTCCACTGAGGCTATTATGTGCAAGAGATTTGAGGACGGATTGAATGAAGATATTTGTGCGTTAGTTGGGATATTAGAGCTTTAAGAATTTGTGGTATTGGTTGAACGGGCTTGTAAGGCTGAAGAGCTAAATAAAAAGAAGAGGAAAGTTGATCTTGAAGCTAGAGATTCGAGGAAAAGACCGATGAGTAAGTCATTTTCATCTCAGTCAAAGAAATCTAAAGAAATGTATCCTTAGCGGGGTATTCACATAGATATCGTGGGGGAAGCAACATTCGAGTTTTAAATCTCAAGCTACTTCAATGGCAAGTGTGGGTAATGTAAAGTCTAATAGACCCGAATTTCAACATTGTGGAAGAAGACATTCTAACGAGTGTAGGGTAAATGACCAAGCTTGTTTCAAGTGTGGTTCTCAAGAGCATTTTATGCGAGATTGTCCTGAAATGGCTGAGAAAGAAAAATTTCAGAGTGCGAGGTCGAGTAATACTACTAATAGGGGTAGACCATTGAGAAATACCGAAAATGGAGCTAGTAGTAAAGGTGTGACAAAAGATACAGGTGTAGGATCCGAAGCTCGAGCACCTGCTAGAGCCTATGCCATCCGTGCTCGTGAAGAAGTGACATCTCCCGATGTTATCACTGGTAATTGATCGATCCTGGATTGACTCCTTCTTATGTTTGTGTGAATTTAGTAACTAGTAAGAGCTTGCCATTTGAGTTTACTGAGTCTGTGGTTAGAGTGTCAAACCCCTTAGGCAAACATGTATTAGTTGATAGAGTTTGCAAGAATTGTCCCTTGATAATTCGAGGTCACTGTTTTTCGGTTGATTTAATGTTGTTTCCATTTGATACGATGTTATTTTGGGTATGGATGGTTGACACTGCATGATGCTGTAGTAAACTGTAAAAGAAAGATTATTGAACTGAAATGTGAAAATTGTGAAATTCTTCGAATTGATTCAGATGAGTCGGGTGAGTTGCCTGTTGTGATTTCTTAGATGTTTGCCCAGAGGTGTGTGAGGAAAGGTTGTGAAGCTTATCTTGTTAATGTGTTGAAAACAAAAGTATCTGAATTGAAAATTGAATCAGCGCCAATAGTTTGTGAATATCTGGATGTGTTCTCGAAAGAGTTTCTAGGGTTGCCACCGGTCAGAGAAGTTGAGTTTGGTATTGACTTAATACCAGGGACCTCGCCAATATCTCTTGCTCTTTTAGGATGGCTCTGACTGAATTGAAAGAATTGAAAGCTCAATTGCAAGAGTTGACAGATAAGGGTTTTACGAGATTGAGTTATTCTCCCTGAGGTGCTCCAGTGTTATTTGTAAAGAAGGAAGACAAATTTATGAGACTTTGTATTGATTATCAACAGCTTAACAAGGTGACTATAAAGAACAAGTATCCTCTACCAAGGATAGATGACTTGTTTGATTAGTTGAAAGGGGCAACGATATTCTCAAAAATTGATTTGAGGTTTGGCTACTACTAGGAGAGTTAAAGAGTCAAACGTGCCGAAAATTACTTTCAGGACAAGGTACGGGCATTATGAATTTCTTGTTATGCCTTTTGGATTAACTAATGCCCCTACTATTTTTATGGACTTGATGAATAAAATTTTTCGACCGTATTTGGACAAATTTGTGGTTGTGTTTATTGATGACATTCTGATTTATTCCCGAGACGAGGCCAAACATGCTGAGCACTTGAGAACTATATTGCAGATTTTGAGAGATAAGAAGTTGTTTGCTAAATTCAGTAAAAGTGAGTTTTGGCTTTGAGAATTCAGATTTTTAGGACATATCATTTCAGGTGATGGTATCTGGGTTGATCCCAGTAAGATGTTAGCAATTGTTGATTGGAAACCACCGAGAAATGTGTCCGAAGTTAGAAGCTTTTTGGGCTTAGCCGGATATTGTCGAAGATTTGTTAAAGGATTTTCGATGATTGCTACTCCTATGACAAGGTTGTTGCAAAAAGATGTCAAATTTGAATGGTCCGAAAAATGTCAGTAAAGTTTTCAGAAGTTGAAGGCATTATTGACTGAGGAGTCAGTTTTAGTACAACCTGAATCAGGAAAAGAATTTGTGATTTATAGTGACACGTCACTGAATGGATTAGGATGTGTGTTGATGCAAGAGGGAAAAGTAATAGCTTATGCCTTGAGACAGTTGAAACCGAACAAGAAGAATTATTCGGCACATGATTTAGAATTGGCAGCCATTGTTTTTGCTTTGAAAATTTGGCATCATCATTTGTACGGTGAGAAGTGCCACATCTATACCAACCACAATAGTTTGAAGTATCTGATGACTTAAAAGGATTTGAACTTGTGACAATGGAGATGGCTCGAGTTTCTAAAAGATTATGAGTTGGTAATTGACTACCATCTCGGAAAGGTGAACGTACTCGCAGATGCTTTGAGCAGGAAGTCCTTGTTTACCTTGAGATCTATGAATACGAGGTTGAATTTATCCGATGACGGTTTGGTTCTAGCTGAGTTGAGAGCTAGACCTATATTTCTTCAGCAGATTTGTGAAGCTAAAAAAAGTGATAGTAAATTACAAGCGAAAAGAGTTCATTGTAAATCGAGTAGTGATTCAGATTTTCATCCGAAGTAGAATTTGTGTACTGAAAAATAATGAAATTATTCAGAAAATTCTTCATGAGGCGCATAATGGTTGTTTATCTATGCATTTGGGTAGTACAAAAATGTATAATGATTTGAAGAAATTGTATTGGTGGCCAGGTATGAAACAAGATATTTTAGAGTTTGTTTCAAGATGTTTGATTTGTCAACAAGTAAAGGCTGAATACCAAGTACCTTTGGGTTTACTTCAGCTAGTGACGGTACCCGAGTGGAAATGGGATAGAATTACGATGGACTTCGTAACAGGTTTGCCTTTAACTCTAAAAAAGAAAGATGTCGTCTGTGTTCTTATCGATAGGTTGACGAAATCGGCTAATTTTATATCGGTACGTATTGATTATTCACTTGATAAGCTAGCCGAATTGTACATTGCTGAGATCGTGAGATTGCACGGGGTGCCTATTTCTATTATTTCGAATAGATATCCAAGGTTTACTTGACGATTTTGGAAAAAGTTGCAAGAAGCTTTGGGTACAAAGTTGAACTTTAGTACTGCATTTCATGCAAAAACCGACGGCCAATCAGAGAGAACGATTCAGGTTCTCGAAGATATGCTTCGTTGTTGTGTTTTAAAATTCGAAGGTAGTTGGGAAAATATCTACCTTTAGTCGAATTTACTTATAACAATAGTTTTCAGTCGAGTATAAAGATGGCACCGTATGAGGGATTGTATGGGGTGAGTCCAACAGACTCAATGTGTACATCCAACACTAAGGCCCAACAGTTTATGGCATACAAAATCATACAAATATTCAAACATAGATAATGATGCAATTCTCGATCCCAAGCCTAGTTACCATCCGCTACACATCACCCGTACCAACCTGCACACCGTGGGGACTACTAAGTCAACCCTCCATCCGCTACACACCATCGAAGGCAGTCGCTGCAGTCGACGTTCTCATCGCCCTTATAAAATTTGTGGCATAGCCACCAGATAATTATTTTGTGTCATGAGACACCACATTCAGATAATGTGACCGAAGTCACCACATTCAGATAATGTGACCGAAGTCACCACATTCATATATCGTGACAATAGTCACCACATTCACTTCCCCTTTCATAATCACCCAAATGCCCATGTCATATATATCATGCAATATAATGTCTTATTTCACATTCTTATAGTTTCACATATGTGGCATAACAGATCAAATTATAATCCTAGTAGGAGTAGGAAAACGTACCTGAGTACTTTGTACCCTAGCATGGTACTTAGCCATATTTTCCACATTCTTATTAACATATAATAAATTAAAGCAGTAATCTACTAAGATTTAGTGTGGGGTACACACCTGGTATACTTAATGAAGTTACTAAAATCCCGAAACCTCGATCTAACGTCCTAGATCCTTAGTTCCTATATTCGGCCAGCCCTGAATATGTTAGCAAAGAGCCATTCGGCTAAAGAATCAAATTCCAAAGGATTGTCATAACCCGAAAACTTAACTTGTTGCCGATTTGGTTACTAACCAAATCCCGAAAGTTCGTGATACTCCCCCTAGCAATCGGCCAAACTCTAGATCACCTAAATGATTAGTTTCGGCTTTTTAAACAAATAAGGAATAGATCCAAGTCATTAAGTAGGCCTTGGCCGAGTGTTCATATGAATCTTACCTTGTGATCTAAATCCCGGAAAATGCTACTTGATTTGAGGTTGTCGAAATCCCTACCTATCAATTGTTAGAATCGGCTTCAATACATAGAAACTATGAAGATGGCCCTTGGCCGAATATCAAATATGACTTACCTTAGATCTTAAAAGTCCCGAAAGATCCCTTCTTGAAGTCGACAACACCTAAATCCCGAAACCTCCCTTCCATATTTCGGCCAAGATCAATAATAGGGATTAGTCCCTAAATTTCGATAAGTCTAAAAGAGAAAAAAATGAGAATTGAATGACAGTGATCCTTACACCAATTACTGAAACCAACAGTATTCCTTCTTGGCACTACTTGAGAGATTCGGCTATAGGCTAAGTGTGATCAACAAGTTTCGGCTTTTGAAACTATAAAGAAATCGGCTAATGGTTACCTTGAGGATTCGGCTTGATTTAATTTGTAAAAGAAGAAGAGTAGGTTGTTGATGAAGGTTTGGCTTTTGGAGAATCAAAAAGGAAAAGAGAATGATTGGCAGAGAGAATTCGGCAGAGGGAAGAAAGAAAAGAATGGAGAATGGCTTTACTCTTCCTTGGCCGAAAATACTATCAAAAGAACCCCCTATTCGGCCAACACTATCAACTCCCTTGTTGATCTCCTATTTTTCCTCTCTTTTATCCCTTAGAAATAATCTTAAATAAATCATTATTTATCCATCACTTAGCTGAAATTATAAAAAGAAATTAATCCAACCTTAAACTCATCCCTTTTAATTCCTTAGTGCTGTCCTCAAACCGGACACATCGCTCATGTTCTGTAGCCACTACTCCTCGAGCATACCGGCTCAACCTCAGGAATTCAGCTTCGTACTCCGCCACGGACTTGTTCCCTTGAACCAGCCCCAGAAATGCCTTCCTCTGCGCATCAGTGTAACGCGTGCCGACATACTTTTTCTGATACGCTGCCTTAACATATTCCCAAGTCAAATCCTCAGCTGTCACCATCCCGAACTGTGAGCCACCATTGATACGCTTCATCACGTAGCAGTGCCACCATTCCTTTCAGTTTCTCCTCAGGGGTCAAATCCAACTCATCCATAATTCGTTTCGTCGCCTCCAACTAATACTCAACAGTACTGGGTGCCACACCAGATACTCCACGGAACACTTCAGCCCCATTGGCTCGAAGTCGCTCGGGCACAGATTTCCGAGCTCCCATATTTCCACCTGCGCTAGCCACCATTTCAAGAACCCCCAGCACAGCCTGCGATACAGCATCATCCCCCGTCTGAGCTTGCTGCTCGACACCAACAGCTGGTGGTGGTACGTCATTGTCAGACCCTTGACCCGATCTAACGGGTTCCGATACGGCCATTCTGCCTCTACCGCGTCCTCGCACATTACGACCACGTCCCCTAGAGCTCATATCTACGATCGTGCTTTAATCTGATTAAGAAAGTTTTATGAATTAGCCTTTATTCCACTGATTATTCGCGAAGAAATTTTATGTAAGGAGTTTAGTAGTAGTTCTTTCGATCAATCAAAGTTTCAAGTTTTCTATCCTAATTCACAGAAAACACATCCATTCCGTAATATCTCCTATACACATTCACTCTTCGTACATTTTTGTCTATTCTTAACCCAGGGGTATTTTCGTCTTTTGTCCTACAGGGGTATTTTGGTAATAAGCCGGGGTCAATTTGAAAAAAAAATCTCAAAGGTATTTTAAATTTTACGAAACTGAATATTCTTTTTGCGAATTTGTTTTCCAAACTGGTGTTGTTGCAGAAATTTTGGAAATCGGGGGTCATTTTGGTAATTTTGTAAAGCAAGGGTAATTTGGTAATTTTTTTCCCAAATCAGGGGATTCTGAATTTTCGTAAAATAGGGTTTTTGGATACTTTTGCAGAGTAAGAAAATTTTATTGAAATTGAGGCTAGTATGGTATTTTTTTAGAAACCAAGGGCATTTTTGTAACTTTACCACTAGGGGTATTTTAGTAATTTTGTAAATCAAGAATATTTCAGAAAAATTTTATAGAATCGTGTTTGCAAATCAAAAGGGTAATTTAAGAGTTTTAAAACTAGGGCTTTTATAAAAATACGGCTAGTCCCTTACGGGTTTTAGTTATTGGGTTTAGCCCGTGAATAAGTCCTCTTGGTTAGGGTGAACCGAAGCTACGCACCAGGTAGGATTCGAGTGGAGAGGAGGTGAGTCACTAGGACTGCTTAAATACCAAGCTCCCACCGAATACCAATCCTAGACATGCGCACAATGATTGCCACACCCTAACTCGGTGACTTAGTCACAGGTTTGTTTAATTAGGCATTTAAAATCTTATGTAACTGTTGGGGTAAACTAGTCCTAGGGTTCAAATACTTATCATGCTAATCTACGTTCCATTTCTACCCTTCTACATATCATAATTCACACAAGAGATAGGGGTACTTACTTGGTGGACTTCGGGTCGGAGATACAGGTGCCATGCCAGAATAACCTGAAAATAGTTCATAAAAATCTTTGTTTTTTTGAAAAGCCCTTCTTAAAAAAAATGTTTTTGGGCCCAGAACCCTCAAAGCCGAGTTTTGAACCGGGCTCTGATACCAAACTGTAACACCCCCAAACCCAGCCCACGAGCCTTGACCGGATCTGGTATGTCACTGCAGGAAACATTTGAAAAGCTTTTGACTTAAAGGTAAAAACATAAAAAAACAAAAATCGGCATGTCTTTTAATATTAAAAGCAAAGTTTTAATAAAACCCTGACTTCAAAAGAATAAATTGGTTTTCAACTTGAGCTCAACCCAATTCGAGTTTTCTCCCAAAATCATTTAAAGTTTCCAAAGAACAAACGAATTTGAACCGATTTTTCTTAAGGAACATACCAAATCCGATCGAGGCTCGTGGGCCGGGTTTGGGGTGTTTCATCTACCTTACCATGTGATAATTCAATTGAGTGGATGCACTAACATGTGTTGTTGATGATGCTTAGGCTTGTGCAAAGCTTATGATTTGATTATATCATGCTTAATCTTAATGATATACATTGAAATGGTAAGTGTCCAAATGTAAATATGCTTATGTTTATGAAAAGGTTGTATGAATCAAAAAATATATTTTCTTATGAAATGGCTTATCATGTGGTTGATTCCAAAAGAGTTATGTATAAATGTACTAACTTGTGTATTAAAGATGATGTTTAGATTTGTGTCAAGTGTAACACCCCTAACCCGAATCCGTCACCAAAACAGGATTACGGAGCATTACCAGAGTTTGCGGGTCAAGTATCAGACATTTTACAAGCAATTAGCATTCATATCAAATTCCAATCAAATTTAATCATATAGTCCCTTATATGAGCCTTCAAAGCCCCAAACATGCATTAGAAACAAGTCGGGACTAGATCGGGTACTCGAAGAATTTTTTGCAAAGTCTCAAAAATTTTCCTAGGTGCAGGGGTCACATGCCCGTGTGGCTCACAGGGCCATTGACACGCTCGTGTGGCTCACATGGCCATTGACACTCTCATGTCCCAGGCCGTGTAACTCTCTGACCTGGGAGACACGACCAAATCACACACCCGTATGCCAGGCCGTGTATAAGTGCAAGGGTCACATGGCCAAGCCTGATGCGACCATAGCTCGGGAGATCACTTCCGAATCCATTAAGCTGCCACGAGGGCCTATAACTCGATCACTAGCTAAGAAGTTTCAAGAAGCCTTAGCAAGCCATGTGGATTGAGCTTGGGGAGAGCAAGAGGCTGAATCCAACATTTATGCATGGGATGGCTCAATTGGCGCCACTTGTAATTTATTGCAAGTTGAACTTAATTTTTAATAAACTCATCTTACTTTAATAAATGAGTTGCTGGACATTATTCAACTTATCTTAGTTTAATTAATAAGTGTTTTTGTTGAACTTTATTTAATAAGTGTTGTTCTTAATTAATCTAGTTCCTAGGATTATTTATTGATGCATGAGTTAAGTTCATTTAATTATGCTTCTTTAATTAACTAGTCGCTGGAATAATTTGTGCATATATTTTAGTTCATTTACTTAATGTGTGTTATGTTTAATAAGATTTTACATGTATTTAATAGGCTCATTTTAATGTGTTTATTGCAGGAGTCTTTTCAAGTCATAACCGTTACAATTCAAGGCTGTTACAAATTAAATAAAGTGGTTGTTCAAGTCATTTTCAGTTATAAAGTAAATGGGCTATTAGAAAGGAGGTTTATATATCATTTAAGGAGTTTTTAAGGAGCATTATATCATTTATTTAATTTCAGCAACAACCTTTTCAACTACCTGCCTGTTTTTGCCATTTCAAAGGTTAATTCAAGCATTCAAATACCATTAAGGAGCTAGTTAATAAGTTGGTGTCTATTCGGCTGGTCAAGGGCTAACTTAAGAGTCATTTTTCAAGCAATTAAAGTCATTCATTCAGCTGAATTGAAGTGAATTCAAGAATGGAGTTATTTGGCTCAAGAATGTGAAAAGACTTGAGTTTTATTTCAGCTTTTAAATGGCACATTAAGTTGAATGTTTGTGACCATTCGGCTAGCCTATTCTAACACTATAAATAGATGAAATCAACCTTTGTAAAAAAAACTTTTGGCTGAATATATATGAAATCTTTGAATTGTGAGTTATCCAATTCTCCTTGCTCTTACGGAATTGTAACACTATTATTCTTGATAGCCAGTCGAAGTTCATCATATACCAAGGTTCCTATCATTCTTGATACTGGGTCGAGGTCTTTTCTTTGCTGCTTTTCTTAAAAACCGAAATCATCTAAGAGCCATTTGAGATTCGGGTCAACAATCAAGTATTGTTGGTTTATTTTCGTCCTTAGTAAATTTATCCTTTGATTTGTTAAACCTTTTTGTTACTTATTTCTAAGCCATATTCTTCTTTCTTTAAGCCTTTTCTTTGACAAGCCTTTGTTTATTTGAAACGATCCATTTTTACTCAAATTCACGATCGGGCAACAAACGACTTGAATCAATCACGAGACGAGTTCGTATCAAATTGGTATCAGAGATAGCAAATTTGGAGTGAGAATCAACGTGTTCGGCATCCCGGTATAGTATTTACTTTCAATATATATAATATTTTCTCCATTCAAATTCAAGGAGTGAATATTACATTTTCAAGTGAAAAAAAAAAATTCGTGAAAAAAAAAGTTCAAAGTGCTCTGTTTTGAGTTCTCCATTTGCTGCCAAGAATTGCCCAATCAATCTTCTTACGATTCAGCCACACTTAATTATTTTATTTCTTTTTTCATTTCTTTGTTTCTAGCCTACCCATTGTCCTACAATATTATCCTTTGTAATCCGAACATCAAGTTTGTAAGTCGACCCACAACAACAGCTTTGAAGTCAAGTAATTTCTTAAGAACTTAGAGAAGCGGAGTGAGTGGAAAAAGGCAAGAGAGTAGTGAGACTATTCGAGAGGTATAAAAGTCAAGTTTGTGTGTGATTTCTTTTTGAGTGAATAGTGAGGTATTTGTTGTGAGTTCTCTTTTAATAAAAAAAATGTCGCAAAGTCCGGAGAGAATTCCAAACAAAGGAGTTGGTTTACATCCTGTAAGAAACGTTGGAGGAGGTGTGCCAGATCATACTCTTCAAGCACTAATGCGAGAGATCGAGAGGTTGTTTAATAAAAACTTTGAACCTATCGAAGATCGATTATATCGAGTGGAGACACGTGAACAACGAGAAGCAAATCTGGAAGGTTCAAGACGAGGACGTAATGAAGAGAGTGAGCAAGAAAGTGACTCATCTGTTCAAAATGAACTACAACGAGGCCGCCAACAACATCGGGGTCCTAGAGATCGTGACCATTCATATGATAATTTAAAAAATATTAAGATGACAATTCCACCATTCCAAGGTAAGAATGATCCTGGAGCTTATTTGGAGTGGGAAAAGAAGATCGAGCTTGTCTTCGAATGCCACAATTATTCGGAGAGTAAAAGGGTAAAACTCGCAGCTATTGAGTTTTCTGATTATGCAATAGTGTGGTGGGACTAGTTTGTAACGAGTCGAAGGAGAAATGGTGAAAGGCCTATTTTTACTTGGGCTGAAATGAAATCAGTCATGCGGAAAAGATTCATCCTTTCTTACTACCATCGAGATATATCAACGACTCAAAAACCTAACTCAAGGTAATAGAAGCATTGAATGGAGATAGCGATGATCCGAGTTGATATCAAGGAGGATCGAGAAGCAATAATGGCGAGGTTCCTTGCGGGTTTAAAACGTGACATTGCTAACATAGTTGAACTACAACACTATGTTGAAGTGATGGACATGGTCCAAATGGCGATAAAGGTTGAAAAGCAACTTAAGAGGAAAAGAGTAAGTAGACCCTATGCCAATCCTTTTTCTAACAAATGGAGCCAAGGAGTGAACAAACCCTCTATTTGAACAAGAGAGCCGATTGTAGCAACTAAATCCAACCAGCCCATTGGTGAGTCAAGTCGGAACAAAAGCGAACAAATGCCAAATCGCACGAGAGACATTATTTGTTTCAAGTGTCGAGGTCGAGGACACATAGTAAGCCAATGTTCTAATTGATGAATTATGGTGGTAAGGGCCGACAGTGAAATTGAGTCCGAGGAGGAGAAAGAAAATGAATCCGAAGTACCATCCGATGATGAAGGAGAAGAAGTAGAAATGTCGGTTGAAGGAGATATTCTGGTGGTGATGCGAAGCCTTAGTGTGCAAAGTGTTGAATCTGATCAACAAAGAGAGAACATCTTCCACACCAGATGCCACATCCATGGCAAGGTATGTAGTTTAATTATTGACGGTGGAAGTTGTACTAATGTAGCTAGCAACATGCTGGTGGAAAAGCTCGGTTTGGCCACAACCAAACATCCAACTCTATACAAGTTGTAATGGTTAAATGATGGAGGAGAGCTTAAAGTCAGAAAGCAAGCTGTGGTGACATTTTCAATCGGGAAATACCAAGATGAAGTGGTGTGTGATATAATTCCTATGCACATGGAACATCTACTTTTGGGACGTCCATGGAAGTTTGATAGACGCGTGAACCATATTGGTTACACAAATCGATACACGTTCAAGCACCGAGGCAAAAATGTTACTTTAGCCCCATTGACTCCACGACAAGTGTATCAACATCAATTGAAGTTGAAAGAAAAAGTACAAGAAAAAAAGAGTGAAAAAGAGAAAGACAAAAAAATTGAAAAAGAGAGACGAAAAGGTGAGAGAGAGGAGGTAAAAATACGAGAGGAAGAAGAGAGTCAAAAAGAAAATGAGAGTGGAAAAATGAGCATATTTGCGAGGGAAAAAAGAAATTCGAAAGTCTCTATTGCTGCAACAGCCCGTGTTTGTACTTATGTACAAGGAGTGCTTGTTTGATACTAATGAACTTGATAACTCTTTACCTTTGTTGTTTCTTTGTTACAGGAATTTGAAGACACTTTCTCAGAAGAAATTCCTAGTGTGTTGCCTCCAATTCGAGGTATTGAACATCAAAGTGTTTCATCCCAGGAGCTACAATTCCTAATTGACCAGCCTACCGAAGCAACCCCGAAGAAACTAAGGAGTTACAATGACAAGTTGCTAATTTAATGAAAATAGGATACATACGGGAGAGTTTGAGTCCATGTGTGGTGCCCATTATATTAGTGCCTAAAAAAGATGGTTCATGGAGAATGTACGTAGATTGTCGAGCTATAAACAAAATTGCCGTCAAATACCGTCATCCAATCCCTAGACTTGATGATATGTTAGACGAGCTTAGTGGAGCAAAATTATCCTCTAAGATCGAGTTGAAAAGTGGTTATCATCATATTCGCATACGGTAGGGGGATGAGTGGAAGACCGCGTTTAAAAGCAAATACAGTTTGTATGAGTGGCTAGTGATGCCGTTCGGCCTTACTAATGCTTCGAGTACCTTTTTGAGGTTGATGAACCATGTTTTGAGGTCTTTCATTGGTCATTTTTGCGTAGTTTATTTTGACGATATTTTGGTTTATAGTAAATCTTTATCTGATCATATTGAACATCTACGATCTGTTTTGGAAGTTTTAAGAAAGGAAGTTTTATTTGCAAACCTTAAGAAATGTAACTTTTGTACTAACAAAGTTGTTTTTCTAGGTTTTGTTGTAAGCGAAGGTGGTCTTGAGGTGGACCAAGAGAAGATCAAGGCAATACAAGAGTGGCCACGCCCGACCAACATCAGTCAAGTTAGAAGTTTTCATGGCCTTGCAAGTTTCTATAAGATATTTGTGCCAAACTTTATCACACTTGCTACCCCATTGACTGGTATTATTAAAAAGAATACACCTTTTCTTTGGTCTGATGAACAAGAATCTTCTTTTATTAAAATCAAAGAGTGTTTAACTACTGCTCCCCTTTTATGTTTGTCTGATTTTAACAAAATTTTTGAGGTGGAATGTGATGCGTCTGGAATAGGTATAGGTGCGATTTTAACTCAAGATGGGAGATCGATGGCTTATTTTAGCGAGAAGCTTAATGTAGCTACGCTAAACTATCTTACCTATGATAAAGAAATATACACATTGATACGTGCATTAGAGACATGGCAACATTATCTTTGGCCTAAAGAGTTCGTAATACATACAGATCATGAGGCTTTGAAGCATTTGAGAGGACAAACCAAGTTAAACAAACGTCATGCAAAACGGGCTGAGTTCTTAGAATCCTTTCCATACGTCATTAAATAATACAAACAAGGTAAGGAAAATATCATTGCGGATGCTCTTTCACGAAGGTATGCTCTTTTAAATTGTTTGGATGTTAAATTACTTGGTTTGCTTATTTGAAAGAGTTATATGTTGATGATTCTAATTTTGGAGAAATTTATAAGTTGTGTACAAGGTGCGTATGATAGGTACTATCGGCAAGATGGATTCCTATTTCGAGAAAATAAGTTATGCGTACCCCAAGGATCAACAAGAAATGTGTTGGTTCATGAAGCACATAGTGGAGGTTTAATGGGTCATTTTGGCATAGCCAAAACTTTGGCTATTCTACAAGAACATTTCTATTGGTCGAAGATGAAACGAGATATGGCTAAAGTATGTAGTCGCTGTATTGCTTGCAAGAGAACGAAATCAAGAATCCAGCCACATGGGCTTTATAAACCACTACCGATCCCAGAAGCACCATGGATGGATATTTCGATGGACTTTGTTTTAGGCCTTCCTAGAACAAAGAATGGAAAAGATTCAGTTTTTGTTGTAGTTGATAGGTTTTTAAAAAATGGCACATTTTATTGCATGTAACAAAACTGACGATGCTCTAAATGTTGCTAATTTGTGTTTTAGGAAGATCGTACGTTTACATGGTGTTCCGAGAACAATCGTTTCCAATCGAGTCACCAAGTTTTTGAGTCATTGTTGGAGGACCTTATGGGGAAAACTTGGAACTAAGTTTCTGTTCTCAACAACTAGTCATCCTCAAACCGACGGCCAAACAGAGGTATTTCATCGAGTTCTGTCAACGCTACTTCGAGCATATATATGAAATAATTTGAAGACTTGGGAGGAGTGTTTACCTAACATTGAATTTGCATAGAATAGATCAGTACACTCAACTACTAAGTATTCACCATTTGAGGTAGTGTATGGCTTTAATCCTTTAACTCCTTTGGATTTTTGCCTTTACCTTCTGATAAGTTGGTGCATATACATGAGAAAGAAAAAGGCAGATTTTGTTAAACAATTACATCAGTGAGTTAGAGATAATATTGAGTGAAGAAAAGAGCACTATGCTCGTCAAGTCAACAAAGGTCGTAAACAAGTGATATTTGAACCCGGTGATTGGTTTTGGATTCACATGCGTAAAGAGAGATTTCCCGTCCAACGACGATCCAAGCTTTTCAAGTCTTGGAAAGGATTAATGATAATGCATATAAGTTGAATTTACCTGGTGAGTATGGAGTTAGTGCGACTTTTAATGTTGCTAATTTATCCCTTTTTGATGTAGGTGACAATTTGGGGACAAATCGCCTCGAAGAGGGGGGAATGATGCGACCATAGCTCGGGAGATCACTTTCAAATCCATTAAGCTACCACGAGGGTCTATAACTCGATCACGAGCTAAGAAATTTCAAGAAGCC
Organism: Gossypium australe; assembly: GCA_005393395.2. NCBI lineage: Eukaryota > Viridiplantae > Streptophyta > Magnoliopsida > Malvales > Malvaceae > Gossypium > Gossypium australe. The sequence continues at coordinate 52,492,429 of CM016617.1, forward strand.
TTAGCAAGCTATGTGGATCGAGCTTGGGGAGAGCAAGAGGCCGAATGAAACATTCATGCATGGGACGACTCAATTGGCGCCACTTGCAATTTATTGCAAGTTGAACTTAATTTCTAATAAACTCATCTTACTTTAATAAATAAGTTGCTGGACTTTATTTAACTTATCTTAGTTTAATTAATAAGTGTTTTTGTTGAACTTTATTTAATAAGTGTTGCTCTTAATTAATCTAGTTCCTAGGATTATTTATTGATGCATGGGTTAAGTTCATTTAATTATGCTTCTTTAATTAACTAGTTGCTGGAATAATTGATGCATATGTTTTACTTCATTTAATTAATGTGTGTTATGTTTAATAAGTGTTTACATGTGTTTAATAAGCTCATTTTAATGTGTTTATTGCAGGAGTCTTTTCAAGTCATAACCGTTACAATTCAAGGTTGTTACAAATTAAATAAAGTGGTTGTTCAAGTCATTTTCAGTTACAAAGTAAAGGAGGATTATGCATCATTTAAGGAGGTTTTAAGGAGCATTATATCATCTATTTAATTTCGACAGGAACCTTTTCAACTACCAACCCGTTTTTGCCATTTCAAAGGTTAATTCAAGCATTCAAATACCATTAAGGAGCTGGTTAATAAGTTGGTGTCTATTCGGCTGTCCAAGGGCTAACTCAAGAGTCATTTTTCAAGCAATTAAAGTCATCCATTCAGCTGAATTGAAGTGAATTCAAGAATGGAGTTATTTGGCCCAAGAATGTGAAAAGACTTGAGTTTTATTTTAGCTTTTAAATGGCACATTAAGTTGAATGTTTGTGACTATTCGGCTAGCCTATTCTAACACTATAAATAGATGAAATCAGCCTTTGTAAAAAAAAAAAACTTTCGGCTGAATATATATGAAATCTTTGAATAGTGAGTTATCCAATTCTCCTTGTTCTTACGAAATTGATTTGACTTATCAAGCATAGCTTGTGGCATCTATCCATTCCTTGTTTCTAAACTTATCACTTTCATAGTGTGGCGTTCATCATATACCAAGGTTCCTATCATTCTTGATAGTGGGTCGAGGTATTTTCTTTGCTGTTTTTCTTAAAAACTGAAATCATTTAAGAGCCATTTGAGATTCAGGTCAACAATCAAGTATTGTTGGTTTATTTTCGGCCTTAGTAAATTTATCCTTTGTTTTGTTAAACCTTTTTGTTACTAATTTCTAAGCCATATTCTTCTTTCTTTAAGTCTTTTCTTTGACAAACCTTTGTTTGTTTGAAACGATCCATTTTTACTCAAATTCACAATCGGGCAACAAACAACTCAAATCAATCACGAGACGAGTTCGTATCAAAGCCACATGCCCGTGTGCTAGGCCGTGTGATCAATTCTGAACATTCTGTTTAGACATTTTAAAGATGCAGGGGACACACAGCTAGATCACACACACATGTGCTAGGCCGTGTGTCACATATAGCTAAGACACATGCCCGTGTGGACAAAAATAGGCTATTTTTCAAGCCTCATTTATCACCCATCTTGTCTTTCACCTACACCAATACTTAAACACATTCAAAAACCATAACAAAGCATTCAAAACAAGCCCAAATCATATCTTGAACATGACATATAACATACAACCAATGTACTCTTAGGTACCTTAGATGACAATTGATTTTCATGTTAATCTATTATTCATACTCATTTAGTTACCAAATGTATATATGTAATATCACATTCATTCTTCAAACATGATAGAACCACTTATAAATATATCAAAATATGTCAAACACAAGCCATCCCAATGGCTAATTTCATTCAAAACGTTTATATGACACCATTGGCTAAATAACCTATACATGCCATTATAACGATAATTGATTTGCCATATGTACCAAAATGGGCTGATGGATAGTGTGAGTGATCTCCGTAGATGCTTCCAATCCAACGAGCTTTTGTATTACTATAAGACACGGGAATATAAAACAGAGTAAGCATGAAATGATTAGTAAGTTCGTATAAAATGGTAAATAACTTACCATATATTTACGTTCAAAATAAACATGCAAGGCACTATCAACCAATTTGGTCACAAGCCCTAAACACATTTCCTTATCATGCTAGCCAAGTAATCACATATAATATTCCTTAATCATGGATGAAAAAAGTTATCAAGCAATTTCCACATTCCAATAACAACCAATTCATGCATCATTATATCAGGTAATATCATTTCCATGTACTTCATGTACACACGGGTAATAGTTCGTTTCTAAGTTATACTATCTCATATAAACATCAGGAAACATGTATGGGCTCAATAATAACTAAATTCCCATATACATATATTTTCCACATCATGAATTCATATAATATATACAAATCATACCTGTAACACCCCAAACCCGGCCTATGAATTAAGACCAGACTTGGCATGCCTCACAATTCGAACTTACGTTCAGTCATCAATGCTTTTAATGAAAACGATTTTTTTCAAAACGATTTTCAAGATGGAGTTTATCAAAAATCGAGATTTATTTGAAAACCATGATTTTAAAACATAAGAGTTTACAATTTGACTTTCAGAGAAATAATCGGTTAAAAACTTAAATAATTGGTTGAAATAAATTTATAAAAGAGTTTTCACAAAATTCTACGAGTAAGTGATATTTAAGAAAAACCCTCTTTTTATACGCAAGTTTAAGAAAACATTTATAAAAAATTAAACAAACCCCATTTAAGTAACTAAAACATATTAAAATCCATCCACGCATAAAAATCCATAAAAATAATACCAGAGGCCTTATTACATCGCAATTGAAATAGTACTTAAATAAAAATACTGAATAGAAATTCAAAGTTTTTATAACTCATCATTCGTAGTATGGCCTCCACACGAAGTCATCCCCGGCCCAAGCCTCCATCAATTGTCATTACCTGAGATGGGTAAGAAAAACAGGGTGAATTTCATTTGGGCTTGAGCCCATTTACAAATGTACAAAATATAAATCAAATAAATATGCATGTGATATGCAGTTCCCAACCAAGCCTAATTTCCATCCGCTACACACCACCCGTACCAACCATCACACCTGTGGGGATCAAGTCAACCCACCCCGCCAACACACCAATAGCAGGCATTAAGCCAATTATAATATTTGTGGCAGAGCCACCGAACTAGATTTTGGCAACAGGCCATTTATAATATTTGTGGCAGAACCACCGAACTAGATTTTGGCAACAAGCCTTTCTTCTCTTTGTCAATTATCCCAACCCATGCAGTCATGTATATGTATATAATGCATAACAATATATTCATAAGGTAAATTTCAACAAAAAGCCCATATTACAAGTTATCAATTTGGCCCATTAGTCAAAATAGCAATTTGGCCCATTTAACGATCTAGCAAACTTTGGCCCATTTAACACATGAGGCCTTTTCACAATTTTCTCACTTGGCCAATTTAACAAAATAATCATATGGCCCAAAATATCACTTTTTAACAATATAGCCCATTAAGGGCAAATCCGTAATTTTTTTTACAACCTTAATACCGGTTTCATGCATTCACACCAAAAAGTGGTAATATACCGTATTTTCAAATTTTACCGACTTTACGATTTTTTTATTCTAACGCTTACGGTATAATAAAACCCATAAGATAAGTGTGAAGTTACACACCTGATTACGGTGAGAACTAAAACTTTCCCGCTCGTCGATACCTAATTATTTATCACGCTTGATTAGAACACTAATATTTAATATAAAATTATACTAATGATAAACGATCTAAATCTTTACCCTCGGAATCTCGAACAACAACTATTTGTGATTTCTCCCCGATTGATGGTTCATAACCCGATGAAGAACCATGAACAAACAATGGCTCAGGAGTACGAATGACTTCAAATAATTGATTTTCGCCGGATGAGGGTCCACAACCCGGTGGAAAATCTAGGATTGCTAAAACAGCCCTTCTTTTGAATTTAGGGGGAATAGCGGAACCACCCCTCTTCCAAATGCTATTAACAACTCTTTTCGTCCCTATCTTGCTTGCCTCCATTGACAAAGGATTTGGAAATTTTAATACTAATGGCTTAAAAGGGCAAACTCGGCTTACCTTAAAATCCCGAGTGATTTGCAAAGGATTCCTATACGTAAAAACTTTCAGTTATAACAAATCCCAATGATAGTCATTGATAAAAACGAGAGTGATCAAAAATCCTTGAAGAGTTCCTTCTTTCCTTGCTAAATATGATCCGAACTTAAATAACTTTCAAGATGACTTGACAAGATGGTGGTTCGGCCCTCCACTATCTTACGATTGTCCAAAGCTTAATGAAAGAAATGATTGAGAACAAGGTCAAAGAAGAATAAGAGATCCGGCTATGATATAATAGATAGGAAAATAAATTTCGGCTATTGGGATGGTTACAAGCATTCGGCCATGGAAGGAAAATAAAGGAAGGATGTGTTTGAATGGTAAATAAAATGGAGAGGAAAAGAGAATAGGGAGAAGAGAAATGAAAATGGAGATGAGAGGTTTGTATTTCGGTTCTCAAGGATGGAAGATGAATCAAAAAGAAACTTTGAGACCAAAATGCATTCGGCAATGAAGAGGAAAAAGAGAAGAAAAGAAATGGTCCTTGATGGCTACGTGGTTTCGGTCATAAAGAGAAGAAAAAGGTTTGGAGAGAATGAACAACCTAAGACCGAAATGGTCAAAAGAAATGGCAAAAAGAAACAATTGCTTACTCAAAGTTTATGGCACATTCGGCTAGGGAGAGAGAAAATTAGAGAGAAAAATTTGATAAAAGCACCAAATGACCAAATGGAAAATGTGCTAATCAAGCACTTAGTCCTACCAAACTAACACCAAAAACTGGCCATCCCCCCTAGCCCCCTATGCCGTCCACATTCATGGTCAAAAAGGCTATTCAAAAGTTTCCAAAACACTTTCCCTTATTTCAAGCCTTATGTCCCCCTTACATACCAAAACCTTTTGATTCCTTACCTTAAGTTAACACTGGCCTTTTTCCCTTAGTCTACTTTCCATAAAAGAATTAGTCCAACCTTACCATAAGTAAGGCTTGACCGATACATGCCATATAGGTACAAAAATAATAGTCACCAAAATGCTATCCATGGGATTCGAACCTCTCCCCTCAAGCAATCACTCATGCGCCGACACCACCTTGCTACTAGCTCATCTTATGCTAGCTTTTTACACTTAAATTACCTTAAGCATCAAGATCACTTGTTCCACTTCAATAAAATTCTCATTACTAAAATTTATTCTACTTCCGAATAAATCCCGAGCCTTCTTATGACTATAATAAGCACACAAATTTAATCATTCACAAGCTAAGCACAAAAAACATGCAACATATTTATACCCAAATTTTTTTTAGGATGTTACAACTCTACCCTCCTTAAAGAAAATTTCGTCCTCGAAATTTACCTGGTTAAAAGAGGTGAGGATATTGTTGCTGAATTGCTTCCTCAGGCTCCCACGTAGCTTTCTCCGCTCCATGATTACGCCAAAGAACCTTAACCAAGGGCACAGTCTTCTTTCTTTAACACCTTAACATCACGGTCTAAGATTTTCACCGGTTCTTCCTCGAAAGACAAGTCTGGCCTTAATTCTACTTCTTCTACTGGTACTATGTGAGACGGATCCGATCTATAACGTCTCAACATAGAAACATGGAAAACACTATGAATCTGACTCAACTCAGGAGGTAATTCAAGCTGATAGGCCACTGGTCCTACACGCTTCAACACACGGTACGGTCCAATGAACCTAGGGCTCAACTTGCCCTTCCTTCTAAATCTGAAAATCTTCTTCCAAGGTGAGACTTTCAGAAAGACCTGATCTCCCACCACAAACTCAATATTCTTACGCTTTAAATCCACATACGACTTTTGTCTATCCAAAGCTTCCTTTAACCGCGCTCGAATCACCTTTACCTTTTCTTCCGTCTCAGATATCAATTTAGGACCCAACAACTATCGTTCCCCCAATTCAGTCCAACAAGTAGGGGTACGACACCTACGACCGTATAACGCTTCATAGGGCGCCATTTGGATACTGGATTGGTAACTGTTATTATACGCAAACTCTGCCAACGGTAGAAAATCCTCCCAACTACCTCTGAAGTCGATCACACAACCTCGTAACATGTCTTCAAAAATCTGAATTATTCTTTCCGACTGACCATCTAACTGAGGATGAAAAGCTGAACTGAAGTTTAACTTTGTTCCCAAAGCCTCATGTAAAGCTTTCCAAAACCGTGATGTAAACCTGGGATCCCTGTCCGATATGATAGACACTGGTACCCCATGCAACCTCACAATCTCAGATACATATAGCTTAGCCAACTTTTGCAGCGAGTAATCCGTACGAACTGGTAGAAAATGAGCAGTCTTCGTTAATCGATCAACTACCACCCAAACGGAATTTTTCTTAGTAGGTGTTAAGGGTAACCCACTAACAAAATCCATCGTTATCAGCTCCCATTTCCATAGAGGAATCTTTACCGGTTGTAATAAACCCGATGGTAATTGATGTTCCGCCTTCACTTGTTGACAAGTCAAACACTTTCCCACAAAATCAGTAACCTCCCGCTTTAACCTTGGCCACCAATACTGCTCACGGAGATCCCGATACATCTTATTTCCTCCGGGGTGCATAGCATAAGGGCTACTATGCGCCTCTCGTAGAATCATTTGCCTCAAATCCGAATCCATGGGCATACAAACTCTTCCACGAAAACACAGCACGCCATCCTTGTTCAATCCAAAGTCCCCTATTATACCACTTTCAACTTGTTGCATTAAAGGACCCAACTTTTCATCTGATAACTGCTTTTCCTTGATTTGCTCTAACCACAGAGGCTTCACTTGAAGTTCCGCTAGCAGACTGCCATCCTCATACAAACTGAGATGAGCAAACATTGCTCTCAACTCCGATACAATCTTACGACTCAACACTTCTGCCACAACGTTAGCCTTTCCAGAATGGTACTCAATTGAGAAGTCATAATCCTTTAACAACTCCACCCATCTCCGCTGTCTCAAGTTCAACTCCTTTTGGGTAAGGAGGTACTTAAGACTCTTATGATCCGTATAAATGATAGACTTCTCACCATAGAGATAGTGCCTCCAAATCTTTAAGGCAAACACCACCGTAGCCAACTCCAAGTCATGAGTAGGATAGTTGACTTCGTGCGGCCTCAACTGACAAGAAGCATAAGCCACCACTTTTCCATTTTGCATCAACACACATCCTAAACCCGTGTGTGACGTATCACAGTAAACGATAAACTCTTTTCTGGCCTCAGGTTGAATCAGTACTGGCGCTTCCGTCAAAATCTTCTTCAGTTTCTCGAAACTTTCTTGTTGTTTATCGGTCCACACATACGGTAATCCCTTTCGCAACAGCTTAGTTAGGGGTGCAGCAATCAACGAAAACCCCTCAACAAAGCGTCTATAATAACCAGCCAAACCCAAGAAACTCTGAATCTCAGCCACTGACTTCGGCGGTTTCCAGTCCAGCACTACCTCTACCTTTCGAGGATCAACTCTTATTCCTTCGGCTGACACCACATGACCCAAGAAAGTCACTTCCTTCAACCAAAATTCGGATTTACTGAATTTGGCAAAAAGTTGCTTATCTCACAAAATTTGCAACACAATGCGTAAATGTGAGTCATGCTCTTCCTCATTCCTCGAATATACCAAGATATCATCTATGAACACCACTATGAACCGATCTAGATAAGGTTGAAAGACTCGGTTCATCATGTCCATAAATGCAGCTGGTGCATTGGTCAAACCAAACGGCATCACCAAAAACTCATAATGTCCATAACGAGTTCGGAATGCCGTCTTATGAATATCTGCCTCTTTCACCTTGAGTTGATGATAACCCGATCCCAAATCAATCTTGGAGAAAACTGAAGCTCCTCTCAATTGATCAAACAAATCGTCGATTCTCGGCAATGGATACCTATTCTTGATCGTCAATTTATTCAACTGCCTATAATCAATGTACATTCGCATCGACCCATCCTTCTTCTTGACAAACAAAACCGGTGCTCCCCACGGAGACACACTTGGTCGAATAAATCCCCGATCTAACAATTCTTGAATTTGAGCTTTAAGCTCCGCTAACTCCTTCGGCGCCATTCTATAAGGAGCAATGGACACCGGAGCCGTTCCAGGCAAAAGCTCAATGCCAAACTCTACTTCCCGATCTGGAGGTAGACTTGGAAGTTCTTCGGGAAAGACATCTGAAAATTCTTTCACCGTTCTCACACCTTCCACCGATAAATCTTTGGCATCCAAAGCACTAATGAAGGCTAGGAATGCTCCATATCCTTTCCGCACCAACTTTTCTGCCTTCAAAGCAGATACGACATTTGCCAAAAAGTTCCTTCGTTCGCCTATCATTACTACCTCCTTATCATCCACAGTCCTTATTGACATCCACTTTTCGGCACAATCCAATTGCGCCCGGTGCTTCACCAACCAATCCATGCCCAAAATAAGATCAAACTCGCCGAAAGGCAATTCCATCAAATCCGCTAAGAATATTTCTCTTTGAATTTCCAAGGGCACGTCTCTAAACAGTTTATTCACAATTACAGACTGTCCTAAAGGACTAAGTACCGTCATCTCTCTATCGGTAATCTTAGATCTAATATTCAGGTTTCCAGATATAGCACTAGCAACATACGAATGTGTAGACCCGATATCTATCAAAGCAGTAACAGGTACATCAAAGATGAAGAACGTACCAGTTATCACATCAGGTGCCTCGCCATCTTCCTGACGCCTGACCGCATAGACCAATCTCAGCTGTCTTGCCTCCGTGTTACCTCTAAAACCATTAGCTCGACCCGGTGCACCTTGACCACGTCCAACACCATTACCACCACGACCTCTTGGTGGCCGCTGAGTACCCCTAGCTGGCTGAGCATCAGGGTTACGAGCTTCTTGAGTCGTATCAATCCGTCGAGGGCAATTCTTATACTGATGATCCTTGGAACCACATTTATAGCAGGCACCAGTTTTCCTCCAGCATTCCCCGGGGTGTCGTCTCCCACAGTCGGCACAGTCTCGACTCTGATTGGTAGTCACAGGTGCTCTAGCTTGAGCTGGCTTGTCATTCTGTGGCCTCTTCTGGAACCTTTTAGAAGAACCCGAGTACTTAAAATCCCTCTTACCTCTGACTTTTTCCCGGTTCTGGTGTTCCGAGTTTTTAGCCTCTTCAGCTATCTTGGCTTTCTCTAGAAGCGAGGTAAAAGTCCGTACTTGTTGTGGGGCTATCAATACTCGCAACTCATCATTCAGCCCATCTTCAAAGCGTACACAACGCTCATGATCAGTCGGCACTATTGTGCGAGCATAACGGCTCAAGCGAAGAAATTCTGCCTCGTAAGCTGCCACCGTCTTACTTCCTTGAACCAAATTCAGGAATTCCTTCCTCCGGACATCTACATAACTTGTCCCGACATACTTCCCTTGAAAAGCAGCTTTAAAGAAATCCCAAGTAACCAATGCAGCCTCGGTGCCTTCTCGAACGGTAAGCCACCATTGATACGCCTCGTCCCTTAGCAAAGACACAGCTCCTCTCAGTTTCTGCTCGACGGTGCATTCCAGATCATCCATAATTCATTCTACAGCCTCGAGCCAGTATTCCGCAACATTCGGAGCTACATCTGAGATACCTCTAAAAACCTCGGCACCACTTGACTTGAGCCGTTCCGATATTGATCCACAAATTGCTGGACCAGTTCTAGTCCCAGCAACCCTCTCTAAGACTCGCAACATTGTTTGAGCCAAAGCATTGTCCTCTCTCGAATGGTCAGGTGATCCAGACTCACTCCCGGGTGACGCAGGTGCATCCATTTCCGGCATATGACCCAGCGTTTCAGATGCAGCACCTCGTCCTCTACCACGGCCACATCTACCGTGTCCACGACCACGTCCTCTAGTGCTCATAATGACTAATTCGATTCAATCTGATTACAATTTTTATGAATCAGAATACTATTTTAGTGTTTATTAACGATATTTTATGAGATATAAGAGGTAAAGTTGTTTTCGCAATCACATCCTATAGTCTCAATCTCTACCGTTTTCAACACCTAAAACTAGAAGTTTTAGAGTGTTCCTATGATCATATCACAATAATGAATATTTAATATACAAATACTTACTTGACTTGGTGCCGGATGCTCGTGGTGCCGTACTACTTTTAACACATAAAGTCTAGAAATTAAACAGTTTTTAAAACAACAATTGTTGTTGAACCCAAACCACAGCCGAGTTTTGAACCTGGCTTTGATACCATAAAATGTAACACCCCAAACCTGTCCTATGCGTTAAGACCAGACTTGGCATGCCACACAATTCGAACTTATGTTCAGTCATCAATGCTTTTAATGAAAACGATTTTTTTTCAAAACGATATTGAAAATGGAGTTTATCAAAAATCGAGATTTATTTGAAAACCATGATTTAAAACATAAGAGTTTACAATTTGACTTTCAGAGAAATAATCGGTTAAAAACTTAAATAATTGGTTGAAATAAATTTATAAAAGAGTTTTCACAAAATTCTACGAGTAAGTGATATTTAAGAAAAACCCCCTTTCTATACGCAAGTTTAAGAAAACATTTATAAAAAATTAAACAAACCCCATTTAAGTAACTAAAACATATTAAAATCCATCCACGCATAAAAATCCATAAAAATAATACCAGAGGCCTTATTACATCGCAATTGAAATAGTACTTAAATAAAAATACTGAATAGAAATTCATAGTTTTTATAACTCATCATTCGTAGTATGGCCTCCACACGAAGTCATCCCCGGCCCAAGCCTCCATCAATTGTCATTACCTGAGATGGGTAAGAAAAACAGGGTGAGTTACTTAGAACTCAATGTGTAACCCACTTACCTTGTTCACTGGGCCAGAATCATTTAAGCATTTCATTTGGGCTTGAGCCCATTTACAAATGTACAAAATATAAATCAAATAAATATGCATGTGATATGCAATTCCCAACCAAGCCTAATTTTCATCCGCTACACACCACCCGTACCAACCATCACACCTGTGGGGATCAAGTCAACCCACCCCGCCAACACACCAATAGCAAGCATTAAGCCAATTATAATATTTGTGGCAGAGCCACTGAACTAGATTTTGGCAACAGGCCATTTATAATATTTGTGGCAGAACCACCGAACTAGATTTTGGCAACAGACCTTTCTTCTCTTCTTCAATTATCCCAACCCATGCAGTCATGTATATATATATAATGCATAACAATATATTCATAAGGTAAATTTCAACAAAAAGCCCATATTACAAGTTATCAATTTGGCCCATTAGTCAAAATAGTAATTTGGCCCATTTAACGATCTAGCAAACTTTGGCCCATTTAACACATGAGGCCTTTTCACAATTTTCTGACTTGGCCAATTTAACAAAATAATCATATGGCCCAAAATATCACTTTTTAACAATATAGCCCATTAAGGGCAAATCCTTAATTTTTTTCCACAACCTTAATACCGGTTTCATGGATTCACACCAAAAAGTGGTAATATACCGTATTTTCAAATTTTACCGACTTTACGATTTTTTTATTCTAACGCTTACGGTATAATATAACCCATAAGATAAGTGTGAAGTTACACACCTGATTACGGTGAGAACTAAAATTTCCCGCTCGTCGATACCTAAATATTTATCACGCTTGATTAGAACACTAATATTTAATATAAAACTATACTAATGATAAACGATCTAAATCTTTACCCTCGGAATCTCGAACAACAACTATTTGTGATTTCTCCCCGATTGATGGTTCATAACCCGATGAAGAACCACGAACAAACAATGGCTCAGGAGTACGAATGACTTCAAATAATTAATTTTCGCCGGATGAGGGTCCACAACCCGGTGGAAAATCTCGGATTGCTGAAACAGCCCTTCGTTTGAATTTCGGGGGAATAGCGGAACCACCCCTCTTCCAAATGCTATTAACAACTCTTTTCGTCCCTATCTTGCTTGCCTCCATTGACAAAGGATTATTAGTCCTACAATATATCGAAAATTTTAATACTAATGGCTTAAAAGGGCGAACTCGGCTTACGTTAAAATCCCGAGTGATTTCCAAAGGATTCCTATACGTAAAAACTTTCGGTTATAACAAATCCTGATGATAGTCATTGATAAAAACGAGAGTGATCAAAAATCCTTGAAGAGTTCTTTCTTACTGTGCTAAATATGATCCGAACTTAAATAACTTTCAAGATGACTTGACAAGATGGTGGTTCGGCCCTCCACTATCTTACAATTGTCCAAAGCTTAATGAAAGAAATGATTGAGAACAAGGTCAAAGAAGAATAAGAGATTCGGTTATGATATAATAGATAGGAAAATAAATTTCGACTATGGGGATGGTTACAAGCATTCGGCCATGGAAGGAAAATGAAGGAAGGATGTGTTTGAATGGTAAATAAAATGGAGAGGAAAAGAGAATAGGGGGAAGAGAAAAGAAAATGGAGATGAGAGGTTTGTATTTCGGTTCTCAAGGATGGAAGATGAATAAAAAAGAAACTTTGAGACCAAAATGCATTCGGCAATGAAGAGGAAAAAGAGAAGAAAAGAAATGGTCCTTGATGGCTACGTGGTTTCGGTCACAAAGAGAAGGAAAAGGTTTGGAGAGAATGAACAACCTAAGACCGAAATGGTCAAAAGAAATGGCAAAAAGAAACAATTGCTTACTCAAAGTTTATGGCACATTCGGCTAGGGAGAGGGAAAATTAGAGAGAAAAATTTGATAAAAGCACCAAATGACCAAATGGAAAATGTGCTCATCAAGCACCTAATCCTACCAAACTAACACCAAAAACCGGCCATCCCCCCTAGCCCCCTATGCCGTCCATATTCATGGTCAAAAAGGCCATTCAAAGTTTCCAAAACACCTTCCCTTATTTCAAGCCTTATGTCCCCCGTACACACCAAAACCTTTTGATTCCTTACTTTAAGTTAACACTTGCCTTTTTCCCTTAGTCTACTTTCCATAAAAGAATTAGTCAAACCTTACCATAAGTAAGGCTTGACCGACACATGCCATATAGATGCAAAAATAATAGTCACCAAAATGCTATCCATTGGATTCGAAACTCTCCCCTCAAGCAATCACTCATGCACCAACACCACCTTGCTACTAGCTCATCTTATGCTAGCTTTTTACACTTAAATTACCTTAAGCATCAGGATCACTTGTTCCACTTCAATAAAATTCTCATTACTAAAATTTATTCTACTTCCGAATAAATCCCGAGCCTTCTTATGACTATAATAAGCACATAAATTTAATCATTCACAAGCTAAGCACCAAAAACATGCAACATATTGATACCCAAATTTTTTTAGGATGTTACAATACCCATGTATTTTCAAGTATAATTTCATAATATTTCGTCTCAAGTTCAAATTATTTCATATCAGAATTTTGTTCATTTAATCAATTGAAATATCAATGGGAACCTGGGAAAATACACTCGAAGTGTACAAAACTATATTCATATATGAACGTATTCATCAAAAAAGTTCCATGTTCATATATCACCATCTCATACTTCCATATATCATGTATCATCATTTTTATGTATTTCAGGCAGATACATGTAATAATTCATATTTTCTCATGCTAGAATTTTGCAATTTATTTGAAATATCGATGGATATATAGGTAGTACACTCGAAGTGTACAACTTAGAAATCCGTCAATTCATATTAAGAGTTACCTGTTAGGGCACATAACTAGAGAGCACACTTTCGAGCCACATATCAGGATGCTCAGATGAGCCATGTAACAGGATGCTTATCCGGGCTAAATAGGAAACTCATAAGAGTTTTAATCAGGGAGCTCATAGAGCTTAATAAGTAACTCTGAAGAGTTATTATCAGAGAGCACCGGATAGCAATATAATAGGGAGTTCAAGTGAGCTTAATAAGACGCTCATAAAGAGCTGCGTTTGTGTCTGCATCTTATGTATGATCACAACCGATCGAATCATGTAACAGGATGCTCACAAGCTGCGGTAGTGCTCAACACATGCAAAATCACTATCGATTAGGATGTAACACCCCAAACCCGGCCTAGACGTTATGGCCGAATCTGGCGGCGTCACATGATAGTGCTTTGGTAAACTTAACTACGCTAAAACCATTTGTAAATATCTTATGCTTTCGTCAAAATGTGTCATTTAATTATTCATCATCCATTTTCAAAATGTTATCTGTTGCGGAAGCTTTTATAATAATTTTCCAGTTCGTGTGTATTTGATAAAACCTCTATTTATTTTGAAAATTTGCGTCTTGTTCTACTGCAAGCAATTTATAAATAAAAATCTCAAATTTTGAACAAAACTCTGAATGGCCTTATTACATAACATTTCCCCAGATATAATCAAACCATAAATAAAAATGAAACTGTAAAATAGGAATCCAAAACCGTGGTCACCATCGAGTTCTCCACTGCACCGATCCGTTTACTACTGGGGATTACCTGAACAGGTTAAACAGAAAAGGGGTGAGTTTTCACAAACTCAGTGTGTAATCCCCACAGAAAACATACACACACATGAATATCAGATAACAGACATCAATTCACAATTCGGGTCTGAGCCCATTACAGAAACAGTGTGGACCTTAGCCCACTCAGATACAGATTCAGACATATTTCAGGGCCTTAGCCCATTTCAGACAGAATATGCAGAAAACAGAGTCCTATCCACCAGCCTCTACATACCAACTCCGTCCAACCCTACACACCATGTGAGGATAAAATCAACCCACCCAGCCCTACACACCATGTTGTACCAAATGCGGCACACAATCAGAAATTTGCAGCTGAGCTGCCAGATATCAGGCTTAAGAGCCTTTCAGATACTTCCTCCAATCATAATCAACCCAGCCCGATGCAATGCAACAAGCAAGAATGACATGCTTTTATGCAGTAAAACTCATACATTCAGATCAGCATACATGCTTAATACAGATATGAAATAGTCATATCATTTATTTAGGGGTCTAAGTATTGCTTACTGACCCTACGGTGGGTCCACAGTTGACTTGGGCAACCCATGTAACCTTATGGAGTTTTCCAGAAAAATGGGCTCACATGCCCATGTGGCTTGCCCGTGTGGGCCCACACACCTGTGTGGATCAGACGGCTTGGCCCAGAATTCATCACGCCTGTGTGGCCCACACGGCTTAATTGGTCGAGCCCATGTGTCGCACATGGCCTCGCTTGGCCTTCACACGGTTGTGCACCGTGTGGGGACTAACAGTCTTGCACACGGCCTACCAGATGGGCAAGCACATGCTCGTGTGGCGTCGACAGTTAGGTTTTTGGCTTTTGCTAAAACCTTATTTTCTGCATTTTCATGTACACACCTGGTCTCGATTGAAGCAAAGACGATCACTGAGTACTCTCGAACCTAGGAATCGATATTCCAATATCCAAATCAGTGTTTTAAAAAAAAACTAAATCGAGATGTTAAACCCAATATCTTCCAAAACCTTACCTTCAATCAAGCCACCGAAATTACCCGAACCTAAGTGTTCAAACAGCAACTACGAGTCTCTGAATCTTCCTCTATCCAGCATTAATGACGTACATCAGTATAAGCCAACAACGAAAGTAAAACTATGCTACTCATATTACTGAATCAAGGCTGAAACGAGTGTTGCACAAAAACGAGGTGACTACAGAGAGGACCAAAATTAAAATATTGTAGCGAGGAAGAGAGAAAGAACGACAAAGGGGAAGGGGAAACGGAAGAAGGAAGAATCGGCTATGAAAGGGGAGGACACTAAAATTTCTGCAGAGAGGGATTTTTGGAAAATACAATTGCTCAGAAAGTCTGATCCTCTCCTAATTTTCCTCCCACTAATTCTATTCACAAACCACCACTCAATCTCTCGTCTTAGCACAACTCTAGCTGAAACTAGGAGCAAAATTAAAGCCATTGCCATCCCATTGACTCGAACCCAAGACCTCCTTCACACCAACACTCCACTTAGCCACCAGACTAGCAGGCCCATTCTGTTAATTACTTACACACTTTTACTTATAAGCCTACTAACCAGAGTTTGGGCTTTATTCATAAAAATACCAAAATTTACCCAAGTTGATGCTTGAACTTGGGACCTCCCACACACACCCAGAACACATTTCCACTGAACCAGACACTCATTCATGCCAAAATTAGAAAAGCTCAAATTAAGCAAAATGGGGCGTTACACAAGATGATCACATGAACTATATAACAGGATGCTCGAGAGGGCTTTTAATAGGATTGCTCGTCTGAGCTATTATGTCTGCAACATATGCAGGACTATATTCATTACGGGAAAATCACGTATCCATCGACTTTCATTTATTCAAACGAGATTTAACATTTTTCAGGCATTATCAGGCTTGTGATTATTTCATACATTTATAATATTCATATAATTCAAATAAACACATTCCACATTCATTTCAAGGATAAAAGTAACATTTTTATCATTTATCATTTATCGGGTTTTGTCTGATTTGTTTTCAATGTCATATATATATAATATTTATACAATTCACATACACAACATCTAATTTAAGCATATAAATATACACAATTTAGTTACACGAACTTACCTTGATAAATGTTCGTGTACGTAAAATCTACTAATTCGACACTTTCTCTTTCCCTCGCTCTAACTCTGAATTTGGTCTATCCGGATCTACACGAGTAAATTTAACATCAATTTAATACAAGTCATACTCAATTCAGTCCAATTCACATCTTAGGCAAAATTACCATTTTGCCCCTAAACTTTTAATTGACGATTTCGTCCCTAGGCTCGAAAAATGAAATTCATAAAATTTAGCCCTTGTTCCAAGCCTAACTGATTTTTACATATAACCTTTACAACCCATGTATTTCATAAAATTCAGAATTTTTCCATGAATTTTATAACTTTTCAATTTAGTCCCGAAATCATGTTTTCATCAAAATTCACTTTGTAAAAGTTGTTTATCTATCAACAACCTTTCATATTCTACCATAAATTTCAAATTTTTAGTATATTCATCTATGGAAAAATTTTCATACTTTGATAACTTTACAAATTAACCCCAAAAATAGATAGAGTAAGTTATCCCGATCACGAAAATATAAAAATTATTAAAAACGGGACAAGATTACTTACCCAATTAAGTCAAGAAAGCTTTCTTTCTCTTTCCTAGCGTATCCATGTATTTTGGGGAAGAAGATGACATAAAATGATGGTATTTTGTTATTTAATTAATTTATCACTTTTTATTTTTCATCTTTCCAATTTCATCCTTTTCTTTATTTTATTTTCCATGAATGAATCATCGTCCTTAACAACTAAGAATTTTTAATGGTCTAATTACCATATAAGGACCTCCAATTTAAAGTTCTATAGATATTTAATCCCTTTAGCTATTAGAATTCAACTTTTACATTTTATGCAATTTGGTCCTTTATCAAATTAAACATGTAAACGATAAAATTTCTTTACGAACTTTTCACACAATATTATTATTATAATGTAGATCATAAAATAGTATTAAAATAATTTTTTCTTTTCAGGCTCGGATCTGTGGTCCCGAAACCACTATTCCAATTTTATCGAAAATGGGCTGTTACATCAAGCTTGTGGTTATGGTTGATGTTTATGCTTATGTCTTGTTTTATGTAAATGAAATGGTTAAGAAAAGGTAATGAAACTGTAAGTTCATAATTGAGATGTAATATGATGATAAAAGGACTGAAGAGTTGAATGACATATTTATATGCAAGAAATTTACTTATGCTATGGATGAATTTACCTATGTCATGAATAAATACAGTAATTCATGAATTGATAATGTTATTTAAGCTTATGCTAAGTAAATGGAAGGGAAAGTAAGTAAATGGAATGGTTCATAGTCTTATAATATGTCTTATAAAATCTTATTATGTTAGGAATGAAAAATATATGTGATGTTCATGGACTTACTCATTTGTGAGTTGATGGTTATATAGTTTGATAAATCTTGTGGCATTGGCATAGGTTGATACTTACCCTATAAAGTTCATTATTAAAATAGAATGTTATGTTTAAAGTATACGAGCTTACTAAGCATTCATTGCTTATGTAATTACTTTCCTTTACTTTACAAATTATTGGAAGCTCGATCGGTTTGAAAGCTCATCGGAGATCTATCACACTATCCAACGATTATATCGATAGTTTTTTGATGTTTTGCTAAGGTTATAATGGCATGTATAGGTGGACTTGTGTTGATATCTAATTGAGTGTTAGTTGATGACATTGGCATGTATAAGTTGTTTTGGTACCATTTGATGTTGGTTGTTTAGTATCATTTTGGCACATGTTAATGCCTTTTTAGTATGTGTTAATTTGATAATGTGTTGATGCGTGTTTGAACGGCCAAAGTGGTATGGGATGAATTGATCTTAATATGGTCAAGTTATGGTATGTTTTGGTAGTGGTATTGAACTATATGTTTATGAATGAAATGTGGCCACATATATACATATGTTTAGGTAAGTTTGAATGTTGCAAATGAGGTGCCTTGTATGGAATATTGGTTAAATGATAATGATTTATTTAATTGGTCATTTCATGCATGTTTTGGTGCCTTGTTTATATGGGTATATTGCTTCTAGGTTCATTGTAATATCCCGGGTTAGGGGGGCTGTTTTGTGGCTGCATGATATTGCATGTTGTTAGTATATTATGTTGCTATTTTTATGTTCTTGGGGCTTAATTTTAGTCTAGGTGTAGGCCTGAGTTAATGGAAGAATTTTAGTTTTTGGGTGTTGAGTGAAGGGGGTTGAGGAAGCTGGGGTTTTTAATCTATTTTTGGTATTTCATAGCACAAAAAGAAGAGTGGCAAAGTGGCAAGGCATGTGCCATTTGTAGCTTGGGGTGGCGTCAACTTCAAGGAGCAGGAGATCCAGAGTTCAAGCTGCAGAGTCCTCATTTTGGCTTTAATTTTGGACGGCATAGGAGGGAAGAGGAGTATGAAATTTGAACTCTAGCTTGGACTTGGTCAAAAGGGTGACTTGGATGGTGGAGAGCAAATTAAGGAGGAGGACTTGTTCAACTCATTTGAAATGAGTGAATGGGAGTGAGTGGGGGGATTCTTGGCCGAATTTGTGGGGTGTTGGAGTGGGGTGTGTACGGTTTGGTTGAGGGAAGGGAGGTGTGCCGAAATGCACTTCTCATTTTGTGCATTTTCGGCCAAAAGCCTTTGTGAAGCAATTTTCTCTTTTGGCCATACCAAAACCGCAAGTGTAAGCTCTCAATTGCCGAACCTGTGTTGCCCTTTTAGAAGGTGTTAGCCGAAATTCATCTTGGTATTTTTGGGCATTTTTATTCGGTCACCTTGTTTCAAAACAAAGTCCTTTCTTTTGTCAAGAGCCTAAGCCGAATTTCCTTCAAGTAAGTCTCTCTTTTCCCTTTTCAAAACCGAAAGCTTTAAGCAACTTCATCTTTGCCGAATTTGGCTTTGTGTTTTCTCTCAAAATCCCTTGTTAAGACGAACCTAGCATCCCACTTCCATTTCTTTTCTCTTTTGAAACCTTGTTGGCCGAATCTCCTTTCTCAAAAAGCTTCTCTCCCATTCTTTCTCTTTTGGTTAATTGTGTTAAAACCGAAACCCTCTCTTCTCCATTACCCTTTCTCTCTGTTTGAGACTTTGATTGCCGGAATTAATACCTTTCTTATCACACTTTTGTTTCTTTCTCCTAGTACGCTAAGTGCCGAATGCATATTGTCTCTTAGCCGAATATCTCTCTTTCTCCTAGCAGTTGTAGTGGCCGAATATCAGTGGTGTATTGGAGGCCTTGCTTCAATCGGTTGGAGTTGGTAAGTCCATGGCCGAATGGCCATTTCTTTCTTTTTCTGTTCTTGATCATTTGGTTTGGTTAGGAGCCGAAGTTGGCCATGTTGCTAAAAGTTAATCATTGATTTTGAGACCGATTTCATTCTAGGTTATTCGGACTTTGGATACAATCAAGTGGAGCCTTTGTTTTCTGATTAGCCAAGTGTGGTAAGTGATATTACTTCACTCGTTTGATTTTATTAAGATAGGCTACAAGAGACTAATGGTTCTATTTCTAGGTGAAGGCCCGATTGTCTAAGAGAACCATTATTGGTTTGGGGTTTGGTTGGAAACCAAACCATTCGCAAGTGAAGGTATGGGATTGTTTTTTCTACCCTTTTGGTTAATGGGTTGTTGGCCGAATATTAGTGTTGCCTAACCCCTGGTGTTGGCCGATTGTAGAAGTGAGCAATCGAGGGGCTTAGATCGCTTTTGTCTGGATTGTTAGGCTCGTAGCCATCAGGTGTGTATACTGACACACTTATATTTAGGAATATTATTAATAAACCTGTATGCCTATTAAAATTTATGGCAGTTGATGGATTGATATGATACCCATTTGGGTATGAGCTTGGATTCGGGTAAGTTATTACTAATATCATTATGCGATATTGATGATTCATATGATATCATGACCTATGTTATTTATGTATGCCATGAGAGTTTATGCGGGATATGTGGGCATAATATGCAGGGTAGTGTGATATGCATGATTACATGAGTTTGGCATGCTGATGGGTGATATGAGAGGAGGGAGTATGATATTTTGTGCTGACGAGCACCAGTGCTTTGGTAGCACAACTTTGTGACTTTGGGTCACCAGAGGTTTGGCACCTCCAGAGGTTTGGTACCTCAGCGTCTCGTCCCAGTGGCTCAGTACCACAGTGGGTTGGCCCCACAGATGATTATACGGGATTGACGCCAGTGTTTTGGTAACACACGATGGGTTGGCCCCATCACCAGATTTGTGACTACGGTCACCAGTGCTTTGGTAGCACATTGTGTCTTTGGGACACCAGAGGTTTGGCACCTCATTGCGACTTGTCCCTGTGGTTTAACCACCGTGGGTTGGCCCCACTTGAGATATGGGATCGTCTGCTAGTGTTTTGGTAACACACGATGGGTTGGCCCCATCATCATTAGATTTGTGACTACGGTCACCAGTGCTTTGGTAGCACAACTGTGTCTTTGGGACACCAGTGCTTTGGTAGCACATTGACGGATATTGTGTCTTTGGGACACCAGTGCTTTGGTAGCACATTGTGACTATATGTCACCAGTGGTTTGGCACCACCAGTGGTTTGGTACCACACGGGGTAGATGAGGCGATATGGATGGTTAGGATCGGGTTGCATTAATCATGTTGCTATGTATGATGTGTGTTAGCATGTTGTTTCTTCGGGAGCGGGGTTTACACACTGAGTCACTCGACTCACCCTCTCCTTTGACATTTCAGGTGATTCGTAGATGCGGACTTGGAGCCGGGATGGACTCGGGGTGCTTATGCCATGCTGAATAGAGTCTTTACTCAGACTTTATATTTTGGGTACTTTAGTTATTTACTTTTATTTGGGTTTCTATTTGGATTTGTAAAAGGCCTTTTAAGTTATATTTTATGTTGCTTATGCTTTAAATTGATTTTTAATATGCTTAACAAAGTAACTTGGAATAAATTTTCTAAAATATGGAAAGATAAAGTTTTCACAACTAAAACGCAACGTGTTTTTAAACTATACCATCGGGTGTCACTCAAAGTCTTTTGATAAACAAATACAAAATGGTTTTCAATTCAAACTTGTAGTTCTTCTAAGTTTAAAAGTGTTTTATGTATCATTAAGAAACTAATAAGGTTTTAAATGGTACTAACTCGTTTTAACTACAAATTCTAGCAAAGTTTTCAAAATCCCTGGATTTCAAATACATCAACTGTTTTTCAAACAAGACTGCTCAAAACTGTCTCAAACACACTGTGTTTTCACTCAGCTTTTAAACGAGAAATCTAGTTTTCCAAAATGGTTTTCCCCGTAGCATACCAGATTCGGACGTGGTGTCTTGTCCGGGTTTGGGGTGTTACATTTGTGGTATCAGAGCCAAGTTCAAAGGCTCGGCTGTGGGCCTGAGGCCCAAAATGGTTTCAAAAGTTATTTAAGTGGTTGTGTTGAAAGTATGGTTTGAAAGGCATGGCACCGAGTCTCCGGCACCAGTTCGCCCAGGTAAGTACCCCGAACTATTCTCTGTGATTTGATTGGAGGTTATATGATTGATGATAGCGATAGTGTGCTACCTTAGAGATTGAAACTGATAGGATTCTGTGAACTTGCGAGAACAAATCCTCTTTAATGTTCATAAGACTTGCTTTTAAACAAGTGAAATAAACACTGATGCATAAAATTCTTAATCAGATACGTAGAAAGATTAGACATGAGCACTCGAGGTGGACGTGGTCGTAATACTCGCGGTAGAGGTAGGGGTAGGATGACAGTTTCTGAGCCCGTAGGATCTGGGCAGGGTTCAGAAAACGAGGTACCGGTTCCGCCACCAGCTGGAGGTGGTGAGTTCCAAGATCAGACTGGTGATGACGCAGTGTCACAGGCGATGCTGCGAGTGTTGGAACGAGTAGCTGGGGCAAGTGGTGGTGCAGGAGTTAGGAAATCAGTTCCTGAGCGACTCCGGGCTAACGGGGCCGAATTCTTCCGAGGTGTTTCTGGTGTTGCTCCTAGCACTGCTGAGTACTGGCTAGAGGCAACTGAGCGGATCATGGATGATCTGGACTTGACGACGGAAGAGAAGCTGAAGGGTATCGTATCTCTTCTCCGGGATGAGTCATATCAGTGGTGGCTCACAGTTCGGGACAGTGTGGCAGCAGAGGATTTGACATGGGATTACTTCAGAGCCGCTTATCAAAAGAAATACATCGGGGCTAGTTATATCGACTCCCAAAGAAAGGCATTTCTGAGGCTTGTTCAGGGGAGTAAATCTGTTGCTGAGTACGAGGCTGAGTTCCTGAAGCTGAGTAGGTATGCCAGGGGCATTGTAGCCACTGAGCATGAGAGGTGTGTTCGTTTCGAGGATGGTCTCCGAGACGAGTTGCGGCTGCTGATTGCTCCACAGCAGGAGCGCGAGGTTGCCGTCTTGGTTGAGAAAGCTAAGGTGGCCGAGGGTATTAAGGAGTCGGTGAGGCAGAGTATGGACAGGAGTAGGCTTAAGAGGAGCTTTGGGTCGTCTGGCTCGTCGGGTAATCCACAGAAGAGAGCTAGACCGAATGGGCAGAATCAGTCTGCTAGATTTGTTGCTGCTAGGCAGGGACCACCGCAGTGTAATCAGTGTGGGAAAACTCATTGGGGTGGTTGCTGGACTGGAGGCAAAGGTTGCTTCGAGTGTGGTTCTTTGGAGCATCGCATTAGGGATTGTCCGCGTAGGATGGCCAGGATTCAGTCTGAGAGTCAGGGCCGTAATCAGTTCAGAGGTAATGGACCGCCACCGCAGAGGGGTCGTGGTAATGGCAGAGGTGGTTATGGATCTGGTCGGGGCCGTGGAGCACCGGGCAGAGGTGCAGGTGGTTCTGAGGCTAGGCAGCCTGGATTGGTGTATGCTGCGAGGCGCCGAGAGGAGGGCGACGCACCGGACGTCATAACCGGTACGTTTTTGATTTTTGGTACTCCTTATACTGCTTTAATTGATGTGGGGTCTACGCACTCTTATGTTGCCAGTAGTATAGTAGAGACAATGGACTTAGACTCTGAGATATCCTCTAGGCAGATGACTGTGATTAGCCCTCTAGGTCACTCTGTAGTAGTAGATAAGCTATTTAGAGAGGTACCCCTAGAACTCCAAGGGGTAGTGTTTGCTGCTGATCTGATGGAACTGCCGTTTGGGGAGTTCGATCTGATTCTTGGGATGGATTGGTTGGTTAAGTACCAAGCGAGGTTGGATTGCGCGGCCAAGCGCATGGTTCTTAAGACGGTTGATGGTGATGAGGTGGCTATGATAGGTAATAGGAGAGATTACTTATCAAATGTAATATCTGCGCTGAAAGCGGAGAAGATGGTCAGGAAAGGCTGTGATGCGTATGTGGTTCATGTGTATGCCTTGGAGGCTAAAGGGTCTGCTGTTGAGGAGGTTCGTACTGTTAAGGAATTTGCTGATGTGTTTCCTGAGGAACTTCCGGGTTTGCCGCCAGATCGAGAGGTAGAGTTCGGGATTGATTTGTTACCCGGGACTGCGCCAGTGTCTATTGCTCCGTATAGGATGGCACCAAAGGAGTTGGTGGAGCTTAAGGCTCAGATCCAGGAGTTATTGGATCGGGGTTTTATCAGGCCAAGTGTTTCGCCGTGGGGTGCGCCGGTTCTTTTTGTTAAGAAGAAAGATGGCACGATGCGGATGTGCATAGACTACCGCCAGTTGAACAAGCTGACGATTAAAAACAAGTATCCGTTGCCGCGGATAGATGACTTGTTTGATCAGCTGAAGGGTGCTGCGGTATTCTCTAAGATTGATCTGAGGTCTGGGTACCATCAGTTGAAGGTTAAGGAGGCTGATATCCATAAAACAGCGTTTCGGACTCGGTATGGGCACTACGAATTCCTGGTAATGCCATTCGGGTTGACTAACGCACCGGCAGCGTTTATGGATATGATGAATAGGGTGTTTCAGCAGTATCTGGATCAGTTCGTGGTGGTTTTCATAGATGATATTTTAGTGTACTCAAGGACAGAGGAAGAGCATGATAAGCATTTGAGGGTGGTGCTGCAGATTTTGAGGGAAAAGCAACTCTATGCTAAGTTCAGTAAGTGCGAGTTCTGGCTTAGAGAAGTGACGTTCTTGGGTCATGTAGTGTCAGCAGAGGGGATTCGGGTAGATCCTCGCAAGATTGAGGCAGTTCTGGATTGGAAGCCACCTAGGTCAGTGGCTGAGGTTCGTAGTTTTCTGGGTTTGGCCGGATACTACAGAAGGTTTGTTGAGGGTTTCTCGTTGATAGCAGCGCCGATGACCAAGTTATTAAGGAAAGAGGTTCCATTTGTATGGACTGAGAAACAGCAGGGAAGCTTTGACAAGTTAAAGAAGGTTTTGACCGAGGCTCCGGTTCTGATTCAACCTGAGGCTGGTAAGGAATACACAGTCTACTGTGATGCATCACATACGGGTCTGGGTTGTGTGCTGATGCAAGAAGGTAAGGTTGTGGCTTACGCTTCTAGGCAGCTGAGGCCTCATGAAGTCAACTATCCGACGCACGATTTGGAGCTAGCGGCTGTAGTCTTCGCCTTAAAGATTTGGAGGCACTACTTATATGGAGAGAGATCGATAGTCTACACGGATCATAAGAGTCTGAGGTATCTACTGACTCAGAAGGATTTAAATTTGAGGCAGCGTAGATGGGTTGAGTTGCTGAAGGATTACGACTGCTCGATTGAGTATCATCCGGGCAAGGCTAACGTGGTAGCTGACGCGTTGAGCCGTAAGGTTGTTTCGGATTTAAGAGCATTGTTTGCCCATTTAAGTTTGTACGACGATGGGAGTATTTTGGCAGAGCTGCAGGTTAAGCCTACTTGGGTTGAGCAGATCAGAGAGAAACAGTTAGAGGATGAGGTTCTGAGTGCGCGAAAGTTACAAGTGCAGGATGGTGGTTTGGAGGGTTTCAGCTTGTCTAGTGACGAGGTTCTGTGTTTTCAGGGTAAGGCTTGTATGCCTAAGGATGTTGAGCTGAGACAGAAGATTCTTCAGGACGCACATAGCAGTCCTCATGCTATGCATCCTGGGGGTAGCAAAATGTATAAGGATCTTAGAGAGCAATTTTGGTGGCCTGGGTTGAAGAAAGAGGTGACAGAGTTTGTTGGAAGATGTCTGACTTGTCAGCAGGTCAAGGCTGAACACCAGTTGCCGTCGGGTTTGCTTCAGCCTGTGAAGATTCCTCAGTGGAAGTGGGAAAGGATAACCATGGATTTTGTCAGTGGGTTACCGCTTACGCCAAGCAAGAAGGATTCAGTTTGGGTAGTGGTGGATCGTCTGACTAAATCAGCTCACTTCATTCCGGTGAGGGTTGACTACTCACTTCAGAAGCTAGCGAAGTTGTATGTTTCAGAGATCGTGAGGTTGCACGGTGTGCCAGTTTCGATAATCTCGGATAGGGATCCCAGGTTTACTTCACGGTTCTGGAAGGCATTGCATCAAGCATTGGGTACTCGTTTGGATTTTAGCACGGCTTTTCACCCGCAGTCGGACGGACAATCAGAAAGGGTTATTCAGATCTTAGAAGACATGCTGAGAGGTTGTGTCCTGGACTTCAGAGGTAGTTGGGAGGAGTTTCTACCATTAGCTGAGTTCGCCTACAACAACAGTTACCAAGCAAGCATCAAGATGGCTCCGTATGAGGCGCTGTATGGTAGGAAGTGTCGCTCACCTACATGTTGGACTGAGTTAGGTGAACGTCAGTTGTTGGGACCTGAGTTGGTAGCTGAGACTGAGGACAAGGTTAAGTTGATTCAAGCTAGATTGAAGGAAGCTTCGGACCGGCAGAAGTCTTATGCCGATCTTAAGCGAAGAGATGTAGAGTTTGCCGTTGGGGACCGAGTGTTTCTGAAGGTCTCGCCTTGGAAGAAGGTTCTGAGGTTCGGGAAGAAAGGCAAGCTAAGTCCGAGGTTTATTGGGCCGTATAAGGTTTTGAGGCGAGTTGGACCAGTAGCGTATCAGCTTGAGTTGCCAGCAGAGCTTAGTCAGATTCACGACGTCTTCCATGTTTCGATGCTTCGGAGGTATCGTTCAGATCCGTTGCATGTGGTAGCAGTGGAAGAGATCGAGGTAAATCCAGACTTGACTATGGAAGAAGAGCCTGTACAGATTCTTGATCGGGATGTGAAGGTTCTGCGTAGGAAGTCTGTGCCTTTGGTTAAGGTACTTTGGCGGAATCATGGCGTAGAGGAAGCGACGTGGGAACCCGAGGATACGATGAGACAGCAATACCCGCAACTCTTTTGATCAGGTAATTTCGAGGCCGAAATTATTTGTAAGGGGGGTAGAACTGTAATATCCCGGGTTAGGGGGGCTGTTTTGTGGCTGCATGATATTGCATGTTGTTAGTATATTATGTTGCTATTTTTATGTTCTTGGGGCTTAATTTTAGTCTAGGTGTAGGCCTGAGTTAATGGAAGAATTTTAGTTTTTGGGTGTTGAGTGAAGGGGGTTGAGGAAGCTGGGGTTTTTAATCTATTTTTGGTATTTCATAGCACAAAAAGAAGAGTGGCAAAGTGGCAAGGCATGTGCCATTTGTAGCTTGGGGTGGCGTCAACTTCAAGGAGCAGGAGATCCAGAGTTCAAGCTGCAGAGTCCTCATTTTGGCTTTAATTTTGGACGGCATAGGAGGGAAGAGGAGTATGAAATTTGAACTCTAGCTTGGACTTGGTCAAAAGGGTGACTTGGATGGTGGAGAGCAAATTAAGGAGGAGGACTTGTTCAACTCATTTGAAATGAGTGAATGGGAGTGAGTGGGGGGATTCTTGGCCGAATTTGTGGGGTGTTGGAGTGGGGTGTGTACGGTTTGGTTGAGGGAAGGGAGGTGTGCCGAAATGCACTTCTCATTTTGTGCATTTTCGGCCAAAAGCCTTTGTGAAGCAATTTTCTCTTTTGGCCATACCAAAACCGCAAGTGTAAGCTCTCAATTGCCGAACCTGTGTTGCCCTTTTAGAAGGTGTTAGCCGAAATTCATCTTGGTATTTTTGGGCATTTTTATTCGGTCACCTTGTTTCAAAACAAAGTCCTTTCTTTTGTCAAGAGCCTAAGCCGAATTTCCTTCAAGTAAGTCTCTCTTTTCCCTTTTCAAAACCGAAAGCTTTAAGCAACTTCATCTTTGCCGAATTTGGCTTTGTGTTTTCTCTCAAAATCCCTTGTTAAGACGAACCTAGCATCCCACTTCCATTTCTTTTCTCTTTTGAAACCTTGTTGGCCGAATCTCCTTTCTCAAAAAGCTTCTCTCCCATTCTTTCTCTTTTGGTTAATTGTGTTAAAACCGAAACCCTCTCTTCTCCATTACCCTTTCTCTCTGTTTGAGACTTTGATTGCCGGAATTAATACCTTTCTTATCACACTTTTGTTTCTTTCTCCTAGTACGCTAAGTGCCGAATGCATATTGTCTCTTAGCCGAATATCTCTCTTTCTCCTAGCAGTTGTAGTGGCCGAATATCAGTGGTGTATTGGAGGCCTTGCTTCAATCGGTTGGAGTTGGTAAGTCCATGGCCGAATGGCCATTTCTTTCTTTTTCTGTTCTTGATCATTTGGTTTGGTTAGGAGCCGAAGTTGGCCATGTTGCTAAAAGTTAATCATTGATTTTGAGACCGATTTCATTCTAGGTTATTCGGACTTTGGATACAATCAAGTGGAGCCTTTGTTTTCTGATTAGCCAAGTGTGGTAAGTGATATTACTTCACTCGTTTGATTTTATTAAGATAGGCTACAAGAGACTAATGGTTCTATTTCTAGGTGAAGGCCCGATTGTCTAAGAGAACCATTATTGGTTTGGGGTTTGGTTGGAAACCAAACCATTCGCAAGTGAAGGTATGGGATTGTTTTTTCTACCCTTTTGGTTAATGGGTTGTTGGCCGAATATTAGTGTTGCCTAACCCCTGGTGTTGGCCGATTGTAGAAGTGAGCAATCGAGGGGCTTAGATCGCTTTTGTCTGGATTGTTAGGCTCGTAGCCATCAGGTGTGTATACTGACACACTTATATTTAGGAATATTATTAATAAACCTGTATGCCTATTAAAATTTATGGCAGTTGATGGATTGATATGATACCCATTTGGGTATGAGCTTGGATTCGGGTAAGTTATTACTAATATCATTATGCGATATTGATGATTCATATGATATCATGACCTATGTTATTTATGTATGCCATGAGAGTTTATGCGGGATATGTGGGCATAATATGCAGGGTAGTGTGATATGCATGATTACATGAGTTTGGCATGCTGATGGGTGATATGAGAGGAGGGAGTATGATATTTTGTGCTGACGAGCACCAGTGCTTTGGTAGCACAACTTTGTGACTTTGGGTCACCAGAGGTTTGGCACCTCCAGAGGTTTGGTACCTCAGCGTCTCGTCCCAGTGGCTCAGTACCACAGTGGGTTGGCCCCACAGATGATTATACGGGATTGACGCCAGTGTTTTGGTAACACACGATGGGTTGGCCCCATCACCAGATTTGTGACTACGGTCACCAGTGCTTTGGTAGCACATTGTGTCTTTGGGACACCAGAGGTTTGGCACCTCATTGCGACTTGTCCCTGTGGTTTAACCACCGTGGGTTGGCCCCACTTGAGATATGGGATCGTCTGCTAGTGTTTTGGTAACACACGATGGGTTGGCCCCATCATCATTAGATTTGTGACTACGGTCACCAGTGCTTTGGTAGCACAACTGTGTCTTTGGGACACCAGTGCTTTGGTAGCACATTGACGGATATTGTGTCTTTGGGACACCAGTGCTTTGGTAGCACATTGTGACTATATGTCACCAGTGGTTTGGCACCACCAGTGGTTTGGTACCACACGGGGTAGATGAGGCGATATGGATGGTTAGGATCGGGTTGCATTAATCATGTTGCTATGTATGATGTGTGTTAGCATGTTGTTTCTTCGGGAGCGGGGTTTACACACTGAGTCACTCGACTCACCCTCTCCTTTGACATTTCAGGTGATTCGTAGATGCGGACTTGGAGCCGGGATGGACTCGGGGTGCTTATGCCATGCTGAATAGAGTCTTTACTCAGACTTTATATTTTGGGTACTTTAGTTATTTACTTTTATTTGGGTTTCTATTTGGATTTGTAAAAGGCCTTTTAAGTTATATTTTATGTTGCTTATGCTTTAAATTGATTTTTAATATGCTTAACAAAGTAACTTGGAATAAATTTTCTAAAATATGGAAAGATAAAGTTTTCACAACTAAAACGCAACGTGTTTTTAAACTATACCATCGGGTGTCACTCAAAGTCTTTTGATAAACAAATACAAAATGGTTTTCAATTCAAACTTGTAGTTCTTCTAAGTTTAAAAGTGTTTTATGTATCATTAAGAAACTAATAAGGTTTTAAATGGTACTAACTCGTTTTAACTACAAATTCTAGCAAAGTTTTCAAAATCCCTGGATTTCAAATACATCAACTGTTTTTCAAACAAGACTGCTCAAAACTGTCTCAAACACACTGTGTTTTCACTCAGCTTTTAAACGAGAAATCTAGTTTTCCAAAATGGTTTTCCCCGTAGCATACCAGATTCGGACGTGGTGTCTTGTCCGGGTTTGGGGTGTTACATTCATGTTTGAAATGGGTGAAGGAAATGGCTTGATTTTTGTCAATTTCTTATCCACATGGCCTAAGACACGAGCGTGTGTCTCAGCTGTGTGTCCCCTGTAGGTTTTAAAGGTTGCAAGTGAGGCAGTTACACGGCCTAGCACACGGTATGGCACACGAGCGTGTGAGGCCATTTCGAGTGTTACACGGCCTGGTACACGGGCGTGTGGCTTAGCCGTGTGACCCAAGTTAGAGAGTTACACGGGCTAGGACACAGCCTTGTGTCCTTGTTTTGACTGTTACACGGCCTGAGACACGGGCGTGTGTCTCAACCATGTGAGTCACACGACCTAGCTACACTGCCGTGTGACTCTTATAGTTTAAAATTTTGAACTTTTTCCTCAACGTTTTAAATGTTTCCAATTTGGTACCATTTAAAGGTTTCCAACCCGATTCATTTCTAAAGTGTTTCTAAGGCCCCGAGAGCTCGTTTAAGGTACAATATGCATGTATATAAATGGACTATGCTATGTTTATTGTAATGCTGTAAATGAATGTTTTTTGGTTATGTTTATACAGTAATGCTTCGTCACCTTATTTCGACAATGGATACGGGTTAGGGGTGTTACATGTTCATTTCAACCATAGGGTGTGACCTTGTAGGCTCTTATAACATTGGTAGTAATACTAAAACACTTCTAACATTACAAGCAATGAGTGGTATCTAGCAATGCATCATCGCTACCCAAGTTACAAGAAGTCATGGTTCAACATAACCTTTGTAACATCACTAACCTTATCTATCACTGGAACAGGGTTATAGAGCATTACCAGAGTTTTCAAATCAAACGAACATAAATTTCAAACTTATCAAACCAAATCAATAATAACATTAAAACCAATTCATAACATACATAATGTCCCCTATTCGAGCCTTCGAGGCCCTAAAAACATGCTAGAAACAGGTCAAGACTAAATCAGAAACTCAGAAAAATTTTAGAAAAAATGAAATTTTTCAATACTGCAGGGATCACATAGCCAATAGACAGGCCCTTGTCTCAGGCCGTGCAAGTATTTGAAATAGGGACACACGGCCGTGTCCCAGCCTGTGTCCATACCTGTGTAACTCACTAACTTAGGTCACACAGCCAAACCACACGCCCGTGTGCCAGGCCGTGTACTCTTCGGAATAACCCCACATGCCCTTGTGCCAGGCCATGTAACAGCTTGACTTGCAACCCTTCAAAAGCTACAGAGGACACACGGCTGTGTCACTTGGCCGTGTGTCAGACATAGCTAAGACACACGCCCGTGTGGATGAAAAGAGGCCATTTTACAAGCCATTTTTCTCACCCAAACTAGCATGTGCCTATAAACAAAATGCACATATGCACATGCCTTAATAAGGTGCCAAAATCAATCATAAACAATTCATATACATATGGTATAACATCATACAACCAATATGCCCTTAGGCACCTCAAATGACAACATATAAACATGTTTAACCATGTATTCAAATTGGCCAAAATGACAAACTAACTTTCAATTAAACTTGCCTCAATTCAAACTTTTGAATTAACTTACCAAAGCCTATCAAAAGGTACAAAATATGACATTCATTCACTAACATCAATAGACATTTATATACCTTTTATAACAAGATACCAAACCAGAACAAGTTATAAGGCTTATACAATATGCACATTTTGTAACGCCCCAAAAATATAGGGTCTTTAATTTTGCATGTTTTGACACAAATACCTGTGTACTTCTATGATGGAGTGATTTGGGTGTGTTTGAGAAGCCTGGGTTCAAGTCTTGGCTTTTGCAAAATTTTTAGTTTTCCTCTTAAATGAATCTGGACACTGGCACATAGGTCTTATTAATTATTGTGCTTGTTTTAAGTCACAAAAAGCCTATTGGTGCAATGGTTGTGGTGTTACAAGTATGGCAAGGGGTCTGAGGTTCAAGTGTTGGCATAACATGAAGGCGTATTTATTTTGCTGCTTGAGTTGTGTAGGTAGTAGAGTTGGACTGAAACACAACTAATGAGATTTTGAAAGGAGTTTGAATTGGTCGTGGAAGGATATTAGGAGCAAATCATGGAGAGGATTATGGAGAGATTTGTGGAGAGAAACAAGGAGGTTGAAGTGTGTGGGGATGGTTGTACCGAATTGGTATAGGGAAGTCTAGGAAATTCAGCTGGGGGTTTTTCTCTCATTTTGGTCAGTTTTGTCACCGATTTTCGGAACTTCTAATTTCCTGTTTCTCTCTCTAGTGCCGAAATTGCAATTGACCATTTGTTTAGTTTTGTTGTTCGGCTCTTACTGTTCTGGCAAAGTGTTAAGCTACTCTTTTCAAGTCCATTCCTTTCCATTCTTTGCACCAACCTCTACCGAAACCCCCTTCTTTTCTATTCTTTTCATGCTTTGACCAACTGCCCCTTTTCATCTCTTTTACTTATTGATTGTTGTTAAAGCCGAACCCATCACCTTTGCCTCTCCCTTGTGATTCTTTCTCTTTTTCGGCATTTTGGTAGGTTGTGACCGAAAGTTCTTCCCTTCCCTTCTCGATTCAGTTTCTTCTTTTCTCTGGGTGTTTCTTACTTTGGCCGAAACTCAGTACGGTTCCCCCTCTATTTCGGTTCTGCAAGTGTTTCTGACAAGTCGGTAAGTGTTCATATTTCCTCTTTTCATTCAAATATGTTCCCTCTAATGTTTTTCTAAAAAGCCGAATGTTCTTTTCCGTATATAATCTGATTGCGGTTCTCGTTCCTTCTTTACGACATGGTGTTCATGGGATTCTAAGGAGTACAAGTTGTTTGGGAAGTGATCGAAACCTTTTCTGTAACACCCCAAACCCGGCCCATGCGTTAAGGCCAGATTTGACATGTCACATGAGAAAAATGCTTTTAAGTCCTTTTTATTCGTACGTAAATAGATGTTGATTTAAAATCAAGTAAAACAATTTCCATTTAAAATTCTTGACAAAGTATTACTGAATAGAAGATTGATTGATAAATCGATAAATTTGAACTAATGATTTTACAACCATGTCTTTTGAAAATTGTTGGTGAAATTTTAAGAGAAGATTTCCGAGTTAAAAATATTTATATAAGTTTACTATAAAAAAACCATTGTGTATCCATTTTAGAAAAATCTTTCTTTAAGTTTAAAAAAAATCTCATTTAAAGTAATTTGAGCAAAAACATAGGTACATCAAACATAAAGCAAAACAAAATAATCCAGAGGCCTTATTACAACATTTAACTCAAAATATTTAGGAAATAAAGTAAACGAAATAGAAATCCAAAGTCCAAATAAAACCATTTCTGAAGTATGGCCCCCACCAAATCATCCATGGCCCAAGTCCACGTCACTGAGCATTACCTGCAAGGGTTAAGGAAACGAGGTGAGTTACTAGAACTCAGTGCATAACCCCCTTACTGTTGTCCACTGGGCCTGAAACCCATTTAGCAAAATTTTGGGCCTAAGCCCCTTTTTACATAATAATGTATCAATTATATCATATGAATGTAATGCAATCTCAAACCAACCTAATAATCCATCCGCTACACACCACCCGTACCATCCATCACACCTGTGGGGATCAAGTCAACCCACCCCGCCAAACACACCAATCGCAGGCATTATGCCATTTATAACAAATTTAAATGTGGGCAAGCCACCAGAATCACAGAGTATCATAATATCAAACATACTTGTGGCAGTGCCACCGAAATTACTTCTCTTCAACATTTTCTCAACCCATGCAAAATCATGTAAATGCATCATACATAGCAAATCATGATATTTACAAAAATAACAACAATAATTAATTCAGACAAAAGTTCGGCCCATTAACACTTTGCAAATCGGCCCATTAAGGCAATTTATCAAATCGGCCCATTAAGCAATATATCAATTTGGCCCATTAGGCAATGTATCAAATCGGCCCATAAGCAATATATCAATTCGGCCCATTAAGGCAATTTCGTAATTCGGCCCTTTATGGGTATTTTCGTAATTCACACAATGATATTACCGATTTTGTCAATTTTATCTAAATAGTGTATCTTATGCCAATTTTTCCGGTTTACGCCCTATTACGATTTTAGTCATAGCGATTTATTTCCAATATGATATCAATATAAAATCCACGGATAACGATGTGAGATTACACACCTGATTACGGTAAGTACTAGGCTTTCTTGATTTTCGACACCCTTGGAATCGTGAACGACCACGATTTATCGATTTTCCCTGGATGACGGTCCACAACTCGGTGGAAAATCCCAAACCGCCGATACTTCCCTTCTTTTGAATTTAGGAGTAGGGATCGCAAATCCGCTTCTTTCGCGATCTCCAATCGCTTTCCCTTTCGATTCGATATTGCTTGCCTCCATTTAATACAAATCTTAGTCAAAAATAATATTACGTTGATACGAAATGATTGACTAAGGAAAAGGTCAGCTTACCACTAAAATCGTATGGTCACAAATCGATAGATCGAGCGATTTAATCCCTAAAATATAATTGGTTAAACATCATTATTCCGATAACATCTTAAATGAATAAGGAATGATTTCATAAAATCCATGAAGAACTCCTTACCTTAAAGATTTATAGGACCGATTCCCAACGATTGTAAGATGGCTACGGAAGAATCAAAGTTTCGGCCTTCCACTATAACTCTACATTAGAAGATGATCATATTGTAAATAGTTATAAAAGAAAGATATTTGGCTGAAACAAAATAAATATTCGAATGTTGATAAACACACATTCGGCTAGGAGAAAGAAAAATAAGAATATAGAATAGAACCACTTACCGATTGATCAAAGGAGTGAATGTTAATACGGATGAGAAGAAAAGATAAAGAAGAGATGAATGGTTCGACTATAGAGGAAATTGAACAATGATATTCGACTATGGAGGGAAAAACAAGCAATAATATTCGGCTATGGAGGATATGGGTTTGAGAAGAAGAAGAAAGGGTTGGAAAATTTTGTAAAAAGGAAAAAAAAAAGATGAAAATGAGTGTTTATGAGAATTCGATTTTTTCAAAGTAAAACGAGTGAAACTATTTGGTCTCAAAGGCCTAGGTAATTTCGGCAAACAAGGAAGAAAAGAAGAAACAAAATGCACACTAAAGGCTTGAAAATTCGGCAAGGAGAAGAGGAAATTTGGAGAAAAAGATAAATGATGCAAAAAGCTAAAGAGAAACAACCTCTCAAGCACTAAAATTGCCAAAACTCCTAGCAAAATTCGGCTATCCTCTCCCTATGGCAAAACTGTCCATGCCTTGGCAAAAAGGTCAAAATTTGCCAACCAAAATTTTCCATAACACCTTCCTCTCTTTGTGCCAACATGCTCCCTATACTTTCCCCTTTCTTTTGATTTCTTTCCCTACCTTCATCCTTTCCTAATTTCCTTAGCCACCTTGCCTTATTTACTAGCTTGGCTGAAACACCCCGAACCCGGCCCACGAGCCTTGACCGGATCTGGTATGTTCCTCGAAAAAACATTTGAAAATTCGTTTGTTACTTAGGAAAAATTCGAGTGGTTTTGAAGAAAGATTTGCTTATGTTGGGTTCAATTGAAAATGTTGTAAATTTTGAAATCAGGGATTTATTAAAAACTTTGTTTTTGTATTAAAAAGACATGCCGATTTTGGTTTTAAAGATTTCACTTTTAAAATTAAGAATCAATTGAATTTAAGTGTCAAAACATTTAAAGATTTATTTATAAAATTTGTTTGAACTTTGATTTAACATTAGTCATTTCGTAATAAAAGAATTAAAATGCATGCATAGAACAGTTCATACTATGACCTTATTACATCAAAAACATACCCAAAATAGATTTAAAGTACTTAAACAAAATAAAATGTCCAAATAATAAAATTCGTGCTGAGCATGGCCACTACTAAGCTCCTGCCGACTCGGTCCATTACTGAGCGTCACCTGAAAAATATTCCCACAACGGGGTGACTCAAATAGACTTAGTGTGTATAACCAACACTAAGTCCCAAACGATTTAGGCATATAACATATCATACATATACATGTAGCAATTTATAATTAATGATGCAATCCCGAACCCAAGCCTAGATGCCATCCGTTACACATCACCCGTACCAACCATCACACCGTGGGGACTACTAAGTCAACCCTCCATCCGCTACACACCATCGAAGGCAGTCGCTGCAGTCGACGTGCTCATCGCCCTTATAAATATTGTGGCATAGCCACCAGATAACATTTTGTGTCATAAGACACCACATTCAGATAATGTGATCGAAGTCACCACATTCAGATATCGTGGTAAATACCACCAGATCACTTCCCCTTATCATAATTTCCCATATGTCCCATGTCATACAATCATGCATTAACATGCCATGTTCTATATTCACATTCTTATAGTTTCACATATGTGCCATAACAGATCATATCATACTCACAGTAGGAGTAGGAAAACGTACCTGAGTACTTTGTACCATTGTATGGTACTCTTAGCCACATTCACATTATTATAAACACACATATTACATGGGTACCGTAAATCTATTAAGAGATAGTGTGGGGTACACACCTGATTCACTTAGCGAGTTTACTCAAATCCCGAAATTCCTGATCTAAGCTTTAGATCCTTTAGTTCCTATATTCGGCCAACACTTAGCATTTTAGGAAAAAGCCTATTCGGCCAAACAACCAAATCCCAAAGAATTAACACATTTAAATCCTTACCTTACTGTCGATTTGACCACAAATCAAATCCCGAAACTTCGTAGAGTTCCTCCCTTGCAATCGGCTAGGCACTAAAATCACTTAACTAATTAATTTCGGCTTTTAAACGAATAAGAAACAGATCTAAATACCATAATAGGGCCTTGGCCGAATGTCAGATTCACTTACCTTGTGAATCTTAAATCTCGAAAACAACCACTTGATTAGGGAGTTGTTGAAATACCCTACAGACATATGTTAGATCCAACCTAACATTTAATCACAATACATGCCTTTGGCCGAATATCACATGACTTACCTTAAATCCCGAATGATCCTCCTTATAGTCAACTATACTAGAAATCCCGGAAGAAACCTTTATAGCTTCGGCCAAAGACATTGATGGCATTAGAATCTTAATTTCGGCTTAAAGAAAAGAAATAAGATGATGACTATAGATCCTTACCCCTTTATATTAAAATTGGCAGCACCTTTACTTGAATCCACAGGGCTATTCGGCTATGACCTAAATGCTGCTCACTTGATTTCGGCTTTTGATGAACACTAGAGGATTTCGGCTTCAACAAGGGAAAGCAAAGAGAGAGTATGAGGCTTAGGAAGAATCGGCTATGGTGAGATTTTGAGAGAGATTTCAGCTAGGCCAAAAGAAGAGAGAATTGAGGGGTTTGATTCTATGGAGAGAAAAGAGAAAACGAAAGAAGGCTGAAATCTTTTTATGAATTTCGGCTACTCCCCTTTCTAATTTGGCCGAAAATCACATCAAAAGAGTCCCTTGGCCGGCCATCTTATCTTTACTTATCATATCCCTCATGTTTCTCCTATATTATCTCTTATTGTAACACCCCAAACCCGGTCAATACTCCATGACCGAATCTGGTATGCCACAGAGGAAAACATTTTATAGATATTCGAGTTAACGATTAAATTTTAGTGAAAAACTCTTTGTTGTTCTATATTTGTAGAAAACAAGTGTAATATAAGTTAAAAACTGATAATTTAATTTGAAATTCCGTAAATAAATCTTTAGAACCTAGTTGCAAATCCATAGATTAGAAAACTAATTATAATTTTAAAGGAAACCCAAGCGATTAGTTTGAAAACCGTTTCTAACTGAAATTTGGAAACTTAAGTTTTGGAAAATCGTTTGAGTTATCGAAAACACTTAAGTTGTTAAATATTATCAAATGATTTATTTTACCCGATGGTAACGTTTTGAAAACCATTTCGTTTTGTAGTTTAGAAAACTTTGTGCTCAAATTAATATATCAACCATGTAATTTCTAAGCCATATTTAAAACAAGTCCAAAACATATAAATGATCCAAAAACATAATTAAAAAGGCCTTATTACAAATCCAAATAAAGATGTAAACCAAATTAAGATAAAATAAAGTACCCAAATCGAAGTTCTTATAAAACCGAATTTTTATTGCATGGCCTCCTCGAGTTAATCCGACTCCTCATCCGCGATTTTACGAATCACCTGAAAAGATAAGGGAGAAGGTGAGTCACCAAGACTCAGTGCATAAATCCTTCCCCCGGTTAATGCAACATTCTTACACAATTTATAACCAGGCAATATATATATATATAATGCACCCAACCTAGCCATCCATAACTCCTTTTCTACCCCGTGTGGTACCAAACCACTGGTGGTGCCAAACCACTGGTGACCCAAAGTCACGATATCCAATAATGTGGTGCCAAACCACTGGTGACCCAAAGTCACGAATAATCAAGTTGTGGGGCCAACCCACGTGTGATACCAAATCACTGGCGACGATCCCAATACATCAAAGTGGGGCCAACCCACGGTGGTGCTAAGCCACTGGGATGAGTCGCTATGAGGTGCCAAACCTCTGGTGTCCCAAAGACACAAAATATCAACGATCCAGGTGTGGGGCCAACCCACGTGTGATACCAAATCACTGGCGACAATCCCAATACATCAAATGTGGGGCAAACCCACGGTGCTACTAAGCCACTGGGACAAGTCGCTATGAGGTGCCAAACCTCTGGTGTCCCAAAGACACGGATATCAAATCCTCCCCCCTCCTCTCATATCACCCATAACCATGCAATTATTATACAAATCATACCATCATGCTCTAATATGAACATATAACAAATATATCGTAGATCATGATATTAAACAACATATATCAACATCATATCGAAACGGACTTACCCGAATCCTTGCTCATAACCATCAAAGTATCATATCAAGATCTCACAGTTTTCGGCTTTAATAACATGATTAGTATATTTATGTATATATATTACCGAGTTATAAAGTGTGTAAGATACACACCTGTCACTACCGCAAGTACTAAAATACAAAGACCCGATCTACCGCACTAGATTCGGTCATGGCGTATTGACCGGGTTTGGGGTGTTACACTTATCTACTCATATATGATAATTAAATTAAACCCACAATTATCTTCTATCCTAGCCGAATTTTAAAAGAGAAATCCTCATCTAAATGAAATCCCCATGCCGTCCATCACTGCTTATCCATGCAGCAAAAATAAAACTTTTATTTAGCCTCCCATGCGACTCGAACCTTGGCCCTCACACCTTGCATATGGCGTCACTTGTATGGGCTTTAAGTGCCGCCTTGCAGCCACTTTACTAAGCTGGTTCTTATGTCTTATTTCCTTTAGATATTTTCTTAAGACCACATCGCTTAGCTTCCTCTTTTGAACTCAAAATCACATAATTTTTAAGGCTTTTAACTACACACTAAGGTTCACAAAAATTCATAGAACACATTCACAGCACACATAGGCATACTATTTCATATAATTAAGCAATAATGCATAAGCCATACTCCGGGATATTACATTGGCCTACACTTAGGGAAAAAAATACAAAAATAATAGTCAAAATTTGCACATTATGGGATTTGAACCTCCTCCCTCAAAGTACTTCATGTGGCGCCATATTCCCTTTACCATAAGCTTTATTATGCTAGCACATTACTAATTTATTTCCATAAGCATTGAGGTCACTTACTATATCTCCTTAAAGTGCTAAAATACCAAATTTTTACTAGGGCCCAAATAAACCCCGAGCCTTCTCAGGACCCCTAAACATACACAATTAGTAATTTAACTAGCTTAACGCCAGAAATAATGCAACACATAAAATTACAAATTTTAGGATGTTACATTTTCCCTCGGTATTCAATCAAGGTAAAAGCAATACCTTACTTTCTGAATAAAAGCCGATAATCTATTTGATTCTGTAAGATTGATATTTGTGGATTTAAGCCAAATTTATAATCGATCCATCTCAATGGGATCTGTTATTAATGCAGTACATCGGCAAGAGCTGTGTGATCGTTTTCAACCAGTGATCTTGGTGAAATAAATCGCTTATCATTTGGTCAAGGTAAGTAGCATGTATCATACTGGGGATTAAGTGTTAATAAGAGGGTGTTTTACCCTAACGATTAAAGGACTAACTTTGGGTCATGTTTGAATCTAGGTTGGTGTACATGGAGATTTGTGCTCTTCTCGTAAATAGGTGTGTAGTCACACTCTTCCCTACTGTGAATCGGCGAAAGTCGAAAAGCCGAAACTTCGACATTTGTGGCCCCACGAGCTTACGATCGCTTGAGAGGTGAACCAAGCCCACAAATCATGGGCGATAGACAATAGAGGCTACCACGAGCATTCTCGTGCTCTTGGGCCAATATGGGCCTCGTTTGGCTGAAATGGGTCGTGTGGGCCACTAGACTTGTGGGTCCCCACATGGACTAAATCCACTATAAGTGGCAAATACTGGACTGGGCTATATCGTTCGCATAGCCGTGACTAAATTTGGGCTAAATGGGCCACACGAGCATGTGGGCCCACTTCGACCGAATAATGGGCCTTGGGCCCATTTACACCATTATGAACGTTTAAATTATCTGTGTCGCTCGAAACGACTGTAGACATTCAGAGAGGTCGTTATTTGCACCGAGACCTCAAAATAAGTAAAGTGGCCAAAATACCCCTAATAGGTAAAATTACTGTTATACCCCTACTTGATGGAAATGACCATTTTACCCTCAGAGGTAGGTTAACTGATGAGTGTATAATTATTTGTATGACTGTATTGAGTAGGACACTTTGCATACACGCACTATTTATGACATGACATACTGCATGGGGTTGAGATTTCGATATGGAGGAAGTACCGTTACTAGTGGCTCTGCCACATTTACTGTTACTGGTGGCATTGCCACATATACTGTTACTGGCAGCTCTGCTGCATTATCATTACTGGCAGCTATGCTGCGATATTGGTGTGCTGGCTGGATGGGTCAATTTTATCCCCACATGGTGTGTTGGTTGGTACGAGTGGTGTGTTGGCTGGATTGGGGTGGGTTGCATATTTGCACCATACTGATACTGTATTGGGCTTAGGCCCACACTGTTACTGTAATGGGCTAAGGTCCATACTGCACTGTTACGAATAGGGCTCAAGCCCAGATTGTTACTGCATATTGTTACTAACTGACTGATAGGGGATTACACACTGAGTTTTCGTAAACTCAACCTTTCTTTTTTTAAACTGTACAGGTAATCCCCAGCCTTAGACAATTTGGTGTTGCGAGGGACTCGGAGGTGGCCACATGATCGCTGATATTATGTTTTAGACTTAGTTATTTAATTTCAATTTTCATATT
Organism: Gossypium australe; assembly: GCA_005393395.2. Lineage (NCBI taxonomy): Eukaryota > Viridiplantae > Streptophyta > Magnoliopsida > Malvales > Malvaceae > Gossypium > Gossypium australe. Next base: position 52,534,137 of record CM016617.1, read on the forward strand.
GGGCTATTGATTATGTAATAAGGCCATTAGTGGGTTTAATTTTTAATTGGGCTTGATTTCTTGTTTTAAACTGCGAAACGGATACCAAAGAGGTTTTCAAAATAACAGTGGTTTTTAAGAAAAACACACTTTTCAAACTTCAAGGTTTTAATTAGAGAAGCTTTCGCGGTTTTATTCAGTTTAAAGAAATCAACATTAATAAATATGACAATCGTTTTGATAAGCTAGTTTCAGATTGTAATTGTAACATCCCTAACCCGTATCCGTCGCCGGATTAGGGTTATGAGACATTACTGTGACAATTACCAAGACATAGCACTCCATCCAACTAACACCTGATAAATTCGTATCATTTCACGCTATCACAAATGAATATATATATGTATTTTATCAGGTCTTAATGCAGCAACTTGCGTTATACGAATCACATGGTCATTCAAAAACAATGGTCGAATAAGCATATAATGTTTAAACATTTATTTCATTTCTATTATCTACGATACATTCAAACATACACTATTATTATTAAACATATAATACATTAGTGTCTCTATTTATAGAAATGCATGCTCACTATAGCAATATCATATATGAAAAATATCGTCTACTCACCGATTCCACAAACACCAAATAAAACCTAATAGTCACTTACATATTTGATCCAACAAAATTTCAAAACATTCCATACATATGTAATAATTGCAATCACCTATTTAACACATACCATTTTCGAATTCAACTCATGCACAAATATGTCATGTACATCTTTATTACTTACTATTATACGCTGAATCCCTATAGCTAAATGTACCAGTAAATCGCCATTATAAATACATGCATACATATATATATATATATATATGTGTGTGTTCATCAACCGGCTGCACATATAAACTATGAAACAATATACAACTTGAATATATATATTTAAACCGAATATACATTATCAAAGCATTATCTTAGCCCAAGATACCGTAAACCACCAAACCAAACTATACCTATTATATATATATGCACAATGGTCGAATATAAGCTAACTAAAACTTCCACAACTCATGCACAATCATGACATAAACATGTACACCATTTGACCATTTAAAACCATATGTCTCAATACCAAACTAGCAAAGGAGATAGCCATATTCGCATGGCTTTTAATATATACACAAGAACCAAAATTCATGTCTCAAAACCTAGTTTAGCCTATACATGCCTTTAGTCCAAAACCAAACCCAAAAAGGTACCAAGTTCGAATAAAAAAAATTAGATACCAAGTATATACTCATCACACATAACCGAATATACACATGCAATAGTATCCTTTAATATTCACTTGTATACAATTATATCATCTATATAATATCACTTTATCCACATCTATAAGGCCAAATATACAAAAGTAAATTGTTAATTTACTAGTTCAATATACATTATATGTATATTTACCCTTTTTACCGAAACTACTTGCCACATCCAAATCGAATTTCCATATCACATACACAACATTTATAAGGCCGAACACTCTTAATAGGATTTCACAAATATACCTTAATTGTATCACAACCGAATAGCACCAATCGTAATATATTAACTTACCTTATTCCGTACAACCCATATGCTTTCGTATACCTGAACAAATAGCTCATTTATCGTACTCAAAGTTTCATAACTATAACAATCAGTTAAAAACTCGTACTTACGAAAAATTACCAGCATAAAGCCTGCTAGGCATAAAGCTTGAAACATATGCACCGGCACTAAGCATGCTAGACTCAAGGTCTGAAATTTATTCACCGGTATTTAGCCTGCTAGGCATATGAGCCCGATATACTTCACCGGCACAAGGCCTGCTAGGCTTGAAGCCCGATACACTTATAAATAAACCATATCATACACAGTACACATTTCCAATATCACATTTCACACCTAGCACATGTTACTTTCGCATATCACTTCAATTATATATAACTACAATTCACTACTAAAATCACTCATCATATTCGGTTTAAGCATATTTCACACTTACAAATTCATAATTCAAAATGTAATAAATATTAATGATATTAATTTGCTTAAAGACTTACTTCGGATATCGTCGGACGTAGAGTACCGGCTATTCGTCAACTTTCGCCTTTCCCCGATCCAAGCCCGTTTTTCTTTGTTCTTGAACTAAACACATTCAATTTGAGCTCATTCAAACACATTTCATTTCAATTTAATCCCAAAACACATAAATAGGCAATTTACCATTTTACCCTTGACATTTACAACTTTTACAATTTAGTCCTATTTGTACAAAACACAAAATATACCAAATTTAGTTACACACATCAAAGGACGAATGCTCCTAGGCTTCATACATAACTATGCATATCATTTGTTTCATGTTTTAGTCCTTCAAGATTTATTTTTTTCAAATCAGTCCCTAACACTCAATTTTACCAAAATTTCTAATTCCCAACATGATGATTTAAAACATACTATTAACAATCTACCATCAAACATCACATATCATGGATATACATCAATGGTTAATATGTATCAAACTCAAAAATTTTAACATGGGTTGTATAGCATTCAAAGCAACGATTCCAAAAATGTAAAAATTATTAAAAACTAAGCAAAATACATATCCCAAATTGAACTCCCTAATGCCGAAATTCAAGCTTCAAAAATGGAGTTTATTTCCTTCCCACATTCGGCCAAGAAGATGAACAAAGGTATGTTCTCTTTCCTTCCACTTTGTTTCATTATTTTATGACTTAAATTAAAAGAAACATTTATTTACTTATTACTAATATAACATATTATTATAATAACAAAATTTTATCTAATTTACCACATGTTGCCGTCCACTTACCAAAATAGTGGCTAAATTGCCACGTAAGCCTTAGCACTTAAAAGCCATACTAATTTAGCCATTAATCAAATAAAAAGCCACTTTTACAAATTATGCAATTTAGTCCTTTAGTCAAATTAAACACACAAACAAGCAAATTAATTCACAGAAATTTTAACACATGCTAATTCGTTGATCATCAACACAGAAAATAATATTAAAAATTTATTCGGACTCGGATTTGTGGTCCTAAAACCACTGTTCCGATTAGGGTCAACTTTGGACTGTTACAGTAATAACTTGATTTGCTGAATTTTCTCAAGCAATAAAAACTAAATGGGTTTTAACCTAAATACGGAGTTTTATCAACAAGTTCAATTTTCAATAATCACTTCGATGTGACACGTCAAATTCGATCATAACGTCTAGGCCGGGTTTGGGGTGTTACATATTTATCTGTCACAAAGCAAACATGTTAAGCCAAACATTGACCATAATAATGTTAATATTTACATGCCATCAACTAAGCTTATATCAAAATCAAATGCTAAGTCACAAGCCAAACCAAATGGCTATTCCAACAACCTAAACATATGACCAACATTAGCCAAAATATCTATACATGCCATTATAACCAAAATTAAACATCCGTAAGTACTGAAAGAGCCGATAGATAGTGTGATAGATCTCCGACGACTTTCCAACCCGAACGAGCTTCCAAAAACTGCAAAACATAGGAAAATTAACACAAAGTAAGCATGTCATGCTTAGTAAGTTCGTAACACGTACAATCTAATCTTGCCAATACAATATACAACTACAAAGCATGTAAACTCATTCTAACATGAGAATTACTAATTCAAAAACTTATATAAGTACATTCATACTCTTAACTTTCACAAGGTACACATTACTTACATTCCATCAAACTAAAGTAATTTACATTGAATGCCCTTAGTGAATTTCACACGAGGTAATAATACAATGGTTGACCCATCCCTTTTCGTAAATCGATAACTGAAGTTATCCCTTTTCATAGTTCGACAGCCGAAGCTATCCCTTTTCATAATTTGATGGTCGTCACCATCCCTTTTCATTGTTCGATGGTCGTCACCATCCCTTTTCATAATTGATAGTTGAAGCTATCCCTTTTCATAGATTGATAATTACCGTTATGTAGTTGACTTTTCCCATCAGCACACAATTTAATAATATGCAATAATAGCATTTAAATCATAATTGAAAACACTATTTAGATGTACGAACTTACCTCGACGATAAATGTAGAAAATGAAGTCGACTAGTTTGAAGCTTTTTCTTTGCCTCGATCTAGAGTCGTACGTGGTTTATCGTGATCTAAATGAATAAGTTCAGCTTAATTCAATAATCATTCTATTCAATTTAAACCAAATTCACATTTTAGTAAAATTAGAATTTTGTAACATCCTAAAATTAAGGGTCCTGCATTTTGCATTATTTTATGTGTTTGGCTAGCTAAGCTTGTTATTTGGGGATGTTCGGGGGTCCTGGGAAGGCTCGGGGTCGAGCCTAGGCCTTGGTGAAATTTTAGTTTTTGGGCACTTTGGTAGGGTGAGTTAGTGGAGGCAGGACTTAAGTCTAATAGTTGGTGTTGTGTTAACAAAAGAAAGCAATGTGGTCTAGTGGAGTTGGCATCACTTGTGTAGCAAGGGAAGTGGGGTTCGAATCCTACATGTCGCATTTTGGAGTGTTAATTTTGTGTGCAAGGTGGAGAGGTGTTGGAGTAGGCGTGGGACTCTACCAAGGAGGATTTGAATTGGTCAACCAGTTCAAAACGGATGGTGGAGAGGGTGGTGAAAGTTGGCCTAATGTGGGAGTTGTGGGAGGTGAATTTCGGCTATAGGGTGTTTTGTCAAGGGAATTTTGGCATTTGGGAAGGGAGATAGCAAAACCAAACCATTTGAGTGTTGTGTAACTTTTTCCTTTAGGTTGTGCTAAAAATTCTTTTGTGCATCTTAGTTTCTTTTCTGTTCCTTTTACATTTGCGGCATCTGTGCTTTTGGCTTCTTCTTTCCGTCAATTCTTCTATTTGCTTTGTTTGCTAGCCGAAACCATCCTCTCCTTCTTCTCTCCAAAGTTTGAAGACTTTTCTTCTATTTCTTGTTAAGAGCCGAACCCTCCTCATCTACTTTTTGTGCACCTATAGCTGAATTAAGAGTTTTGGGTCTTGCTGCTTGTGTCGAAAGTTTACTATTCCATTCGGCTTTCTCTTAATACCAAGGCTTGGCCGAATCTCTCCTTCTCTTACGAATTGTCTGTAATCGCAAGCCGAACCTGTTTTGGATCGGTTGCTTATTGATCAAGGTAGGGAGTTTCTCTCTAATTCTTTTTGTCTCTTCTCTGTTCATTTTCTCTGCTATAACCGAATCTTCGTCCCTGCTTAGGCCGATTGTGTTAAAGATTAGGCAACTCTCTTCATTGTTCATTAACATTCGAATTTCGGGAAGTGTTGGTAAGAGTCAAAACTCCTTGTTAGATAACCTTCATTTCTCATTTATTGATTGAGATTTCTCCATGGAGGCAAGTGATAGTCAGTCTAAGGAGAGTGGACTCGTGGACCCTGCTCCCAAGTTCAAACGGAGTAAGGTGTCAACGGTTCGAGATTTTTTGCCGGGTTGTTGTAGAGAGCCAACATCTGTTTGGGATAGAAAAACCGCTGTTGTTCCCGCTAGTGAGAGTGACGACGATCAGGAGTGTATAGTTCTCAATGTAATCAGGTGTGTAATCTCACACCTTTATTTCGTTTTGGTTGGTGTTATACTATGTGTCGACTAAAAGCTGAAATACCCGTAACGGGAATGCAGTTGAAATATCCTAGTGGGTATTGTTGGAGATATATCAGGTAAGTAAACTTATGACTACCATTTTTGGTAAATTAGCATCACTGGATGTGTGTTCTGATTATCTGACATACTTTGATATATGTTTGCATCCATCAGATTATGACGTTATGACATGTTGCATGGGAAAGGGATTTTGATTGATCGGGGAAGTGTATTTCGGTGGCTCTGCCACATATTTCGGTGACCCTGTCACATTAATTCGGTGGCTCTGCCACATATTTTGGTGACTCCGTCACATTATTTCGGTGGCACTGCCACAATTTCGGTGATGAGCAGCGTGACTGCCATCGAGGTGTGTAGCAGATGAGGGTTGATTGTAGAAATCCCCACCGGTGTGTTTTGGCTGGAATGGGTGGTGTGTAGCGGATGGATTACTAGGTTGGGTTGGGCTGCATTGCATTCATTATCTGCTATACCATGATAATAGGGCTCAGGCCCAGATTGTTCCGTAAGGGCTATGTCCGAGGTCGTTTTGGTATGGGCTTCGGCCCAGGTTGATTTCGTAAGGGCTAAGGCCCAGATTGTGTTTGATCGAGCTCGGGCCCAGTTAATGTTCGTTTGGGGGATTACACAGTGAGTTCCTGTAACTCACCCCTCTGCTTAAATCTTGCAGGTAATCCCTAGCTTGAGGATTTGGAGCCGAGGTGGACTCTGTGGTGGCCATATGTCGTTACTTAAGTAAATTAATTTTTACTTTCTTTGAAACTTCATTTTAATTTGGGATTATGTTCTGTAATAAGGCCTCTTGGATTTTATTTGGCTTTTAACTTTTTTTTTTATTTATTCGGTTGCTATCTTACAATAAACGTTCAATACAGAGTTTTCCTAAACATTAATAACTGTTTTTAAAATATCATGTTTTTGCAAATATTCAAATTCGATTTCCATGACAATGGCGGTTTTCAATAAATTCTAACTTTTCTAAAACGGACATTGATATAATAAAGAACGAAACACAGGATGTTTATAGTGTTGGAACGCCGGTACCCAATGGCGCAGCAAAATAAAATTAGATCCGGCTATCCAAACCATGAATCCATGTATGAGGAACGAATCGAGGTGAAATAAAGGTTTCGAAATTACCAAAACTTCAATCTGAGTAGACAGTGACGCCTTGGCAACAAGAGTTTTGATCTATTGTCGAATCAAGCCACAACTTTTTCCGATGTCTGCCTCTATGTAATCTACCCGGTTTGACTATGAACGGAAGAAATCTCCAAAACAGTTTTGGAGGTTTATTTCCTTGACGGCTGCTAGACCTAACAAGCAATCACTTAGGGTTTTTCATCTTCAGCTTTGTCTCCTTTTAATACCTTTTATAATGGGTGTCTTTTTCATTGGGCCTTTTATAACTGGTATCCTTTTAATTGGGCCTTTTAATTGGGCCTTTTATAATTGGTATCTCTTGAATGTATTATAAGATTAAATAAATACAATAAAGTTTTTAACCGAAAATTATAATTACATTAATTATATCCGAAAATTATAATTACATTAATTATAATAAGGATTTCGGTAAACTATATTTATTTAAATTTATATATGAATCAAATTCATATATTAATAAAATTATGTTATCATTATGTGTACAACATCCTTGTACATATAATATGTTCAATATTTGACTGCCCAATTAAATTAATTCTTTAATTAATTTAATTCATGTGACAACCAAACACAATACCAACTATATTTTATTCCGTTCATTTCAACCATAGGGTGTGACCCTGTAGGTTCTTGCAACGTTAGCAGTAATACTAGAACGATTCTATTGTCACAAACAATGAGTGGCATCTAGCAATGCATCATTGCTACCTAAGTTACAAGAAGTCATGATTCGACATAACCTTTTGTGATTAACCTTTCATGCATTAATCCTTAAGTCCTTTATCTCTGGAACGGATACAAGTCATGGGATAGTCACACTTGCATAGTCCATCCCATGTTTCTTGATATCTTGAGTAGACTATGATATACAAATTAGTATGACATCTCATATCAACTTATTTGAGCATGGCCATGCATTTCTAGTCTCACTCAATCAAGTGGCCTAAGATATTACTCCTATTATGTAGGAGGGACTTATCCTTTATTGATCAACCATATCCCTCTACATAGATTGTGGTATATCCAACATCAGACTTTATAGAACAACCTGTTACGGTGTACGTTTGACTGTATCAAAATATACAACTCACGATGCTGGGATAATAATGATCTCAAGTCTGAGGATCATATACATATTAATCACTATGAGTAATGTTGTGACAATTACATAATAATCCAAGAGACATACTCATAGCGGGTCAATCCAATATGTTGTTCTCTAACACACATATTCATGCATTGATTTTGACACTCCATATCAATGACAACTCTTTATCATCAATCAACTACATGTTAGTCTTAATGCATTATTGTTGTCCTAGTCAACAATAATACTCGACTAAGGATCTTTTAAGAATAATCATATTATTCTTAGGACATTATTATAAAACAGTTTATCTATACACACAGAAAGAAAAACTGAAATAATAATGACAACGCTTTATATTAATAAACATGGTAAATTAAGTATGTTATTACAACCATCTCATGATTGATCTTTGGGCATACTCTTACATATAGAAACGTAACATTTTCAACGAACAACTTCTTTAAACAATCTCTTAGTTTTTTTCCAACTTTCTAAATCTCTTTTCGAAACAACGTTTTTTTTCTGAAAGTCATCGAACCTGATTATTTATAAACTAAGTCATTGGAACAAGGAACCCTGATTTTGTTTTCAAGAGAACCACAAAACAAGATGGATTTCCATAAACAACAAAACTTGAGGATTAACGAACACGTAAGTTTCTTTAACAACTCTCCCATGTGACATGCCAGATCCGGTCATAACGTCTAGGCCGGGTTTGGGGTGTTACAAATTTTGCCCCTATACTTTTGATTTCTTTTCAATGTAGTCCTTTGCTCATAAAATGAAAATTTATGCAATTCATGCTTAGCCCACTAAAGTTGAATTCCATATAGGTAACTAGCAAGCCCTATACTTCATTTATTTTACAAATTCACCTTGTATAATTCCTATTTTTCAATTTAACCCTTATTTGGCAATTTCATCAAAAAATCACTTAACAAAAGTTGTTTATCTATCAACAAATAATCATTTTCTACCATAAAACATAAAAAAAAACATAATATCATTCATGGAAAAACCCTAACCTTTTAACTATTTTACAAATTAGTCCCGAGCTAGCTAGATTAAGTTACAACGACTCCAAAAATATAGAAATCATTAAAAACGGGATGAAAAATTGCTTACATGCACAAGGTAACCTAACTGAACCTTCAATGCACCAAAAATGGTGTTTTCTTTCTCCAAAAAATAGATGAAACAAATTGAGAAAGATGATACCAAAAATTTTGTTTTATTTTACTTAAATTATTTATTTATTTACTTATTTAACCTTTTAATTAACCTTTGAAAAACACTTGTATAATGTCCATAAATTCCAATCAAATTAAAAATGGTCTATTTACTATCCAAGTGTTCAAACATTTAAGTTCCACAGCTATTTTTGCAATTTAATCCTTTTTATTGAATTAAGCATGCAAACAATAAAATTTCTTAACAAAATTTTTATACGGTGATACTAACATGATGTAAACATTATAATAATAATTAAATAAATATTTCGTCGTCAGATTTGTGGTCCCAAAACCACTATTCTGATTTCACTGAAAATGAGCTGTTATAACCTTTCTGTGATAAATTTTCATGTATTATATCCTTTTTCCTTTATATATAGATTGGACACAAGTCATGGAATAGTCACACTTGCAAAGTGCAATCTCATGTTTCTTGATGCCAGAAGTAGATTACAATAAAAAAAATAAGTGTAATATCTCATATTAACTTATTTGAGCATGACCATGCATTTCTAGTCTCACGTCATCAAGTGGCCTAAGATATTGCTCCCATTATGTATGAAAGACAAATTTTATCTTGATTAATCATATCCCACTACATAGATTGTGGCATACCCAACATCAATCTTTATAGTACAACCTTTAACAGTAGGCATTTAACTGTATCAAAATATACTACTCACTATGTTAGGACAATGATGATCTCAATTCTAAGGATCGTATACATAGTTATCACTATGAGTAATGTTGTGACTATTATAGAACAATCCAAGAAACATGCATGATATTGGCTCAGTCCAATATATTTTTCTCTAACATATACTCATTTATTGATTTTTGACATCCCTATGTCAATGACAACACTTTGTCATCAATCAACTACATATTAGTCTTAATGCATTATTATTGTCTAAGCCCACAATAATACTTAACTAAGGACCTTTTAAGAATAATCATATTATTCGCGGGACATTATTATAAATCAGTTTATTTTACACACACAGAAAGTGAAACTGAAATAACAATGGCAATGCCTTTTATTAAACAAGGTAGAATGAATATGTGATTACAATCATCTCATGATTGGTCTTTAGGCTCTTACTCTAACAATCTCCCACTAGAACTAAAACAAATCACTCATATATCTAATACCATACAAAAAAGTTTTATAGCATCTGATATGCTAGGCACAACCCCTAGTTTAGATATGAGCTTCTTGATCCAAACAGCATCTTTTGCAGCTTCACTAGCTGCAATATACTTGGCCTCTGTTGTTGAATCAGCAACTGCACCTTGTTTTGAACTTTTCCAGCTCATAGTACCACTATTAAGGCAAAACACAAAACTTGATTGCGATCATGAATAATCCTTGTCGGTTTGGAAGCTAGCATTAGTGAACCTTTTACACTTAGCTTTTCCTCACCTCCATATATAAGGAATGTATCCTTAGTCCTTCTCAAGTACTTAAGGATATTTTTAATTGCTACCCAATGACCTTCACTGGGATTTACTTGATATCGACTCGCCATGCTTAAAGCATATGATACATTTGGACGAGTACATAGCATGGCATACATGATAGACCCAATAGTCGAAGCATATTAAATCTTACTCTCTCTCTTATAGAGTTGAAGGACACATTTCCTTTGAAAGTGAGATACCATGTCTCATAGGTAAGAATCCTCTCTTAGATTCTTCCATACTAAACCTTTTCATTACTTTATCTATATATGTACTTTCGCTTAGACATATAAGTCACCTTGATCTATCTCTATAGATTTTGACTCCTAAAATGTATGTGGCCTCACCCAAGTCCTTCATAGAAAAATATCCTAACCAAGCTCTAACAGATTGTAGGGTAGGTATGTCATTTCCTATAATAAGTATGTCATCTACATACTGTACCAAGAATAAAGTAGTACTCCCACTAACTTTCTTGTAAACACAAGGTTCATCTTCATTTTTTATAAACCAAACTCTTTGATTGCATCATTAAAACGAAGATTCAAACTTCAAGAAGCTTGCTTCAATACATAAAATAGATCTTTGTAGCTTGCATATTTTTCCTGCATCTTTCAGATTGACAAAACCTTCAGGTTGTGTCATGTACACATCCTCTTCCAATTTCCCATTAAGGAAATTTGTTTTGGCGTCCATCTTCCAGATTTCATAATCACGAAATGCAGCTATTGCGAGCAAAATCTGGATGAATTTAAACATAGCAATAGGAGAAAAGGTTTCATCATAGTCGACACCATGAACTTGGTGAAAACCTTTAGCGACCAATCGCCCTTTATGTGTTTCTACATTACCATCCATGTCGATTTTCTTTTTGAAAACCCACTTGCACCTTATAGGTTTAACCCTCTTTAGGTGGGTCAACCAAGATCCATACTTGGTTTTCTAACATGGAATCCATCTCAAACCTCATGGCCTCTAACCATTTCTTAGAGTCTAGGTTCGCCACTGCTTCTTGATAAGTCCTAGGCTCATCTTGATCCATAATCAAAACATCACCATGTGTTGTAATGAAAAATCAATATCTCTCAGGTACATGACATTCTCTTAAAGATCTTTACAGTGGTTGTGTTTCCACAATAGTTGATTTTTCCACAACAACTTGTGGAACCTGTCGTTGTTCAATCCTTGGTTCAGTGATCTATTGTTGTTCTTGAATTTCTTTGAGTTTAATCTTTCTACCACTTCATTTTCTAGAGACAAATTCTCTTTCTAAGAAGACTCCTGTCTAAGAAGCAAACACATTTTTCTTAGTAGGATTGAAGAAATAATATCCTTTAGTTTCCTTAGGATATCCCAAAAATTTGCATTTTTCAAATTTGGGTTCAAGCTTTGTAGTCTGGCGTTAAACATATGCTTCACAACCCCAAATCTTCATAAAAGTCATACTAGGACGTTTTCTAGTCCACATCTCATATGGTGTCTTCTGAACCGATTTAGATGGATCATAATTAAGTGTGAAGGCAGTTGTCTCAAGTGCATGTCCCCAAAAGGAAGTAGAAAGATCAACATGACTCATCATTAATCAAACCATGTCTAACAATGTTTGATTTCTCCTCTCAAAAACTCCATTCCATTGTGGAGTATTGGGAGGTGTAAGTTGTGAGACAATCCCACACCCTTTCAAAACCTCAGCAAACTCTAAGCTTAAGTAATCTCCTCATCGATCTGATCAAAATGCCTTAATACTTTTGCCTAGTTGGTTTTATACTTCATTCTTAAATTCCTTGAACTTTTCAAGGGCTTCAGAATTATGGCACATAAGATATCTACTGAAGTCATCAGTGAAAGTAAGGAAGTATTGAAAACCCCCTCTGGCTTGTGTATTCATTGGCCCACACACATCATTATGTATTAAGCCCAATAAGTCACTAGCTCGCTCACTTTTACTATTAAAAGAAGCTTTAGTCATTTTACCCAACAAGCAAGACTGACATATATCAAATTGTTTGAAAACAAAAGAATCTAAAAGTTCATCTTTATAGAGCTTTGATATGTGTTTCTCACTTATATGGCCCAAACGATAACGCCAAAGATAAGTTTGATTAGAATAATTTATTTTTGAACTTTTAGTATTTACATTATAAATGGAAATATCTTAACCTAAAATGTAAATGCCGTTAACTAATTGTGCCAAACCATAGAAAACATTATCGAGATAAAATGAACACACTTATTCTTAATAATTATCTCAAAACTAATTCTGTCTAAATAGGAAATTGAAATAATGTTTGTAGTGATATTGGGCACAAAATAACAATCCTCCAAACATAAACCAAGTCCACTAGGCAAGGATAAAATATGTGTTCCTACAACTAATACAACAACTCTTGCTCCAATTCCAACTCGCAACTCTACATCTCCTTTAGCCAAATTCCTACTCGTTTGCAGTCCCAGTATAGAGGTACAAATGTGAGGACCACAATCGGTATCTAATACCCAAGAAGTATAAGTTGATAAATTACTATCAATAACGTAAATACCTAAAGCGGACGATCCGCTTCCCTTTGCCTTCTTGACCTCTTCAAGATAAATAGGGTATTTCCTCTTCCACTGATCGGTCTCACCGTAATGAAAACATTTTCCTTCCTTAGCAACTCCTCCTTTAGGTTTCAATGCAACATTTCCTTTGTTGGGTTTGGCCTTGCCATTGTCCTTAGGCTTTACTTTAGCGTGAGGCTTTTCTTTGCCCTTGTTCTTGCGAACCATTAGAATGGGCTTAGGTCCAGCTGATTTCATGTTACTTTCAACAGTTCGCAACATGTTAAGTAACTATGGAAAAGTCTTATTAATCTCATTCATATTGAAATTAAGGATAAATTGGCTAAAATTATCTAGTAACGATTGTAGAATAACATCGGTGGTCAATACCTCACCTAGAAAGAATCCAATTTTTTCAAGGCTTTCTATATAGCCTATCATTTTGAGAATGTGAGTTCCCACAGGAGTTCCTCCACCATTTTGCATCGAAATAGAGCCTTAGAGTTCTCGTACCTCTCTTGATGTGCTTGCCCCTCATATAATTCCTTGAGGTGTTAGATCATATCATAAGCAACCATATCCTCATGTTGCTTTTGAAGCTCAGCAGTCATAGTAGTAAACATTAGACATCCTATGTCTACCATATAATCAAGGTGCTTCTTATAAACATCCTTTTTAGCTCTAGAGGTACTAGTTGCTAGCTCATTAGGAATGAGTTCTTCAGTGACATACAATTTACGTTCTTGCTTGAGGACAATCCTTAAGTTACGGAACCAATCAAGGAAGTTTAAGCCATTCAACTTGTCCTTCTCAAGGACAGATCACAGTGATAACGAATTTGTGTTGTTTGCCATAATAAATCTACAAAAGTGAAATATGTGCATGTGTAACACCCCCAAACCCGGCCCACAAGTCTCGTCCGGATCTGGTTATGTCACTGTGGAATGACGGTTAAAAATCTTTGTCTTTAGAGTAAAACTTGAAAATTTTGTTAACTTTCGGGAAGTAAATCCATTAAAATTAATAAATAATATAAGCTTGGTTTGAATTAAAACTTTATTATAATTTATTATAATATAAATCCTTTGTAAAAATATTACTAAATACGATATAACCTTTATCAACTATAAATAGAGTACTTTAATCAAAAGTGGCCTTATTACAACCCATATTAACCAAAACACTTAGTATTAAAAATTGCTTAAAAAGAATTAAATTAATCTCCTTCTGCATGGGCCACCTTGCAGCCTCTCCGACCCGGTCCGATCAACAAGTCACCTGCGATGTTGGATAAATAATTGGGTGAGTCATAATAACTCAGTGTGTAATTAAACCACTGATATCCACCCACATGTTAACCACAAATCAACCTAATCAAATGCAACATGTAAATGTAATCATTTAGACATTACCACAATCTGGGCTTGGCCCACAATCAAATCATATTCAAGCACTGGGCTAGGCCCTTTTCTCATTAATCCACTGATCTCTGGGCCTGGCCCATTTCCACATATGTTCTCAAAACATACCTTTCCACATGTCATATTGGGCTTGGCCCATTTCCATATCATTTCATATCAGAACAATGCAACATGAAACCCAACCCAATCCTAAGGTCCATCCGATACACACCCCCTTATCCATCCTACCACACACCAGGGGACTATCGAGTCACCCTCTCCTTTTCCCTCCATAAAGGCAACCAATGCCATCCACGATGTAGCGTATAGCTAACATCAAACCACGATGGAGCACACAGCAATCCATCAAGCCACGATATGGCATAAAGCCCATATCAACCAGGGTAACCACGCGAACTAAATCGCAAAGATCCACAACGCGACCTCAGTCAGCGCCAATCCACAATGTAGCACAAAGCTGACATCAACCACGTACTCGAAGTACACCCGTACCTTCTTTCAAAAACCCACCCATGCACATGTAACATAATATAATGCGGAGATGATGCATGTACATGATATTCATAAATATAGGCATGCTCACAAAGTCAAAATCAATTATCACATATTAGCCAATTTGCTACTAACCTGGTCATCATCATACCCCTTTAGGGTATCCATTACACATATGGCACTGCATTCATTAATAAACATATAGCACAACAGAGATCATACAAATCCCGGAAACAATGGTCTAACTACACACCTTATAACCTGAAGCTCTAAACCCTCGATCCCAACGTTATCGTTTAGTGAGACTACCGTTATCTGCCTATCGTTTTCTGCTGCACGCCCACACCCCGGTGGCCAATCACGAACTGCCGAGACAGCTCTTTTCTTAAACTTTGGGACAGGGACCTTCCCTTTCCCCCCTTGACTGGGACTTGCATCCATCGACACTTAATCAGAATCACACCATTAATCAACAAGTCATAATCTACTTATTAACGAGTCTAAGTCACTTACTAATATCCTTACCGAAATAATCTGAGATCCCGAAGGCTTCCCTTTGCTCTTGCCGATATGCCCCTAAAAAGACCATAGTCAACCTTCGGTCAACACATAACCACATATATTGGCCTAAGGCCGAAAATCAAACCACTTACCCTTTTAATGAGTAACTGAATTCAAACGGCCCCCTAATTGCTCCCTCATGCTGGTTAACAATAGATCCCTTCGGCTAACAAGGATTTGGCCCACATTAGAATTGAGATTTGGCTTCTAGGACTTGCAAAATAGTGGAGAGGATGAAAGACTGAAGGGTTCGGCAATGGGGTCAAAAGAATATTTCGGCTTTAACAAGCAAAGAAAGAAACACCTAACACTTTCGGCTTTTAAACAAGTCACGAGAAAAATAGGTGAATGCTATAGTGGTTCGGTTATGGCTTCCACAAAATTAAAGAAAAAGAGGAAGTGTTCTCCTTGACTTGGTTTCGGCAATGGTATTCAATATTAAAGAAGTCTTGGCCTACGCAAAATAATTGGGAAAAGAAGAGAATCTCTCTTGCTTCAAATTCGGCAAGAACACTAGAGAAGAACAAATAAATTTCGGCACAAGCAATAAAAGAAGAAAAGAGTATGAAAAAGGGTGCTCTCCCTATTTATAAAATTCGGCCACTATCCCGCATGAAGAACCCAAGATTCGGCCAACACCTACTAATTCAAATCAATTTGAATTAGCCAAATCTTTTAATTTACTCCCAGCCAACCATTTAAAACCAATTCAATTTAAACTAAAATAAAACCCATCTTTATCCTATATTACCTCTTCAAAAAAAATAAAAATAAAAGAATAATCTAATAATTATCTCCTCCAGCCGAATTAAAACAAAACACTAATCTATTCTTATCCTATTTGAAGCTCCCCATGTGCCGTCCAACCCTTTACCAAGCTGCTGAAAAAAAATAAAACTCCAAACGCCACTCCCTTGGTTCGAACCTGGGACCAACCTGCTGCCCACCTTTCCCCCAACGCCCCAGGCCACTCGGCCACATTGAATTTCATGCCATATAGCCACCCCATTTATTTATAAAGCCTTCATACTCAAGCCCATAACCACATATGAAAAAATAAAACACGTAAAATGCTTCTCAAGCCACTCGAACCAGCGCTCTCTCTCCCCTCCAGCGCCTAAGTGCCGCATGAGTGCCACTTTGCCAACTGGACTTTCATGTCCACCAACCCGGCCATTAAATTTTAAGGCATACTTAGCCCAGTCCCTAGCTGACGCTAAAATAAAACAAAATTGCTGCCCTAGCAGCTCGAACCCTTGCTCCCTTAGGCGTCACCTTCCAAGGCTCCAAGCAGCGCCTCCATGCCACTCCACCAAGCTGCTTCTTGCGTCCTAAACTCCCCCAAATTATTTTTAAGGCCTTCCTGCCCTATTTCCCCTTTATACCCTAAAAATCAAAAATTTTCCAAAGCCTTTCCCTTTCATCCAAGCATTCTTAAACCTCTAAAACACATCCAAAAACACCCAAAAACCTTCCAACACTTGAATTATACCCGAATTGCCTAGCCCCTAAACCAGGGTGTTACAATTCTACCCTCCTTAAAATAATTTCGTCCTCGAAATTACTTTACTAACGAACGTCCGTACAACCTATCTTACCACCTTACGCTTATGCTGCGCACTCTGATCTTATTAAGACTTTCATACCTTCCCAACCCAATCTCTAAGTTCGCACTGAAAATTCAAAACACCTCTCTTAGCAACACAGAAAAGGCTAATTCACAAGCAAGCAAAGCAATCAAAGCATGTACCAAAGTAAAGGAGCTTACCCGTTATCACATCCTTGGTTGAGTCTGACTAGAACCATTCCCTCCAAGGCTCGAACCATGACCCCTCGTCGCTCGAGGACAATTCTTAACCAGATGTGCCTTAGATCCACACCGAAAACATTCTTTACTATTTCCCCAACACTCTCCTGTGTGAGGTCTTCCACACCGAGCACAGATACGATTCCGATTCTCAGCAATTGGCACAGGTGGACGTACCGTATTCTCAACTCTCGGTCTTTTCTGAGCATCTCCAAACAATGCTGACGGTCCAACCCTTCTCTTATTCTCGTTCCTATTCTTTTCTCGGTTCTCCCTGATAGTCTTCTTAACCTCTTCAGCGATCCGAGCTTTCTCAACCAGAATGGCGAAGTCCCTTTCTCTATGCGGAGCTATCAACTCCCGCAACTCATCTCGCAGCCCATCTTCGAATCGAACACTCCTTTCATAATCAGTAGCCACGATCCCCTTGGCGTACTGACTAAGTCGCACGAATTCCGCTTCGTACTCAGCTATCGACTTACTTCCTTGTACGAGATTTAGAAACGCTTTCCTCTGCGAGTCCAAATAACTGGCTCCTACGTACTTTCCTTCAAACTTAGCCTTAAAGTATCCCCAATCCAATCGATCTGCCGGTACACCTTGTTTGACAGTGAGCCACCAACGATAAGCTTCGTCGCGAAGCAACGAAACAGCGCCCTTCAGCTTTTCTTCATTGGTGCAGTCCAAATCATCCATGATTCTCTCGACTGGTTCTAGCCAATACTCTGCTACATTAGGAGCTACTCCCGACACTCCTCTAAAGACTTCAGCCCCGTTCGACCTAAGTCTCTCGGACACCGACTTCCGAGTTCCATTTCTCTTACTAACCCCGGCTACTCGTTCTAGCACTTGCAACATGGCTCGCGATACTGCGTCATATTCTCCTGTTTGGTCTTGCTCCTCTATGTCCACTGTTGGCACTTCACTTCCTGACCCATGGCCAGACCCTGCCGGTTCCGATGCTGTCATTCTACCTCTACCGCGTCCCCTAGAGTTCATCTCTATCGTCGCAATTTAATTTGATTAACAAGTTTTATGCATTAGAAATTGTTCCACTATTTAACCACGAGCAAATTTTATGAAATGAAAGATATTTAGAAGTAGTTCTTTCGATCACACAAAGTTTCAGTTCGAGTTTACTACTCTAGTTCAAGAATCACATTCACACACACATCCGTTCATCAACAAGAACACATTCCTTCCTCAGTAAAGGCACATTCAGTGGTATCTACCACACACATTCACTATTCGGACATTTCTGCCCGTTTCTACCCCTGGGGTATTTCCGTCATTTTGTCCTACAGGGACATTTTCGTCATAAACCAGAGCGATTCAAAAACTTTAATAAGTTAGGATCTTTTTGGAATTCCCAAAATTGAAGAGTATTTTTGAAAATTTCGCAAATTGAAGGTATAACAGGATTTTGGTAACCAGGGGTATTTTGGTAATTTTGACAATCAGGGTAATTTTGTAAATTTCCAAAGTCAGGGTTATTATTTTGAAATATAGAAAATTAGATACTTTTGCAAAGTAAGAAAATTTTATTAAGTTTGGGTTCAAACCGGAATTTTGAAAGTCAGGGGCATTTTAGTAATTTTCAACATAGGGGTATTTTCGTAAATTTCCTCAAATCAGGGTATCTTGATATTTTGAAAGCTAGAGATTTTAATATTTTGCAAAGTAGAAATATTTTAACAAAAGTTGAGGGTCGTGCGGTAATGTTACAATACAAGGGCATTTTTGTAACTTTGCCGCTAGGGGCATTTTGGTAATTTGGTAAATTGAGAAGACGTTTTCCAAAATCAGATTTAGGGTTTACAAATCAAAGGGGTAAATTTTGAAAAATTTAAAAATTAAAGGTTTTAAAACAGTAAGGCTAATCCCTTTCGGGTTTTAATAATTGGTTTAGCCTGTGAATAAGTCCTCTTGGTTAAGGTAAACCGTAGCTGCGCACCAGGTAGGATTCAAGTGGAGAGGAGGTGAGTCACGCGGACTGCTTAAATACCAAGCTCCCACTGAATACCACTCCTAGACATGCGCACACAGGTTGCCACACCTTAACACAGCGACTTACTTCACAGGTTTGTTTAAGAGTCCTTAAGTCTTATGCACATGTTTGAGTAGACTAGCCCTAGGGTTCAACAGATCCTAGTTCACTAATCTACGAGCCCAACTAAGCCCATAACAGTTCATATAACAAATTACTTCACAAGTCTAAAGTACTTACCTGGTGGACTCGGGCCGGAGGTACAGGTGCCATGCCAGAATACCTGAAAAATAATTCATAAAAACCCATATTTTTGAAAAGCCCATTTTGAAACGTTTTGGGCCCCAAAACCCTCAAAGCCGAGTTTTGAACCGGGCTCTGATACCAAACTGTAACACCCCCAAACCCGGCCCACAAGTCTCATCCGGATCTGGTTATGTTACTGTGGAATGACGGCTAAAAATCTTTGTCTTTAGAGTAAAACTTGAAAATTTTGTTAACTTTCGGGAAGTAAATCCATTAAAATTAATAAATAATATAAGCTTGGTTTGAATTAAAACTTTATTATAATTTATTATAATATAAATCCTTTGTAAAAATATTACTAAATACGATATAACCTTTATCAACTATAAATAGAGTACTTTAATCAAAAGTGGCCCTTATTACAACCCATATTAACCAAAACACTTAGTATTAAAAATTGCTTAAAAAGAATTAAATTAATCTCCTTCTGCATGGGCCACCTTGCAGCCTCTCCGACCCGGTCCGATCAACAAGTCACCTACGATGTTGGATAAATAATTGGGTGAGTCATAATGACTCAGTGTGTAATTAAACCACTGATATCCACCCACATGTTAACCACAAATCAACCCAATCAAATGCAACATGTAAATGTAATCATTTAGACATTACCACAATCTGGGCTTGGCCCACAATCAAATCATATTCAAGCACTGGGCTAGGCCCTTTTCTCATTAATCCACTGATCTCTGGGCCTGGCCCATTTCCACATATGTTCTCAAAACATACCTTTCCACATGTCATATTGGGCTTGGCCCATTTCCATATCATTTCATATCAGAACAATGCAACATGAAACCCAACCCAATCCTAAGGTCCATCCGCTACACACCCCCTTATCCAGCCTACCACACACCAGGGGACTATCGAATCACCCTCTCCTTTTCCCTCCATAAAGGCAACCAATGCCATCCACGATGTAGTGTATAGCTAACATCAAACCACGATGGAGCACACAGCAATCCATCAAGCCACGATATGGCATAAAGCCCATATCAACCAGGGTAACCACGCGAACTAAATCGCAAAGATCCACAACGCGACCTCAGTCAGCGCCAATCCACAATGTAGCACAAAGCTGACATCAACCACGTACTCGAAGTACACCCGTACCTTCTTTCAAAAACCCACCCATGCACATGTAACATAATATAATGCGGAGATGATGCATGTACATGATATTCATAAATATAGGCATGCTCACAAAGTCAAAATCAATTATCACATATTAGCCAATTTGATACTAACCTGGTCGTCATCATACCCCTTTAGGGTATCCATTACACATATGGCACTGCATTCATTAGTAAACATATAGCACAACAGAGATCATACAAATCCCGGAAACAATGGTCTAACTACACACCTTATAACCTGAAGCTCTAAACCCTCGATCCCGACGCTATCGTTTAGCGAGACTACCGTTATCTGCCTATCGTTTTCTACTACACGCCCACACCCCGGTGGCCAATCACGAACCGCCGAGACAGCTCTTTTCTTAAACTTCGGGACAGGGACCTTCCCTTTCCCCCCTTGACTGGCACTTGCATCCATCGACACTTAATCAGAATCACACCATTAATCAACAAGTCATAATCTACTTATTAACGAGTCTAAGTCACTTACTAATATCCTTACCGAAATAATATGAGATCCCGAAGGCTTCCCTTTGCTCTTGCCGATATGCCCCTAAAAAGACCATAGTCAACCTTCGGTCAACACATAACCACATATATTGGCCTAAGGCCGAAAATCAAACCACTTACCCTTTTGATGAGTAACCGAATTCAAACAGCCCCTAATTGCTCCCTCACGCTGGTTAACAATATATCCCTTCGGCTAACAAGGATTCGGCCCACATTAGAATTGAGATTTGGCTTCTAGGACTTGCAAAATAGTGGAGAGGATGAAAGACTGAAGGGTTCGGCAATGGGGTCAAAAGAATATTTCGGCTTTAGCAAGCAAAGAAAGAAACACCTAACACTTTCAGCTTTTAAACAAGTCACGAGAAAAATAGGTGAATGCTATAGTGGTTCGGCTATGGCTTCCACAAAATTAAAGAAAAAGAGGAAGTGTTCTCCTTGACTTGGTTTCGGCAATGGTATTCAATATTAAAGAAGTCTTGGCCTACGCAAAATAATTGGGAAAAGAAGAGAATCTCTCTTGCTTCAAATTCGGCAAGAACACTAGAGAAGAACAAATAAATTTCGACACAAGCAATAAAAGAAGAAAAGAGTATGAAAAAGGGTGCTCTCCCTATTTATAAAATTCGGCCACTATCCCGCATGAAGAACCCAAGATTCGGCCAACACCTACTAATTCAAATCAATTTGAATTAGCCAAATCTTTTAATTTACTCCCAGCCAACCATTTAAAACCAATTCAATTTAAACTAAAATAAAACCCATCTTTATCCTATATTACCTCTTCAAAAAAATAAAAATAAAAGAATAATCTAATAATTATCTCCTCCAGCCGAATTAAAACAAAACACTAATCTATTCTTATCCTATTTGAAGCTCCCCATGTGCCGTCCAACACTTTACCAAGCTGCTGAAAAAAAATAAAACTCCAAACGCCACTCCCTTGGTTCGAACCTGGGACCAACCTGCTGCGCACCTTTCCCCCAACGCCCCAGGCCACTCGGCCACATTGAATTTCATGCCATATAGCCACCCCATTTATTTATAAAGCCTTCATACTCAAGCCCATAACCACATATGAAAAAATAAAACACGCAAAATGCTTCTCAAGCCACTCGAACCAGCGCTCTCTCTCCCCTCCAGCGCCTAAGTGCCGCATGAGTGCCACTTTGCCAACTAGACTTTCATGTCCACCAACCCGGCCATTAAATTTTAAGGCATACTTAGCCCAGCCCCTAGCTGACGCTAAAATAAAACAAAATTGCTGCCCTAGCAGCTCGAACCCTTGCTCCCTTAGGCGTCACCTTCCAAGGCTCCAAGCAGCGACTCCATGCCACTCCACCAAGCTGCTTCTTGCGTCCTAAACTCCCCCAAATTATTTTTAAGGCCTTCCTGCCCTATTTCCCCTTTATACCCTAAAAATCAAAAATTTTCCAAAGCCTTTCCCTTTCATCCAAGCATTCTTAAACCTCTAAAACACATCCAAAAACACCCAAAAACCTTCCAACACTTGAATTATACCCGAATTGCCTAGCCCCTAAACCAGGGTGTTACAGCATGAGTAAATTTACCAAGTTTATAATAATCAATAAAAGGAATTTATTAAATGATGCTCCCACTATTTTGTTCAAAATTAATAACCCTCATGTATTAATTTCAGAAAATAATTTCTCTAAAGTTTTTCTAGTGGGTAAGGATCCATATTTTACGTCCTTTTAAGTCAGATTTAGCTTTACTCTCAAGATTATGGTTATTTAGGTAAGCAACACTTGCTAAGTACATTATATGTAACTCTTTACTATTTGGTGGACAACTTTTGTTCCAATCCTCTCATGATTATCCAAATCTCTTACCTCCAGGTTTCTATTAGAGTAACCTAGTTAAGTTATTAACCAATATTATAACTGATGAATATCGCTCACTTATTCTTCGCGTTTTACCAAGATAGATACAAGTACTTCGTTTTAGCATAACCCATATTGTATCGATCGAGGCTTTAACGAGGGTAAATATTGGAAGGCTATCTTAACTTAATATTTTATTGAAGGTTTTAAATAATAATTATCTCACCATTAATAGTCAATTTAGCTTATTAATATTTTAATTAATCTCATCAATTTTAATAACATACATGCTAATAAATCATCCATTGTATCACATACATGAAAAATATAAAGCAGTAAATAAAATGCAATGGTTATAGCCCATAAAACTAATGTGGTTCCTCCCAAGCCAATGGGAGAACTGAAAGGAATCCTAAGGGTGCAAGATGCTTATCAAGCTTCTTCTCCGCATTAGGCAGCTCTACCTTCAACTCCTTTAGCCCGTAGTAGCTCGAACAAATTTACAAATTATAGAAACTCGTTTTACATACGAAGGAGTAAGATGAGAAAATAAATACAACAGAAAGTATAGAAGGCATGACACATAGGTCGTATTTATATAATTACAACCTTTGTAAATAACAAAATACATGGGTTATCGGCCTATAACCATGCATTCCCAAACACCGTGCAAATCAACCATAACATACAACATACTTGTAAAATAAAAATATGTTATGTTTTATTCTTTAGTTGATTTTTAAAATTAGAACAGTGGTAAATTTGGGGATCTATGTGTGGTGTGAAGGCCTTTAGCTGTAGTGGCCATAGATCCCCGCAGTACAGACCTTGTTGCACAAGTAAAATTCCAAATAGGATTGTTGTTTTTTTTCATAACCTTTCTTACTGGAACAACCATTGTTCCCTTTTGAAAATACTAGTAAGCTAACTGTTAACTTCAATTAAAACCCCACTATTCCTAAACATATTCGCTAATCCTAAACAAATATTGTATTAATCAACCGCATTTTGTTAAACAAATTACATGCACCAAATATACATATAACAGATTGAACAAATTGAAACGAACGCCATATAGATCATAAAATTGCATGACATCATTCAATTTAATCCCGGATCTGTGTAACATCCTGAAATTGAGGGGCTATGCATTTAATGTGTGGTTATGTTTAATGTGAGTGTTAGGGGTCCAGAATGGGCTCAGGGTTGGGCAGAGGCCTTAATCGAATTTTCTGTTTGGACACTCTAGTGGAAAGCTTGGTAAGATAGGGCTTAAAAGATGTTATCTGTGTTTTAAAATACAAATGGGCTTGTGGCCCAGTGGCAAAGTGGCGCCACTTAAAAGCAGGGAAGTGGCGTCAACTGAGGAGGCCCAAATTCAAGTTGCATGAAGCCCAACTATTTTAATTAAAATGGGCATTAGGGTTTTATTCTCCCATTCTCTTCTTTATTTTCGGCATTTAGGGTTTTCATCTTCTCTCTTTTCCTCCTTTTCTAAATAAAAGTCGAAAACTCCCTTAAGCATTCTTCCTTTTCACATTTGTCTGCCATAGCCGAATCTGCCCTAGCCTTGCCGAAATTCTTCATTTTCCTATACCATTCCTATCACTTCTTTACGTTTGATATTACTCTTTTCTCTCAATCATCTCCTTCTTAAAAGCCGAAACTTTATGGTTCTCTTGAGATCATCTTTTCTTTTTGACCTTCTCAAAAGCCGAAATCTTCTAGGAGTTGCCAAACTCTCTATAAAGGTAGGTGTCGATTTCTTCTGATCTATTCTTTTTCTCTTTCAGTTTTTAGAAGACAAAGCCGAAAGGCTAATTGATTTTTGGTTTCATGTGTTTACGTGTTGGGCGACACTCGGGAATTGAAGTAGATTGCTTAGATCTAAAATCCGGAACCGCTAGTCTCTAAACCTCATATCTCTCTTTTCGGGATTTCAAGGTAAGGGGTTCTCTTTAGATTCTCGTTAGATTTGCTATCGTAATTGTGATCTTAACCATATGATATGATGGTAGCAACTGATAAGGTCTTTTAATGGAATCATATGTCGATCAGGTGAAGGAGGGGATTGGATCTGTAAACCCAATCCCTAAGTTTAAGAAACGAGCAGTGTCAGCAGTTCGGGATTGGCCACCGAGTTATGGACCAGCTTCAAAACAAAACCTTAGACAGTTAGCAGTCGTATCAGCTTCTGATAGTGTCGACATAGAAGGTATCGCCTTGTCTGTAATCAGGTGTGTAGATCTCTAAAACACTAATTAATTTGTACTGAATATATGTTATGGGCTAAAAGCCGGAAAAAGGCTGTATAGTAATCTGTACTAAATATATGTTATGGGCTAAAAGCCGGAAAAAGGCTGTATAGATAGTCGGATTACCCAATAAGGGTAGGCAAGGGATGCCAGGTACATAATCATAGAAAACTTCTCTATGTGTATCGATGTATGTGATAGACTGTGAACTTTTAAGTAGTATATTGTTTTGATTCTGCATGTATGTATGCATGGGATGGGGTTGATATGATGAAGGGGGAGAGCATGTTAATAGGTCACAATAGTGATCGGTGGCTAAGCCACGTTAAATTTATTCCTGACTGTTAGGAATAGGCAGCATGGCTATCGATATGGTGTGTAGCGGTTGGTGGGTTGATTGTAGAAATCCCCGAGGTGTGTTGGTTGGTACGGGCTAGTGTGTAGAGGATGGATTTTTAGGTTGGGTTGGGCCATGTTGCATGTAAATATTTTGTTGCCATTGTGGATGGGCTAAGGCCCATAATGTGTTTGTGGGCCCAAGCCTTTCATGTGTTTTCGGGATTTGCACACTGAGTCTTGGTGACTCACCCCTTTATTTTCCCTAACTTTTCAGACGAGCAGTATATCGTGGACATGGGAGCCGAGGCAGACTCTAGGGGCCATCATGTAACACCTCAAACCCGGTCTATGCGTTAAGACCAGATTTGGTATGTCACAGAAAACGAACATACATCTAGTCATCTAATGATTTAAAGAAAACAGATCCTCAAAACTATTTTGGAATTTAAGTTTATTAAAAACTGAGGTTAACTTAATAATCTATGATTTAAGACATAAGAGTTTATAAATTAAAACTTAGAAATTAATTGGTTAAAATTTTACGAGAAGTTTAAAAGAGTTCAAAATAATTTTGAAAAAAAATTTCTTAAAATAATTTTACAGAAAAATTTACGAGAATAAAATATTTAAGAAAAACCCTTTTTTGCACGAGAATTTAAGAAAAGCATTTATAAAAATAGAATAGTCCCATTAAAGTATTTAAACATAATTAAAATCCATCCACAAGTATAAATCCATAAAAATAACACCAGAGGCCATATTACATCATAACTGAAATAGTAATTAAATAAAAATACTTAAGAGTAGTTCAAAGTTCAAAAAAAAAAACCATCATTCGAAGTATGGCCTCCACAAAGTCATCCCTGGCCCAAGTCTCCATTAATGATCGTTACTTGAGAAAAGTAAAGGAAACGGGGTGAGTTACTTAGAACTCAGTGTGTAACCCATTTACCAAGTCCACTGGGCCAAAACCATTTAAGCATTTATTTGGGCTTGAGCCCATTTACAAATGTAACAATATAACAAGTATAAAAATGCATGTGATATGCAATTCCCAACCAAGCCTAAATTTCCATCCGCTACACACCACCCGTACCAACCAGCACACCTGTGGGGAGCTTTAGTCACCTACCCCGCCAACACACCAACTGGGCATTAAGCCATATATTAAACTGGGCATGAAGCCATTAAACTGGGCACAAAGCCATTAACTGGGCACGAAGCCATTAACTGGGCACGAAGCCATCTTCTCTTCGTCAAATATCCCAACCCATGCAATCATGTAAAAAACATGCACAATAATTCATACATATAATAATTCCAACATAAGCCCCATAAAAGAATTATTACAAACTGAACCATATTACAACTTGGCCCATTTCACAATTTGGCCCATTTCATCTCATATCACACTTGGCCAATTTTATCAAATAACTCATATGGCCCATTTATCACATGGGGCCCAATATATCACTTTTTATCATTTTAGCCCATTAAGGGCAATTCTATAATTTTCACGATTTTAATACCAATTTCATGCTCTTAACACTAAAGTGTTAATATACCATATTCTCCGATTTCACCAACTTTGCGATTTTTAGTCTAATGCTTAATTACGGTATAGTCATCTAACCCATGAGGTAAGAGTGAGATTACACACCTGATTACGGTGAGGACAATACTTTCCCAATCGTCGATACCTAAATACTTATCACGCTTGATTAGAACACTAATACTTAATATAATTCTATGCTAAAGATAAGCGATCTAGATCTTTACCCTCGGAATCTCGAACAACTACTATTTGGCGGTTCTCCCCGGTTGACGGTTCACCACCGGTGGAAAATCCCAAATAGCTAATGGCTCCGAACTACGAACAACTTCAAATAATTGATTCTCCCCGGATGAGGGTCCACAACCCGGTGGAAAATCTTGGATTGCAGAAACAGCCCTTCGCTTGAAACTAGAGGGAATAGCGAATCCACCCCTCTTCCAAACACTATTCACCACCCTTTTTGACCCTATCTTG
Organism: Gossypium australe; assembly: GCA_005393395.2. NCBI lineage: Eukaryota > Viridiplantae > Streptophyta > Magnoliopsida > Malvales > Malvaceae > Gossypium > Gossypium australe. Next base: position 52,561,970 of record CM016617.1, read on the forward strand.
TTTGCCACAAAATCTTACGTTCACGGGATGTAAATCGAGCGATAACATCCCTAAGATAGAATCGATTAATAACCCATCTTTAACGAAATAACGAGTAATATGGAAGTCCTTGATAGAAACCCTTACCTTAACACTTTGAACCGAATCCTTGCGATTCACGATGATTACGAATACTCCGAGTTTCAGCCTTCTCTATATCACTATAAAGATGAAAAAGATTGTCTAAGAGAAAGAGATAGAGGATACTTTCGGTCAAAAGACCCTCCCAAACAAAATTAGATTCGGCAAAAGAAAAGATAAAAAAATAAAGAATCGAAGAGGGTTCTTACCGATTAATCAAAACGAATGCAAAGAAAATGATTGATAAGAAAATATATGTGAAGAAGAAGATTCGGCTAAGAAGAAAAATGGAAGAAAATGATACTAGCAACATTCGGCCATGGAGGAAAAGAGAAGGGAGAAAATATATTTGTAAGAAAGAGCAAAATGGAGAAAGAAAGAAATAGGGGATGAGAGGTTTGGCAAAATATGACCAAATGGTCAAAAAGAAATGACCAAAAGAAGAAAACAAGATGTTCACTAATGCACAAAATGCATTCGGCTAGGGAGAGAAAGGTGAAAAGAAAAGTTTTTGTGAAAAGCACAAAATGACCAAAATGAAAGTGACCAAACTTGCTACACATTCTTACCAATACCTCCAACAACATTCGGCCACCCCCTAGCCCCTAAAACCGTCCAAGTTCATGGACAAAGTTTGGCCATTCCAAACTTTCCAAAACACTCCCCTTAAAAAGTGCCTTGTGTTCCCTCTACATACCATAAACTCATGATTCCTTTCCCTATGTTCAAATCTTGCCTTAAACCCTTAGCAACCTTGCCATAAAAATAAAGTCCAACCTACCAAAAATAGAGCTTGGCCGACACATGCTAGAAGAGTGCAAAAATTTAAAGTCACAAAATGCATACCATGGGATTCGAACCTCTTCCCTCAAACAACACTCATGGCGTTAACACCACTTTACTACTAGCTCATCTTATGCTAACTTTTGTCACTTAATTTCCTTAAACATCAAGGTTACTTGTTCCACTTCAATAAAGTACTCATTACTAAAATTTATTCTAATTCCGAATAAATCCCGAGCCTTCTCAAGACTATATTAAACACACAAATTGAATCATTCACAAGATAAGCACCAAAATTATGCAATATATCGATACTCAATTTTTAGGATGTTACACATCAAGTCTTTTTATTTTCATGAACTATTTCCGGTTTTTCTTTAAGTTTAAATTGTTAATGTCTTCATTTATTTTTTAAATTTATATTCAGTGAAAGAGCAAAGGTTTTCTTCTAATATCACTTATTTAACGAATACTTGAATAAAGAAACTAAATTTCGAAGGATCATCCAAGTGAAGTTTTTAACCTAAACCCCGTAGCATACCAGATCCGGTCGTAGCGTTTGCGCCGGGTTTGGGGTGTTACAATCTGTATCGTACAAGTGGCTCTGATACCACCTTTGAGTCACCAGGATACCTCGTGGCGTAGCAAAAAAATTATTCCGGTGGTCCAAAGTAGGAACCCATGCATGAGGAATGAATCAAGAAGAAAAGGTTTGAAAATATACCTTCCACAACCTGAAAAATACAAAGGAACCACTGCTGGTTTAATTCCCTTAGCACATTGACGACCCAAAATCGCAACAAAATTGTCCCGTCCTCTATGTAGTCCACCCAGTTGCAAATGAACAAACAAAAACTCTCTCTGAACGTTTCAAAGAGTTTTTTTCGAAAAAAATGCTGCTGCTAGACCTAGGTTTCTTTTCCTTTTCGTGGTTAATGTTGGCAACAATCTCTCACCCTAAGGTTTTTATGATTCCCTTTTATTTTAATATCCATATTAAAACTGAAATCACACCTTTTTGGTGCCAGAAAATATATGAAAAATATCATAATGTAATATCCTTTCCAAAAAGATATTAATTTCCATATATTTTATGTTTGACCGAAATTATTATAACACTTTATTTTAATAATTTTGGTAAACAATATATAGTTAATATTTTATATGAATCAAATTTATACATTTATTTTAATTATGTTTTGTATTCTTGTACAACGAATTTGTACATATACCATTTATTTATACAGTTTCGATTTTATGCTCCAAATTAGTAGTTAAGCCTAGGTTGCGAAATTACCATAATACCCTTAGAGGGTAAATTACCGAAATACCCCTGGGTTGCGAGATTACCGAATTACCCTTAGTGGGTAAAATTATGACAATTTCGAAAATACCCTTTATGGGCCAAATTGAAATATGTGATAAATGGGCCAAATGTGATATGTGATAAATGGGCCAAATGTGATACTTGATTTATGGGCCAAATGTGATATTGGCTACATGGGCCAAAATGTGATATGGGCCAGAATGTGAGAATTTTTTTTTATAATGGGCCGTTTGTTTGTAATAATTATATGAATGGATTGTAGTAATTGAATGTGCTTATTATATACATGATTTGCATGGGTTGGGATATTTGACGAAGAGAAGTTCTGGTAGCTTTGCTACAAAATTCTGGTGGCTTGTCCACAAATTGATATATGGCTTAATGCCCAGTTTGATATATGGCTTAATGCCCAGTTTGGTTTGTTGGCGGGGTGGGTGACTAAAGCTCCCCACAGGTGTGTTGGTTGGTACGGGTGGTGTGTAGCAGATGGAAAACTAAGTTTGGTTTGGGAATTGCATTTTATACACATGTTATATTTGATACATTATTGTTATTGTAAATGGGCTTAGGCCTAAAATATTACTATATGTGTTCCGACCCAGTGGATGATGGTAAGGGGATTATACACTGAGTTCTTGTAACTCACCCCCCTTTCTCTTAACCCTTTCAAGTACTGCTCAGTGACGTGGACTTGGGCCATGGATGACTCGGTGGAGGCCATACTTCAGAAATGGTAAAAATTTTAAATTTCTATTTCCGTTTATTTTATTATTTTGCTATTTTGGTTTAAGTTGTAATAAGGCCTTTGAACTATTTTTATTTTTGTTTTATGGTTGGGATGTTTTTATTATTTTTCTTAAATTGTTTAAAACGAGAGTTTTTCTAAAAACGTAAATAAAGGTTTTTCTAAATTGATTAACAAATGGATTTCAAAATAAACTTTTACAAATATGATTTAACTCGAACTTTCTTTCAAATTATCAACGACATTTTCAAAAGTCACGGATTTAAAGTTCAATTCCTTGATTTGTGATTCATCAATCAATCTCTCAAAAATACTTGTATTTTATATATGTTTCCGCAATGTTTCAAAATGCTTTTGCAACTCTATTTCAAACGTCACATTTTCGTAAATTGTTATTTCAAATATGCTTTTGCAACTGAAAAGGTTTATTAAAGATAATTATGTTTTCACGTAGACACAATTGCCTAAGTGTTTTGGGTTTTAACAAAGAGGCTATAATTCTCAAACAAGTTTTTAACAATTGCAAAGATGGTTTTTGAAAAACACTTCCATGTGGCACGCCAGATTCGGGCCTAACTTCTAGGCCGGGTTTGGGGTGTTACAGTATCAAAATATACGACTCACTATGTTGGGAAATGATGATCTCAAGTCTAAGGATCGTATACATAGTTATCACTATGAGTAATGTTATGACTATAATATAATAATCCAAGAAACATACTCATAGCGGGTCAGTCCAATATGTCGTTCTCTAACATATATTCATGTATTGATTTTGGCATCCCTATGTCAATGACAACACTTTGTCACTAATCAACTACATATTAGTCTTAATGCATTACTGTTATCTAAGCCCACAATAATACTTGACTAAGGATCTTTGAAATATTATTCATGGGACATTATTATAAATCAGTTTGTTTAACAAACACAGAAAGTGAAACTGAAATAACAATGGCAATGCCTTTTACTAATAAACAAGTTAGAATGAATGTATGATTACAATCATCTCATTATTGGTCTTTGGGTATACTCTAACTTTTCAAACTGTCTTTCAGTGAACACATCAATTCTGCAAAAACCCTCTAGGTAATATCAAGCCAATACTTAGCTCTAAAAGGATCGCCATCAACTTTACCCCTAAATTCTTTAGCCTCACATGATAACTCTTGAAAAGAGATATATTTCATGCCTTTAGACCTAGCTAATTACTTGTAATTAGGTACATTTAGTCTCATTTGAGGACATTTCATTCGTATTTTGATCATTTCATTAGGAGCTTGGATTGTGTTTAAATATTAGGTACTTTTAATTGCTTGAGGTAGGGTTGTGTTTGGTGGTTTGGCAGGTGTAGGTTGAGGAATGAGAAATAAAGGAGTGAAGGCTTGTCGAGGCAAAGAGTTGGACATTTTGTTAGTACAGATGTTGTGGCAATGCCGGGAAGATCGAGTCAACACTCAACACATACCAGTATCAACCCAATTGTACTTGTACCATAAAAATCTGCCTAAAAAAAGAGAAGAAGATAATTTTGGTTGTTGGTTTCTATAGTAGGAAAAAAAATTAAAAAAAATGATAAGATAATATTGGGTTGTTGAAAGAATAATTTAAAAAGAGAAGAAGATAAACATGGGTTGTTGAATTTACCCTAGGAAAAAAGCTATAAAAAGCCAAAGGAGGAAACCCTAAACAACAAACAAAAAAAGAAGAGATCCTTAGGAAAAAATTGAGGGTAGCGGCTGAGTAGAGACGGAAAGAGGAAGACGAAAGCAGTCCCTCTTAGCCATTTAGGACATTGTGCTGCTGAAGTGTGGACTAGACACGTGAAAGCTGGCTTCCCAAATTCTTCCATATTTCTTACTTTGTTCTTCCGTGAATTGAATGATGAAAATAGTGTTGGGTGTTATTTTGGTTTTGAATTTTATGTGCCAACCAATAAGCTAAATCTCATAGCGTTGAGATTACATGATGAAACAACAGAAATCAAGGAACAACAGAAATCAAAGTCTTCCACCACTGTTAAGCTACATCCCGTAATAAGGAAATAGCACATTTCACACATTCATTAGGAGTCAATGACATTTCATCGAACACTTGGATTGTATTCTGGAGCCAAAACTCAGCTCTCTCAGCATCATCATCACTAGTGGCACTGAACTTTTCAGCCTCATATTTGCAGATTTTATCAACCGGAGGCCTATTCATAGATTCAGATTCATAACCGGTGGCACAACAGAAGTCTGAGGAGGATGAGGCGGGGCAGAGGTTGTGAAATAGCCGGATTTGTTCTAACATATTGAGTGAACCACTCATTCATCATTTGGAAGAAGGCTTGTTTAGCCTCTCCTTCCTGACCGCTAGTAGCCGGTCTCAAATTAGATGACGCTGTCCCTTGAGCGGGAGCAGGCGCGTTACTTTCAACATCATCAGCTACAACTCTTTTGGGATCCATTACTATACAAAAAACACATTTTATATGTCAGGATTCATCACACTATCATAGTTTATATATATGGCATGTATAGCTAGACTCTCACACACTACGTTAGTTCTAGAATCGACTAAACCCTAGATCTGATACCAATAAAATGTAACACTTCTAACTCGTAACCATCGTCGGTCTAGGGTTAAAGGCATTATCGGATAATTTGAATCTTATACAAACATTTCATGTCATAATTTAACCAATCAAATCAAAATGTCCCTTAAACAGGTCTACGAGACCTTAAACATGCTTTAGAAAAAGGTTGGGACTAAACCGAACACATACGAAATTTTTTGAAAATTAAACATTTTTCAAAGCTACAAAGGTCACATGCCCATGTGGGCAGGCCGTGTGCCTCACATGGCCTCAGTCACGCCCGTGTGTCTTAGCCGTGGCAAAACAGGGCATACATTATGGCTTGTCCACATAGCCTGAGACACACCCGTGTGCCTCACCTGTGGTTGACACTGACTAGCACCACACGGCCAGCCACACACCCGTGTGTCCAGCTCGTGGTCGAAACTGACTTGTTCTGAAATGCAACCACGAGGGACACGGTCGAGCCACACGCCCGTGTGCTCAACTGTATGGGCAAATATAGGCCATTTGCAAGGCCAATTTGTCACCCACAATTTGGGTTATGCCTATAAACACATACAAACATCATTCCAAACACCAAAAGCAACCAAAACATACTAAAATGTTCATTCTTTCTAACCATTCATAAGAACATCAATCAATCAATTATTACAACATTTATCTCATTCCCATCACAAGCATTTCTAAGTATGAAACATTCAAAAACTTACCAATTCTATGTAATAACCTTTCATCAATAACATGCCAATTTTGCATCATACGACTTATCATAAATTTAATCATTTCATTTGTCTACCCATTAGCCATCAAACCATACCAAACTATGCATCATATAGCATGAATTACACATTCACATCATATTCATTATCTAGCCATATCACATGGCTATTTATACACCTTTCAAAACGTTATAAAAAATTAACTAGACTATACATGCCATACTTTAATATATACACTTTCAAAAGATACCAAAATAGAGTTTGATAGTGTGGTGATGATCCTCGACGATCCCCGAGCCTTCCGTAGCTTTAACGATCTATAAAACAATGCAAACACACACAAAGTAAGCTTTCAAAAGCTTAGTAAGCCATATACAAATAAACTTAACATATAACATTCATAATCATATCAAATACAAGATCATTAATATTTCTCAATTGCAACTTCATAATTCATACCTCAAAGTATCTCTTTTGCTCATACTACAAACATACAAATATCACATTTTGTCTCATTGAATTTATGCACATATCTCATTTATACACGATCACATATACATACCTTTCATACTCAATCGTAGTATATATTTCAAACGTACCTGAATCGATTACATATTTCACATAGTCTATCATTCCTCAAAATTGCCCATTGAACCATTCGAAATCAAATAGGATATTCGGATAACTCGGAATACTTGTACAATGCCAACGTCCCAGACGTGGTCTTACATGTAATCCAATATTGATGCCACTGACCCAAACAGGATCTTACACGAAACAAATACGATGCCAATGTCCCAGACATGGTCTTACACGTAAATATCAAATCAATGCCAACATCCCAGACGTGGTCTTACATGATATCTCATATCAAAATCCCTATGTCAAGACATATAAATGCTATCTATTCCTAAGGTTCATACTGGACTTTTCGAACTTTGACACATTATAGATACTTTCTCGAATTCCACACGTATAATTTCTCAATTCAATATTATATGAACATGAATAATTCAACTTAAATACATTTATTTGTATATAGACTTACCTCATACGGATATAGACGGACGGATTCGACTATTCGATTACTTTCAACTTTCCTCGATCTAAATTCGTTTTCTTTGGTTCTTGATCTATACATATTCAAATTTAAAATTTTCATTCACCAAATCATTCAATTCAATCCAAAAACACACATTTAGGGCAATTTACAAATTAACCCTCACTTTTTCACATTTTGATATTTAAGTCTCTATTTCACAAAATCACAAAATACACAACATTCCGTTGTAGCCATGCTTAGCCGAATTTTTATCAAGATCACACAAGTCCATATGTTTCATTTATTTCACATTTTAGTCTCTCAAAATATTATTTTCACAATTTAGTCCAAATTACTCAAATTCACCAAAAATCCAAAGACAAAACATGTTAATCTAACACATATATTTCATATTTCATCAACTAACATCACAAAGCTCAAGCATTCATCAATGGAAAATTTCAAAATCATCATCAAATTCTAAAATTAAGGCATGGGTGTTGTAGTACTCGAAGCAATGATTACAAAAACGTAAAAGTTATCAAAAACCAAACAAAATCCATACCTTAATCAAAGAACATCAATGGTCGAATATCACAAAGCTTCAAACCTTCTTTTTCTTTTCTAGTTTCGGTGGAAGAAAGATGAGAATGGCCATTTTCATGCTTTTATTTTATTAAATTAAGCTTAATTACCATTTTACCCTTAATGATATATTAATACAAAACATTTAATCTATGGATATAATTGTCCACCAACTTAAAAATAGCATAATTACATCATAAGAACTTCATATTAATAAAGACACATCAATTCGACACATAATAAATTAGAAGGCCACTTTTATATTTTCTAGGATTAAGTCCTTTTCTCAAGTTAAGCACACAATCAATAAAATTATTTCACGAAACTTTCACACATGCTAAATCACATACTGCAAACACAAAAAATAATATTAAAATACTTTTCTGACTCAGATTTGTGGTCCCGAAACCACTATTCCAACTAGGGTCTAAACTGGACTGTTACATAAGGACTAGTCCACAACTTTCTCTTTTCCCTGGTTAATCTCCGTACAGTTCAATTCTTGATCTATATAATGATTGAATTCAATATATCAATTACAAATATACCATCAAACTTATTTCTATGTATGTGCCCTTAAATTTATATATTTAAAATTTGTCCCTAAACTTTTATATTTCTCTCAATTTAGTCCCTAAATTCAAACTCCAAATTTATCAAAATTTCACAATTCCCCAAGCTAACTAAATTTTCTTTTAAATTAGTATAGTTTATAATTATTCAAAATTCACAAAAATTCCATGTAAATTTAATGTTATAACAAATTAGTACTTTAACTAAAAAACCAACTAAAATTTCTTTACAAAATAGTCCTAAACAACAACCAAGATTATAAATCCTTCATTTAATATCAAGAACAATCAAAATTTATCAATGGCAAAATCCAAAATCTTTAACAGTTTCAAAAATAGAGAGACGGGTTAGCTGGACCTAGTTGTAACAATCTCAAAAACATAAAATTTATGAGAAATGGATGAGAAAGTCACTTACATACAATTATATATGTTTGGCCGAATGTTGAACTAAGCTATGGTTTTCCCAAATTTCAATTTCAATGAAAGAAGCACTAAGGAAGATGTTGATAATTATTCCTTTATTTTACTTAAGCTTATAATTGATTAATTACCATATTACCCTTTTATCAAACACACAATTCAACTTGTTTCTAACCTTAGACCATTTATTCCAATTAAAATGGTATATTTGCTACTTAAATCCTCCCACTTATGTAAATTTAACCATCTCATCAATATAATTAAATTGTGACTAGATTTTACGACTTTTACAAATTAGTTCTTTTCCTTAAATTAACTAATTATACGATGAAATTTTCTAACTGAATCTTTATACACCCAAATAGTAACTCCATAAATATTTAATAAAAAATATTTATGAGTTTGGTTAACAGAAATAAGGTCCCGATACCCTATTTTCTGAAACCACTTGACTTTCGGGATAATCACTTATTCTTAACTATTTATTTAATTAGCTAAAATTCTTCAAATCAAAATTCAATATAAAATTATAATTAACTCATATAATTTAAATACTAATTAATACAGACTTACTCATCGGGTTTGTGATCCCGAAACCACTATTTTCGACACCACTAAAACGTGTTGTTACAAGTAAATGGGTGGTTTTGACATTATTTTTAGTAGAGAAGTGGACCGTTTTGAGGCTTGATTCAAGGGGAAAATTTGTTGATTTTATTTGATGGAGAATAGGGTCAAATTGTTATTTTTGGGAGTTGAATAATCGGTTGTGGACTGTTAATTTTAGTAGTGGATGTTGCCATCTTTATTTCGTGGATAAGTGGGTAAATGGAATGGTTTTGGTCCTCCAATTAAAAAAACTTGGGCCTCCATGTAATTGAGTCTAGAATGAAGTCATTTTGAAGCCCACGTGACTGCATCCGGATCTCCCAATCTATACTTGTTTAAACCCAAATACAACAAAAATTCTGCCATACTTTCCCTTGGTCCAATTATTCCCAAAAAGTAATAAAATAACATGCATTTAACATTAATTTCACAAAATTAACACATTCCCATGGAAATTATAAAATATCATAAAATTAAGTGTAAAACCACAGAAAGTGATATTTATTTACTCAGAATTTGCATAAATTGCCCATAAAATAGTGTTGAAAATATCTATATATTTAAGAGTCTGCAAATATGTATGAGGAGGATCATTTTGCAGGAAGAAAATTATCTCAATTCTACTTTATTTTCTCCTCTTTGGCATCGTCTTCTTTAGTCATTCTGAAGAAGAGAAAGATGAGGAAGGCTCTGCATGGGCTAATGATCGTAAGGTTTGAGACCAAGAAATAGCGAATCTGGTGAATTGGTGCTAGGATGAAGGATACTCTAGCATTTGGAAAAGCTATGCTGGTGAGTACGAAGGATAGTAGGTTTATTTTTTGTACTCCACTTTTGGGTATCTATTGGTTATTGTGCTGCTTATATGTCTACTTTTAGTTCTATGGTTGTATATGATTGTGGTGAATGAGAAAGTCATGCATGCATAAGGCTACGTGAATACATGAATGACTGCAGGTATGATCTTTGAATTGTGTGATAGAACTGTGTATAGATGTATTGATATGTGGCGTAACCCTTCTTATAATATGGAATGTTATACGTGAAATGTATGTTATAAAAATGTGGATTACAGAGGGAGTTACTTTGGTGGGTTAGTTAAAGATAGGAAAATTGGAGCAATGGAGGAATGGATAGATGAAAGGGGATTCGAAGAAGTTTGGCAGCATCATGGAATGGTTATCTATAGGCTCTATGGAGCGACACCTCGAAAAAAATTTACTAACTCTTAGGAGTCAAAAGTCCATAGTTAGTCATGGCATGATCTAGTGGAGAATAGGTACACCTAATGGCCAATTGAAGTTCGCCAGACCAATAAACAAGGAAGTTGTCAAGGCATATAAGTGGAAACCACTATATGATTCACTTGTCAAAAAGTCTAACATAACAATTATGGCGCGTAAGGGAATTCTAGCAAGCGAGCTTAAGAGGTCTCGCCAAAATGTGAAGGTAAGAGGAACAAGTGGAATCATCTTGTACGCATGTATGTGTGGAGGAAAGGGATATTTCCTTCAAAATAATTGCGAATAAGTATTTCCATTAAGAGTCCGCCAGAGGAGATGGACAAGCCAACATAGGTTATAAGAAACTGAGATGGTTCTCAGAACCTGATTCTAAGTGTTTAATTGTCAAAGAGGTCGCCAAAAGAGAGAAGTCTGTTAAGATCCATCTTAGGTGGTATGTCTGCCATAGATTAACAAAGGAAAAGGATACTCGTTGAGACTATCTTATAATAAGAAGTCTGTTTTATCTAATCTAGTGAGGAAATAGTCCATTTGTGACCATTAGTGATTGGTAAGTCTATTAGGACTATCTGATTAAGGAAACATCGATTCGGACCATCTTGAAGAAAGAAAGTATAGTGAGACTGTAGTGCAAGTACAGCTCCGCAAGAAAAGCTTAATGTTTGAACATCCACCAAATCTTATATACGAAGGCCTCATATAAGGAGGTAGGTAAACAAGTTTTCCTTTGGAAGAGTATACTCACAAGTTAAGTTATAAGAAGCTAGATGTCGAGATAATACAATAAGTTGATAATGAGTTCGATGCATGACGAAGGGAAGAGGGTAGGAATCCTCCATGGTGGCGAGGTATATGTGAGTCTGCCAAAAAAGTTGTCAACAATCCGTATATATGTCGGCATGGGTATTTCTTGATGCGCCAATCCAGCCAGGTAACATGAAAATCTGAGATGAAGTTTGACAATGCCATGTCCCAGAAAGGGGTGCCAGAAAGAATGTTACTTTGTTCAAATCCAACGATGTGTTTAAGAGAAACGTATGGGCATCGTTTGCACCAATGAACTACGAAGGCTTACAAGAAATTCAGGGAGCTTACTTATGTGCATAAAATCTTTATACTTGTGATAGCATGAGTTATTCATTGATAATTAATGTAATAAATCTCACTAAGTTCATTTGAATTTATGAGTTGTTTCTTTTGATGTGGGATCAAAGACTGACAAAATTTATATGGGAAAGGACCAAACTAGACACTGCCAAGTCCACACGAAGGGCATTGTAGTTGTTTCATGTATATAAAGGGGAACCCTTAAAGGATACGCCTTGGGGGTTGATTAAGTGTATTTATAATGAAGTTCTAAGCTTCTAGTCAATGTAAATAATTGTTCATGCTTAGTAAGGCAAAATGATTGGAAGAATCTTAGTAATTGTAGAAGTTTAATTAAAGTTAGAATTCAAACATGTTGACATTTAAAGGATTAGAGTAAAGTTATGTGGTAAATATGGATTAACTCTGGAGTTAGTTAAGTTATAAATAAATCAAGTTAAAATTGATGTTAAGTAACTCAGATTAATTGTGACACTACTTGGACTTGGTGATCGGGTTGGGTATATAGTGTTACAATCCATAAAAGGATTTAGGATCTATTCTAGTTAGGCCTTGTCCGACGTATTGTTAGTCTAGTCAGTCACATCTATGTCTCTATCTTTTGGGGTCATTCGCTCCAATGTCCAAGACAAAACATCTCCCTAGTTGGACTTGATAGATGGCATATTAGTCTTTCAATCGATTTGCTCATTTTCGATTAGATTAAAGAAATGTTTAGGTTCATCTGCTAATATAAGTTGTCTTTTTGTATTACGATCTGACCACGTAACATCGCTTAGTATATTAGTTAAACATTAGATAACAAGTGAGCTAATATTTCCTTCCATTAGCTTTGTGTGCAAAATTTATTGAGGATAATATACAAAGGCTATTAATGTAATTAAATAATTTTTATTAAACCAATTTGTTCAAAAAAATACAAGTGTAAATAGGCAAGAATACTACACTTACGACACTAGATCCAACAAAAATAACACAAAGAATTTAGAGTGGTTCGGCCTCAATTGCCTATGATCAGTACCTTAGCTTACCACCAGTACCTATTCCCCAAATTCACTAATTTGAAACCTCTTAAGGATAATATTTAACCTTTACAACACTATCTTTTCAATTAGGTAAGATAAAATCACTTCCCCTTAAGGTTTTCTATCCTAAAAACCTTAAATAAATCTTCAAAAATAGAGAGAATACAAGAGTGGATGAATGGTTACCTCTAGAAGGTAGATATACAATTAACTAGCTCTCTCAAATACATACAGCACTTGGAAGAATGAATAAGAGTTGAATTCACAAGTGTTTAGAAGTAAAAATCAGGAAAATAAAACAAGATGAAAGATTGAAATTTTTTTTTGGCTATTTTATCTTTGAAAGCTTGTTTCTTATCTTCATATAAGTATTTTGATGTAACATCCCGTTACTCGACTCGATCACCAAGTCCATGCTATAAGGTGTCATATTCATTGCCAAAGCAACTATGATCAATAAAACTCAATTTGACACCATTATAATATAACATCCCAGATCTGGCGGATGCAAAGTTTCGGGATATAGCAATAAATAGTCTGTCTAACGTAGCGTTATCCGCCCAAAAGATTTTTTTGCCATATACATGTGGGCATGTAGTAACCGCCACAAGAATAAGTAAGAATTTGAATTTCTAATATTTTCCCATGTATTAAGGAGACGTCCATGTTAACGTAAAAAAGGGAAAAATGGGATGAGTATTCGCCAAAAGTATAGTATGCCTAAAATGTATGGAATAATGTGCTAGTTAGATTTTGAGTAATATGGTTAGAAACCAATTGTATTGTTTAGCTTGATATGTTTGATGAAAGGAAGTTATTTATATTTTTCTCAAAAACTGTAGGCCAATAAGAAGGCAAGTTCTGATACGCATGATACTTGTTATGAAACATCCTTGAATTAGGGGTTCTACAATTTGAACTATTTCTTGTGTTTGGCTAGTTATACTTGTTGTTTTGGTGTGTTTGGGGGTCTCGGGAAGGCTCGAGTTCAAGCCAGAGCTTTGGTAAATTTTTCTCTTTAAGGCACTTTAGGGGGAAAGCTAGTGGATGCAGGCCTTAGGTATGATTGGTGGTATTTTGATGTCACAAGAGGAGCTAGTGGCAAGGTGGTGTGGCGTCACTTGTAGGAGCAAAGGGGGAGGAGTTTGAATCCTATCTGCTGCACAGTGGAACTTTATTTTTGTGCTCAAGGTGGTGAAGTGTTGGCATTCGGCTGGGACTCTTCTAGGAAAAGTTTGAATTGGTCAAATAATTCAAATGGCAGATGCAGAGGGCTTGGTGGAGAAAATCTAGGAGCAAATTAAGGGATGTGGTGGAGTGATGAAGTTGGCCGAAAGTGGGAGACTTGAGAAGGGGGAAATTCGGCCAAAGTGTAGGGGAGTATAGGGAGACTTTTGAGTAGCAATTTCGGTAAGGGGAGAGTAGTGTGCCGTTTCTGTCAAGAGTGCAGAGGTGAGTTTTGTTTCTTAGCATTTTCGATCATAACATTTTAGGAAGATCTTTGCTCTCTTTTCTTTATCGAAACCGTAAGTGACTATTCTCTTTGTTTTTCATTTCTTTTCTCTTCTACCTCAAGTTTGGTAGCCGGAACTTCAATCTTCCCATCCTTCTCATCTTTTCTTTTCTTCCTACTTTTCTTCTTCACCACAAGCCGGCTTCTCTTGAAGGCACTTTTTGCCGAACCTTTCTCTTTTGATTTCCACCATAGCCGAGCCTCCATACTTCTTCTTTACTTCCCTACCTTCTCCTTTAAACCGAAACCCCTACTTCTTTTGACTCTTGAGTAGTTTTCTTCCATAGCCAATTTGGGTTTTTTCTTTACTTTTTTTTCTTTTATTCTCATTCTCTTTTGGCTGGCCGAATCTCCTATTATACTACACTAAATCCATTTTTGTCACTTTTCGCCGATCTTTGGGAAGCAAGGTGTTAGGGATCTTCTCTATAGTTCGTAATTCTTTTGGTTCTTGTTCTATTTCCTTTCTATCTTCTTCACTCTAAAAGCTGAAAGTCTCACTCTGTCTCTTCTTCCAAGGGCCGAATCTGTTGGAGTGCAAGCACACCTCTTTAAGCCTCTTCTTAGTTTCGGAATCTCGTAAGGAGGGTGGTAAGTTTATGTTGGCCGAATAAGGGAAGGCCTCTTTCATGTTTCGTTTAGGTCGAAAGGCCGTTTCTTTCCTATTTTGGAGCACCATTGCTAACTTATGAGTCGTTAGGGATGCATTTGGAGTCGCAAGCCGAATCCATTGGGACGATTTCTGAGTAGTCAAGGTAAGGAGTTCCTCTTTTATTCTTTGCGGCCAGTTACTATTCGTTATACTCTGCCATAACCAAAACCCCTTTTATTAGACAACCATCTTTCTCTCTGAAAGTACTATACTGATGAAAGATTCTATTCATGGATGCGAGTGCTAGCCAATCTAAGGAGGGGAGTGGACTCGTAGTCTCTGCTCCTATGTTCAAATGATGTGCTATGTCTGCGGTTCGAGACTTTCCACCGGGTTGTGGTAGAGATCCAACATCTGTTTGGGATAGGGAGATAGTGGTGATTCCCGCTAGTGAGGGTAGCAACGATCAGGAGTGTTTAGTCCTTCGCGTAATCAGGTGTGTAATCTTCACACCATCTTTTGTGTGATTATTAAATAGTATGTGAATTGATTAAAAGCCAAAACACCGGTAATGGCTGTTGAGTTACCCTTGGGGTAAAATTGGCGATACCAGGTTAGTTACCTTTGGTGGTGTCTTGTAAATTCTTTATCATGAATATCAATATGCTCTGATGATTCGATTTATGTTGACAAATGTGCATTCATTACATTATGATATTATGTTGAATGGGATTGGGATATGATATTGACAAAAAGGGGAAGTGTATTTCAGTGGTTTGGTACCACATATATCAGTGACTCTGTCACATTATTTCAGTGGCTTGGTACCACATATATCGGTGACTCTGTTACCTTATTTCAGTGGTTTGGTACCACAGTGGTTTGGTACCACATTTAGTGGCTTGGTGCCACATGTGTTTTGGCTGGTACAGGTGGTGTAGAGGATGGAACACTAGGTGGGGCTGGGTTGCATTGTATACACTTTCTGATATGCCATATTGTTAGGGCTAAGGCCCAATGTGCTGTGGGCTTAGGCCCAAGTTTTGTTCATAAGGGGAATTACACACTGAGTCCTCGTGACTCACCCCTCTGCTTAATTTTGCAGGTAACCCCTAGTTCGAGGATTCGGAGCCGGGGAGGACACTGAGGTGGTCATGCATTACTTCTTTCGTAAATTTTGTTTCCTTTATTTAGACTTACTTTAATTTGGGTATTTGTTATGTAATAAGGCCTCCAGGATTTTATAAGTTGGTTTTCGACTTATTACGGTGATTATTTCTTTTATTAAACGTTAAGTTGGGAGTTTTTTTTAAACAGAATGAAAACAAACATTTCTTTTAGTAATGACACACGGATAACAAGAAAATAAATAATTAAATTCAGTAATTTCCTTAGAACCACAAACATTGTTTTCAAAATGTCACGTTTCTGAAGACCACTAGCTTCGGTTTTTCGTATTGCAAAATTAGTTTTCGATTGTCAGCATTTTAATAGAAGTTTTTAAGAAAACCATAAAGCTAAATTCGATTTTCAAAATGAAAACAAAATGCAAAGTTTGCCAAAGTGCGATGTTTTTAAATTGCAAAGTTTCTTTTTAAACCAGTCTTTCTATGTGACATACTAGATCCGATCGTAGTGTTTAGGCCGGATTTGGGGTGTTACAATTATGGTATCAAAGCCCGGTTTCAAAACTCGGCTGTGGAACGGGTTCAAAAATGTTTTCCAAAATTGGGTTAAAATATGGGTTAGAAAAATATGTTTTCTGGAAGTATGGCACCTGAGTCACCGGCACCAAATCCGTACGGTAAGTTTTCTGACTATTGGTTGATTTGTATGAAAAGATTATATTGTGTTGTGATTGCTAGTTTTAAAAGATTCAATTTTAGAGATTGAGACCTTTAGAAATATGTTTTACGAAAAACTACTTCTAATTCTATCTTCATAAGCTATCCGTTAATAAACAGTGGAAGATATACTAATTCATAAAATATGTAATCAGACTAAGTCGATTCAGTAATCATGAGTGCTAGAGGATGTGGACGGGGTAGAGGCCGGGGTGTTGAGGCTGGACCCTCAAAATCAGGGCATGGGTCGGAAGGCGAAGTGCTAGCATCACTAGTAGCAGAAACAGGGTCTCAGGACAGATCTGGAGGGATGATGCTTTGTCCCAAGCTATGCTGCGTGTTCTGGAGTGGGTTACTGGAGCAAGCACGGGATCAGTAGCTCGAAAATCTATTCCTGAGCGACTTCGAGCAAATGGGGTCGAGATATTTAGAGGTATTTCTGGTGTGGCTCCAAACGTAGCGGAGTATTGGCTAGAAGCAGTCGAGCGAATTATGGATGATATGGACTGCACGGCAAAGGAAAAGTTGAAAGGAGTAGTATCCCTCCTTCGAGATGAGGCATTCCAGTGGTGGCTCACGGTAAGGGATGGTACACCAGCGGATCGTATTACCTGGGGCTTCTTTAAGACAATGTTCCAGGGAAAATATGTTGGGGCGAGTTATGTGGACGCTCAGAGGAAGGCATTTTTAAATTTGGTCCAGGGGAATAAGTCAGTGGCTAAGTATGAGGCGGAGTTCCTGCGTTTAAGCCGCTATGCTTGGGGTATCGTCGCAACTGATTATGAGCGTTGTGTTCAGTTTGAGGATGGTCTGCGGGATAAGTTGCGGGTACTTATAGCTCCGCAACGGGAAAGAGAGTTTTCCATTCTGGTTGAGAAGGAAAAAATAGTCGAAGAGGTGAAGTGGTCTGAGAGACAGAATCGGGATAAGGATAGGGGTAGGAATAAGAGGAACTTTGGGTCGTCAGGATCTGCTAGGAGTTTTCAAAAGAGGCCTAGGTTTTAGGGGCCGGGTCGAGTTGCGATGCCTATTGCCGTTGGTCGGTCTCAATCGTGTGCTCGATGTGGGAATTTTCATTCAGGGAGTGTTGGGTAAGAAATAGAAGATGCTTCAGGTGTGGATCTATGGATTATCGGATAAAGGACTATCCACAAGATCCAAACAAGGCGCAACCAGTGGGTCAGGGATATGCACGGTCCAGAAGAGGTGGGCAGCAGCCATCGAGAGGTAGTGGTCCTGCCAGAGGAGGAAATGGATTCGGTCGAGGGCGTGGAGCACCGGGCAGAGGTGCTGGGAGTACAGATGCAAGACAGCCTGGATTGGTTTATGCAGCTAGACGTCGGGAGGATGGTGACGTACAGGACGCCATAACCGGTACGTTCCTTATTTTTGGTGTGCCTTTTACAGCTTTGATAGATATTGGGTCTACACATTCATATGTTGCTAGTACTGTGTTTGGGACTTTGAGTATAGAATCTGAGGTTGCTTCTAGAGAAATGATTGTGATTAGCCCTTTAGGACAATTTGTAGTGGTGAACAAACTATTTAAGAATGTGCCTTTAGAAGTGCAAGGGATTGTTTTCCCGACTAACTTGATGGAATTGCCGTTCAGCGAGTTTGACTTGATTTTAGGCATGGATTGGTTAGTTAAGTTTTGAGCAAACTTGGATTGTGCTGCTAAGCGCATGATATTGAAGACTCCCAAGGATAAGGAGGTGTTGGTGATAGGTGAGAGAAGGAATTACCTGTCCAATGTGGTGTCTGCATTAAAGGCGGAAAGGATGGTGCGAAAAGGGTGTGAGGTGTTCTTAGCTTTCATCAGTGCTTTGGAGGCCAAAGAATTGTCTGTAAGAGATGTTAGAACAGTGAAAGAGTTCTCGGACGTCTTCCCAGAAGAGCTTCCAGGGTTACCTTTGGGTCGCAAGGTGGAGTTCGGCACTGATCTACTTTTGGGAACAGCTCCGGTGTTCATCTCCCCATATAGGATGGCGCCTAAGGAACTGGTAGAACTTAAAGCTCAGATTCAGGAACTGTTGGACCGCGGTTTTATCTGACCAAGTGTGTCTCCGTGGGGAGCGCCAGTGTTGTTCATTAAGAAAAAAGACAGGTCAATGCGGATGTGCATTGACTACAGGCAATTGAAAAAGTTGACGATTAAGAACAAATACCCGTTGCCAAGGATTGACAACCTGTTCGATCAGCTGTGAGGTGCTTCGGTCTTCTCGAAGATAGATTTGAGGTCTGGGTATCATCAGCAAACGGTCAAGGAGGCGGATATTCACAAGACTACTTTTCAAACTCGCTATGGACATTACGAGTTCTTAGTGATGTCGTTCGGGTTGACGAATGCACCAGTTGCATTTATGGATATGATGAACCAGGTATTCCAACCCTACCTGGATCGGTTTGTCATAGTGTTCATAGACAATATCTTGGTATATTCAAGGACGGAGGAGGAGCACGATTCGCATCTTCGGATAGTTCTGCAGATTTTGAGAGAGAAGCAACTGTATGCCAAATTCAGTAAGTGTGAATTTTGGTTGAAGGAAGTTACCTTTTTGGGGCATGTTGTTTCCCCTGAGGGGATTAAGGTTGATCCCCGAAAGATCAAAGTTTTTCTGGACTGGAAGTCGCTGAAGTTTGTAGCAAAAATTCAAAGTTTTCTTGGGTTAGCCAGGTACCACAGAGGTTCGTTGAGGGATTCTCGTTGATTGCTGCACCATTAACCAAGTTGTTACAGAAAGGGGTACCGTTTGTTTGGGCTGATAAACAGCAGGAAAGCTTTGAGAAGCTAAAGAAGATTTTGACTGAGGCACCACTGTTGATTCAGCCTGAGGCTGGGAAGGATTTTATCGTCTATTGTGATGCATCACACACAGGGTTAGGATGTGTCCTAATGCAAGAAGGGAAGGTGGTAGCGTATGCGTCACGGCAATTAAGACCACCTGAAGTGAATTATCCCACTCATGATTTGGAGCTAGCTGCGGTAGTGTTCGCCCTGAAGATTTGGAGACACTACTTGTATGGAGAAAACTCGATTATCTACACCGATTATAAGAGCTTGAAATATCTCCTTACCCAGAGGGAGTTGAATTTAAGGCAGCGAAGGTGGATTGAATTGTTGAAAGACTATGACTGCTCGATCGAGTATCACCCAGGTAAAGCTAATGTAGTGGCGGATGCGTTGAGCTGTAAGGTGATATCGGATTTGAGGGTAATGTTTGCTCATCTCAGTTTGTATGAAGATGGAATCTTGTTAGCCGAACTTCAAGTGGAGCCTTCATGGGTAGGGCAGATTAAGGAAAAATAGTTGTTAGACGAAATGTTTAGTTCTCAACTTCAGCAAGTGGAAGGTGGTGAGACAGGAGATTTTGGTTTGAACAGTGATGGAGTATTATGCTTTCGTGGAAAGGTTTGTATGTTGAAGGACTCCGAGTTGAGACAGATGATTCTGTGGGAGGCGCATAGTAGCCCATACGCTATGCATCCCGGTGGGAGTAAAATGTATCGAGACTTACGCGAGCAGTATTGGTGGCCTGGTCTAAAACGAGAAGTTACCGACTTCGTGGGTAAGTGTTTGACATGTCAGCAAGTGAAGGCGGAACATCAATTGCCTTCGGGGTTGCTACAACCGGTAAAGATCCCACTATGGAAGTGTGAGAGGATAACAATGGACTTTGTTAGTGGGCTGCCCCTAACGCCTACTAAGAAAGATTCAGTGTGGGTGATCGTCGATCGGTTAACGAAGTCCGCCCACTTTATACCGGTCCGGGTGGACTACTCGCTTCAGAAGTTCGCCAAGTTATATGTGGCAGAAATCGTGAGGTTGCATGGGGTACCCGTGTCTATCATATCAGACAGGGATCCTAGGTTTACATCACGGTTCTGGAAGGAGTTACACGAAGCTTTGGGTACAAGACTGGATTTCAGGACGGCGTTTCATCCACAGACTAATGGTCAATCAGAGAGAGTAATTCAAATTCTGGAATACATGTTGAGAGGTTGTGTAATCGACTTCAAAGGTAGTTGGGAGGATCTCTTACTGTTGGCAGAATTTGCGTACAACAATAGTTATCAATCCAGCATTCAGATGGCACCCTACGAGGCGTTGTATGGTCATAGGTGTCGTACTCCTACCTGTTGGACGGAGTTGGGTGAGCGACAGTTGTTGGGTCCGGAATTGATCTCAGAGACGGAGGAAAAGGTTAAGTTGATTTGGGCTCGGTTGAAGGAAGCTTTTGACAGGCAGAAATCGTACGCAGATCTGAAGCTTAAGGAAATAGAGTTCTCAGTGGGTGATCAGGTTTTTCTGAAAGTTTCACCTTGGAAGAAGTTTCTAAGATTTGGACGGAAAGGCAAGTTGAGCCCCAAATTCATCGGACCTTACCGGGTGTTGAAACGTGTGGGACCAGTGGCTTATCAACTTGAGTTACCTCCGGAGTTGAGTCAGATACCTAATGTATTCCATGTTTCGATGTTAAGGCGCTATCGTTCGGATCCATCTCACATAGTGCCGGTGGAAGAAATTGAAGTGACCAGACCTGTCTTTTGAAGAGGAACCAGTGTAGATCTTAGATCGAGATGTTAAGGTGTTGAGAAGGAAGTCGGTTCCGTTGGTCAAAGTGTTATGGCGTAATCACGATTTAGAAGAAGCCACATGGGAGTCGGAAGAGGCAAATCGACAACAATACCCTCACTTCTTTTGATCAGGTAAATTTTGAGGCCGAAATTTCTGTAAGGGGGTAGAACTGTAACATCCTAGAATTAGGGGTTCTGTAATTTGCACTATTTCTTGCGTTTGGCTAGTTATGCTTGTTGTTTTGGTGTGTTTGGGGGTCTCGAGAAGGCTCGGGTTCAAGCTAGAGCTTTGGTAAATTTTGCTCTTTAGGGCACTTTAGGGGGAAAGCTAAGGGATGCAGGCCTTAGGTATGATTGGCGGTATTTTGATGTCACAAGAGGGGCTAGTGGCAAGGTGGTGTGGCGTCACTTGTAGGAGCAAAGGGGGAGGAGTTTGAATCCTATCTGCTGCACAGTGGAACTTTATTTTTGTGCTCAAGGTGGTGAAGTGTTGGCATTCGGCTGGGACACTTCTAGGAAGAGTTTGAATTGGTCAAATAATTCAAATAGTGGATGGAGAGGGCTTGGTGGAGAAAATCTAGGAGCAAATTAAGGGATGTGGTGGAGTGATGAAGTTGGCCGAAAGTGGAAGACTTGAGAAGGGGGAAATTCAGCCAAAGTGTAGGGGAGTATAGGGGGACTTTTGAGTAGCAATTTCGGTAAGGGGAGAGTAGTGTCCTGTTTGTGTCAAGAGTGGAGAGGTGAGTTTTGTTTCTTAGCATTTTTAGTCATAACATTTTGGGAAGATCTTTGCTCTCTTTTATTTACCGAAACCGTAAGTGACTATTCTCTTTGTTTTTCATTTCTTTTCTCTTCTCCCTCAAGTTTGGTAGTCGAAACTTCAATCTTCCCATCCTTCTTGTCTTTTCTTTTCTTCCTACTTTTCTTCTTCACCACAAGCCGACTTCTTTTGAAGCCACTCTTTGCCGAACCGTTCTATTTTGATTTCCACCATAGCCGAACCTCCATACTTCTTCTTTACTTCTCTACTTTCTCCTTTAAACCGAAACCCCTACTTCTTTTGACCATTGAGTAGTTTTCTTCCATAGTCGATTTGGGTTTTTTCTTTAATTTTTATTTCTTTTATTCTCATTCTCTTTTGGCTAGCCAAATCTCCTATTGTACTACACTAAATCCATTTTTGTCACTTTTAGTCGATCTTTGAGAGGCAAGGTGTTAGGGATCTTCTTGTCGGTTGATAGTTTCTTCAATCGGGTTGGACTGTGCAAGGTAAGGTTCTTCTCTGTAATTCGTAATTCTTTTCAGTTCTTGTTATTTTTCCTTTCTATCTTCTTCACTCTAAAAGCCAAAAGTCTCACTCTGTCTCTTCTTCCAAGGGCTGAATCTGTTGGAGTGCAAGTCATGCCCCTTTAAGCCTCTTCTTAGTTTCGGATCTCGTAAGGAGGGTGGTAAGTTTATGTTGGCCGAATAAGGGGAGGCCTCTTTCATGTTTCGTTTAGGCCGAAAAGTCGTTTCTTTCCTATTTTGGAGCACCATTGCTAACTTGTGAGTCGTTAGGGATGCATCTGGAATCTCAAACCGAATCCATTGGGACGATTTCTGAGTAGTCAAGGTAAGGAGTTCCTCTTTTATTCTTTGCGGCCAGTTACTATTCGTTATACTCTGCCATAACCAAAACCCCTTTTGTTAGACAACCATCGTTCTCTCTGAAAGTACTGTACTGATCAAAGATTCTCTTCATGGATGCGAGTGCTTGTAATACCCCAAACCCGGTCAACACACCACGACCGAATCTGGCATGTTACGAAGTGAAAACAGTTTGAACACACAGGTGTGTCGGGAAATTTACCAAGAAATTCTTTGATCGTTTAAAAGGTGTTAAAGTGATGTTGAAATCGTGTAAAGGTTGTTTTAAACCTATGCTAGAAAAATTCACTCGATACTACAAATTTTAGATACCATTTAATATTAAAAACTGAGTGTGACACGTATAATCAAGTTAGAAATCGTTTGCTTTTGAAGTTGTTTGAAAATTTAAGTTATAAAAGCATTCGAGTTACCTTATTATATTGTAAACTTTGTTACCCGATGGTAACGTTTTTAAAACCCAGCAGAGTTATAGTTTTGAAAACATTGCTTTTTACCGGTTAATTTAACAAGCCCATACATCCAATATATGAATAATAAAATCAAAGTAAAAGCAAGTAGTTAAACCCAAAATAATACTAGCGACCTTATTACAAACCCAAAACCAAATTAAAAGAAAGCTAATAAAAACGAAATAGCAGTTTAAAGTCCGAAATCAAACTAAGATGCATGGCCACCTCGAGTCCTCCTCGGCTCCATATCCGCGATCTATGCCTCATCTGCAAAATGTAAGGGAAGGGAGTGAGTCACCAAGACTCAGTGTATAAATCCCTAACCCGATAATTCAAGCACTTACACAGATCATCAGTAAAACATGCAGATTATGCAACCCATAACCTAGCCATCCAATCTCCTTTATCTACCCCGTGTGGTCAAAACCACTGGTGGTCAAAACCACTGATGACCGAAGTCACAAATATATCGTTGTGGTCAAAACCACTGGTGACCGTAGTCACAAATCAAGTGATGGGGCCAACCCATCGTGTGGTCAAAACCACTGATGACAATCCCGTAATATATCATGTGGGGCCAACCCACTGTGGTACCAAACCACTGGGACGAGTCACAATATCCATATATGGTCAAAACCACTAGTGACCGTAGTCACAAATATCAATAGTGTGGTCAAAAACACTGGTGGTCAAAACCACTGGGACTTAGTCACAAATAATAATAGTGTGGTCAAAACCACTGGTGACCATAGTCACAAATCAAGTGATGGGGCCAACCCATCTTGTGGTCAAAACCACTGGTGACAGTCCAAATAAATCATCCCCCTCCTCTCATCAACCCCATCATCATCATGCTCATATCATACGTGTCATAATATCATGTATCATGCATTTAAGGCATAGCATAGCATTTAACAAGTCATGATGATGTATAGCAAAAATCACATAACAGGGGACTTACCCGGAATCCAAGCTCATGCCCACAAGGCAAGTCACTAACACCAATGGTTATACAGTAACATAATAAGCATCATTATACTAATAAAGTGTGTAAGCGTTTACACACCTGGCTAATCGCAGATCTAAGAGAAATCCCGAACTACGCGATATTACGAGATCCCGAAACGTATGCCCACACTGCTCCTACAATCGGCCAATGCTTAGTTAGTAATCCAAAAGCCCTATTTGGTCTAACTAGAGATCCCGAAAAGATGTCGCCAGAAGGTAATACTTTTACCTTAATACCGATTTGGTTTCCTACCAAATCCCAAAACTTGTGATAAGTCCCCCTAGCAACCGGCCAAACACTAGCACACACAAAAGTTAGCCTTCGGCTTTTGATCAATCAAGAAATAGATCTTGAGTTGTTACAACCCTTACCTAGATCGACCACCAATCCCGGAGATACACTGCGTTTGGCTTTACTCCTCCCTACAATCGGTTTTACACAACGCTTAGAATCCATAGGCCATTCAGCCATGATTAACAAATCCCGAAACCACAAGAGTTAACGCCCCTTACCTTAATGACAAGTTCGGCTACTAAACACCAACATTCGGCACCCCTAAGTGATGTTAGGGGTTTCGGCTACCACATAGGACAAAAGTGAAGATCAATACCCGATTAATAATGATTGAAGAAAGTATCAACAGAGAGGCAAAAAGGAGATTCGGCACAACCAAATCAGTTAAAGAAAGGCATCTACACTTACCAGGATATTCGGCTATATCCCTAGAGGAAAGAATCTTGATTTCGGCACTTAAGATGATGGAGAAAAACGCAAGAAAAGAAGGTCCTAGGAGCAGAGTATTCGTGTAACACCCTGGTTTAGGGGCTAGGCAATTCGGGTATAATTCAAGTGTTGGAAGGTTTTTGGGTGTTTTTGGATGTGTTTTAGAGGTTTAAGAATGCTTGGATGGAAGGGAAAGGCTTTGGAAAATTTTTGATTTTTAGGGTATAAAGGGGAAATAGGGCAGGAAGGCCTTAAAAATAATTTGGGGGAGTTTAGGACGCAAGAAGCAGCTTGGTGGAGTGGCATGGAGGTGCTGCTTGGAGCCTTGGAAAGTGACGCCTCAGGTGCAAGGGAAGGGGCCAGTGTTCGAGCTGCAAGGGCAGCAGGGAGGCCTTGTTTTTGCGTCAAGTTGGTAAGGTGATTGGATGGTTTTTGAATGCTTAAATGATGGAGGAAGACTTGGTCTTCCATTTTAAATTCGGCTAGGTAGGTAAGGAGGAAGGTTTGACTCATTCAAATCTTTTTGAATGAGTGTTAGGGAGGAAAAAGGGGAGAGAAATAAGGGATTTGGTGGGGGTTGAAGCAATGGCCGAATGTGGGAGTCTTGGGGGGTGGTTTTTCGGTTTTGTGGGATGTGAGTAGGTGTGTGTTGAACCTTAGTCCTATAAATAGGGGTGTACTCTTCACTTGTTCATTTTTTTGGCCACCCTTTTCCTCTTATGTCTTCTCTCCTTGCCGAAAATTGCTTCACTATTTCCTTTGGCCGAAACTTCAAGGTCATTTAGCTATTTTCTTCTCCCCATTACATTTGAGCCGAAACCACTCCATTTTATCCCCTCAAACCTTCATTTTCTTTTCTATTGTCGTAACCCCTATCCCTTTGCATCCGTTTTTCCTTCAAGCCGAACCTTAGGTAGTGTTAAACACCTAAGGCCGAATTCTCTTCCTTTTGATTAAGGTGTTGGCCGAATCTTCCCTTTCCTTTTAGTGTTGTTCTTTGGCCGAATCTAAGGGTTGAGTGGATTGCTTTTGGGTTGCCGAAATTAGCTTCTCCTTTTGGTGTTCGTCTTGACCGATTGTTAAGTGTGGTGTGGTCTGTTTTTGAATTTTGGTGTCTAGCCTCGGAGAAGGTGTATAGGTAAGGCCGAATGTTTTATGGTAAGGTCTCTGTTCTCTGTCGACATCTTTAAGAGTAAGAGTTGGTTTGGCTTTTATTTGGAAGTATGTTAATCATTTGCTGGAATCTTTTTGGGCATATGATATCCAGGATTCGAAGCAGTCAAGCGTAGCCTCTGTTTTGGTTGATCGTTGGTAAGTAGTGGTAAGTGATTGCTTTAACAGTCTATTCAGTTGGTAATTGTTTAGGCCGTAAGCTATTATGATGGGTTGGTTGCCGTTTGTAGGGAAGTGAAGCAGGAGCATTGGTGGTGTTGGCTAGTGTTCGAAAGCGCGTGGGTAAGGTCTCGGGTTTCGAGAGTTGACCCTTTTTGGTATGTTCTGTTTTGGCCGAATGGCCTAGGGTGCTAATCTCTTGTTTGATCGATTATAGGAGCAAGGTTGTCGAGGTTATCGAGGGTCTTAGATCGATTCTTTGGTTAAGGCTTGCAGGTGTGTACACACACACACTCTTCTAGTAATTTATGTGCTTATTATATTGTGTGCACATTTACACACTTATCTGTTATTGTATCTATATATATGATGTGTGTGTTTGGATCCATGGAAGGTGGATTGAATATCATTATGGTATAAGGCACGGGGTCAGGTAAGTCCCTGTTATGATGCTTTTGGTAAGCATAGTATATCTGGTATGTGTGCTGTCATACATGAGGGTGGATGAATAATATGTATATTATTAAACAAGCATGTGGGTATACGTCTGTTAAAATGCATATCATTATCTATGTGGGTTGTACGAGTGGAGGGGGCAGTGATATTTTGTGCCGACGGGCACCAGTGTTTTGGTAACACAACTTTGTGACTTTGGGTCACCAGAGGTTTGGCACCTCCAGAGGTTTGGCTCCTCAGCGTCTCGTCCCTGTGGTTTCGCACCACAGTGGGTTGGCCCCACAAGGCGGTATTGAGGGATTGACGCCAGTGATTTGGTATCACACGATGGGTTGGCCCCATCACTCGATTATTGTGACTACGGTCACCAGTGGTTTGGTACCACATTTGTGTCTTTGGGACACCAGAGTTTTGGCACCTCATAGCGTCTCGTCCCAGTGGCTTCGTACCACGGTGGGTTGGCCCCACAGTTGAGATACGGGATTGACGCCAGTGATTTGGTATCACACGATGGGTTGGCCCCATCAATTGTTTTGTGACTTCGGTCACCAGTGATTTGGTATCACATTTGTGTCTTTGGGACACCAGTGGTTTGGCACCACATTGACGGATATCGTGTCTTTGGGACACCAGTGTTTTGGTAACACATGTTGTGACTTTGGGTCACCAGTGGTTTGGCACCACCAGTGGTTTGGTACCACACGGGGTAGAGAAAGGTGTTGTGGATGGCTAGGTTGGGTGCATATTAATTGGATGCATGATGAGCATGATTATGTTTGTATATGATATTTTGCTAATCCGGGAAAAATGGTTGCACACTGAGTCTTGGTGACTCACCTTTTTCCTTTAACCATTTTCAGGTAGTGCATAAAGCTGGACCGGGATCGGAGAGGATAAGGTGGCCCATGCCGAAGATGATGTTCAATTATTTCATGCTTGATTTTGATATAAGTACTTTATTTGAATTGTTGGGTTGTAATAAAGGCCATTTTATGTTTTTGGTATTACTTTAACTATGGTTTATTTAAATTAAATTGCTATGTGAAAATGATTTTAATCCTAGCAACCTATTTATGAAGAATATGTTTAATAAAGTTTTTCTAATTCAGTTAATTTATAACTTCAAAGTTTTTCATAAGGTAATAAATGAACAAGGTTTTCAAAAATTAAATTCTTCCATGCTTTATGCTAAGTTAACAAAGCTTTTCAACCGTCTTTCCGCAATAACATAACCAGATTCGGTCGTGGTGAATGGGCCGGGTTTGGGGATGTTACAGTCTGGTATCAGAGCCCGGTTCAAAACTCGGCTTTGAGGGTTTTGGGCCCAAAAACATTTTCAAAATGGGCTTTTAAGAAATTTTTCAGGTTTTTCTGGCATGGCACCTGTACCTCCGGCCCGAGTCCACCAGGTAAGTACTTCAGACTTGTGAGGTAATTTGTTATATGAACTGTTATGGGCTTTGTTGGGCTCGTAGATTAGTGAATTAGGATCAGTTGAACCCTAAGGCTAGTCTACTCAAACATGTGCATAAGACTTAAGGTTACTAAACAAACCTGTGAAGTAAGTCGCCGTGTTAAGGTGTGGCAACCTGTGTGCGCATGTCTAGAAGTGGTATTCAGTGGGAGCTTGGTATTTAAGCAGTCCGTGTGACTCACCTCCTCTCCACTTGAATCCTACCTGGTGCGTAGCTACGGTTCACCTTAACCAAGAGGACTTGTTCACAGGCTGAACCAATTATTAAAACCCGAAAGGGATTAGCCTTGCTGTTTTAAAATTCTTGGTTTTAAAATTTTCAAATTTACCCTTTTTGGTTTGTAAACCCTAAATCTGGTTTTGAAAAAAAAAACATTTTTCTCGATTTACCAAAATGCCCTTAGTGGCAAATTTACAAAAATGCCCCTGTATTGTAAAATTATCGTACTACCCTTAACTTTTGATAAAATGTTCTTTACTTTGCAAAATACCGAAATCTCGAGTTTTCAAAATATTAAGATACCCTGGTTTGTGGAAATTTACGAAAATACCCCTGGTTGAATAAAATTACCAAATTGCCCTTGGTTTCTAAATCTGAAGATTTCTCTCGATCTTTTACTAAAATATTCCTATTTTACTAAATATCAGAAAATCTTATTTTGTGAAATACTGTGATATTCTGATTTGGAGAAGTTACGAAAATGCCCATGATTTCCAAAATTACAAAAATAACCCTACTTTCTGAAATTTTTGCAACACATCCGGTTTGAAACACAAATTTTCAAGATGACCCCTGAGATTTTGTAAATTTTGAAATATCTTTAAGCTAGGAAAACTATTTTCAAAATTGACTCTGAGTTATTACCGATATACCTCTATAGGAAAATGACGGAATTACCCTTGGGTTGGGAATGAAACTTTGATTGCTCGAAAGAACTACTCTCGAAAACTTCTTTTCATAAAATTTGCTCGTGGTTAAACAGTGGAACCCAATTTCTAATGCATAAAATTTCTAATCAGATTAAATCGAGGCACTAGATATGAGTTCTAGGGGGCGTGGTCGCAATACTCGTGGACGTGGTAGAGGAAGGATGTCAGTATCGGAACCGGTTGGGTCACGCTATGGGTCAGAGAGCGTTGTGCCACCGTCGTCAGCTGTAGAGGCTGAGCAGCAGGATCAGACCGGTGGAGAGGACGCAGTATCGCAGGCTATGCTGCGGGTGCTTGAGCAAGTAGCAGGAGCCAATGTGGTCAGTGGTATCGCTATCTTCGTGGAAGAAGCTCCGGTAGCTGGGGGAGTCAGAAGGGCTGAGAGGCAGAATGGAATTAAAGGAAGGAACTGTGATAAGAGGAGCTCGGGATCGTCGGAATCGTTTGAGAGGTTTCAGAAAATACCGAGGGTCGAGACATCCGCTCGTGGTTCTAAGTCAGTTGCTGGGAATTCAGATCGTCCGTGTGCTCAGTGCGGAAGGTATCACGTTGGCGAGTGCTAGAATCGTGTTCGGGAATGTTTCAGATGCCAGTCCAAGTCGCATCTGGTTAAGCATTGTCCCGTGGATCCGAAAAGGACTCGGACAGTGGGTCAAGGCTTTGTGCAGCCTGGCAGAGGTGGTCAGCAAGCGACGAGAGGTCGTGGTCCAAACCATGAAGGGAATGGTTCCGGTTGGGGTCGTGAAGCATTGGTTCGTCGGAAGAAGGATAGTGATGTGCCTGATGTGTCGGCGGGTAAGCTTCTCTTGGTTGGAATATTCCTTGTTGTTTTGTTCGTTTTGGTGACTGCTTGTTTGTTGTTGCTAGTAAGTATCTAAGAACTTGTGGTATAGACTTAGAAAGTACGCTTAGAAAGATGTTAGCTCTTGGAAATCAGAGTGCGCAGCGATAGCGTAGTGTGGGGTATTAGGATGTGGACCGCTAGTCTAGCCAAGTAATTTCGAGGACGAAATTATTTTAAGGAGGGTAGAATTGTAACACCCTGGTTTAGGGGCTAGGCAATTCGGGTATAATTCAAGTGTTGGAAGGTTTTTGGGTGTTTTTGGATGTGTTTTAGAGGTTTAAGAATGCTTGGATGAAAGGGAAAGGCTTTGGAAAATTTTTGATTTTTAGGGTATAAAGGGGAAATAGGGCAGGAAGGCCTTAAAAATAATTTGGGGGAGTTTAGGACGCAAGAAGCAGCTTGGTGGAGTGGCATGGAGGCGCTGCTTGGAGCCTTGGAAAGTGACGCCTCAGGTGCAAGGGAAGGGGCCAGTGTTCGAGCTGCAAGGGCAGCAGGGAGGCCTTGTTTTTTGCGTCAAGTTGGTAAGGTGATTGGATGGTTTTTGAATGCTTAAATGATGGAGGAAGACTTGGTCTTCCATTTTAAATTCGGCAAGGTAGGTAAGGAGGAAGGTTTGACTCATTCAAATCTTTTTGAATGAGTGTTAGGGAGGAAAAAGGGGAGAGAAATAAGGGATTTGGTGGGGGGTTGAAGCAATGGCCGAATGTGGGAGTCTTGGGGGGTGGTTTTTCGGTTTTGTGGGATGTGAGTAGGTGTGTGCTGAACCTTAGTCCTATAAATAGGGGTGTACTCTTCACTTGTTCATTTTTTTGGCCACCCTTTTCCTCTTGTGTTTTCTCTCCTTGCCGAAAATTGCTTCACTATTTCCTTTGGCCGAAACTTCAAGGTCATTTAGCTATTTTCTTCTCCCCATTACATTTGAGCCGAAACCACTCCATTTTATCCCCTCAAACCTTCATTTTCTTTTCTATTGCCGTAACCCCTATCCCTTTGCATCCGTTTTTCCTTCAAGCCGAACCTTAGGTAGTGTTAAACACCTAAGGCCGAATTCTCTTCCTTTTGATTAAGATGTTGGCCAAATCTTCCCTTTCCTTTTAGTGTTGTTCTTTGGCCGAATCTAAGGGTGGAGTGGATTGCTTTTGGGTTGCCGAAATTAGCTTCCCCTTTTGGTGTTCGTCTTGACCGATTGTTAAGTGTGGTGTGGTCTGTTTTTGGATTTTGGTGTCTAGCCTCGGAGAAGGTGTATAGGTAAGGCCGAATGTTTTATGGTAAGGTCTCTGTTCTCTGTCGACATCTTTAAGAGTAAGAGTTGGTTTGGCTTTTATTTGGAAGTATGTTAATCATTTGCTGGAATCGTTTTGGGCATAGGATATCCAGGATTCGAAGCAGTCAAGCGTAGCCTCTGTTTTGGTTGATCGTTGGTAAGTAGTGGTAAGTGATTGCTTTAACAGTCTATTCGGTTGGTAATTGTTTAGGCCGTAAGCTATTATGATGGGTTGGTTGTCGTTTGTAGGGAAGTGAAGCAGGAGCATTGGTGGTGTTGGCTAGTGTTCGAAAGCATGTGGGTAAGGTCTCGGGTTTCGAGAGTCGACCCTTTTTGGTATGTTCTGTTTTGGCCGAATGGCCTAGGGTGCTAATCTCTTGTTTGATCGATTATAGGAGCAAGGTTGTCGAGGTTATCGAGGGTCTTAGATCGATTCTTTGGTTAAGGCTTGCAGGTGTGTACACACACACACTCTTCTAGTAATTTATGTGCTTATTATATTGTGTGCACATTTACACACTTATCTGTTATTGTATCTATATATATGATGTGTGTGTTTGGATCCATGGAAGGTGGATTGAATATCATTATGGTATAAGGCACGGGGTCAGGTAAGTCCCTGTTATGATGCTTTTGGTAAGCATAGTATATCTGGTATGTGTGCTATCATACATGAGGGTGGATGAATAATATGTATATTATTAAACAAGCATGTGGGTATACGTCTGTTAAAATGCATATCATTATCTATGTGGGTTGTACGAGTGGAGGGGGCAGTGATATTTTGTGCCGACGGGCACCAGTGTTTTGGTAACACAACTTTGTGACTTTGGGTCACCAGAGGTTTGGCACCTCCAGAGGTTTGGCTCCTCAGCGTCTCGTCCCTGTGGTTTCGCACCACAGTGGGTTGGCCCCACAAGGCGGTATTGAGGGATTGACGCCAGTGATTTGGTATCACACGATGGGTTGGCCCCATCACTCGATTATTGTGACTACGGTCACCAGTGGTTTGGTACCACATTTGTGTCTTTGGGACACCAGAGGTTTGGCACCTCATAACGTCTCGTCCCAGTGGCTTCGTACCACGGTGGGTTGGCCCCACAGTTGAGATACGGGATTGACGCCAGTGATTTGGTATCACACGATGGGTTGGCCCCATCAATTGTTTTGTGACTTCGGTCACCAGTGATTTGGTATCACATTTGTGTCTTTGGGACACCAGTGGTTTGGCACCACATTGACGGATATCGTGTCTTTGGGACACTAGTGTTTTGGTAACATATTTTGTGACTTTGGGTCACCAGTGGTTTGGCACCACCAGTGGTTTGGTACCACACGGGGTAGAGAAAGGTGTTGTGGATGGCTAGGTTGGGTGCATATTAATTGGATGCATGATGAGCATGATTATGTTTGTATATGATATTTTGCTAATCCGGGAAAAAGGGTTGCACACTGAGTCTTGGTGACTCACCTTTTTCCTTTAACCATTTTCAGGTAGTGCATAAAGTTGGACCGGGATCGGAGAGGACAAGGTGGCCCATGCCGAAGATGATGTTCAATTATTTCATGCTTGATTTTGATATAAGTACTTTATTTGAATTGTTGGGTTGTAATAAAGGCCATTTTATGTTTTTGGTATTACTTTAACTATGGTTTATTTAAATTAAATTGCTATGTGAAAATGATTTTAATCCTAGCAACCTATTTATGAAGAATATGTTTAATAAAGTTTTTCTAATTCAGTTAATTTATAACTTCAAAGTTTTTCATAAGGTAATAAATGAACAAGGTTTTCAAAAATTAAATTCTTCCATGCTTTATGCTAAGTTAACAAAGCTTTTCAACCGTCTTTCCGCAATAACATAACCAGATTCGGTCGTAGTGAATGGGCCAGGTTTGGGGATGTTACAATTCGGCCCCAAGTCTATGAAAGAAAGAGTAGAGAAACTCAAGGTTTTCGACTTTAGTAGATGATCAAGATAAGGAATAAGAAAAATGAAAAAGGGGAAAAAGTATTCGGCAAGGAAGAATGAAAGAGATTTCGGCACAATGAAAGGGATTTCGAGAGAGTGAAAAGAAGAGATGTTGGAAGGGGTAAGGTTGTTGGTTTCGGGTATGAGCAAAAAGAAGGGAAGAGAAGATGACCAAAGTGATTTCGGTTTTGAACAAAACAAGAAGAAGAAAAAGCACAAGGGTGGATTCGGCACAGAGGGAGTTTCGGCTCTTCAAAGGGGTTGCTAACATGAATCGGCCAAGTGCCCGAAATTGCCAAAAAAGAAAGAAAGCACTTAAGCTTCGGGTTTAAGCACCAAAACGCAAGAAGAGAAAGCACATCCAAGCTGGCCGATTTTTGCTACTAATCAAGGCACATTCGGCCATCACCCCAAAAGAACCCAACCGATTGCCACCCCTCAAGAATTCGGCTACACACACAACACTTGCCGTCCCCTTCTTCTCTCCTTGAATTCCTCTCATCCACTCATTCAAACAAATTTGAATGAGTCAAACACCAAGTTTTCCTCTCATCCATCAATTCAAACTTTGTTGACCCAATCTTCATCTATCCATGAGAGTCCCACCTGAGCACACCTCTGCTTACCTGTGGTGTCAAAAATAATGAGCAGAAAAGGATTTCTGCAGCCCAAACCAAGGTCCCCCTTGCTCCCTGTGGCGTCACCTCCCTTGCATCTGTGTAGCGCCTCCCTTGCCACTCTACCAAGGTAATTCTTGTGTCTTAAACCTCAAACAAATTCTTTTAACCCCTACTTCCTCTAGCTCCTACTTCTTAAGGGCTCAAAAATTCTGGCCATGACCCAGGACTAACCCAAGGTCCTGCCTAGACCCCAAAACATATCAAACCAACACAATAGACATACCATCACATGCAAACACATACAAAATGCAGAGACCCTGATTTAAGGATGTTACAGTGCTAGCCAATCTAAGGAGGGGAGTGGACTCCTAGTCTCTGCTCCTAAGTTCAAACGACGTGCTGTGTCGGTTGTTCGAGACTTTCCGTCAGGTTGTGGTAGAGAGCCAACATCTGTTTGGGATAGGCAGATAGTGGTTATTCCCACTAGTGAGGGTAGCAATGATCAGGAGTGTTTAGTCCTTCGCGTAATCTAGTGTGTAATTTTGACACCATCTTTTGTGTGATTATTAAATAGTATGTGAATTGTTTAAAAGCAGAAACACCGGTAATGGATGTTGAGTTACCCTTGGGGGTAAAATTGGCGATACCAGGTTAGTTACCTTTGGTGGTGTCTTGTAAATTCTTTATCATGAATATCTGTATGCTCTGATGATTCGATTTATGTTGACATATGTGCATTCATTACATTATGATATTATGTTGCATGGGATTGGGATATGATATTGATAAAAAGGGGAAGTGTATTTCAGTGGTTTGGTACCACATATATCAGTGACTCTGTCACATTATTTCAGTGGTTTGGTACCACATATATCGGTGACTCTATCACGTTATTTCAGTGGTTTGGTACCATAGTGGTTTGGTACCACATTCAGTGGCTTGGTGCCACAGGTGTTTTGGCTGGTACAGGTGGTGTAGAGGATGGAACACTAGGTGGGGCTGGGTTGCATTGCATACACATTCTGATATGCCATGTTGTTAGGGCTAAGGCCCAATGTGCTGTGGGCTTAGGCCCAGGTTTCGTTCGTAAGGGGAATTACACACTGAGTCCTCGTGACTCACCCCTCTGCTTAATTTTGCAAGTAACCCCTAGTTCGAGGATTCGGAGCTGGGGAGAACACTGAGGTGGCCATGCATTACTTCTTTCGTAAATTTCGTTTCCTTTGTTTAAACTTACTTTAATTTGGGTATTTGTTATGTAATAAGGCCTCCAGGATTTTATAAGTTGGTTTTCGACTTATTACGGTGATTATTGCTTTTATGAGACGTTAAGTTGGGAGTTTTCTTTAAACAGAATGAAAACAAACATTTCTTTTAATAATGACACATGGATAATAGGCAAATAAATAATTAAATTCGGAAATTTCCTTAGAACCACAAACATTGTTTCCAAAATGTCACGTTTCTGAAGACCACTAGCTTCGGTTTTTCGTATCGCAAAACCAGTTTTCAATTGTCAGCATTTTAATAGATGTTTTTAAGAAAACCATAAAGCTAAATTCGATTTTCAAAATGAAAACAAAATGCAAAGTTTGCCAAAGTGTGAAGTTTTTAAATTGCAAAGTTTCTTTAACCAGTCTTTCCATGTGACATACCAGATCCGATCGTAGTGTTTAGGCCGGGTTTGGGGTGTTACATGTTAAATTCCACTAAGCAAGATGAATCATATTTATTGGTGAGAATGTGTCCTAAAAGGGGTTCTTCTGTAACACCCCAAACCCGGCCTAAACGTTACGACCAAATCTGGCACGTCACACAAAAAGGTTTCTCATGAAACTTAGCAATCGTTTAAAAATGTTTGAATCTCTTTCGCAAACTCTGTGTTAGGTTGGTCGTTAGAAATCTCAATGTTTATTTTTATTTTTTTTTTTGAAAACTTGTAATTTATTTGAAAACTGCCTTGTAACACCCCAAACCCGGTCAATACGCCACGACCGATTTGGTATGTCACTAAGGAAAATATTTTTGAAGGAATCGAATTAACAATTAAATTTTTGTGAAAAACTCTTTGAAATTCTTTATTTGAAAAAAAAAAGTTAAAACTGAAATTTAATTTGAAATTACATAAAACTTTAAAATAAGTAAATAATTCATAAGTTAGAAAAGATTTATATCATTTTAAGAAAACTCGAATTATTACTTTGAAAACCATTTGCACTTGATTGTAGAAACTTAATTTTTTTGAAAATCATTTAAATTATCGAAAACACTTAAGTTGTTAAAATTATCAAATGATTTATGTTACCCGATGGTAACGTTTTAAAAACCACCGCGTTGTGTAGTTTAGAAAACTTTGTGCTCAATTTATTATAATAATCATGAAATTTATAAACCATATTTAAAACATGTTCAAAACATAAAGATAATCCAAAACATAATTAAATAGGCCTTATTACAAATCCATAAAATATGAAAACCAAATTAAAATAAAATACCCAAATGGAAGTTCATATAAAACCAACTTTTATTGCATGGCCTCCTCGAGTTCATCCGGCTCCTTATCCGCAATCTCACGAATCACCTGAAAAGATAAGGGAGAAGGTGAGTCACCAAGACTCAGTGCATATTCCCTCTCCCGGCTAAATACCACATATTTACACAAATTATAACAAAGTAACATATATGTATAATGCACCCAACCTAGCCATCCATAACTCCTTTTCTACCCCGTGTGGTACCAAACCACTGGTGGTGCAAAACCACTGGTGTCCAAAGACACAATTGTGATACCAAATCACTGGTGACTGTAGTCACGAATAATCCATCTGTGAGGCCAACCCACGTGTGATACCAAATCATTGGCGACGATCCCATATCTCAAAAGTGGGGCCAACCCACGGTGATGCTAGATCACAGGGACGAGTCGCTATGAGGTGCCAAACCTCTGGTGTCCCAAAGACACAAATGTGATACCAAATCACTGGTGACCGAAGTCACGAATAATCAAGTTGTGGGGCCAACCCACGTGTGATACCAAATCACTGGCGATGATCCCATATCTCAAAAGTAGGGCCAACCCACGGTGGTATTAACCATAGGTTGATTGTTTCCAACGTCCCGAGAGCCTAAAAGAATGATTGATTCCTAAAATGGTTAGAACCTTGCAACAATTGCCCAAAGGTTCGGCCTTTGTCCACAAGAAAACGTCATAGAGAGGAGAAAAATATAATAGGAAAATCGGCCAAGAATACTTACTTATTAACCAAAATCGATTGAAGAAAGCACAAGAGAATCTACCCTTGAATATTCGGCCAAAACAAAACAATAAGAGAAAGGGAAAGTTTCGGTAAAATGATCAAATAGTCTAAGAAATTCGGCTATGGTTGATTTGTATTGACAATAAGGATTCGATTAAAGTTGAGAAAGAGAAAGGAAATCAAAAGAAGAAGATGGAAGAGATTTCAATGAGAGAGGAATGTTTATGTCTTTGAATAAAAATAAAAGAAAGTAAAGAGAGATGGAGAGATGAAAGTTTCGGCCAAGAGAAAGTAGGAGAAATATGATTATGAACCAATGTCAAAGAAGAAAAATAGAGAGATGTGGGAGAGAGAGAGATTTGGCCAAACTTTATTTTGTCAAAGAAGAAAAGTGCACAAAAATGCACAAAGTTCAAATTGTATTTTCGGTTTCAAAAGAACAATGAAAGAAAGAAAAATGGTATGATTTGGTTCAACAAAATGAGGCTAAAATCAAAAGAAATTTGCACCAAAAGCACAATAGACATTCGGCCAAGGTGGGAAGTTTTTGGAGAGAAAGAAAAACAAAGCCAAAGATGCACAAAGGCAAAAGTTGGTCAACAATCCCCCCCCAAAACACCTATCAACATTCGGCCACCCCCCTAGACACCCATACTGTCCACATACATGCACTAAAGGCCTAGGATTACTTTCCAAAACATCCTCCATATTCCATGCCTTTGTCCCCTCATCATACCATAACCTTAAGATTCTTATCCCCAATTTCATGCTTTCCTTAAACCAATATTCAACTTACCAAAATTAATAGTCCAACATATCATAAATAAATTTGACCGTCCATCAATGCTAGAATGTAAAAATATAATCCTAAAAATGCTTTCCAAGCTACTCGAACCACTTCCCTCAAGCAACCTTTCAAACTCCTTAACCACTATGCCATTAACTCCCTTATGCTTTAATTTAACACTTAAATAAACTTAAGTGTCAAGCTCACTTAATCCACTTCATTAAATAAACCATACTAGAATTTATTCTAGCTTCCTAAATAAAATCAAGCCTTCACAAGACTATGCTAACACACAAAATTCATACCCGAGCCAACACAAATAATACTAAAATTTCAGGATGTTACAATTCTACCCCCTTAAGATTTCGTCCTCGAAATTACCTGATTAAAAGAGTTGAGGATACTGCTGCCTCATCGCATCCTCTGGTTCCCACGTAGCTTCTTCCACGCCATGATTCCGCCATAAGACTTTCACTAAAGGAACTGACTTCTTCCGCAAAACTTTCACGTCTCGATCTAGAATCTGCACAGGTTCTTCTTCTATCGTCAAATCTGGACTCACCTCTATTTCCTCTACTGCCACGACATGCGATGGATCAGAACGATAGCGTCTAAGCATGGAGACATGGAACACATCGTGAATCTGGCTCAATTCTGCTGGCAACTCAAGCTGGTAAGCTACTGGTCCCGCTCGCCTCAACACCTTAAACGGTCCAATGAACCTTGGACTTAACTTGCCTTTTTTCCCAAATCTTAACACTTTCTTCCATGGCGAGACCTTCAGAAAAACTTTGTCACCCACGGCAAACTCTATATCCCTCCGCTTGAGATCGACATAAGACTTTTGCCTATCCGAAGCTTCCTTCAGACGAGCCTGAATCAACTTCACCTTATCCTCAGTTTCTGCAACCAACTCTGGCCCTAACATCTGACGCTCACCCAACTCTGTCCAACATGTAGGTGTGCGACATCGCCTACCATACAACGCCTCATATGGTGCCATCTTAATGCTTGCCTGATAACTATTGTTGTATGCGAACTCAGCTAACGGCAAAAACTCTTCCCAGCTACCTTGGAAATCCAAAACACAGCCTCTCAACATATCCTCTAAAATCTGAATAACTCTTTCCGACTGCCCGTCAGACTGTGGATGAAATGCAGTACTGAAATCCAACCGCGTACCCAAAGCCTGATGTAGCGCTCTCCAAAACCTCGACGTAAATCTGGGATCCCTGTCTGAGATGATTGACACTGGCACACCGTACAACCTCACTATCTCCGCCACATACAACTTAACTAACCTCTGAAGCGAATAATCCATCCTTATCGGAATGAAATAAGCTGACTTAGTCAGACGATCCACAATCACCCAAACTGAGTCTTTCTTACTAGGCGTAAGAGGTAATCCACTGACAAAGTCCATAGTGATCCTCTCCCACTTCCACTGTGGAATCTTCACCGACTGAAGTAACCCAGACGGCAACTGATGTTCAGCCTTGACTTGCTGACACGTCAGACATTTACCCACAAACTCAGTTACCTCCCACTTCAGACCTGGCCACCAAAACTGCTCTCTTAGATCTCGATACATCTTGCTACCTCCAGGATGCATAGCATATGGGCTGCTATGTGCCTCCCGAAGAATCTTTTGCCTCAACTCGACATCCTTCGGCATACAAGCTCTCCCTTTAAAACACAAAACTCCATCACTGGACATACTATAATCCTCTAAACCACCATTCTGAACCCGCAACTTCCGATCATTCAAACCATCATCCTCTAACTGTTTCTCCTTGATCTGATCTAACCAAGTCGACTTGACTTGTAATTCCGCCAAAAGACTCCCATCGTCATACAAGCTAAGTCGAGCAAACATCGATCTTAAGTCAGACACAACCTTACGGCTCAACGCGTCTGCCACCACGTTAGCCTTGCCCGAATGATACTCGATCGAACAGTCGTAGTCCTTCAACAACTCGATCCATCTACGCTGCCTTAAGTTCAAATCCTTCTGAGTCAAAAGATACTTAAGACTTTTGTGATCCGTGTAGACTATCGACTTCTCTCCGTACAAATAGTGTCTCCTAATCTTCAAAGCAAAAACCACAGCTGCTAATTCCAAGTCATGCGTTGGATAATTAACCTCATGTGGTCTCAACTGCCGAGATGCATAAGCCACTACCTTCCCTTCCTGCATCAACACACATCCCAAACCAGTATGTGATGCGTCACAGTAAACCATGAATTCCTTGCCTGCCTCGGGTTGAATCAAAATTGGAGCTTCAGTCAGAATCTTCTTCAACTTGTCTAAACTTTCTTGCTGCTTCTCGGTCCACACAAATGGAACTCCTTTCCTTAACAACTTGGTCATCGGTGCGGCGATCAAAGAAAATCCTTCCACAAATCTTCGGTAATACCCCGCCAGACCTAGAAAACTCCGAATCTCAGCCACTGACTTAGGCGGCTTCCAGTCCAACACAGCCTCAATCTTCCGAGGGTCTACTCTAATCCCCTCAGCTGATACAACGTGACCCAAGAAAGTCACCTCCCTAAGCCAAAACTCGCACTTACTAAATTTAGCAAAAAGCTGCTTTTCCCTCAAAATCTGCAACACTACTCGCAAATGCGCATCATGCTCCTCCTCTGACTTCGAGTATACCAAAATATCGTCTATAAATACCACAACAAACTGATCCAAAAACTGCTGGAATACCCGATTCATCATGTCCATGAATGCTGCCAGCGCGTTAGTTAACCCAAACGGCATCACCAGAAACTCGTAGTGCCCATACCGAGTGCGAAAAGCCGTCTTATGGATATCAGCCTCTTTCACCTTTAGCTGATGATATCCAGACCTTAAATCAATCTTGGAGAAAACCGCTGCCCCTTTAAGCTGATCAAACAAGTCATCTATCCTCGGCAAAGGATACTTGTTTTTGATCGTCAGCTTATTCAACTGGCGGTAGTCAATACACATCCGCATCGTACCATCCTTCTTCTTGACAAAAAGTACCGGCGCTCCCCAAGGCGAAACACTTGGTCGAATGAAACCTCGATCCAATAACTCCTGAATCTGAGCCTTAA
Source organism: Gossypium australe (assembly GCA_005393395.2). NCBI lineage: Eukaryota > Viridiplantae > Streptophyta > Magnoliopsida > Malvales > Malvaceae > Gossypium > Gossypium australe. The sequence goes on from CM016617.1 coordinate 52,603,234, forward strand.
ATTCCATCAATTCCTTTGGTGCCATCCTATACGGAGCTATAGACACTGGCGCCGTTCCGGGTAACAGATCTATACCGAATTCGACTTCACGATCCGGAGGCAGTCCCGGAAGTTCTTCAGGAAATACGTCAGCATATTCCTTTACAGTTCGAACATTCCCTACAGTAGACTCCTTAGCCTCTGACGCACACACATGGACCACAAACGCCTCACAGCCCTTTCTGACCATCTTCACAGCTTTCAACGCAGATACCATGTTAGATAGATAATCTCTTCTATTACCTATCATGACCACCTCTTTACCCTCAACTGTCTTCAAAACCATGCGCTTAGCAACGCAATCCAAACTTGCTTGGTACTTGACCAACCAGTCCATCCCAAGAATCAGATCGAACTCCTCAAACGGCAGTTCCATCAGATCTGCTACAAACACTACCCCTTGAAGTTCTAGGGGTACATCTCTATACAGCTTATCTACTTCTACAGAGTGACCTAGAGGGCTAAGTACTGTCATCCTCCTAGAAGCAATCTCAGAATCTAAACTCATGGTCTCTACAATGCTACTAGCAACATACGAGTGCGTCGAACCCACATCTATCAAAGCAATATATGGAACACCAAAGATTGAGAACGTACCGGTTATGACATCCAGTGCGTCGCCCTCCTCTCGTCGCCTCGCAGCATACACCAAACCAGGCTGCCTTGCCTCAGTGTTGCTTACACCTCTGCCAGATGCTCCGCGTCCTTGACCAGAACCATTACCTCCTCTACCATTACCACGACCTCTCTGTGGTGGCGGTCCCTCCTTTCTGAACTGAGCACGACCTTGTCCTTCAGATTGATTCCTGGCTAGCTTACGTGGACAATCTCTCACACGATGATCCAGCGAGCCACACTCGAAACATCCTTTTCCTCCAGTCCAACATTCGCCCCAATGAAATTTCCCACATCGGTTACATCGTGCTGGTCCCTGATTAGCAGTAACAAGCCTCCCAGACTGATTCGGCCCATTTTGCCTAGCCCTCTTCTGAACATTACCGGCTGACCCAGATTATCCATATCCTCTCTTATGCTTATTCCGGTCGTAGCTCTGTCTTCCAAATTCCTTTATTCCTTCGGCTATCTTAGCCTTTTCAACCAAAGCAGCAAACTCTCGCTCCTGATGTGGAGCAATCAACAATCTCAGCTCGTCTCTCAAACCGTCCTCGAATCGGACACATCGCTCGTGCTCCGAAGTCACCTCTAGCATACCGGCTCAATCTTAAGAACTCAGCCTCATACTCTGATACGGACTTACTTCCTTGGACCAAACTCAGAAATGCCTTACGCTGCGCATCAACGTAACTAGACCCAATATACTTCTTCTGATACGCTGCCTTAAAGTAATCCCAAGTGAGATCTTCCGCCGCAGCACCATTTCGAACCGTGAGCCACCACTGATATGACTCATCACGAAGAAGCGATACAATCCCTTTCAGCTTTTCCTCGGCATTCAGATCTAGATCATCCATGATTCGCTCCGTCGCCTCTAGCCAATATTCAGTCGAACTGGGAGCTACACCCGAAACACCTCGAAATACCTCGGCTCCGTTGGCTCGGAGTCGCTCAGGTACTGACTTTCGAGCTCCCGCGCCTCCACCTACTCCAGCTACCCTCTCAAGAACTCGCAGCATCGCCTGAGACACTGCGTCATCCCCCGTTTGATCCTGATGCTCAACTCCAACCGATGGTGGTGGAACTGGTGGTACTTCATTCTCGGATCCTTGACCCAACCTCACTGGCTCAGACACAGCCATCCTACCTCGACCACGTCCACGAGTAACACGACCTCGACCACGAGTACTCATATCTAAGATCTCGACTTATCTGATATAAAAGTTTTATGCATTAGTCAATATTCCACTTTCTTTAAAGCACAGTTTTATGAAAAAGTTTCTATAAATGGTTGTTTCGCGAGTACATCCAACCTATAGTTTTGGGTCTCTAGAGTAGTTCCTACTACTACACAATCATATCATCATCATCATATCATCAAAATCAACAGTTTTGATGTACTTACCAGGGCGGATTGATGCCGGAGACTCGGGGCCATGCCTTTCCAACCATAAAATTTTCAACAATAACATTTTAAAACCATACTTTAAAACATTTTGGGCCTCGAGCCCACAGCCGAGCTTTTGAACTTGGCTCTGATACCAATTTGTAACACCCCAAACCCGGTCAATACGCCACGACCGAATTTGGTATGTCACTAAGGAAAATATTTTTGAAGGAATTTTTGTGAAAAACTCTTTGAAATTCTTTATTTGAAAAAAAAAATAAGTTAAAACTGAAATTTAATTTGAAATTACATAAAACTTTAAAATAAGTAAATAATTCATAAGTTAGAAAAGATTTATATCATTTTAAGAAAACTCGAATTATTACTTTGAAAACCATTTGCACTTGATTGTAGAAACTTAATTTTTTTGAAAATCATTTAATTTATCGAAAACACTTAAGTTGTTAAAATTATCAAATGATTTATGTTACCCGATGGTAACGTTTTAAAAACCATCGCGTTGTGTAGTTTAGAAAACTTTGTGCTCAATTTATTATAATAATCATGAAATTTATAAACCATATTTAAAACATGTTTAAAACATAAAGATAATCCAAAACATAATTAAACAGGCCTTATTACAAATCCATAAAATATGAAAACCAAATTAAAATAAAATACCCAAATGGAAGTTCATATAAAACCAACTTTTATTGCATGGCCTCCTCGAGTTCATCCAGCTCCTTATCCGCAATCTCACGAATCACCTGAAAAGATAAGGGAGAAGGTGAGTCACCAAGACTCAGTGCATATTCCCTCTCCCGGGTAAATACCACATACTTACACAAATTATAACAAAGTAACATATATGTATAATGCACCCAACCTAGCCATCCATAACTCCTTTTCTACCCCGTGTGGTACCAAACCACTAGGGGTGCCAAACCACTGGTGTCCAAAGACACAATTGTGATACCAAATCACTGGTGACCGTAGTCACGAATAATCCATCTGTGGGGCCAACCCACATGTGATACCAAATCACTGGCGACGATCCCATATCTCAAAAGTGGGGCCAACCCACGGTGATGCTAGATCACAGGGACGAGTCGCTATGAGGTGCCAAACCTCTGGTGTCCCAAAGACACAAATGTGATACCAAATCACTGGTGACCGAAGTCACGAATAATCAAGTTGTGGGGCCAACCCACTTGTGATACCAAATCACTGGCGACGATCCCATATCTCAAAAGTGGGGCCAACCCACGGTGGTATTAACCACAGGGACAAGACGCTATGAGGTACCAAACCTTTGGTGTCCGAAGACACAAATGTGATACCAAATCACTGGAGATACCAAATCTCTGGTGTCCGAAGACACAAATGTGATACCAAATCACTGGTGACCGAAGTCACATTATCAATCTTCCCCCTCCTCTCATGTTGCCCATACCAATGCAATAAACAAATCATGTCAATATACTTTGATATGAATCACATAACAAAATATCATAAAACGTAGATCATGATTTCAATCTTCATGTATTAACAACATATCGAAACGGACTTACCCGAATCCTCATTCATACCATCATGGTACAATCTCAAAATCTCATCATTTCGGCTTTAACAACATGAATAGTTATTTAACACACATATATACAAATATGAACCAAGTTATAAAGTGTGTAAGATACACACCTTTCACCAACGCAAGAACTATCTTCCAACGATCCGATCTATCGCACTAGATCACCTTATCCTACAATTGGTCAATACTAAAATTATAAACAAAGGCCATTCGGCCATTCCACTAAATCCCAAAGAGTTTCACTTGAATACCAAGTCTTACCTATACTTACCCAAAACGATAGACAAAGATACGAGGCTTAGGTTGATTGTTTCCAACGTTCCGAGAGCCTAAAAGAATGATTGATTCCTAAAATGGTTAGAACCTTGCAACAATTGCCCAAAGGTTCGGCCTTTGTCCACAAGAAAACGTCATAGAGAGGAAAAAAATATAATAGGAAAATCGGCCAAGAATACTTACTTATTAACCAAAATCGATTGAAGAAAGCACAAGAGAATCTACCCTTGAATATTCGGCCAAAACAAAACAATAAGAGAAAGGGAAAGTTTCGGTAAAATGATCAAATGGTCTAAGAAATTCGGCTATGGTTGATTTGTATTGACAATAAGGATTCGATTAAAGTTGAGAAAGAGAAAGGAAAACAAAAGAAGAAGATGGAAGAGATTTCAATGAGAGAGGAATGTTTATGTCTTTGAATAAAAATAAAAGAAAGTAAAGAGAGATGGAGAGATGAAAGTTTCGGCCAAGAGAAAGTAGGAGAAATATGATTATGAACCAATATCAAAGAAGAAAAAGAGAGAGATTCGGCCAAACTCTATTTTGTCAAAGAAGAAAAGTGCACAAAAATGCACAAAGTTCAAATTGTATTTTCGGTTTCAAAAGAACAATGAAAGAAAGAAAAATGGTATGATTTGGTTCAACAAAATGAGGCTAAAAAGAAATTTGCACCAAAAGCACAATAGACATTCGGCCAAGGTGGGAAGTTTTTGGAGAGAAAGAAAAACAAAGCCAAAGATGCACAAAGGCAAAAGTTGGCCAACAATTCCCCCCCAAAACACCTATCAACATTCGTCCACCCCCTAGACACCTATACCGTCCACATACATGCACTAAAGGCCTAGGATTACATCCTCCATATTCCATGCCTTTGTCCCCTCATCATACTATAACCTTAAGATTCTTATCCCCAATTTCATGCTTTCCTTAAACCAATATTCAACTTACCAAAATTAATAGTCCAACCTATCATAAATAAGTTTGACCGTCCATCAATGCTAGAATGTAAAAATATAATCCTAAAAATGCTTTCCAAGCTACTCGAACCACTTCCCTCTAGCAACCTTGCAAACTCCTTAACCACTATGCCATTAACTCCCTTATGCTTTAATTTAACACTTAAATAAACTTAAGTGTCAAGCTCACTTAATCCACTTCATTAAATAAACCATACTATAATTTATTCTAGCTTCTTAAATAAAATCAAGCCTTCACAAGACTATGCTAACACACAAAATTCATACCCGAGCCAACACAAATAATACTAAAATTTCAGGATGTTACATGCCTTCACTGTGATAAGCGTATTTAAAACGTTGTGGGTATGTGATATTTAGAAAATACTTGATGTCGTTTTAAGAAAAATCGGAATTTTGTCCATTATTATTGGTAAATCGTTCGTTACGTTTCGGAAAACAGTTATTTAAGCCTTTTAAGAAAAACCCCGTACTGACCAATTCATAAAAGTTAATTAATGCATTAAAAATAAAACCAAGTTAAAAATATCAGTGGCCTTATTACAGAACCAAAATTCCAATTTTAAAGAAAAGTAAAATAGAGTTTACTAAATAAACAATGCACGGCCACCACGAAGTCCACCTCGGCCCATATCCGCAGAACTAAGAATCACCTGCAAAGATTAAGCAGAGGGGTGAGTCAAAAGACTCAGTGTGCAATTCCCCACATGGACCATAATTGAGCCTGAGCCCATTCAAATGCCATCTGGGCCTTAGCCCTTACAAAAACACATTGGGCGAAGCCCATACAGAAACGAACTGGGCCTTAGCCCTATTAACACAGCATAGCAGATAATTAATGCAATGCGATGCAAGCCCAACCCAACCTAGTTATCCATCCGCTACACACCACCCATTCCTGCCAAACACACCAGTGGGGATTTCTACAATCGACCCTCACCGCTACACACCATCGATGGCAATCGTGCTGCAGTCAGCTGCTCATCGCCAAAATATGTGGCAGAGCCACTGAAATAATGTGACATCGTCACCGAAATATGTGGCAAAGCCACCGAATACACTGCCCCTTTCATCAATATCATATCCCAAAGCCCATGCAACATATTATCATATTATGATGAATGCAGTCATATTTCCAATGTAAAACAGATAATCAAATCATACATATATTCTAGGCTATGTTATTCGAAAGGCAGAATCATAAGGGTACTTACTTGATGTCTCCAACCTTACCCATAAGGGTATCTCAACTGTCGATACAGTCATTTTGGCTTCCAGCCAATACAGTTGTTAATGCAAATTTATAAAAGAAGGTGTGAGAATTACACACCTGACTATGCGAAGAATTAGACACTTTTGATTGTCAACACTCTCACTAGCGGGAATAACAGCGATTTGTCTATCCCAAACATATGTCAGCTCTCTACCACAACCGGAAGAAAATCTCGCACTGCTGATACGGCACATCGCTTGAACTTGGTAGTAGAGACTACGAGTCCACTCCCCTCAGGCTCCCTTAACGCACCCTCCTTGGATCGGCTAGCACTCACATCCATGGAGAGAGTCTTGATTAGTACAATACTTTCAGAGAGAAACATTGATTGTCAAATCGAGAGGTTTGGTTATGGTAGAATAAAACGGATAGAGTTTAATCGCAAGGAACTAGAGAGAACCCTTACCTTGGTTAACAAGAAGTCGTACAACACCAAGTTTGGCTATGGATTAAATTAAGGAAACCTTAACGTCGACTGAAGGAATTCGGCTATAGCTTTAGTCTGAAACAATCACGCCATGATGAGAGAAAAATAGAAGAGATTAGTCGCGAATTAATGCTAAGAGACAACATAGCCACTTCAGCTACGACCACATAAGATCGAAAGATAGGGAAAGAGACGAAAGAATTTCCACTACCTTGCACCAACAAAACCCGATTGAAGGGGGACCTTCGGCAACCCACTAGCACCTTGTTTCTTGATATCCGGCTATTAAAGATAAAAGAAACAGGTTACAAAAGATGAAGTAATCCGTAACGGAAGATAAACCAAATCCGATTTGTGATTAAAGAAAGAGTGGCCGACTTCCTTAGAAGAAGTAAGGAGATGAAGAGAATAAAAAGAAAAGTTCTTTACCTTAGATAGAGAGAAGCTGAATGAAGTCCAAGGAGATTCGGCACAAGCAGCCAACATCAAGAAGGTTTCAGCTTAAACACTAGAATAAGAAGAAATGAAAAGTAAAGAGAATGAGCAACTGAGGTTCGGCTATGTGGGGACAAAAATGAAAAAACAAAGAAGAGAGAAGATGAAATAGAAGAAGAATTCGGCTAACACCCAAAATGAAAGAACAAATGGAGAGAAAGAGATGAGAAGTAGCAAGGTTTCAGCTAGGTAAGAAAAGAAATGGTAGAAAGAGAGGTTCGACTATGGTATTTCGGTAATCATAATGGTCAAAAGAAGTGTTTTCAAAAAGAAAAGAAAAGAAAGCTCATGAAAGGTTGGGGTTTCGGCAACAATAGAGGCAATAAAAAGAATAAAATGCTTAACAAAAGAAGAATTAGTGACCAAAAAGGGTACCCGAAATCTAGAATATCAACTACCGAAAATGCAAACGAAGAACTAAACTGCATAGAGAATTTTGGTACAACACCAAAAGGTTCGGTTTTGCTCTCCTTTCACTAATGCCGAATTTTCCTAGCCAAGTGCATCACATAGCCAAAACCTCCCACCTTTCCAACATTCGGCCAACACTCACCCACCTACCCACTTCCTTGATTTGCTCCTCCAAGTCCTCTCCATCCACCAATTTGAATTGTTTGACCAATTCAAACTCCCCAAGCTACTCTTGTCCACCCGTTTGAATTTGTTGATTCATTCCACAACCACCATGGTAGAGTCCCAGCCGAATGCCACTTCTTCTCCATCCTGGCACCAAAAATAAAGTTTCATAATGTGGCAGATGGGATTCGAACTCCTCCCCCTTTACTCCCACAAGTGACGCCACAACCATTCCATCTCATGCTCACTTTTGTGTCATCAAACACAAATAAATATCCTTAAAGCCTCTTCTACTAGCTCTCCCCCCTTAAGTGCCCAAAAAGCAAAATTTTACCAAAGCTCTGGCTCGAACTCGAGCCTCCCCAGGACCCTCAAGCACACCTAAATAATAAGCTAAGTAAGCCAAAAGCACACAATAGCACAGAATGTAGAACCCCTAAATTCTAGAATGTTACATCTTCTTTCTTCTTCCTCCTCTTTCTTAAGTGGTATATACTGAAACATTCTTTAAATTTGAATGTATCCTACCTCGATGATATAAAGGCTAAGGTTCTTTTATGGTTAGTAGTTACTTCGTATCATGGTAAGTATTCAGCTCTGTATGTTAAGTAATGAATGAGTAAATATATTTTTGGAAATTGAACCGTAAGACTGTAAGTATAAGGTTGTTGCATAGGATTGCCAGCAATTGAAATAATAAGTAATTTGTATGTACAAGAATATTAGTGGTGAAATTATGTTTCTAAGTAGTGTTTGTTGTTGATTCATGATGGATATTTAGATATGGAGCTTGAACTGCAGTAGGTGAGATTCAGGTGAGTCTTTACTCTATCTCTTACATGTATATTATTTATATTGAAGAATGTTTGTAGGAAATCAATTAAACTATGGACCCAAAGTCATGAAAAATATAGTGTGTGATGATTGGTGTATGAACATTGAAACATTGAGGTATGGTTGAGTATGTATATGTCTGAAATGTATGCTATGAGATGTGTGTTCTGATTGGGTGTATGTTAGTGAAGTAAAATGTTGAACTTAGGTTGTGTCAATGCATAAAGAGTCTGTTAAGAGAGTTTGGGTCTATTCACTACGGTGGTGTCTAATGGAGTCCATTGGGGCTGAAAACACAAACTCTGATATGAACTCTAAAGGGAAAGCCCATGGCCATGGCACTCTCTGGAAGGTATTAACGAATGGTGATTACTCAATGGGGTTCTATGTGTGTCCCAGGATGATGATGGGCAAACCTCACGTAATGTGAGTTTAAGCAAATCCATATTGTAAACGTGATAGCTAAAGAATAGTCTTTGTGGCGAACTTTGAAAGAATAGCCTTTGTGGCAAACTCTAAAAGGATAGTTTTTGTGGCGAACTCTAAAAGAATAACCTTTGTGATGAATTCTGAAAGAATAGTCTTTGTGGTGAGCTCTAAAAGAGATGCCTTTGTGAAAAATTCTGAATAGATCACCATAGTTGCATACTCTATCTGATTGCCTGTATGGTGTTTTTGCAAAGTCTCTGTGGTGTGAACTATCAGGAATACCTGGTAAGCTATGAATATGAATGTCTATCTCTATGGTAAGATATGAGTAAATATAGTAGTTTTGTAATAAGTATGACTAAGATAAAGTATTGATAAGCTCTGGAATAAGAGGTGTTGCATCTTCTTCTAAAATTATTCTAAATCTGAGTAAATGTTATTTTAAATTATGAGATTCTGATATGGCATGCTATGGAGTTCATCTGTATGTTATACACAGTGAATTATCAGTACGGGTATGCGTACAGAATTGGATCAAGGTATGTATAAGTGTAAAGCTATAGTATGAAATGATGTGTAAGTATCTGCTATATATATGTATCTGTCTAAGATAATGTTAGTAAAAAATTATTTAAAAGAAGAGTAGGGGTTAAGGTATGAATTGTTAGAAGTGGTCTAAAGGTATATTCAGATACGAAAGTATTATGGGACAAAAGAATTATAAAACAAATAGAAGGATTCCCCAGTTAATTAGATATGAAAGATTGAGCATAAAAAGGGTATGATAATTGACATATAAGGGAGTGATAAGATCGTATGGTATCGACCGTAGTAAACGATACAGAGTAGTAGTTAACCCATAGAAGTTCCTACAAGATTACAGAACATTCATTAAAGTATGGTTCATGAACTCACTAAGTACTCTTGTACTTACAAGGTTTGTTATTTATGTTCAGGTATGTTGAGAAGAGGCCTTTCTTGGAAAAACAATGCTAGGAGTACGCCAAGTTGGTGGCAAAATGGGCTGTTATGCATATAGTGGATTTGTGACACAGTCTTGTATATGCCTTTAGAGTCTGTTATAAAATAATTTTTAACTTGTAAATATCTGTATCAAATTTGATGTAATAAGTTATTTATCATATATTTTATTTTAAAATTTCAAATGTTAAGTTTTTCTTTTGGAATTTCACATAAAAGGTTCTTAAATAAATGCAAAATGGCAATGTAACACCCCTTACCCGTATTCGACGCCGGAATCAGGTAGGACGCATTATCGAACTTAACATACTTAATCATACAAAATCCAGCCATAAATTTTCATTCAACCTTAAAACTTTTAATTCGTCTTCATAACGTCCCTATTATGGGCCTACAGACTCAAAACTTATATATAGAGTGGTTCGGGACTGAACCGAAAGCTTACAAACAACTAGAAAATTTTTGCTCAAAACAGGGCCACACGCCCGTATAGAAAGGAACACTCCGTGTGGGAAGGCCGTGTGGTCACACACGCCCATGTCCCTATTCAGTGCAGATTTTATTTTTTATTTCGAACCTACATGGGTTTTCACACAGCCTGGCACATGCCCGTGTCTATGGCCCGTGTCCCTCACACGGCCATGACACGCCCGTGTATGAAAACCTTGCCATTTTGTTTATGATGTCAGCGGACATTTAGGGTCACACGGTCGAGTCACACGTGCTAGGTTGTGTGGTGACTTTAATTCTCACAATTAATGTGCAGACTTCACACGGCCTGGGCACACTCCCATGTCCTGAGGCCGTGTCCTTCACACGTTTGAGACACACGGCCATGCCTCTGCCCGTGTGTTTACTACTAGGCATTCTGTTTTGCTAAATTTGGATGCAGGGGACACACGGACTATCAACATGCCCACGGGGTTGACCGTGTGTCACACACGGCCTAGACACACGCCCTTGTGTCTACCCGTATGGACAAATATAAGGCTATTTACCAAGCCATTTGCCACCCTGAAAAGCAACCACACTTATACCATTTCCAGCAACACATAGCATAACAATAATACACCTCTAATATCCACAATCAAGACATCCGCACCTTAATTTCACACTGCATTCATCATGCATATACTTCACACATTACTCATTCAATTGCGCAAGCTTGCACTTCATGAATTTCATCATCATTGAATAGATATAACTTAACTAGTATTGGCCAATTCTAATGGCCATTTACAAAATGAAATAAGTAACATCAATAGCCAACACATTGACTAACCAATATGACATCAAACAAAATGACCAAGTTCCTATACATGCCATACCCAAAATAATCAAACTTTACTATACCCAAAAGAATAGCTTGATAGTGTGAATCGAGCTCTGATATCCTTCGATTCCCGAGCTAGCTTGGCGATATTACAAGAAAAGGGAAAAGAGAGAGAGTAAGCATAAAGCTTAGTAAGTTTGCATGTAATACCCGACATTTTTAGACTTTTATTATCAGTGAATACCCGACATTTTTCGCCATACAAATGGTGTCTCAAAATCTTCAACGCAAACACAATGGCGGCTAACTCCAAATCATGTGTTGGATAATTTTTCTCGTGCGATTTCAGCTATCTTGAGGGGACCACAAATCTGAGTCAGTAAAATAATTTAATATTATTTTTTTGTTTACTGTGTGTGATTTGGCATGTGCTAAAATTTTGTGAATTAATTCGTCTGTTTGATTAATGATTTATTTGGTGTGGCTTATTTATTGTGGAGGATTTATATGGCAATTTGGACATAAGAGAAGTAAGTGGACAGGCAATGGTCTTCAATGACCTTAAGTATATATGTTTTGTTTTAGTTTATTAAAGGTTAAAATTGGAAATTTGGTTATTAAAGGATTTATAACAAAACAAAAATGAAAATTAGATGTTTTATCATCTTGTTTAACCGATTTTAGCAAGAAAAAAAAAAGGAGAAAGGTGTTCTTAGGTTCTAGCCCTTGTCTTCTTTGATTATGGTATGTTTTGACTTCAGTTTTTGATAATTTCTACATTTTTGTAATTGTTGCTTAGTCTACTATCAAGCCCATGTTGTAATTTGAATAACTGATGATGTTTATGAGATGTGCCACTGATGAAATGGTGAGCTTTGTGATGATTTTAGGTGTTAAATGAAAGATATGTGTTAAATGAACGTGTTTTGTTCTTGAATTTTTGATGAATTTAGCTAATTAGGGCTAAATTGTGAAAATAGTATTTTTGAGGGATTAAATTATAAATTTTATGAAATTTTTGGACTTATATGAGATACATGAGCATTCGGTTAAGCATGGATATATGGTGATCTTGTATATTTGATGTTTTGTGAAAATTAGACTAAATTGATAAAATGTGCAAATGTAAGGGTTAAGTTGCAAATAGCCCTAAATGTATGTTTTTGGATTGAATTGAAAAAGTTGATGAATTAAAGGGTTAAATTTGAATATGTATAGATCAAGAACCGAAGAAAATGGACTTAGCTCGCGGGAAAGCAAAGGTAGTTGAATAATCGAGTCTGAACAAATATTCGAATCCGAGGTAAGTCTATATACAAATAACTGTATTTGGTATTGAATTAAGTATGTTCATATGATTATCTATAATGATGAATGTATATGAGATGTTGTGTACATGAATTCTGAGATGGAACCAACATAGCTTAATGTCCGAGAAGTCCTGTCTGAATCTAGGAATAGATAGGATTAACTATGTCATGACATAGGTGTCTGTTGTGTGATATCATGTAAGACCACGTCTGGGGACATTGGCGTTGATTTGAGATTTCGTGTAAGACCACGTCTGGGACGATGACATCGATATGAGACTTATGTGTAAGACCATGTCTGGGACATTGGCATCGTAATGATTTGTGAAAGACCCTGTCTGGGACAGTAGCATCGACATCCGTTTACATGTAAGACCATGTCTAGGGCTTGGCATTGTACGACTATTCCGAGTACTCTGAGTATCTTATTAGATTCCGAACGGTTCAACAGGCAAATCTTAGTATATCTGTTTCAGGTACGTTTGATATGTACACTAACTGTGTATAAAAGGTAAGTACTTATATGTACTTACTAAGATGAATATGTGCAATGGAATGATGAGATGACATGTGAAAATATGCTTAAATGAGTTATGTATATATGTGACATTTGAGTTGAAGAATGTGGTAAGATATGGCTAAGCAAATGAGCCAAATGCTATATGTGATGTATTTGCTATGAGAACCATTATTGTCATTGTATCAATATGGCTATGTGCAATTTATGTTAAGTTTATTTGTATATGGCTTACTAAGTTTTTGATAGCTTACTCTATGTGTGTGTTTGCTCTATTTTATAGATCGTCAAAACTACTGAAGGCTCAGGGACGGTCGAGGATCGTCATCACACTACTCAAATTCTTTTTGATACTTTTGAAATGTGTATATAGCTAAATATGGCATGTATAGGCTAGTCATTTTGGATTAGGTTGGAAATGTGTATAAATAGCCATGAGATGTGGCTACATAAATGTTGATAATATGCATGAGTGAATATGTTATATGATGCTTGATTTGATATGGTATGATAGCTAATGAAATGGTCAAGACTATGGTAAATTTATGAATGGATTATGAGTATGTATGTTTGAGAAAAGACATGGTTATATGAAAGGTAAATGTGGATGAATCATATTTAAATGTATATGTGTTTTTAGTTGGGCAAAGTGGTATGATTGGAAATAAGTATGAATATGAAAATATGTTGATTGTTTGACATGTTTTTGGATGTCAAATGTGCATAAAATGAATTGGTAATTTTTGCTTGTAGGTTTGACCTTTTAGTGGGTGGCACTTTGGCCTTGCAAGTGGTCTGTTTTGCCTACACGGCTGTGGCACACGGGCGTGCCTAGTAGCCGTGTGGTTAAGTCAGTAGCTAGCCTAATGTTACACGGCCATGGCACACGGGTGTGCTTGGTGGCCGTGTGGAGAAGTCACAATACATGCTCTGATTTGGCAAGGCCAGGACACATGGGTGTGTCTAGTAGCCGTGGGAGGCACACAGCCTGCCCACACGGGCTTGTGGCCTCTATAACTTAGAAAAGTTTTAAATTTCCAAGAATTTTTATATGTGTTCAGTTTAGTCTCGACCCTATTCTAAAGTATGATTAAGGTCTCGTTGGCCTATGAAAGGGACACTTTGATAGCGATTGATGAATGTTTGTATGAAATGTCTTTAACAGTTTTCGATCTGTCTGGTAATGCCTTTAACCCTAATCCGGCAATGGATACGAGTTAGGGATGTTACATTTGATTGGTATCAGAGCTACGGTTTAGTCGATTCTTGGACTAACGTAGCATGTCAGAGTCTAGCTATACCTGCCATATATCTGAACTGTGATAGTGTGATGAATCTTGACGTGTAAAATGTGTTTTACGTATAGTAATGGATCCCGAAAGAGTCGTAGCTGACGATGTAGAAAGTAATGCGCCTGCTCCCACGCAAGGGACAGCACCATCTGATTCAAGACTGGCTACGAGCGGTCAAGAGGGAGAAGCTAAACAAGCTTTCTTCCAGATGATGAGTGAGTGGTTCACTCAATTTGTTAGAAATAACCCAACTATTTCACAACCTCTGCCCTCGGTTAATCCCCTTCAAACTTCATTTGTGCCTCTGGTTATGTATCTGAATATGTTGAGTAAGTCTCCGGTTGATAAAATCCGCAAAAGTCTCCGGTTGATAAAATCCGCAAGTATGGGGCTGAAGAGTTCAGGGCTACCAGTGATGATGATGCTGAGAGAGCCGAGTTTTGGCTAGAGAACATGATCTAGGTATTTGATGAAATGTCTTTGACTCTGGAAGAAAGTTAAATGTGTTGTTTCATTGCTATGAGATGTAGCTTATCGGTGGTGGAAGACTTTGATTTTTGTGGTTCAAAGGAACGGGTCACATGGGAATTCTTTCAGGTTGAGTTCTGGAAGAAATACATCAGTGAGAGATTTATTGATAAAAAACGGAAAGAATTTCTGGAATTGAAACAGGGTCGTATGTTTACTTCGAAATATGAATGAGAGTTTGTGAGCCTGAGCCAGTATGCTCGTGAATGTGTATCCATTGAGGCAATAATGTGTAAAAGATTCGAAGATGGTCTTAATGAAGACATCCGTTTACTTGTTGGGATTCTGGAAATAAAAGAGTTTGTTGTACTCGTTGTCGAGCGTGCAAAGCTGAGGCACTCGGGAAAGATAAAAGGAAAGCTGAGTCTGATACTAGAGAAGTGAGAAAGAGATTTCAGAGTAGATCATTCCAGTCTGTTTCAAAGAAATTCAGGGATGAACAAAACTGTTCAAGAGTTAATATGGGATTTTCGAATAGAGATCGAGCTAGAACACAATCGAGCTCTAAAGCTCCGGCAACTTCTATAGCAAGTGTTGGAAATGTTTGATCCGAGAAACCTGAATGTAAGCATTGTGGAAAAAGGCATCCGAGAAGTTGTAGATTGAATGACCGAGCTTGTTTCAGATGTGGATCATTAGATCATTTCATCCATGACTGCCTAGAGTCTATTGAGCCAAAGATGAGTCAGAATCTGAGATCTAATAATGCTACAGCGAGAGGTAGACCTTCGCGAAATGTAAGAAATGTCAGTGGTAGTTAGAGAACTACAAGAGATACTGTTGCAAGATCCGAAGCTAGAGCACCTGCCACAGCATATGTTATCCGAGCTCGGGAGGAAGCTTCATCTGCAGATGTTATAACGGGTACATTTACACTTTATGATACTTCTGTGATTGCATTAATAGACCCTGGTTCTACACATTCTTATATATGCATGAACTTAGTATCCAGTAAGACTTTGCCTATAGAGTCTACCGAATTTGTTATAAAAGTATCGAACCCCTTAGGTAAAAGTGTCCTGGTTGACAAAGTACGCAAGAACTATCCGTTAATGTTTCGAGATATCTGTTTTCTTGATGATCTGATTTTATTACCATTTGATGATTTTGATATCATTTTGGGTATGGATTGGTTGATATTGCATGATGCTGTTGTGAACTGTAAAAGAAAGACTATTGATTTGAGATGTCCGAATGATGAAATAGTCAGGGTTGAGTCTAATGATTTGAATGGATTGCCTGCTGTGATACCTGTATTAAAAGCTTAGAGTTATATGAAAAAGGGATATGAAGCCTACTTTGCTTATGTAATTGATTCGAAAATGTCTGAAAAGAAAATTGAATTAGTGTCATTCATTTGTGAGTTTTCTGATGTATTCCCCGAAGAATTGTCGGGATTGCCTCCGATACGTGAAGTTGAATTTGGTATTGATCTGTTGCCCGGTACGACACCTATTTCGATAGCTCCATATAGAATGGCACCAACAGAATTGAAAGAGTTAAAGTCACAGTTGCATGAATTAAAATATAGAGGGTTTGCAAGACCAAGTTTCTCACCTTGGGGTGCTCCTGTTCTGTTTGTGAAAAAGAAAGATGGCACGATGAGAATGTACATTGACTATCGTCAGTTGAACAAAGTAACAATAAAGAACAAATATCTGTTGCCCAGAATAGATGATTTGTTCGATCAGCTAAAAGGAGCCACTGTGTTTTCAAAGATAGATCTGAGACCGGGTTACTACCAATTGAGGGTAAAAGACTCAGACATTCCAAAAACTTCTTTCAGAACGAGGTACGGGCATTATGAGTTTTTGCTTATGCCTTTCGGACTAACGAATGCTTCTGCTCTTTTTATGGATCTGATGAATAGAATTTTCAGACCGTACCTAGATCGATTTGTTGTTGTATTTATTGATGACATTTTGATTTATTCACGGGATGAGATTGAGCATGTCAAGCATCTAAGGATTGTGTTGCAAACTTTGCGAGAAAAGCAATTGTATGTGAAATTCAGCAAATGTGAATTTTGGCCGCATAAAGTTAGTTTTCTGGGGCATATTGTATCATCCGTTGGAATACAAGTTTATTCGAGCAAGATTTCTGCTATTCTTGATTGGAAACCTCCGAAGAATGTATCTGAAGTCCTTAGTTTTCTGGGACTTGCTGGTTATTATCGAAGATTCGTAAAAGGCTTTTCGATGATTGTAACTCCGATGACCAGATTACTTCAGAAAGATGTTAGATTTGAATGGTTCGATTAATGTCAGAAAAGTTTTGATCAGTTGAAAACTCTGTTAACTGAAGCTCCAGTGTTAGTACAACCATAATCGGGTAAAGAATTTGTGATATACAGTGATGCTTCTTTGAATGGTTTGGGATGCGTACTGATGCAGGAAGGCAAAGTTATAGCTTATGCCTCGAGACAACTAAAGCCGCATGAAAAGAATTATCCGACACATGACCTTGAGCTAGCTGCAATTATGTTCGCATTAAAAATTTGGCGTCATTATCTGTTCGGTGAGAAATGTCACGTGTTTTCAAATCATAAAAGTCTGAAATATCTGATGACTCAGAAAGATTTGAATCTGCGACAGAGAAGATGGTTAGAGCTGCTGAAAGACTATGAGCTTGTGATAGATTATCATCCGGGTAAAGTAAATGTTGTTGCTGATGCATTGAGTAGGAAATCATTATTTGCGTTACGTGCTATGAATGCACAATTAGATCTATCTGATGATAGTTCAGTGATAGCTGAATGGAAAGCAAAACTGTTGTTTTTACAACAAATAGTTGATACTCAAAAAGTTGATAATGAAATATTAGCGAAACGAGCTCAGTGTGATTCGAATTCTGATTCTGAATTTCGAGTTGATAATAATGATTGCTTGAGATTCCGAGATCAAATTTGTATTCCGAAAAACTCAGAGTTGATTTAGTTGATTTTGAATGAAGCACATAATAGTTGATTATCGGTTCATCTGGGAAGTACAAAGATGTACCATGATATGAAGCAACACTACTGGTGGTCTGGCATGAAACGAGATATATCTAATTTTGTGTCGAAATGTTTAGTCTGTCACCAAGTTAAAGCTGAACATCAGGTTTTGTCTAGGTTGCTACAACCAGTTCTAATTCCCGAGTGGATATGGGATAGAGTAACGATGGACTTTATTTCTGGTTTGCCTTTGACTCCGAGAAAGAAAGATATGATTTGGGTTGTAGTTGATCTATTGACAAAATCTGCCCTATTTATTCCGGTACGATCAGATTATTCGCTTGATAGATTAGCTGAGCTTTATATTTATGAGATTGTGAGATTGAATGGGGTGCCACTATCCATTGTATCAGACAGAGATCCGAGGTTTACATCGTGATTCTATAAGAAATTACAAGAAGCCTTGGGTACGAAATTGCATTTCAGTACTGCTTTTCATCCACAAACGGATGGTCAATCTGAACGGATTATTCAAATTCTCGAAGACATGTTGAGATGTTGCATCCTTGAGTTTAATGGTTCGTGGGAACAGTATTTGCTATTGGTTGAATTTGCATATAACAACAGTTTTCAATCGAGCATTAAAATGACACTTTATGAAGCTTTGTACGGACGTAAATGTCGAACACCTTTATATTGGACCGAGCTCAGTGAAAATAAGCTACACGGAGTTGATTTGGTAAAATATACAGAACAGAAAGTGGAAGTAATCAGAAATAGTCTAAAAGCAGTGTCTGATCATTAGAAGTCTTATGCAGACTTGAAATGAAAAGAGATTGAATTTGAAGTCAGTGACAAAGTGTTTTGAAAGTGTCTCCGTGGAAGAAAGTACTCCGATTCGAACGTAAAGGCAAGTTGAGTCCGAGATTCATCGGACCATATGAGATCATTGAGCGTGTTGGACCTGTTGCGTACAGGTTGTTGTTGCCTTCCGAGTTAGAAAAGATACATAATGTATTTCATGTTTCGATGCTCTGTCGATACATATCTGATTCGTCACATGTGATTTCTCCGTCTGAAATTGAAATCTGATCTGATATGACTTATGAAAAAGAAACGGTTCGTATCCTAGCTCGTGAAGTGAAAGGATTGAGAAACAAGAAAATTCTGTTAGTAAAAGTATTATGGCATAGAAACGGAATAGAAGAGGCTACATGGGAGCCTGAAGATTCAATGAGACAGAAATATCTGAATCTATTTTACGGTAAGATTTTCGGGGACGAAAATCCCTAAGGGGAGAATTGTAACAGTTCAGTTTAGACCCTAGTCGAAACAGTGGTTTCGGGACCATAAATCCGGGTCAGTAAAATAATTTAATATTATTTTCTGTGTTTACTGTATGTGATTTGGCATGTGCTAAAATTTCGTGAATTAATTCGTCTGTTTGTGTGTTCAATTTGAGCAAAGGATTAAATCGCATAAACTGTAAAAGTAGCATTCTGTTTCATTAATGATCTATTTAGTGTGGCTTATTTCATTTGGAGGATTTATATGGCAATTTGGCCATAAGAGAAGTAAGTGGACGGCAATGGTCTTTAATGACCTTAAGTATATATGTTTTGTTTTAGTTTATTAAAGGTTAAAATTGGAAAATTGGTTATTAAAGGATTTATAACAAAAAAAAAATGAAAATTAGATGTTTTATCATCTTGTTTGACTGATTTTAGCAAGAAAAGAAAAGGAGAAAGGTGTTCTTAGGTTTTGGCCCTTGTCTTCTTTGATTAAGGTATGTTTTGACTTCAGTTTTTGATAATTTCTACGTTTTTGTAGTTGTTGCATAGTCTACTATCAAGCCCATGTTGTAATTTGAAGAATTGATGATGTTTATGAGATGTGCCATTGATGAAATGGTGAGCTTTGTGATTACTTTAGGTGTTAAATGAAAGATATGTGTTAAATGATGTTTTGTTCTTGAATTTTTGATGAATTTAGCTAATTAGAGCTAAATTGTGAAAATAGTATTTTGAGAGATTAAATTGTGAATTTGACAAAATTTTTGGACTTATATGAGATACATGAGCATTCGGCTAAGCATGGATATAAGGTGATCTTGTATATTTGATGTTTTGTGAAAATGGACTAAATTGATAAAATGTGAAAATGTGAGGGTTAAGTTGCACACAGCCCTAAATGTATGTTTTTGGATTGAATTGAAAAAGTTGATGAATTAAAGGGTTAAATTTGAATATGTATAGATCAATAACCGAAGAAAACGGACTTAGATCGCGAGAAAACAAAGGTAGTCAAATAACCGAGTCCGAACGAATATCTGAATCCAAGGTAAGTCTATATACAAATAAATGTATTTGGTATTGAATTAAGTATGTTCATATGATTATCTATAATGATGAATGTATATGAGATGTTGTGTACATTAATTCTAAGATGGAATCGACATAGCTTAATGTCCGAGAAGTCCTGTCTGAATCTAGGAATAGATAGGATTAATTATGTCATGACATATGTGTCTATTGTGTGGTATCATGTAAGACCACATCTGAGGATGTTGGCGTTGATTTGAGATTTCATGTAAGACCACGTCTAGGACGATGGCATCGATATGAGACTTACGTGTAAGACCATGTCTGGGACATTAGCATTGTAATGATTCGTGTAAGACCCTGTCTGGGACAGTGGCATTGACATCTGTTTACATGTAAGACCACGTCTGGGACGTTGGCATGTACGACTATTCCGAGTACTCTGAGTATCCTATTAGATTCCAAACGGTTCAACGGGCAAATCTGAGATACGAATGACTATGCGATTTGTATATCCATTTCAGGTACGTTTTATATGTACACTAAGTGTGTATAAAAGGCAAGCACTTATATGTACTTACTAAGATGAATATGTGCAATGGAATGATGAGATGACATGTGAAAATATGCTTAAATGAGTTATGTGTATATGTGACATTTGAGTTGAAGAATGTGGTAAGATATGGCTAAGCAAATGAGCCAAATGCTATATGTGATGTATATGCTATGAGAACCATTATTGTCATTGTATCAATATGGTTATGTGCAATTTATGTTAAGTTTATTTGTATATGGCTTACTAAGCTTTTGAAAGCTTACTCTATGTGTGTGTTTGTTCTGTTTTATAGATCGTCAAAGCTACTGAAGGCTCAAGGACCGTCGAGGATCGTCATCGCACTACTCAAATTCTTTTTGGTACTTTTGAAATGTGTATATAGCTAAATATGGCATGTATAGGCTAGTCATTTTGGATTAGGTTGGAAATGTGTATAAATAGCCATGAGATGTGGCTACATAAATGTTGATAATATACATGAGTGAATATGTTATATGATGCTTGATTTGATATGGTATGATAGCTAATGAAATGGTCAAGACTATGGTAAATTTATGAATGGATTATGAGTATGTATGTTTGGGAAAAGACATGGTTGTATGAAAGGTAAATGTGGATGAATCATGTTTAAATGTATATGTGTTTTTAGTTGGGCAAAGTGGTATGATTGGAAATGAGTTTGAATATGAAAATATGTTGATTGTTTGACATGTTTTTGGATGTCAAATGTGCATGAAATGAATTGGTAATTTTTGCTTGTTGGTTTGACCCTTCAGTGGGTGGCATTTTGGCCTTGCAAGTGGTCTGTTTTGCCTACACGGCTATGGCACACGGGCGTGCCTGGTAGCCGTGTGGTTAAGTCAGAGCTAGCCTAATGTTACATGGCCATGGCACACGGGCGTGCCTGGTGGCCGTGTGGAGAAGTCACAATACATGCTCTGATTTAGCACGGCCAGGACACATGGGTGTGTCTAGTAGCCATAGGAGGCACACGGCCTACCCACACGGGCGTGTGGCCTCTATAACTTAGAAAAGTTTTAAATTTCCAAGAATTTTAGTATGTGTTCAGTTTAGTGTCGACCCTACTCTAAAGTATGATTATGGTCTCGTTGACCTATGAAAGGGACACTTTGATTGCGATTGATGAATGGTTGTATGAAATGTCTTTAACAATTTTCAATCTATCTAGTAATGCCTTTAACCTTTATCCGGCGACGGATACGGGTTAGGGGTGTTACACGAGACATAAGCTATCACCTTGCCCTCTTGCATAAGTACACAACCCAATCCATTCAAGGATGCATCACTATAAACTACAAATTCTTTTCCCGGTTCAGGTTGTACTAAAATAGGAGCTTCAGTCAATAATGTCTTTAATTTCTCAAAACTCTGTTGGCATTCTTCTGTCCACTCAAACTTAACATCTTTTTGTAACAACCCCGTCATCGGGGTAGCTATCATGGAAAATCCTTTGACAAACAGTCTATAATAACCAGCTAGGCCTAGAAAACCCCAAACCTCTGATACATTCTTCGATGGTTTCCATTCAACAATGGCCGAAATCTTTCCCGGGTCAACTCTAATGCCATCACTCGAAACAATGTGGCCTAAAAATCGGACTTCTTTAAGCCAAAATTCACTTTTACTAAACTTGGCATATAACTGTTTATCCCATAAAATTTGTAAAACTGTCCTCAAGTGCTCAGGATGCTCGTTCCCATCACGAGAGTAAATCAATATATCATCAATAAAGACTACAACAAATTTATCCAAATATGGCCAAAAAATGCGGTTCATTAAATCCATAAACATGGCATGGGCGTTTGTTACACCAAAAGGCAAAACTAGAAATTCATAGTGACCACACCTTGTCTGGAATGTGGTTTTCGGCACATCTGAGTCTTTGACTCTCAACTGGTAATAACCAGACCTCAAGTCTATCTTGGAAAACACAGAGGCTCCCTTTAATTGGTCAAACAAATCATCGATCCTTGGTAAGGGATACTTGTTCTTTATGGTTACCTTATTAAGTTGTCCATAATCTATACATAACCTCATAGAACGATCATTCTTTTTCACAAATAATACGGGAGCACCCCACGGAGAATAACTCGGTCTTGCAAAACCTTTACCGGTCAACTCTTGTAACTGAGACTTCAATTCTTTCAATTCGGTTAGAGCCATCCTGTACAAAGCAATCGAAATAGGCGCAGTATCATGGGCTAACTCAATACCAAATTCAATCTCTCTAACTGGAGGTAACCCAGGCAATTCTTCCGGAAATACATCTAGATACTCACATACTATCGGCACAGATTCAATTTTTAACTCAAACTCTTTGACATTCATCACAAAGGCAAGATAAGCTTCATATCCCTTTCTTATGTATTTCTGAGCAAACATAAAAGAAATCACTATAGGCAATCTATCCTGTTCATCTGATTCAACCTGAAGAATATCCCCATTTTTACATTTCAATTAAATAAACTTCGTTCCACAATTTACTATCACATCATGAGTGTAACACCCTTAACCCGAGTCCGTCGCCGGATTGGGTTGCAAGGAGTTACTAATCATAACACATGTCGCCACAAACAATCACTGCTCACTTAATCACATCCAATGCAAGATAAACAAACATGAATAAACCTAAATAATAACAAACTTAATATTAATCCCTTTAACCGAATTCACAAACAAATTATCGCAACATATAACCATGAATACTACTCACTTGATCATTTTAAACACATTGGCCGAATATACATGTTTATAATGACTTTCTAAACTAGATGGAATCACGAAATATAAACATACATATATGTGGTTGCATGGTAGCTTGATCAATCGTGTTCAAATAACTAAATAAACTTCTCTCAACAAAGTATGCTTCAATTTATGTATAAGAACATAACCGAATATGCCATTTTCAAATATGTAACCTATGATTTCATCTTATAGCCGAATATGCAAATTACAATTTATTAATATCAACTCAACTCATGTTTCATTTAATCACTTCAACAGTAAATCTTCATAAATCTATAATCCAAGCATATTCGAATATGCTACTGACCAATTCCAAATTTCGAAACTCATTGATTCGAATCGCATATATATGAGCAACTACCACATATGAAATTCCATTCATGATTTAATAATTCAAGCACAATAGAACCACATTTTTCAATCACTGCAACATTTAGGTCAAGTCCTATAAATATCCAACATATGTAATATACTATAAGATATATTTTAAAAATGAACTAAATACTTTGATAACGGTCCGTCCCGGGTTAGGAGGCGAATCGTAAATGTTGCCCGATCGTAAATTAGACAGTTTCTCGTTCAACTAACAAAAGGGATAATTTTACTGGAAATGATATCTTTGAAATGTAAAGATAGGTGATAGGTTGAAATGGGTACGTATTTGAAACAAGAAAGAACCTTTAATAAAAATTAAAGACCCGAATCTTATAAGTTTCAAATTGATGGAATGAGTTTCGAAATAAAACCGAGACCCACTATCTAGCGAGATAGGAACCAACGGTATGGTATTTCGAAATAAAACCGAGACCCACTATCTAGCGAGATAGGAACCAACGGTATAGGTAGATGAACGCCACACCCGAAAGGATGATAAGTTCAAATAAGGAAAGAACGACGCCACTAGAAAACTAGATAAGTCAATTCAAACCTCGAGAATAAGGAGAGTGAATACTCACCAGAAAAAATTCTTCTTTTCATTCAAATTCAAGTTCTGTTTTCACAAGAATGTAAATGTGCAATATTTATAGGCCTTATTAATGATGGCCACTTGCAATTAAAATAAAACACTTAAATTATCCTAATTTTAAAAATGCTTGAGCCGTCCCATTATGCATGCTCTTCTTTGTGTGTGCCGTCCACTAGCATCACCATGCTTTGTATAATTACATGGTTTCAATTCTTTGAATGCCGTCCAACAAATTCCACTTGCAAAATGTTCCATTTGGCTTCATTAAAATAATATGGCCATTATTTTTTTTTATCTTCCAATGCTCCAATGCCGTCCCATTAAGTTCCAATTGCTCCAATTCCACTTATTTCATCCCACTTAGCTAAGCCTTCAATTAATCTTCACCATGGTGTGCCGTATCATGCCTTCCTTCAACTTTCAATTGTTTATTTTATTCATTAGTCCAAAGCAATGGTTCAACACTCATGCGCATGGTTTGTGTCTCCATCTTCTCCCACTCAATTCTCTATTTTTTTTTATTATTTTCTATTTCCATTTGCCGTCCAATTTTCATGCTTCAATCCATGATTCCATTTCATGCTCCAATTCTTTGAATATGCCGTCCAACAATTTCCAATGCACAATGCTCCATTTGGCTTTATTATTTTCTATAAAACATAACCAAACATAAAAAAAAATTAAAATACTTTATTTTAAGCACTATATATTAAAATTAAACTAAACAACTTAATTTTAGACACCAACAACATTTAATTCAAGTGCATGTTTAGCCAAATAAGTGTTAATATAATTTAGACATACTAATAATCACTTCGACAAAAATTAACTAAAAACTTGTACTATCTAAACAAACAAATATGAAACAAGAAAATAAAGCTATTACAGAAAATAAAACATGCGTAATTTAAAGTGTTGAATAAACTAGCAGTCGGATTAGTTAGTATATTCAACTCCAAAGAAATTGTAATAGTTCAGCATGTTTTTGGACTCTTTTCTATCGTCATTCCAAATTTGTGCCACCAAAACCATTGCGGCATCTTTGAATTGTTTGGCACGTGAACGTGTAATTGGCCCATTAGGTAACTTCATCGGATCATAGTTGATGTCCGTCACAGGCTTCGTAGGTGAGCTCGTATCATACTTGATCCTATGTATGACATGTATAACATAAAGCATCCATTCTACTAACACAAGCATAATTATACTATGAAATATAATATTATGGTGAATAAATGCCATGGCCGAATACATTAAAGACCCAAAATACCATAATTTAGCCATTTTCGCATGGCTATATACATTATCAGAATATTATTCAAATATTAAGCTAGCCTATACATGCCTTAGACTCAAAATCCAAACTTTAAAGGTACCAAAGTAAGTCGATAGTGTGGATGACTTCGTTGACGACCCCCTGAGCTCGTAACTTGATCAAAATCTATAAAATAGAACGACGAACACACAGAGTAAGCTAATTTAGCTTAGTAAGTCTTAAGCAATTATAATATACCAATTGAACATTCAAGCATTTTAAAACGATCAAGTAATGATATCAAATAAAATAGCTTAGCTCGAAAGTCCTTCAAAACCGAATACCTTACCTCACATAACATAACATTTATCACTTCCTTACCATTAGCATACAATTTACCAACTCAACATCAAATTCAAAGTGTAAAACACCATCTCTTTATAATCTATTCATAATACACATACATGTAACTCAATAAGTTCGAATACATATTTGAACAAGTAAAGGCTATGTACATACAAATTTCACCTCCATAATTTCATAAACATATGTCCATTTATTATCACATTTTACATTTACACATATGGCCGAATTTCAAAGACACAACCAAAATCAAATTCCAATATATATACTCATCATTTGTAAAGCTTAATGCACACATTGAAATCTTACAATATACCTCAACTATATCACATATACTAGCATTGAATGGTAATATTTCAACTTACCTTATTCCTTCCAATTATGTAACTTATACATACCTGAACATTTAGCTTATTTGCTGTAATTAAATTACACATTAGTAATAATCCATGAATCCTCTCATAAATAAAAGATCACCAGTATTATGCCTGCTAGGCAACAAGGCCTGAAACATACACCGGCACTAAGCCTGCTAGACCCGAGGTCTGAAATTTAATCACCAGCATTTAGCCTGCTAGGCAATAAGCCCGATATAGTTCACCGGCACAAGGCCTGCTAGGCTCAAAGCCCGATATAATATTATTCACCATCTCGTACACATTACATATTATCAAAATCACATATACATCACATAATTCATGTCACTTTCACATAACGAATTCAAATTGATTTAACTACCTTTCATTGTTGAATTAATATGTCACATTCGGTTTTATCACATTTAAATCCAATAACCCAAAATTCAGCATATAACTAAGTTACGAACAATAATTACAGTATTAACTTGCTTAAAGACTTACCTCGGATTTCGTCGGACGACGAAGACCGGCTATTCGTGAACTTTCGCTTTTCCCCGATCCAAATCCAATTTTCTTTGTCCTTGATCTAAACATATTTAAATTAAGCTTATTCAAACACATTTTTTTTATTCAATTTAATCTCAAAATACATAAATGGGCAAATTACCATTTTGCCCATATTATTTCACATTTTTACAATTTAGTCTATTTGTTTAAAACACAAAATACACACAATTTGAATAAATACCTTAAGGGATATCTATAGCACTCATACAAATCCATACATTTGATTTATTTCACATTTAAGTCCTTCTAAAATTTTATTTTCACAATTTAGCCCTAATTATTTAAATTTATCAAAAATTCAAGAACAAAATGTGTTCATCTAGCACCTATCTTTCATTTAACATCAATAACCATCAAAAAGCTTAAAATATCATCAATGGCATATCACACAAACATTATCAATTCACAAAATTAGTACATGGGTTTGATAGTTCTCGAAGCAACGATTACAAAAACGTAAAAATTATCAAAAACCGAGCAAAACACATACCCGATTTAAGCTTCAATAGTGCCGAATATTAAAGCTCATCCATGGCTTCTTTTTCTTCCACATTCGGCCATCCATGAAAAAGATGATCACCATCTTTATTTTTGTCTTATTTTAACATATAACATAATTAAAATGGATTACTATTTTACCCTTTTAAAAATAATATATTTAACATATATTTTAAGGTCATTTTAGACCATTGCCGCCCACTAACTTGTAAAATGGGCTAATTGCCCTTTTAGGACTCCATATTAAAAAAGCCACTATCAACTAAGCACTTTCCACTATAGTTTGTGACTTTTACACTTTACGCGATTAAGTCCTTTTATTTAATTAAGCACACAAACAATCAAATTTTTATACGAAACTTTCACACATAATAATTCACATGTAATAAACACGGAAAATAATATTTAAAAATTTTTTAGACTCAGATTCGTGGTCCCGAAACCACCGTTCCGATTAGGGTCAACTTCGGACTGTTACAATGAGCAGTTAACCAGTCCATACCAAGAACTACATCGAATTCATTAATGGCAATAGCATGAGATTAGCCGGAAAATAATGACCTCTAATCATCAAAGGGCAATCTCTGTATACCTTGTCAACTAAAACACATTTGCCTAGGGGATTTGACACTTTCATCACAATTTTTATAGACTTTACAGGTATGTTCATACTAGATACTAATTTCATACAAACATATGAGTGGGTAGGTCCCGGATCAATTAAAGCAACAACATGAGTATCATAGAGAGAAAATGTACCCATAATCACATCAGGGGATAACGCCTCTTCGCGAGCGCGAATGGCATAAGTCCTCGCGGGCGCTCTACCCTCAGATCTTACAGTTTGTTCTCTAAGTGTATTCTTACTACTCGTTCCATTTCCCAGATTTCTCTGTGGCCTCCCTCTAGTAGTATTACTCGATCTTGCACTCTGAAATTTCTCTTTTTCAACCATCTTGGGGCAATCTCTAGTGAAGTGATCTTGGGAACGACACTTGAAACAAGCTCTCTCATTTGCTCGGCACTCACCGGGGTGACGTCTACCACACTGTGAACATTTCGGTCTACTTGGTCGAGCATTACCAACACTAGCAATCGAAGTGGTCTGGGCTTTAGAAACCGAGTACTGTTTATCTTTACTTCTGTTTGAGAACCCAATTGAAGCGGTTGATCTAGTAGTGAACTCTCTCGATTTCTTCGATGAGGATTGAAATGACTTACCTAATTGTCTCTTCCTCGAGTCACAGGACTCAATTTTAGTTTTTCTTTTCTCTTTGGCCAACTCATCGGCCTTGCAGGCTCTCTCTACTAGCACAACAAATTCCTTCAGTTCTAGAATACCAACAAACAATCGGATGTCCTCATTTAATCCATCCTCAAACCTCTTACACATGATGGCTTTAGTGGATACGCACTCCCAAGCGTATTTACTGAGCCTTACAAACTCACGTTCATATTCGGTTATCGTCATTCGACCTTTTATTAGCTCAAGGAATTCCTTTCTTTTCTGATCGATAAACCTTTGGCTAATATACTTCTTTCAGAACTCTTCTTGGAAATATTCCCAAATAACTCTCTTCCTTGGTACAACCGACACAAGGGTGTTCCACCACTGATAAGTCAAATCTCTTAAGAGAGACACAATACATTTCATACACTCTTCGGGTGTGCAAGACAATTTATCAAATACCCTGATGGTATTTTCAAGCCAGCTCGGAACTCCTCAGCTCCTTGGTTTTGGATTCTATCAGTCGGGGACTTTTCCCTTCATACCATTTCTACAACTTGAGGAGCTACAAGGATAGGTTGAAGGTTTGGAGGGGGTGGAGCTTGTTGTTGAGCAGACGGGTTCGTTCGAACGAACTCCGTATACCAAGCGTTCATCATATGGTGAAAGGCTTCTCTAGCCTTTTCTCCTCCTCCCTGACTCACAGTTATGGGTCTACTTTCAACTAGCGCTGCCCCTTGAGTAGGAGCTGGTGCATTACTTTCTACATCATCCGCCACTGCTCTTTCGGAATCCATTTGCTATATGAAAACATATTTTAAATCGTCCGGAGTCGTCACACTATCATTATGTATATACACATACGTATGGCATGTATAGCTAGACTCTCACACATTCTACGATAATCTGAGGAACGACTAAACCATAGCTCTGATACCACTAAATTTAACACTCCTTACTCGTATTCAACACCAGAACCGGGTACAAGGCATTACTAGACTTAACATACTTAATCATACAAAATTGGGCCATAAATTTTTATTCCAACTTAAAACTTTTCATTCGTGTTCATAACATCCCTATTATGGGCCTACGATGTAACACCCCAAACCCGGCCCATTCACTACGATCGAATTTGAAATGCCACTGCGGAACACGTTTGAAAATATTCTTACTTAAGAGTAAAAACCGTTAAAAATTTGTTTCCTTTAATAGAACATTTTCGTGACTTAAAAATATTCTAAGTAAGAATTAAAGTTTGTTATAAAAACACCGGATTCGAGCTTTATTATACATACTTAAGAAAATAAAATCATTTGCAATCAACATTTAAATTGTCAATCCATAATAGAACATAATAATAAAGATACTTAATAAAAATACTTAAGTACTTTAATGGGCCTTATTACAACAAACACTTAATCCAAAATACTGAAACTATAAATACTTAATTAATTAAAATATCTTCTGCATGGGCCACCTCGTATCCACTCCAACCCGGTCCGATCATCATATCACCTGCTATGTTTAATAAAATATTGGGTGAGTCACACGGACTCAGTGTGTAATTAATCCACTGAATTCCACCCACATATTAACCACATATTAACCTATAAATCAGATAATAATCACCATATTCACATATTATCACATTCTGGGCTTGGCCCATATTCAAATCTCTTATCAAGTAACAAGGTAATTAACCACATAATTTCCACATACTGGGCTTAGCCCATTTCTTATTCAAATCCACATTCACATACTGGGCTTGGCCCATTTTCACATATGTTCACATACAAAATCATGCAATTATGAAGCCCAACCCAGCCTAGGGTCCATCCTCTACACACCCCTGTATCCAGCCTACCACACACCAGGGGATTATCAAATCGCCATCTCCTTTTCACTCCAAAAAGGCAATCAATGTCGTCCACGTGCAATTAAGCACAAAAATCCATAATGCGACCTCAGTCAGCGCCAATCCACGATGTAGCCATAGCTAACACCAAAACCACGATGGGACACATAGTCACTCATCAACCACGATATGGCACATAGCCGATATCAACCACGATGAGGCACAGAGCTACTCATCAAGCCACGCGAACTAAATCGCAAGTAATCCACAACGTGACCTCAGTCAACGTCAATCCACGATGTAGCTCAAAGCTAACATCAAACCACGTACTCGAAATACACCCGTACCTTCTTTCATATCCCACCCCATGCACATGTAACATGTATAATGACATAATGAATAAAGCATGTACATGATATTCAGGCATACATTCATATTCATAGGCATACTCACATATACGTTTTAATAATCACATCTCAACAGATTTGATACTAACCTGTTTATCGACATACCCTTTAAGGGTATCCGTTCCACATTGTCACTGCACTTATTAGCACATATTTAACACATACACATATCGCATGCATATCATATACCTGGAAAACGATGGGTTAATCACACACCTGATTACTAGCAGCGTTACGCCCTCAATCCCGATACTATCACTAAGCGACACTACGGCTATCTGCCTACTTTACTGTTCGGATGCTGGCCCACACCCCGGCGGCCAATATCGCACTGCAGAGACTGCTCTCCTTTTAAACTTGGGGATAGGGGCTACCCCTTTACCTTCTTGACTAACACTTGCGTCCATCGTAGAACACTTATTCAGAAACATTAGGTCAATCGATAACATCATAATCCAAATAATACGAATCTTAACTATACTTACCAAAGATAATGAATCTGAATCCCGAAACTTGTCCTACTGCTGTCGATTTGCCTTGAGGAATCGAATCCCGGAAGCCTCCATTTTCCTTTGCCAACAAGCCCCAAAATCCTTCAAGTTATCGTTGTCTTGTTGAGATCCTTAGAAGAATCAAAACCCGAAATACTCCTTGGTGTCGGCTATACACACAAAAGTTACACTCCTAAGACCCTACACATATTTGGCCAACCTTACCAAAGCCTAAACTCAAACTTTCGGCACACTTAAGGAGAGTGAGTCAAAACCGAATGTTAAGGGGGAGTTCACTTACCACGAGATTCGGCTATGCTCCCAAGAAGAAAAGAAAATTCAAGGAAGCACTTTCGGCCATGCTTCCTTCCCCATCAAGATAATTTCCATCATCAATTACCATAAAATTGTTTATTCATTCTCCCATCACCATTGGAAAATAAAACAAATCATTGTTTATTAAGCTTGCCCATCACTTACTCTCTTCTTTCAACAAATAAGATAAATAAATAAAATAAATAAAAATAAAATAATTCCCATACTTTCCAGCAGCTTTTGGAAGCAACCCAACATGCTTTCTTCAGCCCCTAGGTGCCATGCCCATGCGCAGACCACCCTCACGCGAGCAAAAGAAAAAAAAACCCCAATGCTGCCCCTGGGTCTCGAACCCGAGGCCTGCAGAAGGCACCCCAAGTCTCCAGCCACTCGGCCACTGCTCATTTCATGACATAAACGCATCACAATTTTCTTTTAAGCGCTTCTTTGCTAGCTCCCTTTGCTTTAACGCCAGGAGCCAAAAATAAATCATCCATGCGCCTCCATCAGGACTCGAACGCGAGACCTCATTGCCGCAGCCCCATATAGCGCCCTTAGCCACTCGGCCAAGGCGTCTTTCGTGTCATAAACTCGCCACAAGTTTACTTAAAGCCTCTTTATCTTTAATGCCATCTTGCAAAAATAAAACACGCTAATGCCGCGCCCCAGACTCGAACTCCAGACCTGTTATGGCGTTATTTCCAGGCCTTAAGTGACGCATGGAAGCCACTTTACCAAGGCCTGTTGTATGCCAAACACGCCAGAAAATTTCCTTTAAGGCCTCTTCAGCCTAATTTCTTCTTTTTAACCTAAAATTCCAAAAATTTTCCAAAGCTTCCCTTTTTGTCCTAGAGTTTTAAGAACCCCTAAAACACATCCAAACCACTCTTAAAGCCTACCAACTCATAAATTATGCACGAACGCATAACCCCTAATCTAGGATGTTATATACGAGACCCGAAACATACATATAGAGTGGTTCGAGACTGAACCGAAAGCTTACGAACACTTAGAAAATTTTTGCTCAAAATAGGGCCACACGCCCGTGTGGAAAGGAACACGCCCATGTGGGCAAGCCGTGTGGTCACACACGCCCATGTCCCTATTCCGTGTAGATTTTATTTTTCATTTCAAACCTACATAGGTT
This sequence comes from Gossypium australe, assembly GCA_005393395.2. Taxonomy (NCBI): domain Eukaryota; kingdom Viridiplantae; phylum Streptophyta; class Magnoliopsida; order Malvales; family Malvaceae; genus Gossypium; species Gossypium australe. The sequence continues at coordinate 52,636,090 of CM016617.1, forward strand.
TTCACACGGCCTGGCACACGCTCGTGTCTATGGCCCCTGTCCCTCACATGGCCATGACACGCCCGTGTCTTTAGCCCGTGTGTGAAAACCTTGACATTTTGTTTATGACATCAGTAGACATTTAGGGTCACATGGCTGAGTCACACGCCCGTGTGCTAGGCCATGTGGCGAATTTAATTCTCGCAAATAATGTGCTGAGGCCGTGTCCTTCACACGTTTGAGACACACGGCCATGCCTCTGCTCGTGTGTTTACTACTAGGCATTATGTTTTGCTAAATTTGGATGCAGGGGACACACAGCCTATCAACATGCCCACGGGGCTGACTGTGTGTCACACACGGCCTAGACACACGCCCGTGTGTCTACCCGTGTGGACAAATATAAGGCTATTTACCAAGCCATTTGCCACTCTAAAAAGCAACCACACTTATACCATTTCCAGCAACACATAGCATAACAATAATGCACCTCTAATATCCACAATCAAGACATATCCAGCAACACATAGCATAACAATAATGCACCTCTAATATCCACAATCAAGACATCCACACCTTAATTTCACACTGCGTTCATCATGCATATACTTCACACATTACTCATTCAATTGCGCAAGCTTGCACTTCATTAATTTCATCATCATTGAATAGATATAACTTAACTAGTATTGGCCAATTCCAATGGCCATTTACAAAATGAAGTAAGTAACATTAATAGCCAACACATTGGCTAACCAATATGACATATAACAAAATGACCAAGTTCCTATACATGCCATACCCAAAATAATCAAACTTTACCATACCCAAAATAATAGCTTGATAGTGTGAATCGAGCTCCAACACCCTTCAATCTCTGAGCTAGCTTGGCGGTACTACGAGAAAAGGGAAAAGAGAGAGAGTAAGCATAAAGCTTAGTAAGTTTGCATGTAATAGATAACAACATAAAATCTTGTAATAACATCCACATATTACATTATGAATTAACACAAAATGCTTAAGCAACATTGACATGGCTTACTCATGCTCACTCTTACCAACCACATATCACATACCGGACTCATTTCTCGTGCTTGTTCACTCCATAACTTTAGCCTTTTTTCCATCTTTAACATAAACTTTAATTCTTTACCCCGTTGAACCACTTGGATTGTAACACCCCTATCCCGTGTCCAACGCCAGATTAGGTTTAGGAGCGTTATCAGACAATTCAGAAAGCATTTACAGAAATTTCGTACAATCAATCATCATTCTCAAACACAACCATATTGTCCCTTGAATGAGTCATCGAGACCTCAAGCATGCTTATAAACTGAACCGAGACTCAACCGGATCACATACAATTTCATAAAAAAATTAAAAACTTTTCTAAGATTCAGGGGAGACACGCCCGTGGACGGAGACCGTGTGCCCTCCACGGCTGATAGACACCCCCGTGTGTCTTTCCCGTGGTGATATACTGAATTGATCCCCACGACCACCAAGCACGCCCGTGTGCCATGGCCGTGGCTAGCTACTGACTTAATGCCCATGGCCAGATGACACGCCCGTGTTAAAGCCGTGTACTAATAAACTAAATCCTGCTATTTATCCCCGGTCTCTAGGCACGCCCGTGTGACATTATAGGCCATTTTCAAGGCCAATATGCCACTCTATAAAGTCATACCTACAAGCATTACATACCAAAACATTATTACGCATATAAGGCAACCAAAACATACAAATTGTTCATTTCATCTATACATTCAATACCAAATCCATTCATGTCAATTTACAAACTAACATCTACATCATCTCAAGCATAATTCATCCACTTGCTTAACCGAAATTTAGCCATTTCATATGCATCATAGCATATCAAAAATTTGCATCATATAACTCATTTATTCAAACTTATCAACAGCCTAAAACTTGCCAAAACACATGGCCAAGTTCACTTCATAAACATATACACATATCTAACCTATACATGCCATATTTAGCTATATACATTTTCAAAAAGGTTACCAAAAAGAGTTTAATAGTGTGATGTTAATCCTTGACGGTCCCGAGCCTTCAGTAGCTTTGACGACCTATAAAACAGAGAAAATGCACACAAAGTAAGCTTTCCAAAAGCTTAGTAAGTCATATACAAATAAACTAGGTATAGAAGGCATATATATGCAAATAAATACATTAGTACATATCAATCACTTATCAAATTATCACATGTATGCTTTGATTCAATACTTCTGACCACATTTGCCAATTTCACAAATTCCATAATCATATAAGCACATAATTCATCTAGCCAAAACATTTTTTTATCATATCATTAATTCCATATGCATATCATCATAGTAAGATCACTTAGATGCTTACCTTATATATATAAATAGTGATAATGAACGTACCTGTATCGGATTTAATATCACATAATCGTTGATAGCTCAGATTTGTAATTCGTATCACGGACTTGCCCGTTGAACCAATAGGAAACTAGTAGGATACTCAGAAAGCTTGAAATAGTTGTACAATGCCAACGTCCCAGACGAGGTCTTACATGCACTCAGATATCAGTGCCACTGTCCCAGACAGGGTCTTACACGAATCAATACGATGCCGATGTCCCAGACATGGTCTTACACGTAAAAGCCATATTGATGCCAACGTCCCAAACGTGGTCTTATTCATAAAGCTTATAACGATGCCAACGTCCCAGACGTGGTCTTACACGAGTCTTAGATCAATGCCAACGTCCCAAACGTGGTCTTACACGAGTCTTAAATCAATGCCAATGTCCCAGACGTGGTCTTACATGATAAACAGAACAGATACCTATGACATGACATAGCTAATCCTATTTATTCCTAGGTTCATACGGGACTTTTCGGACTTAGTCACTATATCAGACTTATATCGGAATTCATTTGCATAGCTTCTTATAAATATCCATACACACATATTTTGGGCTATTTACAATTTAGCACTCACATTTGCACATTTTATCAATTTAGTCCATTTTTCACAAAACATCAAATTCACAAAATCCACACATACCCATGCTTGGCCGAATATATATATACATCACATACAAGCCCACATTTTTCATCAGATTCACAAATTAGCCCTCCAAAATAATATTTTCACAATTTAGCCATATTTAGCTAAATTCATCAAAACTTCAAGAGCAAAGTATGTTCATCTAACTCATATCTTTTATTTAACACCAAAAATAATCAAAAAGCTTGGCATATCATCAATGGCATCTCATACAAACATCATCAATTCACAAAATCAAGACATGGTTTTGTAGCTCTCAACACAACGATTACAAAAACGTAGAAATTATCAAAAACGGATCAAAAACTAACCTTAAAATCAAGCTTCAAACCAACCGAACCCTTAAGCTTTTATTCTTTCTTTTTCTTTAAAACATTCGGCCAAAATGGTTATAAGAACCAAGTCACTTTCATTTGTTTTCTTTTTATTAATATAATAATATAACTTATAAATTAATATACTAATTTAACATATAAAATAAACTTATGAAAATATATAATATAGATAAGACCACATTTAATGCCATCCACTACTTATAATAATGGCTTAATTGCCATTTAAATCCTTTAGCTTTACAAAGCCACAACACTTTGGTACTTTAGCAAATAGCAAGCAACTTTCACATTTCATTCAATTTAATCCTTTTGTCAATTTAACCACACAGACAATGAAATTAACTTACGAAAATTTAACACATGCTTAAACACTCATCAATGACGCAAAAAATAATATTAAAATAATATTCAGACTCGGATTTGTGGTCCCGAAACTACTGTTCCGACTAGGGTACCAACCAGACTGTTACAATTCTCCCCCCTTAGGGATTTTCGTCCCCGAAAATCTTACCATCAAACAAATTCAAATATTGTTGTCTCATGGAATCCTCAGGCTCTCAATACCCTCTTCAATTCCGTGCCGATTCCACAATACTTTCACTAACGAAAGTCTCTTGTTTCTCAACTCTTTCACTTTATGAGCTAGGATACGTATCGGTTCCTCTTCATATGTTATATCAGATCAGATTTCAATTTCAGATGGAGCAATCACATGCGACGGATCGGATCGATATCTACGAAGCATCGAGACATGAAATACGTTGTGTATCTTTTCTAGCTCAGAGGGAACTTTAATCTATAAGCAACAGGCCCAACACGTTCAATGATCTCGTACGGTCCGATGAACCTCGGACTTAATTTGCTTTTGCGTCCAAATCGGAGTACTTTCTTCCATGGAGATGCTTTCAAAAATACTCTGTCGCCGATTTCAAATTCTATGTCTTTTCGTTTCAAGTCCGCATAAGACTTTTGACGATCAGATGCTGCTTTCAAACAATCTCGGATCAGTTTCACTTTTTGTTCTGTATCATTTATCAAATCAACCCCATGTAACTTATTTCACTGAGTTCAGTCCAATATAGAGGTGTACGATATTTACGTCCGTACAAAGCTTCATATGGTGCCATTTTAATGCTCATCTGAAAACTATTATTATACGCAAATTCAATTAATGGTAGATATTGTTCCCACGAACCATTAAACTCAAGTACACAGCATCTTAACATATCTTCAAAAATCTGAATAATTTGCTCGGATTGACCATCTGTCTGCAGATGAAAAGCTGTACTGAAGTGTAATTTTGTGCCCAAAGCTTCTTGTAATTTCTTCCAGAATCGTGATGTAAATCTCGGATCTCTATCTAACACAATGGATAGTGGTACTCCATGCAATTTCACAATCTCAGCAATATAAATCTCGGCTAATCTTTCCAATGAGAAATCAGATCTTACTGGAATAAAGTGGGCAGATTTCGTTAATCGGTCAACTACGACCCAAATCGCATCTTTCTTTCTTGGAGTCAGAGGTAGTCCAGAAACAAAATCCATTGTTACTCTATCCCATTTTCATTCAAGAATCAGAATCGACTGTAGTAATCCAGACGGAACTTGATGTTCTGCTTTCACTTGTTGGCAGACTAAACATTTTGAAACAAAGTTAGAAATGTCCCGTTTCATACCAAACCACCAGTAATGTTGTTTTAAATCATGATACATTTTAGTGCTTCCCAGATGAACAGATAAACGACTATTATGTGCTTCATTCAAAATTAGATGAATCAACTCCAGATTTCTCGGAACACAAATACGATCTCGATATTTCAAACAACCATCCACGATTTGAAATTCAGATTTAGAATTTACTTCACACTGAGCTCGTTTCACTAGCAATTCATTATCAATCTTCTGAGCCTCACTTATCTGCTGTAAGAACAACGATTTTGCTTTTAATTTCGCAATCACAGAACTATCATCAGACAAGTCTAATTGAGCATTCAAAGCATGTAGTGCAAACAATGACTTTCTACTCAATGCATCAGCAACAACGTTTGCTTTACCCGGATGATAATCTATCATAAGCTCGTAATCTTTCAACAACTCAAGCCATCTTCTCTGACGCAGGTTCAAATCTTTTTGAGTCATCAGGTATTTCAAACTTTTATGATCTGAAAATATGTGACATTTCTCACCGTACAAATAATTTGCCAAATCTTAAATGCAAACACAATCGCAGCTAATTCAAGATCATGAGTCGGACAATTCTTTTCATGAGGCTTCAACTGTCTTGAAGCATAAGCTACAACTTTTCTTTCCAGCATCAAAACACATCCTAATCCTTTTAACGAAGCATCACTGTACACAACAAATTCTTTACCCGATTCTGGCTAAACTAACACTGGAGCTTCTGTTAGCAGAGTTTTCAACTGATCAAAACTCTTCTAACATTTATCTGACCATTCAAATCTGACATCTTTCTGAAGTAATCTAGTCAACGGAGTAGCTATCGCTGAAAATCCTTTTACAAATCTACAGTAATAACCAGCAAGTCCCAGAAAACTATGGACTTCAGACACATTTATCTGAGGTTTCCAATTCAGAATAGCAGATATTTTACTCGGATCCACTCGGATTCCGGAAGCTGACACAATATGCCCCAGAAAACTAACCTCGTGTAACCAGAATTCACATTTACTGAGTTTCGCGTACAATTTCTTTTCTCTCAAAGTTTGTAACACAATTCTCAAATGTTCTACATGCTCATTTTCATCACGTGAATAAATCAAGATGTCATCTATAAACACCACAACAAATTTATCTAGGTACGGTCTGAAAATTCTGTTCATCAGATCCATAAAGACAGCAGGAGCATTGGTTAATCCAAATGGCATAACTAAAAATTCATAATGCTCGTACCTCATTCTGAAAGCAGTCTTTGGAATGTCTGAATCTTTAACTCTCAACTGATAATATCCTGTTCCCAGGTCAATCTTAGAAAACATAGTAGCTCCTTTTAACTTATCAAATAAGTCATCAATCCTGGGCAACGTATATTTATTCTTTATTGTCACCTTATTCAACTGACGATAATCAATGCACATTCTCATCGTGCCATCTTTCTTTTTCACAAACAGAACAGGAGCTCCCCAAGGCAAAAAGCTCGGTCTAGCAAACCCTCTATCAATCAATTCTTGCAACTGTGACTTTAATTCTTTCAACTCAGTGGGTGCCATTCTATATGGAGCTATCGAAATCGGTGTAGTACCAAGCAACAATTGTATACTGAACTCGACTTCACGAATCGGAGGTAAACCCGGTAGCTCTTCAAGAAACACATCAATAAACTCACAAACAATAGGCACTGATTCAACTTTCTTCTCAAATACTTTCGAATCAATCACGTAGGCAAAATATGCCTCGTAACCCTTTTTCACATAACTCTGAGCTTTCAAAACAAATATTAAAGCAGGCAATCCATTCAAATCATCAGACTCAATTCGTACGATCTTATCGTTCGGACATCTCAAATCTATAGTCTTTCTTTTGCAGTTCACAACAGCATAATACATAAACAACCAATCCTTTCCCAAAATAATATCAAATTCATCAAATGGTAAAAACATCAAATCAGCAGGGAAACAGATATCTCGAAACATTAAAGGACAGTTCTTGTATACTTTGTCAACCAGAATGCTTTTACCTAAGGGGTTCGATACTTTTATAGCAAACTCAGTAGACTCTACAGGTAAAGTCTTGTTGAATACTAAATTCATGCATATATATGAATGCGTAGAACCAGGGTCTATCAAAGCAACCACAGAAGTATCATGAAGAGTAAATGTACAGGTTATGACATCAGGTGATGAGGCTTCCTCTCGAGCTCGAATAACATACGCTCTGACTGGCACTCTGGCTTCAGATCAGACGATATTGTCTCTCGTATTCCCCAAACTACCACTGACGTTTCTCACATTCTTTGAAGGTCTACCTCTCACAGGTGCATTATCAGATCTCGGATTCTGAATAGTCTCTGGCTCTACAGACTCAGGGCAGTCACGGATAAAATGATCAAGTGATCCACATCTGAAGCAAGCTCTATCATGAAGTCTACAACTTCCCGGATGCCTTTTTCCATAATGTTTACATTCAGGTCTCTCGGATCGAACGTTACCAACACTGGCTACTGAAGTTGCTGGAGTTTTGGAACTTATTTGCGATCTAGCTCTATTTCTGTTCAAATATCCCACATTATCTCTGGAACGAATTTGATCATCTCTAAATTTCTTCGAAGCAGTCTAAAATGATTTACTCTGAAATCTCTTTCTCATATCTCGGGCTTCAGACTTAGCTTTTCTTTTATCTTTCCCGAGTGCCTCAACTTTACACGCTCGATCAACGAGTACAACAAACTCTTTTATTTCTAAAATCCCGACTAGCAGACGAATGTCTTCATTAAAACAATCTTCGAACCTTTTCCACATTATAGCTTCAGATGATACGCATTCTCGAGCGTATTGACTCAGTCTCACAAATTCTCGTTCATATTCTGAAACAGTCATTCGGCCTTGTTTAAGTTCTAGAAATTCTTTCTGTTTCTGATCAACAAATCTCTCACTGATATATTTCTTCCGTAATTCACTCTGAAAGAAATCCCATCTGACTCGTTCTCTCGGAACAACAGAAATCAAAGTTTTCCACCATTGATAAGCTGCATCTTGGAGTAATGATACTACACATTTTATACATTCTTTCGGAGTTAGAGACATTTCATCAAATACCCGGATAGTATTTTCAATCCAGAATTCGGCTTTTTCAGCATCGTCATCTTTAGTAGCTTGGAATTCTTCAGCCCCATATTTACGAATTTTGTCAACATGAGACTTATTCAACAGATTCGGCTTTTTCAGCATCGTCATCTTTAGTAGCTTGGAATTCTTCAGCCCCATATTTACGAATCTTGTCAACTGGTGGCACAACTGTAGTCTGAGGGGGATTACCCGGAGGCGGGGGTTGTGAAACAGTCGGGTTATTTCTGACGAATTGAGTGAACCACTCACTCATCATTTGGAAGAAAGTTTGTTTAGCTTCTCCCTCTTGACCGCTAATAATCGGTCTCGAATCAGAAGGCGCTGTTCCTTGTGCAGGATCAGGCGTATTACTTTCTATGTCATCAGCTACGGCTCTTTCGGGATCCATTACTATACGAAAATCACAGTTTATACGTCAGGATTCATCACACTATCACAATTCAGATATATGGCATGTATAGCTAGACTCTGACACTCTACGTTAGTCTGAGAATCGACTAAACCGTAGCTCTGATACCAACTAAATGTAACACCCCTATCCCGTGTCCTACGCTAGATTAGGTTTAGGAGCTTTACCAGACAATTCAGAAAGCATTTACAGAAATTTCGTACAATCAATCATCATTATCAAACACAATCATATTGTCCCTTGAATGAGTCATTGAGACTCCAGGCATGCTTATAAACTGAATCGAGACTCAACCGGATCACATACAATTTCATAAAAAAATTAAAAACATTTCTAAGATTTAGGGGAGACACGCCTGTGGACGGAGATCGTGTGCCCTCCACGGTTGATAGACACCCCCGTTTGTCTTTCCCGTGGTATATACTAACTTAATCCCCACGGCTACCAAGCACGCCCGTGTGCCATGGCCGTGGCTAGCTACTGACTTAATGCCCACGGCCAGATGACACGCTCGTGTCAAAGCCGTGTATAAATAAACTAAATCCTGCTATTTACCCCCGGTCTCTAGGCACGCCCGTGTGACATTATAGGCCATTTTCAAGGCCAATATGCCACTCTATAAAGTCATACCTACAAGCGTTACATACCAAAACATTATTATGCATCTAAGGCAACCAAAACATACAAATTGTTCATTTCATCTATACATTCAATACCAAATCCATTCATGTCAATTTACAAACTAACACCGACATCATCTCAAGCATAATTCATCCACTTGCTTAACTGAAATTTAGCCATTTCATATGCATCATAAGCATATCAAAAATTTGCATCATACAACTCATTTATTCAAACTTATCAACAACCCAAAACTTGCCAAAACACATGGCCAAGTTCACTTCATAAACATATACATATATCTAACCTATACATGTCATATTTAGCTATATACATTTTCAAAAAGGTTACCAAAAAGAGTTTAATAGTGTGATGTTAATCCTTGACGGTCCCGAGCCTTCAGTAGCTTTGACGACCTATAAAACAGAGAAAATGCACACAAAGTAAGCTTTCCAAAAGCTTAGTAAGTCATATACAAATAAACTAGGTATAGAAGGCATATATGCAAATAAATACATTAGTACATATCAATCACTTATCAAATTATCACATGTATGCTTTGATTCAATACTTTTGACCATATTTGCCAATTTCACAAATTCCATAATCATATAAGCACATAATTCATCTAGCCAAAACATTTTTTTTATCATATCATTAATTCCATATGCATATCATCATAGTAAGATCACTTAGATGCTTACCTTATATACACAAATAGTGTATAATCAACGTACTTGTATCGAATTTAATATCACATAATCGTTCATAGCTCAGATTTGTAATTCGTATCACGGACTTGCTCGTTGAACCAATAGGAAACTAGTAAGAACTCAGAAAGCTCGGAATAGTTGTACAATGCCAACGTCCCAAATGAGGTCTTACATGCACTCGGATATCAGTGCCACTGTCCCAGACAGGGTCTTACACGAATCAATACGATGCCGATGTCCCAGACATGGTCTTACACGTAAAAGTCATATTGATGCCAACGTCCCAGATGTGGTCTTACACGAGTCTTAAATCAATTCCAACATCCTAGACGTGGTCTTACACGATAAATAGAACAGATACCTATGTCATGACATAGCTAATCCTATTTATTCCTAGGTTCATACGGGACTTTTCAGACTTAGTCACTATATCGGACTTATATCGGAATTCATTTGCATAGCTTCTTAGAAATATCCATATTCAATAATAGTCATAAAAACAAATATAATATCATACAAAAACGTTTATTTGCATAGTGACTTACCTCGGATTCGGTTTATCGAAATGAAAATGGCTACTCGTTTACTTTCGCTTTCCCGCGTTCTAAATCCGTTTTCTTCGGTTCTTGATCTAAACATATTCAGAATTTAACCCTTTTAATCACTATTTCATTCAATTCAATCCATACACACATATTTTGGGCTATTTACAATTTAGCCCTCACATTTGCACATTTTATCAATTTAGTCCATTTTTCACAAAACATCAAATTCACAAAATCCACACTACCCATGCTTGGCCGAATATATATACATCACATACAAGCCCACATTTTTCATCAGATTCACAAATTAGCCCTCCAAAATAATATTTTCACAATTTAGCCATATTTAGCTAAATTCATCAAAACTTCAAGAGCAAAGTATGTTCATCTAACTCATATCTTTTATTTAACACCAAAAATCATCAAAAAGCTTGACATATCTTCAATGGCATCTCATACAAACATCATCAATTCACAAAATCAAGACATGGGTTTTGTAGCTCTCAAAACAACGTTTACAAAAACGTAGAAATTATCAAAAACGGATAAAAAACTAACCTTAAAATCAAGCTTGAAACCAACCGAACCCTTAAGCTCTTATTCTTTCTTTTTCTTTAAAACATTCGGGCAAAATGGTGATAAGAACCAAGTCACTTTCATTTGTTTTCTTTTTATTAATATAATAATATAACTTATAAATTAATATACTAATTTAACATATAAAATAAACTTATGAAAATATATAATATAGATAAGACCACATTTAATACCGTCCACTACTTATAATAATGGCTTAATTGCCATTTAAAGCCTTTAGCTTTACAAAGCCACAACACTTTGGTACTTTAGCAAATAGTAATCAACTTTCACATTTCATTCAATTTAATCCTTTTGTCAATTTAACCACACAGACAATCAAATTAACTTACGGAAATTTAAAACATGCTTAAACACTCATCAATGACACAGAAAATAGTATTAAAATAATACTCAGACTCGGATTCGTGGTCCCAAAACCACTGTTCCGACTAGGGTACCAACCGGACTGTTACATGGAATATCGAAAGATACTCGAAAATTGTCATACACGTAGTAAGATGCCAATGCCATATCCCAGATATGGTCTTACATGGGATCAATATTGATGCCGATGCCATATCCCAGATATGGTCTTATACGGGATCTCATATCGGTGTCGACGCCATATCCAAGATATGGACTTACACGAGTTCGTATGTTGATGACATGTCCCAGACATGGTCTTACATGATTTCATACCGAAGCTAGGTCCCAGACGTGGTCTTACACGAAATGTAACGTCCCGAATTAGGGCCTAGTCGGAACAGTGGTTTCGAGATCACAAATCCGACGAGGAAAATTTGATTTTTATTATATTTTTATGGTCTACAATTTCACGGAAATATTTTGTGAAAATTTCGTTCGAAAATTTCGACGTTTGGGCACTCAATTTAGTTAAAAGGACTAAATTGTAAAAAGTGCAAAAGTTGAGTTCTATATATATTAAAGGTGTCAAATTGCTATGAGTTTTAAATTGGAGGTCCTTAAAAGGTAATTAGACCATTGGATAACTTGATGGACAAAAAATGGGTATGAATAGGACAAAATTGAAAGAAAAGCCTTAAGGGTATTTTAGTCATTTAGTGTTTTAATGAATAAAAAAAGACAAAATACAAGAAAAAAATCTGCTCATCTTCTTCAAGTTGCTGCCAAAAATTTCATGACTCCATGGCTAAGGGTTTCAAGCTTTTCAAGCTTCATAGTAAGTGTTTCTAAACCCCGTTTTTAATGTTCATCGATTTTTTGAAATCCCGGTAACTTTGTTTAGCTATTTCTACCATTATTTTGAGCTAGAGTTTAATTTTAAAAATTGACCCATGTTGAATAATTATATATAATATATTTTGATGAATTTTGGTAGATTATGCATTTTTATGAGTAGAGGAACGATTTTTACTAAGTGATTTTCGGTGAAAACGAGTAAAACAAGTTAATTGGTAAAAGTTGTTATTGTTCATAATAATGTGTTATAGTAAGAATTTGAAGTTGCTATAGAAGGGGAAAATGTTCAGCATGTCATAAAACATAAGAAAAAGAATAAAGTTTAATTTTCGAGCCTAGAGGCAAAATCATAATTATGCAAAAGTTTAGGGGCAAAATTGTAATTTTTCCAAAGTTTGAGTTAGGGACTGTTTTGAGTAGTACATTAATTAAATAAGTGAAATGTGATGTTTTAGACCCCGAAAAAAATGAGACTTGGACTTAGGACTGGAGGAAAATCGAAAATAGGGAAAGTTGGTAAAATGGTCGTTTCGGCATTCGAGGTAAGTTGGTGTGTTAATAATAATGCAATAATGTTGTAATTTATATTTGAAAGCTAAATTATTGAATTAATTGAATTATGTTGAATTAAATGTTTAATGTGCCAAGTTTATAAATTGATTTAAAATATTCTATGGTACATGGAAGTGCATTGAAATATTGTACTTAAATGTGACTTCTATGATTGCGAATATAATGAGTAATTGTGAATTAGTGTTATCATGAGACAAGTGATTAAGTGAATATTGACTAAGTGTTATCAAGTGTGAAAAAAAATGCCGATTGAACCTTAGGAAACGATTAGGATACAAGTGACATGTCACTAGGAATTTCAGTGTTTTCAGTGTGAAAGTGTTCCCCAGGTGCTGGTTCATTGTGTTATATCAGTGGCTGGGTGATCTTGCATGTGTTGCAGACACCTGACAGCTTGTGTGAGCAGCACTGTATATTAACCTTGAACTAACAGCTTGTGTGAGCAGGCCCGAGGGTAACCCCAGTGTTGCAGTGGTAGCTTCGGCTACATTACAGTGGTAGCTTCGGCTACATTACACTAATAGCTTTGGCTATATTACAGTGTGACACTCTGTTCCTTATTCCGCATATCCTTTATGGTTCAACGGGTATTGAATTGGTATAATGAAAAGTGTTTGAATGTGAAAAGGATTTAATCATGTGATAATAATGTGAAAGTGAACATTGTGTTTGATGTATTTATATGAGTAAGTGTGAGTATGAAATTGTTTGTATAAGTGAAGTGCAGGTACATTGTGTTTGATGTATTTATATGAGTAAGTGTGAATATGAAATTGTTTGTATAAGTGAAGTGCAGGTATGAAACTAAGTAGAGAATCGTATGAATAAGTAGTACAGGTATGTATACAAAATTGTTATTGTATGATTTATATGTTGAATAAAATGCTTAGATTATGATGCACTAATAGTAAGGATGCAAATGAGTGAGATGTGCATATGATCAAGTGATAGTTATGTGCCAAGTTATATGTTGTTTTAGTGCATATGTGTAAAAAATGAAAGTAAATACATGGAAATCATGAAAAAGTGAAATTTGCATTAAAACAGTACCGGACAACTGCAATTGTGTACTTTTGAAAAATCATCGAAAATAGTGGAAATTGAATTATAAAGTGAAGGAGATATGAATTGAAAGCTCATTGAGTCTATTTTCATATAAAAGAAATAAAGTAAGAAAAAGAAGTGGAAATTATAATATATTTAAATTTTAGTGAGACTGGTTCTGAATGACTTCATGATCCCCTGTTCTGTCTTAGAAAAATTATTAAAACTTGTACAAAAATAATCATGGAGCATAGTTTATATTCTTAGAATTCTCAATGAGTCTATTTTATATTGGAATAAATGAGATTATTTGAATTCTGTACAATGAGATAAATGAGTTTTTGTAAAGATAGGTCAGAACCATCGAACAGTGAAATAAGGGAAACTTTATGAATAATCTGGTATTGATTGGCCAAACCAAAGATTCTGTAAATTTTACGGCAAGAAGTTATATGGGTCTAACTTCAGGAAAAATTTACGGAACTTAATTTCGAGTTCTGTAGCTTATGAAATAATTAAATTAGTGACTATGACTCAGAAAAACAGCCTAAGTTGAACTTAAGAAAAAGGTGAAAATATGTGAATATTGATTCTATTTCCTTGAGCATATTTATTGAGAAATGGGTTAATATTGTTAATTAAATTGCTTATTATTATTAATATGCCAACTTACTAAGCTATAAAGCTTACACCATTTTCCCATTTCTCTTAGTGTTGTCAGGTTGGCTCGGGGTTGGAGATAGTTGGAGGTATCATCACACTATCAATTTGTCAAGTTGGAATCACGTCAATTCCTAATTATTTTCAATTGAATGGCATGTATAGAGATTTAGTTATTGGTTGTATGTATTATTATGAGTTTGCCAAATGTTTAGGCTTATACTGCTTCGTTGAATAGAGCCATGAGATGTGGCTCATAATGTCTATAGGTAAGTAAACTTATTTCATGCATGCATGGAGAAATGTCTTGATGTGGCTAAGTTAGAGTTAGCTAAAAGTATAACAAAGATCGATATATTGTATATTAGTACAAAGAGTTAAGAACACAAAATGTTTGAAAAATAGCCTAATGTATGCCACACGGGCTAGAGACACGTTCGTGTGTCTCAGCCGTGGGGTAGGACACGGCCACCGTACAGGCGTGTGGTTTGGCCGTGGTGCATAAACAGAATGCTAGTGAATTACACACGGGGTCCAGACATGGGTGTGTGAGGACCATACGGTCTACTCACATGGCCGTGTCATATGTCACACAGGCATGTAACCCTGTTTTGGTAAAAATTTTCTAAATGCCCGAAAAGTTCCGGTTTGGTCCCGAACCAACTTTAATGATTGTTTTGGGCCTTGTAAGCCCATAATAGGGACATAAAGCGTGACTATGAATGATTTTAATGTATAATTGGAATGTATGTATCGGAGAAGTGTATAAGTGATTAAATAGATGACAAGGTTAAATGCACGTGTTTGAAAAGTTTTAATTTTGGGCGAAATTTGGTAACCCGGTTTTGTATGATTGTGAATATTTAAGTTCGGTAACGCCTCGAACCCTATCCCGGTGTTGGATACGGGTAAGGGGTGTTACATGAAATCACTATTCAATGTCGATGCCATATCCCAGATATGGTCTTACACGGGATCTCAATTCGGTGCCGAGGCCATATCCTAGATACGGTCTTATATGGGACCTTATTAATCTAATGCCGTGACAAGGGTATCCTTTCTATTCCTAAGGTTCAACTGGGACTTCGATATAGTAAAACTTTATCATTTTTTTCATCTAGACCTCATTAACCGATTTCATAAAAAAGAATATACATTTCATGTAACATCAAACATAATGTTGATTTATTACACACAAACTTACCTCGGTACCAAAATATAGATAGTTGTTCAATTTAATCCACCACCTTGCTCTTTCCTCGATTTAGGTCCAGACTTCATGTTTCTTGATCTATAGTGACAAATTTCACTTACTTAATTATCAGATTGACTAAAACAGCCCATGAATCATGCTTTGGCAAAACTTATAATTTTTCCTCTAAACTTTCACATATTTGCAAAATGGTCCCTAGGCTCGTATGATGAAATGTAATCATTTTCTTGGTTACCCAAGTCTAGCCAGACCTATCTTAAGCTTATAATAGCTCACATTTTCCTTCAAAACCAATTTTTACTACGCATTTTATCACTTTTACAAATAAGTCATTTTTAGGTGTTTCAATGAAAAATCACTTAGAGAAAGATGTTCATCACACATCAAACTTCCATATTCCTCCATCAAACATCAAAATATATGCATGTCGTACATGGGTAAGTTTTTGAACATGAACTCTAGCTTAAAATATGGCTAGAAATAGCTAAATCGAGCTACGAAGGTCTCAAAAATGTAAAGAACATTAAAAACGGGGCTAGGATGCACTTACTTTGAGCTTGAAAATGAACAAAACCCTAGCTATGACTTCTCTTCAATTTTTGACACTTAGGGAAGAAGATGGACACCAATTTTGACTTCTTTTTCCCTTTTTATTAACTTATTAACTAAATGACCAAGATGCCCTTAAGGCCCTTCCTTGAGATTTTTCCCTTCCATGTCCATTTCCGTCCATCATGAGATATAATGGTCTAATTACTAAATAAGGACCTCTAATAAATTTTCTAATGCTATCTCATACTTAAAACTTCTAGAATCTCATATTTTTCAATTTTTGCAATTTAGTCCTAAAAGATAAATTGAT
The DNA here is from genome assembly GCA_005393395.2 of Gossypium australe. NCBI lineage: Eukaryota > Viridiplantae > Streptophyta > Magnoliopsida > Malvales > Malvaceae > Gossypium > Gossypium australe. Next base: position 52,652,711 of record CM016617.1, read on the forward strand.
CACTAAATCATAAAATTTCTTCATGAAATTTTCACACAACCATGCAAACATGTCATAGACCTCATAAGAACCATAAAACATATATTTCTACTTCGAATTTGTGGTCTCGAAACCACTATTCTGACTAGGCCCTAAATCGGGCTGTTACAGGCAAACTATTTTTGTTAATTGGTTTGTATCGTCTAGTAACACGTGAGATCTAGACCTAGTGAATTGGGTCAGGTTGAGGGTGTTATATATGCATTCAAGTAAAAGTAAATCATGTGTTTTCAACAATACATAATCATTTTGGAGTCTTATATGAGCTTATGAAAGCTCTTTTGTTAACCTAGGGTCCAATGAGGACCAAACTAAAAAGATTCAAAGTTCTAGGTTGATGTCGTGACTTGGGGGTTTCCTTTTCGCGACGTAACTCACTAACATAGGCTCGTCATGACTTCAAGTTTACAATGTTGCACTGTGACTCTTTGGTTGTTCATCGTCGTGAAGTTGGGAGTATGTTGTCGCGACGTGACTCATTGTTTCCAAAAGAATAAATTTGAAACAAGTTGAAAGGACCTGTAATAACATTTAACATGTCAATTATAACCAAATCTACAATGTACCAAATGCATTCAAACCAAATTATGCCAAAATGATACTTTGAAATAACATTAAGCTACCAAGATCTAAGTTCAACTATTTTCGATACAAAACCTATTAAAACCATATGAACATGCCATACACTATTCAAAAGAGAACTTTACAAACATTTTTGAGTTAGAGAATCATTTCTTGATGCTGGAACGAGTTAGAGAATCATTTCTTGATGCTGGAACTACTTTTCGAATTCCAAGGATCACCTATACCTACGCGCAGAGAAAGCAAATCGTACGCTAAGCAATAGGGCTCAATGGTACATTTACAATTCAAGGTATATGCAACATAACGTTAGTATTATGCTTCAAGCCAAAACATGCAAATTTACACTTAACATCTAGCCAATATATATGCTAGTTATCAAACTTTCAATCATTAATCAAAACACACAAAAAAGCTTATATCAAATACCAAAACAACATAATCAAGTTTTACCACATATATGTCTAACTCCAATTACATATCAATAGCTAACTATTCACTACATACTAATACAATATTAGCCTTGAATAAAATATTCATCCATGATTCTTACAACATATCATTAATATTATACTAATATTTTACTTTAACACACAATTCATTTATTTGCTATCATCTTATTCAACTCATTTTTGGAGTCTGACGACTCATTTGCATTTGTTTTGGCCCCTAGGGCTCAGCTTCATTTGATTTGCATACACAACTATACATTTCCAATATTCTTCCCATGTTGATACATGATTAATCCAAGAGCGTTGAATAATGTAACACTCCTAACCTATATCCGTCACCGGATTAGGTTTAAGAGGCATTACAGGACAAACGAAATCTTTTGCGAACATTTCATAATATAATTCAACCAATAGAACCGAAGTGTCCCTTAAATAGGTCAACGAGACCTCAAACATGCTTTAGAATAGGGCCGGGACTAAACTGAACACATATAGAAATTCTTAGAAATTTAAAATTTTTTCAAAGTTACAGAGGTCACACGCCCATGTGGGCAGGCCGTGTGCCTCCCACGGCCTCAGACACGCCCATGTGCCTCAGCCGTGTCAAAACAGGGCATACATACTGACTTGTCCACATGGCCGTGGACACGCCCGTGTGCCTCACCCGTGGTCGCTTCTGACTTGATCCACACGGCCAGTCACACGCCCGTGTGTCTTGCCCGTGGTCGATTCTAACTTTTTTTAAATTGCAACCTCGAAGGACACGATCGAGCCACACGCCCGTGTGCTCAACCGTGTGGGCAACTATAGGCCATTTTCATGGCCAAAATGCCACCTACACTTGGGTCATCCCTACAAACACATACAAGCATCATCCCATACACAATTGGCAACCAAAACAGATCAAATTGTGCATCATTTCTACTCAATTATGAGCCTAACAACCATACCAACTTAATAGTCATTTAAATCAATATAACCACAAGCACTTCAAAACATAATCCATCACAAATTTACCATCAATAATATGCTAGCTATACATCAATAAGCTTACCATTCATATGACCACTTCATTTGCTATCAAGCTATACCAAAACTAGCATCATAGGACATAACTAGTCATTCATAACGCAACCATATATCTAGCCATATCACATGGCCATGTACATATATCAAACATATCCCAGAACATCTAGCATATACATGCCATATTTAGCTATATACACATTCAAAAGTACCAAAGTAGAGTTTGATAGTGTGGTGAAGATCCTCGACGATTCCTGAGCCTTTTGTAGCTTTGGCGATCTGTAAAACAGAGTAAACACACACAAAGTAAGCTTTCAAAAGCTTAGTAAGCCATATACAAATAAACTTAACATAAAAGGCACATAATCACATTGATACAATGTCATTAATATTTCTCATTTGCAATTTCATAATATGTTCTTTGGCTCATTTGTTTATCCATAGAATGCCAACAAATCACATCTCAAAGCTTCACTTATGCTCATAACACATTCAAGCATATATCACATATTATCTCATCAACTCCATACATATATTCACTTTGATAAGTTCATAAATATACACTTACCTTTCATACACATACATAGTGTACCTTTCAGACTTACCTGACTCGTTTATACATTTCACGTAGTCTCTCATTTCTTGGATTTGCCCGTTGAAGCATTCGGAACTAAATAGGATACTCAGAGTACTCAAAATAATCGTACAATGCCAACGTCCCAGACATGGTCTTCCATGTACTCAAATATCAATGCCACTGTCCCAGACAGGGTCTTACACGAATCAAATACGATGCCAATGTCCCAGACATGGTCTTACACGTAAATCTCATATCGATGCCAACGTCCCAGATGTGGTCTTACACGAAATATCGAATCAATTCCAACGTCCCAAACGTGGTCTTACATGATCTCACATATCGAAAATCTATATCATGACATTTGTAATTCTATCTATTCCTAGGTTCGTACGGGGCTTCTCGGACTTTGTTATACTATCGATTCTTCCTTGTATTTCATGTACTCATCATCTCATATACATTCATCGGGATAAATTTTCATATGAACATACATATAACAATATAAATACATTTATTTGTATATAGACTTACCTCGGATTCGTATAAACGACCGGATTCGACTATTTAATTACTTTCGACTTTCCGTGATCTAAGTCCGTTTTCTTTGGTTCTTAATCTATACATATTCAAATTTAATCCATTTATTCACCAAATCATTCAACTCAATCCAAAAACACATATTTAGGACAATTTACAAATTGGCCCTCATATTTTCACATTTTGACATTTTAGTCCCTATTTCACAAAATCACAAAATACATAAAATTTCTATATACCCATGCTTAGCCGAATGTTCATGTAGTTCATACAAGTCCATACATTTCATTTATTACACAATTTAGTCCCTCAAAATATTATTTTTTCAATTAAGTCCAAATTACTCAAAATTATCAAAAATCCAAAGGCAAACTATGTTAATCTAACACATATATTTCATATTTCATCACAAAACTTCACAAAGCTCATGAATTCGTCCATGGTCATCATCAATTCACAAAATTTAGGCATGGGTTTTGTAAAGCACGAAGCAACGATTACAAAAACGTAAAAATTATCAAAAACCGAAGCAAAACATACCTTAATCTAGCCAAAATGTGTGCCAAATACAATGGAAGCTTAAACCCTTCTTCTTTTTCTTATTTTCGATGGTGGATGGACACAAATGATGATAAAAATGTTTTATTTTTATGTTTTAATTAACTTATCATCATATTTACTAATTTACACTTTATGAATTAATTATAAAACCATGTGACAGTAGTCCTTAACCGTCCATCCCTAATTACAATGGCCTAATTACATCATAAGGCCTCATATATGGAAAAACACATTAATTAAGCCATTATTCAAATAAAAGGCTATTTTTACATTTTATTTGATTTAATCCTTTTCTCAAATTAAGCACACAAATAAACAAATTAATTCACGAAACTTACACGCATGCTTAATCATATACTGTAGACATAGAAAATAATATTAAAATATTTTTCTGACTCAGATTTGTGGTCCCGAAACCACTATTCCGACTGTTACAAATAATGTCATATTCATATTAATTTCCAAGTTTACATTTAAACACCCCACTTAACCTGACTCAGACTCGGATAGATACTCGGATAATCCAACTAACACACCAAACTGGCATCGAAGTGTACCATCGGATAAATCAAAGTAGGGTAACTGGCACATAACGTGCATATTAGCATACAAAAACGCATCCTGGAGCACAAAGCGCATACTAGCACATGAAGTACATCTTGGCGCATCAACACATAATCCCGTACACAAACCAATCCTATGATATGCCAACTATATCTAACACAACCCAAATAGCTAATAGGGTACCAATATTTAACATTATTTACAATTTAGTACAATTACCATTTATCAAGCATATTCATCATCACAATCCAATCTATTAACATATCACATATACTTCATGTCATTCAATACATTTTCACCCAATCTCATAACACATCATATTTCGAACATTTCATGCTTTACATTTATTCATTTTAGTCTTTTATTTTGGCAATTCACAATCAAGCTCAATTCAATAACTCATTATCACTATGTACAGTCCTTGATATTTCTAAATGCAATTAACGTGAAAATGTAGCGACCCTAAATCGTAAATGTACAAATCGTGGTCTCGCATCACTCGTCAAGAGCTCTCGCTTTTTCTTTCCCTCTTAAAGGTTTCACATCAACATTAGTCGAATAGTCACAAAACGTATCATACAATCAATTACCAGCCAATTCATAACCAATTATCAATTTACACATATTTTGTAATTTATTCAATTGAGTCCCTAAAATTGAGGCAATCATAATTTTCAATTTAGGGCTTCAGATTAAAATCCAATTTCATCAAAATTTATTAGAGACCTTCTATTTTCTGTTCCTATCAACATTTCACAATAAATTTTCATTTTATTCAATTTGGTCCCTAATGTACGAAACTAACAATTAAGCTTTAAAATTTAGTTATTTTCATAAACTAAGTTTAATTTCTAACAAATTCACACCTAATTCATTCAATTCTCAATAATGAAAACTTTAAAAAACTTTAACAGTTTTACAAAATTGGTATAAACTAGCTAAATTAAGCTATCATGACCTCAAATCTATATAAATTACAATAAAATTACTTGAATTTCTTAGCAATTTAATGGCCAATGTGAAAGATTTAAAATGGTTTTTTTTCTTTCTTTCATTCCACGGTGAATTGGTGAAGAGGATGATGATTATCATCTTTTTCCCACATTCTTTATTATTTGTAGTTTAATTGAACTTAATTAATCTAATTTAACTTAAATTAATCTAGTTTAATAATTTTAATCAACCTATTATTAACTTAGTGGATATGTCATCATCATCCACTTATAAGATGAAAACCACTGGTTTTATAACCATTTAGGCCCTTTGAGAAATTGCTATCTAGGTCCTCAAGTTTTTAAGTAATTAAAAAATCTATAACGAGTAAACTTTTACAATTTAGTCCTTAGATCTTAATTAACTATAATTTCGGTTAAATTACTTATCTAAATTTCATTTCATCTATATACTAAAACCGTAATATCTCTATTTAACATTTATGGGCTCGTTTTACGAAAACATGATTCAAAATCGTATTTTCCAACACCACTAAAAACCAAATCGTTACAATTGAACCATATTTATACTCTTTAATACGTACTCATTTGCAATCTTGTAATAAACAACTTTCAATTTGGATTCAATACTCCATTGCTTCATCTTACTTTTGCCACCTGTTTCTTGGGTAATGTTGCCAAATACTTTCTATATCGATTACAGAATGCATCTTTTTCTCCGTTCAAATGTCCAAACCATCAATATGATTCACTGTTTCGCTGGTTACTTTCTTCATCGTTTTCCCTAGATGCCCCAAACTTATTTGAAATTTGGGCATACACATTAAAAGCCTCAAAATTCTCCTTATAATTAATTGTATTGTGGCTTACATACTATTCCACAAGACTCTCCAGTAGAACTACTTGAAACGATTATTCATCTAGTCCCTTTTAAACCCTATTTGTCCATTTATCTCAGTTTCTCCCCATAGTCTCTGCCACCCTCTCACTTGAGCCTTCACACCAAACCAAGATGTGTATAGGCACAAGTTAATTTTGGCCCATGACACTATATCTACAAGCCATTCACCAAAGCATGACCCCTCTAGCTGCTCTAATTTTCTCCCTCAATTCATCATTCACCTCCAATTCCTACAGCCCCACGTGAAAGAATCATAGTTATCCCTCGTAATGCCAACCAACTTTCTTTTCCAGCTTATTTAGAATCCCATCATCTACATAACCACTTACTTGTTAGTACCATGATTGCTTCTGTTTTGACTGCATATCAATTTGCTCATCTTTCACAAAATTAATCTTATAGGTTCGGTCAACTATTCCCATCATACTAACATTTATGTAATTTTTTTTTAAAAAAAAAGTGTTGAATTTATATTTCCTTTTCTTTCTTTTTTAAAATTGAGGATTGGACTAAATCCGGTTCTTAACCGACCGATGAGAGAGTGGAGGAATATTTGTCTTTTGCAAAATTAAAGCAGCAAAATCCAAGGACACGACTTTATGAATTAATGACTTGTAGTGATAACTTAATCCTAACAAAGAATAAAATCTCAACATGTACTAATCTTTTACTTTTCTATGTTATAGGAATTAAGAGACCAAAAAAATTGGATTAAGTTGGATTGGGATTCTTTTTAATGCATTAATAATCATCATTCAAATATTTATAATCAATTCATAAATTGTCACTAATATATTTATAAATTGTAATTAAAGTTGTATTGGATAATAATTTACACAAAAATAATGAATAAAGCCAAATGAAATTCTAACTTTACATGGACATTTTATTCTTTTATACTATTAAATCCGTAGCTGTATTAAAATCCTCAACCATAATTTAAAACTATAACTAAATCCCTTTTCCTCCCCTTGTATTTTATCATGTAAAAGCACAAAATAAGCAAAGTTATTGGAATAAGGAAACACACACCAATAGATAAAAAAGAAGCCACCATTCATACTTTACCTTTTGTCTTTTTTACACTTCTAAAAACAAATGTGTACAAAAAGCATGCTTGCCTCTTATCTTTGCTTTATCTGCTGCTATTAAAAGTCCGACATATATTCATTGTTACTTCTTATTGGGCTCAGTCTCCAATGAATCCGAATTTTCAAATAAGAAGTTCCCATAGCCTCATTCTAAGATTAATCATTCAATTTTCATTTAGGTTTTCACTCATCTAGATTTTGCTGGCTGCCATTTGATTAAATTCCTTGAGACATAGAGAAAGTGTACTAAGAACATCTCATGACTTTGTCTATTAAATATGATATAGAGAGGGATTATGTCAGTTGTTATCATATGTTACAAGCATCACGCCATGGCCATGTCCATGTACCTTTGATCAGATCAGATTCATCAAATATCTCAATTCCTTTTCAAGCCTTTTCATGTCTATGAACTTTCAAATTAAATTTATTGAATGTATGAAAAAAAATTATGAATTCGTGTGAGATATATAGGCTTATCCTACACTTAATACTTCTGCAAACGTAATAAAAATATTTATGCAATCAGCTTGAGAGAGAGTAGGTGGAAAACATAGTTTTCATGAGTAGGATAAAAACCCCATGAAGCTACTGCACTTTCCAGGACAAAGCACTTTCCAGGACAAAAATGATATATTTAATAATTGCTGGATTGGATGACCTGGCTGGAATCTGTTTAAATAATTGCTTTTAAAGTGTTCCAAGTTATCTCCACAATTTGCCAATAAAACTTGGCTTAATTACATTGGCAAAAGTGTAACAACTTGATAACTTTGACAAATAATTAAGGTACTGATCCCAAATTAACATTAATATATTAATGAAGCTGCCTTTGCATCTGCACAGAACTTTCCATCACATAAATATATAATAAAATATCTATTAGTTGGACTTTTTGGCCCATAAAACTAGCCATACAAATAGATCATTCACCTACCAGCTGTTTCTAAAGAAAAAGGACGGCATACAATTCTGGGATAACTGATATAGTTATCTTCACCATTTTTATTTCTTGAATTCAGATTTTGAGTAGATATGTTAAGTTTTTATGTTTATATATTTGAAAGTTGTCTGGAGGATTATAGGTAAAAGTATTATATAGGTTATTATATTAAGAGTTGGATTATATTTTATTTTTTTATTTAAAAAATGAGTAAATTAATATTTATATATTTGATTAAAAGCAAATTAATTTTTTTTCTAAATTTCATCTATTTTTACTGTTAAACATTGGTCGTATGTCAGAATGAAGCACACATGGCACACCACGTGTAATTATTTGGTTATTCTGTCAGCAACAACAGTTTTTAATAGTAGAAATGAATGGAAATTTTAATCAAAAGGACTAGTTTGTCCTTTAATTTAATGTACATAAATTAATTTATCCATTTTTGAAGTAAAGAGAGCAAAATACAATATGATTTTAGCACAATAACCTTCATAGTACTTTTACCGAGAATTATATCTCTTACAGATACGCATCGAATAAGTGTGTTGGTATGTTGGTATAAATTGTACAAGAAAAATGAGAGTTAGAAAAGAGACTAAAAATGAGGAATTCCCAATAAGAGGCAGATTAAGTTATATAACCTTGCAAGTGGAAACAAAACCATCAGAAATATAGGAGAAGAATTGCACAAATTTCCCCCGCATTGTATAATGTACAATCCCTCCAAACACAAAGTTGAAAGAGTACATGTTCCATACCCCAACAGTGCTACATGTCACATGCTTCTAGCCATCATTTCCTGGAATCTCCTGTAAGACTCCTGCTTCTCCAACCTAAACTTTTCATAACAATCGGCAATGAACATCTCTGCTAGTTTATCAATCTCATTCATATCAGTCTCAGCCCCATTAACCTTCTTTTCTTCTAGCCATTGAAGATAACCCGAAAGCTCAGCTTCCACCCTATCATCATCACATTGCTCCGTTGAAATAACCGAATTCCACGTGGAATCATAGTACAAATGTGTTTGTGGAACTGGAGCTGGAACTGGTGCAACATGAGAAGAGCACCAATTATAGTGTAGCCTAAATGAACCGAAGAATAGTTTCTTGTGCTTGTGCATCTTTTTTGTGGTCTTTGAGTTGGAAATGAGATACTTTATAGGCTTGTTTTCTTTATAAATATGAATGACAAGGGATTTGGCTTTAGAGAATGCCCGAATGAGACGACTAACTTGAGCATAGATGAGGGTGTGAGTTAGTGTTTTAATCTTCATTGCGCTTAAGGCAGAAGAAGATGGGGATTTAATTGAGAAGGCTTGAAAGGGGAGCAATGTTTTAATGTAGGAGGGACCAACCATTTTTAACCCCTTTTTTCTTTTTTTTTTTTTTTGGGAGAATCTTGTAAGTTGAACCATGTTGGAATGGAGTTATAAAGGGTCTTCATTACCAATTTGCCACTTGACTTTTGAGTTATTTAAAGCAGTGCCCTCAGTACCATAAATATATATCTATATCAAGTGATGAATCACTCTTTCTAAATATAAAAAATAGCAGAACTTGCAGAAGTTCACTCTGTTCAAAACTATGCCTAAAACCAAAGAAAACAATCCCTTAATAATAATAATAATAATAATAATAATAATAATAATAATAATAATAATAATAATAATAATAATAACCCTTTAAACTAGTGTGTATTATCTTAAGTATATATTATAACTACAGTCAACTATATAAATTTAACAGCAGATTTAAGCCTCCAACTGTGTTTTTCAGCAGCGTAATTTAATAAAAGACAGGAATGAGTTTTGTTTCATTTGCTTCGTAACGAAAAATATAGAGAATATTTTGGATTTTGGGGTAGCAACCAAATCTCAAGGCTTTTTCTCCCACAAGACCCGCTTGCATATTTTGAAAACTTGGCATATTAAATGTGTTAATGGGGTCATTTAGGCATTAACCACGGTGTTATAAAGTAACTTGGGGATGGGGTCTATGGTAGGTTTAACACTTGTAAACCTATAAAATAAAACTGTATAAGCAACTCGAGAAACGACTATTAAGGCTTAATATCCGCCATAAACAAACCACTCTAAGCAATAATATAATCTGCCTGTTTTAAGTTATTTGATCACATCTATAGGAATTAAGTCTACTCACTGATCTCTTTCTACATTTTTTTTATCAGGTTTTTTGTTGTCATGTACATGTCGTTTCTTTAAGAAATCTTGGAAGCATTTCTTTGGCCATACTGAAAAAATAAATAAATAAATAAAACGCAGTGAAATTTCTACAAGAATATGCATAATTTCCAGGCAACTTTGCCTTTTAGACTTTTTTTCACTTCAATTAAACTTGGAAAAATCTACTGGTGTGTGTAGATATTTGAAACCAATATTATACATATAATATATGCATAATAAGGGGAGTTGTTGTAGACTTTGGGGAAAAATGGATTTGACTTGCATGAAAATGATAGGGCTTTTGAGAAGGAAAAAAAAATAAAATCAAAGCTCATCTCTATCCACCAAAATTTTGAAAAGGGATATTAAAACCTGTGAGAGAGTTTTTTTTTTTTTTAAATATAGATATATTTTGGAAAAAAAGCAGCTGATTGACCAATAATTATTTAGATAAACCATAATTATCAATTCAATTTGATGCTAATATAAAGGTCATTTTCTTTACAAAAAACGTAAAGGGAAAGGCAATAATTTGTTATTGGATGAAACTTGGAAAGTTTTGCTTTGCTAGTGTTGGAAATTTTGAAAGTTCACATACAACGAGAGTAAAAGTATCATGGAAGCCATTATATTAAGAATTATGTTACATTTTATTTCATCTATTAAAGATGGGTAAATTAGTTTTTTATATATTAAATTAAAGAGTAAAATTATCGTTCTGTTAAAAATATTATTTATTTCTATTATTAAAAATTGATTCATGTACGTGAAAAAGATGTACAAGTGACACATCATGTGTAATTGTTTACTTTTTTTGTCAGCTACATCAATTTTTAACATTAGAAATAAATGAAATTTTTAATAGAAAGGATGAGTTTGTTCTTTAATCTAACACGCAATGATTAATTTATCAATTTTTGAGTAAAAATAACAAAATGTAATCTAATTCTTAATATATGAATTTTCATAATACTTTTTGCAATAAAAGAGACATTAGCTAGGAATTTTTAATCTCTTACCACTTGTTTAAAATAAAAAACTATCACCTCACATATTTAAGAAATTCATCAGCATTTTTATATAGGAGTAAAATTCAAGATCCAATGTGTTCAAAACTATTAGAGGGTTTACAAAGGAAGCTACTAAACCCTAAAACCATCATTAAAATTAGGTAATAAAAGAAGATTAAAAAAGAACCTTCCTTATTAATAATTTGGAGTTCTATCATTTGTTTTGGAAGAATCTAGTTGATAAACAATTAAATGAGATGCAATGCGATGCGAAAGGCATCCTATGAAACATTTGCAGCTAGCTGTCACGTTAAAACATATATATGAGATATGCACATGTTCAAGTTGAACATAAAATCTGGTATTTGGATCTCAAAAACAACAAAGATTTCTAGATAAAATGTTTCCTAACAAAACAAAAACAAGTAAGGATAAAATGGAGTAATATTTTTTTTCTCCTGACATTAGAAGGTGCTTTAATTAAAAGAACCTATGAAACACAATGAAACAAAAAGCAGCAAAGCAATGGGGGGTTGGAAACAGGGGAGAAAAATTCCAAAGGGACAACTTCAATCTGTTTGAGTTGACCAAAGATATATGAAGTTAGTGAGATTGGGAGTTTGGAACACATCATCTCTGCTTTAATTTATTCCTTAAGAGTCCATTGTCACAATCACATAAAGCTCCTTCTAATTCATCATTTTCAACTTTCTCTACTGCCACTGTTTCCAGCTTTTTTTTTTTTGATTTTCCTGTTCACATTGATTAATCAGTGAGTGACATCCTATAGCAGCTCCAATTTAATTAACTCTTGTATAAAAATGGGAAATTGGATAGCACCTTGTTGATCCAGTGTACAATAAGGAGGAGTAGTGATTGTTACAGAAGCTGATTCATCTAGTTGGGACGGAGAGTTGGAGGTTATGGAGAATAAAGGTGAAGAGAGTGCTAAGGTTGGGAGTTGAAGGCATGCTGACAAAATATAGGCTTGGTCTTCTTCAAAAGTCTATCCTTTTTTTTCATCATTTTTCAAGGTATTTATAGGCAAAGGTCACGTGCAAGATGATGTTAATGATGGAAAAAAATTCGGTTCAAAAACAATTTTCTTACACAACAGAAAAATTAACTGTAACAGCCCGGTTTAGACCCTAGTCGGAGCAGTGGTTTTGGGACCACAAATTTGAGGTCGGAAGAATATTTTAATATTATTTTTGGTGTTTATAATATGTGATTGAGCATGTGTGAAAGTTTTGTGAATTAATATTTTTGTTCGTGTGCTTAATTTGAGTAAATGACTAAATCGCATAAAATGTAAAAGTGACATTCTATTTGATTAAGTGCCTAATTGATGTGTCTTTTTAAATGTGAGGTCCTTATGTTGTAAATGGACCATTGATATGATTAATAGACTTTTATGGACAACCATTAAATAGAATATAAGTTAAATAGCCATGGGTAAAATGGTAAATTATGAATTAATGTTAATATAATTAAAATAAAATGAAAGTTAGTGGAAGTGTTCATCTTTGTTTGCTGAAATTGAAGAAGAAAGAAGACAACCATGGCTATTTAGGGTTCGGTTCTTTGAAGCTCCAATTGACCAAAAAAGGAGAGATTCAGATTGAGATCAAGGCACAAAGTACTCAATTGATCGGCTAGTTTCGGTATTTCGACATCCGAGGTAAGTTCGGATATAGTGCAAGTTGTTAAATTTATATCTATGTGATGTGAAATGAATGAATGTATAGTTATTGGATTAGAAATGTTATATATGAGATTGAGAAATGTGGCACTAAGTGTGTGTAATTGAAATCGAGACAGAGTTGAATAACACTGTGTGTGCGAAGTAATGGAAGCTTCGGCTTTACTGACTGGCACTGTGTGTGCGATGCCGAATTGAGTTCGGTTTTATATTGAGGCACTAAGTGTGCGATGTTATTTAAGCTTCAGCTATGAATTGGGCACTAAGTGTGCGATTGAATCGAAGAAATAAAGAAGATTGATCGGAATGTGGTATCGAGCATTGAATAGAAAAATTGGTTGTAAACTAGGTGTTGGCAAAAGTATGTATGAAACCTATGTGGTTGGTAAATTTGAAAGTAGATGAATGGATGGCTATGTAAGTATTGGATATAGTTGAGCTTGAGTATTTTGTTAAATTATCTATGTGATGGTTTAAATTGTAAGATTGGTTTGATTCAATGAGTTAACTGTATTATATTACGAACTTACTAAGCTTTAAAAGCTTACTGTGTGATGTGTTTCTCTGTTTTATAGTGTCAGTAAAGCTAGCTCGGATCCGGGGACCGTTAGCGACTCAATCACACTACCGGCCATCTATTTTGGTATTTTGAAAGTTGTATATATATGTGTGTGGTATATGACATGTATAGGCTAGTGATTTTGGGATGTTTGAACCTTGCCATGTGATATGGCTTGGAAGTTGAATGATATAAGCTTATATATATAGGCTTTGAAAATGATGAAAGTGGTATGAAGTAGTGAGGATGGAAATGGTATATTTTATGTTTGAATTAGTTGATGAGTATTGTGATCTAAATGTGAACTTATGGTATGGATTACATGATGCTTGTTTTATATGTTTTGAGAAGTACATTTGATACTTTGGATGGACATATTTGTGATGATATTGAGTATGGAAATAGATGATGTTGATGATGATTATTTGGTGCATATAATGGTATGTTTTGGTTGCCAATTGGGGTATAAATGAATGAGATTTGAAGCTTGTAGGTGATTTCAAAGTGTGAATGGTAATTTGGCCTTGAAAATGGCCTATAATTGCCCACACGGTCGAGCACAAGGGGATGTGGCTCAACCGTGTCTTTTAATTTGTAATTTGAAACAAGTCAGACTCGACCACCGGCAAGACACACAGGCGTGTGGCTGGCCATGTGGTACAAGTCAGTGTCGACCATGGGTGAGGCACACAGGCGTGTCTCAAGCTGTGTGAACAAGTCAGTATGTATGCATTGTTTTGCCACGGCTTAGATGCACTGGCGTGTCCGAGGCCATGTGAGGCACACGGCCTACCCACACGAGCGTGTGACCTCTGTAACTTAGAAAAATGTTAAAATTTCAGAAATTTTTGTATGAGTTTGGTTTAGTCCGACCCCTTTCTAATACGTGTTTAAGGTCTCGTAGACCTCATTAAGGGACTATATGATTGTAAATTATGTTGTTTGAATGACTTTGTGTTGAAAATGATATGAAATGTTCAGAATTGATTAGTAATGCCTCTTAACTTTAGTTCGGCGACGGGTACGGGTTAGGGGTGTTACATTTTATTAGTACCAGAGTTACGGTTTAGTCGATTCTCAGACTAATGTAGCGCGTGTGAGTCTAGCTATACATGCCATATATATATATATATATATATATATATATATATAATTGTGATAGTGTGATGAATCCTGACAGTTAAAAATGTGTTTTCATACAGTAATGGATCCCAATCGAACAGTTGCCGACGATGTAGAGAGTAACGTGCCTACTCCCGCTCAAGGGATAGCTTCGGCCACATCTAGGCCGAATGATGGTAGCCAAGAGGGAGAGGCTAAGCGAGCCTTCTTTCGAATGATGAGTGAGTGATTTTCGGAGTTCGTTCGAACGAACCCGGCTGCTCCACAACCTCCACCCCCAGAAGTACCGGTTGTGCCACAAGTTATAGATCCGATCCGATTGAATAAACCTCCTATGGATAGGATCCAAAAGTATGAGTGTAACACCCCTAACCCGAGACTATCGTCGGAATAGGGTTGTAACAACCCGATTACGACCCTAATCAGAATGGTGGTTTCGGGATCACGAATCTGAGTTAAAAAATATTTTAATATTATATTTGATGTCTATGATATATGTTTGAGCATGTACTAAAATATCGTGAGATAATTTGACTGTTTGTATGTTCAATTCAAGAAAAAGGATTAAATTGCATAAGTGATAAAATTAGCCATTTGCTTGATTGGAAGGTTAAATCAATGTGTCTTTTTAATTAAGGGGTTTTATGTTGCAATTACCCCTATTGTTATTATAGTGGACGGCAATGTGGCATTATATTATATATACATATTATATTGTATGTTTGTTTGTTTTATATGTAAAATATATATATATTAATGATATATTATATTTTATTAGCATAATGGAATAAAACATAAAAAAAAATAAAGAGAGCCATTGCATGTTCATCACTTTAGCTCTCTTGGCCGAAAATAGTAAAAGAAAAAGAAAAGAAAAACCCAACAAGGGTTCGACACTCATCAACCAATATTAGGTAAGTTTTAGCTTTGGATTTTTGATGATTTTTGCATTTTTTAGATTGTTGTTCACACTACTATCAAGCCCATGTATTAATTTTGTGTATTGGTCATGTATATGAGATATGCCATTGATGAGAAGTTGAGTTTTATGATGATTTTTAGTATTAAATGAGCTAGATTAACATATCTTATTCTTGAGTCTTTGGTAAATGTAGCTAATTAAGGATTAATTTGTGAAAATATATCTTGGAGGGTTAAATTGAGAAATTTATGAAATATATGGACTCATATAACCCTTATGAAGATTCGGCCCTAAAGGATGGTAGTCAAATTTTGAGTAATTTGTGAGTTGTGTATTAGGGACTAAATTGTAAAGATTGTAAATATTAGGGGTAAAATGGTAATTTGCATAATTATGTGTTTTGGATTAAATTGAATGAAAATGTATTTGAATGAGTTCAATTTGGAATTATTTAGATCAAGAACATAAAGAAACGGGATTGGATCGGGGAAAGGCAAAATTGAACGAGTAGCCGGAAAACCTTAATTCGACAATTTTCGAGGTAAGTTTTTAAGCAGTTGAATGAAATGAATTTAATTGTATATTAATGTATATATTGACATAAAATGTGAGCATGTTAAATTCCTTATTGCCGAAAGTATCATGAAAGAAAATGAGATGTGTATATAATAGCCGAATATGAGTTGGTACATATGAGTGTATATGTATAACTATCGAATATATGAATTGTCTAAATATATGTGTTTGTGTTAAGGAATAGGTGTGTTTATATATGGAAATGGAAAGTGATTAGTGATGGTAATTGAATAATTGGATGTTTGAGCATGTATATGTTTAAATTTGCCAAATGTTATGGTAAGTGAAAAAGGCAAATTGAGTTGTTGATAAAAATATGTATGTTATGAATTGAGATATGTAAATTGAGTATGCCGAATGTGTTGGTATTTGAAAGAAGTAAATTGAGTATGTATGAATGGGAATGGAATTATAAATGTATTGAAGAGCAAAGAAAAGGTCTGTTAAAAAGACACTAAGTGTGCGAACTAAAGTACCGAGCACTGTGTGTGCGTAATCGGTTAAATGGCACTATGTGTGCGATACATTACTGTTAAATGGTACTATGTGCACTCTTTCTCAAGTAACGACACTATGTGTGTGATACGTTATGAAATTGGCACTGTGTGTGCGGGATTACAGAGACTTTGGAGACATAAACTGTTGAAGGAAGAATAATGAGAAACGATACATGAGTAAGCGTTGCAAGGTAGTTTAATAATCAGATATTAGTGAGGTAAGTTGTCTTTGTTACAAAAAATATAGAACTGAGATGTGATTATTAAACCTTGAACTTGTTCGAAAAGGGTATATCGTATATGAATATTCGATATTTGAGATAAATTAGATATGGTGGATGATGAATGGTGATTTGATTTGCATACTGTATTCATGAATTTATTATTGAGTTTATTGGATTAATTAAATTGTATATTAGTTAGTGGTATATTCTTTTTACCATTGCTTAACAACTTACTAAGCTATGTAAGCTTACTCTAGGTGTTTACCTTACTATTTTATAGATCCTAAAGTAAAAGCTCGAGCTCGAGGATTCATTCGTCAAAGTCAATCACACAATCGACTATTTTTGGTACTCTTTTGATAAGTTAAACTTTGAGAACTATGGCATGTAAAGTCTAAACTACTCTTTTGAGCTTATATTTTGAATGGGATGTAAATAATACCATGCAAAAATGGCTTCATGATTATGTTTTAGTTGGTTATATATATGCTTGAGGTGTGGCATATGTTTGTGCATATTCAGACATGATAGAAGTTTGTTAAAGTATATGTAATTTATGAAATTATGATGGAAATATTATCCATATGTTTAAGAAGATATTTCATGCACGTTTTATGAACTTAATTTGAAAGTTGATTCATGTTATGTTAGGTGCATTACTTGGGTATTGAATTTGGTTGAATAAGGTTATAATGCTTTGTGGATAATAGATAAATTTTCGCTTGATTTGCATGCACTTATAAGGCAAAACATGAAAGAATAAAAGAATTTGGTGTATCCATGATTTATCGGATTGATACTAACTTTTGAAATATTCGTTTGTGGCATAATCTTAGTTGGCGATATAATTATTTTTGATTGCTTATAAACATATATATATATATATATATATATATGTATTCGGTTAAAATAAAAAAAAATTAAGAGTTAAATCATTGATGTGAATAACTAGTTATGTTTGCATGTGATGGAATATACATGTGGTAAATCGGTTTGTATAAGTTGACTTTTGATAACCTATTTATATTCGGCCACACTATTTAAAATGACCAAATGAATAGTGCTCTATAGTTTGAACGAGTTTACTTATTTTATTGTATATTATGCAATCGATATTATTTTTGTGATGATTTGTTTTATCGTAATATCATTTCTTAAGTATCATGATTCATGTGATTGAATGAACTTGGTGGTTAGTTGAGTAACACCTTGTAACCCTAATCCGGCGAAGGATACGTGTTAGGGGTGTTACAAGGATTAAGAGGCATTACCGAACAACCGCAACATTTCACATCCATATCACGACACAAAGTCAATCATTCAACAAACATATTCAATTATGTACATACGGTCCCTTATTGAGGCCTACAAGACCTTAATCACATGCTAGAAAAGGGGTCGGGACTAATCGAACACATATGAAAATTTTCAGAAACTCAAGCATTCTTCAGCACTTTTGAGGTCACACGCACGTGCAGTCAGGCCGTGTGCCTCACATGGCTACCAGACACACCCATGTGTCCAGGCCGTGCCAAAATAGAGCATACATACTGACTTGTTCACACGGCCACCAGACACGCCTGTGTGCCATGGCCGTGTGATAATATGCTAGCTACTGACTTGATCACACGGCCAGCAGGCACGCCTGTGTGCCATGACCGTGTAACCTGTTCAGACACACTTCGAAGTGGTTCTTGAACCACACGGTGGTGATACACGCCCGTGTCCCTT
Source organism: Gossypium australe (assembly GCA_005393395.2). Lineage (NCBI taxonomy): Eukaryota > Viridiplantae > Streptophyta > Magnoliopsida > Malvales > Malvaceae > Gossypium > Gossypium australe. The sequence continues at coordinate 52,671,474 of CM016617.1, forward strand.
AACCAAATATGCAAAATAGGCCATTTGCAAGGCCAACATGCCACTCTCACTTGGGTCAACCCTACAATCAATATACCAATTCATTTCATGTACTATTGACAACCAAAAACATGTCAAATGATCAACATATCATCTTATTCAATCTCGCTTCTAATCATGTCTATTTATAACCAAATTTCACAACTAAACACATGCATTACCAAGCATGATTCATCCATAACATCACTAGGTTACAGTAGCATCAATCCATCACTATGCTTACCATTTATAAGACATTTTTATTGCCAACAAAACATACCAAAACATACTTCACATACCAAATTCATATATGCATAATTCTAACATTTATCTAGCCACATCTCATGGCTATTTACACATCTCAATTGTATTTCAAAACAACTAGCCTATACATGCCATATTTAATATACACATCTTCAAAAGTACCAACATAGATTGCCGATAGTGTGATAGAGATGCTGACGATTCCCAGATACGAGCTAACTCTGCTGACTCTATAAAACAGAGAAACAATTCACACAATAAGCTTACAAAGCTTAGTAAGTTCGTAACATAATACATTATACCAAAACAAAACATCACATAGATTAATTCACAATCACATAGGTTCTGAACGTACCTTAGCCAACACTTAGTTATCTTATTCATATGCTACTAAATACTCACTATTTCATTTCGATCATCTTTAGTCCCTTCTTCGATTCAATCGCACACTTAGTGCCCAAATCATTAGCCGAAGCTTAATTAACATCGCACACTTAGTGCATCTGTATTAAACCGATCTTAAATCAGTATCGCACATACAGTGCCAACCACAAAGCCGAAGCTTATATTATTTCGTACACACAGTGCTAATCATCTCGGTCACATTTCCGAATACGCACACTTAGTGCCACATAACTCGAGCCCTAACAAAGCATTCACAATTTAACAATATCATACCATATATCTCATAACATTTAACATAGTTAAATTCACGTATTATGTCTGAACTTACCTCAGACGTCAAATACCGAAACTGTCAATTAATCAAGCACTTTATATTTGCCTCGATCTCGATCCGAACCTCTCCACTCTTGGTCTATACACATTCAAATTCCATCCATTTAATCTCAAATTCATTCAATTTAGTCCAAACACACATATTTAGGGCATTTTTACACTTCGACACTTTAGTCCCTAATTCATCAAATCACCAAATACACATAATTTGCTTGCACCCATGCCTAGCCAAATTCTCACTGTACTCATACTGTAACACCCCACACCCGGCCCAAACGCTATAATCGGATCTGGTATGTCACTTAAGGGATTTTACAAAACATGTCGCATTTTGGAAAACAACTACTAGGTTTAAACATTTATACCGAAAACTTAATAATTCATTAGTTCATATAAAATATAAAGTTATAAATTACCTTGGTGAATTTTAAACAAAAACTATAATTTCATACATATCTTAACTTAATTTTAAACATAAAACTTAAAAGCCCAGTAATAAAAGCCCAACATAAAACCAAAACATAAATAATAGTCTAGTGGCCCATGGCCTTATTACAATAAAATTTAAAACCCATTAAATAAAAATATAAAATAATAAACTGTAGTCTTCTTGTTAAATCCAAGAGTTCTTTTGCATGGCCACCTTGCGCTCCTCTCCAGCCCGATCCGATGCACTAGGTGCTACCTAAAAATGTTAAGAAATTGGTTGAGTCGCGAGACTCAGTGTGCAACCCTTACGAACCATTAGATTTGGGCCTTAGCCCCACAGAACAGAATAACAGTTTAATATATATATAACAAAAACAATTATGCAAGCCCAACCCAAATCCTAAGTTTCCATCCGCTACAAGCCTCCCGTACCAGCCGTTCACACCATAGGGGATTTCTACAATCAACCCGCACCGCTACACACCGTTGATGGCAGTCGTGCTGCTCATCGTCAGAGTTGTGACAGAGTCACCAGGCTGAAATGGCAAAAAGCCATTAGAAATAGAGTTTGTGACAGAGTCACCAGGCTGAAATGGCAAAAAGCCACCAGAAATAGAGTTTGTGACAGAGTCACCAGGCTGAAATGGCAAAAGCCACCAAAACAGATCACTTCCCCTTTTCATCAATTTCCCAACCCCAAGCATACAATGAAATCGTCATACAAAGCATATCATTTTAACAGGAATAATCACTGAAATAGGACAGAAGTCACTAACCTATTGATCAGCCTTTACCCTTCAAGGGTTTTCACTTGTTATGCCGGGATTTCGGCATTTAGCAGAGTATAGCAGATTTATACATATGAATATATATTAGCAAACAGTCTAACAGTGAGAAAGGTTACACACCTGATTAATGTCGATACCCTTGCTAGACTGATCTACAAATTTGCTAAAAAAAGCCGGAAAGATGTGAAAATAGGGCCTCTCCTATATTCGGCCAAGGGTTAGTAAATCTTGAATTTACACATTGAAACTAATAGATCTTCTTACCTTGAAATCTCAAAAGTAACACGATTCGAGTGCTACCGATCTATAACTCAGAGATCTATGCGATTGACTCCATTAAAGTTCCCTTCAGATTTCGGCACAAGTAGGCACCACAGAAGTAATTCGGTAATCACAGGAGATGAGATCTAGGGATTTCGGCTTTTAGGAAAATCCCAGAAAAAGTATGAACAAGAGAAGGCTGATGTGTCTTTGGCTTTTAAAATACTTGAGTGAAGAGTTTCAGTTTCTGACAGGAAAAGAGAAGAAGAAAAGAAAACAAGGAAGAGACTTGAAGATTTCAGCTAGGAAGAAAAAGAATGGAAAGAGTTTCGGCTTTTGAATCAAAGTGAAGATGAGGGAATTGGCTTAGAGATTTCAGCTTTTACAGAGAATGAAGAGGAAGATGGAACTTTAGGAGTTTTCGGCTTTTACTCAGAGAAGAAGAGAAAAGAATGAGAGAAAAACCCAAATGTCGAAATTGAAGAGATATTCCCCCTATTTATAGAAATTTCGGCACTTACCTAACCTTGCAGATATTTATCTTAATCTACTAGCTCATCTAAAAGAGACTTAATTATCTCTAACTCCCTCTCCTTTATCAGCATATTATCCACAATTTTAATCATTAAAATCCCTAAATTTTAGCCTTTATCTGCTTATTATCCACATAAAATAAATTCCTAAATAATAGCCTTTATCTGCTTATTATCCACATATTTTAAACATTAAAACCACTAAATTTTAGCCTTGTTGCCATCCATTCCACCTAATCCTAATGCCCAAATTTTAGCTAACTTAAATTAAAAGAATTGGGCTCCATGAAACTTAAATTTGGGCCCCTTACTCCCTTGTGTGGCATCACCTCCTAAGATTGGGCCACAAGCCCACTTTGGTATTTTAAACATAGATACTACCTTTTAAACCCTATAATGCCCAAACAGATAATTTTAATCAAGGCCTCTGCCTAAGCCTGAGCCCAATTTGGACCCCTAACACTTAAATTAACACATTAAACATCCATCCATTAAACGCATAGGCCCAAAAATTCAGGATGTTACAGTTCTACCCTGTAATATCCTGGATTATGGCTTATGCATTATTGCTAAATTGTGTGAAATAGCATGTTTATGAATGTTCTGAATGTGATCTATGAATATTGTGAACCTTGAAATGTAGGGGAAATGCCTTAGAAAATATTGAGTTTTAAGTTTAAAAGAGGGAACTGAAGCAAGGTGGCCTTAAAAGAAATTGTAGGTGAAATATGACATACAAATAGGCTTGGTTAAGTGGTTGCAAGGCGCCACTTAAAGCCCATGCAAGTGACGCCACAGGCATGTACAAATGGGCCAAGGTTCGAATCACCAAGGAAGCAAAATAAGGGATTTTATTTTGCATATTGCGTCAAGGGGAGGTGGAGGTAGTGGACGGCACTAAGGAATTAAAAGGGATGAGTTTAAGGTTGGATTAATTTCTTTTTATAATTTCAGCTAAGTGATGGATAAATAATGATTTATTTAAGATTATTTCTAAGGGATAAAAGAGAGGAAAAATAGGAGATCAACAAGGGAGTTGATAGTGTTGGCCGAATAGGGGGTTCTTTTGATAGTATTTTCGGCCAAGGAAGAGTAAAGCCATTCTCTATTCTTTTCTTTCTTCCCTCTACCGAATTCTCTCTGCCAATCATTCTCTTTTCCTTTTTGATTCTCCAAAAGCAGAACCTTCATCAACAACCTACTCTTCTTCTTTTACAAATTAAATCAAGCCGAATCCTCAAGGTAACCATTAGCCGATTTCTTTATAGTTTCAAAAGCCGAAACCTGTTGATCACACTTAGCCTATAGCCGAATCTCTCAAGTAGTGCCAAGAAGGAATACTGTTGGTTTCAGTAATTGGGGTAAGGATCACTGTCATTTGATTCTCATTTTTTCTCTTTTAGACTTATCGAAATTTAGGGACTAATCCCTATTATTGATCTTGGCCGAAATATGGAAGGGAGGTTTCGGGATTTAGGTGTTGTCGACTTCAAGAAGGGATCTTTCGGGACTTTTAAGATCTAAGGTAAGTCATATTTGATATTCGGCCAAGGGCCATCTTCATAGTTTCTATGTATTGAAGCCGATTCTAACAATTGATAGGTAGGGATTTCGACAACCTCAAATCAAGTAGCATTTTCCGGGATTTAGATCACAAGGTAAGATTCATATGAACACTCAGCCAAGGCCTACTTAATGAATTGGATCTATTCCTTATTTGTTTAAAAAGCCGAAACTAATCATTTAGGTGATCTAGAGTTTGGCCGATTGCTGGGGGGAGTATCACGAACTTTTGGGATTTGGTTAGTAACCAAATCGGCAACAAGGTAAGTTTTCGGGTTATGACAATCCTTCGGGATTTTATTCTTTAGCCGAATGGCTCTTTGCTAACATATTCAGGGTTGGCCGAATATAGGAACTAAGGATCTAGGACGTTAGATCGAGGTTTCGGGATTTCAGTAACTTCATTAAGTATACCAGGTGTGTACCCCACACTAAATCTTAGTAGATTACGGCTTTAATTTATTATATGTTAATAAGAATATGGAAAATATGGCTAAGTACCATGCTACGGTACAAAGTACTCAGGTACGTTTTCCTACTCCTACTAGGATTATAATTTGATCTGTTATGCCACATATGTGAAACTATAAGAATGTGAAATAAGACATTATATTGCATGATATATATCACATGGGCATTTGGGTGATTATGAAAGGGGAAGTGAATGTGGTGACTATTGTCACGATATATGAATGTGGTGACTTCGGTCACATTATCTGAATGTGGTGACTTCGGTCACATTATCTGAATGTGGTGTCTCATGACACAAAATAATTATCTGGTGGCTATGCCACGAATTTTATAAGGGCGATGAGCACGTCGACTGCAGCGACTGCCTTCGATGGTGTGTAGTGGATGGAGGGTTGACTTAGTAGTCCCCACGGTGTGCAGGTTGGTACGGGTGATGTGTAGCGGATGGTAACTAGGCTTGGGATCGGGAATTGCATCATTATCTATGTCTGAATATTTGTATGATTTTGTATGCCATAAACTGTTGGGCCTTAGTGTTGGATGTACACATTGAGTCTGTTGGACTCACCCCGTTGTGGGAACATTTTTCAGGTGATGATCAGTGATGGACCGGGTGGGCAGAAGCTTAGTGGTGGCCATGCTCAGCAAGGAAATTATTTTATTTGGACATTTTATTTTATTTAAGCACTTTAAATTTATTTGGGTTTGTTTTTGATGTAATAAGGCCATAGTATGAACTATTTTATGCATGCATGTTATTTATTTCAGTACGATACAAATTTTATCAAATCTAAAATCAAGTAATTTTTCTTAAAATAAACCTTCAAATATTATGACATCTAAATTCAAATGTTTTCAATTCAAAGGTAAAAACCTTAAAACAAAAATCGACATGTCTTTTAATATTAAAAGCAAAGTTTTAATAAAACCCTGACTTCAAAAGAATAAATTGGTTTTCAACTTGAGCTCAACCCAATTCGAGTTTTCTCCCAAAATCACTTAAAGTTTCCAAAGAACAAACGAATTTGAACCGGTTTTTCTTAAGGAACATACCAAATCTGGTCGAGGCTCGTGGGCCGGGTTTGGGGTGTTTCATATCCCCTTAAAGAAATTTCGTCCTCGAAATTTCCAACTAACTATTAATCGTACTACCCAAGTCTCACCACTATGCTTTCGCTGTGCACTCTAATTTAATAATATATAAACATTACACGCATACAGTTTCTATACCCAAAAATATAGCATCCACACAAAACATACTCGACTTAATAGTGATTGAACAATCCCGAGCCTTATGCTCCTCAGACCCGCATCTTAAACACGTTCCTGACTTCCTCCAACATTCACCTGGATGACGCCTTCTGCAATATTCGCAAACCCGGAAGTTTGGACGTACCTTAACTTGCTTCACAGAACGAGACTACAACCCTAGAAAACTACGATCTCTTTTTTTCTTATAGTCCACGCACCCAACCCAAAGTGTTTCACTGATTTCTTTAACCTCCTTCAGTACCTCCCTAACTAGCTGAGTCAGCACATCAGTCCTAACACTTCCACGGCCTCGGCCGCGGCCTCTTCTTCCTCTTCTAGCGCTCATCGTTGATTCTTGTATTATCAGAATTAGAAATTCTATGAATTATTAATTTCTTTCACTGATTAACCACGAACAGTCTTATGAATAGTAATTTTAGAGGTAGTTTTTTTCGAATTCGAACCTATCTACAGTTTCAGTCTCAAGTTTACCTTCTAATTCCAGGAAGCACACACATTCAGTCATCAGACATTAGCATACAAGTACATCCACAAACCTACATTCATCATGGAGGGGTGTTTTCGTCATTTCACTACCCAGGGGTATTTCTGTAATTTATCCTACAGGGGTATTTTCGTAATTTTCAAAATAGAGTTCCTTGTTGATTTCATGAAATAAGGGTATTTTCGTAATTTTTACAATCTAGGGGTATTTCGGTAATTTTGTAATCTGGGGGTATTTCGATAATTCTGTAATCTGGGGGTATTTCGGTAATTTTACAAATCAAGGGTACTTTGGTCATTTCACAAATCAGGGGTAATTTGGTAATTTTACAAATCAGGAATAATTTGGTAATTTTGCAAATCAAGGGTAATTTGGTAATTTTACAAATCAGGGGTATTTTGGTCATTTCACAAATCAGGGGTAATTTGGTAATTTTACAAATTAGGGATAATTTGGTCATTTTACAAATCAAGGGTAATTTGGTAATTTTACGAATCAGGGGTATTTTGGCAATTTTGTAAAAATAATGTGGCTGGTTCCTTTCGGGTTTTAATTATAGATTTTGGCCCGTCAACAAATCCTCGTGGCTAGGGTGAACAATCACTACGTACCAGGTAGGATTCCAGCGAAGAGGAGGTGAGTCACTAGGACTGCTTAAGTACCAGGCTCTTCCGGATCCAATCCTAGACATGCGTATGCCTGTTGCCACACCCTAGTCTTGCAACTCGTTCACGGGTTTGTTTAGTGAAATTATGTCTTATGAGATTTTAGGAGTTGTTTCAGCTAGGCCTAGAGTCCATCAAGTTCTAATCTAACTAATCTACGTCCCATAGAGCCCATTAAGCCCACATACATATATATATCACACAATGGTTCAGAATACTTACCTGGCGAACTTGGGCCGGAGACGTAGGTGCCATGCCGAGCTAACAGACCTGTATCTTTTATAAATATGCATGTTTCAAAAACCCAACTTTAGAAAACGTTTTGAGCCCAAAAACCCCCAGAGCCGAGTTTTGAACCGGGCTCTGATACCAATTTGTAACACCCCAAACCCAGCCCAAACGCTACAACCGGATCTGGTATGTCACTTAAAGGATTTTACAAAACATGTCGCATTTTGGAAAACAACTACTAGGTTTAAACATTTATACCGAAAACTTAATAATTCATAAGTTCATATAAAATATAAAGTTATAAATTACCTCAGTGAATTTTAAACAAAAACTATAATTTCATACATATCTTAACTTAATTTTAAACATAAAACTTAAAAGCCCGGTAATAAAAGCCCAACATAAAACCAAAACATAAATAATAGTCTAGTGGCCCATGGCCTTATTACAATAAAATTTAAAACCCATTAAATAAAAATATAAAATAATAAACTGGAGTCTTCTTGTTAAATCCAAGAGTTCTTTTGCATGGCCACCTTGCGCTCCTCTCCAGCCCTGTCCGATGCACTAGGTGCTACCTGAAAATGTTAAGAAATTGGTTGAGTCGCGAGACTCAGTGTGCAACCCTTATGAACCATTAGATTTGGGCCTTAGCCCCATAGAACAGAATAACCGTTTAATATATATATATAACAAAAAAAATTATGCAAGCCCAACCCAAATCCTAAGTTTCCATCTGCTACACGCCTCTTGTACCAGCCGTTCACACCATAGGGGATTTCTACAATCAACCCGCACCGCTACACGCCGTTGATGGCAGTCGTGCTGCTAATCGTCAGAGTTGTGACAGAGTCACCAGGCTGAAATGGAAAAAAGCCACCAGAAACAGAGTTTGTGACAGAGTCACCAGGTTGAAATGGCAAATAGCCACCAGAAACAGAGTTTGTGACAAAGTCACTAGGCTGAAATGGCAAAAGCCACCAGAACAGATCACTTCCCCTTTTCATCAATTTCCCAACCCCAAGCATACAATGAAATCGTCATACAAAGCATATCGTTTTAACAGGAATAATCCCTGAAATAGGATAGAAGTTACTAACCTGTTGATCAGCCTTTACCCTTCAAGGGTTTTCGCTTGTTATGCTGGGATTTCGGCATTTAGCAGAGTATAGCAGATTTATACATATGAATATATATTAGCAAACAGTCTAACAGTGAGAAAGGTTACACACCTGATTAATATCGATACCCTTGCTAGACCGATCTACAACTTTGCTAAAAAAAGCCGGAAAGATGTGAAAATAGGGCCTCTCCTATATTCGGCCAAGGGTTAGTAAATCCTGAATTTACACATTGAAACTAATAGATCTTCTTACCTTGAAATCTCGAAAGTAACATGATTCGAGTGCTACCGATCTAGAACTCAGAGATCTATGCGATTGACTCCACTAAAGTTCCCTTCAGATTTCGGGACAAGTAGGCACCACAGAAGTAATTCGGCAATCACAGGAGATGAGATTTAGGGATTTCGACTTTTAGGAAAATCCTGGAAAAAGTATGAACAAGAGAATGCTGATGTGTCTTTGGCTTTTAAAATACTTGAGTGAAGAGTTTCGGTTTCTGACAGGAAAAGAGAAGAAGAAAAGAAAACAAGGAAGAGACTTGAAGATTTCGGCTAGGAAGAAAAAGAATGGAAAGAGTTTCAGCTTTTGAATCAAAGTGAAGATGAGGAAATTGGCTTAGAGATTTCGGCTTTTACAGAGAATGAAGAGGAAGATAGAAATTTAGGAGTTTTCGGCTTTTACTCAGAGAAGAAGAGAAAAGAATGAGAGAAAAACCCAAATGCCGAAATTGAAGAGATATTCCCCCTATTTATAGAAATTTCGGCACTTACCTAACCTTGCAGATAAATCCTATCTTTTCTCCTTTATCTTAATCTACTAGCTCATCTAAAAGAGACTTAATTATCTCTAACTCCCCCCTCTTTTATCAGCATATTATCCACATATTTTAATCATTAAAATCCCTAAATTTTAGCCTTTATCTGCTTATTATCCACATAAAATAAATTCCTAAATAATAGCCTTTATCTGCTTATTATCCACATATTTTAAACATTAAAACCACTAAATTTTAGCCTTGTTGCCATCCATTCTACCTAATCCTAATGCCCAAAATTTAGCTAACTTAAATTAAAAGAATTGGGCTCCATGAAACTTAAATTTGCGCCCCTTACTCCCTTGTGTGGCGTCACCTCCTAAGATTGGGCCACAAGCCCACTTTGGTATTTTAAACATAGATACTACCTTTTAAACCCTATAATGCCCAAACAGATAATTTTAATCAGGCCTCTGCCTAAGCCTGAGCCCAATTTGGACCCCTAACACTTAAATTAACACATTAAACATATCCACCCATTAAACGCATAGGCCCAAAAATTCAGGATGTTACACATACAAGCCCAATTATTTCATTTATTTCTCCTTTTAGTCCTTCAATTTACCATTTTCACAATTTAGTCCTAATTAGCTAAATTCACCAAAAATCCAAGAACAAAACATGTTCATTAAACACATATCTTCCGTTTAACACCAATATTCATCACAAAGCTCACAATTTCATTAATGGCACATCTCATAAACATCATCAATTTTTCAAATTACAACATGGGCTTGATAGTAGACTAAGCAACAATCTCAAAAACATAAAAATCATCAAAAACTAAAGTCAAAACATACCTTAATTTGGATCAAAAGCTAACCGAACCTAGCTTATTCTTTCCTCTTTTTCTTTGCTAAGTTTCGGCACAAAATATGAGAACCATGCTTTACTTTCATGTTGTTTTATCATATTAACATAATAATTCACCTTTTACTAAATTACCCTTAACTAATAACAAATAAAACTTGTTCATTTAATGGCACAACTGTCCATTACTCATCCACTAACTTATAAATAGTTTAATTACTACATAAGGCCTCCACAGTATAAAAGGACACTACAATGAAGCACTTGACAATCATCATTTTACACCTTATGCGATTAAATCCTTTTTCATAATTCGACACATAATCCATAAAATTACCGCACAGAATTTTCACACAGGCTATATCACACGTAATACACATAAAAAATAACATTTAAATATTATTCTGACCTCAAATTTGTGGTCTTGAAACCACTATTCTAACTAGGGTTTAAACCGGGCTGTTACAACTCTCCCCCCTTAGGGATTTTCGTCCCCGAAAATCTTACCAATGAATAGGTGTGGATACTGCTTTCTCATAATGTTCTTAGGCTCCCACGTAGCCTCTTCTACTCCGTGTTTGTGCCACAACACTTCCACTAAGGAAATTCTTTTGTTTCTCAATTCTTTGGTCTCTCGTGCCAGAATTCGAATCGGTTCCTCACTATACGACAAGTCTGACTGAATCTCAACCTCAGTAGGAGCAATCACATGAGACAGATCAGATCTATACCGTTGAAGCATAGACACAAGAAACACATTATGAATCTTTTCTAACTCAGGTGGCAACATCAATCTATAAGCAATTGGTCCAACTCGTTCAATGATCTCATACATACGACCCAATAAATCTCGGACTCAGCTTGCTTTTCCGGCCAAATCGAAGTATCTTTTTCCATGGAAACACTTTCAAAAACACTTTGTCACCAACTTCAAATTCAATATCTTTCCGTTTCAAATCTGCATAAGACTTCTGGCGATCTGAGGCCGCTTTCAAACTGTCACGAATCACTTTCACTTTCTGTTAAGTTTCTTTAATAAGATCAACCCCGTGAATCTTATTCTCACTTAGCTCGGTCCAATACAATGGAGTTCGGCATTTTCTACCATAAAGAGCTTCATACGGTGCCATTCTAATACTAGTTTGAAAACTATTATTGTACGCAAACTCAATCAACGACAAATATTTTTCCCACGTACTCTTAAACTCAAGTATACAACATCTCAACATATCTTCGAGAATCTAATTGATCCGCTCAGATTGTCAATCCATTTGAGGATGAAATGAAGTGCTGAAATGCAATTTTGTGCCTAAAACCTCTTACAATTCCTTCCAAAATCACGAGGTAAATCTCGGATCTCTATCGGATACAATAGATAATGGCACACTGTGTAATCTCAGAATCTCAGCAATATACAATTCAGCCAATCTATCGAGTGACTAAATGTAACACCCCTCACCCGTGTCTTGTAACACCCCAAACCCGGCCCAAACGCTACAACCAGATCTGGTATGTCACTTAAGTGATTTTATAAAACATGTAGCACTTAAGAAAACAATTGTCAGGTTTAAATAGTAAAACTGAAAACTTAGGGATTTATTAGTAAGTATAAAATATAAAATTATAAAGTGCATTGGTGGACCTTAAATTACAAGCCCAATAATTATCCATGTCATAACGTATTTTAAACATAAAAAAAACTTAAAGCCCAACAATAGAAGCCCAACATAAAACCCAAAACTTAAGTACGAGTCTAGTGGCCCAAGGCCTTATTACAACGGAATTTAAAACTCATTAATAAAAAAATATAATTCATTAAATTAAAAGCCTCTTTGTTGGATCCAATAGCTCTTATGCATGGCCACCTCGCGTTCCTCACTGGCCCGGTCCGTTGCACTAAGTGTCACCTGAGATAGTTAAAATAAAAGGGTGAGTCGCGAGACTCAGTGTGCAACCCTCATGCACCACTAGATTTGGGCCTTAAGCCCATAAAACAGATTAAACAGTTTAACACATATAATAACAAGAACTAATATGCAAGCCCAACCCAAAACCTAGATGTCCATCCGCTACATGCCCCCGTACCAGCCAAGCACACCATTGGGGATTTCTACAACCGACCCACACCGCTACACGCCCTGATGGCAGTCTTGCTGCTCATCATCAGATCATGGCCGTAGCAACTTAGACAGATCACGGCAAAGCCGCTACACAGATCACGGCAAAGCTGCTACACAGATCACGGTAAAATACCGCTACAACGTATAACTTCCTCCTTTATCAAACCCAACCCATGCAATCATAGAAAGTCAGTTTACTTATATCATACAATCAAAACATTTACTGACCTGGTGATTTGCTTTTACCCTTTTTGGCTTCCATCATTAAACCGAGATTTCGGCATTTATTGTAACATATAAAACTTTTAAACATGTACATATTAGTTAGATCTAGATGGGGGGGAAGTGTTACACACCTAATTAATGCAGGTACCCCTTGCTAAACTGATCTACACTTTGCTTCTAAAAGCCGGAAAAGATGTGGAAATAGGCCTCTCCTATATTCGGCCATAGTTAGTATTCTACCTGATTTTATATACTAAAATCAATAAAATTTCTTACCTTGAAATCCCGAAAGTATCACGATTCTATAACTTAAAGATCTATGCAATTGACTCCCTCTTCAAATCCCGGAATGCCAAAAAGAAAACACAAGGTTAGTTCCATATAGCCAATCGACTATGGCCTCCAAAAGCCGGAAAATTAAAAGAAATCCAAATCGCCACTTACCCTATTTGAAATCTATGAGTTTCGGCTTCTAGGAAAAATCCCGGGAAGAGGATCTGTCGCGCTTTCGGCTTTTTGAAAGAACTAAAAATTGAAGGAATGACCAAGGGAGATTCGGCCAACTTGAAGAAAAGAGAAGAGAAAATAGAGCAAGGAGAATTTGGCTTTTAGAGAGGAAATATTGAGGAGAGGAGAGCTAGGGAGTTACGGCAAAGAAAGAGAGAGAGGCTCACAAGAGAAAAGAAATTTCGGCTAGCAGAGAATAGATGAGAAAGAAGAAAAATAAAATGAAAAAAAGATGATCACTTGGCCACTAATTTTCGGCAAATCAACCCCCTTCCCAGAGTTGGATTTTCGGCCAACTTTGTTGTCATCTGATAGCTCTTATCTTTCCTGTTATCTTAGTCCCTTATCTCCTCAAAAATAGCCCTAATTCCTCTCTTCCTATTATCTTCATTTAATAATCAAAATAAAAGAATTAAACATCCCTATTTTGTAGCTAATGTGCCGTCCCACCTAACTCCCCTGGGCTGCCAAATTTTTGACCTAAAAACTTGGGCCTAAATCAACCAAAATTTGGGCCTTCATTAAGCACAATTGACGCCACCCTCTCCTACCTTGTGGCGCCCCTAAACTTTGGGCCCCAAGCCCACATTTGACATTATTATTTCTAGATCCCTTCCTTTTGACCCAAACATAAATATTTTACTGAGATTTAGCTCACTCTTGAGCCCAATTAGTACCCTAAATCCTCAATTCAATACTTTAATCAGTCAAACACATAAAATGCACAGACCCAAATATTCAGGGTGTTACAGTTCATCCCCCCTTAAAATAAATTTCATCCTCGAAATTTACCTGATCAAAAGAGATGGGGATACTGTTGTCGCATAACATCTTCTGGCTCCCATGTCGCCTCTTCTGTGCCGTGATTTCGCCATAGAACTTTGACCAAAGGAACGGACTTCCTTCTCAACACTTTCACGTCTCGATCCAAGATTTGCACTGGTTCTTCCTCAAAGGATAAATCTGGCCTTACTTCAATCTCTTCCACCGGCACCACATGCGATGGATCAGAACGATAACTTCTTAACATCGAGACATGAAATACGTCATGTATCTGTTCTAACTCTGACGGCAGCTCCAAACAATAAGCCATTGGGCCCACACGTTCTAACACTCGATAAGGCCCAATAAATCGAGGACTTAGCTTACCCTTCCGTCCAAACCTCATTACCTTCTTCCATGGAGATACCTTTAGAAAGACTTGGTCTCCTACTGCAAATTCCATCTCCTTCAGCTTTAGATCCGCATAAGACTTCTTCCGATCAAACGCTTCTTTCAACCGAGCCCATATTAACTTAACTTTCTCCTCCGTTTCCGAAACTAGTTCTGAATCCAACACCTGACGTCACCCAACTCCGTCCAACAAGTAGGAGTACGACATCTCCTTCCATATAACGCTTCATACGGCGCCATCTGAATACTAGCTTGATAACTATTATTGTACGCGAATTCAGCCAAGGGTAAATACTCCTCCCAACTACCCCTAAAATCGATGATGCAACCCCTTAGCATATCCTCTAAGATCTGAATTACCCTCTCAGACTGACCATCAGTCTATGGGTTAAAAGCGGTACTGAAGTCTAACCTTGTTCCCATTGCTTGATGAAGAGCCTTCTAAAATCGTGACGTGAACCTAGGGTCCCTATCCGATATGATCGACACCGGTACACCATGTAATCTTACAACCTCAGCTATGTACAACTTAGCCAACCTTTGCAAAGAGTAGTCGACCCGAACCGGTATGAAGTGAGCAGACTTCGTCAGCCGATCCACAATTACCCAAATTGAATTTTTCTTAGTGGGCGTAAGGGGTAACCCACTAAGAAAATCCATCGCGATTCTCTCCCATTTCCATTGGGGAATTTTTACCGGCTGCAACAATCCCGAAGGCAACTGGTGTTCAGGTTTGACTTGCTGACACGTCAAACACTTCCCCACATATTCCGTAACTTCTCGCTTCAAACCTGACCACCAGAACTGCCCTCGCAAATCCTGATACATCTTAACTCCTCCAGGATGCATAGCATAAGGGCTACTATGCTATTCCCGAAGAATCATCTGCCTTAGCTCCTCATCTTTTGGCATACAAACCTTCCCACAGAAACACAAAACTCCATCATTGTTCAGACTGTAGTCCTCCACTTCACCCTCCTGCACTTGTCGGATTCGAGTACTTAAGACATCATCCAAAAGTTGCTTCTCCTTGATTTGACTTGTCCACATAGGTCTTACTTGTAGTTCAGCTACCAAACTACCATCCTCATACAAACTAAGATGAGCAAACATCGCCTTTAAGTCTGCTATCGCCTTCCTACTCAACGCATCCGCCATCACATTTGCCTTGCCGGGATGGTATTCAATCGAGCAATCATAGTCCTTCAAGAGCTCGATCCACCTACGTTGTCGTAAATTTAACTCCTTCTGAGTAAGGAGATACTTCAAACTTTTATGGTCGGTGTAAATTACCGACTTCTCCCCGTACAAGTAGTGCCTCCAAATCTTCAGACCAAACACTACTGCCGCCAACTCTAAATCATGTGTAGGGTAATTTAGCTCATGCGGTCTTAACTGTCGAGACGCATACGCCACCACTTTCCCTTCCTGCATCAACACACATCCTAAACCTGTGTGTGACGCATCACAGTAGACGATAAATTCTTTTCCCACCTCTGGTTGAATTAACACCGGCGCTTCCGTCAAAATTCTCTTCAGCTTCTCAAAGCTCTCCTGTTGTTTGTCATTCCACACAAATGATACTCCCTTCCTCAACAACTTAGTTAAAGGTGCCGCTATTAAAGAGAACCCCTCAACGAACCTTCGATAATATCCTGCTAATCCTAAGAAACTTCGAATTTCCGCCACAAACTTCGGCGGTTTCCAATCCAATACAGCCTCTATCTTCCGAGGGTCAACCCTAATTCCTTCTGCGGAAACCACATGCCCTAAGAAAGTTACTTCCTTCAGCCAGAACTCACACTTGCTGAACTTCGCAAACAACTGCCTCTCCCTCAAAATTCGCAACACTATACGAAGATGTTCATCATGTTCCTTCTCGGACTTAGAATATACCAAGATATCATTGATGAACACTACGACGAACCGATCAAGGTATGGCTGAAATACCCGGTTCATCATATCTATGAATGCTGCTGGCGCGTTCGTCAAATCGAACGGCAGTACTAAGAACTCATAATGACTGTAGCGTATTCGAAATGCCGTCTTATGAATGTCTCCTTCCTTCACCATTAACTGATGATATCCCGACCTTAGATCAATCTTAGAAAAGACCGACGCTCCTTTGAGCTGATCGAACAAATCGTCGATTCTGGGTAATGGATACTTGTTCTTTATCGTCAACTTATTCAGTTGACGATAGTCCACACACATACGCATGGTTCTGTCCTTCTTCTTCACGAATAGGACCGGCGCTCCCCATGGAGACACACTCGGTTGGATAAATCCTCGATCCAATAGCTCCTGAATCTGAGCTTTGAGGTCCACCAGCTTCTTCGGCGCCATTCGATAAGGAGCAATGGATACCGGAGCCGTACCCGGGAGTAGTTCTATTCCAAACTCCACCTCGCGATCAGGGGGTAATCCTGGCAACTCCTCCGGAAATACATCCTCGAAACCCTTGACTGTTCGAACCTCATCGACAGTCACATCTTTAGCATCCAAAGCACTAATAAAAGCTAAAAAGGCGTTGCATCCCTTCCGAATCATCTTAACAGCTTTCAAGGCCGATACTACGTTGGACAAATAGTTTCTTCTTTCTTCTAAAACAACCACCTCCCCGCCTTCCGGGGTACTTAACATCATGCACTTAGACCCACAATCCAACTTAGCACGATGCTTTGTCAGCCAGTCCATTCCTAGGATAAGATCAAACTCTCCAAATGGTAATTCCATTAAGTCTGCCGGAAACACTACCCCTTGAGTCTCTAACGGTACATCCTTAAATAGCTTGTCCACTACCCTAGATTGTCTTAGGGGACTAACCACAGTCATCTTCCTAGTAGTTGTTTCAGAATCTATACTTAAGGTCTCAGATATCGAACATGCAACATAGGAATGGGTTGACCCAAAATCAATCAAAGCAAGCAAAGGGCTATCAGCAATAAGAAACGTGCCGGTGATGACATCCGGTGCGTCACCATCCTCCTGACGACGAACTGCATAAACTAGACCTGGCTGCCTTGTGTCTACATTACCTGCACCTCTACCAGGTGCTCCACGACCTCGTCCAGCCCCATTTCCTCCTCTACCTGCACCACGACCCCTTGGTCCAGGCTGATCACCTCTCCTAACCTGATCAGAACCTCGTCCCGCTGGCTGTACCCGATCCATCTGGGGGCAGTCCTTAATCAAATGTTCTATGGATCCACACCTAAAGCATCCACCTGTTTTCATTCTGCACTCCCCATAATGCGTCCTCCCACATGTAGAACATGCTCGATTCTGACTCGTCGGAGCACGAGCTGGCCCATTAGTCCTAGGCCTTTTCTAAAGATTCCCAGATGCTCTTGATGGCCCAAAACTCCTCTTACTCTTACCCCGATCCTTATCCCTTTCTTGTCTCTCCACCTGTTTCACCTCCTTAGCTATTTTGACCTTATCCACCAAAACAGCAAAAACTCTCTCTCGTTGCGGTGCTATCAGAACCCTTAACTCATTTCGCAGCCCATCCTCAAACCGAACACAACGTTCATACTCCGTTGCTACCATTCCCCGAGCGTAGCGGCTAAAACGCAGAAACTCTGCCTCATATTCAGCCACAGTCTTACTTCCCTATACCAGGTTCAAGAATGCTTTCCTTTGTGCATCAATATAGCTGGCCCCAACATACTTTCCCTAGAATGACTCCTTAAAGAAATCCCAGTCAATCAGATCTGCAGCAGTACCTTCTTTCACCGTGAGCCACCACTGGTAAGCCTAATCTCCAAGAAGAGACACGACCCCTTTCAACTTCTCCTCCATCGTAAAATCTAATTCATCCATTATACACTCAGTCGCTTCCATCCAATACTCAGCTGTGTTAGGGGCTACACCAGAAACTCCCCTAAACACTTCTGCCCCATTGGCCTTAAGCTGCTCCAGCACAGATTTCTGGGCTCCTATGCCCATGCCTACTCCAGCAACTCTCTTAAGGACTCGCAACATCGCCTGAGATACAGCATCATCTCCGGTCGCCTGATCTCGTAACTCTCCCTCCACAGCTGGAGGATCCAGCATTTCGTTTCCTGACCCGTGGCCAGACCCTACTGGCTCAGACAAGGTCATCCTACCCCTACCGCGTCCACGCGGCGGACGTCCTCGACCCCTTGTACCCATTCTTCCAATTTACGTTTATCTGATTAAGAATTTTATGAATCATTAATTCTTTTCACTGATTTATCGCGAATAGTTTTATGGATAATAGTTTTAAAAAGTAGTTCTTTCGAATTCATACTCACAATACAGTCTCAAGTTCATACATTCAATCATCAACATCCATGAACTCACGTTCATTACAGAAAGGTGTTGTTGTTGTTGTTGTGGTTTTCCACTACCCAGGGGTATTTTCGTAATTTTATCCTACAGGGGTATTTTTGTAATTTTTCAAAATAGGGTCCTTGGTGATTTTGTGAAATAGGGGTATTTTGGTAATTTTGCAATCCCGGGGGTATTTCGGTAATTTTGCACTCTGGGGGTATTTTGGTAATTTTGAAATCCAGGGGTATTTTGGTAATTTGGAAATCCGGAGGTATTTCGGTAATTTTGAAATCCGGGGGTATTTCGGTAATTTTACCCACTAGGGGTATTTTGGTCATTTTGCAAAACAAGGGTAGTTTAGTAATTTTTCAAACTTTGATGTTTTTTTTTAAAAACCGGGGTACTTTTGGTAAAATCTAGTTTCATGGTCCGGGTTATTCTTGTAAACGTGAGATTTTCGGGTCAATTTTTGAAACATAGGTATTTTATAAGTTCATGGTTGATTGGAATTTTTCACAAATCAAATATGTTTTGGAAATTTTACAAAACCTTGGGATTTTTTTTTTCAAAAATAGGGTGGTTGGTCCCTTTCGGGTTTTAATTATAAGGTTTAGCCCATCAACAAGTCCTTGTAACTAGGGTGAATAGTCACTATGAACCAGGTAAGATTCTAGTGGAGAGGAGGTGAGTCACCAGGACTGCTTAAATACCAAGCTCTCCCTGAATCCACTCCTAGATTTGCGTATGTCTATTACCACACCCTAATTTGGCTAAGGTGAACAGCCACTACGCACCAGGTAGGATTCCAGCGAAGAGGAGGTGAGTCACTAGGACTACTTACATACTAAGCTCTTCCTGAATCCAATCCTAGACATGCGTATGCCTGTTACCACACCTTAGTCTTGCGGTTTATTCACGGGTTTGTTTAGTGAAATTAAGTCATATGAGGTTTTAGGAGTTGTTTCAACTAGGCTTAAAGTCCATCAAGTTCTAATCTAACTATCCTACGTCCCATAAAGCCCATTAAGCCCACATAAATATGTCACACAATGGTTCAGAATACTTACCTAGCGGACTTGGGCCGGAGACGCAGGTGCCATGCTGAGCTAACAAACTTGTAATCCTTTAAAAACATATATGTTTCAAAAGCCCATTTTCAGAAAACGTTTTGAGCCCAAAAACCCCAGAGCTGAGTTTTGAACCGGGCTCTGATACCAATTTGTAATACCCCAAACCCGGCCCAAACGCTACAACCGGATCTGGTATGTCACTTAAGTGATTTTATAAAACATGTAGCACTTAAGAAAACAATTGTCAGGTTTAAATACTAAAACTGAAAACTTAGGGATTTATTAGTAAGTATAAAATATAAAATTATAAAGTGCATTGGTGGACCTTAAATTACAAGCCCAATAATTATCCATGTCTTAACGTATTTTAAACATAAAAAAAAAAACTTAAAGCCCAACAATAGAAGCCCAACATAAAACCCAAAACTTAAGTACGAGTCTAGTGGCCCAAGGCCTTATTACAGCGGAATTTAAAACTCATTAATAAAAAAATATAATTCATTAAATTAAAAGCCTCTTTGTTGGATCCAATAGCTCTTATGCATGGCCACCTTGCGTTCCTCTCTGGCCCGGTCCGTTGCACTAAGTGTCACCTGAGATAGTTAAAATAAATGGGTGAGTCGCGAGACTCAGTGTGCAACCCTCATGCACCACTAGATTTGGGCCTTAAGCCCATAAAACAGATTAAACAATTTAACACATATAATAACAAGAACTAATATGCAAGCCCAACCCAAAACCTAGATGTCCATCCGCTACACGCCCCCGTACTAGCCAAGCACACCATTGGGGATTTCTACAATCGACCCACACCGCTACACGCCTTGATGGCAGTCTTGCTGCTCATCATCTGATCATGGCCGTAGCCACTTAGACAGATCACGGCAAAGTCGCTACACAAATCACGGCAAAGCCGCTACACAGATCACGGTAAAATACCGCTACAACGTATAACTTCCTCCTTTATCAAACCCAACCCATGCAATCACAGAAAGTCAATTTACTTATATCATATAATCGAAACATTTACTGACCTGGTGATTTACTTTTACCCTTTTTGGCTTCCATCATTAAACCGAGATTTCGGCATTTATTGTAACATATAAAACTTATAAACATGTACATATTAATTAGATCTAGATGGGGGGAAGTGTTACACACCTGATTAATGCAGATACCCTTTACTAAACCGATCTACACTTTGCTTCTAAAAGCAGGAAAAGATGTGGAAATAGGCCTCTCCTATATTCGGCCATAGTTAGTATTCTACCTTATTTTATATACTAAAATCAATAAAATTTCTTACCTTGAAATCCCGAAAGTATCACGATTCTACAACTTAAAGATCTATGCAATCGACTCCCTCTTCAAATCCCGGAATGCCGAAAAGAAAACACAAGGTTAGTTCCATATAGCCAATTGACTATGGCCTCCAAAAGCCGAAAAATTCAAAGAAATCCAAATCGCCACTTACACTATTTGAAATCTATGAGTTTCGGCTTCTAGGAAAAATCCCGGGAAGAGGATCTGTCGCGCTTTCGGCTTTTTGAAAGAACTAAAAATTGAAGGAATGGCCAAGGGAGATTCGGCCAACTTGAAGAAAAGAGAAGAGAAAAGAGAGCAAGGAGAATTCGGCTTTTAGAGAGGAAATATTGAGGAGAGGAGAGCTAGGGAGTTGCGGTAAAAAAAGGGAGAGAGGCTCACAAGAGAAAAGAAATTTCGGCTAGTAGAGAATAGGTGAGAAAGAAGAAAAATAAAATGAAAAAAAGATGATCACTTGGCCACTAATTTTCGGCAAATCAACCTCCTTCCTAGAGTTGGATTTTCGGCCAACTCTGCTGTCATCTGATAGCTCTTATCTTTCCTGTTATCTTAATCCCTTATCTCCTCAAAAATAGCCCTAATTCCTCTCTTCCTATTATCTTCATTTAATAATCAAAATAAAAGAATTAAACATCCCTATTTTGTAGTTAATGTGCCATCCCACCTAACTCCCCTGGGCTGCCGAATCTTTGACCCAAAAACTTGGGCCTAAATCAATCAAAATTTGGGCCTTCATTAAGCACAATTGACGCCACCCTCTCCTATCTTGTGGCGCCCCTAAACTTTGGGCCCCAAGCCCACATTTGACATTATTATTTCTAGCTCCCTTCCTTTTGACCCAAACATAAATATTTTACTGATATTTTAGCCCACTCCTGAGCCCAATTAGTACCCTAAATCCTCAATTTAATACTTTAATCAGTCAAACACATAAAATGCACAGACCCAAATATTCAGGGTATTACATGTCTGACTTCGGGACAGGGTTTGAGGCGTTACTGGACTTAAACATTCACAATCGTACAAAATCGGGTTACCAAATTTTGCCCAAAATTAAAACTTTTCAAACACATGCCATGGACAAAATAGGCTTACAGGCCAAAATCATTATAAGCCACATCTCATGGCTATAATCAACAAATCAATATAAGCCAATACATTTGGCTAATCACAACAACATCCATCATAAAAAAAACCTAAGTCCCTATACATGCCACTCACTTGAAAACATTTAACATACACATGCCAATACTTCAAAGATAATGGCCCGATAGTGTGATACTGCCTCCGACGATCTCCAACCCTGAGCTGACCTGACAAAACTAAAAGAAATGGAAAGGAGGGAGTAAGCTTTATGCTCAATAAGCTCGCATGAAACTAATAAGCAATGTGATAACATGCTATTTTCATATTCTTCCTATTTATTTAAATTTCAATTAAGCTATTTTCTTGAGTTATAGTCATTAAATTATTTATATCTGGAGCAACAGAACTCCAATTTAAGATATATTAATTTTCTACGAAAATAGATTTACATATCTTCTTACCATAAAATTTCCACAATTTTTGGTTTAGCCAATCAATAAGTTTATTCATTAAAGATTCCCCTGTTTTACTGTTCGACTATTCTGACCTCTCTTCACTACGAATCAATTTTCTCCATGTACAGAGTTCACATGACCTTATTATTTAGTTCATTTGAAAATAGACTCATTCAGGATTTTAGGCATATAAATTATATCCCACAATTATTTTTGTACAATTGTTAATGATTTTTCCAAGGCAAAATAGGGGATCACGTAATCATTCTGAACCAGTCTCACAGAAATTCAAATATCTCAAAATATATGAATCATTTGTTTGCTATGTTTCTTTTATATGAAAATAGACTCAATAAGATTTAAACCAATATCTCATCCAACTTATAATTCAATATCTACTATTTTTAGTTATTTTTCAAACTCATGTCACTGCTGCTGTCCAAACAGTTTTATTGTAAATTTTTGCTCTCTCTTTCACTTTAGTTGTGTTCATCACTTGCTTATACCAACCTTTCCAATTTCCGATTACATATCGAACATATTGTTCATACGTACATTTGCCACATTTCTCAATTGGTCACATTCACACTTGCACTTATTCATAACATGATCGCACCAATCATCATTAGTAAATTATCTCGTTGAACCCCTTCGGAAACCGCCCGATACTCGGAGGTCTTAGCACAAAGCTCCACCTACACATAATTCGGCTTTCTTGTACACATGGTGAAGGTCCCTTATCACCCATGTGACCTAGCCATTCCATCTCGTAGCTTTCTTGTCTACATGGTGTCCAACACTAGGAACCACTCATGTGACCTAGCTACTCAAAACCCGTAACTTTCTTGTGCACATGGTATACACACAGTATTACACATGTGACCTAGTTACATATGAAATTATTCTCCCGTAGCTTTCTTGCACACATGGTGAAAGTCCCTTATCTTCTTATCATCCATGTGGCCTAGCTACATATCAAATTTTGCCATCTCGTAGCTTTCTTGTGCACACGGTGAAGATCCCTTATCACTCGTGTGACCTAGCTACATATTGTCCGTATCTCTCGGTTTTCCGGAGGTTCAATCGAGAATTTCCCATTCCATACATTTTCATATTGTAGTTATCACCCAATGATTTCCATAATATCTAGCAAAATAATTATTGTACAAGTAAAATAAATGCATTATTTACATATAAACTTTCTTGTCAAAATCTCGTCAGGTACAACCGTGTAACAACTCATACAACCCATGTAATATTAATTTAACATTCAATTCTTGTAACATTAATTTGCCATTCAATTTCACATGACACAACAAACATCACATTTTCCATACCATACATACCATCCATCAACTTCTCCTAAACATATTAAATAATACAATTTATGCCATATCAATAGAGAATTGCATTATTATTAACACACGAACTTACCTCGAATGCCGAAACGATCATTTTACCAACTCTCTTGATTTTTCAATTTTCCTCCAGTTCTAGGTCCAAATCTCGTTTTTCGGGGGTCTAAAACATCACATTTCACTTATTTAATTAATTTACTACTCAAAACAGTCCCTAACTCAAACTTTGGAAAAATTACAATTTTGCCCCTAAACTTTTGCATAATTACAATTTTGCCCCTAGGCTCGAAAATTAAACTTCATCCCTTATTATTATGTTTTATAACATTCTGAACATTTTCCCCTTCTATAGCAACATCAAATTCTCACTCTAACATGTACTTATGAACATTAGGTATTTTTACCGATTATGTCGTTTTACTCATTTTCACGTAAAATCGCTTAGCAAAAGTTGTTTAACATAATTTCAGCCTTCATATTCTATCATAAAACATCAAAATAAACATATTTCACCTATGGGTATTTTTCCAAATATGAACCTTAGGTTAAATTATTGCTAGAATAAGTTAAACCAAGTTACTGGGATTCCAAAAACGTAAAGAACATTAAAAACGGGGCTTGGAATCACTTACAATGGAGATTGGAAGCTTGAAACAAACCTTAACTATGGAGAACCCTTGTAATTTCGTCCTAATGGAGAAGATGGACATATTTGGCATTTAAATTTTGTTTTTAATTCATTTAATTAACTAAATTACCAAAATGCCCCTTAAAAAAATCTTTTGAAACATACCCATCCATGTCCATTTTTGTCCACCAACTTAACCAATGGTCTAATTATCATTTAAGACCTCCAATTTAAAATTTCATAAAAATTGGACACCACTAACATGTAGAACTCAACTTTTGCACTTTTACAATTTAGTCCTTTTGACTAAATTGAGTGCCCAAACGTCGAAATTTTCGAACGATTTTTTCACAAAATCTTTCCGTGAAATCGTAGACAATAAAAATATAATAAAAATAAAATTTTCCTCGTCAGATTTGTGATCTCAAAACCACTGTTCCGACTAGGCCCGAATTCGGGATGTTACATTTCTCCCCTTTTAAGGATTTTCGTCCTCGAAAATCTTACCAGAAGAGTGGTTTAGTTCTTTCTCATATTATTTACTATCTCATAATTAGTGCTAAAGAACTTTTATTTTAGCCTTCATTAAAATGGAGGGTCTTATTTAGCTTTCCCATATATGTATATTGAATAGAGCATCAATTAGGAGAAACAGATTTATATCATCATCCGTATTTTCATAAAGTCCCATTAGATGGAATGTAATGGAATGCCAAAGAGACATAGATCAATACAGATTATGTACCAGTCGGCTACCAATACTTTTATCTATACATTGTGATTAGAAAGCACTCCCATAAAACAAAGATTTTATTAGTGGGGCAGTAACCAAAAAAAAATATTTCCAAGAACAGTTAAACATACAGAATACCTCGGAAAAGACTACCATAATCTGGTATCTTACCTTTCAACATTATTCCTTCAATTATTTCTGCCATCATAAATCTCACAATATGCTTTTCATTAAAGAAGTTTAGTTTTGAAGAAATTTCCAGTTAATACATTTCCTTTCAGTATCTTATCTGAATAAGTCGATTTATCAAAGTTAATTTTTTTCACTAATTATGATATTGTATAAATCAAATAATTCTTGAGTCAATCTGATATTTCTCTAACTCTGTCCTTCACTTGTTAACCATCCTCAGTCTCTGATTATATCTATAGTTATTCTATAACTGAACTCTTTGATTCCACACTTAGGAACTTAATCAACATGATTCTCATGAATTTCTGTTATAAACACCTCATCGGTAAGGGAGTGAGGTCGTACAGCCTCTAACTCGATTCTCACACACACATATATATATGACACATCTTTCAGTATCAACATATGTCATTATAAATATACTACCCACTTCGAACAATTATCATTCATATTTGTCTTACATAAAAATTTCCAATTATCTCATTCAAACAAGTGCACTCATTCATACATTCTACGAAATTTGAATAACTTACTTATCACATTCACTAATCAATTTTAGTCAAGCATGCTATAGTATTTGAAGGTCAGAAAAATATGAATAAGCATATCACTGTATAAACTTTCATTTCACACATTATCACATATACACATTAAGAATTCTTATTCATACTTTTCAGGGTTTAACTCTTCATAGCTACACTTTATTCAAATACTTCAGTATCACTATCAAATGGTCGAATATATGTAACATCCTGAATTTATGGGCTTGTGCATTTTGTGTAGTGTATGCTTAAAATATTAAATTGGGAGTTTGAGATACAAATGGGGCTCAAATTGGGTTGAGGCCTTGTTTTAAATATTTTATTTAGACACTCTAGGGGCTTAAATTAAAGTTTAGTAGTTTAAGTGACATATTGGGCTTGTGGCCCAGCAACTAGGGGCACAGTAAAGGGGAGCTATAGTGGCGTCACTTGTGCATGAGGAAGGCCCAAATTTTGGCAGCTTGAAACCCAGGTTTTAGGGCTAAAATTTGGCACTTGAAGAGGAGCTAGGGGGGACGGTACAAGGCTATTATTTAGGGATTTATTTTATGTGGATAATAAGCAGATAAAGGCTATTATTTAGGGACTTATTTTATGTGGATAATAAGCAGATAAAGGCTATTTTTGAGGAGATAATAGATCAAGATAAGGGAAAGGGATGAGGTTAATCTCTTGATTGCAGAGTTGGCCGAAAATCAATCTCTGCTAAGGGGAGGAATCGGTTTTCTATATAAAGGGGGGGATGTCGAAATTTTCTTCTAAAGCTCTCATCTTTTCTCTTTTCTCTGCCGAAATTTCTATTCCATTCTTTCTCTCTTCTCCTTTCTTTTTCTAACAGAAACCAAAACTCCTGAAGTCTCAATTGCCAAAACCCTGCTATTTTTTCCACTTTTCTTTTGGCCGAATTTCTCTACCCATTCCTTGCTTTTATTTTTTTCCAATTCTTTAAAGCTGAAATCACTAAGATCTCACCTCCTGAAGTTGCCGAATCTTCTTTAATGGAGTCTACTTGTGCCGAAATTTGAAGGAAACAATAGGTAAGTGTTGATTTCGGGATTTCAATGTTCTTTCAGCTTTTCAAAGTCCTTAGCCGAATGGCTATTAGAAACTAATCTCTTATTTCACTCTTATTTTCGGCATTCTGGGATCTGAAGAGGAGTCAATCGTGTAGATCTCTTAGTCATAAGTTCAGTAATACTCGAATCAAGGTACTTCCGGGATTTCAAGGTAAGAAAGTCTATTGATTTTAGTATGTAAAAATGGAAAGAACACTAACCATGGCCGATTATAGGAGAAAGCCTATTTTTCATATCTTTCCGGCTTTTTGAGCAAGTTGTAGATCGGTTAAGCAAGAGTATCGACACTAATCAGGTGTGTAACACTTCCACACCATTAGATTGATTGCTAGTATATATATATGTAATAAATCTGTTATACCATGTTAAATGCTGAAATCCCGGCATATCGTTTGGAAACCCGAAAAAGGGTAAAGGCTAAATATCAGGTTAGTGATTTCTGCCACTCAACAGTGATTGATTCTGTTAAATGATATGTGATATATGTCGATTGTTTTATATATACTTGGGGTTGGGTGATTGATGAAAGGGGAAGTGATCTATTCTGGTGGCTTATGCCATTTCAGCCTGGTGACTCTGTCACAACTCTGACGATGAGCAGCATGACTGCCATCAATGGTGTGTAGGATGTGGGTTGATTGTAGAAATCCCCAATGGTGTGACTAGCAGGTAAGGGGGTGTGTAGCGGATAGAAACTTAGGTTTTGGGTTGGGCTTTACATGTTATCTTTTATATTAAGGTTTATATTTTGATCTGTGGGGCTAAGGCCCAAATTTAATGGTGCATGAGGGTTGCACACTGAATCTCGCGACTCACCCTATTATTTTAACCATTTCAGGTGACACTTAGTACATTGGACCGGGCTGGAGGAGAGAGCAAGGTGGCCATGCGACAGAGCGTTGAGAATTCGACATAAAGACTTAGTTTAATATTTTATTTTCTTTTAATTAATGGGTTTAAATTTCCTTGTAATAAGGCCATGGGCCACTAGATTACCATTTATGTTTTGGGATTTTGTTGGGCTTTTATCTTAAATTTTATGTTTTCAATTAAGTTAAGACTTGTATGAAATTTCAATTTTCATTTAAAATCCACCAAGATAATTTATGACTTAATATTTTATCTTTAATGAATTCTTAAGCTTTCGAAATAAAGGTGTAAACCTAGTAATTGTTTTCCAAAATGGGACATGTTTTGTAAAATCTTTTTAGTGACATACCAGATCCGGTTATAGTGTTTGGGCGGGGTTTGGGGTGTTACAATATAGCTCGGTTAGAGAGTATTTCTCTTTTAATAAGATTGTCCTCAATCGCGTCGGAAGGCATCACACTATCACATATTGGTGGCATGTATAAATAGACTCTCACACTTGCTATGTTAGTCTGAGAATCGACTAAACCTGGCTCTGATACCACTAAATGTAACACCCCTCACTCGTGTCTGACTCCGGAACAGGGTTTGAGGCGTTACTGGACTTAAACATTCACAATCGTACAAAACCGGGTTACCAAATTTTGCCCAAAATTAAAACTTTTCAAACACATGCCATGGACAAAATAGGCTTACAGGCCAAAATCATTATAAGCCACATCTCATGGCTATAATCAACAAATCAATATAAGCCAATACATATGGCTAATCACAACAACATCCATCATAAAAAAAAACTAAGTCCCTATACATGCCACTCACTTGAAAACATTTAACATACACATGCCAATAATCCAAGGATAATGGCCCGATAGTGTGATACTGCCTCCGACGATCTCCAACCCTGAGCTGACCTGACAAAACTAAAAGAAATGGAAAGGAGGGAGTAAACTTTACGCTTAATAAGCTCGCATGAAACTAATAAGCAATGTGATAACATGCTATTTTCATATTCTTCATATTTATTCAAATTTCAGTTAAGGTGTTTTCTTGAGTTATAGTCATTAAATTATTTATATTTGAAGCTACGGAACTCCAAATTAAGATCCGTTAACTTTTCACGAAACTAGATTTACATATCTTCTTACCATAAAATTTCCATAATTTTTGGTTTAGCCAATCAATAAGTTTATTCATTAAAGATTCCCCTATTTTACTATTCAACTATTCTGACCTCTCTTCACTACGAATCAATTTTCTCCATGTACAGAGTTCATATGACCTTCTTATTTAGTTCATTTGAAAATAGGCTCATTCAAGATTTCAGTCATATAAATTATATCCCACAATTATTTTTGTACAATTTGTAATGATTTTTCCAAGGCAAAATAAGGGATCACATAATCATTCTAAGCCAGTCTCACAGAAATTCAAATATCTCAAAATATACGAATCATTTGTTTGCTATGTTTCTTTTATATGAAAATATACTCAATAAGATTTAAATCAATATCTCATCCAACTTATAATTCAATATCTACTATTTTTAGTTATTTTTCAAACTCATGTCACTGCTGCTGTCCAAACAGTTTTATTGTAAATTTTTGCTCTCTCTTTCACTTTAGTTGTGTTCATCACTTGCTTATACCAACCTCTCCAATTTCCGATTACATATCGTACATATTGTTCATACATACATTTGCCACATTTCTCAATTGGTCACATTCACACTTGCACTTATTCATAACATGATCGCACCAATCATCATTAGTAAATTATCTCGTTGAACCCCTTCAGAAAACGCCCGATACGAGGAGGTCTTAACTCATAGCTCCACCTACACATAATTCAGCTTTCTTGTACACATGGTGAAGGTCCCTTATCACCCATGTGACCTAGCCATTCCATCTCGTAGCTTTCTTGTCTACATGGTGTCCAACACTAGGAACCACTCATGTGACCTAGCTACTCAAAACCCGTAACTTTCTTGTGCACATGGTATACACACAGTATTACACATGTGACCTAGTTACATATGAAATTATTATCCCGTAGCTTTCTTGCACACATGGTGAAAGTCCCTTATCTTCTTATCATCCATGTGGCCTAGCTACATATCAAATTTTGCCATCTCGTAGCTTTCTTGTGCACACGGTGAAGATCCCTTATCACTCGTGTGACTTAGCTACATATTGTCCGTATCTCTCGGTTTTTCGAAGGTTCAATCGAGAATTTCCCATTCCATACATTTTCATATTGTAGTTATCACCCAATGATTTCCTTAATATCTAGCAAAATAATTATTGTACAAGTAAAATAAATGCATTATTTACATATAAA
Source organism: Gossypium australe (assembly GCA_005393395.2). NCBI lineage: Eukaryota > Viridiplantae > Streptophyta > Magnoliopsida > Malvales > Malvaceae > Gossypium > Gossypium australe. The sequence goes on from CM016617.1 coordinate 52,701,936, forward strand.
CTTTCTTGTCGAAATCTCGTCAGGTACAACCGTGTAGCAACTCATATAACCCATGTAATATTAATTTAACATTCAATTCTTGTAACATTAATTTGCCATTCAATTTCACATGACACAACAAACATCACATTTTCCATACCATACATGCCATCCATCAACTTCTCCTAAACATATTAAATAATACAATTTATGCCATATCAATAGAGAATTACAATTCAAGCATGGTATTGCATTATTATTAACACACGAACTTACCTCGAATGCCGAAACGATCATTTTACCAACTCTCTTGATTTTTTTATTTTCCTCCAGTTCTAGGTCCAAATATCATTTTTCGGGGTCTAAAACATCACATTTCACTTATTTAATTAATTTACTACTCAAAACAGTCCTTAACTCAAACTTTGGCAAAATTACAATTTTGCCCCTAAACTTTTGCATAATTACAATTTTGCCCCTAGGGTTGAAAATTAAACTTCATCCCTTATTATTATTTTTTATAACATTCTGAACATTTTTCCCTTCTATAGCAACATCAAGTTCTCACTCTAACATGTACTTATGAACATGAGGTATTTTTACCGATTATGTCGTTTTACTCGTTTTCACGTAAAATCGCTTAGCAAAAGTTGTTTAACATAATTTCAGTTTTCATATTCTATCATAAAACATCAAAATAAACACATTTCACCTATGGGTATTTTTCCAAATATGAACCCTAGGTTAAATTATTGCTAGAATAAGTTAAACCAAGTTATTGGGATTCCAAAAACGTAAAGAACATTAAAAACGAGGCTTGGAATCACTTACTATGGAGCTTGGAAGCCTCAAACAAACCCTAGCTATGGAGAACCCTTGTAATTTCGTCCTAATGGAGAAGATGGATATATTTGGCATTTAAATTTTGTTTTTAATTCATTTAATTCACTAAATTACCAAAATGCCCCTTAAAAAAATCTTTTGAAACATACCCATCCATGTCCATTTTTGTCCACCAACGTAACCAATGGTCTAATTATCATTTAAGGACCTCCAATTTAAAATTTCATAACAATTGGACACCACTAACATGTAGAACTCAACTTTTGCACTTTTTACAATTTAGTCCTTTTGACTAAATTGAGTGCCCAAACGTCGAAATTTTCGAACGAAATTTTCATGAAATCTTGCCGTGAAATCGTAGACCATAAAAATATAATAAGAATAAAATTTTCCTCGTCGGATTTGTGATCTCGAAACCACTGTTCCGACTAGGCCCGAATTCGGGATGTTACAAATAATCTGTTCTCACTGGAACGAAATAAGCTGATTTCGTCAATCTATCAACTATCACTCAGATTGCATCTTTCTTTCCGGGAGATAAAGGCAATCCCGACACAAAGTCCATCATAATTCTCTCCCATTCCAGTCAGGAATCATGATCGGTTGTAACAAACCAGACGGAAATTAATGTTGAGCTTTAACTTGCAGACAAATTAAACATTTCGACACAAAGTTAGAGATGTCCCGTTTCATACCATGCCACCAATAAAACTGTCTCAAATCATTATACATTTTCGTACTCCCCAAGTGAACAGTCAAACGACTATTATGAGCTTCATTATCATCGGAATCAGCTCTGAATTTCTCAAAACACAAATTCGATCTCTAAATCTCAGACAATCATCACTATCAACTCGAAATTCTGAATCAACATTCAATTCACACTGAGTTCGTTTAGCTATCATTTCAACATCACTTTTCTGGGCATCATAAATCTGATGTATAAACATCGGCTTTACTTTCAACTCGGCCAAAACTGCACTATCATCACACAGATCTTTCTGAGCATTCATTGCTCGCGAAGCACATATAGACTTTCGGCTCAAAGCACCAGCTACAACATTAGCTTTACCTGGATGATAATCAATCACTAGTTCGCAATCTTTCAACAATTCCAACCATCTTCTTTGCCACAAATTCAATTCCTTCTGAGTCATCAGGTATTTCAAACTCTTGTGATCAATATAAAAATGACATTTCTTACCAAATAGATAATGATGCCAAATCTTCAATGCAAACACAATCACGACCAATTCAAAGTCATGCGTTGGATAGTTCTTTTCGTGCGACTTTAACTATCTCGAAGCATAAGCAATGACCTTGCCTTCTTGCATCAGCACACAACCCAAACCATTCAATGATGCATCACTGTAGACAATAAATTCTTTACTCGATTCAGCTTGAACTAGCACTGGCGCCTCTGTCAATAATACTTTCAATTGCTCAAAACTTTGATGGCACTTTTCTGACCACTCAAATTTAACATCTTTCTGTAGCAACTTCATCAATGGAGTCACAATCATCGAGAAGCCTTTCACGAACCGTCTATAATATCTTGCTAGTCCCAGAAAACTAAGGACTTCAGACACATTCCTCGAAGGTTTCCATTCTGAAATAGTTGAGATTTTACTCGGATCAACTCGTATTCCCGTAGCTGATACAATATGCCCCAGAAAACCAACCTCTCGCAACCAAAACTCAAATTTGCTAAACTTAGCATACAATTGTTTCTCACGTAGAGTCTGTAGCACAATTCTCAAATGCTCGGTATGTTGTGTCTCATCACATGAATAAATCAAAATATCATCAATGAACACCACAACAAAACTATCCAAATACGGTCTGAATATCCAATTCATCAGATCCATAAACACTGCAAGAGCATTTGTTAGTCCGAAAGGCATCACTAAGAATTCATAATGTCCATACCTTTTTCTGAAAGCGGTTTTCGGCACATCATATTCTTTAACTCTCAACTGATAATAGCCCGATCTCAAATCTATCTTAGAAAATACTGCATCTCCTTTCAGCTGATCAAACAAATCATCAATACGTGGCAACGTATATTTATTCTTTATTGTCACTTTATTCAACTTCCTATAATCGATGCACATCCTCATAGTGCCGTCTTTCGTTTTCATGAACAACACAGGAGCACCCTAGGGCGAGAAACTCGGTCGTGCAAATCCTCTATCAGTCAACTCTTGCAACTGAGACTTCAACTCTTTCTGTAACATCCCTAACTTGTATCCGTCGCCGGATTAGGGTTATAAGGCATTACCGATCATATTACAATTCATACAATTATGCATTATATATTACAGCTCGACCTTAATATCACATCAGTGAGTATAATCATTTCATATATTAGAACCTAAAAATTTTATCATTAATCACATAGTATAAATAAAATATATCTCAAGTACATTAGCATAGCTTATACATATACCGAACATATGACACATCGATATCTTAATTGTTGAGTATTAAACATGTTCTTGAATAAGCCATGCACTTGCATAAGTTATATATTAATGGAAAATAAATTTCACTATTAGCCTCTTTATTCCTACATGCAGCACCACTTATATGTGATTCATGTTTTGTACTTTAATAAAATTTAATGAATCCATTCAAACATATATATATATATATATATATATATATACATGCATAAATAAAAACTTCTAGCATTTTTGAATAGAGCTTATTAGCAAATCATACTTGAGGCTAAGTAAATAACTAATATATAAGGGATGTAACATGTTACATAAAAGAAAAGCTCATTATAACATTTTTAAAACTAAACCACTTTCGGACACAATTAACAACTCCAGCATAAGCTCATAATATAACTAATTGAAACTTATTTCACAATGCATCCAACTACGCATGCAATTTAGATTCAATATAACATAGCCGAATATACCTTAAGGTTTAATACTAGTGCACATTCACCCTAAGCACCAAAGCCACACTTTATTAATTAATTTCATACCAAGTAAATGACAAAATCAATCATGGAACATTTTTTTCTTTATTTAATGCCATGCAAAGCCAAATTATATATTTAATTCACACACCTATTCAAGGTTTACATTACCGAATTATCAAACCAGTTTCCTAAATCTTTTTTTTTTCTAAAAATATATTAAATTAAAAATAAATATAATAAAGAACATCCACATGCATACTTTATCTTAGTTTAATACACATCCAAGTTAATCACCTTCATACCACATCCAAGATTTATAATTAAATCCAATACTCAAAATGCATATCATAATCACTACCAAACCATGGCATATAGCGAAATAATTGAAACGAGCTCAAACCATAGTCTAGGCAAACCAAACTCAACATAACACTTAAGCCAATTTCGCATGGCTAAATTATACACAACCCAAAAATCTAATATTTCAAAATAAAATCCAGTCTATACATGCCATAGTTCGAGTTCGACTATTTAAATACCAAAACAGCAGATAGTGTGATGGACTTTGCTGACGATCCCCGAGCTTGTAACTTAAATCCAAAATCTATAAAACAAAAACAAATATACAAACAATAAGCTATCAAAGCTTAGTAAGCCATAAGCGAATAAACAATCTAATGATATAACTACGTCATAATAAATTTAGCCGAATTATACTAATATGAGTATGCTTAATCTCAACCCACCAAATTCATTCATGATATTTCATTTTTATACAAAATGCTCACCTTGGCGGAAAGCCTGTATAACCAACATAAGTAATCCATATCTTATTTACAAAGCCATGATATTATTAAACAGTCGAATACACATTAACCAAATGGCCGAATACACTTAGTTACATCAATAAGCATATCACATATCATTTCGAAGACAAACACAGTACATATATATATCCATATCAAATTCGATTACTATCATATGATTACATCTTTCATATTTATTTAATAAGTCATTCGTATCGACCATTAATTACTTACTTACCTTACTTAGACTTGGTAACAAATTATCCATACCTGGCACATAGCTCATTTTACATATTCAAACATAGCTTATCATTGCCTGATGAACCATTCGGAATCGGATAGGACACTCGGATAATCACATAAATCGTACAACGTCAACGTCCCAGACGTGGTCTTACATGTAGCCACATATCGATGCCATTGCCCAGATAGGGTCTTACTCGTAAATACATATCGGAACCACATATCGTTGCCATGATCTTACTCGCACACATATATCAGAATCCTATGTCATGACATATGTATCCTAACTATTCTTAAGGTTCATACAGGGCTTTCGGACGTCGTAACTCGGTCAAATCGAACTCGGAAGTGTAGTAGGAAAATTTAATCATTTTTGGCCATAGCATATTTAAATTCTAACATTTCATAACAGCATATGAATATAACATTTAATTACCAAATAAACACGACTATTCGCTTATAAACTTACCTCAGACGTCGTAAAACAGAATCGGACAGCTAGTCGACAACTTTCGTTTTTCCCCGATCCAAGTCCGATTTCTCTGGTTCTTGATCCAAACATATTCAAATTAAGCTCATTCAAACATATTTTCATTCAATTTAGTCCACAAACACATAAATAAACAAATTACCATTTTACCCTTGACATTTACAATTTTTACAATTTAGCCCCTATTGCACAAAACACAAAATATTCAAAATTTCAAGGTACCCATGATTGGCCGAATATTCCTAGTGTTCATACAGGCCCATATATTTCATTTATTTCACATTTTAGTCCCCCAAATTATTATTTTTTGTAATTAAGTCCTAAATATCAAAATCATCAAAAATTCCAATATAAAACATGTTAATCTAAAACATATCTTCAACTTTTCATCATCAAACAACAAAAATCACAAGCTATCAACAATGACATAACTTAAAATGTTCATCAAAATTCAAAATTTAAGCATGGGTTTTGTAGTATTCGAAGCAACGATCTCAAAAATGTATAAATTATCAAAAACTGAGCTTAAACTTACCTTGAATTTGAGCTTGAAAGTGTCGAACCCTAAGTCTCTTTTCTTTTCTTTGGTTATTTTGATATTCGGTAATAAGAAAGTATGAACACACCATGTTTTGTTTTATTATTTTATGTTATGTTTTATATTATAACATTTTATCACATAAGTTACCTGTAACACCCCAAACCTGGTCAACACACCACGACCGAATCCGGCATGTTACAGAGTGAAAATGTTTCGAATAAACAAGTCTGCCAATATACCTTTATCAAAAAAAACCCTTTGATGTTTGGAGTTTAGTAGAAACCTGTTTAAAGTGTTGATGAAAACGTTTTGTTGCTTTGAAACCCAGAAAACTCGTTTTTTTTTTTGGATAACCCGCTTGCCATTTCAAATTTTGGAAAAGCCATGCGATTCGATTAAAACCCGAGTGAGTTGGACATAATTAAATTAAAACTTGTTCGCTTTTCATCTTGAAGAAAACTTAGATTAAAAAAAACACATTTAAGTTATCTTGTTATCATCTTGTATGGATTATTACCCGATGGTAAGGTTTGAAAATCCCGGTAAGAAGTAAAATTTTGAAGACATCGATTTTTACCGGTTATTTGAGCATGCAAGGTTATTTAACTTAAGCATAATATGGTAACGGAAAAACAGATAAATAAAAATCCCCAAAATAATAACTTAGCGACCTTATTACAAACCAAAGCCAAATTTAAAGAAAATGTAAACCGTAATTAAAGTTTAAAACGAAACCCGAACGTAAAGTGCATGGCCGCCTCGAGTCCTCCCCGGCTCCATATCCGCGATCTATGCCTCATCTGCAAAATGTAAGGGAAGGGGTGAGTCACCGAGACTCAGTGCATAAATCCCCATCCCGAGAATAACAAGCACTTACACCAGTCATAAGTAATTATGCAAATCATGCAAACCCAACCTAGCCATCTGAACTCCTGTGTCTACCCCGTGTGGTCAAAACCACTGGTGATCAAAACCACTGGTGACTGTAGTCACAAAGCATGTAATGTGGTCAAAACCACTGGTGACCGTAGTCACGAATCATATGGTGGGGCCAACCCACCGTGTGGTCAAAACCGCTGGTGACAATCCCATAATCAACATGTGGGGCCAACCTACTGTGGTACCAAACCACTGGGACGAGTCACAATAATCCATGTGTGGTCAAAACCACTGGTGACCGTAGTCACAAATAATATCCGTGTGGTCAAAACCACTGGTGGTCAAAACCACTGAGACTAGTCACAAATAATAAGAAAAGCGGGGCCAACCCACTGTGTGGTCAAAACCACTGGTGACAGTCTAAATCATCCTTCCCCCTCCCTTCATCATACCCACAGCCTTGAACATATTTGTCATGGCATAAATATCATATTTAAAATGCAAATATCACATAGCATAGCATGATCCAATGGAATAACAACACATCACGATAATCAATCGATAAGGGACTTACCCGGAGTCCACGCACATACCCACAAAGCAAAACACTGGTTTCAATGGCTATTTCGGCTTTTAACGGTTAACATAATTAACATATATTACTAATGAAGTGTGTAAGAGTTACACACCTGACAACTTGCGGATCTAGTGAAATCCCGAAACTACGATCTACCCACAAACCGATAGAAACCCGAAGATCCCAAACGTTTGCCTCCTCCCTTACTGTATTCGGCCCACACCTTACTCATAAACAAGAACCCATTCGGCTTGACCAGAAATCCCGAAGGATATAACGCACAGAGATAGCACCCTTACCTTAGCACCTTTCGAACTTTAAGTAAATCCCGAAGTGACGCGATGGCAACCTCCCCTCTACAAACGGCCCAAACACATCATCATTGATCCACTAACCATTCAGCACACATAAGTCTCAAAGAAAGACAATTTAAATTCCAAAAGAGATCGCCCCCTTACCTTACTAACAGATTCGGCCACCAACAACCCAGGTTCGGCACACCCTAAAGATGTTTAGGGGTTTCGGCCACTTCACCAAAATAAGAGATCTCAGTCTACAAAGATTGGAGAACAAAAGAGAACATGGCAAGTGAGATTTCGGCTTACCTGAACCAGTTGAGAAAAAGGAGAAGAAGCTATACTTACCAGGAAGGTTCGGCTATGTAACCAAAAGAGAATAAAAGAAGAAGAAATCGCAGGGGAAGAGGAATGATGATGTCGAATGGAAGAAGAGAAAAAGGTTGGATGTTTCGGCACAAGAAGATTGAAAGAAGAAATCAAATGGAGAAAAGAATATTGATTTCGGCTTTTGAGCAAAATAAAGAGAGGAGGGTAGAGAGAATTCGGTTTGGCCTTTGAGGAAAATGAAAAGAAAAAGGTGCTATGGAGTTTCAGTTTCAAAGGGAAGAAAGAAGAAAAAAAAAAAGAAAAACTCCTATGGTTCAATGCAATTTTGGCTTGATGCCCCAGAGAGAAAAAAAAATGATAGGTGCTTTAGAGGTTTTGGCTTTTGCTACAAAACAAGGTGCATTAAGGAATGCTTAGCCGAAATGTTCACCTAGCTAGACTATGGAAAATCGGCACACCTCCTAGCCTCCCAACCGATTACTCTTCCCCCCTCAGCAGTTCAAATTTCGGCTAACACTTCAAGTCCCTCCTGACCACTCATTCAAATCAGTTTGAATGAGTCAACCTCCACAATTTTCTCCTCTCCATCCATTTCAAATTTGTTGACTCAATCCACATCCATCCAAGAGAGTCCTTCCTGAGTCCATCTCTTCCTTGCTTCTGGTGTCAAAAACAATAAGCAGAAAGGGAATTTCTGCTGCTCGAACCCAAGCTTTCCTTCCTGCATTTGGTGTCACTTCCCAAGCTTCAGTAGCGCCTCCCTTGCCACTTTTCCACTGACTTATTTGCGTCAAAATACTCCAATAATTTCTCTTAACACCTAACTCCCTTAGCTCCCTCTTTCAAGTACCCAAAAATAAATTTTAGCCATGACTCAGGCCTAACCCGAGGTCATGCCTACACCCTAAAACACCCTAAACTAGCACAACAAGCATCTTATCACATGCAATCACACAAAAAATGCAGAGACCCCGATTTAAGGATGTTACATTACCATTTTAACCTTAGTATAAACTATTTATAATTCACCTACTCTTGACCGAATGTGTCCATGCAAAATTCCAAAGGTATATTTTCATTATAAGTACCTCCACTAATAAAGACAACAACAATTAAGCACTTTCACATTCAACCACTAACTTTTTATTCTACGCGATAAAGCCCTTTTATTTAATCGGACACTCAAACGACAAAATTAAATCACGAAAATTTCACAGATATCAATTCACACAAAATAAACACAGAAAATAATTTTTAAATATTTTTTCTGACTCGGATTTGAGGTCCCGAAACCACCGTTCCGATTAGGGTCTAAATTGGGCTGTTACACTTTCAATTTTGTTGGTGCCATTCTATATGGAGCTATTGAGATAGGAGTCATTCCCAGTACCAAATCAATACCAAATTCAACTTCTCGAATCGAAGGTAATCTCGGTAACTCTTCAAGAAATACATCAAGAATCTCACAAACCACAGGCACAGATTCAACTTTCTTTTCTAACTCTTTTGTATCAATCATATATGCCAGATAGGCTTCGCAACCCTTTCTCACATAGTTCATAGCTTTCATCGCGGATACTACAGCTGGTAACCCTTTCATATCACTGGATTCAATTCGAACTATCTCACCATTTTGACTTCTCAATTCAATACTTTTTCGTTTACAATTCACAATAGCATTATGCAAAGTGAGCCAATCCATACCCAAAATAATGTCGAATTCATCAAATGGTAACAACATCAAATTAACCAGAAAGCATATATCCCGAAACATCAATAGGCAATTCTTGCACACTTTATCCACTAAGACACACTTGTCTAAGGGGTTCGATACTCTAACCACAAATTCAGTAGACTCAACAAATAGAGTCTTACTCGATACTAGATTCACACACACATAGGAATGAGTACAACCTGGATCTATCAATGCAATCACATTAGTATCAAATAGAGTAAAAGTACCACTAATGACATCTGGCGATGACACTTCCTCTCGCCCACGTATAGCATAAGCTCGGGAAGGTGCTCTCACCTCGAATCTCACAGCTGTATCAATAGTCCCTCTCTAGCTTCCACTCACATTTCTGGTGTTTCTGGGTGGTCTACCCCTAACCGTCACATTACTCGATCTCACATTCTGAACATTTTCTTCCTCAGCCATCTTTGGACAGTCTCGAATGAAGTGATCTCATGATCCACATTTATAGCAAACTCTATTTTTGTACTTGCCCCAGCATTCTCCCACATGTCATCTTCCACACTGTCTACAATCAGGTTTGTTACTTTTTGCACTATCTACACTTGATTCTATTTGAGCTTGAATTCTCGGGCCAACACTTAGTCTTGCGCGGTCTCTATTAGGATGTCCAAATGAAGCATTTGTTCGGTTGCCCGCATCTCTAAATCTCTTCGTCGAAGGTTGAAAACACTTACTCATCGATCTTTTTCTTTCATCACGAGCTTCAGAATCAGCTTTCTTCTTTTCTTTACTGAGCTCCTCGGCTTTGCATGCTCTTTCGACTAGCACAACAAATTCGTTTATATCAAGTATTCCAACCAACAACTTAATGTCCTCATTCAATCCTTCTATGAAGCGTTTACACATAGTAGCTTCGGTCGAAACACATTCCAGTGCATACTGGCTCAATCTCACAAATTCCCGCTCGTACTCAGTAACTGATAAACGGCCCTGTTTCAGCTCTAGAAACTCTTTACGTTTCTAATCAATAATCGTTGACTGATATACTTCTTTCTGAACTCAACTTGAAAGAAATCCCAGGTGATTCTCTCTCTCGGAACCACAAATGTCAACATCTTCCACCAGTTATAAGCTGTATCTCTTAACAAAGAAATTGCACACTTGATACACTCAACGGGAGTCAACGACATCTCATCGAATACTCGAATTGTATTCTTGAGCCAAAAACTCAGCTCTCTAAGCGTCGTCATCAGCTGTGGCACTAAACTCTTCGGCCCCATACTTAAAAATCTTATCCACAGGAGGCTTATTCAGTCGAATTGGATCTACAACTTGTGGCACAATAGGTACTTGTGGGGGTGGAGGTTGTGGAGCAGCCGGATTCGTTCGAACGAACTCCGAAAACCACTCACTCATCATTCGGAAGAAGGCTTGCATAGCCTCTCCTCCCTCACTACTTTCATTCGTCCTAGATTGGCCGGTGTTGTCCGTTGAGCGAGAGCAGGCGCATTACTCTCTACATCGTCAGCAACTATTCAATCGGGATCCATTTGCTATACAAAAACACATTTTCAACTGTCAGAATTCATCAGACTATTGCAATTTCATATATGGCATGTATAGCTAGACTCACACACGCTACGTCAGTCCAAGAATCGACTAAATCATAGCTCTAATACCAATAAAATGTAACACCCCTAACCCAAGACCGTCGTCGAAATAGGGTTAAGAAGCATTACCGAACAACCACAACATTTCACATCCATATCACGACACAAAGCCAAACATTCAACAAACATATTCAATTATGTACATACGGTCCCTTATTGAGGCCTACAAGACCTTAATCACATGCTAGAAAAGGGGTCAGGACTAACCGAACACTTATGAAAATTTTCAGAAATTCAAGCATTCTTCAACACTGTTGAGGTCACATGCCCTTGCAGTGAGGTCGTGTGCCTCACACAGCTACCAGACACACCCATGTGTCCAGGCCATGCCAAAACAGAGCATACATACTGACTTGTTCACACGGCCACCAAAGACGCCCGTGTGCCATGGCCGTGTGATAATATGCTAGCTACTGACTTGGTCACACGGCCATCAGGCACGCCTGTGTGCCACAACCGTGTAACCTGTCCAGACACACTTCGAAGTGGTCCCTGAACCACACGGTGGTGATACAGGCCCGTGTCCCTTAACCAAATATGCAAAATAGGCCATTTGCAAGGCCAACATGCCACCCACACTTGGGTCAACCCTACAATCAATATACCAATTCATTTCATGTACTATTGACAACCAAAAACATGTCAAATGATCAACTTATCATCTTATTCAATCTCACTTCTAATCATGTCTACTTATAACCAAATTTCACAACTAAACACATGCATTACCAAGCATGAATCATCCATAACATCACTAAGTTACAATAGCATCAATCCATCACTAAGCTTACCATTAAAAAGACATTTTTATTGCCAACAAAACATACCAAAACATAATTCAGATACCAAATTCATATGTGCATAATTCCAACATTTATCTAGCCACATCTCATGGCTATTTACACATCTCAATTGTATTTCAAAACAACTAGCCTATACATGCCATATTTAATATACACATCTTCAAAAGTACCAACATAGATTGCCGATAGTGTGATAGAGATGCTGATGATCCTCGGATACGAGCTAACTCTGCTGACTCTGTAAAACAGAGAAACAATTCACACAGTAAGCTTTCAAAGCTTAGTAAGTTCGTAACATAATACATTATACCAAAACAAAACATCACATAGATTATTTCACAATCACATATATACTATACCATCCAAAGATAATATGTTCTATTAACCTTTCATAAACTCATTCATAGTCTCATCAACCACATAAGTTCTGAACGTAACTTAGCCAACACTTAGTTATCGAATTCATATGCTACTCAATACTCACTATTTCATTTCTATCATCTCTTGTCTCTTATTCGATTCAATCGCACACTTAGTGCCCAAATCGTTAGCCAAAGCTTAATTACCATCGTACACTTAGTGCATCTATATTAAACTGATCTTAAATCGGTATCCCACACACAGTGCCAACCACAAAGCCGAAGCTTATATTATTTTGCACACACAGTGCTAATCATCTCGGTCACGTTTCCAAATACGCACACATAGTGCCACATAACTCGAGCCCTCACATAGCATTCACAATTTAACAATATCATACCATACATCTCATAACATTAAACATAGTTAAATTCATGTATTATGTCCGAACTTACCTCGGATGTCAAATACCGAAACGATCGATTAATCGAGCACTTTATCTTTGCCTCGATCTCGATCCGAACCTCTCCTTTCTTGGTCTATACACATTCAAATTCAATCCATCAATCACAAATTCATTCAATTTAGTCCAAACACACATATTTAGGGCATTTTATAAAATAGCCCTCACATTTTCACACTTCGACACTTTAGTCCCTAATTCATCAAATCACCAAATACACATCATTTGCTTGTACCCATGCCTAGCCGAATTCTCACTATACTCATACAAACCCAATTATTTCATTTATTTCTCTTTTTAGTCCTTCAATTTATCATTTTCACAATTTAGTCCTAATTAGCTAAATTTACCAAAAATCCAAGAATAAAACATGTTCATTAAACACATATCTTCCATTTAACACCAATATTTATCCCAAAGCTCACAATTTCATCAATGGCACATCTCATAAACATCATCAATTCTTCAAATTACAACATGGGCTTGATAGTAGACTAAGCAACAATCTCAAAAACTAAAGTCAAAACATACCTTAATTTTGATCAAAAGCTAACCGAACCTAGCTTATTCTTTCTTCTTTTTCTTTGCTAATTTTCGGCACAAAAGATGAGAACTATGCTTTACTTTCATGTTGTTTTATCATATCAACATAATAATTCACCTTTTACTAAATTACCCTTAACTAATAACAAATAAAACTTGTTCATTTAATGGCGCAACCATCCATTACTCATCCACAAACTTATAAATAGTTTAATTACTACATAAGGCATCCACATTATAAAGACATCTACAATTAAGCATTTAACAATCAGCACACAATATTTTACACCTTATGCGATTAAATCCTTTTTCATAATTCGATACATAATCGATAAAATTACAGCACAAAATTTTCACACAGGCTATATCACACGTAATACACATAAAAATAACATTAAAATTTTATTTTGACCTTAGATTTGTGGTCTCAAAACCACTATTTTGACTAGGGTTTAAATCGAGTTGTTACAAAGGGGCTGAAGAGTTTAGGGCCATAGCTGATGATATGCCGAGTAAGCCGAGTTCTGGCTCGAGAATACTATTAGGGTGTTTGATGAAATGTCGTTGATTCCTGATGAATGCATTAAATATGCAGTTTCCTTATTGAGAGATACGACATATAACTGGTAGAAGACATTGATATTTGTGGTTCCGAGAGAGAGAAAATCACCTGAGATTTCTTTCAAGTTGAATTCCGAAATAAGTATATCAGTCAAAGATTTATAGATAAGAAACGTAAAGAGTTTCTAGAACTGAAACAAGGCTGCATGTCTGTTACTGAGTACGAACAGGAGTTTGTGAGATTGAGCCAATATGGACGAAAATGTGTTTTGACCGAAGCTACTATGTGCAAACATTTCATTGAAGGATTGAATGAAGATATTAAATTGCTGGTTGGAATACTTGACATAAATGAATTTGTTATGTTAGTTGAAAGAGCCTACAAAGCCGAGGATCTTAGCAAAGAGAAGAAGAAAGCAGATTCTGAGGCTAGAGATGAAAGAAAAAGATTGATGAGTAAGTCGTCTCAACCATCGATGAAGAGATTTAAAGATGCAAGCAATCGTTCAAATGCTTCGTTTGGACATTCGAATAGAGATCGAGTGAGACGAAATGTTGGTTCGAGAACCCAAGTTCCAATTGAATCAAGCGTTGGAACTGTCAAAAGTAACAAGCCTGAGTGTAGACAGTGTGGAAGACGACTCGTTGGAGAATTCTGGGGCAAGTAAAATAATAGAACTTGTTATAAATATGGATCACGCGATCATTTCATTCAAGATTTCCTAGAGTTAGTTGAAAAAGACAATGTTCAAAGTGTGAGACTGAGTAATATGACGGCTAGGGGTAGACCTCTCGAAAACACCGAAAATGTGAGTGGTAGTCAGAAAGGGACAACAGTTACAGCTGTGAGATCTGAGGTGAGAGCACCTGTCCGAGCCTATGCTATACGCGCGTGAGAAGAAGAGTCATCTCTAGATGTCATCACTGGTACTTTTACTCTATTTGATACTGATGTGATTGCATTGATAGATCCAGGTTCTACTCATTCCTATGTGTGTGTGAATCTAGTATCAAGTAAGACTCTACATGTTGAGTCTACTGAATTTGTGATTAGAGTATCGAACCCTTTAGGCAAGTGTGTCTTGGTTGATAAAGTGTGCAAGAACTATTCGCTGATGTTTCGAGATATTTGCTTTCTGGTTAATTTGATGTTGCCACCTTTTGATGAATTTGATATTATTCTGGGTATGGATAGGCTCACTTTGTATAATGCTATTGTGAATTGTAAACGACAGAGCATTGATTTGAGAAGTCAGAATGGTGAGATGGTTCGTATTGAATCGAGTGATTTGAATGGGTTACCAGCTGTTATATCGTCAATGAAAGCTTTGAATTATATGAAAAAGGTACGAAGCTTATCTTACTTATGTGATAGATACAAAAGTGACTGAAAAGAAAGTTGAATCTGTACCCGTAGTAAGTGAGTTTCCAGATGTGTTTCCTGAAGAACTACCGGGATTACCTTTAATACGAGAAGTCGAGTTTGGTATTAATTTAGTGCCGGGAATGACTCTTATTTCAATAGCTCCGTATAGAATGGAACCAATAGAATTGAAAGAGTTAAAGTCACAATTGCAAGAGTTGACCGATAGAGGATTTGCTCGACCGAGTTTTTTGCCTTGGGGTGCTCCTCTGTTGTTTGTGAAAAACAAAGTCGGCACTATGAGGATGTGTATTGATTACCGATAGTTGAACAAAGTTACGATAAAGAATAAGTATCCCCTGCCAAGTATTGATGATTTATTTGATCAGCTGAAAGGAGCTACAGTGTTTTCAAAAATAGATTTGAGATCAGGATATTATCAGTTGAGAGTTAAAGAATCAGATGTACCAAAGACTGCTTTTAGAACAAGGTACGGACATTATGAATTCTTAGTTATGCCTTTTAGACTAACGAATGCTCCTGCAGTGTTTATGGATTTGATGAATCAGATATTCAGACCGTACTTAGATCACTTTGTTGTGGTGTTTATTGATGATATTCTGATTTATTCCTGTGATGAGACACAACATGCCGAGCATTTGAGAATTGTGTTACAGACTCTGCGGGAGAAGCAATTGTATGCAAAGTTCAGTAAATGTGAGTTTTGGCTGTGTGAGGTTGGTTTTCTGGGACATATTGCATCAGCTGCTGGAATGTGAGTTGATCCGAGTAAGATCTCAGCTATTCTTGAGTGGAAGCCTCCGAGAAATGTGTCGGAAGTCCGTAGTTTTCTGGGACTAGGGGGATATTATAGACGGTTTGTGAAAGGTTTCTTGATGAATGCAACTCTATTGACGAAGTTGCTACAAAAAGATGTTAAATTTGAGTGGTCAAAAAAGTGCTAGCAGAGTTTTGAACAGTTGAAAGTATTGTTGATAGAGGCGCCAGTGTTAGTTCAACCTAAATCAGGTAAAGAATTCATAGTTTACAGTGATGCATCGTTGAATGGTTTGGGCTGTGTGCTGATGCAAGATGGCAAAGCCATCGCTTATGCTTCGAGGTAGTTAAAACCGCATGAAAAGAACTATCTGACGCACGATCTTGAGCTAGCTGCGATTGTGTTTGCATTGAAGATTTGGCGTCACTATTTGTTTGGTGAGAAATGTCATGTTTTTATTGATCACAAGAGTTTGAAATATCTGATGACTTAGAAAGAATTGAATTTGAGACAGCAAAGATGGTTAAAATTACTAAAAGACTATGAGTTAGTAATTGATTATCATCCGGGCAAAGCTAATGTTGTTGCTGATGCTTTGAGTCGAAAGTCTTTATGTGCTTTGTGAGCTATGAGTACTCAGATAGATCTATGTGATAATGGTTCAGTTTTGGCTGAGTTGAATGTGAGATCGATGTTTATACGTCAGATTTGTGATGCCCAAAAAAGTGATGATGAGATGATAGCAAAACGAGCTCAATGTGATTTGAATTCTAATTTAGAGTATCGAGTTGATAGTGATGATTGTTTAAGATTCAGAGATCGAATTTGTGTTCTGAGGAATTCAAAGTTGATTCAGTTGATTTTGAATGAAGCTTACAATAGTCGTTTGACTGTTCACCTGGGGAGTACAAAAATGTACAATGATTTGAAATAGTTTTATTGGTGGCACGGTATGAAACGGGACATCTCAGAGTTTGTTTTTAAATGCTTGGTTTGTCAACAAGTTAAAGCTAAACATCAGGTTCCGTTCGGTTTGTTACAACCTATTATGATTCCTGAGTGCAAATGGGAGAGAATCACGATGGACTTTGTGTTGGGATTGCCTTTATCTCCAGGAAAGAAAGATGCAATCTGGGTGATGTTGATAGATTGACAAAATCAGCTCATTTCGTTCCGGTGAGAACAAATTATTCACTTGATAAATTACCTGAATTGTATATTGCTGAGATTGTGAGATTGCACGGGGTGCCACTATCTATTGTATCTGACAGAGACCCGAGATTTACATTGTGGTTTTGGAAGAAACTTCAAGAGGCTTTAGGCACAAAGTTGCATTTTAGTATTGCATTTCATCCGAAAACTGATGGTCAGTCTGAGCGGATCATTCAGGTTCTCGAAGATAAGTTGAGATGTTGTATTCTTGAAGTTGAGAATACGTGGGAAAAACATTTACCATTGATTGAGTTTGCGTACAATAACAGTTTTCAATCTAGCATCAAAATGGCACCGTATGGGGTTCTTTAGGTTTGAAAATGTCGAAATCCATTGTATTGGACTGAGCTGAGTGAGAATAAGATTCACAGGGTTGATTTGATAAAAGAGACTGAGCAGAAAGTGAAGGTGATTCGTGACAGTTTAAAAGCAACGTCAGATGGTCAAAAGTCCTATGCAGACTTAAAACGAAAAGATATTGAATTTGAAGTCGGTGACAAATTGTTTTTGAAACTGTCACCGTGGAAGAAAATACTTCAATTTGGTCGAAAAGGCAAGTTGAGTCCGAGGTTCATCGGGCCGTATGCGATTATTGAACGAGTAGGACCAGTTGCTTATAGATTGTTGTTACCACCTGAGTTAGAAAAGATTCATAATGTATTTCATGTATTGATGCTTCGACAATACAGATCTGATCCATCACATGTGATTGCTCCAACTGAGGTTGAGATTCAATCAGACTTTTCATATAGTGAAGAACCAATTGGAATTCTGGCACGTGAAATCAAAGAGTTGAGAAATAAGAGAATTTCCTTAGTGAAAGTGCTATGGAACAAACACGAAGTTGAAGAGGCTACGTGGGAGCCTGAAGATGTTATGAGAGAGCAATATCCAAACCTATTCACTGGTAAGATTTTCGAGGACGGAAATCCCTAAGGGGGAGAGTTGAAACAACCCGATTTAGACTCTAGTCGGAACAGTGGTTTTGGGACCACAAATCTGAGGTCAGAAAAAAATTTTAATATTATTTTTGGTGTTTATAATATGTTGTTGAGCAGGTGTGAAATTTTTGTGAATTAATTTTGTTGTTCGTGTGATTAATTTGAGTAAAGGGCTAAATCGCATAAAATGTAAAAGTGGCCTTCTATTTGATTAAGTGCCTAATTGATGTGTCTTTTTAAATTTGAGGTCCTTATGTTGTAAATGGACCATTGATATGGTTAATAGACTTTTATGGACAACCATTAAATAGAATATAAGTTAAATAGCCATGGGTAAAATGGTAAATTATAAATTAATGTTAATATAATTAAAATAAAACAAAAGTTAGTGGAAGCGTTCATCTTTGTTTTCCAAAATTGAAGAAGGAAGAAGACAACCATGGCTATTTAAGGTTCGGTTCTTTGAAGCTCCAATTGACCAAGAAAGGAGAGATTCAGATCGAGATCGAGGCAAAGACAAAGTACTCGATTGATCTGCTAGTTTCGGTATTTCGACATCCGAGGTAAGTTCGGATATAGTACAAGTTGTTAAATTTATATCTATGTGATATGAAATGAATGAATGTATAGTTATTGAATTAGAAATGTTATATATGAGATTGAGAAATATGGCACTAAATGTGCAAAATTGAAATCGAGACAGAGTTGAATAGCACTGTGTGTGCGAAGTAATGGAAGCTTCGGCTTTACTGACTGGCGATGTGTGTGTGATACTGAATTGAGTTCAGTTTTATATTGAGGCACTAAGTGTGCAATTGAATCGAAGAAATAAATAAGATTGATTGGAATGTGGTATCAAGCATTGAATAGCAAAATTTGTTGTAAACTAGGTGTTGGCAAAGGTATGTATGAAACCTATGTGGTTGGTAAATTTGAAAGTAGATGAATGGATGGTTGTGTGATATTGGATATAGTTGAGCTTGTGTATTTTGTTAAATTATCTATGTGATGGTTTAAATTGTAAGATTGGTTTGATTCAATGAGTTAACTGTATTATATTACGAACTTACTAAGCTTTAAAAGCTTACTGTGTGACTTGTTTCTCTGTTTTACAATGTAAGTAAAGCTAGCTCGGATCCGAGGAACGTCAGTGACTCAATCACACTATCGACCATCTATTTTGGTATTTTGAAAGTTGTATATATATATATGTGGTATATGAAATGTATAGGCAGGTGATTTTGGGATGTTTGAACCTTTCCATGTGATATGGCTTGGAAGTTGAATGATATAAACTTATATATGTAGGCTTTGAAAATGATGAAAGTGATATGAAGTAGTGAGTATGGAAATGGTATATTTCATGTTTGAATTAGTTGATGAGTATTGTGATCTAAATGTGAATTTATGGTATGGATTACATGATGCATGTTTTATATGTTTTGAGAAGTACGTTTGATACTTTGGATGGACTTATTTGTGATGATATTGAATATGGAAATAGATGATGTTGATGATGATTATTTGGTGCATATAATTGTATGTTTTGGTTTCCAATTGGGGTATAAATGCATGAGATTTGAAGATTGTAGGTGATTTCAAAGTGTGGATGCTAATTTGGCCTTGAAAATGGCTTATAATTGCCCACACAGTCGAGCACACAGGCATGTGGCTCGACCGTGTCTCTCGAATTTGTAATTTGATACAAGTCAGACTCGACCATGGGCAAGACACACGGGCATGTGACTGGCCATGTGGTGCAAGTCAGTGTCGACCACGGGTGAGGCACACGGGCGTGTCTCAGGCCTTGTGAACAAGTCAGTACGTATGCCCTGTTTTGTCACGGCTTGGATGCACGGGCGTGTCCCAGGTGTGACCTGTGTAACTTAGAAAAATGTTAAAATTTTAGAAATTTTCGTATGAGTTTGGTTTAGTCCCGACCCCTTTCTAATACTGTTTAAGGTCTCGTAGACCTCATTAAGGGACTATATGATTGTAAATTATGTTGTTAGAATGACTTTGTGTTGAAAATGATATGAAATGTTCGGAATTGATTAGTAATGCCTCTTAACTCTAGTCCGACGATAGGTACGGGTTAGGGGTGTTACATTAACTTTTAAAAATCGTGCTGGTTTGTTATATTTATTGCAATAAACTTTTTTGAAATCGCATCTATGTTTTTGGCTAGACTATAACACCCCAATACCTGACCCGGCTATCGAATCAAGTTTAGAAATGCTACATTGATTGTCATAAACTTTAACGGTAATATCCAAATGATTATAGCATTATATTTTACACATATTGATTTTGTTATTCCAGTATATTAATTATTGGTGTTCGGGATAAGCCATGATAAAAATTTTCAAACATTCTTGCATTTAAAACAGTATACTAAGATGAAATAAGGCTTAATGTGAAAAACACAACACATGGTCGTCTCCCTGGGCTGTATGGATCTCAGAAGCCATGTGATTCTAGAAACATTTGCTTTCAATATTCACACGGTCGTGTCACAGCTCGTGTCTGTCACACGGTCGTGTGGTTGGCTCGTGTAACTTTTAGGAACCATATCCCTGTTTCAAAATTTAAGTTTTCTTTGCCAATTTTATAACTTTAACCTCTAAGTCCTTGCATACCACTTTCAAATGCAACCAAACCAATTTACAATTTAAGCATATAAATCATTCATATCACTCACATATTATTATAAACCCTAAGCATATTGAGTTTCTATTTAAGTTCTCAAAATTTATAAAGTTTGGAAAGTTTGCATTTTAGTCCTTCATATACAGTTTCACACTATTTAGCCTATGTACATGCTAAACTAAACCAAAATTTAGTATCATATTCTACTCTGAGCTTGGTGATGTGATAAGATGAGCTGAACATGACCTCAGTTCTAGCTTTCCAAATCTATCTTCAACCTACACATTAAAAATAAAAGCGTTAAGCCGGTGAAGACTTAGTAAGTACATCAAGAATATGAGGTCATGGCTTACTTAGATTGGGTCAGATTGGTTTGAGAGCATCACCGAGAATCTGCATCAGTGTCCTAATTACGAGGATTACCTTAAACACAATAGTAATATGGGTGAGCTTTAAAAGACTCAGTGTGAGATTAAAAACATAAAGTATATATATAATATAACATGCTTTTCAGCATATCGAATAAACACATCCAAATCAAAATTTATGCAGTTTTTATAGAAATATCATATCATCAATATTACACATTTACATAAATATCGAGACATGCTTAAGGAAAAATGTACATTTTGAAGAATTTCCTACCCATCTCCTAACATACCATTTGTAGACAAGCACCACATAATTACCGATAACGACCACATAATCGCAGATAAACTGCCACATAACTTCCACCTTTCACAAGACCCACCCTATACATGTTATATGGCTATTTTCAAATTTAACACATTTAATCACTTTTCTCATGTAATCATGCTCATAGTTTCACTTAATGCATATTTCTCAATTTCACACATTTTCATGTAAACATGCTTACATATCACATATTATTAACTTATTATTCACTTTAGCATGCTTTGATATATTTTTATATTAAATCATGAATCTCTTCACACACATGTATATATAACACATATTTAAATCATCACATATCAATTAAGTCATGTATCACATAACATAGAGATGTGATTTGCACACATGTCATCATTACATACATCAACACATCACGAATCATAGATTTCATGAACTAATAATTTTAGGAACACTTACTTGGAATTTCCCTTTTGATGAGTTTTTCAACTTCCCTTTGAGTACTTAGTGTACTCTCAAATAATCATTTTATAGCTTTTTATTTAATAATAAAATAATACTCAAATAAAATATTCAAATCCCACACCTTAAACCGTAAATCCGATTGCCATAATCCTATTAGAAGAGGTGTCGCTTGGATCTAAATTCGGTTGATGAATCTATCGCATCAAACACATATTTTAGTTTTAGTTCTATCAGATGTGTCTTAATACTTAAATTTTAATCATTGAAATAATTCTCACCAACTACTTACCCTTAAATCAACACTTGGATTTGATGCACTCGTTAACTCGCTAAGGATTTCTTGGACTGACGTTGTTTGGTCCTTCAAAGAATATATGAACGAAGTGTTAACATATGAAAAATGAATGTGTCTTAACACCATTTAGCTATGAGGAAAAATAATAGAGAGAAAGGAATGTTCCCAAGACCCCTCAAACACTTACACTACTCAACAATACAACGAGATTGATGATTAGTCTTAACGAAGGAGTGAAGAGGTTTAATAGTTTACAAAAATATATGATAGAAAAGTCTTGAACCCAAAATAATTAAAATAGGATAATTATGTAACAATCCGATCTCGACCCTAATCAGAACAGTGGTTTTGGGACCACAAATCTAAGTCAGAAAAATATTTAAAAATTATGTTCTGTGTTTATTATGTGTGAATTTATATCCATGACATTTTCGTGTTTTAATTTTGTTGTTTGAGTTCCGATTTAATAATAAAGGCTTAATCGCCTAAGATGAAAAAGTTGATAGTTAAATATGTAAGGGCCGAATTGTTGTTGTCTTTAAAGCATGAGGTATTTTATGATGCAATTAGACCATGAATTTATATGATGGACGGTTATGTGTGTATATATATAATATGTTTATATTATATTAATAAGGTTATTTTAGTAATTATATTAATAAATGTTTAATAAATAAAACATAAAATAAACAAAGCCATGCATGTTCATCTTTTCTAAAGCCGAAAATAGCTAAGGAAAAGAAAAAGAAAAAGCAAGCAACATTCGGCCTTATAAAAGCTTGATTGAGGTATGTAACTAGCTCGCTTTTTTATAATTTTTACGTTTTTGAGATCGTTGCTATGAAATGTACAAAACCCATGCTTTAATTTTTGATTTTGATGAATATTTTGAGTTAAGCCATTGATGAATTCATGAGTTTTGTAATGTTAGATGATAGATTATGAAAGATATGTTTTGAATTAATATGTTTTGTATTGTAAATTTTGATGATTTTGAGTAATTAGGGTTAAATTGTAAAAATAATAAATTGAGGGACTAAAATGTATAATAAATGAAATGTATGGACTTGTATGAGCATGGGTAACATACGGCCTAAGCATGATGTGTGCAAACTTTGCATGTTTTGTGTTTTATGGATTAGGGACTAAATTGCAAAAAGTGTAAAATGTCAGGGGTAAAATGGTAATTTGCCTATTTCTGTGTTTTTAGACTAAATTGAATAAAATGGTGTTAAAATAAGTTTAATTTGAATATGTTTAGATCAAGAACCAAAGAAAACGGATTTGGATCGGGGGAAATAAAAAATAATCGAATAGTCGTTTATTCCGTTCGTCGATATCCGAGTTAAGTTTATAAGCAAATAGATGCTATTAATTTTGAATAAATGTGAACTTTATATACTGAATTGAATTTTATGAATGTATATAAGCAATAGTTGAATATCTAAGTGTTTGGGAGCAATGTTTACAAGATTGATTTGATCGAGTTACGATGTCCGAAAGTCCCGTTCGAACCTTAGGAATAGATAGTATACATATGTCATGACATAGGATTCTGTTATGTGTTATTGTGTAAGACCACGTCTGGTTCGTTGGCATCGACTTGTGTATACATGTAAGACCCTGTCTGCGATAGTGGCATCGTTATGTGATTACATGTAAGACCACGTCTGGGACGTTGGCATTGTAGATATGTTCGACTATCTGAGTATCCTTTTTAATTCTGAATGGTTCAACGGGAAATGATAAGTTAAGATCGAGTGTAAATCAACTTAGAAATGCTCAGGTATGTATTCATACTAAGTTATGAAATTAAGGTAAGTTGAATTGATGATACAAAGTTATGTGAAATATGAATTATGTGATGGCATGTTTGAACTTATATGTATTCGGCCTATTGATGTGTATGTATTGTGGAAAGTATTGGTTAGTTATAATAATGTTTAATTGAGTAATCGGTTAAAGTAAATTTATACAAAACTTATACGTCTTGATATATGATATTATATTGGAAATGTACATGAGTTGATAATGGCTTGTTTCGGTTTAAATAAATTAATTTTTTATTATGATTAAGTATTTATTTTCTTATGACTTAATAAGGTTTGATAGCTTACTGTGTTGTATTTGCTTTCCATTTTATAGATTTTAGAAGTTGGTTACGAGCTCGGGGATCATCAGAGAAGTCTATCACACTATCGACTCTTTTCGGTTTTTTGTTAAGTTTGAATTTGAACTTATGGCATGTATAGCCTAGTAATAATGTTTGATTTGGGATATGTAAATATGAGCCATGCGAAAATGGCTTATTTATTTTGATAAGCTTAGTTTTTATGCTACTAATCAAATGTTAGATGTGTTTGGTTTTAGTGATTCAGCCATGGCTTATTTATATGTGATATATGGTTGCTATGCTTTGTTAATAATGTGGTAAATGTTTTGATATATATATATATATATATATATAAGTTCGATTATGGCATATAGGTGTAGTGAATTTGATATGTCTTGTAAATCATTCAAATTGATTATGGCTTAAGTTCATTTGGAAAATACTAATATGTATTTATATAAGTGTGATGTGTTTGGCTTATTTGTTAATGGATGTATATTTTAATTATATTTAATGCTTATTCGAAAACAACATATATGTATTATAGGTATATGATGTATTTAGTATATGAATGAAAATGTAGTCTCGAAAGTTAGTATAATTTGTCATTATTTGGTTTGATTGAAAATGACATGAATGGTCTTATAATTTGGTTAAGCAATGAATTAAATAATGAATGCATTATTGACCTATGATATGTATTTATATTTGCCTTGGATTAACTATGCTATGTCTTGGATTTGTAAATTTAGTATGATTTATTAAAGACCTATGTGTTAATGTATAATTTGCATTATGAGTTGGTTTAAAGATGGTGTTAGGTTGGTGTAAATTCGGCCTGGTTACTTAACTTATTTTGGGAAATATATTACATGATTTAAGATGGAGTTATAATGTTTTATGAATTGGTATGTTTTTTACTGGAATTTTATGTGTTAGTTGACACCTTGTATATATATTTATATATATATGCTGTCCAATATTGATATGTTTGGTTTAAGTAAAATGCATTTCAAAATGGATGCATTAATATGAATCGATTTGAGCATATAATGGATTTGTTATATGTCCTTAATTGAATGATATAGCTAATATTGAAAGGTGTTGTTAAATGGCATGGTTTAAAGTATATGGAATCAGTATATATATGGATTCGGCCAAGTACATAGACAAATGGCTAAAAAAAGTCAAGTGAACAATAATGCTTTATGAATGAATGTTGTAATATGTACACATGATTTATAAAATGATATATGTTTAATTATAAATTAGGTATTCGAATATCATGCATGTTATGTTTGTATGTTTTGAATATTATATTTATTAAATAAAGTAGTTAAATTTTGAAACATGAATAGTTTAGGTAATAATGGTATTAAAGCATGATTGGGTTTTGGTTGATTAAGTAATTTACTTGTATAATGATTTATATGAATGTGCTTTGATTTATAAGCCGTGTGTTATTGTTTATTAAATAAAATATACATGTGTATTGATGTGATTGATTTACGAAGCATGAAATGAAATGAATGTCTGTTTTGAGCTATGTTTTGTTCAGTAATGCCTTGTAATCCTAATCTGGCGACGGATACGAGTTAGGGGTGTTACAAATTAAATCCTTAGAGAAGATGGGAGAGATCAAAAGGGGAAAGAAAGAAAGAAAAATTGAATCCCAGCAAAAAACGGCGGTGGCGACAGTCTGGCGATGGTCTAGCAATAGTCTCTATAAGGTGAGAAAAATATATTAAAAAAAGGGAAGAGGGTTCGGTCACAAAGTTAAAGAAAATAGAAAAGAAAATGAGTGGAGGAGGAAGGGTTTCTCGCGGTGGTTCGCAGCAGTTCACAATGGCGATAGTGGTGGTGAGGGGCAGTGATCATAAAAAATGATAAGGAGAAGAGAATATTGGGATGTTGTGTCGAGGTGGTGAAACTATAGCCAGTGGTGGAGGAAGTTTAAGTGGTGGTTTATCAAATCGAAAGAAAATAGAGATGAAAGAAAATGAAAAAAAATGAGAATATGGGAGGAATGAGAGCGGTAGGGTTGTGTGTAGCTTGGTCAACTGTGACCAGGTTCAATGAATCACGTCAAATAGGCAAGATGGGAGGTTTTGGCAAGGGAGGGAGACATGGAGTGAAAGGGGGATCATGCACCCCCAACTTAAGGTAAGTTTGACTCTTAATGGAGGAAATGAGTCAACTTATATAAGGCAACAAGGGGGTTGATGGCAGGCATTAGTGTACATGGGAAAATTGTAAAAAAATAATAATTATGAGAGTATGAACATTAGGACTTGACCCTTGGACCTCTAGTTTAGCGAAGAAGTCATTAAACCACTAGACTACACATTCCCTTGTTTTCAATATTGCGCACATATTAATAAAAATATGGCATGTAACAGTACTGATTCGACAAGCTCATTGTTCTGGCGGGCTGTGGTCTCATAAGTTTGGAAAAGTTGGGCTAGCTCTTGATTTTGGAAGCCAAGGTCTTTTATAGTTCAGCCTATCTAGCTTCACTTCCACTATAGTGCTAGCAGAGGGCCCAGCCAAGAGTTTGCATTCTTCCACCATAATTTGGTAGGTATCCACCAATTCTGGTAAAGTTGGTTGGCGAGCTCCAAGAAGAAGGGAAGGCTCATTCCTTTAGCTCTTGTAACACCCCAAGCCCAGCCTAGACGTTATGGCCAGATATTGCGTGTCACGTTGATGTATCTTTCGAAAATTGGACTTGTTGGTAGAAATTCGTTTCTGAGTTGAAATCTCTTTGTTAAAACTCAAATCATCTTAACCAAAAACATCTTTACTTTAAACATTGTTTGTTACGGAAGCAATATCCAAAAATGTTGCGAAAACGCGGTGTTCTGAAGACAGTTAATCTTTTAGACAACCAGCGTTCTATCACTATCAGTTAAGTATCAAATAAATAAAGCCAAAATAACATAACTTAGGTTTAAGAGGCCTTATTACGGAATCAATAGCCCAATAAGAAATTTAAATAAATAAGTCCAAAGCAGAGCATCAGCGATCGTGTGGCCACCTCCGAGTCCCTCGCGACTCCAAATCGTCTAAGGTTGGGGATTACCTGTACAGTTAAAAGAAAGGGTGTGTTTATGAAAACTCAGTGTGTAATCCCCTATCATTCAGTCAGTAATATATGCAGTAACTGTCTGGGCCTGAGCCCTTCAGTAACAACACTGTTGGCTTTAATCCAAAACAGTAACAGTGTAGTGTGGGCCTTAGCCCATTATAGTATCAGAATCAGAAATAGAATACATGTGGGCCTAAGCCCAATACAGTGACAGTATCAGTAATAGAAATGCAACAATGCATCATGCAACCTATCCCATCCCAATCCAACCAACACACCACCCATACCAACCAACGCACCATGTGGGGATAAAATCGACCCACCCAGACAACACACCAATTTAGCATCGGTTGCGACGCTAATCAGTATCGCAGCAAAGCTGCCAGTAATCAGAATGGCTAAAAGTCGTAAACAGGATAGCTATAACGCCATGAGTACAGTAATATGATTGGCACAAAGCCATCGGTAGTAGTAATATGATCGGCACACAGCCATCAGTAATGGTAATATGATCGGCACAAAGCCATCAGTAGTAGTGATATGATCGACATACAACCATCAATAACGATACTATAATCAGCACGAAGCCATCAGTAGCATCGCAACAAAGCTACCGGCAACAGTATCGTAGGAAAGCTACCGGCAACAGTATCGCAGCAAAGCTACCGGCAACAGTATATGTGGCAAAGCCACTGGTAACAGTGATTGTGGCAGAGCCACCAGTACAGTACTTCCTCCATAACAGTATCACAAGCCCATGCAGTATGTCGTGTATGCAAAATGCCATGCTCAGAATCAGTCATATACGTCATAGACCAATCAATCATTTACATCGCAGACAAATCAATCATTTACCCTCGAGGGGCAAAATAGTCATTTTACCCTTTTGGGGCATATCGATCAATTCACCTAACAGAGGTATTATAGTTATTTTACCTATAGGGGCATCACAATCATTTTACCCTACAGGGGTATTACGGTCATTTTACCCTACAGGGGCATTACGGTTATTTTACTCTACAGGGGTATTACGATCATTTTACCCTACAGGGGTATTACGTCATTTTACCCTATGAGGGTATTTTAGTCATTTTACCCTACAGGGGCATTACGACCATTTTACTCTATAGGGGTATTACGGCCATTTTACCCTACAGGGGCATTACGGTCATTTTACCCTACAGGGGCATTACGGTCATTTTACCCTACAGGGGCATTACGGTCATTTTACTCTACAAGGGGCATTACGGTCATTTTACCCTGCAGGGTATTTCGGTCATTTTACCCTACAGGGGTATTTCGATCGTTTTACCCTATAGAGGCATTACGGTCATTTTACCCTACAGGGGCATTTCGGTCATTTTACCCTACGGGGGTATTACAGTCATTTTACCCTACAAAGGTATTACGGTCATAACGATGCAAATGGGCGCAAGGCCCAATATTCGGCCCAAGTTGGCCCATACACTTGTGTAGCCCATTTGGCCCAAATTCAATCACGGCTATGCGAACTATATAGCCCAATCCAGTTTCTGCCAGTTTTTGTAAATTTTATCCGTGCGGGGCCCATAAGCCCATTAGGCCCACACGGCCTATTTCGGCCCAACGAGGCCTATAATGGCCCAAGTGCACGAGAACACTCGTGGTGGCCTCTTCAGTCTACCGCCCTCTGTTGTGGGCTCGGTTTTTCCACATGAGCGATCGCACACTCGTGAGGCCTCAAATACCGAAGTTTCGGCTTTTCGGCAGTTGTCGATTCATAGCGGAGATAGTGTGATTACACACTCTTTCGACTTTAAGCCGATCAACAGAGACAGGGTATAAGGTTACACACTTGTTTAAGAAACCGTTCCAAGTTTCTCAAGCGCCCAACCTACATTCATTCCACATACAGTCAATCTTTCATATATTATTGTTCAAAGCACTTAATCCCCAAACAATAATCACTACCAACCTTGATTGAGTACCACGCTATCTACTCCTTTTAGATCACTGACTAAGAACAATCGTATGTCTCTTACCGATTTACTACCTAACAACATATCTTATTAGAAAGGTTCGATTGTAAATGTGGCTTAAATCCACGAATATCCTCTCAAAAACAAATGAATATTCGGCCTACCCGAGAACAAGATATCGAAATTACCTTAATCGAATAACAGAAGAACGGACCTCAACGGCTTGGTAACCCTTGTACCCTTTCACTTCTTGGGAACACCTAACCCATCGACCACCACATCAAGAGGAAGGGATCACCATTCAGCCATCAAAGAACATCAAGGAAAGAAATATTCGACTTTTAGTGAAAAGATAGAAGGAAACGAATTCGCACACATATCATAATAATAGAGAACAAGAGAGGGAACTTTTGAATACCTACCGATTTGTCAGGATCGCTTGAAGATATCAACTCAATATACCACCGGTAGAGTATGGAAACAATCGAGATTTATAGAGAAAATAAGCAGAGTATGGGACCACCCCAAGGATTAGCAGAAGAAGAAACTCGATTTAAACACAATAAAAAAGTCAAAAAATAGAAAGAGGGGGGATGGTATGGTGAGTTTAGCCAACAAGAACTAATCAATGAAACCAATGATGTGAGCAGGACATTCGGCCAAGGCTAACTGAATGGGAAGAGAAGGGAAAGGGAATGGAGAGGAAAAGATGAGTAGAGATTTGGCTGACAGTGTGAAGTGATTGAAGAAAACAAAAGGGGTATTCGGCTAATAGAGAAAAGAAGCCAAATTGCCCAAAGTACCTGAATGTTAAAAGAAGGTTCAGCTTTCACACAATAGACCAAAAGAGCAACTCATGTTGCACCAAAAAGCAAAGAAAAGAGTTCCCGGAAACGCAGTATTCGACCACTAAACAATGAAAAGAATACCAACACCTAGGAAATGACCAAAACTGAATGCTTTATTTTTCCCCTAGCAAATTCGGCAACAACCTTCAACAACTCAAACTCTCCTTTTTCCTCCTAAAATCTCTCCCTCAATTCTCTTCTTGAAATCCTCCACATATCACTCCAACATCTCATCAATCAGAATTTCACTATAACACAAACTCCAGCTATGCAAGGTATCAAAAATTGATCCCCTTATTGCGCAAACCAGGACTCGAACTCAAGTCCTTTAGCATTAGAAACACGCCACCTACCACTGGACCACAAGCTTCTTTGTGACATAAGTCACAATAATTAATAAGACCTAGGTGCTAGCGTCCAGATCCTTTTAAAAGCAAAATTTAAAAATTCTGCAAAAGCCAAGACTTGAACCCAGGCTTTTCAAACACTCCCAAACACACCCAAATCACTTAGCCACTAAAGAAAACAAGCAATTTGTGTCATTTTCTTGCACACATGTTCTTTTATGTACAGTCTCCTAGCTGATCCCATACTCAAGGCCCATCCCTTCTAAGCCCAAATTCGGGGCGTTATAGCTCTTGAGGTAGAATCATCTCCCATCATTGACTGACCTCAAGTGGAGAAAAAGGAGACTGGCTAGCATTGAAGAGGTCTTTTCATGGGAAAAAACTTGATGCTCTTTTAGAAGAAAAGAGAATTGCCATTGAGCCAATAGAAGTGGACAACGGAACAAAATGGGTAATACTGGAAGCGGGCTTTTCAGACGGACATTGGGCAAGGGAAGTTAAGTCCACCGGAGTGGTGGAGTCTGGCTGATCTTGAGATGAGAAGCCAGGGATGGCTGAGTGATTTCCCTTTCAAGATTGGTTGGTTTCTTGCCACATCTACGTTAGAACAACCTACTACCACTACTTTCCCCTGTAATCTGTGAGATACCTTCAGCCCTCAGCCTCTTGCACTTACTACTGCTCGTCTATGCTCTAGTATCTGTAGTAGCAATGACCTCTTGTGCCCTCTCCATTAAATCCTCCATGTTTATACTTCTTAGCTAAGAGAATTGGGTTGGAGTGGAAGATTTAGTAGAACCTATAGTAGAAATATTAGTGTCAGCCATACGAAAAAAGATACAACCACTAGAAGACTCACCTATGACAACTGCTGGCAGTGTAGACCAACATCCTACGTGTATCTTGCACACAATGTAGAAGAGGTGTGGGGGTTCATCTTTCGTCCCTACTAATATGGCAGCTAGGTTATTAGTGGCATTGTAGGGCCACGTCATTTCGGTGGATTGTACTACCAGATGAATTTCTTCTAGTTAAAGTGGAAGTTTGAAGCTAGTTTTTAACAATTGGCTCGTGTCCTTGGCGAGTGTTGAAGTGTGCCATCCCAATAGTGGCACCTTGAGTGGTAACTTTCAACTGGTAGATTCACGGGAACACGCTTAGAGTAGGTGGCTCGTTCTTAAGGCTACAATTGATAAAGTATGAAACCAGAGTCCACCATGATAAACCGGATAGTTGTCCCACCACGCCATAGTCATTTAGTACTGTATGAAAAAAAGGATGTAATGAGATGTGAAACCCAGCCTCGAACAGGTAAAGGGGAAGGATGATTCCATCGAAAGTTCACTTAGTCAACATTCACCATGGACGATGCTGAATTCATAAGCAAAGTTGGACACTTGTATTCCCCTAACACCCAGACATTTGACCATCTTCTCCCAAGCTGTTGAACACTTGAAAAAGGGGGTCTCCACTAGGGCAGTTACTTCGCAGTTACTGGGCCTAGCCTCGTCACCTCTACAGCACCACCTCCACGACCCTTTTGATTGTGACTATTGCGATTACTTCTATCCTTATGGTGACTATTTTTAATTCTAACCATTATGGTGAGATGAAAGAAAGAGAGAAGATTAAAAGATTACTTGGAAAGGAAAATTTGAGAAGTTATCCGAGAAAGGAATAGAAACAAGGCTTAGGAAATGAAATTGAGAAAGGTAAAAAAGGAAATTTAAGGATTCAAAAGGAAACTTAATTAGCAAGAAATTTGGGAAGATGATTTTAGATGAAATGATTTCATTTCTCTGTGCCTCGATTTAAATAGCCAAACGTCCAAGAGAAGCTTGAGTTCAAATTTGAATTAGACTGTTTGGGTCCTTAAACCCATAGCTAACACCTATTTGGTATGTAGAAGTGAGAGTATTCGCTAAAGCCAGATGTCTAGCAAGTACCCACCAATCTGTATTCGGCAATAAGAATCTACCAAGTAGCATTATATTGGGCAACGATCTGGCACAAGGTGTAAGCTAGAGACTCCGCCAGGATAATAGTAAGGTTATCCTTATGCAACTATCTGCTATATATGGAGTATAGACGGGTCCACCAGTCAAGCGGGATATGTTTAGGGTGAATCTATATATAAGTGATCAATGTTCAAGCATTAGGGAAAAGTAAAAGTGTCTACCTCTAAGTTAAGAAGGGAGTCATCAAAGGAAAGAGTAATTACCCAGAGCCCACTTATAGGATTAGTCACGAGAGGAAATTTCGAAGAAAAAAATTTCTTTAAGGGTGGGGGAGTTGTCACACCTGGTTTTTGTTTAAGTCCCAAACTTTAGGAAATGTTGGGAGATAATTGAATAAAATAGTAAGTTGGAGGGCTCTATTGGAAAACTTGGAAAATTTTGTGGCATGTTGGTAATTAGTTGAGATCCAATTCTGCTTCGATTAAGTTGGAACCAGCTAGTTCCATAGTGGGAGACAAAATGATTGTCGATGGATGGCTTAATTGAGGCTTGGTGGTTGTGCAAGAAGAGTTATATATATATGGGTAAGAAGCCTTATTTAGTATAGGAGAATTGTTCCCAGTTCTGTTTATATATTTTCTCATCTGCACCATCTTCTTCGGTTGCTTTCAAGAAGAGAAAGTGAAAGAAAGCTTTGCATGGGGTGGTAATTGACACTTGAGTCTTGAAAGTAAAGAATTCGGTAAGCTAGTAAGCTCTTAAGTTTCACTGTACTCGTGAATTAGAGGAAAAGAGAAGTAAGGATACTTGAAAAGCTTCTGTATAATAATATATTCATGCCTTTTTTGTTTGAACACTTTTGGTTTAACTGATATATATATATATATATATATATATATGGTTGTTATTCTTAGCTTCCAGAACAAAGGAGGCTTTAGCGTTTGGACAAGCTAAGTTGATAGGGACGAATGATGTAAGGTGAGTTTTTGTACTCGACTTTTAAGTGATGGATGATGTTGTGATGCTTTTATGAAATACGTTTGTGTTTGCTCCAAGTTTGTTTTAATCCGTGGATTTTGTATGAATAAAGTGAAAAAGTATGCCATGAATTCATAAAGTTGTGAAATTATCTAGATATTTGCAAGCATATTTTCTGGATGCCAATTGTGGTTGTGTATTGACGTAATGAAAAATGGCATATCATATGGTAAAGTAAAAAGTACAATACTTTGCATGAAATGTGTGTTTATAAAATGCGGTGTTTGGAGAGAGGTACTTTGACGAGATAGATAAAGATAGGGAATTGGAGTAATGAAGGAATATGTGGATTGTTATGTGTAACACCCTATACCTAGACTAGTTGCCAAGCCCGAGTAACAGGACACTACACCACCATAACATATCAAACACATTATAAATCGTCCCATTAGCAAGCGAACAAAATTTATTCAAGCATTTATTAAAATTTTAAGTCAAATATATTCTAATCATCATATAAGCATACTAAAAATATATGAAACGAACTTATAACAAAAATTAAACATGCTTTTAAACCACTAAGCAAAAATTTAGAATAAATCATGTAGGTATCGATACTCATTCGATGGTATCGATACCACTAAGAAAATCGATACCAAAACAATATTTGTTTCTCCCTTAAAATTAGAAGCCTAGAAAATATCGTTATATTTCAAAAAAGTATCGATTTAATTATCTTGAGTATCAATACCAAATTTTATTACTAACTTCCAGCACATTCAAAAAATCATGGGGGTATCAATTTTAAAACCCGAATATTGATACCTCTACTCCAGACAACAAAAATACAACATTATATGGCATTTGATCCATTCTAACCAATAATTATCCAACATGCATCTATTACCTTATCAATCCATCATCAAAACGATTATAACAATAGTTCAAAACATCGTAAATATGTCCGAGCAGACAAATAACAAAGTAAATTCAAAATCCATAAATCCTAAGAACAATGAAGACATGTAAACACCCAAAACATCACGACAATATTTGTGCAACATTTCTACCACATTGCTTTATTTTCACAGTTCAATGAATAATAATATTATCACCTACAAAAAAACTAAAGCCTAACTTGGATCACTTCCTTAGTATCCCCGCACCGCTCACACCATTAACACTAAATATTAATGGTTAGAGAGAGTGGGTGAGCTTAAAAAACCTTAGTGAATGTGAGAGTAACCACAAAGTATACACAATATCAAAGGTTAATCAAGAGCGTACTACAACACATTCACAACCAAATTCTAACAAAGTCAAAATAACATATTCACGTTTCATTAAATCATAAAACTAACATATACTCTTACATGCAATTACCTTCAACTAGCTTATATATAATTCATTTAAAAATAATTCATCAAGACTAAACAACATAAACATGCTTTAATAACTCACAAGTCTAGCTTATATATTCACATGCATTCACAAGTTAAATGAAAATGACCCAAACTGTAACAGCTCGATTTTGGGGTTAGTTGAAATAGTGATTTTGAAACCACTAGTTCGAGGTTGAATAAATTAGTTTTAATTTTATTTTATGTGTTATGGCATGATTATATGAGTGTATGAAAATTTTGGTGCATTAATTTTAGCGATTGCAAGCTTAATTTCGAAAAAGGACTAAATCACATAAAGTGTGAAAGTTTTATTTTACTAGCTAGAGGTGTCAAATAGATATAGACCTTTAAATTGGAGTTCCTTAATGTGCAATTAGGCCATTGAGAGAGTGTTGGCCGGCCATAGGGACAAGGATGAGACAAGGTCAATGGTTAGGTTGGTTCTGGTGACTTAATTGAATAAAATAAAATAAAACACAAAAAGTTATCATCTTTTCCTATTATCTTCTTCCTCCACCGAAAATTCTAGCAGGAATAGGAGTTTGGGAGCTTGAAATTTTAGCAACTTATCCTCCTTGCAAAGTAAGTGATTTTGGTGGGTTTTCTTGATAATTTTTGTACTTTTGGAACCCCTAAAGCTTAAGCAAGCTAATGAGGGGACTATTTTGTATATTGTTGGAGAGTCTAGGGTTTTTCCATATGAATATTTATGTTGATTTCTAAAATTTTATGGAAGAAAATGAATCTTGGGTGTTAAATGCACAACTTTTGTGAAATGTGTTTATATGAAAACACCTAAAATGACTTTTTTGTAAATGCTGTAAAATAGGTAGTAAATGTATGTAATAATTGAAATCTTGAGTTGCTATAAGAGGGAGTATGAATCGTCTAGGCTTGAGTGTGTGAAAAATGGACACATTTCATTTTATGAGCCTAGGGCAAAATGGTCATTTTTGCCAAAATAGGTATTTTGGAGTAATTTGATTAATGTGATTAATTAATAGGCTAAATATGTCATTATAGATCAAGAAGAACATGGAATCAACCTTGACCGTGGAAAAGGCAAGGTTTCGAACTAAACCTCAAATTAACATATTTTGCATCGAGGTAAGCTTATGTGTAAACGATACATCCTCATTGCGTATGTTTTACTTATTAATGCATTGTGTGTACGTGAATGATTACTGTTAAGAGCTATTAAAAATGATAGAAGGTGAGAAAATTCTCGGATGAACCTTCAGAATAGGAAAATGGGCATGAATAAATATATCCGTGAACATGTGATTATTGGTGGGATGTGTGCGATACCACCGTAATTATTAATGTTGGTGGGTTGTGTGCGATACCACCTTATTATTTGTTAACGATGGGCTGTGTGCGATACATCGTATTTATCATCATTGGTGGGCTGTGTGCGATACCACCGTAGACATATAATTATCGGTGGGCTGTGTGTGATACCACCTTGTTAATTATTAAATGGTGGGCTGTGTGTGAAACCACCAAGTATCTAACATTATTCAGAAGTGTTCGAGAAGCTTGGCATAAGTAAAATTTACATGTTGCTTTGTGGTGATAAGTGCAGGGTATAATTGCATATAAGTGTGAGCAATGTTTTATGATATGTGTTGGGATGTGGTAAGATTGAAATGAGTAAGTATAATTAAGAGGATTTACATTGTTCTTGATACACATATATGTTCTTGATAGAGAAGTATGTGGTATGATGTTTATTGTTTACATATAGACTTACTAAGCTTAAAGCTTACTCCCTTCTCTTTTCCCTTGTTTTATAGTGTCGAAGAGCCAGCTCGGGGTACGAAGATAGTCAGAGGATCATCCACACTATCCACTCATTTTAGTATAGTTAGATTTAGCATTTTGAGTATGGCATGTATAGGGACTTAGACTTAGTTGAATGTCATATTGTTGTGGCCAAATGTGTTGGCTCATTCGAAGATGAATTCTTTTGTATAAGGCCACATTTCATGGCTCTTTCTTATTAATCTATGAAATGATGAGGTTATTCATGAATGTGCAAGTTGCATGGTTGATTTACTCGATTTAATTATGCATGAATGAGTTGATGGTTGATGTGAATTATGTTTGTATGAGTTGAGGTGGCAGAAAGTGCCTGGCAAATAGCCTTGTTCTTGTCTACATGGGTAGGCACACAGGCATGTGTCTAAGCCGTGTGTGACACACGGTCTGCCCCATAGGCGTGTGGTCTGGCCGTGTATCCCTCTGCATGCTAAGTTGGCAAGTCAGAATGCTTTGTAATAACCACACAGGCTGAGACACGGCTGTGTGTCTCAACCCTGTTGGAGACACGACCATAGGACATGGGCGTGTGGTCAGACTGTATGAAGTCTGCACCTGAATTAGGAACTTAATTCGCCACACGATTGAAGGACACGGGCGCGTACCTTGGCCGTGTGACATTTATGGGGTGATGACGTCAGAAACAGAATGCCAAGGTTTTTGCACACGGGATAAGACACGGGCGTGTCGTGGCCGTGTGAGGGACACGGGCCATGGACAAGAGCGTGTGTCCGGCCGTGTGAAAACCCCTATAGGTTTGAAATGTGAAATAAATCCACACGGGTGTGGAACACGGGTATGTGAAGTTCCACACGGGCATGTGGACTGTTTGATGAAAATTTTCTAAGTCTTTCTAGAGATCTTTTAAAGAGTTCGATTTAATCCCGAACTGTTCCTAAAGTGTGATCTAGGCCTCATAGGCTTGTTTAAGAGGTGATATGAAAAGTTTTAATTTTGAGTGGAAAGTCATGTCTCGGTTTTGCATAATTGCTTGTGTATATGTCTGATAACGCCTCGTACCCTATTCCGGCGTGGAATACGGGTACAGGGTGTTACACAAACCACAATTACGTATACAATTACTATGAGAAAATACTAACATTTTTATGAAACTTAAATCAACTCATGTAGCATATTATTCACATGTTTATGCATCCTTCTCGCATTATATTTTCACAATACACAAGATCACATTTAAATGATAATTTGGCACTTGAGGCTATGTGTAGCATCCTTAAATCGGGGTCTTTGCATTTTATCTGTTGCATGTAGATAGTGTGGTTGTTGTGCTAATCTTAGGTGTTTTAGGGTCTAGATGTGAGCTTTGGGTAGGCTAGAACCTTAGCAGAAATTTATTTTTGGGTACTTGGAAGGAAGAGTTGAAGGAGTTTGGTGTTAAGGATATTTAGTAGCAAGCTTTGACACAAGAACCCAAGTGGTAAAGTGGCAAGGAGGCGCCACTTAAGGGCAAGGGAGTGACGCCTCAAGTGAGCAAGGGAGCCTTGGTTCGAGCTGCGAAGATTCCCTTTTGGGCATTCTTTTTGATGCCAAGACAGGGGAGAGTTGTGCTCAGGATGGACTTTGTTGGATGAGGATGGAAGTGGTCAACAGATTTGGATGGATGGACAAGAGGAAAATTAGGAGTTTGAAACATTCAAACAGATTTGAATGAGTGGTCAGGAGGAATTTATGGAGGAAAAAGGGGAGATGGTTACTTGAGCTTAGAGTTGGCCGAATGTCCAACATCAAGTGAGGGGGAGCAATCAGTTTGGTTGCTTGGGGGTGCTGAAATTCAATTGTTGAACTTAGGAGGGTTGTTTTCTTGTGCTTTATTTCTTTTTCTTAAAACCGAAACCCCATAGCATCTTTGTGCGTTTTCATTTTCTCTCAGGAACCAAAATCAAAACCTTTTTCTAAATCTCTTCTCATTTCTTTTCTCCTCTTTGTTTCTTTTGTGTTGTTAGTCGAATCCTTTTGAGCCTCACCCTTTGCTGAAACCTTTTTTACTTATCTCTTCTCCTTCAATCTTTGGCCGAATACCATCTGTTAAGGATTTCTCTTCGATCTCATCTTTCTCCTTGCATAAGTGGAACACTTTTGGCATTTGGGTAAGTCTTCGCACTTTGGCCGAATCTTTTCTATCTCTATTCCCTCCCCTCTATCGTTTTCTATAGGGAGAAAAGCCGGGATTCGGCATCTGTGGTGGGTAGTTCTTTAGTCGAATTTCCTTGACTATCATAATCGTTTCTTTGATTTTTGTAACAGCGGATCGTCGTTGTCTATCCACTCTCAATCGATTTTGCTAGTGCTGTGGTAAGTGTCCCTGCTATTCAATTATTTCCTATTATGTTAAATGCCGAAGGCAGTAACTAATCTTTTAGATCTTGGCCGATTGGAGGGTGTTAAGGAAGGCTTGGCGTTTGTCGACTGAGTATTCAAGTAGTGCTTTGGTCTAAGACACTGAATCTTTGGGATTTGTCAACCTAGGTAAGGGATCTATTCATTCGGGTTAAATCTCTATTCATCATTATTCTCTGTGTTAATCCAATTTAGTGACCAAAGGTGTTATGGACCCTAATGTCAGCCAAACGTTAGGGGGGCTGGATCTGAGACCCCAGCCCCTAAATTCAAGAAGAGGGCAGTGTCGGCAGTTCGCGATTGGCCACCTGGGTGTGGGCCGGCATCTGAGTAAAGCAGTAGGCAGATAGCGGTAGTGTCGGTTAACGACAGTGTCGACGTAAAGAGCGTTGTATTATGAGTAATCAGGTGTGTAACTCTTACACACTTCGTAGATTAATATGTTATTATTTTGTGATCTGTCAAAAGCCGAAATAACGACAGAAAGCGATATGTTACGATGTGTTACCCTTGTGGGTAGGAGCGAGGACTCCGGGTAAGACCATTCTGATTTGGCTAGCGTTAAATGCCTCGGTTAGGGTTGCATATGTTATTCCTAAATATAAATCATGATTATTTAGCCATGAAAAGCATGTTCATAAAAATGGGTGATGAGAGGAGGGGGAAGATATGATTCTAGACTGTCACCAGTGGTTTTGACCACACAGTGGGTTGGCCCGACTTATTATATTATTGTGACTAAGTCTCAGTGGTTTTGACCACCAGTGGTTTGGTACCATATACATCTATCTTTGTGACTCGTCCCAATGGTTTGACCACGGTGGGTTGGCCCCACATATCGATACGGGATTGTCACCAGTGGTTTTGACCACAATGTGGGTTGGCCCCACACATATTATTTGTGACTCCAGTCACCAGTGGTTTTGACCGAACATATATTATTTATGACCTCGGTCACCAGTGGTTTTGACCACACGGGGTAGACACAGGAGTTTCGGGTGGTTAGGTTTTGGGTTGCATGATACATATTCACCTATGAAACTATGTAAGGGCTTATATCTTTGGGATGGGGATTTATACACTGAGTCTCGGTGACTCACCCCTTCCTTTACATTTTGCAGATGATTCTTAGATCGCAGATGTGGAGCCGAAACGGACTCGAGGTGGCCATGCACGATTTTTCAGGTTTTGTTTAAATTATTATCTCGGTTTAGATTTTCATTAAATTTGGTTTTTGGTTGTAATAAGGCCATCTAAATTTTTATTTCGGGATTATTTATTTCGTTGAAACCTTTGAATTTCTGTTAAACATTAAAGTACATTTAAAATGGAAAAGAATCAATAAAATGAACATTTTCACAAACCTTAATGGATTTTCGAGATTTTCCAAAACTTTACCATCGGGTAAATGACGAACTTATAATATCAAGAAGTTAACTTGATTCTCTTTAAAAAAAAATTTGAAACAGCTTAAGCAATTAATTCAAA
This sequence comes from Gossypium australe, assembly GCA_005393395.2. NCBI lineage: Eukaryota > Viridiplantae > Streptophyta > Magnoliopsida > Malvales > Malvaceae > Gossypium > Gossypium australe. Next base: position 52,742,668 of record CM016617.1, read on the forward strand.
CCAACTTCGGTTTCCATAAAACAAGACGTTTCTTTCCCGACTTAAGTCAACAACTGGTTTTATCAAAAACGATCTTTCTCTGTGACATGCCGGATTCGGTCGTAGTGTTTTGACCAGGTTTGGGGTGTTACAATTTTGGTATCAGAGCCTGGTTCAAAAGCTCGGCTGTGGGCCCGAGGTCCAAAACGTTTTCAATAAAAAGGTTACGAAATGATTTTGAAGGAAACTGCATGTTTTGAAAAGCATGGCACCTTAGTCTCCGGCACCGATCCGCGAAGGTAAGTTCCCGAACTGCTGTTTTTATGGTTTAAATGACTGTGATATTAATGCTAGAAATAGAAATGTACTTTAGAGACTGAAACCTGTAGGATTGTGTGAACTTACGAGAACAATCCCTATAATAAATTGTTCATAAAACTGTGCTGTAATAACAGTGGAATAAACCTAATGCATAAAATTCTTAAATCAGATTAGATCGTGAACAGTAGACATGAGCACTCGAGGACGTGGGCGTAACACGTGTGGACGTGGTAGGGGTAGGATGACTGTGTCTGAACCAGTGGGGTCTGGTCTTGGGTCGGGGAATGAGGTACCACCGCCGCCAACTGTGGGCGCTGAGTTTCAGGATCAGACGGGTGGTGACGACGCGGTGTCACAGGCAATGCTGCGGGTTCTAGAGAGAGTAGCTGGAGCAGGTGGGGGTACGGGGGCTCGAAAATCAGTGTCTGAACGACTCCGAGCCAATGGAGCAGAAGTATTCCGAGGTGTTTCTGGTGTGGCTCCCAATGCAGTGGAGTACTGGCTAGAGGCGACTGAACGTATAATGGACAATTTGGACTTAACGGCTAAGGAGAAGTTGAAGAGGATAGTGTCTCTTCTCCGGGATGAATCTTATCAGTGGTGGCTCACGGTCCGGGATGGTGCGACAGCTGATGACATCAATTGGGATTTCTTTAAGGCAGCTTATCAAAGGAAGTACGTTGGGTCCAGTTATATTGATGCGCAGCGCAAGGCGTTCTTGAATCTGGTTCAGGGGAATAAGTCAGTATTAGAGTATGAGGCGGAGTTCCTTCGGTTGAGTCGTTATGCTAGGGGTATCGTGGCTACGGAACACGAGCGCTGTGTCAGATTTGAGGACGGGCTGAGAGATGAGCTGCCGATGTTGATTGCCCCACAGAGGGAAAGAGAATTTGCTGTCTTAGTGGAGAAGGCCAAGATAGCTGAAGAGGTGAAGCAGTCGGTGAGGCAGAGTCAGGATAGACGCTAGAGTAAGAGGAGTTCTGGGTCATCAGGGTCTACCGGGAATTCGCAGAAAAAGGCTAGATTTGGCAGGCCGAGTCAAGCTGCAGAGCCTGTTGCTATTACTCAGTGGCCGCCACGGTGTGCTCGTTGTGGGAAGTCTCATTTGGGAGAGTGTTGGACAGGAAACAGAGGGTGCTTCGAGTATGGTTCACTGGGGCACTGGGTAAGGGATTGTCTGCGGAGATCAGCTAGGATCCTGTCTGAGGGTCAAGGGCGTGCGCAATTCAGGAGGGATGGTCAGTAACCACAGAGGGGTCGCGGTCCGGCCAGGGGAGGTAATGGTTCTGGTCGAGGTCGTGGAGCACCGGGCAGAGGTGCTGGGAATGCTGATGCAAGATAGCCTGGGTTGGTCTATGCTGCGAGGCGTCGAGAGGAGGGTGACACACCGGACGTCATAACCGGTACGTTCTTAATTTTTGGATTGCCTTATACTGCTTTGATAGATGTTGGATCGACGCACTCCTATGTTGCTAGTAGTATAGTGGGAACTATGGACTTAGCTTATGAGATTTCTTCTAGGGAGATGACTGTAATTAGCCCTCTAGGTTACTCGGTACAAGTAAACAAACTGTATAGAGATGTACCCTTAGAACTTCAAGGGATAGTGTTTCTGGCTGATTTGATGGAACTGCCATTCGGGGAGTTCGATTTGATCCTAGGGATGGACTGGTTAGTGGAGTACCAAGCAAGTTTGGACTGCGCAGCTAGGCGCATGGTATTAAGAACTGTTGAGGGTGAAGAGGTGGTGATGATAGGTAATAGAAGGAATTATCTATCCAATGTAGTATCCGCTCTGAAGGCCGAGAAAATGGTGAGAAAGGGGTGTGAGGCGTTTATGGTACATGTTTGTGCATTGGAGGCTAAGGAATCAACTGTAGGGAATGTTCGAACGGTGAAGGAATTTACCGATGTATTCCTAGAAGAGCTTCCGGGTTTGCATCTGGATCGCGAAGTTGAGTTTGGAATAGACTTGTTACCGGGAACCGTGCCAGTATCTATTGCCCCATACAGAATGGCGCCAAAGGAATTAGTGGAGCTGAAAGCGCAGATTCAGGAGTTGCTGGATCGAGGTTTTATCCGGCCGGATGTTTTGCCTTGGGGAGCGCCTGTGCTTTTTGTTAAGAAGAAAGATGGAACAATGCGGATTTGTATAGATTACCGTCAGCTGAATAAGTTGACGATTAAGAATAAGTATCCGTTGCCGAGGATAGACAACCTGTTCGACCAACTGAAGGGAGCATCAGTTTTCTCCAAGATTGATTTGAGGTCGGGGTATCACCAGCTTAAGGTGAAGGAGGCAGATATTCATAAGACGACGTTTCGCACTCGTTATGGGCACTACGAGTTCTTGGTAATGCCGTTTGGGTTGACTAACGCGCCAGCAGCGTTCATGGACATGATGAATCGGGTGTTTCGGCCGTACTTGGACCGGTTCATCGTGGTGTTATAGACGACATTTTGGTGTACTCGAAATCGGAGGAGGAACATGATGCGCATCTACGTGTGGTTTTACAGATTCTGATGGAGAAGCAGTTGCTCGCAAAGTTTAGTAAATGCGAGTTCTGGTTGAAGGAGGTAACTTTCTTGGGTCATGTGGTGTCAGCTGAGGGGATTAGGGTGGACCCTCGGAAGATTGAGGCGGTATTGGACTAGAAACCACCTAAGTCTGTAGCGGAGATTCGAAGTTTTCTGGGTTTAGCGGGATATTACAGAAGGTTTGTAGAAGGGTTTTCTTTGATTGCAGCACCATTGACCAAGTTGCTGAGAAAGGGGTTCCGTTCATATGGTCCGACAAACAGTAAGAAAGTTTTGACAAGTTAAAGAGGATTCTGACAGAAGCTCTGATTTTGATTCAGCCTGAGGTAGGGAAAGAATTTACGGTCTACTGTGATGCGTCGTATACCGGTTTGGGATGTGTACTGTTGCAAGAGGGGAAAGTAGTGGCGTATGCGTCTCGGCAGTTGAGACCTCACGAAGTGAATTATCTGATGCATGATCTGGAGTTGGCTGCAGTGGTTTTCGCTCTAAAAATTTGGAGGCATTACTTGTATGGGGAGAATTTGATCGTCTACACGGACCACAAGAGTTTGAAGTACCTCTTAATTCAGAAGGAATTGAATTTGAGGCAGCGAAGATGGATCGAGTTGTTGAAGGACTACGACTGTTCGATTGAATACCATCCGGGTAAGGCTAACGTAGTGGCTGACGCGTTGAGCCGCAAGGTGGTAGCAGACTTGAGAGCTATGTTTGCCCACCTTAGTCTGTATGATGACGGAAGTCTGTTAGCAGAATTGCAAGTGAAGCCGACGTGGGTAAACCAGGTTAAGGAAAAACAGCTAGTGGACGAAGACTTAAGTACTCGATATTTGCAAGTGCGGAATGGTGGCTTGGAGGGTTATAGCTTGAGCAGTGAGGGTGTGCTATGCTTCCAAGGGAAAGTTTGTATGCCGAGAGATGTTGAGTTAAGGCAGAGGATTCTTCAGGAAGCTCATAGCAGCCCATACGCTATGCATTCTGGAGGTAGTAAGATGTACCGGGATCTGAGGGAACAGTTTTGGTGGCCGGGTCTGAAGCGAGAGGTAACAGAATTTGTAGGTAAGTGTTTGACGTGTCAACAAGTCAAAGCTGAAAATTAGTTACCTTCGGGTCTGTTGCAGCCGGTTAAGATTCCGCAGTGGAAGTGGGAGAGAATTACGATGGATTTTGTCAGTGGGCTACCTCTTACGCCTAGCAAGAAGGATTCAGTCTCGGTGATTGTTGATTGTTTGACAAAGTCTGCTCATTTTATACCTGTTCGGGTGGATTACTCACTTCAAAGGTTAGCTAGGCTGTATGTAGCGGAAATCGTGAGACTGCATGGAGTGCCGATGACGATTATCTCAGATAGGGATCCTAGATTCACATCAAGATTTTGGAAAGCATTGCATCAGGCATTGGGTACAAGGTTGGATTTCAGCACGGCATTTCATCCGTAATCAGATGGGCAATCAGAGAGGGTAATCCAAATTTTAGAAGACATGCTGAGGGGTTATGTTTTGGATTTCAGAGGTAGTTGGGAAGAATTTCTACCGTTGGCAGAGACTCGCGTACAACAACAGTTATCAGGCAAGTATCCAGATGGCACCGTATGAAGCACTGTATGGACGGAAGTGTCGCACTCCTACGTGTTGGACAGAGTTGGATGAGAGTCAGTTGTTGGGTCCAGAGTTGGTTGCCGAAACAGAAGATCAGGTTAAGCTGATTCGGGCTCGTCTGAAGGAGGCTTCGGATAGGCAGAAATCTTATGCCTCTCAAGTGGAGGGATATAGAGTTTGCAGTGGGTGACAAAGTTTTTCTAAAGATGTCGCCGTGGAAGAAGGTGTTGAGATTTGGTCGGAAGGGCAAGCTGAGCCCTAGGTTCACCGAGCCGTATAAGGTGTTGAAGCGTGTGGGCCAGTAGCTTATCAGCTCGAGTTGCCAGCAGAATTGAGACAGATCCATGACGTGTTTCATGTTTCAATGCTTAGACGCTATCAATCAGATCCATCGCATGTTGTACCAGTAGAGGAGATTGAGGTGAGTCTGGATTTGTCTTGTGAGGAGGAACCAGTACAGATTCTGGATCGGGATGTCAAAGTTTTGCGTAGGAAGTCAGTTCCTTTAGTGAAGGTGTTATGGCAGAATCACGGAACTGAAGAGGCCACGTGGGAGCCAGAGGATGTGATGCGGCAGCAATACCCTCAACTCTTTTGACCAGGTAATTTCGAGGCCGAAATTATTTTTTAAGGGGCTAGAACTGTAACATCCTTAAATTGAGGTCTTTGCATTTTATCTGTTGCATGTAGATAGTGTGGTTGTTGTACTAATCTTAGGTGTTTTAGGGTCTAGGTGTGAGCTTTGGGGTAGGCTAGAACCTTAGCAAAAATTTATTTTTGGGTACTTGGAAGGGAGAGCTGAAGGAGTTTGGTGTTAAGGATATTTAGCAGCAAGGTTTGACACAAGAACCCAAGTGGTAAAGTGGCAAGCAGGCGCCACTTAAGGGCAAGGGAGTGACGCCTCAGGTGAGCAAGGGAGCCTTGGTTCGAGCTGCGAAGATTCCCTTTTGGGCATTTTTTTTGACGCCAGGACAAGGGTGAGTTGTGCTCAAGATGGACTTTGTTGGATGAGGATGGAAGTGGTCAACAGATTTGGATGGATGGACAAGAGGAAAATTAGGAGTTTGAAACATTCAAACAGATTTGAATGAGTGGTCAGGAGGAATTTATGGAGGAAAAAGGGAAGATGGTCACTTGAGCTTAGAGTTGGCCGAATGTCCAACACCAACTGAGAGGGAGCAATCGGTTTGGTGGCTTAGGGGGGTGCCGAAATTCAATAGTTGAACTTAGGAGGGTTGTTTTCTTGTGCTTTATTTCTTTTTCTCAAAACTGAAACCCCAGCATCCTTGTGCGTTTTCATTTTCTCTCAGGAACCAAAACTGAAACCTTTTTCTAAATCTCTTCTCATTTCTTTTATCCTCTTTGTTTCTTTTGTGTTGTTAGCCGAATCCTTTTGAGCCTCACGCTTTGCCGAAACCTTTGTTACTTATCTCGTCTCCTTCAATCTTTGGCCGAATACCATCTGTTAAGGATTTCTCTTCGATCTCATCTTTCTCCTTGCATAAGTGGAACACTTTCAGCATTTGGGAAAGTCTTGTCACTTTGGCCGAATCTTTTCTATCTCTATTCCCTCCCCTCTATCTTTTCTATAAGGAGAAAAGCCGGGATTTGGCATCTGTGGTGGGTAGTTCTTTAGTCGAATTTCCTTGGCTATCATAATCGTTTCTTCGGTTTTTGTAACAACAGATCATCGTTGTCTATCCACTCTCAACCGATTTTGCTAGTGCTGTGGTAAGTGTCCTTGCTATTCAATTATTTCCTATTGTGTTAAATGCCGAAGGCAGTAACTAATCTTGTAGATCTTGGCTGATTGGAGGGTGTTAAGGAAGGCTTGGCGTTTGTCGACTGAGTATTCAAGTACTGCTTTGGTCTAAGACACTGAATCTTCGGGATTTGTCAACCTAGGTAAGGGATCTATTCATTCGGGTTAAATCTCTATTCATCATTATTCTCTGTGTTAATCCAATTTAGTGACCAAAGGTGTTATGGACCTTAATGTCAGCCAAACGTTAGGGGGGTTGGATCTGAGACCCCAGCCCCTAAATTCAAGAAGAGGGCAGTGGCGGCAGTTCGCAATTGGCCACCTGGGTGTGGGCCGGCATCTGAGCAAAGCAGTAGACAAATAGCGGTAGTGTCGGTTAACAACAGTGTCGATGTAGAGAGCGTCGTATTACGAGTAATCAGGTGTGTAACTCTTACGCACTTCATAGTTTAATATGTTATTATTTTGTGATCTGTCAAAATTTGGAATAACGGCAGAAAGCGATGTGTTACAATGTGTTACCCTTGTGGGTAGAAGCGAGGACTCCGGGTAAGACCATTCTGATTTGGCTAGCGTTAAATGCCTCAGTTAGGGTTGCATATGCCATGTTATGTTATTCCTGAATATTAAGCATGATTATTTAGCCATGAAAAGCATGTTCATAAAAATGGGTGATGAGGGGAGGGGGAAGATATGATTCTAGACTGTCACCAGTGGTTTTGACCACACAGTGGGTTGGCCCCGCTTATTATATTATTGTGACTAAGTCTCAGTGGTTTTGACCACCAGTGGTTTGGTACCACATACATCTATCTTTGTGACTCGTCCCAGTGGTTTGACCACGGTGGGTTGGCCCCACATATCGATACGGGATTGTCACCAGTGGTTTTGACCACAATGTGGGTTGGCCCTACACATATTATTTGTGACTCCGGTCACCAGTGGTTTTGACCACACATATATTATTTGTGACCTCGGTCACCAGTGGTTTTGACCACCAGTGGTTTTGACCACACGGGGTAGACATAGGAGTTTCGGGTGGTTAGGTTTTGGGTTGCATGATACATATTCACCTATGAAACTGTGTAAGGGCTTATATCTTTGGTATGGGGATTTATACACTGAGTCTCGGTGACTCACCCCTTCCTTTACATTTTGCAGATGATTCTTAGATCGCGGATGTGGAGCCGGAACGGACTCGAGGTGGCCATGCACGATTTTTCGGGTTTTGTTTAAATTATTACCTTGGTTTAGATTTTCATTAGATTTGATTTTTGGTTGTAATAAGGACATCTAAATTTTTATTTCGGGATTATTTATTTCGTTGAAACCTTTGAATTTCTGTTAAACATTAAAGTACGTTTAAAATGGAAAAGAATCAATAAAATGAACGTTTTCACAAACCTTAATGGATTTTCGAGATTTTCCAAAACTTTACCATCGGGTAAATGACGGACTTATAATATCAACAAGTTAACTCGATTCTCTTTTTAAAAAAAATTCGAAATGGTTTAAGCAATTAATTCAAACCAACTTCGGTTTCCATAAAACAAGACGTTTCTTTCCCAACTTAAGTCAACAACTGGTTTTATCAAAAACGATCTTTCTCTGTGACATGCCGGATTCGGTCGTAGTGTTTTGACCGGGTTTAGGGTGTTACACTATGAAACATAAATGTGTGCTTTACCACCACACATCAGATACACAGATCTCCAGCACACCAAATGACTCATAGAGTCGATCATATCCAAAAATGTGTAGCATATAGCTAGCACTCTCCAACACACCAAACATGTCAAGGTGAATGGAGCTTAGCTCACTGTCCCTTATACATATAGGTAAGTACTCACAATCCTATGGCATACCAACTATATCCAATGGGCTCATAAGGTGACAAGGCCAAAATAACCGTAATATCACACATATCTACTTACTTATTTTTGACTTACTATCACTGCATATTTGTACCATTAGCACAATATTATCATAGTCGTTTGACATGTATAACGTCCTACATTTAAACTTTCACAATAGTCATCATAAACATATATCACATGTCATAGCATCACATCTTAGTTCTCGTTATCACAATTACACAAAGATTGGTTTTGAACATTTTATATTTAAATTAATATTGAATGGTTTTATGTTGTCATTGGATTCGTAAACTATAGTAATATCTTGTAACCTTAATCCGATGACAGAGATGGGTTAGGGGTGTTACATTTAGTGGTATCATAGCTACAGTATAGTCGATTCTAAGATTGAACGTAACATGTATTGAGTCTAGAAATTCTTGCCACTTTATAACATGCGATATTTTGATGACTACTTATCAGATTGACTTGCTTTTTTACAGATCAAATATGTCAACTAAATCCAATTGAATAGATTTTGACGGAATATAAAGTTATATTCCAGCCACCGACCAAGGGGCTGCTATTAATGTGCTTGAGTTTCAAGAGCTTGAAGAAGAGGCTCATAGTACCTTTATTAATATGATGAGTGATATGTTTAACGTGTTTATGAGAGTCAATATCATGGCTCAATGACCAAAAATGCCCGAAAATGCGGAGTTGAAGAGTTTCAAGGTTAAGTGAGTAATGATTCGACTAGGACCGAGTATTTTTTAGAGCACACACAGAGAGTTCTGGATGAAATTTTGTGCCTTTCCGAAGATTGCTTGAGATATACAGTGTAATCGTTAAAAGAGGAGGCTTTTCATTGGTGGTCAACTCTAGTTGTGGTAGTACCAAAAGAAAATTTTAATTGGGAGTTCTTCAAAACTAAGTTTCGGAAGAAATACGTCTACAAAAGATATTTGGATAAGAAGAAAAAGGAATTTCAATAGTTTAAATAGAGAGATAGATCAGTTTGGTGTATGAGTGTGAGTTTGTTCAGCTCAGTAAATATGTTTGTGAAATTGATAAACTGTAATATATACATATTTTAATGCCACATTTGGTATACTTTTGGATGATTTATCCCTTGGATTTTGGAATTTGATGCTCCTAACCCTTTAATTTCATGCTTTATACTTAGGAGAGCATAGGAGGATGAAAAGAACGAGAAACGGGCAAAAAACGGAGAAAATGGGCCAAAGTAAGAAATCCACAAGGCCTGGAGTTTGCCACATGGCCGTGCCACTTTAGCATACTCAAACACAGCCCAGGGCTCAATTCACACGGGCGTGCCACACAGGCGTGTCCCTGCCGTGACCTGTTTTAATTCCACTCGGAAAACGATACTTAGAGGCAAAGAAAGACATTTCGAAAGCTTATATAAACACCCTAGGGGGCAACCTATAAAGGGGCGGTGGAGAGTTCGGCAGAAGGCCTTTGTCAGGGCTTTTGACAGGAACGAAGCCAGAGAGATTTGAATATAGGGGATTACTCCAAGAAAGCCAGTTGATCCATCTCAGAAGCCGAAATCATGCTCAAGACTGAGGATCTTCCCTTCAATTTCCTTCAGGGGGTTTTAGGGTTTTCTTTATGTTTTGTTATTTAATTTTTCTGAGATGTATTCTTTTATAATTATGAACTAAACCTCTCAAATACCTGAGGGGGATGAAACCTAAGACGGATCTTGTTATTGTTTTCTGAACTGTATGATAAATACTCGATTTGTTCTTAATTATGTTTTCTTAATTCTTGTTTTAATATTTCAGGATATTGATTCAAGTATTGATGTGCTTATTCAAAGGAGCAAAAGTCCATGTTTAAGAGTAGATCTAGCATATTTAAGCGGAGTTGATCGCACTGCTAGAAATAGGACGACGAAAATCTATCGGATTAGGGTCAAACCTAATATGGGAGTCCATAGATCGAATTAATGCAACACTAGGGGTTTTAATTAGAACGAGATTTCAATTAATTAACCTAAGGTTAGACATTAGTAGCCTCAAAAGAGGTATTAATATAAATTAGGGAATCTTACGGATCAAGTCAAGTGAGTAAATCGTCTGGTTCAGAGTTAAATAACAAGTGAAGTCTAGGTGGATTCTTCCTCGTGTATTGTCTTAATTAATTAGTTTTCTCAAAAGTATTTTCCCCAATTCATTCTCTGTGTCTTAGCATATTTAGTTTAGTAATTAGTTAGATAGATATCAATCCTCTTTATTTTAGGCTAGATAATAAAAAGAAAGTTAGTACTAGTACTTTTGGTTCCCTTAGGTTCGACATTCCGGTCTTGCCACTAAGCTATACTACTGTTCGTTAGGTGCGCTTGCCTTAATCGTGATGATAGTTAGTTTTTAGGCTTGATCATTCTTATTATAAATATTAAAGCTTTCAGACCACCATCAAGTTTTTGGCGCCGTTGTCGGGGAACTGAAATATTAGGAACGCTCAATTTTTATTACTTTAGCCAATTTTCTTTTATTTATATATTTCTTTCTAATCTTCAATTTTTGTTTTTTGATCTCTCTTTTATTTTGCTTCTGATAGGTTTTTCTAGTTTATGACTAGAAGGAACCCGTCAGGACCCTTGATTTTTGACAGCGATATAGAAGGTACCATTCGCAGAAACTGTAGAGAAATAAGGCGAAGCTTGCAATACACAAAATAAGAGCAAGAGGACGACACCAATAATACCGAAGAGATGGCTGATCCCCAAAACAATCCGCTACCTCCTGTGGTCACGGTAGATCCTGTGAATCAAAATCCTATTCCTTGTACTATGTATGATTATGCTAAGCCTAGTTTAATCGGTACTGAATCGAGTATTGTTAGACCTACTATTGCTGCAAATAATTTTGAACTGAAACCTAACACTATACAGATGATACAACAGTTTGTTCAGTTTGATGGTTTGTAGGATGAGGATCCTAACACTCACTTAGCGAACTTTTTGGAGTTATACGATACATTTAAAATTAATGGCATTTCTGATGATGCCATTCACCTTCGATTGTTTCCCTTCTCATTGAGAAACAAAGCCAAACAGTGGTTGAATTCTCTTCCACGAGGATCAATCACTAGATGGGATCAAATGACCGAGAAGTTCTTATTAAAATATTTTTCGCCGGCTAAAATGACCAAGTTAAGGAATGATATCTCTTCTTTTGTACAGATGGATTTAGACACACTTTACGATGCATGGGAGAGATAGATGGATTTACTAAGACGATGCCCTCACCATGGGTTACCTTTGTGGCTCCAAGTTCAAACCTTTTACAACGGTGTGAACCCCTCAACTAGGCAGTTGATTGATTCAGTCGCCGGTAGAGCCTTGAACAACAAAACACCTGAGTCTGCTTACGAATTTATTGAAGAGATGTCACTGAATAACTATCAGTGGCAAGTCACGAAGACAAAGCCAACAAAAACCGCTGGTGTTTTCAACCTCGACGTAGTGACCATGCTATCAAACCAGGTAGAACTGTTGAATAAAAAGATTGACGGTTTGTATAGTTCTTTGCAGGTACATTCAGTAATGCAATGCGATATGAATGGAGGAGGGATGAGCAATACAGAATACCAACCTTACAACCCGAGCGCTGAAAACGAAGAAGTTCATTATATGGGTAATAATTCTAAACTCAAAATAACTCGTATAGTAATACTTATAATCCAGGTTGGAGGAACCACCCCAATTTCTCATGGGGTGGCCAAGGAAATCAGAGACAACAACCCCTCTCAGGCTTTCAACAGCAACCCTACCCACAAGAAAAGAAGCCGAACCTTGAGGAGATGCTAACAAAATTTATAGCGGTGTCAGAAACCCGTTTCCAAAACACTGAGACAACACTCAAAAATCAACAAGCATCGATTCAAGGGATCGAGAACCAATTAGGGCAACTTGCTAAGCAGTTCTCTGAATGATCACAAGGAAGCCTGCCAAGCAACACTGAAACTAACCCAAAGGAGCAACTTCAAGCAATAACCGCTCATGATAGTGAAGGGTTAGATGACACCAATTTGAGGCAAGAGAATATGGTAGAGGAAGGTAAGGGTGAAGTAAGTCATGATAAGCCAAAACGGGTAATTAAAGAGTACCAACCTCGTGTACCATACCCCAATGCGATGAAGAAAGACAACACAGATGAACAATTCGGTAAATTTCTTAAACTTTTAAAGAAATTACATATTAACTTACCGTTTCTTAAAACTCTTTTGAAAATGCCAGATTCAAGGAAATTTCTAAAAGAATTTTTGACAAACAAAAGGAAGTTAGACGAGGAGTCACATGTGGAGCTAAACGCAGTGTGCTCAGCAATTCTGCAAACTACCACGAAAATTAAAAGATCCAGGGAGTTTTACAATTCCATGTTTAATTGGTAGTTTATCTGTTGATAATGCTTTAGCTGATTTAGGGGCGAGCATAAATGTTATGCCTTATAAAATGTTTAAACAACTAGGTCTAGGGAAACCCAAACAAACTAGGATGAGCATTCAATTAGCTGATAAAACTATTAGAATTCCTAGGGGTATAATTGAAGATGTACTCGTGAAAAAATTTATATTCCCAGTAGACTTTGTCATTTTAGACATGGATGAGGACAGTAATATTCCTTTAATTTTAGGAAGACCCTTTTTAGCAACTGCCAGAACAAAAATCGATGTTGGTACAGGCGAACTCATACTTCGTGTAGGTGATGAAACGATCACTCTTCAGGCTCTTAACTCAGTTAGGACATCGAGTAATCAAGGTGAGAACATAAATTCTATTAATTACAATTCAGTTAAACTTTCTTTTCAGGAAGCACCACGGAACTACACAACTAAGCCAGATCCTAGACCTCATACTAACAAAGAAATAACTCACGAGGAATGACGGCTTCAGATCGATGAACTAGACGAGTGGAAGACACATTTCAAGGAGAAACTAGGAATACACGAAGCAGAACCAATGCCACTCTATGGGACAAACAAATTTAAGATCAGAGATCAGGTATTGTTGAATAAAACAGACCCTCGAATCCCCACGTCAGACCTGAATACAAACGAAGAGATCTGTTTTGAAGTGCTAAATATCTTCCCATACGGAATAGTTGAGGTAACTAATCCCAAGTTTGGCACTTTTAAGGTAAACACTACTCGACTCGAACTATACAGTAATCATAGAACTAATAGTAGGGGTGAGGAGTTTCAACTCCTAAAACCACCATGAATACGCGAATGAGAGGTAAGTCTAGCTTAAGACTTTAAACGAGCACTTCTCGCGAGGCAAACCGAACACTAACCCCATTAATTTTCATATCTTTATCTTTATTTTTATTTTTTTTACTTTTAGCACCTAACTACAAACTAACCAAATTAATGAAGCGCAGTTTTCCCTACCACACGGCCTTGCACACGGCCATGACTGTGGCCGTGTGGACACCACGAATTTGTACACCGACGTGGCAAAGATTGTGCAGAAACAGGACAAAATTTTTCCCAAGCCACGGGCTCCGACTAAAGGCCACAACCGTGCGATATGGCCGTGGTCGACACTGATTCCTCAACCATGGGTGTGGCGACCTACACAAGGGCATGAGAGAAGCGAACGAAGCTCAGCACGGCCGTGCGATACGACCGTGTGGGATAACACGCCCACAACACACGAGCATGGGTTGTATATCAGGCATGCCAAAACCCTAATTTTTCGAGACACACGGGTTAAAAACGAATCACACGGGCGTGTTACATGCCCGTGTGCACCTTATTCTATATAAACCATTCACTATTCATTATCTCCTTCACTCAAACCCTAGCCCTTCTTCCACCACCACTCACACAAACCGCCACCCTTTATCCCTCTTCCCCTATTCCAACCACCACTATGACTAAAAGCAAGCCAGACACTACCACTCCCATGTTAAAAAGGCGAAAAGATCCTGGCAAGGTCGCCTCGCGCACAATCACTCTTCATAAGTTCATGCCGGCGGCTTCATTCACCCAACAACACCTTTAAATCTGTTCATTTTTTCTTTTTATTTTCTCTTCTCCTTTATTTTCCATCCTTTATCTTTCTTATCTTTAATTTTTATTATTACATTTTCATTTCTTTGATTTAGGTTCTAAAGGCTGCTTGGGAATCACCACACCACGACCACTACCAACTCAAGGAATCATCCAAAATTCAGGAAGTTTTACTTCTCCCTAACTCTTATGATTTCATGCTATACATCTTTGTACATTGAAGGCAATGTACATCTTAAGTGTGGGGGGTGAATTCTAAAAGTTCCTAACTTTTTTGCATTATTCTCAACTACCTAAATTTTGTTTTTCTTTTCTCATACCACTGTTAGAACAAATTCTGATTGACTTATGATTTTTATTGATACGTCTTGAATTAAAACATAGGCGATTGTGCATTGATTGTTTAAACTTGAAGGCTTTAAAGAATCAAGCATGATGAGTTGATTTTTGAAAATTAAAAATTTGCTAGGTTATTTCCCCAAAGTTTAGGTATTATCTTGAAATTTAAAGTTCACAGGGTTGACATCAAAAACCAATAATTTCTGTGAGATTTTGAGCCTTTAGAGCATACATTCTTTCGTGCTCACTTTTATTGTGATTTGAGTGAGTTAATATTGATCTGTTATTCTAGAACTTGCTTCGATTATACATGTCAAGACCACACTTTTGATTTGATATACTGAGATGATAAAGGCACCTAGGAGTTAACCCGCTTACTTCCCAAAAGGCCTACCTTCATGTTTAACCCATAGTGAACCCCTTTCAGCCTAACAACCCATTCATTGATTTACCCTTAATATTAACCCCAAGACTTACTCTTTTTGATTCATTAAGAATTTTTCCCTATTGAATTAACTCCTTTTTGTTGAGATTTGATTTGAGAAGTTTCCTAACTATGTTCTCTACTTCAGTTGTAAATTCTTTCTTATATTCGTATGATTTGTTCTAAAAAAAAGTTGAAAGTATATCCATTATTAGTTCTATTTTTTTATGAGCTTAAACAGTAAATCTCACATCTTTAGAAGAAGCTCGTATTATTAATGTAATTTTTCATTATTAGTCTATTTTTCTAGTTAGGTAATTTTTCAATTCAATCTCGATTCTAACCTCCTTTTAGCTTGTGCCCACACCCCTAACCAAGCCACGTTACAACCCGTTTTAAAGACCTTTTGATCGATGTATCATCTTAATTTATAGTGGTGGAGATTTGATTTTCATGCAAGCCTATGGTAATAACTTTTCATGTTGACTATTGAGTGCTTAATTTATGGTCCCTTAAACACTGCGAGTGATTTAAGTGAATCCTTAGTGAGGATGTTAACTGTGTGGTATTTTGAATAAAAAGTAATTACTTAGATAAGGGGGAATACCTATATTTTTCCATGAATAAAATACCCAGCTTAGATTATTTGAAACTTTAATGTTCTTTTAGTTGAATTCTCAATGTATGATTACCTATGGATTATTTCGAAACACCATTGATAGGAATTATAAATTGAGAAGAATGAATTTTAATTGTGAGTTGAACATTTTGCTTGAGGACAAGCAAATACTTAAGTGTGGGGGTATTTGATAAACCGTAATATATACATATTTTAATCCCACATTTGGCATACTTTTGGATGATTTATCCCTTGAATTGTGAAATTTGATGCCCCTAATCCTTTAATTTCATGCTTTATACTTAGGAGAGCATATGAGGATGAAAAGAACAAGAAACGGGCCAAAAAACGGAGAAAATGGGCCAAAGTAAGAAATCCACACGGCCTGGAGTTCGCCACACGGCCCAGGGCTCGATTCACATGGGTGTGCCACATGGGCGTGTCCCTGCTGTGACCTATTTTAATTCCACTCAGAAAAGGATACTTAGAGGCAAAGAAAGACATTCCGAAAACCTATATAAACACCCTAGAGGGCAACCTATGAGGGGGCGTTGGAGAGTTCGACATAAGGCCTCTGTCAGGGCTTTTGACAGGAACGAACCAGAGAGATCTGAATACAGGGGATTACTCCAAGAAAGCCAGTTGATCCATCTCAAAAGCCGGAATCACGCTCAAGACTGAGGATCTTTCCTTCAATTTCTTTCAGGGGGTTTTAGGGTTTTCTTTATGTTTTGTTATTTAATTTCTTCTGAGATGTATTCTTTTATAATTTTGAACTAAACCTTTCAAATACCTGAGGGGGATGAAGCCTAAGACGGATCTTGTTATTGTTTTATGAACTGTATGATAAATACTCGATTTGTTCTTAATTATGTGTACTTAATTCTTGCTTTAATATTTTAGGATATTAATTCAAGTATTGATGTGCTTATTCAGAGGAGCAAAAGTCTATGTTTAAGAGTAGATCGAGCATAGTTAAGCGGAGTTGATCGCACTCCTAGAAATAGGACGACGAAAATCTGTCGATTAGGGTCAAACCTAATATGGGAGTCCATAGATCGAATTAATGCAACACTAGGGGTTTAAATTTGAAAGAGATTTCAATTAATCAACCTAGGGTTAGACGCTAGTAGTCTCGAAAGAGGTATTAATATAAATTAGGGAATCTTACGGATCAAGTCAAGTGAATAAATCGTCTGGTTTAGAGTTAAATAACAAGTGAAGTCTAGGTGGATTCTTCCTCGGGTATTGTCTTTATTAATTGGTTTTCTCAAAAGTATTTTCCCCAATTCATTCTTTGTGTCTTAGCATCCTTAGTTTAGTAATTAGTTAGATAGATATCAATCCTCTTTATTTTAGGCTAGATAATAAAAAGAAAGTTAGTACTAGTACTTTTGTTTCCCTTGGGTTCGACATTCCGGTCTTGCCACTAAGCTATATTACTGTTCGATAGGTGTGCTTGCCTTAATTATGGTGATAGTTAGTTTTTAGACTCGATCATTCTTATTATAAATATTAAAGCTTCCAGACCACCATCAGAAATTGTATCTACAAGGGATGAAATGTGTATTCATTTTGAAGATGGCTTAAATGAAAAAAATCAAGCTATTGGTTGGTGCAATGGATATTACAGAATTAGTAGTTTTGTTTGATTAAGCTTAAAAAATGGAAGAAGTTTGCAACCACAAATAACAGAATGAAACGAAAGCTTGTGGCCCTAGTAAACATAACACACCATGAACAATTTATGTTCCCCCACAGAAGAAAATGATATAATTGAGTAGTCATTTTTAGTGCCATCAGGGTTGTTTGACAGAGATAAAATGAAACAGAGTAACGTGAGACCATCGATGACTTCAGTAGCCAGTGCGGGTAACGTTAGAAATGTAAATAAACTTGAATGTAGTCATGTAACAGTCCGGTTTATACCCTAGTCAGAACAGTGGTTTCGAGACCACAAATCCGAGTTTGAATAATATTTTAATATTATTTTCTGTGTCGTTAATATGTGACTAAGCATGTGGTAAATTTCCGTGAGCTAAATTGTCTGTCTGTGTGTTTAATTTACAAAAGGATGAAATTCCATTAAAAGTGAAAATGGCATGTTTTATGAAAGGGTACTCAATTGTTATGTCTTTTTATGGGTAAGGACTTATGTGGCAATTAAGCCATTACTAAAAGGAGTGGACGGCATTAAATGTGATCTTATATATATAAGTTATGTTTATATATTATATGTTTTCATAAGTTTATAATATATGTTAAATTAGTATATTATATTTTAAGTTATTTTTTATTATATCAATAAAAGAAACAAAAGAAAATGGCATTGCTTTTATCATTCTTTGGCCGAATGTGATAAAGAAAAAGAAAGGTTTTAAGCTTTCAAAGTTTCGGCCATTTGAGAGCTAAATTCAAGGTAAGTTTTTTCTCCGTTTTCGATAATTTCTACGTTTTTACAATCGTTGCTTCTTCTACTATCAAACCCATGTTTTAATTTGATGAATTGATGATGTTTGTGAGTTATGCCATTGATGATATGTTAAGCTTTTTGATGATTTTTGGTGTTAAATGAAAGATACGAGTTAGATGAACATACTTTGTTCTTGAAGTTTTGATAAATTTAGCTAATTAGGGCTAAATTGAGAAAATAGAAAGTTGAGAGACTAAATTGCAAATTTGATGAAATATTTGGACTTATATAGTCCCTAGAGAGGTTCAGCCAAGCATGTGTATGTGTGGATTTCGTGAATTTGATGTTTTGTGAAAAATGGACTAAATTGTCTAATTGTGAAAATGTGAGGGCTAAATTGTAAATAGCCTAAAATATGTATGTATGGATTGAATTGAATGAAATAGTGAATAAAAGGGTTAATTCTGAATATGTTTAGATCAAGAACAGAGGAAAACGGATTTAGATCACGAGAAAGCGAAAGTAAACGAGTAGCCATTTCTATTCCGATAAACTGAGTCCGAGGTAAGTCACTATACAAATAAACGTACTTGTTTGATATTATATGTGATCATATGATTAATGTTGACTATGAAGGTTTATGAGAAGCTATGAAAATGAATTCCGAGATAAGTCTGATATAGTGATTAAGTTCGATAAGTCCCGTACGAACCTAGGAATAAATAGGATTAGCTATGTCCTGACATAGGTAACTGTTCTGTTTTATCATGTAAGACCACGTCTGGGACGTTGGCGTTGATTTGAGATTCGTGTAAGATCCTGTCTGGGATAGTGGCATCGATATCTGATTATGTGTAAGACCACGTCAAGGACGTTGGCATCAATATAAGTTTTACGTTTAAGACCACGTCGGGGACGTTGGCATCATTATGATCTAAAAGTACACGGCCAAATACAAGGGCGTGCTTGGTGGCCGTGGTGGAGAGGTCAGTATATGATCTAAAAGTACACAGCCATGGTACACAGGCGTGCCTAACGACCGTGTTGGTATGGTTAGTATATAGACACGGATGTATACACAGGGGTGTCTAGAAGCCGTGGAGGGCACACGGTCTCCTCCCACGGGCGTGTCTCCCCTGTAGTTTAGTAAAGTTTTAAATTTTCATGAAATCTCATATGTGTTTCAGTTTAGTCCCGACTCGACTTCTAAGTATGATTAAGGTCTCGAGGACTTGTTTAAGGGACATTATGTCTGAGAAAGATGTTTGAATGTATGATTTTGCCTGTGAATGTTTCTGATCTGTCTGGTAACGGTCCTAACCTTAATCTGGCGACGGACACGGGATAGGGGTGTTACATTTGGTTGGTATCAGAGCTACGATTTAGCCGATTCTCAAACTAATGTAGCGTGTCAGAGTCTAGCTATACATGCCATATATCTGAATTGTGATAGTGTGATGAATCTTGACGTATAAATGTGATTTTCGTATAGTAATGGATCCCGAAAGAGCCGTAGCTAACGACGTAGAAAGTAACGCGCCTACTCCCGCGCAAGGGACAGCACCCTCTGATTCGAGACCGGCTACGAGCGATCATGAGAGAGAAGCTAAACAAGCTTTCTTCCAGATGATGAGTGAGTGGCTCACTCAGTTTGTAAGAAATAACCCGACTGTTTCACAACCCCCACTCCCGATTAATCCCCCTCAGACATCTGATATACCTCCAGCTGTAAATCTGAATCTGTTGAATAAGCCTCCTGTTGACAAGATCCGTAAGTATGCGGCCGAAGAATTCCGAGCTACTAAAGATGATGATGTTGAAAAGGCCGAGTTCTGGATTGAAAATACTATTCGGGTATTTGATGAAATGTCTCTGACTCCGGAAGAATGTATAAAATGTGTTGTATCATTACTCCGAGATGCAGCTTATCAATGGTGGAAAACTCTGATTTCTATCGTTTCGAGAGAACGAGTTACATGGGATTTCTTTCAGAACAAATTCCAGAAGAAATATATTAGTGGGAGATTCGTTGATCAGAAACGAAAGGAATTTCTAGAACTTAAACAGGGTCGAATGACTATTTCTGAGTATGAACAAAAATTTGTGAGATTGAGTCAGTATGCCCGGGAGTGTGTATCTTCTGAAGCTATAATGTGCAAAAGGTTTGAAGATGGCCTAAATGAAGATATTAGTTTGTTAGTTGGGATTTTAGAAATAAAAGAGTTCGTTGTACTCGTTGATTGAGCTGGTAAAGCTGAGGCACTTGGGAAAGATAAGAGAAAAGCTGAGTCTGAAGCTCGAGATGTGAAAAAGAGATTTCAGAGTAAATCATTTCAGTCTGCTCTGAAAAGATTCAGAGATAATCAAGTCGTTTCAGAGATAACGTTGGATATTCGAATAAAAATCAATCAAGACCGAAAATGAGTTCAAAAACCCCAGCAACTTCAGTGGCTAGCGTTGGAAATGTTCGATCTGAGAGACCTGAATGTAAACATTGCGGAAAAAGGCATCTGGGAAGTTGTAGATTAAATGACAGAGCTTGCTCCAGATGTGGATCGCTTGATCATTTTATCCGTGATTGCCCTGAGACTGTTGAGCCAGAAGCTATTCAGAATTTGAGATCTGATCATGCATCTGTTAGAGGTAGACCATTGAAGAACGTAAGAAACGTCAGTGGTAGTCAGAGAACTACGAGAGATAATGTTGTCAGATCTGAAGCTAGAGTGCCTGCCAGAACGTATGCTATCCGAGCTCGTGAGGAAGCTTCGTCACCTGATGTTATAACGGGTACTTTTACTCTTTATGATACTTCTGTGATTGCTTTGATAGACCCTGGTTCTACGCATTCTTATATATGCATGAATTTGGTATTCAGTAAGATTTTGCCTGTAGAGTCTACTGAGTTTGCTATAAAGGTATCAAACCCCTTAGGTAAAAGTGTCCTTGTTGACAAAGTATGCAAGAACTGTCCGTTACTGTTTCGAGATATCTGTTTCCTTGCTGATCTGATGCTTTTGCCATTTGATGAATTTGATATTATTCTGGGTATGGATTGGTTGTTTATGCATGATGCTGTTGTGAACTGTAAAAGAAAGACTATAGATTTGAGATGTCCGAATGATGAGATTGTACGGATTGAGTCTGATGATTTGAATGGGTTGCCTGCGGTGATATCTATTTTGAAAGCTCAGAATTATGTGAAAAAGGGTTACGAGGCATATTTTGCTTATGTGATTGATTCAAGAGTATCGGAGAAGAAGGTTGAGTCAGTGCCTGTAGTCTGTGAGTTTTCTGACGTGTTCCCTGAAAAATTACCGGGTTTGCCTCCGATTCGTGAAGTTGAATTTGGTATTGATTTGTTGCCTGGTACTACGCCTATTTCGATAGTTCTGTATAGAATGGCACCAACAGAGTTGAAAGAGTTAAAGTCACAACTGCAAGATTTGACTGAGAAAGGGTTTGCTAGACCGAGTTTCTCGCCTTGGGGTGCTCCGATTTTGTTTGTGAAAAAGAAAGATGGCACGATGAGAATGTGTATCGATTATCGTCAGTTAAATAAGGTGACAATAAAGAATAAATACCCGTTGCCCAAAATTGATGATTTATTTGATCAGCTAAAAAGAGCTACTGTGTTTTCCAAGATTGACCTGAGATCGGGATATTATCAATTGAGAGTGAAAGATTTAGACATTCCAAAAACTGCTTTCAGAACGAGGTACGGGCATTATGAGTTTTTAGTTATGCCATTTGGACTAACCAATGCTCCTGCTGTTTTTATGGATCTGATGAATAGAATTTTCAGACCGTATCTAGATCGCTTTGTTGTTGTATTCATTGATGACATTTTGATTTATTCACATGATGAAAATGAGCATGCTGAACATCTGAGAATTGTGTTGCAAACTTTGAGAGAAAAGCAATTATACGCGAAATTCAGCAAATGTGAATTCTGGTTGCAAGAGATTAGTTTTCTAGGACATATTGTATCAGCTTCTGGAATTCGAGTGGATCCGAGTTAGATATCTACTATTTTGAATTGGAAACCTCCAAAGAATGTGTCTAAAGTCTGTAGTTTTCTGGGTTTAGCTGGTTATTACCGCAGATTTGTAAAAGGATTTTCAATAATAGCTACTCTGTTGACTACATTACTTTAGAAAGATGTCAGATTTGAATAGTCGAATAAATGTCAGAAAAGTTTTGATCAGTTGAAAACTCTGTTAACAGAAGCTCCAGTGTTAGTACAGCCGGAATCGGGTAAAGAATTTCTTGTATACAGTGATGCTTCGTTTAATGGTTTGGGATGTGTTTTGATGTAGGAAGGCAAAAGTGATAGCTTATGCCTCGAGACAGTTGAAGCCTCATGAAAAGAACTATCCGACGCACGACCTTGAGCTTGTTGCGATTGTGTTTGCACTTAAGACTTGGCGCCATTATCTCTATGGTGAAAATTGTCATGTATTTTTAGATCATAAAAGTTTGAAATATTTGACGACTCAAAAAGATCTGAACCTACGTCAGAGAAGATGGCTTGAGTTGTTGCAAGATTATGAGCTTGTGATAGATTACCATCCGGGTAAAGTGAACGTTGTTGCTGATGCATTGAGTAGAAAATCATTGTATGCACTACGAGCTTTGAATACTCAATTGGATTTGTCTAATGATTGTTCTATGACAGCTGAATTAAAAGCGAAACCATTGTTTTTACAACAGATATGTAATGCTCAGAAGTCTGATAATGAATTGCTAGCGAAACGAGCTCAGTGTGAAATGAACTCTGAATCTAAATTTCAAATTGTTGATAATTGTTTGAGATTCTGAGATCGTATCTGTGTTCCGAGAAATCCAGAGTTGATTCAATTGATTTTGAATGAAGCACATAATAGTCGTCTATCCGTTCATCCGGGGAGTACTAAGATGTATCATGATTTGAAATGACACTACTGGTGGTCTGGTATGAAAAGGGACATTTCTGACTTTGTTTTGAAATGTTTAATTTGTCAGCAACTGAAAGCCGAACATCAAGTTCCGTCTGGATTGCTACAGCCGATTCTGATTCCTGAGTGGAAATGGGATAGAGTAACAATGGACTTTGTTTCTGGTTTGCCCTTGACTCAGAGAAAGAAAGATACAATATGGGTCGTAGTTGATCGATTAACTAAATCTGCCCATTTTATTTCGGTAAGATCTGATTATTCACTTGAAAAATTAGCTGAGCTGTATATTTCTGAGATTGTTAGATTGCACGGGGTGCCACTCTCTATTGTGTCAGATAGAGATCCAAGATTCACTTCGCAATTCTGGAAGAAATTGCAAGAAGCTTTGGGCACGAAACTGTACTTTAGTACAACTTTCCATCCGCAAACAGATGGTTAGTCTGAACGAATCATTCAGATTCTTGAAGACATGTTGAGATGCTGTGTACTTGAGTTTAATGGTTCGTGGGAACAGTATCTGCCGTTGATTGAATTTGCATACAACAATAGTTTTCAGTCAAGTATTTAAATGGCACCTTATGAAGCTTTGTACGGACGTAAATGTCGTACACCTCTGTATTGGGCTGAACTCAGTGAGAATAAGCTTCACGGGGTTGATTTGATAAAAGATTCACAATAAAAAGTGAAGTTGATCCGAGAATGTCTGAAAGCAGCATCAAATCGTCAAAAGTCTTATGCAGATTTGAAACAAAAAGTTATAGAATTTGAGATCGGCGACAAAGTATTTCTGAAAGTGTCTCCGTGGAAGAAAGTGTTTTGATTCGGACAAAAAGGCAAACTAAGTCCGAGGTTCATCGGACCATATGAGATCATTGAACGTGTCAGACCTGTTGCTTACAGATTAAAGTTGCCATCTGAGTTAGAAAAGATTCACAATGTATTCCATATTTCGATGCTCCGTAAGTATCGATCCGATCCGTCACATGTGATTGCCCCATCTGAAATTGAAATCCGATCTGATATGACATATGAAGAAGAACCGATTCGTATCTTAGATTGTGAAGTGAAAGAGTTGAGAAATAAGAAAATTTCGTTAGTAAAAGTACTGTGGAATCAACATGGGATTGAAGAGGCTACCTGGGAGCCTGAAGACTCAGTGAAACAACAATACCCGAATTTGTTTAACGGTAAGATTTTTGGGGACGAAAATCCTTTAGGGGGGATAATTGTAACAGTCCGGTTTATACCCTAGTCGGAATAGTGGTTTCGGGACCACAAATCCGAGTCTGAATAATATTTTAATATTATTTTCTGTGTCGTTAATATGTGACTAAGCATGTGGTAAATTTCCGGGAGCTAAATTGTTTGTTTGTGTGTTTAATTTGACAAGAGGATGAAATTGCATTAAAAGTGAAAATGGCATGTTTTATGAAAGGGTGCTCAATTGTTATGTCTTTTTAAGAGTAAGGACTTATGTGGCGATTAAGCCATTACTAAAATGAGTGGACGGCATTAAATGTGGTCTTATATATATATGTTATGTTTATATATTATATGTTTTCATAAGTTTATAATATATGTTAAATTAGTATATTATATTTTAAGTTATTATTTATTATATCAATAAAAGAAACAAAAGAAAATGGCATTGCTTTTATCATTCTTTGGTCGAATGTGATAAAGAAAATGAAAGGTTTTAAGCTTTCAAAGTTTCGGCCATTTGAGAGCTAAATTCAAGGTAAGTTTTTGATCCGTTTTTGATAATTTCTACGTTTTTGCAATCGTTGCTTCTTCTACTATCAAACCCATGTTTTAATTTGATGAATTGATGATGTTTGTGAGTTATGCCATTGATGATATGTTAAGCTTTTTGATGATTTTTGGTGTTAAATGAAAGATATGAGTTAGATGAACATACTTTGTTCTTGAAGTTTTGATAAATTTAGCTAATTAGGGCTAAATTGAGAAAATAGAAAGTTGAGAGACTAAATTACAAATTTGATGAAATATTTGGACTTATATAGTCCCTAGAGAGGTTCGGCCAAGCATGTGTATGTGTGGATTTTGTGAATTTGATGTTTTGTGAAAAATGGACTAAATTGTCTAATTGTGAAAATGTGAGGGCTAAATTGTAAATAGCCCAAAATATGTATGTATGGATTGAATTGAATGAAATAGTGAATAAAAGGGTTAATTCTGAATATGTTTAGATCAAGAACCGAGGAAAACAGATTTAGATCGCGGGAAAGCGAAAGTAAACGAGTAGCCGTTTCTATTCCGATAAACTGAGTCCGAGGTAAGTCACTATACAAATAAACGTACTTGTTTGATATTATATGTGATCATATGATTAATGTTGACTATGAAGGTTTAGGAGAAGCTATGAAAAGGAATTCCGAGATAAGTCTGATATAGTGATTAAATCCGATAAGTCTCGTACGAACCTAGAAATAAATAGGATTAGCTATGTCATGACATAGGTAACTGTTCTGTTTTATCATGTAAGACCATGTCTGGGACGTTGGCGCTGATTTGAGATTCGTGTAAGACCCTGTCTGGGACAGTGGCATCGATATCTGATTATGTGTAAGACCACGTATGGGACGTTGGCATCAATATAAGCTTTACGTATAAGACCACATCTGGGACGTTGGCATCATTATGATCTAAAAGTACACAGCCAAGTACACGGGCGTGCTTGGTGGTCGTGGTGGGGAAGTCAGTATATGATCTAAAAGTACACGGCCATGGTACACGGGCGTGCCTAACGACCGTGTTGGTATAGTCAGTATATAGACACGGATGTATACACGGGGGTGTTTAGAAGCCGTGGAGGGCACACGGTCTCCTCCCACGGGCGTGTCTCCCCTGTAGTTTAGTAAAGTTTTAAATTTTCATGAAATCTCATATGTGTTTCAGTTTAGTCCCGACTCGACTTCTAAGTATGATTAAGGTCTCGAGGACTCGTTTAAGGGACATTATGTCTGAGAAAGATGTTTGAATGTATGATTTTGCCTGTGAATGTTTCTGATCTGTTTGGTAATGCTCCTAACCTTAATCCGGCGACGGACACGGGATAGGGGTGTTACAAGTCATTAATGGAATCATTCTGGGATATGTCGGTTGAAAGATGGGTCCTACTTTATTTTTGAATCTCTCGATCATTTCAAGAAAGATTGCCCGAATCGAACTGAGTCAAAAACAAAAGACTTGAATGCAAAACCTATTGTTACTTCTACAAGAGACAGAGGGTAGAAATTTGTGGCACAACCAGAGTCAGTGGAGTTGAACAAAAGACATAGTGGTTTAATCTGAAGCTCGAGCTCTTTTCAAAGCTTATGTGATCCGTGCACGAGAGGAGCCCTAAACTCCTAATGTTATTACTAGTAACTTTTCTATCCTTGATTTGACAGTATATGCATTAATTGACTCAGGGTTGAGACATATATATATATGCACTATGTTAGTAACAGAAAAGAGTTTATCGATTGAGTCAACTGAATATGTTGTTAAGTAACGAACCCTTTAGGCCAAAATGTCATAGTCAATATGGTTTGCGAACAGTGCCCATTCAAAATTCAAGGCTACGACATTCTTGCTGATTTGATATTACAGTAATTTAATGAATTTGACGTTATCCTAGGAATGGACTGACTGACTGTACACGATGTAATAGCCCGATTTTGGGTCTAGTTAGAATAGTGGTTTCGGGACCACAAATCCAACGCAAAAAACTTATTTTTATTATATTTTTACGGTCTACAGTTTTATGGAACGATTTCGTGAAAATTTCGTTCAAAAATTTAGATGTTTGGGCGCTCAATTCAGTTAAAGGGACTAAATTGTAAAAAGTGAAAAACTTGAATTCTATATGTT
Source organism: Gossypium australe (assembly GCA_005393395.2). Classification (NCBI taxonomy): domain Eukaryota; kingdom Viridiplantae; phylum Streptophyta; class Magnoliopsida; order Malvales; family Malvaceae; genus Gossypium; species Gossypium australe. The sequence continues at coordinate 52,769,375 of CM016617.1, forward strand.
AAAGGTGTCCAATTGCAATTGATATGAAATTTTAGATTAGAGGTACTTAGATGGTAATTAGACCATTGGCTAAGTTGGTGGACAAAAATGGACATGGTTAGGTATGTTTCTAAATTTTTTCATTAGGGGCATTTTAGTAATTTGGTAATTAAATGAATTAAAAAGCCAAAATAAAGCCAAAATTTGTCCATCTTCTTCCTCCCATGGCCAAATGTCCCAAAGGAAGACATAGCTACGATTTTTCAAGCTTTCAAGCTCGATTGTAAGTCCGTTCTTGCCCCGTTTTTCATGATTTTTATGTTTTTTTTAAGTTGTCTCAACCTAATCTAGCCTTTCCAATGACTAATTTGAAGAGGGATTAAAGTTTAAAAATTTACCCATGTTGAACGTGTATGTATTTTGATGTTTGATGGTAGAAAATGCATGTTTGATGTTTGTTAAACGGCTTTTGCTAATGATTTTTTGTAAGAAAGTCAAAAAGGACTTATTTGTAAAAGTCTATAAAATGAGTAAAAAATGCGAATAAATGGAAAATGTGGGCTGTTATGAGTATGAAAATGGTTCAGCTAGGCTTGGGTTTTGTAGAAATTGAATATATTTCATTTTACCAGCTTAGGGACTAAAGTGTAAAATATTAAAAGTTTAGGGGAAAAAATGTAATTTTTCCATAATATGACTTTTGGGCTGAATTGATTAATGTGATGAAAAAATGAGATGAATTTGGTATTATAGATAATAATAAAAAAACAAAGTTTGGGTATAGATCGGGGGAAAACCAAAATGTTTGACGATTAGGTCCATTTCTGCTATTTTTGTATCGAGGTAAGTTTGTATGTAAATAATGCAACGTTATAATTGTATTTATAATGTTTTGTTATTGCATGAATTGTATGGTTGACTTTATGGATGAAATTGACGAAGTTTCGATAACCAAGTAAATCCCGGTTAAACCTTAGGAATAGATTAGGATACAAGTGACATGTCACTAGGAAACCATGTAATTATGTTATTTATGTGTCCCGGGTGCTGGTCCTGTACGTCCTACTGGTGGCTGGATATACCAGCATATACTGCGGATACCTGACAGCTTGTGTAAGCAGCACTGGGTAGCTACGTCTCGACTGACAACTTTTGTGAGCAGGCCCGAGGATAGCTCGAGAGTGAGCTTATATGTGTTATGAGATTTGTGGTAGCATTGGCTACATATGTGGAACTTATGTGCAAAGATTTTTGTGTATCCAATAGTATTCCAAGTGGTTCAACGGGTATGTCGAAGATGAGAAAGTACGTGACTATGTTACGAGTTGGTACATGTATGTACGAAAAACTCAAAGAAAATGGATTCGGTATATGATGAACTATTGGTAAGGATGTGATTGAATAAGTTATGCTCATGAAGTTTAATGACATTTATGTTGATGTATGTTATGTTATTCATATGATAAGCTATTAGTAAGAATGTGATTGAGTAAGTTGTGCTTATGAAACTTAAATGATATTTATGTTGATATACGTTATGTTATTCATATGATGGACTATTAGTAAGAATGTGATTGAGTAAGTTATACTCATGAAGTCTTAATGAAATTTATGTTAATATTTGTTAAGTTATTTATATGTCAAATGTATGAATAATGTTTTGTATTATTTGCATTTGAACTTACTAAGCTATACAGCTTACCCCCCATTTCTTTCCCTTATCCTATAGTGTTACCAAGCTAGCTCGAGATCGGAGATCGTCAGAGATTCGTATCACACTATCAAACCCTCTCGTTATGGGTACTGATGGTCTTAGTAATTTGAAAGTATGACATGCATAGGACTTAGTTATTTTGTTATATGTGTCATTATGATTGTAGCCAATGTGTTGGCTTGTAATTGTCAAAGGCTTGTTTTGATATTTGGCCATGTAGATTGGCTTATTTAGGCTACTATGGTTGTAAGCCTAAGTATAGATATATATGTGCTAATGTCTTTGGTGATATGATCATGGTATACTTGGTGAATGATAGAAATGTGATTTATGACATGAATGTGAAATGTACGGCAATATGGTTTATTGATGAGATGATAAAGTGGTGTACAATTAGGTATCTTGAAAGTAGTCAATTGTGGCTTAATAATTGTTGTGAGTATGATAGATGTTGATATTGTGGATGTTTTGGTTGCCTAAGTATGTTATGTTTGTGCCTTGAATTGGTGTAAGTGTATGTGTGAACAAGGGTGGCAAATGGCTTGGTAAATAGCCTTTATTTTGTCTACACGGGTAGACACACGAGCGTGTGTCTAGGCCGTGTGTGACACACGGTCTACCCCACGGGCATGTGTTCTGGCCGTGTGTCCCTGGACCTTAATTTTGAGAAACAGAACGTCCTGAATTGAGCACACGGGTAGAGACATGGGCGTGTGTCTCAGCCGTGAGTGCTACATGGCCTAGCATACGGGCGTGTGGCACGACCATGTGGCACAAGTCAGAGAGCACCCTAAATCGAACACGGTCTGAAGCATGGGCGTGTCCAAGGGACAGTCCCAGGGTCACATGGGCGTGTCCCTTGAACCACACGGGCGTGTGAGCCCTGCAGTTAGTAAAAATTTTCTATGTTTTGTAAAAATTTCCTGAGTTCTCGGTTTAGTCCCGAACCACTTCCGCTGCATGTTTTGGGCCTCATAGGATCGTAATAGGGACTTCATGATCGAATATGAATGGTTTTAATTTGGACGCAAATTTTATGACTCAGAATTGTGTGATTGCTTGTGATATGAGTCCGGTAATGCCTCGTACCCTGTTCCGGTGTCGAATACGGGTAAGGGGTATTACACACGATGTAACTGTAACACCCTTAACTTGTATCCATTGCTAGAACAGGGTTACAGAGCATTACCGTAGTTTATAGAACATTTAAAAATATTTCAAGTCAATTATTATTCATTTTTGAAACTATTGGTAATATCCCTTAATTGACCATCGAGGCCTAATATGAGCTTTAGAATCGAATCGGGAATCAATCGAAAACTCTAAGAATTTTTCGCGAAATTTCAAAAATTTTCTAAGTTACAGGGCTCACATGCCCATGTGGTCCAAGGGACACGCCCGTGCTACAGGCCGTGTTCGACGCCGTGTAACTTTCTGACTTGTGCCACACGGCCGGCCACACGCCCGTGTGCTAGGCCGTGTGGTAAATTTTATTTTTTGAATTTAGGTGTAGGTTTCACACGACCAAGACACATGCCCGTGTTCTAGGCCGTGTAGCACACATGGCTGAGACACACACCCGTGTCTCTGTCCGCGTGCCCAAGTTTGAGCATTCTGTTTTCTTGAATTTAAGGTGCAAGGGACACATGACCTAACTACACGCCCATGTACTAGACCGTGTGTCTACCCGTGTGGACGAAATAAAGCCTTTTTCTAGCTTCATTTCTCACCTAAATTTTACTAATGGCCTGCACTAACGCTTACACCCATATAAACCAACAAATTCTAGCATTCAAATGAAGCAAATTCTATCATTCAACATGGCATATCATTACATGCATACATGTTTATAATCTTACCTTGGTTTAGTCCATATGCAGGCATAATTTGATCAACTACTCAACTTATATGTAGCTACCATAGTGTGACATTACAAGTATGTCAAAACAAACCATTACTAGCCATTGCAATGGCTAGATTACAAGCATCATTTTCAAGCCACTAATAGCCAAGTTATCCTATACATGCCATCATACCAAAATGATTTTAATATATATACCCAAAATAAACTAGTAGATAGTGTGATGATGCTCCACTGATCTCCAACCTTCGCAAGCTTCCGAGTACTACAAAACAGGGAAAATAAAACTAAGTAAGAATTACATGCTTAGTAAGTTCATATAACATGAATTAAAACTTACCAATTCACATTTGTTATCATTAAGCATTCAATAACATGCTTTTCATCAATTTGGCAAATTTAGCTAAGCACTTACACTCAATCAAACAAGTTAGTCAAATAAATATTCGCATATGCATCAAGTAAGAATAGATGAGCTCATCATACTATATTCCTTCAAGACATCATTCATTTCATCCCATAATTCTCTTATCATGCCAAGAGTTTTGTCTGTTAAATGATTGAGATTCCGATGGATACTCAGGTAGTACACTCACGGTGTACAATTCAATAGCCCGTCAATTCTTATTCAAAAATTCCCATTAGGGCTCTTAATCAAAGAACATAGTCTCGAGCCACATATCATATAACAGGATTACCAGTCCAGGCTAAATCCTTTATGTAACGTTTGCTTGATTACCAGTCCAGGCTAAATCCTAATTATAACATATGCTTGAGAGGAATTATATCAGGACTACCCATCTAGGCTAAATCCTTTCTATAACGAGGTCAATAGGATTACTCATCCTAGCCAAATCCCGTCAGAAACAAATGCAGGACCTCATTCATTTTGGGAAAGCACATATATTCATCGGAATTCAATATTCAAATGAACTTTAACCCTTTTTCACTATTTCAAACATGTAATTAATTCTTCATTATAGAAATCAAACAATTCACATCAATATAAGTCATATTCCATACAAACGCAACGTTCAATTTAACATATTTACTTGCTCGATTAAGTTACACGAACTTACCTCGACACTTGTTCTCGTTTAAAAATCTACTAATTTGAAACTTTTTCTTTTCCTCGGTCTAACCTCAAATTTGTGTTTTCTGGATCTATTTAAATGAATTTATTCATCAATTTATCACATTTCATATTCAAGTGGACTCAATTTACATCCTAGGCAAAATTACTATTTTGCCCCCAACTTTTCCATAAATTTCAATTTCGTCCCTAGGCTCTGAAAATGAAATTTATGTAATTTACTCCCTATTCCAAGCCTAACCGAAAATTCAATATACAATTTACAGCACATATATTCTATAAATTTCTAAAATTTTCTTCAATTTTCACAGCTTTACATTTTAGTCCCTAAATCATGTTTCCATCAAAAAATCACTTTGTAAAAGTTGTTTATATATCAACAACCTTTCATTTCTACCATAAATTTCAAATTTTTAACATATTCATCCATGACCTAATTTTCATACTTTGATAACTTTTCAAATTGATCCCCCAAATAGATAGATTAAGTTATCCCGGTTTCAAAAATATCAAAATTACTAAAAACGGGACAAGAAAACTTACCCAATTAAGCCAAGAAAGTTTCTTTTCTCCCTCCTAGGGTTTCCATGTATTTTGGGGTTGAAGATGATATAAAATAAGATGATAATTCTTTTATCATCTTTTAATTAATTAAATTATTTCAATTTCCAATTTAGTCCTTGCCCTTTTTCTAAATTTCCATGGATGAGTCACCAAAATATCTGCATAGTTTTCTTTAATGGTCTAATTACCATGTAAGGACCTCAAGTTTTGAATTCCATAGCTATTTAATCCTTCTAGCTACTAGAATTCAACTTTTACATTTTATACATTTTAGTCCATCCCGTAATTAAGTACTTAATCGATAAAATTTTATTATCTGAAATTTCACATGACATTTCTAACATAATATGGATCATGTAATAAAATTAAAATAAATTTGATTTTCGACTCAGATCTGTGGTCCCGAAACCACTATTCCGATTTCACTAAAAGTGGGCTGTTACAGTACCCCAAAATAGGGCTTACGAATTTTAGGGGTATTTTAAGAATTTTAGCCTTAGAGTGTTTGGAATTTTGCAACATGGTTTACCGGTAATGCTTTTGATTATGGTTTTTACAAAATTAAATCAATTTCTGAAAATATATTTTAAATACCGTAAATTATGAAAAGTGGATTGATTTGTAACAAAGACAAAACTGTGAGTATTTATGTTGTAGATTTACCAATTTTTAAAATTGAACCTAAAAATCACCCTACCTACAGTTTTCACGTTATTTCTTCTCTTTTGCTTGTTAGTGCCGCCCTTTGCTCCTTCAACCTCTCAAATCCTCGATTTTCTTTGTAAAATTTTCATTCCTTTGATTTCCATCATTCCCCAAGTATTAAACCTTGATAAATCTTCAAGAAAATATCCCAAAACTCCATATAGTCCATCTTCTTCTTCGCATGTGAGATTTTCAAGCTTTCAACAAATCTTCATTTTTCTTCCATCAAGGTAACCATTCGTATACCCATTAGTTTTTAATGTTAATTAGTCTTTAAAACCAAATTAGTAGCCATTAAATCGCATGTTTTGATTAAAAACGTAGTTTCAAAGTGTTTTTCAATTAGTTTTGACATGATTAAGAGGTTTCTAAAAATTAACCAATCAAACGATAAAAATTTCTTAAGAAATTTTCACACAAACATATTATCATGCCACGAACATTAAAATAATAATAAAATAATTATTTTGACTTCTGATTTGTTGTCCCAAAACCACTGTTCTGATTTGACTAAAAATGGGCTGTTATAGTAATGGTTATTCTAATCATCCACTGAGCTTGTTTAAGCTCACCCATTATTTTCAACATATGCAAATTAGTGATGTTTGGTATGGCTCGATTGATTGGCTAACATCACAGCAATAATGTGTAAGATTACACTATCGATGCAAGTATAGTAGACAAATATGAGTCTGTCGGATATCGATCCCACAAGGATGGTTGTCTTTTGTCTATCAACATCAATGCAATAATTAGATAGAAATAACTGGAAAACAATAAGATAAAATATGATATTGATAAACTCAGATCCCCAACGTGAATATTCAACAGAATGCTAAGTGCTCACAATGTATAAAAGGATAGGTGATTGTCGATGCATTAAATTGCAATGAATATCTTACCAAGCTTAACTTTTATATTTAATCAAAGACTTAAACATGCACGTTAGCCACACCTTTCGATGATGGCAATAAACACTATTAAGATCAAGTGGATTAAATTCCTCTAATTCTCAAGCAACTTCCATTGTCATGCTTGTTAGCTTGAACTATCACTGCACCTTCTAGTGTCAATGACCGCATTAACACTTCCATGCTAAAAACAGTCAAACCCAAGGATTAAACCGTAGAAGCAAGATTGAATAAAATAAAAATTAACCCATAAATCATGGGTACTTCTACACTAACATGAGATACAAAGTAATCACTAGCGTTTAGAAAAGAAAAATAAAAGAAACAACTGGAGAACACTATTTCTAGACAACTCGACTTGAATCTATCTATTCCTTTTTGTGTTGCACTCATGGCTCCTCGTCAAGAGCTAAGTTGCATCCTTTTCATGTCGGTTCACCCATCAGAGCTTAAGCCGCCATAGCCAAAAGCTTCAAGGGATAAGTTGAAGAAGATGATCCAAAAAGCTCTCTCCCCTCGTTTTTCTTTTTATTACTGAACTGAAAATACTAAGATATGTGCTAAAGATAACTAAAAGGGAACAAATTAACCAATAAGTAGGGAGAGAACATATGTTCTTTCTAGTACTATCACACCCTCAAACTTGAGTTTTTACTTGTCCTCAAGTAAAATAGAAACTGGCAAGGCTATACATGAATTCACTAAGGTAAATGATCATTCTAGCAACTTGAATCACCTAAAATTCCAATGAATGGTTCACATTTAGATGATAGAATATTGCACCGACAATACATAAGTATGAATGAATAAGATTGCATCTTCATCAAAACCAGCATCATACTTAAAATCCTAAATTCTATCTACCAATACAATATTTATTGTACAATATATGTTTTTTTTTTGAATAAAGGATATCGTTGAATTACTCTACCCTTGTTCCTAAGAAGTAATGATAGAGTGCAACAAACCCCCAGGGAGTATGTAATTGCGCCGGCACACACTCATGCAGTGACAACCTTTAGCTAGGTTCATTTTTCTAATGCTTCCATTGGAGTGTTCCCTTTTTAACATTTCACAATACACCCACTTTGGAGTGTCTCTTATTCATAACTATATATACATATAAGTAGCTGTAAAAGACAGATTCATTCAAGATTCATGGAATACTACTATTCATCCATTACTAATGCAGCCTAAATCATTCATCAAAGAATTGAAGATACAACATTCAGTCAAATTTATCCAACTCGTTCATTGATAGTTCACACAATTCAAATTAAGCATTGAATGTAACAAAAATTTTCAACACATTGCATTAAACACAAATAAACCTTGCATGCTTCATTAATATTAAAAACTTTTTCTTTGAAATGTGGGTGTATTTCCAATCCTCATATGCATTTCCCCAAACTTAAAATTTGAATTGTCTCCAATGCACTAAGATTAAAATGTGATGACAATAACAATGCAACGACAATGTTCACTAACAAAATGAAAATTGTAGCTACATGCAATGCATGAATGCTTCAGCTAAAACTTAAAATAAACTAACTCAGTTTTCCTCGGCCATCAATGTGGCTGGACGGTGCTTCTTCTTCCTCCTTTTTTTCTCCTCCTTCTTGCGCTTTTTGTCTTTAGAGCGCTTTCTCTTCTTTTCTTTGGGCTTCGCACGGTCCTCGGATCGCTCTTCAGTTTTTGACGCTGCCCCGGCATCATCGGCTGCTTCTTGTGTAGGAGGGGTCACTTTAAGTGGTCTGGTATAGACCATTATAGCTAATGAATTGTGGTGCTCCTCACTTGTTACCTTTGCAGCTTCTGCCAATCTAGCTCCGTCTTCCTCCAGATTATCATTAGTTGCATCCACAAACTCGGATGCATTGACAATATCCTCAATAGATTCTTTCTCAGCAGCTTCTATCTCAGTATTTTCTTCCTCGGCCTTCTCGTTCACAACTCCAACATAGACGTCCTCCTCTTCCATAGTAACTTCCTTCTCAACAGCAGGCGCCTCTTGACTAGCAATGATGTCACCCTCGACTAGGCTATCAATCCTTCACATGCATTCCTCAACGTCCCTTGAGTCCTCTTCTTTTCAACATTAGAGACGTGCACAATGGGAGGGGATTCCACCAATCTGTCGATCGTCTAGGTCATCTTCCTCGGAGGAGGGTTTATACTCTCAGATAATGGGTGGGAGCACTAGAAATTTAGGAGTAGGATTGGGCTTAACTGACGTAATGCAGCTACAATAGAGTTATTATAGGCCCTGGTATAGGCGCAGGACAAATTTTATGATCTGTCCATGTCCTCTATTGTAGTGACAAGCCTAATCTGCTTATTGCTGATGGAATTAGCCAACTTCTCAATATCCTTCATTTTGTGCAGCAAGATGTCTCCACAGTCAAGTTTGTTCCCTTTCTTTCTACTTTGGTTTTGCCTTTCCTTGTCTTGCTGGTCTCTGCCTCCTTCATTGTCAGTGTATCTTTGCCACTAGTCATTCTTTCAATAGACGCTTTATTGATCGGGCCCTTATTTTCCAATACCTCTTCATCATCACGGGGCACGATCCCTTTCTGCTAGCACAGTAGCATCACCAATGATGGGAAAACCAAAATTCCGATTTGCCTTACGACGCAGTCAGCAATTTCCTAGTGGAGTATTGCACCGACATCAATCTTTCTGCCCTTAACAATAGAATGTATCAAGCACATTCTATCAAGGTTGCCTGTGGTGCTATGAGTAGAGGGCAATAGCCTACAGTTGACAAAATGAAACCATATTTTGCTTTGCAGTGTCAGGAATCGATGGTGCATCGTATAATTCTTTTGATGTGAACCCGTCTGCAATGCTCCTTTGACATAAAAATCTTTCACCAACAGGTCCCTTTTGTCGTCTGTGATATCCTTAATAAACTTGGAGTGTTCATTGGCATCCACCTTAGTGTTGTACAACTCATTAATTTTTGTAGCATCCCATGGTATTAAATCTTCTCGAACAAAGATAAACTCCAACTCATGGTCATAAAGGTTAACGTAAAACTCACGTATCAATGAAGGAGAATAGCTTCCACGATGCGTGCAAAAAGTCTCCCACTTTAACCTAGAGATGGTTTTGGAGACTTGTTTGCCTAAGTTTTGCTGTTGTGAAAGGAGAATGCCCTGTTCTGGGTGGAAGTTACGCTTTAAGATGTTGTTTTAAAATCGGTTGTCGCTTTAAGACTTGTTTGCCGCTTTTGTTAAAAAGATCACATGTCCTTTTTCTCCGTTGGCATGAAGGATTCTGACTCACGAAGTGTAGTTACAGAGGATGAGTGTTCTTCAACAAGCTTGGTGTCTTTCTTGACTGGTCCTCTCGTTCTTGCCATATTTTGTTTGTTTTGTGGAGTGAAGATGGTTTAAAGGTGTAAAGGTACGAACTTGGAGAAGAGAAAGTGAATAAAAATTGTTGCTTGGGTGTTTCACAGTTAGCACAGTGAAGAGGGGTTTATAGTGAATGAAAGAAAAAAAAAGGAAAGACGTGATTTTCTGATGGGAAATAAAGCTGGCGGGAATAATTACGTTAAATGAGAATTGTGTTTGCTCAGACAGATCAGACGGCTAGGTGACTTTGGATTTGGTGGGATCTAAAATTTCTGATTTTCCCTCATTCTTGTTGAGTCAAAAGTGACAGTACAATAGTACAAACTGCATTGACAATAAAGCCCAAGTGCGTCGATAGTGTTATCTAATTATTCTGCAAAAATAGTAATAAATAAATAATAAAACAAACTTGAATAGAAACAAAAATAAATTAAAATTACATAAAAAATTCATAAGAATTAAAATTTTTTGTCCAATTCAATGGTCTCTGCTTACTTATTATCAATATTCCCAATATAATGTTTCAATCGCTGGCCATTCCCTTTGAATCGGTGTCCATCATTTAAATCTCTTATTGTCACTGCACCATGAGGAAATTTTTTCACAACTTTGAAAGGTCCAAACCAACGAGAGCGCAATTTACCCGGGTGCAGTTTTAGTCTAGAATTGAATAATAAAACTTGTTGACCCGCAATAAATTTTCACTACAAAATAATTATTTCATTCCATCGTTTGGTCTTTTCCTTGTAAATTGCAGTGTTTTCATAGGCATTTCGCCTAATCTCTTCTAGTTCAGTGATATCTAATAGCCTTTTCTTATTTAATTGCTCACATTGCTTTGGGTTCACTTATTTAATTGCTCACATTGCTTTGGGTTCCATTTCAATTGGCAAGTGACATGCTTTCCCAAAAACCAATTGATACGGCAACATCCCTAATGGAGTTTTGTATGCTATCCGCAATGCCCATAAAGTGTCATCTAGTCTGGAAGACCAATCTTTCCTTGAAGGCTTCACAACCTTCTCAAGAGTTTTTTTAATTTATCGATTTGATACTTCAGATTGTCCATTATTTCGTGGATGGTAAGTGGTATCCATTCTATGATTAACACCATATCTTTTCAGTGCGCCTGCCACTTGGTTGCAATGAAAGTGTGTACCCTGATCACTATTCAATGCCTTTGGTATACTAAAGCGAGTGAGTATATGCTTGTGAAAAAATTTTAGCACTATCTTTGTATCATCCTTTGGGACTGCAACAGCTTCAACCCACTTCGAGACGTAGTCAACAGCTACTAATATATAAAGATTTCCAAATGAACTTGGAAATGGTCTCATAAAATCCATACCCCAAACATCAAACAATTTAACCTCCATAATTGGCCGCTGCAACATTTCATCGTGTCGGGATATAGAACCAGTACGCCAACACCTATCACATTGATTCACAAAATTGTGGGTGACTTTGAATAATGAAGGCCAATAGAATCCTTATTGGAGAACCTGAGCAGCAGTTCGCATGCCATCGAAATGACCTCTTAAAGAGCATCATGGCAGTGCTTTAGGATTGAAAGCATCTCATCGACTGAAACACAACGTCGAATAATGTTGTCATTGCATACCTTGAATAAATACGGCTCGTTCCAATGATACTTCACTACTTCACGAAGAAATATTTCTTTTTTATGGTTTGTGACACCCAATGGGAGTTTTCCACACACTAGATAATTAACCAGATCTGCATACCAATGGGTTGCATCTACAGAAAATAACCTCTCATCTAGGAATGCATCGATAGTTTGAAGTATATTTCCATCTTCGCTACCAACTTCCCATCGAGACAGATAGTCTGCAACTTGATTCTTTGAACCCTTACGATCTTTTATCTCAATGTCAAATTCTTGCAACAGTAAGATCTAGCGTATCAATCTTGATTTTGCATCCTTCTTTGCAAAAAGATATCTCAATGCCGAGTGATCAGTAAATACGGTAGCCTTTGCGCCAACAAGATAAGAACGAAATTTGTCGAAAGCAAAGACTACAACTAACAGTTTTTTCTCTATAGTGGTATAGTTGATTTGAGCATCTATAAGAGTGTTGCTAGCATAGTAGATGGCGTGAAATATTTTTCCCTTGCATTGTCCTAGAACAACACTCACATCAAAGTCGCTTGCATCTCACATAACTTCAAAAGGTTGAAACCAATCTGGTGCAATGACAGCGATTGCATTTACTAACTACGTCTTTAATTGAATGAATGCCTCCAAACATGCATCATCAAAGAGGATTTTTTATTCTTTTCCAGCGATGAGCGTAAGGGCTTTGCAATTTTTGATAAATCTCTAATAAATCATTGATAAAACCCTGCATGCCCAAGAAAATTGCGAATACCTTTCACATTTTTTGATGGAGGTAGTTTCTCAATGATTTCCACTTTAGCTTTGTTTACTTCAATGCCTTGACTAGAGATGTGATGGCCTAACACAATGCCTTTAGTTGCTATGAAATGACATTTTTCCCAATTTAAAACAAAATGTGTGTCTTCACATCGCTGTAATACTTTATCCAAATTGTCAGCGTAATGATCAAAATCATTCCCATAGACTGAGAAATCATCTATAGAAACCTCTAAAGAATCTTCAATCATATCCGAGAATATTTTCATCATGCACCTTTGAAATGTGGCTGGTGCATTGCAAAGACCGAAAGGCCTACGGCGAAAGCCAAAAGTAGCAAAAACACAGGTGAAAGTTGTTTTCTCCTGATCCTCCAGTGCAATAGCAATCTGATTGTACCCAGAATAGCCATCTAAGAAGCAGTAATAGGCTCTTCCAGCAAGCTTGTCCAACATTTGGTTTCGTTGCTAACCATTGTGATGCCACTATTTTTAGGAACGCATTGCAATGGACTTATCCAATTGCTATAAAAAATAGGGTAGATAATTCCAGCATCAAGCCAATTTATAATTTCTTTCTAAACAACTTCCATCATCTTCTTATTTAATCTTCTTTGTTGCTCAATCGACTGCTTGCCTTCATCTTGCAACTTGATCTTGTGCATGCAAAAAGATGCACTAATGCCTCGATATCAGTAATACTTCAAGCAATAGCTCGTTTATGTTGCTTAAGAATATAGACCACTTTTTCTTCTTAAGTTACATCCAGTGTTGCGAAGACAATAACTGAGAGAGTATTATTATCACCAAGAAAGACGTATTTAAGATGAGCAGGTAGTGGTTTCAATTCTATAGTAGGAGCTTTGTCGATAAATGGTTTGAAAATTAGAGTTGTTCTGTTAGCTAAGTCTAAGGATTCAATCTGCCATCCATGCCTGAGTTCAATATTATTAGCATCAACCATGTTGTCACGATTATCTAAGAATTCATCATCATATGTCACTACAAACTCCTCAGAACGTACTGTGTTTTGGTTATTGAATTCTTTCGCAATTAAATCATCTAGCACATCAATAGTATGGCATTCTTCTTTATCCTTGCATTGAATAGATTCGAACACACTGAAGTAGCGTGCTCATTATTAAGTCGCATGGTCAGTTCACCTTTGTAAACATCAATAAGAGTTCGTCTGGTGTCTAAAAATGGTTGTCCCAAGATTATAGGAACCTTCTTCTCTGCCTTATAGTCAAGTATGATAAAATCAGCCAGAAAAATGAATTTATCCATACGAACTAAGATATCTTTAATTTTCCCTTTAGGTTGAACCAAAGATCAATCAGCTAGTTGCGATGTCATTGCAATAGGTTCCATGTGACCAATTCCAAACTTTCTAAAGTTGATAACGGCATTAGGTTGATGCTAGCTCCCAAGTCGCATAAAGCCTTGCTTAAATAATGGTTTCCAATTGAACACGGGATAGTAAAGCTCCCAGGATATTTCATTTTGGGGTGCAATTTATTTGTCAAAACAACACTACAGCCCTCTATGAGTGCAATAGTTTCCATATCACTAAGCGTCTTCTTCTTAGACAAGAGATCCTTCATAAATTTCCTATAACTCGAAATTTGCACAAGAGCGTCTACTAAAGGAATATTTATATGAAGTTGCTTCAGTGTGTTCAGGAACTATTGGTACTTCTTCGTATGATGCATCGACGAGTTCTTTAGATTCAACCTTCTCACTAGGGATCATTTCACCAGTAGTTTGAGGTGTGATAGTAGAGTCTGTAGTTGGCTCACCAGTTTGTTTACCACTCCTAAGCGTGATAGCCTTGCAGTGTTCTTTCCCCCTTGGACTGGGATTTTCCATGTCGAGTATTCAAATTTGAAGTAAGTTGTCCTAATCGTGCCTCCAACTCCCAAATGGAAGATGAATTCCCTTGCACAATAGCTTCTATGTGAGTCATATGCTCCCACATTAAAGCCTCAAGAGTAGCTAACGGGTCAAAAGGAGAAGCTTGCGTGTACTATTGTCATCGATGTTCTGGAGCATGCTGATTTGGCATTGAAGAGTGTTGTGATTGCGTCTGATTCTGGTGTGGGTGCACCTAGCTTTGTTGTGGTTGTATCAAAGTGTTCTAATTGTAGCTGTGCTATTTTTTATTGTAATTCCCTTGTTTTGAATTATAATTACTTTTAGTAAATATATTCCCATATCAAAATGTCGTAGCATTTTTTCCAGCATTCTAAGTTCCCCAAGACTGTTGATTGCGTGCAGAACTATTATAAGAGTTGCCATAAGAATTGTTGCGGAAGTTACTGACATAAAAGGGATTCTCTGCATGTTGTGGACAATCTTCATAGCTATGGTTGTCACTGCAAATCTCACAACAAAATGTAGGAACATCAACTTGTTGAGCGACTTGTATAGCTGCAACGTCACTAGTCCCTTACATGTTTTTATCATATTTGCAAGAGAAGAAACTTGAGCACTAAGTGCAGATATTATATCCAACTCAATAACTCCTGGAGTAGCTTTTGCTTGTCCAACTCTAGAGATAGGGTATTGATAATAATTCTGAGCAATTCTCTCAAGAATTTCAATCGCATCATTATAAGTACAATCCAACAAAGGTCCATTGGCTGATGCGTCGACAAGATTCCCTATGTGTAAATTCAGCCCATTATAAAAAATCTCAGTTTGTGTTTCCTGTTGAATGTCGTGCATGGGACAATGTCAAACCAAAGATTTATAATATTCCCATGTGGTGTGAAGATTCTTATCGTCCAACTGATGATAAGCTGTAATATCATTTCGGAGACGATCATTCATTATTGGCAGGTTAAATCACAAAACAAATTGTTTTGCTAGTGCATTCCAAGAAGTAATTGATCCGACAGGTAGCCCAATGAACCATGTACAAGCTCTTCCCCACAAGGAATAAGGAAATAATTGCATCGTCAAATCGTCATCAGGAACGCCTTGTTGACTAAAGGAAGCACATATCAATAAAAATGATTTACGATGTTCTCGTGCATCTTCATGTGGAAGCCCAACATATTGCCTATTAGAATTTAGCGTTTGAAACATTATTGGCTTGAGTTGAACATTTCCAGCGTGGATTGCTGTCCTAACAACTCTCGGTTGTAAGTCATCCAAGATAAGTACTACAAAATCTCGTATAGTCCTGTTTTGTATTTGAGCGTCTTGCTGCAACGGTGGGTCATTAGCATTTTGGTTCTGCATAGGGGGTATGGCTGCATTGTTTTTTGGCAAAGCCATATTCCTTTTTTCTCGAAGTCTCCTCCGAATAGGTCTTTCAATTTCTGGATCAAAATCAGCAATAAACTTCGAATTGCTTTGGGTCATACAACACCTAAAACAAAATGTGAAAATAACGACAAAAAGAAAACCAGATAGTAGCAACTACATATTATGAAATAAAAACAAACAATAATAAATATCAAACAAATGCCATCCCCAAAAACAGCGCCAAAACTTGATTGGTTGTTAACGTCACAACAATAATGTGCAAGCCTACACTGTCAATGCAAGTATAGTAGACAGATACAATTTATCGAATATTGATCCCACGAGGATGGTTGTCTTTTGTCTATTAATGTCAATGCAATAATTAGATAGGAATGAGATAATTTGTGAATATAGTTATCAAAGCAATAACTTGAAAACAATAAGATAAAATATGATACTAATAAACTGGGATCCCCAACATGAATATTCAACATAATGCTAAGTGCTCACAAGGTATAAAAGGATAAGTGATTGTCGATGCATTAAATTGCAATGAATATATTACCAAGCTTAACTTCTATACTTAATAAATGTAACAGTTCGGTTTAGACCCTAGTCGGAACAGTGGTTTTGGGACCACAAATTTGAGCCTGAATAATATTTTAATATTATTTTCTATGTCTTTGGTATGTGATTAAGAATGTGCTAAATTTTCGTAAGTTAATTTGTCGGTCTGTGTGCTTAATTTGATAAAAGGATTGAATTGTATTAAATGTGAAAGTTGCATGCTATATGCTAAAGCACCTATTTGAGATGTTCTTTTTATGAGGAGGCCTTGAGAGGCAATTAAGCCATTTTTATGTTAGTGGGTGATTAAATGACAAAATAACCTTATTGTTATTTGTCTTATATGTTTAATGAATGGATAAATTGGTAAATTGTATAATAATATGTTTATAATAAAATAAACTAATGAAAAGATGAATGTTATCATCTTTGGGGTGCCGAAAGTTTGAAGAAAAAGAAAGAAAATATTTAAGCTAGGTTTCGGTTATTAAAGTCTTTGATTCAAGGTATGTTTTCGATCAGTTTTTGATAATTTTTACGTTTTCGTAATTGTTGCTTTGAGAGCTACAAAACCAATGCTTCAATTTTGAGAATTGATGATGTTTGTGAAATGAGACTTTGATGAACTCATGTGATTTGTGATCATAATAGTGAAATATGAAAGATATGTGTTAAATAAACATGTTTTGTTCTTTGAAGTTTTGATGAATTTAGCTAATTAGGGTTAAATTATGAAAATAGTGTTTTGAAGGACTAAATTGTGAATTTGATGAAATGTTTGGACTTGAATGGGATACATGAGTATTCGGCTAAACATGGGTATATGTTGATTTTGTACATTTGATGTTTTGAGAAAAATGGACTAAATTGATAAAGTATGCAAATGTGAGGGCCAAGTTGCAAATTGCCCTAAATATGTGTATTTGGATTGAATTGAATGTGTTGTTAAATAAGAGGGTTAAATTTGAATATGTATAGATCAAGAACCGAAGAAAACAGACTTAGATCGCGGGAAAGAAAAAGTAGTCGAATAATCGAGTCCGAACGAATATCTGGATCCGAGGTAAGTCAATATACAAATGAATGTATTTGTATTGAACTATGTATGTTCATATGACTATTGATAATGATGAATGCTTATGAGATGTTGTATACATGAATTCTGAGATAAGATCGACTTAGTGGCAATGTTCGTGAAGTCCCGTATGAACCTAGGAATAGATAGGATTAGCTATGTCATGACATAGGTGTCTGTTCTGTTTATCATGTAAGACCACGTTCGGGACGTTGGCATTGATTCGAGATTTCGTGTAAGACCATGTCTAGGACGTTGGCGTCCATATGAGACTTACGTATAAGACCATGTCTGGGACATTGGCATCGTATTAATTCATGTAAGACCCTGTCTGGGACAGTGGCATCTGATTACATGTAAGACAACGTCTGGGACGTTGGGATTGTACGACTATTCTGAGTATTCTATATATCCTATTAGATTCCAAACGGTTCAACGGGCAATTCTGAGATATGAATGATTACGTGAATGTTTATTCGTTTCGGGTATGCTTGATAAGTACACAAGGTGTGTATGAAAGGTAAGTATCTATATGAACTTACTAAAATGAATACGTGCAATGAAATGATGAGACGATATGTGAAATTATGCTTAAATGAGCTATATGCATATAAAGTATTTGATTTGAGAATGTGGCAAGTTTGGCTAAGCAAATGAGCCAAAAAAAGAATGAGATGAATTTGTTATGAGAACCATTATGGTCATTATATCAATATGGCTATGTGCATTTTATGTTAAGTTATTTTATTTGGCTTACTAAGCTTTCGAAAGCTTACTCTCTGGCTTACTAAGCTTTCGAAAGCTTACTCTCTGTGTGTGTGCTTGTTTCTGTTTTATAGATCGTTAAAGCTACTGAAGGCTCGGGACCGTCGAGGATCGTCATCACAATACCTAAGCTCATTTTGGCATCTTTTGGAAATGTATATAGTTAGATATGGCATGTATAGGCTAGTCACCTTGGATATCTTTGAAATGTGTATAAAGTAGCCATGAGATGTGGCTTGTTAAGTGTTGGTAATATGCATTTGTGAATATGATATATGATGCTTGGTTTGGTATGTCTTGATGACAATGAAATAGCCTTATGGATGGTAAGTTTATGGATGAATTGATGCCTTAGTATTTTAATAAGGTTCTGGTTAAATTATACTTGGATTTACAGGGAAATTGATTGAACAAATTACCATAGTTAGAAATGAGGTTGAATGGAATAATATGATGACCATTTGGTATGTTTTGGTTGCCATTTGATTGTGGAAATAGGATTGCTTGTGCTTGTAGGTATGACCCTATTGTGGGTGGCAATTTGGCTTTACAAGTAGCCTGTTTTGCCTACATGGTCGTGGCACACGGGTGTGCCTAGTGACCATGGGATTTAGACAGGATCTAGCTAAGTGTGCACGGCCTTGGCACATAGTCGTGCCTGGTAGCCGTGGGATTAAGTCAATATATGGCCTAAGAGCACACGGCCATGGTATACGGGCGTGCCTAGTGGCCGTGTGGAAAAGTCAGTATGCATGCTATGTTTTGGCACGGCCAAGACATGGTCGTGTCTGGTGCCTGTGGAAGACACACTGCCTGCCCACACGGGCATGTGTCCTACATAACTTAGAAAAGTTTTAAATTTCCAAGAATTTTCGTAAGTGTTCGGCCTAGTCCCGGCCCTACTCTAAAGCATGATTAAGGTCTTGTTGACCTATTTAAGGGACACTTTGACTACGATTGATATATGATTGTGTGTAATGTCTGTAAAAGTTTCTGATCTGTTCGGTAACGCCTTTAATCCTAACCCGATGGTGGATGCGAGTTAGGGGTGTTACAATAAAAGACTCAAACATGCACATTAGCCACACCTTCTGATGATGGCAATGGAATACTATTAAGAATAAGTGGATTAAATTCTTCTAATCCTCAAGAAAATTCTGTTGTCATGCTTGTTAGCTTGAACTGTCACTGCACCTTCCAGTGTCAGTGACCGCAATAACAATTCCATGCTAAAAACATTCAAACCCAAGGATTAAACCTTAGAAGCAAGATTGAATAAAATAGCAATTAACCCAGAAATCATGTCTACTTTCATACTAACATGAGATAGAAAGTAATCACCAGCGTTTAGAAAAGAAAAATAAAAGAAACAAGTGGAGAATACTATTCCTAGACAACTTGACTACAATCTATCTATTCCTTCTTGTGTCGCATTCTGGGCTCCTCGTCAAGAGCTAAGCTGTATCCTTTACACGTCGGCTCACTCATCAAAGCTTAAGCCTCCATAGCCGAAAGCTTCAAGGGATAAGTTGAAGAAGATGATCCAAAAAGCTCTCTCCCCTCTTTTTTTTATTTTATGTGAATATTTATATATTTTCCCCAAATAGCTCAGGTGTCCTTTCATCATAATCATGCTACCTCTGTATGTACAATTTAGTTGTACCAGACTGGATAGCTTACGCATTTTTGTTCCTATCCGAACAGCTGTCAGGTAAGGCGACAATTCTGGACGCAATCTGAAATTGCTCATGCAGCGACATCAATACCAAAATATGACAAAATTAAGGGTAAATAAGCTAAGATCCACTAAGTCATAAAATGTAAATTACTGAACTAAAATTACTATAATATGTGCTAAAGATAACTAAAACGGAACAAATTAACCAATAAGTAGGGAGAAAACATATGTTCCTTTTAGTACTATCAGTGGTGTTTCCAAGGAAGACTTGTTAGTATTTCGTAAGTGTTCATTATTTATTTACATTATGGGGAATAAGGCAATGTGGCAGACGTGTTTATAGCCGTGTTAGTTCTGAACACTTTGCTAGTTTTTGCTTTTGTTTATGAGGTTTATTATGCTTAGGGTTATGTTTCTTGCTCGGACACATTTCTGACATTTTGAACTGTTAAATTTAGCCAATTGGATGACTATTTGTCGAAGTATTTGTTGTATGATGTTTAGGAACTAATTTGGAATAGACTAAATACTTTTGTATTTTGTATTTTTTAGGTCTATAACAGAGGTATCGATAATTGGGTTTTTGATAAACCATAAAAGTAACATATTTTAATCCCACATTTAATATGCTTTTGGATGATTTATTCCTTGTTTTATATAAAAAGGTTCTTTTAATCCTTTCTTTTCATGTCTTATACCCAGGAAAGCACCTGAGGATGAAAAGAACACAAAACGAGCCTAAAAAGGAGCAAATGGGCCTTAGCACGAAATTGACACGGCCTGGCCCAAGCACACACGGCCGTGCCTCGACGAACACCTAAAGCACGGCCTCAACTCCGTCACACACGGCCGTGCCTCAAGTTAGAAATCCGAACACGGTCAGGTCTCAATCCACACGGGCGTGTGCCATGGCCATGCCTCTGTCGCTGGAAAGAGCAATTTCAGTCGAAAAAGGATACTTAGGGAGAAAGAATCGCACTCCAAGAGCCTATAAATATCCCCCAAGTACCACCTTTGAAAAGGATCAAAAGCGAGGCCAAAGAGCCAAGCCGAGAAGGTCAAAGTTAAGGAATAACGCGAGGATAGCCAGTTGATCCATCCCAAGAAGCCGGAGTTATACTCAAGATGGCGGAATTCTCCTTCAATTCCTTCAGGGGGTTTTAGGGTTTTCTTATGTTTTGTTTTATCTTTTCTCTTGCGATGTTTTGTTTATTCGTTATGAACTAAACCCCTCAGATACCTGAAGGGGATGAAACCTAGATGGATTTTGTTATTTGATTTTTAAGTTATATGATAAATTACTTAGTTTGTTCTTAATTATGTTGCTTAATCCAAATTTAATGTGCTTAGGTGGAGGAGGAATAGACCCTGCCTCAGAGGAGATCTAACATAATTAAGCGGAGTTGATCGAACGCCTAGAGATAGGGTTACGAGATTTTGCCAGATTAGGGTGAAACCTAATATGGGAGTCCATTGATCGATTTACTGCTATCCTAGGGGGTTATTATAAGCGAACGAGAGTTCCACTAATTAACCTAGGGTTAGACGTTATTCGCCTCGAGAGAGGGTTTAATATAGGTTAGGGAGTCTCACGGATCAAGCTAAGTAAATAAATCATATAATTTAGGGTTAGATAATAAGTGAAGTCTAGGTGGATTCTTCCCGAAGGTATTGTCGAAATCAACTGAGTTTTTCTTCAAAATTATTTTCCAGTTCGTCTTCTTGTCTTTGTGTCCTTAGTTTAGTTGTCTTCAATTTAGTTTAAAAGCAATCTTCACTCTAATTTTCAGGCTAAATAATAAAAAGAAAGTGAGTATTAATACTTTTAGTTCCTTTGGGTTCGATAACCGGTCTTGCCTAAGCTAGACTACTGTTCGATAGGTACACTTGCCTTTAATCGTTGTCAGAGTTAGGCTTAGTTTGGATGGGCGGTGTGTTTACCTCCGGTGAGGTTAAAAACAGCGGTGGCGGTGAGATTAGTTACTGTAGCGGTAAGATTGAATACTGTAGCAGTGAGATTAAAAACAATGGTAGAGTGTATGTTTGAATTCAAACACAGCTGTAGCGGTGAGGTGAAAATAAAAAATGACTATTAAGGACATCAGATTAGAATTGATATATAATAGAAGTTTTTAAATTATTTTACTTATATAAAATTATTAAAATATGTGAATCTATAAATTCATTTAATAAAATATTAAAATGTATCTTCTAATATTTTATTATAAATATTTTAATGAATTATATAATCAATTTAAATTATTTATTAGATAAAATTATTATTATTTTTAATTTTTTATAGTTAAATATTCTTTTATAACAATGATAAATATTATTTTCACAAATAGTAACATTATACTTGGATCAAATTTTGAAGTATCTAAATGAATGATTTTTAATAAAAAAAATAGTAACATAAGACATAACAAGTTTTATTATTACTAGAAATTAGGTTATGATACAAAATTATTTTTACAAATATTGATTCATTAAACTATTTGCAATGATTTCCCTTAACATTTGACCAAGTATGACATTATTACTAGGATCACACATAACATTTGACCAAGTGCAAGGATTAAGTTGATTGGGATTCCAGTCTCTCAACTGATCGAGTGAAGCACGGAGTGAAGTCTTCAATGCAAATAAAGCATCTCCTGAAACAAATTATATGAATATTCATAATCCAATTACGCAAACAAATAACACCAGACCAAACCAGGCCTAAAGAGTTGGTATATAAAATCAATAGAACAAAGAAACAAGATTATCCGAGGAATATCATCTCACTATACGTCTCACACATGCGCACGTGTTTAGACATCCATATGTCTCTCCTTAGAATTCAGGCAAATATAACTTTTAGGCATATATCAGTTTCTCAACCCGCTAATATCTCAGTAGAGGAAATATAGTATTATATAGTTTGATTAAAAGCATATATGAAACCAAATCTAGAGCTCATTGAGCAAAATGAAAAGCTTCTAGCATCTTATTGTGTTCCCATTTGAGCTTACTGGCTAAGTAACATATTTGGTTTACATCTAAATTCTTTAGCATGAATAAAGACCTAAAACTCTAAAGTAACTAGTATTATGAGAAAAAAATAGATGTCGATTATCAAATTTATCACACCAAGTGAAACCAGAGAACAATTGCCTCCACATGTGCAGCATATGCATGTTTGACCAGGAAAAAGAAAATTCAGACAAGGAATAACCACATACCTTATAAATTAGCCGATACAAAAGAAAGCAAGCAAGCCAATATAATAAAACCACGAAAGGATTCCATTTTCAACAAAATTAGCCCCAATGATCAATGCCATGAAATATAAAATCTCATGAGCATAAATGTGAATTCCATCTCTGCAAAAACATTCAAGCACAAAAATGTAAGGCACAACACAATTAGCTAAATGTGCCAGAGCAAAGGCAACTGAAATGGTTACTGGATCTCTTACTAAAATTGACTGTTCAACACTTGAAAGGGTTACAGGTGTAGAAGGCATAAGGGGCAACAAGGTCAAATTGAACTGAGATAATTGGTTGACGAAAGGGAACATGAGGCATCCTAGAGCAACATCAAAGAGCCACTTCCCTCTTAAGCTAAATTTAAACCAATCTGATGGTAGAGGATGAAAGTGAGACAGACACCGATGTAGTATTGCAATCCCAGCAAGGCCTTCAGTTACATCAGTCACAAGGCTGAACAAGGCTTATCCTTTGAATGTTAGAGATTCCTTGCTGAAGCCTGCCATGTGAGCTGCAAAAGGAATCATCCAAGACCCAATGAACCAAAATGTAGCTACCCAAAGAAGCATAAGCTGCATAACCACAAAAAATATTATCATGCAACTGATTGACACATTTATACCTCATCCAAGTTTCAATGAGATTGGCATACAACAACCTTCCATTCCTTCAGTCCCCTCATTTATTACAGTTCCTAGTCTTATTCATTAACATCTAGCTTCAGATATAATTATTTTAATCTATTATAAAAAATTGTTCCACTTATTTACTGAAATTCATTTTCAATACTTATCTCATGGACAGAAAAAAAACTGTCAAGTGCCAGTTATGAAACAATAAATAAAGATTTGTTCATGCTATCTAGCAAAAAATATTGAAACTACAACCAGTGACAAATTAGGAAGAATGTAAGACAAATTCTCAACTTTCTTAGCTGTTTCTTCTGTCTAATTAACAGACAAACCATGCTCAACATCTACAAAAGCTAAGAAGGCAGTTGCAGATGCCAAATGTATTTCTGCAGAGTACCAAGTAAAACAAACTAACCTGCAGAATAGTCTCTGCTGTCCATGGTACAGTCCACCCGCTACCAACAGCCCTCGAGACAGCATCAGCAACCTGCACTATAACCAGATAATTTCATCATTTTTCCCTATATTGTTAAAAAAGAAGGAATGGAGAACAAAATTGTAAAGAAATTAGCAAAGATGTTTACACAATTGACAAACTCTGCAATTCAAAGGTCAAACTTTTTATCCCTTGAATCTATTTCTACCCCTTTGATCTAGAACCACCTAGTCTGTATTGTGCTAAGAGTCAGATGGTATTTAGTAAAATATGCCATATAACATTTTCTCAACAATTGCCAATAAGTTCACCTATGACAAACGAGCATGAAATTTTCCATTTCTGCAATTTAAAAACAAAACCATTAACCATAAATGACTATGAACCAATATTATAGTTAACATAATTTCATTAACATAACCGAAAAAAGGAGATATTCAATTGAACGACCAAAAAAGAAAAACCCAACATGTTAACAAAAGCTACTTTCTGGTTTAAATGGCCTGATCAAGTTTCCAGATACATAGTTTACTCTTTCTTCCTCCATTTTCTCAGCAACCAAGCAGAACTAAACTAACTACAATTCAGCTCAGGGTCAAAAACCAATATTAAAAAAAATCCATGTAGGTAAAAGTTTAACTAACCAACAAAGGCGTAGAGAGATTAAAATTTCCAATTTTGTTTTAATTTCCTCCATTTTCTCGGCAGCCCATTTTTCAGCTTTAGATTGTCAGAGGTAAAGTTTAACATAAAAATGAAAAGAGCAAAAATGCATGAGCATTTGTACTTACGCTCTTGGTTC
Organism: Gossypium australe; assembly: GCA_005393395.2. Lineage (NCBI taxonomy): Eukaryota > Viridiplantae > Streptophyta > Magnoliopsida > Malvales > Malvaceae > Gossypium > Gossypium australe. The sequence continues at coordinate 52,794,416 of CM016617.1, forward strand.
ATCAACATTATCGAAGCGGTGGTCTCTTTTTCCCTTTCCACCAACAGGCATGGGTTTCTTACTTAGGGGTTCGATGTGGGTAGCAATGGTGTTAGAAGAAGAAGAAAAAGAGTGGAAATTACAAGGATGGCTTCCACCATTAACAACTGAACGAAGACTAAAAGAAGGAAGCTTACCCATATCTTGAAGGTAAGCAAAATGGAAAACCAAAGAGAGCTCTGCATATGGAAAGTATGGGTATTTTTGTCTATACTGCCCCAATGGCCTTTAACTGCTGCTGAATTCTCCAGTCTCATTTCAGCACAGCAGTGAGATTGAAATCATTTTTCACTGCACTGGAATACTGAAACAAACAGCAGTACAGTGAGGTTGGCACCTCAACTGCACCACACTGACGTTTTAAGCTAATCCAAAGGAAGCCTTAGTCTCTAGGTTTGATCATTCTTTTATAAATATTTAAAGCTCTGATTTGTAGCGATCAAGTTTTTGGCACCATTGCCGGGGAACTAAAATATTAAGAAAACTCTATTTTTATTACTTTAGCCCTAATTTTTATTTTTCGCAATTTATTTTTCTTTTCGTTTCTATTTTTGTTTTTCTATTTGCTGAAATTTTATTTCTTTCTTTTCCAGCAGGTACCTCTAGTTTATGACTAGAAGGAACCCGAGAAGACCTTTGATATTCGACAATAAAATCGAAGCTACCGCTCGTAGGAATCGTTGGGAAACCAGGCAAGCCCTAGATTACATAGAAAAAGAGGAAGAAAACAAATCCAATCCTACTGAAGGGATGGACGAAAACAACCCACAACCACGCGATGTGGGGGAAAACAATGCTCCACGCACAATGTTCGATTATGCAAAACCACATTTAACAGGAGCAGAATCTAGTATTGTTAGGCCTGCTACATCTGCTAACAATTTTGAATTAAAGCCTAACACAATACAAATGATTCAACAGTTTGTTCAATTTGATGGTTTGCAGGATGAAGATCCAAACACGCACATAGCTAACTTTTTAGAGTTCTGTGATACCTTCAAAATAAATGGCGTTTCTAATGATGCCATACGTCTTCGGTTATTCCCTTTTTCATTGAGAAATAAAGCCAAACAGTGGTTAAACTCGTTACAATGAGGGTCAATCACTACATGGGATCAGATGACCGAAAAGCTTTTGATGAAATATTTTCCATCAGCCAAAACAACCAAATTATGGAATGTTATCTCTTCCTTTGTGCAGATGGATATAGAGACGCTATACGATGCATAGGAGAGATTCAAAGATCTCTTGAGGAGGTGCCCACACCATGGTTTACCCTTGTGGCTACAAGTCCAAACCTTTTATAACAGTGTAAACCCATCAACGAGGCAACTGATAGATTCAGCCGCCGGTGGAACACTGAACAACAAGGCTCCAGAAGCAGCCTACGAGTTCATTGAGGAGATGTCATTAAACAATTATCAGTGGCAAGCTTCAAGGATGAAACCGACAAAATCGGCAGGAGTTTTCAACGTCGATGCCATGACTATGCTATCAACGCAGCTAGAGATGATGAATAAAAAGCTTGATAATTTGTGTTCTTCACAGACACATCTAGTCATGTAGTGAGACGCAAGTGGAACTGTGGCAAATCCTGAGTACCCACCCTACCAACCGGGAGCAGAAGATGAACAGATGAAATATATAGGTAATAATTTCCGATCTAATAATAATCCTTATTGTAATACTTACAATCTAGGTTGGAGAAACCACCCAAATTTTTCGTGGGGAGGACAAGGAAACCAAGGAAATCAAAGGCAACAACCTCCTCAAAACTTCCGAAATCAGCCTTATCCACAAGAAAAGAAACCAACCCTCGAGGAACATCTCCAAGAAACTGATAGAGCAATAAAAAGCAACGAGAGTCGACTCGATGAAATTGCTAAGTCAGTCAAGGAAGTGACTAATGCAGTCGAACAACTCGCAAAACTAATGTTAGAACGACCGCAAGGACGTCTACCAAGTAACACCGAGGTAAATCCTAAGGAGTAAATTCAAGCAATCACAGCTCAGGACAGTAACGGATTAGCTGAACTTGATCCAATACCGAAAAAAAAGGTAGACGAAGGTCAAATAGAGGTACCACAAGAGAAGCCAAAACTGGTAATTAAAGAGTATCAACCTCACATACCTTATCCTGAAGCCATAAAAAGAGACGATTCAGAGGAACAGTTCAGTAAGTTTCTTAAACTTTTAAAGAAATTACATATTAACTTACCTCTTCTTGAAGCTCTTTTTCAAATGCCAGATTCGAGAAAATTTTTAAGACAGCTCTTGACCAACAAACGCAAAATAGATGAAGAGCACCACGTGGAACTAAACGCAACATGCTCGGCGATGTTACAAAATAGACTACCACAAAAACTAAAAGATCCAGGGAGTTTTACAATTCCATGTTTAATTGGTAGTCTACATATTGATAATGCGTTAGCTGATCTAGGGGCAAGCATAAACGTCATGCCTTATTCACTGTTTAAATGACTAGGTCTAGGGAAGCCCAAACAAACTAGGATGAGTATTCAATTAGCTGATAAAACTGTTAGAATTCCTAAGGGCATTATCGAAGATGTTCTTGTCAAAATCGATAAATTTGTTTTCCCAGTAGACTTTGTTGTCTTAGACATGGATGAGGATAATTCAATCCCTTTAATTTTAGGAAGGCCTTTTCTAGCAACTGCCAGAACAAAAATTGATGTTGCTACAGGTGAGCTCATACTTCGTGTAGGAGATGAACCGATCAATCTTCAAGCTCTCGACTCGGCCAGGACAACAGTCGATGAAGGTAAGAAAGCCATTTCAGTTGATAATCATATTATTCAATCTTCATCACAGGAAACATCACAAGGCCTAAACCCTGAGCCGGCTCATATCGATAAAGTAGAGTTACACGAGGAATAAAGCATTAGGGTCGATAATTTAGAGAAGCAGAAGAAAGAGATCAAAGAAGAGCTAGATTCACACGAAGTAAAACCCGAGGAACCACCAAAAGAGCTCATGGGGACATCGAATCACTTCAAAATAGGAGACCAGGTACTGTTAGACAAAACCGATCCCCAAATCACTACCACAGACCTGAAGGCAAAGGGAGAAGTCCTTCTCAAGGTACATGATATCTTCCCACAAGGATAGTCGAGGTAAGCAATCCAATATTCGGCACTTTCAAGGTAAACGCTTCTCGACTTCAACTTTGTTAAGAGAATAAAACCGTAAGTACGAGGGAAGATATTCAAACCTTTAAACCTCCCTAAAATTTTCAAATAAATAGGAAAAGTTTAGCTTGAGACTATAAACAAGCACTTCTCGGGAGGCAACCCGAATACTAACACCATTTCTTTTTACATTTGTTTTTATTTGTCTTTTCTTTTTTTCCTATTTCTTTTCCTTTTTAAACTAACCAAAAATGCAGGTTTTTCAGGCCACACGGCCTTACACATGGCCGTGTCCGTGGCCATGTAGACCACCTAAACCGCCACACTGACAGGGCAGAGGCCGTGCAGTCAGCCCAACCACCCTCCCCAACGTCACGGATCCAACAATCCTCCCCACGGGCACCGACAGATAGGGCACAGTTGTGCCCTAAACCGTGTGAGGCTACTAACTTTCACACCACGGACAGAACACGCTAGTGCTGGCAACCGTGTGAAGCTACTGACTTATCGAACACGGGGGAGACACGCCCGTGCAGAACGACCATGCCAAAAGAAAAACTTCACAAGCACTGGCATGGGAGGATCAAACACGAGCATAAGGTGACAACACCCTCTATAACACGGCCGTGTGAGGTGGCCGTGTAAATCGACACACCATGTGACCACAGCCGTAGGGGAGCACAAAATTTTAAAATCTATTTAAACCCCTCACCTCTTCACCTTCCCTCCATCTGATTTCTTCTTTATTTTCTCTCCTTTTCACTCTCCTCTGTCTCAGACTCTTTAAGACCCTAGATCCTTGAGCAAATTAACACCATGCCGAAGAAGCAGAAGAAGCTACACATAGACTCCTTAACAAAGAAGGATCAATATGAGTTCATGCCGACAGCTTCGTCTCAACACCAAGCCAAAGGTCTTTGAGACCAATTAGTTTTTATTTTTGCTTTCTCTTTTGTTTCAATTTCCTACTCTTCTCATTTATTTTCCTTATCTAAGCTTCTCTACTGCTCTTTTCGTTTAATTTTCTTTTAGTTTCTTAGTGTCAGGTTCGTCAGGCTGCTAGGGAATCACGCCGACCACCACGATAACCTCACCACTCTCACCATCGCCACCACATCTCCAATCTTAGCATTGATTCCCACGTTGCAAAACATCCTTTAATAAGGACTTCATAGTCCATTAGTATTTTCTTGTCATTTCAGTTTTCTTCTTAGTTTCCTTGGCTTGCTTTTCTTTAATTTCATCTTTAGTTTATTTATGTTATGTTTCAATAACCCCTGGCTAATCCTTCACGAGTTCCCCAATTTTTTCATCTAGCGCAGAGCTCGGGAACCAGCACGACCACCATACTGACGCCTTCGCCGTATTTGCCACATCCTCCACCATAACCTCCACGACCCTTACCCTCCTCCAAGGAAACAGTCCACACCTCAGGGAGTATCCTATCCCCTCCTTTTTGATTTTGAATATAAATGTATTATCTATCTTTGTACATTGAGGACAATGTACATCTTAATTGTGGGGGTAAAAAGACCTACTTTTTTGCATTATTCTCAAATCCCTGAGGGTAAAAGTGGAATAAAAGTGCCTAACTTTTTCGTTATTCTCAAATCCCTGATTTAGTCTTGTTTTTATGGAAAGTTGTCATATTACTAATTAGGGTGAAATTTCTGATGATTTGTGATGATTATTGACATGTTTTAGAATAAGTTATAGTTAATTATACATTGATGTTTAATTTAAGGAATACTAGAGAATCAAGCATGATAAGTCTATTTTCAGGAATTAAAATTTTTGCTAGGCTGTTGACCTAAATTTTAATACTACCTTGAAATTTAAAATTCATAAGGATGATGTCAAAACACCCATAATTTTTGTGAGTATTTGAACCTTATAGAGCATACATTCTTTTTCGTGCTCATTTTTTTATTATGAGTGTGTCAACCATGAACTGTTATTCTAGAACTTGCCTCGTTTTTACATGTCGAGACCACAGTTATGATTTGATATACAAAGATGATAAAGGCACCTAGGTTTTAACCCACTAATTCCACTAAATAGCCCACCTTTACAATTAACCCCTAGTGAACCCCGTTGATCCTAACAAACCCTTTTTATTGATTTACCTACTAATATTAACCCAAAGCCCTTATATTTGTTATCACCCTTTCTTTTGACTACCTTTAATCGAGACTTGATTTGATCAGTTACCGAAGTTTATTATTCTGATAGTTAAATTTATCATGAATTATTAGTTTGTTCTTAAAAAAAATCCAAATTATTCAATTTTAGCAGTATGAAAAGTGAGCTTACACAACCAAAAGACTGTTTTCAAAAGAAAAGCTCGTATTAGTAGGATTACTACTTTTTAAAAGTTTCGGAAAAATTTTAGGTAGGTACTTGTCAATTCAATCTCGATTCTAACCCTCTAATTTCAGCCAGTAACCACACCTTTTACCCTAGCCCCGTTACAACCCTAACAAAGACCTTTTGATCTGTTTGTCATCTCATATTACAGTGGTGGAGATTTGATTTTCAGGCAAGCCTATGGGATTAACTTTTCAGGTTCGACTTATGAGCGATCTTTTTCTGAACCTTAAACACTTTAGAGTGATTTGAGTGAATCCTAAGTGAAGATATCAATCCTTGTCGGTTTTGAATTAAAAAGGTAGTTATTTAAAAGAGGGAAGACACCTATGTTTTCGAGGTACAAAATTATAACTTATCTCGGTTAAATCTTTAGGACGCTTTGAATCAAATTATCCATGTATGAATTCTCTATGAATTAGGATAAGACATTGTTGATATGAATTATAGATCATGAAAAGTTTGTTTTAATTGTAAGTTCAGAATTTTGCTTGAGGACAAGCAAAAGCTTAAATGTGGGGGTATTTGATAAACCGTAAAAGTAACATATTTTAATCCCACATTTAATATGCTTTTGGATGATTTATTCCTTGTTTTATATAAAAAGGTGCTTTTAATCCTTTCTTTTCATGTCTTATACCCAGGAAAGCACCCGGGGATGAAAAGAACACAAAATGGGCCTAAAACGGAGCAAATGGGCCTTAGCACGAAATTGATACGGCCTGGCCCAAAGCACACATGACCGTGCCTCGACGAACACCTAAAGCACGGCCTCAACTCCGTCACACATGGCTGTGCCTCAAGTTAGAAATCCAAACACGGTCAGGTCTCGATCCACACGGGCGTGTGCCATTGCCGCGCCTCTGTCGCTGGAAAGAGCAATTTCAGTCGGAAAAGGATACTTAGGGAGAAAGAATCGCACTCCAAGAGCCTATAAATATCCCCCAAGTACCACCTTTGAAAAGGATCAAAAGCGAGGCCAAGGAGCCAAGCCGAGAAGGTCAAAGTTAGGGAATAACGTGAGGATAGCCGGTTGATCCATCCCAAGAAGCCGAAGTTATACTCAAGACGGCGGAATTCTCCTTCAATTCCTTCAGGGGGTTTTAGGGTTTTCTTGTTGGAACATCTGCACCCCCATGGCGCAGCAAAATAAAATTAATCCGGCGATCCAAACCATGAATCCATGTGTGAGGAACGAATCGGGGTGAAATAAAGGTTTTGAAGTTACCGAAATTTCAATCTGAGTAGACAGCGACGCCTCGGCAACAAGAGTTTGGATCTACTGTCGAACCAAGCCGCAACCTTTACTGTAACACCCCGGTTTTAGGGGTTAGGCTTTTGGTGCTTAGCTCGGGTGTTGGCACACTTTAGTGTGTGTTTGGGTTAGTTTTAGGGGTCCTGAGAACCCTAGGTGGAGGTAGGTTGCTTTGGTAATTTTTTAGTTTTAGGGGCTAAAAGGGGGGAGCTTGGTTGTGGGTGTCTTAAGAGAATTATTTGGGAGTTTATGTCACAAAGATTGGGCAGCTTGAGTGGCAAGGGAGGCACCACTAAGAGCTTGGCAAGGTGACGCCATTTGCAAGGGGAAGGGTCTCATGTTCGATTCGCGGGAGCAGCAGATGGGCATTGTTTTTTGGTAAGGAGGTTGGACGGTTTTGGAGGCTTAAAAATAGATGAAGACTTGGTCTTCTTTTTTTTTAAATTTTGGCTAGAAGGTTTGACCCATTCAAACTATTTTGAATGGATGGTGGGGAGGTATTTTAGGAGATTTTTAGGGATTATTTTTGGGGGGTTGGAGCTTGGCTTTTTAGTATAAATAGGGGGGGGAGGTGCTCATTGTTCATCACCATTTGCTTTCTCCCTCACTAAAAGTTCTTGCTTCTTCTATTTTATTTTCCCTTAGTCTCTTGCCGAAAATAAGTCAAGAACACCCTTTCTTTTCCTTTCATTTTGTTGTAGCCAAAGCCGGAAGTTGGCTTATCCATTTTTCCCTCTCCCTTCACCCCTTTTCTTTTACCTTGCTTCAAACCAAAATCACCCTTAAAAGCCTGCCATTTCCGAATATCTCAACACCATTTTAGAGTCATTGCCGAATCACCATTTATTCTCTTACTCCACTTTTGCAAGTCCCTGAGCCGAACTTCCTTGGTGGTGGCCGATTCTCATTAGAGCAAAGGGTAGTGGTTAGCAAGGCCGATTGTAGGGGGAGAGGAGCCTATCGCGGGAAATCTTTCGAGTGTCGGTTAGTCAGCATTAAGGTAGCGTTATGAGAGTGGACTGTTGTGCCATTAAGGTGCGTAATCATCGCACTATTTCTTCGGTATTATGCTTGCTAACGTTTATGCATGAGTAAGTTTGTGATATTGAAGTTAATGATGTATATATAAATATATGATGTGGTAATGATATGAGATGTATGCTCCTATTATATGATGATTTGATAAAATGCGTTATCACATATGCATGGGATTCGGGTTGATCGAGGAAGGAAGGGAGTACACATTGGTGTACGTGGTCTAGTGTTAGCTTCGGGCTACACTAGCGCTTGATGAGTTGCTGTGTGCATCATCAAGGGAGATGTTGGCTTGGTGCCCATCTCGGCGGCTGATAGCTGAGTGCATCACCGTAGACGGATTACCGATAAGATCACGATGTGATCGGTGGCTCAGCCACGGCCTTGAGCAGCGAGCTTGCCAAGGTAAGATGTTATGGATCACAATGTGATCGGTGGATTAGCCACGGCCTTGGGCGGGGAGTCCGCTAAGGTTGGTGTACGGATGGACTTAGGATTGGGCTGAGATGCATTCTTGCATGATTGGTTTCGATGGCTGTGTGGGTATGGGCCAAGCCCATACGGATGGAAATATGTGATATGATTATGCACTGAGTCAGTGGACTCACTCTATTTTTCCTAACCATTTCAGGTGACTCATGAATTGGACCGGGATCGGAGAGGACACACGGTGGCCCATGCAGAAAGAAGAGTTTAAATATTTTTAAACTTATTTATATTAATTACTTGGTTTTAAATAACGGTTGTAATAAAGTCCTTCTTAATTTATTCTTGGAATTATTTTATAAGTAATATTTATTTTGGGCTTAGTTAAATTGAAGACTATGTGAAGTTGATTTTATTTCAAGCAGCTTGTTTATATGCTAAAGTTTAAACTTGGGCTTTTACAATATTTTATAATAATCAAGATTTTCTTATATTTCTTTTTCCATTAAACACTATACTTGAAAGTTAGTATATTTTCATGTTTTATCCTAAGTCAAAAAGTTTTCCAACCGTCTTTTCCGCAGTGACATAACCAGATTCGGTCGTAGTGAATGGGCCGGGTTTGGGGGTGTTACAGTTTGGTATCAGAGCCAGGTTCAAAACTCGGCTTTGAGGGTTTTGGGCCCGAAATAGTTTTCAAAATGGGTTTTTGGAATGTGGGCTTTTATAAAAAGGTTTTCAGGCTATTCTGGCATGGCACCTGTGTCTCCGGCCCGAGCCCGCCAGGTAAGTACTTCGGACTTTTGAAGTGTTTTGTTTATGTGTATTATTATGGGTTTATTTGGGCTCGTAGATTAGTTTTTAGGGCTATTGGACCCTAGGATTAGTCTACTCAAACACATGCATAAGACTTAAGGTTATTAAACAAACCTGTGAAGTAAGTCGCCGAGTTAAGGTGTGGTAACCACTGTACGCATGTCTAGGAGTGGCATTCAGTAAGAGCTTGGTATTTAAGCAGTCCTAGCGACTCACCTCCTCTTTACTTGAATCCTACCTGGTGCGTAGCTATGGTTCACCTTAACCAAGAGGACTTGTTCATGGGCTAAACCGGTTATTAAAACCCGAAAGGGAATTAGCCTTGCTGTTTTTAAAACCTTCTGTTTTAAAATTTTTCAAACTTACCCCTTTGATTTATAAAGCCCTAAATCTGATTTTGAAAGACACTTGTCGATTTACAAAATTTCCCAAAATGCCCTAGTGGAAAAAATTACAAAAATGCCCCTGTATTGCAAAATTACCGTACTACCTTTAACTCTTGATAAAATGATTTTTTTTACTTTATAAAATATCAAAATCTTGAGGTTTCGAAATATTAAGATATTTTGGTTTGTGAAAATTTACGAAAATACCCCTGTGTTAAAATTACTAAAATGCCCCTGACTTTCAAAATTTTCGGTTTAACCCCAAGTTTAATAAAATTTTCTTATTTTTGCAAAAGTACCCAATTTTCTGTATGGCAAAAATAATACTCCGACTTTGGAAATTTACTAAATTACCCTGTTGACAAAAAATTACCAAAATACCCCTGGTTTTTTTAAAATCCTGCTATATCTTTAATTTGCGAAATTTTCAAAAATACTCTTCAATTTTTTTGGAATTTCAAAAAGATCCTGACTATTTAAAGTTTTTGAATCACTTTGGTTATTACCGATATACCCCGATAGGAAAATGACGGAAATACCCCTGGGTAGGAAGTGGAACTTGATTGCTCGAAAGAACTACTCTCGGAAACTTCATTGCATAAAATTGCTCGTGGATAAAACAGTGAAACAAGAATTTCTAATGCATAAAACTTGTTAATCAGAGTTGCGCAGCATAAGCGAAGGTGGTAAGATAGGTTGTACAGATGTTCGTTAGCTAAGTAATTTCGGGGACGAAATTATTTTAAGGAGGGTAGCATTGTAACACCCCGGTTTTAGGGGTTAGGCTTTTGGTGCTTAGCTCGGGTGTTGGCACACTTTAGTGTGTGTTTGGGTTAGTTTTAGGGGTCCTGAGAACCCTAGGTGGAGGTAGGTTGCTTTGGTAATTTTTAGTTTTAGGGGCTAAAAGGGGGGAGCTTGGTTGTGGGTGTCTTAAGAGAATTATTTGGGAGTTTATGTCACAAAGATTGGGCAGCTTGAGTGGCAAGGGAGGCACCACTAAGAGCTTGGCAAGGTGACGCCATTTGCAAGGGGAAGGGTCTCATGTTCGATTCGCGGGAGCAGCAGATGGGCATTGTTTTTGGTAAGGAGGTTGGACGGTTTTGGAGGCTTAAAAATAGATGAAGACTTGGTCTTCTTTTTTTTTAAATTTTGGCTAGAAGGTTTGACCCATTCAAACTATTTTGAATGGATGGTGGGGAGGTATTTTAGGAGATTTTTAGGGATTATTTTTGGGGGTTGGAGCTTGGCTTTTTAGTATAAATAGGGGGGGGAGGTGCTCATTGTTCATCACCATTTGCTTTCTCCCTCACTAAAAGTTCTTGCTTCTTCTATTTTATTTTCCCTTAGTCTCTTGCCGAAAATAAGTCAAGAACACCCTTTCTTTTCCTTTCATTTTGTTGTAGCCAAAGCCGGAAGTTGGCTTATCCATTTTTCCCTCTCCCTTCACCCCTTTTCTTTTACCTTGCTTCAAACCGAAATCACCCTTAAAAGCCTGCCATTTCCGAATATCTCAACACCATTTTAGAGTCATTGCCGAATCACCATTTATTCTCTTACTCCACTTTTGCAAGTCCCTGAGCCGAACTTCCTTGGTGGTGGCCGATTCTCATTAGAGCAAAGGGTAGTGGTTAGCAAGGCCGATTGTAGGGGGAGAGGAGCCTATCGCGGGAAATCTTTCGAGTGTCGGTTAGTCAGCATTAAGGTAGCGTTATGAGAGTGGACTGTTGTGCCATTAAGGTGCGTAATCATCGCACTATTTCTTCGGTATTATGCTTGCTAACGTTTATGCATGAGTAAGTTTGTGATATTGAAGTTAATGATGTATATAAATATATGATGTGGTAATGATATGAGATGTATGCTCCTATTATATGATGATTTGATAAAATGCGTTATCACATATGCATGGGATTCGGGTTGATCGAGGAAGGAAGGGAGTACACATTGGTGTACGTGGTCTAGTGTTAGCTTCGGGCTACACTAGCGCTTGATGAGTTGCTGTGTGCATCATCAAGGGAGATGTTGGCTTGGTGCCCATCTCGGCGGCTGATAGCTGAGTGCATCACCGTAGACGGATTACCGATAAGATCACGATGTGATCGGTGGCTCAGCCACGGCCTTGAGCAGCGAGCTTGCCAAGGTAAGATGTTATGGATCACAATGTGATCGGAGGATTAGCCACGGCCTTGGGCGGGGAGTCCGCTAAGGTTGGTGTACGGATGGACTTAGGATTGGGCTGAGATGCATTCTTGCATGATTGGTTTCGATGGCTGTGTGGGTATGGGCCAAGCCCATACGGATGGAAATATGTGATATGATTATGCACTGAGTCAGTGGACTCACTCTATTTTTCCTAACCATTTCAGGTGACTCATGAATTGGACCGGGATCGGAGAGGACACACGGTGGCCCATGCAGAAAGAAGAGTTTAAATATTTTTAAACTTATTTATATTAATTACTTGGTTTTAAATAACGGTTGTAATAAAGTCCTTCTTAATTTATTCTTGGAATTATTTTATAAGTAATATTTATTTTGGGCTTAGTTAAATTGAAGACTATGTGAAGTTGATTTTATTTCAAGCAGCTTGTTTATATGCTAAAGTTTAAACTTGGGCTTTTACAATATTTTATAATAATCAAGATTTTCTTATATTTCTTTTTCCATTAAACACTATACTTGAAAGTTAGTATATTTTCATGTTTTATCCTAAGTCAAAAAGTTTTCCAACCGTCTTTTCCGCAGTGACATAACCAGATTCGGTCGTAGTGAATGGGCCGGGTTTGGGGGTGTTACATTTACGATGTCGGCCTCTACGTAATCCACCCGGTTTGACTATGAACGACAGAAATCTCTAAAACTGTTTTAGAGGTTTTTTTTATTTGTTTGACGGCTGCTAGACTTTTCGAGCAAAATATTAGGGTTTTTTTCTTAATCAGTTTTGTATCACTTATTACCTTTTATAATCAGTATCTCTTTAATGAATTATAAAATTAAATAAATATAATAATGTTTTAACCGAAAATTATAATTACATTAATTATACCCAAAAAGTTATAATTACATTAATTATAACATGGATTTCGGTAAACTATATTTATTGAAATTTATATACGAACTAAATTCATATATTAATTCTCATTATGTGTACAACATCCTTGTACATATAATATATTCAATATTTGATTGCCCAATTAAATTAATTCTTTAATTAATTTAATTCACGTGACAATCAAACACAATACCAACTATGTTTTATTCCGTTCATTTCAACCATAGGGTGTGACCCTGTAGGTTCTTGTAACGTTAGCAGTAATACTAGAACGATTCTAATGTCACAAACAATGAGTGGCATCTAGCAATGCATCATTGCTACCTAAGTTACAAAAAGTCATGATTCGACATAATTTTTTGTGATTAACCTTTCATGCATTAATCCTTAAGTCCTTTATCTCTGGAATGGACATAAGTCATGGAATAGTCACACTTGTATAGTCCATCCAATGTTTCTTGATATCTTGAGTAGACTATGATATACAAATTAGTATGACATCTCATGTCAACTTATTTGAGCATGACCATGCATTTCTAGTCTCATCAAACAAATGGCCTAAGATATTACTCCCATTATGTGCGAGGGACTTATCCTATATTGATCAACAATATCCCTCTACATAGATTGTGGTATATCCAACATCGAGCTTTATAGAAGTTACGGTGTACGTTTGACTGTATCAAAATATACGACTCACGATGTTGGGATAATGATTATCTTAAGTCTGAGGATCATATACATATTAATCACTATGAGTAATGTTGTGACAATTACATAATAATCCAATAAACATATCTCATAGCGGGTCAGTCCAATATGTTGTTCTCTAACACACATATTTATGCATTGATTTTGACACTCCATATCAATGACAACTCTTTATCATCAATCAACTACATGTTAGTCTTAATGCATTATTGTTGTCCTAGTCAACAATAATACTTGACTAAGGATCTTTTAAGAATGATCATATTATTCTCAGGACATTATTATAAAACAGTTTATTTGTACACACAGAAGGAAAAACTGAAATAATAATGACAACGCTTTATATTAATAAACATGGTAAATCAAGTATGTTATTACAACCATCTCATGATTGATCTTTTGACATACTCTTACATTTCTTATGTTTTGTTTTATCTTTTCTCTTGCGATGTTTTCTTTATTCGTTATGAACTAAACCCCTCAGATACCTGAAGGGGATGAAACCTAGATGGATTTTGTTATTTGATTTTTAAGTTATATGATAAATTACTTAGTTTGTTCTTAATTATGTTGCTTAATCCAAATCTAATGTGCTTAGGTGGAGGAGGAATAGACCCTGCCTAAGAGGAGATCTAACATAATTAAGCGGAGTTGATCGAACGCCTAGAGATAGGGTTACGAGATTTTGCCGGATTAGGGTGAAACCTAATATGGGAGTCCATTGATCGATTTACTGCTATCCTAGGGGGTTATTATAAGCGAACGAGAGTTCCACTAATTAACCTAGGGTTAGACGTTATTCGCCTCGAGAGAGGGTTTAATATAGGTTAGGGAGTCTCACGGATCAAGCTAAGTAAAGAAATCATATAATTTAGGGTTAGATAATAAGTGAAGTCTAGGTGGATTCTTCCCGAAGGTATTGTTGAAATCAACTGAGTTTTTCTTCAAAGTTATTTTCCAGTTCGTCTTCTTGTCTTTGTGTCCTTAGTTTAGTTGTCGTCAATTTAGTTTAAAAGCAATCTTCACTCTAATTTTCAGGCTAAATAATAAAAAGAAAGTGAGTATTAATACTTTTAGTTTCTTTGGGTTCGATAACCGGTCTTACCTAAGCTATACTACTGTTCGATAGGTACACTTGCCTTTAATCGTTGTCAGAGTTAGTCTCCAGGTTTGATCATTCTTTTATAAATATTTAAAGCTCTGATTTGCAACGATCAGTTTTAAAAATGATACCTTTTTGTTTTGAAATGTGTAGGGAAATCAGAACAGAGATTTGGTATCAATACCTTTGTTTGAGTATTGATACTCATGGTAAATATATCGATACTCTATGACAGGTACCGATAGTTTTCGACAATATGATTTTTGTGTGAGAAACATAATGCAAGTTTGGTATCGATTTTCCAGGTGGTACCGATACCACTTAGAGAAAATATTTATGCTTACATTGATATATGTCCAGTAGGATTTAATGATGATTAATGCATGTATGTCTTAAAACCTTTGCAAATGCTATGAAGGACATGTGTCGACTTTAAAATAGTGAACATTGTAACATACAAGTAGTGAGACGGTGGTGTGACATCTTTATATTCGGGCTTGGTGACCAGGCCGTGTATAGGGTGTTACACACAATGCTATAGTGAATTTTTTATTGAAACGGATTGATTTGAGATGTCAAAATAGTGCATTGATTTCTGTTGTATTTGCTAAGTTTGATTGTGTTTCGAATATGATTTCATTGATATTTGCATATAAATTGATTCGAAAAGGCTGTGATGCATTTTTATTCGTTTATCCTGGATTCCAGAGTATCAGAAATGAAAGTTGAACAAGTACTGATAGTTTGCGATTTTATAGATGTTTTTCTTGAGGAACTGTCGAGTTTACCTCTAGAGCGAAAAGTCAAATTTTTTATAAAATTAGTGTCAAGGACTGCTCCACTTTTGATTGCTTTGTACAGAATGACTCCAATGAAATTAAAAGAATTAAAACCTCAATTGTAAGAATTAATCAACAAATATTTTATTCGACCAAATATATCACCTTAAGGTACACCCGTTCTGTTAGTGAAAAAGAAAGATGGATCGATGAGATTGTGTATAGATTATTGACAGTTGAAATAAGTCACAATAAAAAATAAATATTCGCTGCCTCATATTGATGATTTATTCAATCAACTAATAGGTGCCCAGTGTTTTCGAAGATTGATCTCAGATTTTGTTACTATCAGTTACGAGTTAAATATGTTGTTTACAGTAATGCTTCATTTAGATGACTTTGAATTATGTTAGTTTGATTATTACAGAGTTGAGAGTTAAACTACTAATTCTTTAGAGAAGATCACTGATCCCAGTATGGATTGTGATAATAGCCTATATTTCTGGAATCGAATATGTGTGCTGAACAGTTTTGAAATTATACAAGGTATCTTATACAAGATTCCTAGCAGCGTCTTTGTGATTTAAACCAGGTAGCAGCAAAATGTGTAATGACTAGAGAAAAAGTTATTGGTGGCCGGGAATAAAACATGAAAATTCAATGTTTATACTGATATGTTTGATATGTCAATAGGTCAAAGCTGAATATTAAGTTCTATCTAAATTATTACGGTTTCTTATAATTTCTGAATGGGAATGAGAGTGAGTCACGATAGATTTTGTATCTAGACTACCTTTGATGACAAGAAAGAAAAGCTTGATTTGAATTGTTATTATTAGGCTGATGAAATTGACTCATTTTATTCTAGTCAAAACATATTACTCACTTGAAAAGCTAGTTGAATTGCATGTAATAGCCCGATTTTGGGGCTAGTCAGAATAATGGTTTCAGGACCACTAATCTAAGGTTGAAGAAAATTATTTTTATAATATTTTATGAATTATAGCATGATAGTAAGGTTGCATAGAAATTTTGGTGCTTTAATTTTAGCAATTGTGTGTTTAATTGCGAAAAAGGACAAAATCACATTAAATGCGAAAGTATTATTTTACAAGCAAAAGGTGTCTAATAGCTGTGGATTTTAATTGGAGGTCCCTATTTTGCAAATAGACCTTTCTAAAGTTAATAGCTGGTCATAGGGGACAAAGAATTAAATTTTCAAAGCATTAGGTGAGGTTTTGGTGGTAATTTGTCTAGTAAAATAATAAAATAAGAAGAAGAAAAGATATAATCTTTTCCCCTTCTTTACCACCAAAATTTCCAAAGAAAAACACCATGGGAGCTTGAAAATTTTTAGCAACTCCTTATCTCTACAAGTAAGTCATCTTAGTGGTTTTTATTGAGAATTTTTGTACTTTTGGAGTCCCTAAAGCTTAAGCTAGCTAATGAGGGGACTAATTTGCAATATGATTGAAAGTCTAGGGACTTGCCATGAGAGAGTTTATGTTGTTTGCTGAGTTTTTATGGAAGAAAATGAATGATAGTGAGCTAAGGAGCAACTTTTGTGAAAGGTGTTAGCATGAAAACACCTAAATAGGACTTGAATGTAAAGGTTGAAAATGTGTAATAAATGCATGAAATAATTTGAATTATGAGTAGTTGTAAGAGTAATAAATGTTCAGCTAGGCTTGTTTAATCAGAAAATGTGATGAAAAATGATTTACGAGCCTAGGGGAAAAATCGTAATTTTTGTCAAAGTACAAGGGCAAAATGGTCATTTTTGCCTAAGTAGAGATTATGATGTATTATGATCATGAAATGATTGAATGAATGAAATTTTGTTGTTATAGATCAAGAAGAGCGCGGAATTAACCTTGACCGGGGAAAAAGGCAAGGTTTCGGATTAAATCGCAAATTAACGCATTTTGCACCGAGGTAAGTTTATGTGTAAACAATGTATCTTAAATACACATGTTATTGTTTATTGGGGTATTGTGTGATTGAGGTCATCTATGATTTAAATGAATTGGACTTGTTAGAATATGAATGTTGAAATAGATATGTAAGTGTAGAATATTATCTGTAATAAATTATGGTGGGCTATGTGCGATACCACCTTAATTATTATTGTTGGTGGGCTATGTACGATACCACCTTAATATTTATTCACGATGGGCTATGTGCGATACCATCGTTTATGTTATCAATTGGTGGGCTATGTGCAATACCACTTTACTATTTATTCACGATGGGCTGTGTGTGATACCATCGCTTATGTTATCAATTGGTGGGCTATGTGTGATACCACCGTAAATATTCTTGTTAGTGGGCTATGTGCGTTACCACCCTATTTAAGACAAATGGTGGGCTAAGTGCAAAACCACCGAGTGTTTGATATTTCTAAGAGTGACTTATCGTGAAATTATGTTGTGTTGTTTCATGTGGTCTTGTGGTGAAAAGTGCAGGGATGTATGTTAAATAATAAGAGCATTTGGTTGTGATATGGTTGGAATGTGGTAAGAAAGAATGATTAAGCATGATCTTGGATTGTTGGATGCTTTTACTTATTGTGAAGTATGCACCTTGAAATTGGAATTTAATTTGACACACGGTCTAAGGACACGAGCGTGTGCCCTGGCCGTGTGACCATAGTGAGGTGATGACGTTATAAACAGAATGCCAAGGTTTTGACACACGGGCTAAGACACGGGCGTGTCGAGGCCGTGTAAGAGAAACGGGCTAGGGACACGAGCGTGTGTCCGGCCGTATGAAATAAGTCAGTTTCGACCACGGGTGAGGGACATGGGTGTGTGTGACCACACGACCTGCCCACACGGGCGTGTCCCATTTCACACGGGCGTGTGGCCCCTGTTTGGGTAAAATTTTTCTAAGTGTGAAAAATTTTTCTAATTATCTCCGAACCTTTCGGAAGCATGTTTAGGGCCTCGTAGGCCCATTATAGGGATGTCAGAGGTGTGTATGGAAAAGTTTTAATTCGGAATGAAATTTGATAGCCCAAAGTTATATGACCATGTGTGTTAAGTAAGGTAATGCCTCGTATCCGATTCCAGCGTAGAATGCAGTTAAGGGGTGTTAATTGCATGTATCTAAGATTTACCTCTAGATTTCGGAGTAAATTTCACGAAGATATTGCGCAAACAGATGGGCAGTCGAAACAGGAAATTCAGATTCTAAAAGACATAATACAATGTTATATCATAAAGTTCAAGGGAAATTGGGAAAATGTTTTCCATTGGTTGAATTCGTTTATAATAACAACTATCAGTCTTGTATTAAAATGGTATCGTTTGAAGTTTTTTACAGACAAAAAATGTAGAACCCCATTATACTGGTCAAAATGGAGCAAGAACAAGTTAGTTGGGACATATTTGCTTTGGACAATTGAAGAGTCTTTCAGAACACAGTAACCAAAACTATTTTCAGGTGAAAAAGTTAACTAAGTAAAAAGGACTTAATCGTAAAAGCTAAAAAAGTTTATCTCCATTAGTTAAAGTTATTAAATAGGTATAGAAAAGTAACTAAAAGGACTGACATGGTGATTTAACCATTAGGTGTTGTAATGGACGGTTCTAGGTGTTAAAATACATGAAATGTAATTATATTTTAAAAGGTAAATTAATAAATAATCAAACAAGGAATATAAATAAAAGAAACATGTTAAAAATTCGTATCATCTTCTTCCTTTCATCATTATAACCAAAACCTTAAAGGAAGCTTGGAGAACATTCGGTAAAGCTTGGGTCTCTTAATAGGTAGGTGAAATTTCACTCGTTTTTAGTAATTTTTATGTTTTTATAGCTCGTATTAGCTTAATCTAGCTAACTCGATGACTAATTTGTAAAATTGTTTAATGTTATGGATAATGTCATTGATGACTTTGAGTTATTCTTGAAGTTTTATGAGAGACTATTGAGTGTGGTTACTAGATAGGACTATTTGTAAAGTAGTTTTAGATGATTTTAATGTTTAAGGATAAATTATTAAAGTAATAAAATTACAAGGGCTTGATAAGAAATAATTGCAAATATAGTCTGTAGTGAAACCCTTGAATATTCGAATAAGTCTAGATTTGAATGAAAATGGTTAAATTGCATGTTTTGGGCTTAGGGACTAAATTGCATAAAAGTAAAATGTTGAGGGTAATTTTGTAAAAAATTCAAAAAGAACTTAATTGCATAAAATGGGTTGGTTTTTCTGTTAGAATTAGTTAATTGAAATAAATTATTATTTTAGATCAAGAATGATGTGGTAATCGAAGAGAAAATTGCATAATAGTCCATGTACCTTGTCTGCTGCAGTTTAGTCAGGTAAGTTCGATTGATTTAATTCTAATACATTTTTAAATGCATATTAGATGAAATTCAATATTTGAATGTTGATTAATACAAATAATGTCCTCTAAAGGAGAACTGATGTAATGAAACGATAGCACTGTTTTTTGTGGATAAATCTTGAGCTAGATGAATGTAGGATAGAGTACAATTGGCATGCCAGTAAGTTATTTTACGCACGATATGTGATTGATATGAGAAGTGAAAATGATTTTTGAATATCTTCTATTTACTAAATATATTGACGACCTACATTTATTGTGGACTATCGGGTTATATTACAGTGTATCTGGTGTTACGGAAGTGGATGTTGTCCTACGGGCTAGGCACTTGGTGCCGAGGTGTGTTATCAGTTGGTCGTATGAGCACTGGTGTGTTTCGATGGTTAATCGTGTACTCGTATTCATATATCATTCATTGTCAACATTTTATTGATCTCTAAATGTTATTGAAATGTAGATAAATTATTTATACTATTGTTGAACATTATTCACCTATTGTGAATTGTGATTGATAGGAATTCTGTTAATAACCTTGTTGAAAGGAACTCTATTCATTCATATTTTTATTTTAATTATTATGTTTGATTCGGTAAGCTTTACCGTTAATCGACGAACTTACTAAGCTTTATTTAAGCTTACTTGTGTCCTTGTCCTTATCTTTGTAGATTACGTTTTTTTGGAAATTGGGAGATCGGGTCAACTCAAAGAATCACACTATCTGAGGACCTCTTTGATAGATTTTGAATTTAACTTGGTTTATATGGCATGTAATCACTACAGGAAATTAAGGTTTTAATGGCATTTTTAGTGGCGTTTGGATGGAAAACGCCGCAAATATTATACATTAGTGGCGCTAACGAAAAAACGCCGCAATAGGTAAAGCAGTAACGATGCTTATTAGAAAAACATTGCACAAGGTAAACAATAGTGGCGTTTTACGCCGCAAAGTATCATTTTATTTTAAATGAAATGATGTCGCTTTGCTCTGTTTAGTTTTATCCCTAAACCATAACCCCGAAATCTGTAACACCCCCTTACCCATGTCCAACACCGGGACCGGATACGAGGCATTACTATCCTTGACCTTACTTAAACATGTATTAGCAGGCTATAAAATTTCATTTTGATTTAAAAACTTTCCTTTCTTGGTCACATCAATCATCTCATGGGCCTACGAGGCCATAAACATACATCCAGAAGGTTTTGAAATTCAACCGGAAACTTTTACCCTCTTTGAAATTTTTTGTCTAAATAGGGGTCACAAGCCCGTATGACTTGGGACACGCCCATGTTGGCAGGCCGTGTGGTCTCACACGCCCATGTTCCTAGCCCATATACAATTTATTTTTATTACAAACATACAGGGATTTTCACATGGCTTGACACACGCCCGTGTCAATGACCCGTGTCCTTCACACGGCCTAGACACGCCCGTGTCCTCACCCGTGTGAAAAATTAGGGGTATTCTGTTTGTGACCTCAGCAACCCCTTAAAGAGCACACGGCCTAGGCACACGCCCGTGTGGCTAGCCCGTGGTCGACACTGACTTAAAACACTAACATGCAGGGGACACACGGCCTGTTAACACACCCATACGGGTTCACCGTGTGTCACACACGGCCTAGACACCTGCCCGTGTGCCTACCCGTGTGGACACTTAAAGGCTAATTTCCAAGCCAATTGCCACTCTGAAATCAAGATCATTCATATACCCAATCCAACCACTCAAATGCTTCATCAAAAACATGAACATTAATGCATAACTCATCATAAGTTGATGTATAAACTTAGTAAATATTGGCCAATCTCTTTTGTAACATCCTGAATTTTTGGGCCTATGCGTTTAATAGGTAGGATATGTTTAATGTGTTAATTTAAGTGTTAGGGGTCCAAATTGGGCTCAGGCTTAGGTAGAGGCCTTGATTAAAATTTTCTATTTGGGCATTATAGGGGTTTAAAAGGTAGTATCTACGTTTAAAATACCAAAGTGGGCTTGTGGCCCAATCTTAGGAGGTGACGCCACACAAGGGAGTAAGGGGCCCAAATTTAAGTTTCATGGAGCCCAATTCTTTTAATTTAAGTTAGCTAAATTTTGGGCATTAGGATTAGGTGGAGTGGATGGCAACAAGGCTAAAATTTAGGGGTTTTAATGTTTAAAATATGTGGATAATAAGCAGATAAAGGCTATTATTTAGGAATTTATTTTATGAGGATAATAAGCAGATAAAGGCTAAAATCTAGGGATTTTAATGATTAAAATATGTGGATAATATGCTGATAAAGGAGGGAGGAGTTAGAGATAATTAAGTCTCTTTTAGATGAGCTAGTAGATTAAGATAAATGAGAAAAGATAGGATTTATCTGCAAGGTTAGGTAAGTGCCGAAATTTCTATAAATAGGGGGAATATCTCTTCAATTTCGACATTTGGGGTTTTTCTCTCATTTTTTCTCTTCTTCTCTGAGTAAAAGCCGAAAACTCCTAAAGTTCCATCTTCTTCTTCATTCTCTGCAAAAGCCGAAATCTCTAAGCCTATTCCCTCATCTTCACTTTGATTCAAAAGCCGAAACTACACCTATTCTTCTCCTTCATATTCATTGGCCGAATCTCCCTTAGCCATCTTTTCAATTTTTAGTTTTTTCAAAAGCCGAAAGCGCGATAGATCATCTTTCCGGGATTTTTTCCTAGAAGCCGAAACTCATAGATCTCTAAGTTATAGAATCGTGTTACATTCAGGATTTCAAGGTAAGAGGATTTTTTTTATTCATATATATAAAATCGGGTAGAATACTAACTATGGCTGAATATAAGAGAGGCCTATTTTCACATCTTTCCGGCTTTTTGAAGCAAAGCGTAGATCGGTTTAGCAAGGGTATCTACATTAATCAGGTGTGTAATACTTCCCCACCATCTAGAACTGATTATTAATATATGTTCATAAGTTTATATGTTATGATAAAAGCCGAAGTCTCGACTTAATGTGGGAAGCCCAAAAAGGGTAACGCAAAGCGCCAGGTCAGTGAATAATCTGATTAAGTGTTATCAGTAATTTGCTTGTACATGATTGCATGGGTTGGGTTGATGAAAGGAGGAAGTTATACGTTATATGTGTAGCGGTTTATACCGTGATCTGTTATATGTTGTAACGGCTAATGCCGTGATCTGTCATACGGGCTTCGGCCATAATATGTTGATGAGCAGCATGACTGCCATCTTGGCGTGTAGCGGTGTGGGTTGATTGTAGAAATCCGCAATGGTGTGAACGGTTGGTACGGGGGCGTGTAGCGGATGGAAACCTAGGCAAACGGGTTCGGCCTTGCATATTATTTTTTATTTATATAAATGAAATTATTATTAATCTGTTTTATGGGCCTAAGGCCCAAATCTAGTGGTGCATGAGGGTTGCACACTGAGTCTCGCGACTCACCCTTTTAATTAACATTTCAGGTGATACCTAGTGCTTCGGGCCGGGCTGGAGAGGAACGCAAGGTGGCCATGCAGAAGAACATCTGGATCCAACAAAAAGACTCAAGTTATTATTTTATATTTTTAATTAATGGATTTTAAATCTCGTTGTAATAAGGCCATGGGCCACTAGTTTATGTTTTGTTTATTTTGGGCTTTAATTACTTTTAGTTATTTAAATTCTTATTGAACTAATGCATGTAATTAAATTAGGGCTTTTAATTCATAAAAGCATATTTTATTTAAACTATCAACTATTTAATTTTTTTTCGAATAAAAGGATAAACTTTTGAAAAATATTTTCTGAAAATACGACATGTTTTCCAAGATTCTCCTAGTGACATACCAGGTCCGGTCGTGGTGTTTGGGCTGGGTTTGGGGTGTTACATCTATAGCCATATACAAAAAGAATAACAACCCTAATAGCCAATAGTTTGGCCCTTCTTAGGACTTACATCAAGATGAATTAATTCCTATACATGCCATACTAAAGAAAAACAACTTGGCTATACCAAAATAGTGATTGATAGTGTGCTCCGAGCTCCGACGTTTATGATCCTCGAATTAGCTTGGTGTAACTACAAGAAAAAAGGAAAGGGAAGAAGTGAGCATAGCTTATTAAGTTTGCGTGAAATTCATATAGCAATTATATTTGCTTAATATAGCTCATCCATCAAGAGACAAATACAACATACATCTCAAGTGCTAAGCTTACTTACTCATCACATGTCACATAATAATTTCATACTTGCATTATAATCATGGTACCTGTGTCACTTGATCACATAGATTAGTAAATTTTGCTGATGCAAAATTAAACTTAACTTATTAATATTTTAACTTGCTTGGCTTTCTTATTACCTCTTTCTTGCTTGGCTCTTTTGCCCGTTGAATTTCCCGGAATAATTGAGGCTACTCAATCTCATCAAACATGTATCTCGATGCCAAAGCCATGTCCCAGACATGGTCTTACATGGGATCGCCTCATGATGCCAATGTCATATCCCACATATGGTCTTACATGGGATCTCTTAATTCGGTGTCGATGCCATGTCCTAGACATGGTCTTACACGAGACCTTCCTTACATGTTTCTTTTGGAAACTTACCATTGTCATGTCTTGACATGGTCTTACGTGGTATCCTTGCTTTATGAATCTTATCAATGCCATGTCTTGACATGGACTTACATGACATCTTTGCCTTATGAATTCACCAATGCCAAGCCTTGGCTTGGACTTACATGGGACCTTAGCCTCATAATAATCTTTCAATGCCACGACTTGTCATGGACGTACATGATATCCTTGCCTTATGCCGATGCCATGTCTTGACATGGTCTTACACGGACTTTCTGTAACACCCTTAACCCGTATCCGTCGCCAGATTAGGGTTACGAGGCATTACCTATCTAAACCCAACCCAGAATAGGTATTAATACACATGTCTGTCAACAATTTCGAATTCATTATTAAACATACATCAATTGCATTCTACTTACTTTCACATATATATAAAATTTAATGTATACCATTTCAACCATCTAACATTTTAAAAGCTTCATTATAGCCAAGTACACAAGCATATTATCACCAACTTATTAAATTAACTCATATATATATATATATATATCTACGAAAACATATTACATACTTATCAATACAATACATATACCAAGACCGATACTCAAATCACTTACATATATCTTTTGAACAAGTTCAAGCTTACTAAAAGAACTATTCATTTCGTAATTGACATGACAAAAGCCAAATATGCGCATGCTACATTCACTTAACTAAAACAAATTTGTCTATCATCAACACCAAATATGCATATACCATAACGTTGCTTATAAAATCTAGGTTATACCAATTTCACACCAATTGCCGAATATATCCAAACGTGTAAACAACCACATCTCATATAATTATCATAGTCAAGTTATCAAAACCATACCTATCCCATAATTAACCTAAAACATATAAACCAAACACATTATACATATTTGTGACTATCACAACTAGTTTGCACAACTCAAAATTTACCTAACCTATAATGCCATTTTTACATATCATGAGATGTTATTTACCTAATTATACCAACACCATATTCGACATTACATAACAAGAATGTTAACCTTAAAATCATTCAAGCCACCTTTTCATACATCAAATACAAACACATAGAAAATGCACTTTCATATTAAACAAACATCAAGGCCAAATTCACACGAGACCAAGTTACTATAATTTAGCCATTTTTGCATGGCATAAATACACATACACTCCATTTGAATTCAATTCAAAAGTATCTTAGCCTATACATGCCATAATATCAGAATTTGCTATTTCAAAAGAGTACCAAAAGGGATGATAGTATGGTGAGCTTCCGAGGTGATTTCCGAGCACAAGTCGAGCTTCCAAAAGTAACCTACGCATCCAAGAAATCAACCAAAAACAAAGTAAGCTTCCACAGCTGAGTAAGAATTAAGCAAATAATTTCCATTCACATAAGTTTATTCGAAATTAAAAGAAATTATCCTTATTCATTTACAACCATCAAACAAAAAGCCAAACCCTCATAGGTTAAATAAATAACCACCTTATAACGGTTTCTAAACATGTTACATACTTAACAAGTCTCCATATATACACATCAACTTATATCACTCATAAGTTATTGGAAATGATACTTACCTCTAGTTCACTTACCACACCAAACTCATTCATTCATGCATTGCAAATAGTAATATACTCCACTTTTTCGTACATGTAATTGTATTAGAAATAGAAACCCTTAACCAAACCTCTTTCCTGCACTTACGCAAATTTTGTTTCGGTAACGTATCGCACACTTAGTGCCGTTACATGTCTATTCCGCACACTTAGTGCTAATTTCTCAGTAACGTATCGCACACACAGTGCCGTTACTCAATATATATCCGCACACTCAGTGCCATAGAGCCGGTTCCGCACACTTAGTGCCCGGTCATAATTTCGTACACATAGTACCATAATTCATTATAACATGAACACACACACATATGTATTTATTTATATATATATATATACTCGTATAATTAAAATTTTACAAATAGTTCATACAATCTCGATACTCACTATTGCATTTGGCAACTTCATCATATATGAACATATTACCGATCCCACATATCCATCTTATGTTTCATTTATATATATTCAATGACTACTAAGTATAGCCTACATATACAAATTTCAAGTCTTATATTCGAACAACTCAAGCTAGATTTCCTTCACTCACATTCGACATCATATTAGTTAACATGCCTAAAATCATTTAGCATATATACTATATATATAGAATAAAATTCAGTTTAGTCCAATTGCTTAAATCTTACCTCGAATATCAACGAGTTCAACTTCCCGGTTAGTCGTTCAATTTGGTTTTTCCCCGATCCAATCCCACCTCCTTTTGTTCTTGATCTAAACACATTCAATTTAAGCTCGTTCAAACACATTTACATTCAATTTAGTCCTAAAACACATAAATAAGCAAATTACCATTTTACCCCTGACATTTACAACTTTTATAATTTAGTCCCTAATGCACCAAACACAAAATACACATAATTTGAGATCACTCCTCAAGGGTCGAATGTTCATTAGGTACATACAAGTCTCCACAAGCCATCCATCTAACATTTTAACCCTTCAACTATTTAACTTGTGCAATTAAACCCCTAATACTTAATTCAATCAAAATTTCCAATTCAAAACATTTCTATTTATCACCTATCTTTAATATTCTATCAACAACCACTTCAAAACATGAACATTCATCCATGGCTGATTATTCATCCTATCTCAAATTGAAAAATTACCACATGGGTCATGCAATATTCAAGGTAACAATCTAAAAAATGTAAAAATTAACACAAATTAAACAAATTTCATACCTAGATTTAGCCAAAAACTCAAGGCCGAATGCTAAGCTTCCTTCTCTTCTTTCTTTTGTGATTTTCGGTCAAAAGAGATGAGCACTTGCATGGCTTTCTTTTTTTTTTTTTTATTTCATGTTATTTTATTACTTACTAATTTATCCTTAGATAATGCATTAAAATAAGCTTAATAATAAGGTCAATCTTGACCTTTTGCCATCCACTATTATGAATAATGGACTAATTTCTCTCAAGGGTCCAACCTTTAAAAGCCACTCCTAATTCGGCACTAATGCAACTAATTACCTCACTTTCTTTATTTTACAATCACATCCCTTTATTAAATTAAACATCCAAACAATTAAATTATACTACGATATTTTTACTCATGCACAAACACATAACATAGACATCAAATAAATTTAGAAAATATTTTTCTAACTCAGGTTCGTGGTCCCGAAACCACCATTCCGATTAGGGTCAAATTCGAACTGTTACACTTTCCTTATCTCATGTTGTGATAATAGTATCCTCATTAATCTGAGAACTTCAACCGGGACTTTCTCATACATATTCTCATTTACTATTCTCATCATAATATCAATAATTTAACTTCATAGAAGTAATGTACATTTTACAATAGAATAAGTAATTGAATGAGAATGAATGTAAAACTTTAATTCATACAAACTTACTTCGGTATTCAAAATGAACTTGTTCGACGGTCTAGTCCGAGACTTTGTTCTTTCTCCGATCAAGTCGGACTCTCGGTTCTTCTTGCTCAATAATAGCAAATTAGCTCATTTTAATACTCACATTAATTAAAGCATTTTAATAGTCATGCTTTGGCAAAATTACTATTTTGCCACTAGACTTTGGCAAAATGACCATTTTGCCCATAGGCTCGGAAATAAATTCTAATCATATTTCTACCTTCTACAAGTCTAGGTGAACATTTAATACACTTATAGATATCATTAAAACTCAACATTTTATATTTTTACTACAATTTTATAACCTTTTCATTAAGGTCCAATTAGGTGTTTTCAAAACAACAAATTTCACAAAAGTTGTTCATCTAACAACTAAGACCCAATTTCTTCCATAAAAATGCAGCAAATAACTATGATAGCTCTCATGGGAAAACTCTAAACATTTCACCATATTGCACAATAGTCCCCTCATGTGAAAGCTTAAGCTTTAGGGGTCTCAAAAGTACAACTATTTTCAAGAAAAGATCACCAGAACACTTACTAATGAAGAGATGAGTGTGCTGAAATTTTTGAAGCTTTCAACCCTTTTTTTGCTTGCAAATTTCAGTGGAAGAAATGAAGAAGAAAGATGGACATCATCTTTTCTTTATTTTAATATTAAACTATCAATTTAATCCACCAAACATCACCAACTTTGACGAACTTGGTCAATTCTTGTCTCCTATGGCCGGCCAAGCATATATTAGGGGTCTAATTGCCTTTTAAAGACCACCAATTTACATTCTAAGGCTATTTGGTACCTTTAGCTTATAAAATGGAACTTTCGCACTTTATGCGATTTAGTCCTTTTTCGCGATTAAACCTAAAATCGCTAAAATTAAAGTACCAAAATTCTCATGTACTCATAAAATCATATGCTAACTCATAAAATAACATGGAAATAATTTTCCCTAAGCTCGGATTAGTGATCTCGAGATCACTGTTCTGACTAGCCCCTAAATCGGGCTGTTACAAAATCCCTTATTTTTACCCTAAAATTGGAATCCCCAAATCCCTTAATTTTTTCCTCAAATCAAAATCCCTTTGATTTTTCCCAACCTTCTGCTGCATCGCCATCGGCTTTCCCCTCTGCTACATCACCGTCGTCACTCCTCTACTGCATCACCGTGTAAGTTTTTTCCGTTTGTTTGTGATTATTGTTATTAAGCTACAAGATTTAACGGATGCTTAGCCCTAAAATTGCATGTTCTCTAATGACAATAATTTATCAATAATTTAATGTACTCATCTATGAGACATTTCACATTCGACTGCCACACCCAGGTCTGAGTAACATAGGAAAAGCTTATTTATATCATGTATCATGTATCATCCTGTTTTGTTTATATTTACATATAATCAACATTCTTTCATATGTTATATAAACTAAAATCATATCCATGTGTATCAGTGGTCGGAAAATCACATCAAACGGCCAACGGGATCAAAATCAGGTTGCTGGAAAGATCGCGGTTGCCCCTTAAGAAATTAAGTAAATGCTTTCCTCTGGCTAAAAATTAGTTTTTGTTTGAAAGAGGAAGGTTTCAGGAGGTAGTGTTAAATCAGTGATCTCTTTGGTCTGTATGTCATGTTTTCATTCTCTTCTCTCTATTTTATTTTATTTTTTCTCTTAACTTCCATTGCGCTGTCTGTTTCTTGACTTATGACTTAAAATAGGTGTATTCGAAATTGACTAATTTCAGAAATCGAATTCAGGGATGGGTTGGGTTTATTTTTCCATTGAAAATTTTAAGGTTGGATTTGGGGAAGTTTAGGTAAAATTTTACTCCCCCTTGTTAATATGTTTACTAAAATATTTCTTTTAAACTTATAATCATATTTTTAAACAATAATTTTAATTTGATAAGCTTTTATAACATATTTTTAATTTTATAAATATTTTTCCAATAGTCCTGTACTTAATTTGATCAATAATTGCTGATTTTTCTTTCAAATATTGGATCATTTTACTTACTTTAGATTTGTTGCCTTCACGTTTCGTGTAAACATTGGACAAATGCTTCCAGAATGTTTGCGAGTTTGACATCGTGTTCAATTATAGCAAGGTTGTCCTTTTATATATTGTCGTTTAGAAGTCCTTTATTTTCTGATTTTGTCTCTATTAGCTCAATTTTTATTATTTCATTTAACAATTATTTTTATTATTTCATTTAACAAAATCCTATCCCTTTTCTTTCTCAGTTTTTCGCAGACCTTGTTCTTCTATTTTAACTGCTCTTGACATTGAAAAGATAGCTTTTTGGTGTGTTTGCTTAGCTTCAATCCACATTGTCTCAGGTAAGACAGTTCTGCTTCCTTTCTTTCTTTGTTTTTTTAATTTTCTTATCTGAATTTTGGGTTTTTATTGATGTTTCAATTAAGTACATTGTGTTATTATGCTAGTTGTGGTGACAGCTTTGATGTAATTGGTTTTCAGTTCACTTATTGAGTTTCTTATGT
Organism: Gossypium australe; assembly: GCA_005393395.2. Taxonomy (NCBI): domain Eukaryota; kingdom Viridiplantae; phylum Streptophyta; class Magnoliopsida; order Malvales; family Malvaceae; genus Gossypium; species Gossypium australe. The sequence goes on from CM016617.1 coordinate 52,824,477, forward strand.
GATTAAAATAGCAACATATAGATTTGTTTAAAGCCTTCATTTAAGTACATTGTGTTATTATGCTGGTTGTGGTGACAGCTTTGATGTAACTGGTTTTCAGTTCACTTATTTAGTTTCTTATGTGATGAAAATAGCAACATATAGATATGTTTAAGGCCTTCATTGTCCTATACTTGCAAACTGTTTGTCTGAATGTTTTGGGTACCAAAACATAATATGATATACATTATAATAAATTTGGATAGACATAATTATGAGACTCAAAATTAATAAAAGAATACAATAAGTTGAACCTTAAGTATTTATTGAGCTTTTTTATAAGTTAATGTGATAGTGATTTAAAACACACAAGTTTTAAGTTAATAAAGATGTTATGGTTAATTGGGGAGTATTGCATCACCACGAAGTGTCGAAATTGTATTTAAAATGTTGTAGAGTGAACTGTGATTAGTTATTGATATGTACATATTTTTAAAGTCATTCTTTAATGAAATTATAAATTAGTTTTTGTGTTCACAATATGTATTTCAATTAGATTGAAGTTTATTGTAATCCTTTCTAGCTTAATTTGACTAAAATTTTGACATTTTGGGGATGGAAGAGGTGGATATTTGGATGATGTTTTTTGAAAAAAATAAATCAATTTTTGTTAAAAAGAATTTGGGAAATTGAAATAGAAGAAATCATTTTGGGTTTAAAAGGCGATTTGGAAAAGTGTTCTGCAGCCCCAACTTCATATTATTATTTTTATTAAAAAGAATCTGTTCTGCAGAAATCAGTTTTTGTTAAAAAGAATATTATTTTTTATTTAAGGCCCAAGTAAGTTTTGCAGCCCAACTTCATATTATTTTTTATTTCAAGTTTTGACATGTATTGTATACTAATAATAAAATTTGTGTTTGACATCACTTGGATTTATTCTTAAATACATCTAATATAAACACTTTAATTTTATAAATATTCTTTTTTATAGATGCTTTAGCTTTAATACATAAAAGATATATAAGATAAGATTTATTAAAATATAAATTATAAATTATAAAAATGCATTTTTCTACTTTATTTGTTAAATAAAAATTGTAAAAGAAATAAACTAAACACTCAATCGATTAGAAGATGAAACATTTATATAATTCACTATCTAAAATGTATATAGAAAATAAACTCAACTTTATTAATTTTTTAATTAATTTAATAATTAAATTACTGGAATATCATTTTAAATTATGATTATTATTATAATAATAATAAAATGAAAAGAAGTAAACAAAAGAAATAATAAATCTTTAATATATTTAATAAAAAACATAATAATCAATTTTATTGATATCTTTATATTTAATCCAATTTTTATTATTTATTTTAGTTTTGATTCTAATTTTTTATTTTTATTTTAAAATGTAAGATAACTTAGAGTTCTAACTTTTGGATTTTAATTGTGTTATTAATTTATTATTTTAAATTTTAAATTTAAATTCATTAACTTTTATATTTAGTTTTAAAGTTAAAATTTTCATAGAAAATTTAATTTAAATAATATTTTTTATTTATCCTTAAAAGTATATAGTTTAAAGTTCAAATTTCAAAATAAAACATAATATAAAATTATCATAGAAATAAATATTATTTAATTAAAATAAAATTTTTAAAGGAAAATAATATTTATCTTAATGTTAAAATTATTTTAATATTTTTTATAAATATTATCATAAAAATAAATTGATCGATTTTAATGTGTAGTATAAAGTTAAAAAGTTCATGGAAATTTAATTTTTTTGATGAAAAGAAATTGAATAAAATCAACTACATAAGACAACTATTGTCTTTATCTTCTTGTAACAAATCAATTATTTCCTTGGGAGCCTCATTAAAAACTTGCAAGTAATTTAATTTATATATTAACTCAAAATAGATGAAAAATTAACAAATATTAACTTTATTAACATATTAACAAATTAAAGATGATAATCATAACTTACACAAACATTTAAAGAATAAAAAAAAAAATTGGATCATAACTTACATAACTTACATAAATATATATCATATCATAACTTACATAACTTACATAAATATATACTATATCATAACTCACATAACTTATATAGCTTACATAATACAGAAATATATATCATATCATAACTTACATAACTTACATAATACATAAATATATATCATATCATAACTTACATAAAACTTTGGATCAAAATATATAAAAATCACAGAAATTTGAGCAACACTATTGTTTTTCCCTACTCTTAATTATACCCATTAGATACTTGATACTTGGTATGTATTTTCTATTTAAGTACAATGACATGATTTAAATCAATTTAGTACACTTAAGTAACCGTATTTTATTGTCAACTTTAGACTTCAAGAACTATGAAATGGAAAAGAGTTGGATGAATTTGTCAAGGGTAAGCAACGGCTATTGAAATGGAGTACAAAATTTTCTATATTTTGCATTTCAAAATGCAAGCCAAGAGAATATGATTCTTTGCCCCGTGTAAGAAGTGTGGCAACATCAATTGGCATATTCGTGAAGTTGTCTACGAACATCTAATTGTTGATTGCTTTATTCGGAGGTATAAAAAATAGATTTTCCATAGAGAGTGTACACCTCGTAGAACCTCTTCAACGATTAGTCTGACTTATCCTCACAATGCTTACCATCAGTATGTTAGAGAAGATAAAATGGAAGGTATGTTGCGGGATGCATTTAATATGCCCAGTCATGGTTTGCAATCGTTTCCACCTGAAATTATTGCATCCGATGATTGTGATATTTGTGGAAATGCTTTTACCGAAACGAGAAGAAGTGTACCTAATGAAGAGCCAAATGGAGAAGCGGCGAAGTTCTACAAGTTATTTAATGAAATGAATGAAGAACTTTATGAGTGATCGAAATTTTCAAAACTATCCTTCTGCATTCATCTTTTTCACTTAAAATGTTTGGGAGGGTAGTCTAGAAACTCTTTTACACTACCGTTAGAGTTTTTGAGAGATATGTTTTTGTTTGCAAAAATCCCTCATTCATGCAAAGATATGGAGAAACTGAGAAAAGATTTAGGCCTTGGGTACGACAAAATTCATAGTTGCCCAAATGACTGCATGTTGTATTAGGGCGATCGAAAAAACCAATAGTCTTGTCATGGTTGTGGTAAATCTCGTTGGATGAATAGGAATACAGAAGATGTGAATGAGGATAAAGGTGAGCACAGTCCAGAAAGAAGCCAATAAAGATTTTGCGATATTTTCGACTAATACCAAGGCTTCAAAGGCTTTTCATGTCGTCAAATACAGCCGAGTCAATGAGGTGGCATCATGATCAATGAACCGATGATGGATTATTAAGGCATCCTGTGGATTCTTTAGCTTGGAAATTATTTGACAATAAATTTCCAAGCTTTGCAAGCGATCCTCAGAATGTGAGGCTTGAGCTAGCATCGGAATGTGACAGCCTGTAGTGCTTGTTCCTTACAATTTGCCTCCGGGGATTTGCATGAAGCAATCTTCTTTTATCTTATCTATGATTATCCTTGGAGAGAAAAGTCCCAGAAATGATATTGACATTTATATGCAACCACTTATTGAAGAGTTGAAATAGTTATGGGCGGGTGTTGAAACATATGATGTCTTGAGAAATGAGAATTTTTATTTACATGCAGCTTTGTTGTGGACTATTAATGATTTCCCGACTTATGCCAATTTATCTGGTTGGAGTACCAAATGAAAGTTATGCTTGTCCTTATTGTGTGCCGCAAACATGTTCGAAGTGGTTATATAATGGGAAGAAGTTCTCTTATATGGGGCATCGTCAGTGGTTAAATGAAAATCATATATTTAGATTTTAGAGGACTCTATTTGATGGTAATGAAAAGTTCAGAGAAGCTCCTGAGCAGAGCATTGGATCTGACATCTTATTCATGTTAAAAGATATCAATTTTAATTATGGGAAGATGAATCATCCTCCCAACACGCAAACAAAGAGAAGACCGAGGGATGCGTATGTTGGTGATGTTGACCGGTAGATTGATGATGAATCTGATGAAGAAGATGATCCTAATGAGGCAGACTTGTGGAAAAAAGAAGTATTTTTTTTAGTTGCCTTATTGGAAGCATCACATTTTGTGACACAATCTTTGTAACACTCCTAACCCGTATCTGTCGCCTGTAACCTTACCAGAACTTTTCAGAACATTCTCAGATAAACCATGTCAATCACTATTCATTAATCGAGATCATTTATAACATCCCTTAGATGGACCCTCGAGGTCCAATACGAGCATTAGAATCGATTCGGGACTTAATCGGAAACTCTAAGAATTTTTCGTGACATTTCAAAAATTTTCCAAGGTGCAGGGCTCACACGCCCGTGTGACCCTTAGACATGCCCGTGCCTTAGGCTGTGTCCGATTTAGGTTGCTCTCTGACTTGTGCCACATGGCCATACCACACGCCCGTGTGCTAGGCCGTGTGGTTATTTAATTCAATTCGAATTAGGTGCAAGTTTCACACAGCCAAGACACACGCATGTGTTCAAGTCCGTGTCACCCACATGGTTGATACACATGCCGGTGTCTCTTCCCGTGTGCTTAATTCTGAGCATTCTGTTTTCTCAAATTTAATGTGCAGGGGACACACGGCCTGGCTACACATGGGGTAGGCCGTGTGTCACACACGGTCTAGACACACGCCCGTGTGTTTGCCCGTATGGACAAATTAAAGCCATTTCCTAGCCTCACTTATCACCCAAATTTACCATTTTCCTGCACCAAAACATACCAAGTACAAACCAACCATTCTAAGCATTCAAATAAGCAAATTTCATCATTCAACATGGCCTATCATTGCATGCATACATGTTTACTATCCTACCTTGGTTCAATTCATGTGTTAAGCATGATTTGATCAACTACTTAACATATACATATGGTTACCATAGCATATCATTACAAGTATTTTAAAACAACCATTACTAGCCATTCCAATAGCTAGATTACAAGCATCATTTACATTTACATGCCAATATGGCCAACATATCCTATACATGCCATTACAACCATAATTGATTTACCATATTGTACCGTCACGAGCCGATGGATAGTGTGAGTGATCCTTGTCGAGCTTCCAATCCAAAAAGCATCCGATTTACTCTAAAACAGGGGAAAATAAAATGGGGTAAGCATTGTACGCTTAGTAAGTTCATATAACATGGTACTTAACTTACCATACATCTTATTTGAGGTAACTAAGTAAGGCATATTCAACCACTTTGATCTCAAGCCCTACACACTTCCTTATTTCTCTTGTTAGTCATATATTCCATAGTAATATCAAGTCATGTATGGGCTCAAAAATAATCAAGTTTCCAATCACATATGCTTCCCACATCATGTATTCATTCAATATACAGAATTCATCTCATGATTTCGAGTATAATTTCATAATAGTTCATTTCGAGTTCAGATCATTTTGCAGCAGAACTTTACACATATTACTCGGGATATCAAAGTCACGATTAGTACACTCTAGCTGTACAAGTCTATAATCAAGAATGAACATTCTCATCAAATAGTTTCCATGTACAAATAACATCATCTCATATTTCATGTATCACTTGTCATGTATCAGCATTTTCTTGCATTTCATGTAATATTCTTTCATGTCATATATCCATATCATATACACTATTCCATGTCAATTTATTTTCAATTCATCTATGCTCTTGTCAGAACTTTACCCGTTGAACTTATTCGAAATATCGATGGATACACAGGTAGTACACTTGAGGTGTACAATTCCATAGCCCGTCAATTCATATTCAATAGTACCTTTTAGGTACACTCTCAAGCCACATATCATACAGCAGAATTACCAATACAGGCGAAATTCTAGCTGTAACATATACTCTAAGGGCTTTGTCAGATTACCAGTCCAGGCTAAATCCTTTATATAACAAAAATTTCCCTTTAGAGTCCATTCTGGATTACCCGTCCAGGCTAAATCCAATCCATAACATATGCTCGAGAGAACTTATATCAGGATTACACGTCTGGGCTAAATCCTTTCTGTAATGAAGTCATTAGGATTGCTCGTTCGAGCCTAATCCATTCTGCAACAAATGCAGACCTCATTCATTTCAGTAATTACATTTATCCATCGATTTTCATTTATTCAAACGGAATTTAAACATTTCCAAACATTTTCTAGTATGTGATCATTTCATACATCTTCAACACCACATAATTCATGTGATAATATTCCACATCCATTCCGAGCATGAAAGCAACATTTCCATCATTTACCCTTTTAACATCTATCGGGCATTATCAATTAATTAGAACATTTTTATTTATCGGGCTTGAACGGATATGTAATCCTTTCATATATATATATATATATATATATATATGAAATTTATACAATTTACATAATTACAATCAAAACAACATGTAAATAAACATAATTTAGTTGCACGAACTTATCTCAACAAAGATTCGTGTACAAACATCTACTAATCCGACATTTCCCACTTTTCCTCATTCTAACTCCAAATTTGGGTTGTTCGAATCTATATAAATAAATTTAATCATCAATTTCATACATTTTATACTCGTTGGGACTCAATTTACGTTTTAGGCAAAATTACCATTTTTCCTCTAACTTTTCCATAAATTCCATTTTCTTCCCTAGGCTCAGAAAATGAAACTTGTGCAAATTACGTTTTAGGCAAAATTACCATTTTGCCTCTAACTTTTCCATAAATTCCATTTTCGTCCCTAGGCTCAAAAAATGAAACTTGTGCAAATTACTCCCTATTCCAAGCCTAACCAAAGCCCCATTACAAAATTTAAAGCACATGTATTCATAAAATTTCAGAATTTTTCCTTCAATTTCACAAGTTTACATTTTAGTCCCTAAATAATGTTTTCATGAAAAACCACTTTGTAAAAGTTGTTTATCTATCAATAATCTTTCATTTCTACCATAAATTTCTAATTTCCAGCATATACATCGATGACCCATTTTTCATACCTTGATAACTTTTCAAATTAATCCCCCAAATAGATAGATTAGACTGTCCCAATTCCAAAAATATAAAAATAATTAAAAACGAGACTTGATTTCATCTTTTCTCCTAGGGTTTCCATGGAAATATTTGGGGAAGATGATATGTAACACCCCAAACCCGGCCCAAACACCACGACCGGAGCTGGTATGTCACTAAGAAAAATTTTGTCAAACATGTCGTATTTTCAGAAAAGCCCAAATATATTTTATAAAGAATATGCCTTTGTAAAATAAAACCCATACTTAATTACATGCCTTAGTTTAATTAAAATAAAAATTTTAAATAACTAAAAGTAATAAAAGCCCATAATAAAGCAAAATATAAACTAGTGACCCATGGCCTTATTACATCGAAGTTTAAAATCCATTAATTAAAATACAATATAAAATAATTAACTGGAGTCTTTTTTGCCAAATCTTCATATTCTTCTGCATGGCCACCTTGCGTTCCTCTCCAGCCCGGTCCGAAGCACTAGGTACCACCTGAAATGTTAATTAAAAGGGTGAGTCGCGAGACTCAGTGTGCAACCCTCATGCACCACTAGATTTTGGGACTTAGGCCCATAAAACAGATTAATAATTTCATTCATTTAAATAACAAATAATATGCAAGGCCCAACCCGTTTGCCCAGGTTTCCATCCGCTACACGCCCCCGTACCAACCGTTCACACCATTGGGGATTTCTACAATCAACCCACACCGCTACACGTCAAGATGGCAGTCATGCTGCTCATCAACATATTATGGCCGAAGCCCGTATGACAGATCACGGCATTAGCCGCTACAACATATAACAGATCACGGTATAAACCGCTACACATATAATGTATAACTTCCTCCTTTCATCAACCCAACCCATGCAATCATATACAAGCAAATTACTTATAACATTTAATCAGTTTATTCACTGACCTGGCGATTTGCGTTACCCTTTTTGTGCTTCCATCATTAAACCGAGATTTCGGCATTTATCATAACATATATACTTTTGAACAGGCATTTTATAAGCAGATCTAGATGATGGGGAGGTATTACACACCTGATTAATGCAGATACCTCTTGCTAAACCGATCTACACTTTGCTTTGAAAAGCCGAAAAAGATGTGAAAATAGGCCTCTCCTATATTCGGCCATAGTTAGTATTCTACCCAAAAATCAATAAAATTTCTTACCTTGAAATCCCGAAAGTATCACGATTCTATAACTCAGAGATCTATGCGATTGACTCCTTCTTCAAATCCCAGAATGCCGAAAAGAAAACACAAGGTTAGTTCCTTATAGTCAATCGACTATGGCTTCCAAAAGCCGAAGAATTAAAAGAAACCCACAACGCCACTTACCCTATAGAGGATTTCAACTATCCTTGTTGAAAGATTTGAAATCTATGAGGTTCGGCTTCTAGGAAGAATCCCGGGAAGATGATCTATCGCGCTTTCGACTTTTTAAAAGAACTAAGAATTGAAAGAATGACCAAGGGAGATTCAGCCAATGAATAATAAGGAAAAGACAGGATTTTGGCAACTATTAAAGCATCAGGGTTTTCGGTTTCTGACAAAAGAGAAGAAGAAGAAGAAAAGTTTCGGAAGAGGAAAAACTAGAGACTAGGAGAATAAATGAAAATTCGGCACACCCCTTTTGCTTTTACCAAAACCGATTCCCCCCTCTTGACAGAATCCAATTTTCGGCCAACACTAGGCTTTTGGATGAGCTCTTATCTTTTCCCTTATCTTGATCTATTATCTCCTCACAAATAGCCCTAATTATCTGCCTAATTATCCACATAAAATAAACATTAAAAACCCTAAAAAATAGCCTTGTGCCGTCCCCCCTATTGTCTTCTTTAAATGCCGAAATTTAGCCTTAAAACTTGGGCTTCAAGCTGTCAAAATTTGGGCCTTCATTAAGCACTAGTGACGCCACTTAAAGCTCCCCTCTACTTTGCTCCTAGTTGCTGGGCCACAAGCCCAATATGTCACTTAAACTACTAATACTTTAATTTAAGCCCTTAGAGTGTCCAAATAAAATATATTTTCAAAGCCTCAGCCCAAACCTGAGCCCCATTTACGCCTCAAGTCTTTTAATTTAATAACTTAAACACACATTACACAGAAATGCACAAGCCCATGATTCCAGGATGTTACAGTTCTACCCCCCTTAAAATAAATTTCGGCCTCGAAATTTACCTGATCAAAAGAGGTGGGGGTACTATTGTCGCATAACATCCTCTGGCTCCCACGTCGCCTCTTCTGTACCGTGGTTCCTCCACAAAACTTTGACCAAAGGAACAGACTTCCTTCTCAGCACTTTTACGTCTCGATCCAAAATTTGCACTGGTTCCTCCTCAAAGGATAAATCTGGTCTTACTTCAATCTCTTCCACCGGCACCACGTGCAATGGATCAGAATGATAACGTCTTAGCATCGAGACATGAAATACGTCATGTATCTGTTCTAACTCTGAAGGCAACTCCAACCGATAAGCCACTGGGCCCACACGTTCTAGCACCCAATAAGGCCCAATGAATCGAGGACTTAGCTTTCCTTTCCGTCCAAACCTCATTACTTTCTTCCACGGAGATACCTTCAAGAAGACTTGGTCTCCTACTGCAAATTCTACCTCCTTCTGCTTTAGATCCGCATAAGATTTCTGCTGATCAGACGCTTCCTTCAATCGAGTCCGTATTAACTTAACTTTTTCCTCCATTTCCAAAACTAGTTCCGGACCCAATACCTGACGTTCACCCAACTCTGTCCAACAAGTGGGAGTACGACATCTCCTTCCATATAATGCTTCATACGGCGCCATTTGAATACTAGCTTGATAGCTATTATTGTACACGAATTCAGCCAAGGGTAAATACTCCTCCCAACTACCCCTAAAATCGATGATGCAACCCGTTAGCATATCCTTCAAGATCTTAATTACCCTCTCAGACTGACCATCAGACTGTGGGTGAAAAGCGGTACTGAAGTCTAACCTTGTTCCAATTGCTTGATGAAGAGCCTTCCAAAATCGTGACGTGAACCTAGGGTCCCTATCCGATATGATCGACACCGGTACACCATGTAATCTTACAACCTCAGCCACGTACAACTTAGCCAACTTTTGCAAAGAGTAGTCGACTCAAATCGGTATGAAGTCAGCAGACTTCATCAGCCGATCCACAATTACCCAAATTGAGTCTTTCTTGGTGGGTGTAAGGGGTAACCCACTAACAAAATCCATTGTGATTCTCTCCCACTTCCATTGAGGAATCTTTATCGGCTGCAACAATCCCGAAGGCAACTGATGTTCAGCTTTGACTTGCTGACACGTCAAACACTTCCCCACATATTCCGTAACTTCTTGTTTCAAACCCGACCACCAGAACTGGTCTCGCAAATCCCGATACATCTTCACTCTTCCAGGATGCATAGCATAGGGGCTACTATGCGATTCCCGAAGAATCATCTGCCTTAGCTCCTCATCTTTTGGCATACAAATCTTCCCATGGAAACACAAAACTCCATCATTGTTCAGACTATAGTCCTCTACTTCACCCTCCTGCACTTGTCGGATTCGAGTACTTAAGACCTCATCCAAAAGTTGCTTCTCCTTGGTTAGACTTGTCCACATAGGTCTTACTTGTAGCTCAGCCACCAAACTACCATCCTCATACAATCTAAGATGAGAGAACATCGCCCTTAGGTCTGCTATCACCTTCCTAATCAACGCATCTGCCACCACATTGGCCTTGTCGGGATGGTATTCAATCGAGCAATCATAGTCTTTCAAAAGCTCGATCCACCTACGTTGTCGTAAATTTAACTCCTTCTGAGTAAGGAGATACTTCAAACTTTTATGGTTGGTGTAAATTACCGACTTCTCCCCGTACAGGTAATGTCTCCAAATCTTTAGAGCAAACACTACCGCCGCTAATTCCAGATCATGCGTAGGGTAGTTCAACTCATGCGGTCTCAACTGTCGAGACGCGTATGCCACAACCTTTCCATCTTGCATCAGCACACACCCTAACCCTGTGTGTGACACATCACAATAGACAGTAAATTCTTTTCCCGCCTGTGGCTGAATTAACACAGGTGCTTCCGTCAGAATTCTCTTCAGCCTCTCAAAGCTCTCCTGTTGTTTGTCAGTCCACACAAAAGATACTCCCTTCCTCAACAACTTAGTTAATGGCGCCGCTATTGAAGATAACCCCTCAACGAACCTTCGATAATATCCTGCTAATCCTAAGAAACTTCGAATTTCCGCCACAGACTTCGGCGATTTCCAATTTAACATAGCTTCAATTTTCCGAGGGTCCACCCTAATCCCCTCTGCGGAAACCACATGCCCTTGAAAAGTCACCTCCTTCAGCCAGAACTCACACTTACTGAACTTTGCGTACAGCTGCTTTTCCCTCAGAATTTGTAACACCACTCGAAGTTGCGCATCATGCTCCTCCTCAGACTTGGAATAAACCAATATATCTTCGATAAATACTACGACAAACCGATCAAGGTATGGCTGAAACACCTGGTTCATCATATCCATAAATGCTGCTGGCGCGTTCGTCAAACAGAACGGCATTACCAAAAACTCATAATGATCGTAGCGTGTTCGAAAAGCCGTCTTATGAATGTCTCCTTCCTTCACCTTTAACTGATGATATCCTGACCTTAGATCAATCTTAGAAAAGACCGAAGCTCCTTTGAGCTGGTCGAACAAATCGTCGATTCTCGGTAATGGGTACTTATTCTTAATTGTCAACTTATTCAGTTGATGATAGTCCACGTACATACACATGGATCCGTCCTTCTTCTTCACGATTAGGACCGGTGCTCCCCATGGAGACACACTCGATCGGAAGAATCCTCGATCCAATAGCTCTTGAATCTGAGCTTTGAGCTCCACCAGCTCCTTCGGCGCCATTCGATAAGGGGCAATAGATACCGGAGCCGTACCCGGGAGTAGTTCTATTCCAAACTCTACTTCGCAATCCGGGGGTAATCCTGGCAACTCCTCCGGAAAGACGTCTGCGAAATCCTTGACTGTTCGAACCTCATCGACAGTCACCTTTTAGCATCCAAAGCACTAATAAAAGCTAAAAAGGCGTTACATCCCTTCCGAATCATCTTAACAGCTTTCAAGGCCGATACTACGTTGGACAAATAGTTCATTCCTTCTCCTAACACAACCACCTCCCCGCCTTCCGGGGTACTTAACACCATGCGCTTAGTCCCACAATCCAACTTAGCACGATGATTTGACAACCAATCCATTCCTAGGATAAGATCAAACTCTCCAAATGGCAATTCCATTAAGTCTGCTAGAAACACTACCCCTTGAGTCTCTAAAGGTACATCCTTAAATAGCTTGTCCACTACCCTAGATTGTCCTAGGGGACTAACCACGGTCATCTTCCTAGTAGTTGTTTCAGAATCTATACTTAAGGTCTCAGATATCGAACATGTAACATAGGAATGGGTTGACCCAATATCAATCAAAGCAAGCAGAGGCCTATCAGTAATAAGAAACGTACCGGTTATGACATCCGGTGCGTCGCCATCCTCCTAACGTCGAACTGCATAAACTAGACCCGGCTGCCTTGCATCTACATTACCGGCACCTCTACCAGGTGCTCCACGACCACGACCAGCCCCATTTCTTCCTCTACCTGCACCTCGACCCCTTGGTCCAGGCTGATCACCTTTCCTCACTTGATCAGCACCTCAGCCCGCTGGCTGCCCCCGATCCATCTGGGGACAGTCCTTAATCAGATGTTCTGTGGATCCACACCTAAAGCATCCACCCGTTTTTATTCTGCACTCTCTATGATGCGTCCTCCCACATGTAGAACATGCTTGGTTTTGACTTGTCGGTGCACGAACTGGCCCATCAGCCCTAGGCCTCTTCTGAAAATTCCCAGATGCTCTTGATGGCCCAAAACTCCTCTTACTCTTACCCTGATCCTTATCCCTTTCTTGTTTCTTAACCCGTTTCACTTCCTCAGCTATTTTAACCTTATCTACCAAAACAGCAAAAACTCTCTCTCGCTGCGGTGCTATCAGGACCCTTAACTCATTTCGCAGCCCATCCTCGAACCGAACACAATGTTCATACTCCGTTGCTACCATTCCCCGAGCATAGCAGCTCAAACGCAGAAACTCTGCCTCATATTCAGTCACAGTCTTACTTCCCTGTACCAAGTTCAAGAATGTCTTCCTTTGTGCATCCATACTGGCCCTAACATACTTTCCCTGGAATGACTCCTTAAAGAAATCCCTGTCAATCAGGTCTGTAGCAGTACCTTCTTTCACCGTGAGCCACCATTGGTAGGCTTCGTCTCGGAGAAGAGACATGACCCCTTCAACTTCTCCTCCACCGTGAAATCTAAGTCATCCATTATGCGCTCAGTCGCTTCCATCCAATACTCAGCTGTGTTAGAGGCTACACCAGAAACTCCCCTAAACACTTCTGCCCCATTGGCTTTAACTCGCTTCGGCACAGATTTTCGGGCTCCTGTGCCCATGCCTACTCCAGCAACTCTCTCAAGGACTCGCAACATCGCCTGAGATACAGCATCATCTCCGGTCGCCTGATCCCGTAACTCTCCCTCCACAGCTGGAGGATTCGGCATTTCGTTTCCTGACCCGTAGCCAGACCCTACTGGCTCAGACAAAGCCATCTTACCCCTACCGCGTCCACGCGGCGGACGTCCTCGACCCCTTGTACTCATTCTTCCGATTTGCGTTTATCTGATTAAGAATTTTATGGATCATTATTTCTTTCCACTGATTTATCGCGAACAGTCTTATGATTAAAAGTTTTAAAAATTAGTTCTTTCGAATTCATACACACACTACAGTCTCAAGTTCATTCATTCAATCATCAACATTCATGAACTCGCGTTCATTACAGAAAAGTGTTGTTGTTGTCATTGTTGTTGTTTTCCACTACCCAGGGGTATTTTCGTAATTTTATCCTACAAGGGTATTTTCGTAATTTTTCAAAATAGGGTCCTTGGTGATTTTGTGAAACAGGGGTGTTTTGGTAATTTTGTAATCCCGGGGGTATTTCAGTAATTTTGGAAATTTGGGGGTATTTCGATAATTTTAAAATCTGGGGTATTTCGGTAATTTTGAAATCTGGGGGTATTTCGGTAATTTTGAAATTCGAGGGTATTTCGGTAATTTTTGGAAATCTGGGGGTATTTCGGTAATTTTACCCACTAGGGGTATTTTGGTCATTTTGCAAAACAAGGGTAGTTTGGTAATTTTTCAAACTTTGATGTTTTTTTCTTTTTTTTAAACCGGGGTACTTTTGGTAAAATCTAGTTTCATGGTCCGGTTATTCTTGTAAACGTGAGATTTTCGGGTAAATTTTCGAAACATAGGTATTTTATATGTTCATGGTTGATTGGAAATTTTCACAAATAAAAAATGTTTTGAAAATTTTACAAAACCTTGGGATTTTTTTTCAAAAAGAAAATAGGGTGGTTGGTCCCTTTCGGGTTTTAGTCATAGGGTTTAGCCCATCCACAAGTCCTTGTAACTAGGGTGAATAGTCACTACACACCAGGTAGGATTCTAGTGAAGAGGAGGTGAGTCGCTAGGACTACTTAAGTACCAAGCTCTCCCTGAATCCACTCCTAGACATGCGTATGCCCATTGCCACACCCTAACTCGGCTAAGGTGAACAGTCACTACGCACCAGGTAGGATTCCAGCGAAGAGGAGGTGAGTCACTAGGACTGCTTAAATACCAGGCTCTTCCGGATCCTTCCTAGACATGCGTATGACGGTTACCACACCCTAGCCTTGCGGCTCATTAACGGGTTTGTTCAGTGAAATTAAGTTTTATGAATTTTTAAAAAGTAGTTTGTACTAAGCCTAAAGTCCATCAAGTTCTAATTCTAACTTAGTCTACGTCCCACTAGGCCCACTAAGCCCACATATATAAAGATCACACAATGGTTCGGAATACTTACCTGGCGGACTTGGGCCGGAGACGCAGGTGCCATGCTGAGCTAACAGACCTGTTATCCTTAAAAAAATATATATATGTTTCAAAAGCTCATTTTCAGAAAACGTTTTGAGCCCAAAAACCCCAAAGCCGAGTTTTGAACCGGGCTCTGATACCAATTTGTAACACCCCAAACCCGACCCAAACACCACGACCGGATCTGGTATGTCACTAAGAAAAATTTTGTCAAACATGTCGTATTTTCAGAAAAGCCCAAATATATTTTATAAAGAATATACCTTTGTAAAATAAAACCCATACTTAATTACATGCCTTAGTTTAATTAAAATAAAAATTTTAAATAACTAAAAGTAATAAAAGCCCATAATAAAGCAAAATATAAACTAGTGGCCCATGGCCTTATTACATCGAAGTTTAAAATCCATTAATTAAAATACAATATAAAATAATTAACTGGAGTCTTTTTTGCCAAATCTTCATATTCTTCTGCATGGCCACCTTGCGTTCCTCTCCAGCCCGGTCCGAAGCACTAGGTACCACCTGAAATGTTAATTAAAAGGGTGAGTCGCGAGACTCAGTGTGCAACCTTCATGCACCACTAGATTTTGGGCCTTAGGCCCATAAAACAGATTAATAATTTGATTCATTTAAATAACAAATAATATGCAAGGCCCAACTCGTTTGCCTAGGTTTCCATCCGCTACACGCCCCCGTACCAACCGTTCACACCATTGGGGATTTCTACAATCAACCCACACCGCTACACGCCAAGATGGCAGTCATGCTGCTCATCAACATATTATGGCCGAAACCCGTATGACAGATCACGGCATTAGCCGCTACAACATATAACAGATCACGGTATAAATCGCTACACATATAATATATAACTTCCTCCTTTCATCAACCCAACCCATGCAATCATATACAAGCAAATTACTTATAACATTTAATCAGATTATTCACTGACCTGGCGATTTGCGTTACCCTTTTTGGGCTTCCATCATTAAACCGAGATTTCGGCATTTATCATAACATATAAACTTTTGAACAGGCATTTTATAAGCAGATCTAGATGATGGGGAGGTATTACACACCTGATTAATGCAGATACCTCTTGCTAAACCGATCTACACTTTGCTTTGAAAAGCCAAAAAAGATGTGAAAATAGGCCTCTCCTATATTCGGCCATAGTTAGTATTCTACCCAATTTTATATACTAAAATCAATAAAATTTCTTACCTTGAAATCCCGAAAGTATCACGATTCTATAACTCAGAGATCTATGCGATTGACTCCTTCTTCAAATCCCGGAATGCCGAAAAGAAAACACAAGGTTAGTTCCTTATAGTCAATCGACTATGGCTTCCAAGAGCCAAAGAATTAAAAGAAACCCACAACGCCACTTACCCTATAGAGGATTTCGACTATCCTTGTTGAAAGATTTGAAATCTATGAGGTTCGGCTTCTAGGAAGAATCCCGGGAAGATGATCTGTCGCGCTTTCGGCTTTTTGAAAGAACTAAGAATTGAAAGAATGACCAAGGGAGATTCGGCCAATGAATAACAAGGAAAAGACAGGATTTCGGCAACTATTGAAGCTTCAGGGTTTTCGGTTTCTGACAAAAGAGAAGAAGAAAAAAAGTTTCGGAAGAGGAAAAACTAGAGACTAGGAGAATAAATGAAAATTCGGCACACCCCTTTTGCTTTTACCAAAACTGATTCCCCCCTCTTGACAGAATCCAATTTTCGGCCAACACTAGGCTTTTGGATGAGCTCTTATCTTTTCCCTTATCTTGATCTATTATCTCCTCACAAATAGCCCTAATTATCTGCCTAATTATCCACATAAAATAAACATTAAAAACCCTAAAAAAATAGCCTTGTGCCGTCCCCCCTATTGTCTTCTTTAAATGCCGAAATTTAGCCTTAAAACTTGGGCTTCAAGCTGCCAAAATTTGGGCCTACATTAAGCACTAGTGACGCCACTTAAAGCTCCCCTCTACTTTGCTCCTAGTTGCTGGGCCACAAGCCCAATATGCCACTTAAACTACTAATACTTTAATTTAAGCCCTTAGAGTGTCCAAATAAAATATATTTTCAAAGCCTCAGCCCAAACCTGAGCCCCATTTACACCTCAAGTCTTTTAATTTAATAACTTAAACACACATTACGCAGAAATGCACAAGCCCATGATTCCAGGACGTTACATGATATGAAAATGTTTTCTTTTCCATCTAATTAAATTGTCATTTAATAACTTTTCTCTTTCCAATTTAGTCATTAGCCTTTTTTATTTTTCCATAGATGAGTCACCAAGAAAAATCTACATAATTTTCTTAATGGCCTAATTACCATATAAGGACCTCTAGATTTGAATTCCATAACTATTTAATTCTTATAGCTACTAGAATTCAACTTTCACATTTTATGCGATTTAGTCCTTCTTGTAATTAGGCACCAAATCAATAAAATTTTCATGTCAAAATTTTCACATGTCACGTCTATTATATTATGGACCATATCATAAAATAAAAATAAATTTTATTTTCGACTCGGATTTGTGGTCCCGGAACCACTATTTTGATTTCACCGAAATTGGGTTGTTACAATCTTGATGTCATGCATACTAAAAAGAATGTTTGCGAGAACATCATTGGGATAATTCTGAATGTCGATAGAAAATTGAAAGACAATCTTTAGAGTTGACTTGATCTAGTTGACATGGAAATTCGACGTGATCTACATCCCTAATTACTTTCGAATGGAAAATTTTTATTGCCGCCTTCTATTTTTGCAATGTCAAAAAAAGAAAACAAAGTGTTCTACACAGTGTTGAAGGATATAAAGGTCCCAGATGCATATGCATCAAATATATCTCGATGTGTGAGTCTTAAAGATCAAAGACTATATTCCCTAAAATCACATGATTATCACATCTTGATGCAATATTTACTGCCAGTTGCTTTACGGTGTTGTATGTCAAAAAAGGTGACGTCTTGTATAATTGAACTATCCAATACAATGAAAGCTATTTGTGGCAAAGTTTTGATTGTTGAAGAACTTGAGAAATTACAAGATCGAGCCTCCTTAACTTTATGCAATTTGAAGAAGATCTTTCCACCTTCCTTCTTCACTATTATGGTGCACTTGCTAATCCATCTCCCTCATGAAGAAAAACTTGGTGGACCAATTTTCTGTCGGTGGATGTATCCTATAGAGAGGTGCTAATTTATTTGTAAAGTTTTCATTCATTCATGAGTATACCTTTAGTTACAACTTTTTATAATGTTGTATATCGTGTTTAGGTTCCTATGCAAATTGAAGTCTTATTGTCGTAATAAGCATTATCCAAAAGGATCAATTGATTAAGGTTACTTGGCAGAGGAGTGTATGACTTTCTGCTCTAGATATTTAGAAGATGTTGAAACAAGACTGAATAGACTAAGTAGAAATGCTGGGCTCACTAATCATAACTTAGCCGAAACTTATCTATTTCAAAGTTATGGAGAACTAATCGGTAAAGTTGAAATTGCACACTTAGATGATAGATCTTGGCTACAAGCACATCGATAAGTTCTTTTTCACCACAATTCAATTGAACCATTACGCAAGTAAGTTTTAAAATTTGATAAATATTCATCTTTTTAATTTGTTTATCTTCTAACCAAGTAATCCACTTTTTCACATAGTGAGTACAAACAAGTCTTGAAATCTCGTTCACGCTCTCGAAGATTACAACATCGAGAGATTCATAAGTTATGTAACACCCCTTACCCGTATTCGACGCTGGAATAGGGTACGAGGCATTACCGGAACACATACACTTGTAAACGTATTAAACTAAGTCATAAAATTTCATCCAAATTAACACTTTTCAATTTTCATCACAAAGTCCCTAATATGGATCTACGAGGCCCAAAACATACTTTGGAAGCGGTCCGGGACTAAACCGAAAACTTTGGAAAACATTGAAAAATTTCTTGAAAAATAGGGGCAGACGCCTGTGTCCAAAGTTGTGTCCTTCTCACAACCATTCACATGCCACACTTTTCTTATTTAATCATCATACACTCATTCACCCAAATCATGCATCTCATAAATTGCATCATCACAAACATATAACTTGAATAACTCTAGCCAACATCAATGGCCTTATACAAAATGAACTACTAAATATTAAAGGTCAACATTTTAGACCAAACCAATTATGACATATACAAATGACTAAGTCCCCTATATATGCCATAAACTTAAGAGTTTTGTATTCACTTTTACCCCACGATGATAGCTTGATAGTGTGATTACATCTCCGGTGATCTCCAACTTGAGCTAGCATACAACCCTATAAGATATGGGAAAGGAAGGGAAGTAAGCTACAAAAGCTTAGTAAGTAAGTATGTAAATAACAAGTGATTTATTAATAGGCTTTTATAAATCTTCACAATATGTTCTCAAGATAATACAATCATTATTGCACATAGTTCCACTTTTTATTCATGTTCATCTCAAGCTGTCTACTCGAGTTATAGTCACTAAATTATTTATATCTTGAGCTACAGAACTCCAAATTAAGATACGTTAATTTTCCCTGAAACTAGACTCAAATATATTTTCACCATAAAAGTTTTAGAATTTTTGGTTTAGCCAATAAGTACAGTTTATTCTTTAAAGTATCCCTTGTTCTGTTGTCTGACAGTTTCGACCTTTCTTCACTAACAATTAATTATCTCACTGTAAAGACCTCAAATGATGTTAATGTTTATTTATCTTGAAAATATACTCATTAAGAAATTCAAGTATATAAATTTTATCCCATGATTATTTTTGTACAATATTTAATGAATTTTCAAAGTTAGAACAGGGGATTCCGAAATCATTCTGACCCTGTCTTACAAAAATTCAAATATCACAGAATATAAAATTCTTTTGTTTACACGTTTCTTTTATGTAAAAATAGACTCATCCAGATTTAATCTCATATCTTATTCAACCTCTAATTCAATTTCCACCATTTTTGGTGTTTTTTCAAAGACACATAACTGCTGCTGTCCAAAACTGTTTTATTTCTAAATTTCACTCTTTCATGTTTTCTATATAGTAACTTTCATTGCAACACTTACTCCGTATCAATCTTACCAAAGTTCGATCACATATCAAGCACATTGCTCATAAGTTTACGCACATATACCTACACTTATTCATCACATAATCATAGTCATTTACACTTAGTCATTTCCCGTTGAACACATCGGAATATTAACGGATACATCGGAATATTGCACATAGTGCCACACTTGTAGCCAAAGCTACTTGACATCACTTATCACACATAGGCTCGTTCTCGAGCTATTCACATTCGCGGGTTTGCTCACATAAGCTGTCGGTCATACGTAACTACTCAGTGCTACTCACACAAGCTGTCAAGTATCTGCAACACATGCAAGATTACCCAGCCACTGGTAGAACTTATAAGACCATCACTCGTTTCACATAATCACAATCTCGGGTCTGCTCACACAAGCTGTCGGTCAATACGTAACTACTCAGTGCTGCTCACACAAGCTGTCGAGTATCCGTAACACATGTCGAATAACTCAGCCACCGGTAGAACGTACAGACCAGCACCCGGATCACTTATTTCACTTAGATTTCACATAGGTTTCTAGTGAACATGTCACTCGTATCCATTTTTATTCCTAAGGTTCAACCGGGAAATTTCTCACTTGTCAATATTTTGTCAATTACATCAAATATTCAGCCACAATTCATACCATTTATCAAAATATGAAAACGTAAGTAAAAACGATGCATTACTTACATGCAAACTTACCTCGAAAGCAAAATCGGTGAAAAGGACTTTTTCGTCAATTACTCGTTTTTTCCTCGTTTTAGTTCCAAACCTTGTTTTCCTTGTTCTATAACAACGTATTTCACTTATTTAATTAATGTACTATTCAAAACAGTCCTTAACTCAACTTTTGCAAAATTATAATTTTGCCCCTAAAATTTTACATATTTACACTTTTTCCCCAATACTCGAAAATTAAGCTTCAGCCCTTATTCTTATGTTTTATAACATGCTAATCATTTTTCCCTTCTATGGCAACATCAAATTCTTACTCTAACACACACTTATGAACATTAGGTATTTTTACCAATTATGTCATTTTCACTTAAAATCGCTTAGCAAAAGTTCTTTAACATAATTTCAAGCTTCATATTCTATCATAAAACATCAAAATACACACTTTTCACCTATGGGTAATTTTCCAAATATGAACCCCTAGCATGAATTATTGGTAGCATAAGCTAAATCGAACTACCGGGACTCCAAAACCGTAAATAACTTGAAAAATGGGCCTAGAATGGACTTACCATGAGCTTGGAAAGTTGAGAAAACCCTAGCCATGTCTTCTCCTAGTAAATTTCGTCCATACGAAGAAGATGGACAAATTTGACATTTTAATTTTGTTTTTTAATTCATTTAATTACTAAATGACCAAAATGTCCCTAACTTAAAAATATTCTATTTCACCTATTTCATGTCCATTTTTGTCCAACAAATTAACCAATGGTCCAATTACCATTTAAGGACCTCCAATTTAAAATTTCATAGCAATTTGACACCTTTAGCTTCTAGATCTCAAGTTTTGCACTTTTTACAATTTAGTCCTTTTGACTAAATTGAGTGCCCAAACGTCGAAATTTTCAAACGAAATTTTCATGAAATTGTTCCAAGAAATTGTAGACCATAAAAATGTAATAAAAATAAATTTTCTTATGTCGAATTTGTGGTCTCGAAACCACTGTTCCGACTAGGCCCAAAATTGGGCTGTTACAAGTTATTCACAGAATCTTTTCATGAATGGTTAGGGCAAACGATATGCAACTGAAGCTTTCATTGACAAATAATAATGTTTTCATATAACATTTATAATTAATCAATTTACTTTCGATTCAATAGGTTTGGAGTGGAAAGGACGTCAATGATGAAGTTAAATGGCTTTCCCAAGGTCCGAATAGAGTAGTAAAAAGACATACTGCCTTCCTCATCAACGGATTCAGGTTTTATACAAAATCACGTGAAAGATTGAGGAGGACACAAAATTGTGGAATAGTTGTTAATTCTTCAATTACAAGTTATACTAGTGCTAGGGACAGTAATCCTGTTAAGGGAAATGTGGACTATTATGGTAGGGCAAATATGAAGCGCATGGATACAAGTTATGCTTTGGAATGAAGGACAATTTTGAATCGACTTTGTCTACGAACAAGGAAGCTATAAGTAATGCAATTATAAATCTCATGGAAAGTTCGATCCTGGCTCAGGATGAACGCTGGCGACATGCTTAACACATGCAAGTCGACGGAAAGTGGTGTTTCTAGTGGCGGACGGGTGAGTAATCCGTAAGAACCTGCCCTTGGGAGGGGAACAATAGCTAGAAATGGCTGTTATTAATACCATGTAGGCTGAGGAGCAAAAGAAGGAATCTGCCCGAGGAGGATCTTGCGTCTGATTAGCTAGTTGGTGAGGCAATAGCTTGCCAAGTCAATGATCAGTAGCTAGTCCGAAAGGATGATCAGCCACACTGGGACTCAGACACTGCCCAGACTCCTACGGGAGGTAGCAGTGGGGAATTTTCCGCAATTGGCGAATGCTTGACGGAGCAATATTGCATGGAGGTAGAAGGCCCACGGGTCGTGAACTTCTTTTCTCGGAGAATAAGCAATAACGGTATCTAGGGAATAAGCATCGACTAACTCTGTACTAGCAGCCGCGATAATACAGAGGATGCAAGCGTTATCCGAAATGATTGAGCATAAAACGTCTGTAGGTGGCTTTTTAAGTCCGCCATAAAATCCCAAGGCTCAACCCTGGATAGGCGGTGGAAACTACCAAGCTGGAGTACGGTAAGGCAGAGGGAATTTCTGGTGGAGCGGTGAAATGCGTAGAGATCGGAAAGAACACCAACGGTGAAAGCACTCTACTGGGCCAAAACTGACACTAAGAGACAAAAGCTAGGGAATGAATGGGATTAGATACCCCAGTAGTCCTAGTCGTAAACGATGGGTACTAGGCGTTGTGCGTATCGACCCGTGCAGTGCTGTAGCTAACGCATTAAGTATCCCGCCTTGAGAGTACGTCCGCAAGAATGAAATTCAAAGGAATTGATGGGGGCCCGCACAAGCGGTGGAACACGTGGTTTCATTCGATGCAAAGTGAAGAACCTTACCAAGGCTTGACATGGAATGAATCCTCTTGAAAGAGAGGGGTGCCTTTGGGAATGCAGACACAGGTGGTGCATGGCTATCGTCAGCTCGTGCCGTAAGGTGTTGGGTTAAGTCCCACAATGAGCGCAACCCTCGTGTTTAGTTGCCACCATTGAGTTTGGAACCCTGAGCAGACTGTCAGTAGGTTGTCTTATTTGGATGTGATTCGGCTAATGTTAATACTACTCGCGAAATTAAAAAAGATCAATTTGGTTTTACAATGGTGAACTTCTCTCGATTAATTCACATAGGACAACAATTGAAAGACGAGCCGTATGTATTTTATTCTCAAGTCAAACAAGTTTTTTACTCGAAAGATCCAACTGATGAGGGTTTGTACGTTGTACTCCGTAACACCCTTAGAGACTTGTTTGACATGGGCAATGGAAGTAGAGATGACATCGATGAAAGACCAGAAACTTTGCCTTTTTCAGAACAAAACTTAAATGAAACTATCCCTAGTACTAGTACACAGTTTCAAAGGGTCCGCCAGGATGTGGATAAAGATATTTACGAATCATGATGTAGTAAGACTTTACAATTTTTTAATTAATGTAATATTATAATTTAAATCTTGATCTTATTAAATATTTCAACTATTTTATTTGTACTATTATTGTTGTAATTAGTTACTAATATTTCAACTATTTTATGTGTATTGCAGATAAAATGCCTAGAAGAATATTGCGAGATCTTAGTATTATTCAAAATCTTCCAAATTCAGAAGAAACAAATAGTGAACAACAGACTGCTATTGGATCTTTGAATGTTCCGAATACAACTGACGAACCTGTAGAAATTCAAAGTAATGTTAACTTTAATTTACATGCATGTTGACTTTTAATATTGATTTTTGTTTCAAATTCTTATATTATAATATACCATTTTTTCAGCTGAAAGTGGTGGGAGGCACAAAACTCGAGGACATATGCTATTAAAAGATTTATACTACTTAAAATCTGTCGAGCGTGTCAAAGTAGCTAAAAACAGTCTTGGTCACCCTATTGGATCAAAAGCTTGACTTTTAGCAGGATACTTGGGCATTATAGCATGAAATGCCAATTTGTTGCCTATCAACTACGAGTCATGGCATCATATGCCTGATAGTAACAAAAATCAAGCTCTCGATAATATTAAGATAATAACGAGAATATAATGTATAATACTTTGGTTTAAGTTTCATTTATATTTACTTTCTAAACTTGTGTTATTTGCAGGAGAGATTTGCTTTAGAGGTCTCGGATAATTATGTGAAGAAGGCATTAGGAAAAAAATGGAAAGACCATAAAAGTGCTTTAGAGAAGGAATATTTTAAGAAAAATAGAAGCCTCGAAGAGAAATTGCGAAATGTCCCACCGGGAATGCTGAGGTACCAATGGGAAGATGTAGTTAGATTTTGGAATTCAAAGAAAGAAGAGGTATTACGTACTTCGAAACTCTTCTAATTATTTTGATTTATAGTATTTACTATATACATAATAATAATTTCATAATGTAGGATTGTGAGCGAGTTGGAACTACAAGTAGGCAAAAACAAAAATTCACGCACACAGTTGGGTCGAAGTTTTGCTTGTGTAGCTAATGACGAGGTATTTTGAATTTATTAATTGTGTCAAATATTGATTAATTTCTACTAAATAATATTTTTCCTATTATATTGTAAGAACTGTTGTCTGGTCAAAAAGTTGGACGCCTTCAGCTTTTTGACATTACACATAGAAAGAAAGATGGATCTCCTATGACTACTGAAGCTGTAGAGATTATGGTATATTTACTTAATAAAATTTAAATTATTTTAAATATTTATCATGTTTAATTATAATGGTTTAATTCGTCATTTGTAATGCAAATAATGTTAAGTTATGTTGCATTTGTTTTGATTATATATTTCGTTTCTAACTTTTTGATTGATTTATTAGGAGAAACTAAATGATAAAAGGGTTGAGCATGAAACGATCGCTTCGAGTGATAGTTCTGTTAATCTTGACGACATTGATAACTGAATTATTACTGAAGTTTTGGAACCTAAAAGGTATGGTCGGGTTCGATTTCAAGGATCTTTTGTTAACCCAACCCAATATTTTGGATCCAGCTCGTAGTAATACATGCCTTCGGGGAATTAGCTTCAAGCTGAAGTTCAGAGATTAAGAAACTAGATGGCTCAGATGCAAGTGAGCACAATTGAGCAAATTGCTCAACTAAAAGCGGAGGAAGCATCGAGAGAAGTAGAGGCTCAAAGAAAATATGAAGAACTTTAGCTACAACTTAAAGCAGAGGTAGCAGCGAGGGAAGCAGAGGCAAACAGAAAATATGACAAACTCCAGCTACATCTTCAGAATATCATGAAGATGTTTCAGCAGTCGCAAAATCCACCATCTTAGACCTTTTTTTTCTTATTGTGAGAATATTTTAACAATATAACTTTTGAATATAAAAAATTTTGTTATTTCATTTATTAATTTAGATCATATACATATTTTTTTTTTTTGGATTTGAAGTATCATTTAGATTTGTAGGTTTTGGTTGGATTTGATGTTACAGGAAATTATGTTGACAATTCGGGTTCTATATGAATGAAAATGGGTTGTTAAAAGTTTGATAAAGTTGGTGGCGTTTTTCCACAAACGCCGCCAAAGAACATGACAAGCTCCGCTAAAGGTCATGTTCTTTAGGGCGTTTGTGGGAAAGCACCATTGAAGGCCATGTTCTTTAGCGGCATTTGTGGGGAAAAAACTACTAAAGGCCATGTTCTTTACTGACATTTTTGGGAAAAGTGCCGCTAAAGGTCATGTTCTATAGCGGTGTTTTTCTACATAAATGCCGCAAAATTTAGCTGCGTTATCTATAGCGGCATTTTTTGCAGTGCTTATCAAAACACCAAAAATAGTTTTAGCAGTGCTTATAAGTGCCGCTATAGGCCCAAAAAATGCCGCTAAAAACCTATTTTGATATAGTGAATAGGACCATTTGGTCTTAATTGTAATGGTTCACAAGTATTTTGTAACGTGTATGTGTTATGTTTTTGATGTTGTGGAATGAGTAACTAATGTGGTAAGCATATTAAGTTCCAAGTTTAAGCATGAGTGGTCAAGCATAGAAGGATTAGTTTGATATGAATTAAGCAAGGTATGTTAGAATTGAATGCAAGTTGTTTGAGAGAGTTGAGGCTTGTGTAGTGAAATTCTAGGTAGGTGAAATGTTAAGTGTTTGAAATGTAGTGTCATTGATGACACATTAGTTAGGCTTTAGGAGGATTGGTTTGGAATCTTTTGCTTGTCATTGAAATGCATTTTGAAGTCTTATAAGCATGTATTGAGAATTAGTTTAGGTACTTAAACATTTAGGTATGAAATGGGCATGTTTTGGGTCATTTTTTTTGTTACACATGGCATGGGACATGGGCTATCAAATGACCGTGTGTCACACACGAGCAACCCATACGGACGTGTGACCCTGGTGTGTTAGGTACAGGGTTTACACGGGCTAGCTTATGGCCTATGACACGGCCATGTGACCCAAGTCAATGAGTTACACGGGTAGACACACGGGCAAAGACACATGCATGTAAGCCAAGGCAGTGAGTTACAATGGTGGACACATGGGTGGGAACATGGGCATGCGGGATAGCCACAGGACCATGTCTTGAGCCATACGGTTTGAGCTCTATCACACGGCCTAGACACACGGTTGTGTGACCCCTATTTTGAAAATTTTCAATTTTCCTTGAATGTTCTATTTTGCTTCAAATTTGACCCTAATTGTTGCTAAACTATTTTTAAAGCCACGTAGGATCAATTTCAGTCCATAATTATATGTTTTACTCAAATCTGAATATTTATGAATTGTTAATTAAATTTGTTAAACTTGAGGTTATCTGTTATTAATTATTTTGAATTGTATAGTAATACTTTGTAACCCTAATTCAATGACGGGTACAAGTTATGGGTGTTACATTTAGTGGTATTAGAGCTACTTTTTAGTTAATTCTTGGATTGAACGTAGCATGTTTCAAGTCTAGAAATTACATGTAACACCCATTACCCGTATTCAATGCCGGAATAGGGTAGGAGGCATTACCGGACTTACAACATAAGCATTCACATGATTCCAAGTCATAAATTTGCGTCCAAATTAAAAACCATTCACATTCGATCATAGAATCCCTAATACGAGCCTACGAGGCCCAAAACATACTTTGGAAGTGGTTCGAGACTAAATCGAGAACTCAAGAAATTTTTTTACAAAACTTAGAAAATTTTTTCTAACTGCGGGGCTCACACGCCCGTGTGGTCCAAGGGACACGCCCACGTGACCCTGGGACATGCCCGTGCTTTGAACCGTGTTCAATTTAGGGTGCAAGGGACACGCCTGTGTCTCTGACAGTGTACTCAATTCTAGACATTCTATTTTTTCAAAATTAAGGTGCAAGGGACACACGGCTAAAACAGATGCCCGTGGGGCAAGCCTTGTGTCATACACGGTCTAGACACACGCCCGTGTGGACAAAATAAAGGCTATTTACCAAGCCATTTGCCACACTTATTCACACATACACATACACCAATTCAAAAGCATAAAACATAACATACTTAGGCAACCAAAACATCCACAATTATGACCAACACATGCCAACACAATATCAACATCTATTATACTCACAACAATTATTAAGTCACAATTGATTGCTTTCAAGATACCTAATTGTACACTACTTTATCATCTCTTCAATAGACCATATTGCCAAACATTTCACATTCATGTCATAAATCACATTTCCATCATTCACCAAGCATACCATGACCATATCACCAAAGACATTGGCACATATATAAATATACTTAGGCTTACAACTAGGTTAGCCCAAAAATAAGCCAATTTACATGGCCAAATATCAAAACAAGCCTTTGACATTTACAAGCCATTACATTGGCTAAAATCATGATGACACATATAACAAAATGATCAAGTCCCTATACATGCCACATACACAAAATGTTAAGCTCATCAATACCCAAAATAATCGTTTGATAGTGTGATGCGAACTCTGACGATCTCCGATCCCGAGCTAGCTTGGTGACATTATAAGATAAGGGAAAGAAAGGTGGGTAAGCTATATAGCTTAGTAAGTTCATATGCAAATAATACAAACCATTATTCATATATTTCACATATAAATAACTTAACATATATTAACATAAATGTCATTAAAACTTCATAAACACAACTTACTCAATCACATTCTTACCAATAGCTCATCATATGAATAATATAACATATATCAACATAAATGTCATTAAACTTCATGAGCATAACTTGCTCAATCACATTCTTACCAATAGCTCATCATATACCGAATCTATTTTCCTTTGAGTTTTTCGTACATATCTGTACCATCTCATAACATACTTACATACTTTCTCATCTTTGACATACCCGTTGAACCACTTGGAATACTATCAGATACACGGAAAGATTTGCACATAAGTGCCACATATATAGCCAATGCTACCACAAATGTCATAACACATATAGGCTCACTCTCAAGCTATCCTCGGGTCTGCTCACACAAGCTGTTAGTCGAGACGTAGCTACGCGGTGCTGCTCACACAAGCTATCAGGTATCCGCAACATATGCCAGTATACACAGCCACCGGTAGGACATATGGGACCAGCACCCGGGACACATAAATCACATAACTACATATTCACATGGGTTCCTAATGACATGTCACTTGTATCCTAATCTATTCCTAAGGTTCAACCAGGATTTTCTCGCCTGTTGAAACTTCGTCAATTACATCCATAGAGTCAATCATACAATTCATGCAATAACAAAACATTATAAATACAATTATAACGTTGCATTATTAACATACAAACTTACCTCGATACAAAAATAGCAGAAATAAACATAACCGTCAAACACCTTATTTTCCCCTTGATCTAGGTCCGAACCTCATTTTTCTTGATCTATAATACCAAATTCATCTCATTTAATCATCACATTATTCAACTCAACCCAAAAACACACTATGGCAAAAATTATATTTTTGCCCCTAAACTTTTAACATTTTACACTTTAGTCCCTAAGCTCGTAAAATGAATTTCATTAAATTTCTTAAAAACCTAAGCCTAGCTGAACCTTTTTCATACTCATAACAGCCAAAATTTCTCACTTATTCACATTTTTCTACTCATTTTACAACTTTTACAAATAGGTTCTTTTTGTGACATTTTTACCGAAAATCACTTAGCAAAAGTCGTTTAACAAACAACAAAACATGCATTTTCTACCATCCAACATCAAAATACATGCATGTTCAACATGGGTAAAATTGTAAACTTCACCTTTCTTTCAAATTAGTCCTTAAAATAGCTAAATCAAGCTACAACGATCTCAAAAATACAAAAATCATTAAAAACAGGACAAGAACGGACTTACAATCGAGCTTGGAAGCTTGGCAAACCCTTTCTATGTCTTCTCCTTGTGAAATTTGGCCATAGGGACTAATATGAAGAAGATGACATCTTTTGTTTGTTAAATTTTGTCTTTATTAACCAAATGACTACAATGCGCTTAATGAATAACTTCAAAATTTCACCTAACCATGTCCATTTTTTTCCACTCTAAAGTATAATGGTCTAATTACCATCTAAGGACCCCTAATTTGAATCTCATAGCATTTAAACACCTCTAGCTTCTAGTGTAACATCCAAGGTTTAGGGGCTATGCAGTTTGAGTATAATTTAGGTGTTGGAAGGTTTTTGGGTGTGCTTGGATGTGTTTAGAGGATTTAAGAATGCTTGGATGAAAGGAGAAGGCTTTGGAAAATTTTAGATTTTTAGTGTAAAAAGGGGAAACTGGGCAAGAAGGCCTTAAAATAATTTTATGGAGTTTAAGACACAAGAAAGGCATTGGCAAAGTGGCTTCATGCGCTGCTTAAGGGGCTGGAAGTAGCGCCATTGAGGTCTTGGGTTCGATTCAAGAAGGCAACAAAAGTGGTTTTAATATTTTGGATTCTGGAGTTACAGGGATGGAAGCCTTAAAAGGAGTTGGGGCGTGTTATTGACACAAGCAGCAACTTGGCCCAGTGGTTCTTGTGCGGCACATAGGAGCTAGAGGTGAGCGAGGGCGCAGGTTCGAGGGCTGGAGCGGCATTTTTGGCGTTTTTATTTTGTTATGTGGTGATGGGCTGAAGTAGGGAGGGTTTAAAATTAAAAGGTGTGACTTTTTGGCATGAAAGTCAATGTGGCCGAGTGGCCTGGGCGTTGGGGGAGAGGCGTGCAGCAGCAAGGTCCTGTGTTCGAACCTTGGAGGCTGCAATTGGTTTTATTTTATTTTCTTTGGCTTTTTGCTAGTTGGACGGCACATGGAGTCTTCAATGGATAAGCTGGTTATGTTTCAAATTCGGTGGGAGAAAGGATTATTATTAGTTTATCTTTTATTTTTTTTTTAGTGATAAAGTTATAAAATAGGAAGGGAATTTGGTTTAGAATTAAAAAGAATTTGGTGGCCGGCCAAAGGTGTTGGTAGTGTTTAATTTCGGCTGGAAGGGTGATCTTTTGGTATTTTCATTATTATTTTATTTATTTATCTACTTAGTTATCTTTTAGGATTATTATTATTAATTAGAGATAATGGTTGTTATTGGGTTATTGTTTTGATTTGATAAAGAGATAAAGTATGGATAAAATAGTAAGGGATTGGATTAATTCAAATTAAATTGAATTAGTGGCCATAGGTGATGGCCGAAACTTGGGTTCTTCAGGTGGGGGAGTAGCCGAATATTATTTAAGGGTGGTGTGCTCTCCTTTTTCCAAATTTTAGTTCACTCTTCTAAATCTTATTTCTCCTTGAATTCTTTTTTTTTATATTTTTCTAGTTGACCGAACCTCCAAGTAATCTTTATTTCTTTTCGTGCTTTGAAATTGAAATCCTCCCAAACACCATTAACCCTTGCCGATTTCTCCTTTGGCCTTGGTAGTCAAATATTTTATTGTGTTCTCTTAATCCCTTGATAGCCGAAACCTTTAGTCCTCCATCTCTCTTCTAGTTTACCACGCTTGAAGCCGAACCTGTGAAGTGTGGTGCTGTCGACATCTAAAGCTTGTGGGTAAGGTAGCCTTAGTTTTGGTATGGCCGAATGTCTCTAGGGCCAGGGTGATGCTTTATTTTGTGTTGTTTGTAGCCAGCGCCAAGGAGCTTTAAGGGGAAGTCTCTCGAGATTAGACTCATCAAGGTAAGTGGTGGTAGGGTATTCGGCCAAAGGGGCCTTTTCATGGATTTTTGTTATTAGCCGATTCTAATGGTTTTTGTAATAGGGACTTTCGGCAATCCCGTAGGACCATTGGCGTTTCAGGATTCAGGTAAAAGAAGGTAGGTGATTCTTTGATATTCGGCCTTAGGCCATTGTATATGTTTATGTGTTGACTGAGTGGTGGCTATGATCTTTTTAGGGCATATCGACAAGAGTAAAGGGAAGCCTTTTTGGATCTCAGTATTTCGGTAAGGATGTTAATAGGTGATCTAGATTCGATATTTGTAGATTTTGATTGCTGTGATTAATCGTATGGTTCTGATTAAGTATCGTCGATGGATGCGAGTGCCAGTCAAAGTGGGCAAGGGAAAACTCCCATCCCGAAGTTCAAGAAGAGATCCGTTTCTGCTGTACGAGATTGGCCACCGGGGTGTGGGCCAACAACAGAAAACTATAGACAAGTGGCCGTAGTTTCGTTGAGCGATAGTGTCGGGATCGAAGGTTTAGAGTTCAGGTCATAAGGTGTGTAGTTAGCCATTGTTTCCGGGTTTTATGTGATATCTGCTTATGTTATATGCTTACTAATAAGTGCAGTGGTAAAAGTGCAATAGATACCCTAAAAGGGGTATGACGCTGATCAGGTAAATAACAAATTGTTAGTATTGTTGTCATTTATTTGAATATGAGTGAATGCCTATGTTTGTGAATGACATGCACATGCATCATATTGTCATTATATCATATTACATGTGCATGGGTGGGTTATGAAAGAAGGACAGGGTGTACTTCGAGTACGTGGTTGATGTCAGCTTTGTGCTACATCGTGGATTGGCGCTGACTGAGGTCGCGTTGTGGATCTTTGCGATTTGGTTCGCGTGGTTACCTTGATTGATATGGGCTTTATGCCATATCGTGGCTTGATGGATTGCTGTGTGCTCCATCGTGGTTTGATGTTAGCTATACACTACATAGTGGATGGCATTGGTTGCCTTTTTGGAGGGAAAAGGAGAGGGTGACTCGATAGTCCCCTAGTGTGTGGTAGGCTGGATAAGGGGGTGTGTAGCGGATGGACCTTAGGATTGGGTTGGGTTTCATGTTGCATTGTTCCGTTATAAAATGATATGGAAATGGGCCAAGCCCAATATGACATGTGGATTGGTATGTTATGAGAACATACGTGGAAATGGGCCAAGCCCAGTAATCAGTGGATTAATGAGAAAAGGGCCTAGCCCAGTACTTGAATGTGGATTGAATGTGGGCCAAGCCCAGATTGTGGTAATGTCTAAATGCTTATACTTACATGTTGCATTTGATAATTGGGGACGTTATGTGGTTAGCATGTGGGTGGATTTCGATGGTTTAATTACACACAGAGTCTGTATGACTCACCCAATTATTTATCCAACATCGCAGGTGACAGAATGATCGGACCGGGTTGGAGTGGATACAAGGTGGCCCATGCAAAGGACGTTTTAAACATTTTCTTTATGCATTTATAACCAAGTAATTGAATTCATTATTTTTGTAATAAGAGCCACTTTTATTTAAAGTATTCTATTTATGGTTGATAAAGTTTATATCGTACTTAGAAATATCTTTTCCAAATGATTTATATTATAATAAAATATAATAAAGTTTTAATTCAAACCAAGCTTAGATTATTAAATAATTTTTAATGGACACACTTTCCAAAAGTTAACAAAAATTTCAAGTTTTATTCTAAAGGCAAAGATTTTCAACCGTTATTCCGCAGTGACATAACCGATCCGGTCGGGACTTGTGGGCCGGGTTTGGGGGTGTTACATCTAGAACACACACTTTGCATTTATTACAATTTAGTCTTTCTAGCTAAATTGAGTGCTCAAACGTCAAAATTTCTGAACGAAAATTTCACGAAATTATTCCATAAAACTGTACACCATAAAATAATAATAAAAATAATTTTTTCTTCGTCAAATTTGTGGTCTCAAAACCACTTCTTTGACTGGACCCAAAATCAGGTTGTTACAACTCTTCCCCCCTTTAGGGATTTTCGTCCCCGAAAATCTTACCAGAAAAGAGGTTTGGGTATTATTTTTTCTCATAGTTTCCTCTATCTCAAGGCGATTCCATAGAATCTTCTCTAAAGCTATGCTTTTGTTCCTTAACTCTTTAATCTCACGTGTCATAATTCGGATCTGTTCTTCGTTAACTAACATGTCAACTAAATCTCAACATTTGTCTGAGAAGTTTTACATGGAGGATTTGACCGGTACCACCGTAACATAAGACATGAAACATGTATAAATCTTCTCAAGTTTTGACGGTAATTCAAATCGATGAGTCACTGGCCCAAATTTCCCTATAATCTCGTACGGTCTAATAAATCGCAGACTCAACTTTCCTTTATGACCAAGTCGAAAAACTTTCTTCCATGGAAAATTTTCAGAAGCACTTTGTCACCATTTTGAAACTCTATTTATTTCCACTTAAAATTCACATAAAATCTCTGAAAATCAGAGGCTGTCTTAAACCTATCTCGAATCTCTTTTACATTTCCTTCTATTTCACGGATCATATCAATTCCATGTAGCTTTTCTTATCGTCGTTCATAAGGTAAATAAAAATTTTCCACTCAAGCCTTTGCAACTATATTTACGTTTCCCAAAGGTTAATCAATAACTACTCATAATCTTTCAATAGTTTGCGGTATCTCTGCTGTCTCAGATTCTGATGTAACAGCCCAATTTTGGGTCTAGTCGAAATAGTGGTTTTGGGACCACAAATTCTACGTAGAAAAATTTATTTTTATTATATTTTTTTTGTCTATAGTTTTATGGAACAATTTCACAAAAATTTCGTTCAAAAATTTTGACGTTTTGGCACTCAATTTAGTTAAAGGGACTAAATTAAAAAAAGTGCAAAACTTGAAGTCTATATGTTAAAGGTGTCCAATTGCTATGAGATTTTAAATTGGAGGTCCTTAAGTGGTAATTAAACCATTGGTTAAGTTGGTGGACAAAAAGGGACATGGCCAAAATTTGTCCATCCTCTTCCCCATGGCTGAATTTTACAATGGGGAAACCATGGCTAGGGTTTGGACAATTTCAAGCTCGATTGCAAGTCCGTTCTAGCCCCATTTTTGATGATTTTTATGTTTTTGAAATCCTTGTAACATGATCTATCTATTTCTACCACCAATTTGAAGAGATTTCAAAGTCTAAAATTTTAGCCACGTTGAACATGTATGTATTTTGATGTTTGATGGTGGAAAATGCATGTTTGTTGTTTGTTAAACAACTTTTGCTACGTGATTTTTGGTAAAAATGCCTAAAAGGACTTGTTTGTAAAAGTTGTAAAATGAGTAGTAAAAGTGTGAATAGATGAGAAATGTGGGCTTTTATGAGTGTAGTGAAATTGAATGAAAATCATTTTACGAGCCTAGGGGCTAAAATGTAAAATGTCAAAAGTTTAGGGGCAAAAATGTAATTTTTTCCATAATGTGATTTTGGGCTGTTTTGAATAGTATAATGATTAGATAGGTTAAACGTGATATTATAGATCAAGAAAAAAATGAGGTTCGGACCTAGAACGGGGAAAAATAAGTATTTGACGATTTAGTCCTTTTTGTCGTTTCTATGCTGAGGTAAGTTTGTATGTTTATTAAGCATTAAATTATGCGTGTATAAATGCTTAATTGATATAATTGTGGTAAATGTTATATTATTGAAATAAAATGTGAATGCTATTGAGTACGATACTACGGAAATGACCAGCAGAGATTGTAACATCCTAAAATTTTAGAATCGATATGTTGCATAATTTTGATGCTCAATTACTGAATGATTAAATTTGTGTGTTTATTATAGACTTGAGGAGGCTCGGGATTTATTCGGGTTTAGAAAAAATTTTAGTAAGGAGTACTTTATTGAAGTGGAACAAGTAACCTTGATGTTTAAGGAAATTAAGTGACAAAAATTAGCATAAGATGAGCTAGTAGTAAAGTGGAGTTGGCCAGGGTTGAAGCGAGAGGTTACGGATTTTGTGAGTAGGTGTTTGACGTGTCAAAAAGTGAAGGCGGAACATCAATTGCCGTCGGGATTGCTACAACCGGTAATGGAAGTGGGAACGATAACGATGGATTTTGTTAGTGGGTTACCCTTATCACTTACTAAGAAACATTCCATCTGGGTAATAGTGAATCGGTTGATGAAGACTGCTCATTTTCTACCAGTTCGTACGGATTACTCTCTGTAGAAGTTGGCTAAGTTGTATGTATCGGAGATCGTGAGGTTGCATGGGGTACCGGTGTCTATTATATCAGACAGGGATCCTAGGTTCACATTACGGTTTTGGAAAGCTTTGCATGAAGCTTTGGGAACAAAGTTAAACTTCAGTACGGCTTTTCATCCTCAGTCAGATGGACAGTCGGAAAGAGTAATCCATATTTTGGAAGACATGTGAAGGGGTTGTGTGATTGACTTCAGAGGTAGTTGAGAGGATTTTCTACCGTTGGCAAAGTTTGCATATAACAATAGCTATCACTCTAGCATTCAGATGGCACCCTACGAGGCATTGTATGGTCGTAAGTGTCGTACTCATACTTGTTGGACTGAATTGGGCGAACGGCAATTATTGTGTCCTGAGTTGATATCAGAAACGGAAGAAAAGGTAAAGGTAATTCGGGCTCGGTTAAAGGAAGCTTCAGATAGACAGAAATCGTATGCGGATCTGAAGTGTAAGGATATTGAGTTTGCGGTGGGAGATCGAGTCTTTATAAAGGTCTCACCTTGGAAGAAGATCTTCAGGTTTGGAATGAAGGGCAAGTTGAGCCCTAGGTTCATCGGACCGTATCGTGTGTTGAAGCGTATAGGACCAGTGGCTTATCAGCTTGAATTACCTCCGGAATTGAGTCAGATTCATAGCATTTTTCACGTCTCAATGTTAAGGCGTTACCGATCGGATCCATCTTATATATTACCAGTAGAGGAGGTTGAGTTAAGGCCTGACTTGTCTTTCGAGGAAGAACCAATGAAAATTTTAGATCAAGATGTTAAGGTGCTAAGAAAGAAGTCGGTACCGTTGGTTAAGGTTCTATGGCGTAATCATGGAGCGGAGGAAGCTACGTGGGAGCCTGAGGACGCAATTCGACAACAATATCCTCACCTCTTTTAACCAGGTAAATTTCGAGGACGAAATTTTCTTTTAGGGTGTAGAATTGTAAGATCCTAAAAATTTAGAATCGATATGTTGCATAATTTTGATGCTCAATTAGTGAATGATTAAATTTGTGTGTTTATTATAGTCTTGAGGAGGCTCGGGATTTATTCGGGATTAGAATAACATAAACATACATATATTCATACAGATTAGAAGTTCTATGATTACGTACCTGGCATTCCTTGCCTAACCCTTTTTGGGTTTCATTCGACTGTCTACACAGCCACTTTCCGACTTTTTAGCCCATAACATAAACATACATATATTCATACAGATTATTAGTGTGTTAAAGATCTACACACGACTGTTCATACAGCCTCATTTTCTGGCTTTTCATCCCCTAATAGGTATAATACAAAATAAAACTTATGTGATAAAGATCTACACACGACTGTTCATACAGCCTCATTTTCCGGCTTTTCAACCCCTAACAAGTATAATACAAAATAAAACTTATGTGATAAGGATTTACACACAACTGTTCATACAGCCTCATTTTCTGGCTTTTCAGCCCCTAACAGGTATAATACAAAATAAAACTTATGTGATAAGGATCTACACACGACTGTTCATACAACCTCATTTTCTGGCTTTTCAGCCCCTAACAGGTATAATACAAAATTAAACTTATGTGGTAAGGATCTACACACGACTGTTCATACAACCTCATTTTCTGGCTTTTCAGCCCCTAACAGGTATAATACAAAATATAACTTATGTGATAAGGATCTACACACGACTGTTCATACAGCCTCATTTTCCAACTTTTAGATCTAGACGACCAAGTTTTCTTCAAATCCCGAAATGCCGCCCAACATAGAACCATTAAACTATTAGCTTTTCGGCTTTTGCCTTTCAAGAACTGAAATAGAACATGAGATCTAACAAAAGTCGACACTTACTTTAGTACAGGGAATTCGGCTAGCACTTGGAGAGAAGATTCGGGAATGTCAAAGAAAAGATTTAAATGCCGGAAGAATAGAACTAATTCTCAAATAGGATGAATAAAGAAAAACTATGAAGATTTCGGCTTTTTAGAGAAATCGGCACAAGAGGAAAAGAATGAAAAAGAGAGAAAAGAGAATGAGGGGAGAGGGGAGAGGTTTCGGCTTTTGAAGAATTTAAAGAAAGAAATTGTAGAGGGAGAGGCTAGGGATTTTTGGCACAAGGAATAAAGAGAGAATTAGGGTTTTAAATGCCAGAATCAATGAGCTATCCCCCCTATTTATAGGAATTTCGGCACCTCCTGTATAAAACCGAAAACACCCTTCCTAATTAATTAAAATTCAAGCTAAATGAAAGGGAAAATTTGGCACCCCTTTGCCATGCAGTAGCCGATTTCTTTACTCCTCTGAGTGGTGGATTTTCGGCCATCACTTTCCTTGTAAATAGGCTCCTATCTTTTCTCCCTTTTATATTCTACTTTATCAATTATAAAATCCATATAAATCCTCCTATTTTTGAGCCTTGTTGCCATCCACTTCACCTAACCCTAATGCTGAAAATTAGCTAACTTAAATTAAAATAATTGAACTCCATGAAACTTAAATTTGGGCCCCTTACTCCCTTGTGTGGCGTCACCTCCTAATATTGGGCCACAAGCCCACTTTGGTATTTTAAACACAAATACTACCTTTTAAACCCTATAATGCCCAAACAGATAATTTTAATCAAGGCCTCTACCTAAGCCTGAGCCCAATTTGGACCCCTAACACTTAGATTAACACATTAAACATATCCACCCATTAAACGCATAGGCCCAAAAATTCAGGATGTTACAAATGTTATGACCCGAAATTGTGTGATTGCTTGTGTTATAAGTCTGGTAATGCCCCGAGCCTTTTTCCGGCATTGAATACGGGTAAAGGGTGTTACATCAGATCTCTTTGTGACATCAGATATTTTAAACCCTTGTGATCATAAATCATGTGACATATTTTACCGAACAAAAGATGTCGCTAAATTATCAATGCAAACACAATAGCGACCCACTCTAAGTTACGGGTCAGATAATTCTTTTAATATGACTTTAACTGTCTGGAAGCATAAACTACTACTTTACATTCTCGTACTAAAACACATCCCAATCCGTTCTGTAACAACCCGATTTTGGGTCTAGTCGGAATAGTGGTTTCTGGACTACAAATTCGAAGTAGAAAAATTTATTTTTATTATATTTTTATGTACTACAGTTTTATGGAACGATTTTGTGAAAATTTCGTTCGAATTTTTGACGTTTGGGCACTCAATTTAGTTAAAGGGGCAAAATTGCAAAAAAGTGCAAAACTTGAATTCTATATGTTAAAGTGTCCAATTGCTATGAAATTTTAAATTAAAGCTCCTTAGATGGTAATTAGACCATTGGTTAAGTTGGTGGACAAAAATGGACATGGTTAGGTATGTTTCTAAAGTTTTTCATTAAGGGCATTTTAGTAATTTGGTAATTAAATGAATTAAAAAGCCAAAATTTGTCCATCTTCTTCCTCCCATGGCCGAATGTCCCAAAGGAAGACATAGCAAGGGTTTGTCAAGCTTCCAAGCTCGATTGAAACTCCGTTCTTGCCCTGTTTTTCATTATTTTTATGTTTTTGAAGTTGTCTCAACCTAATCTAGCCTTTCCAATGACTAATTTGAAGAGGGATTAAAGTTTAAAAATTTACCCATGTTGAACATGTATGTATTTTGATGTTTGATGGTAGAAAATACATGTTTGATGTTTGTTAAACGACTTTTACTAAGTGATTTTCGGTAAAAATGTCAAAAAGGACTTATTTGTAAAAGTCTAAATGGAAAATATGGGCTGTTATGAGTATGAAAATGGTTCGGCTAGGCTTGGGTTTTGAAGGAATTAAACATATTTCATTTTACGAGCCTAGGGACTAAAGTGTAAAATGTCAAAAGTGTAGGGGCAAAAATATAAATTTACCATAATGTGACTTTTGGGCTGAATTGATTAATGTGATGATTAAATTAGATGAATTTGGTATTATAGATCAAGAAAAACGAAGTTCGGGTCTAGATCGGGGGAAAACCAAAGTGTTTGACGACTAGGTCTATTTCCGCTATTTTTGTACCGAGGTAAGTTTGTATGTAAATAATGCAATGTTATAATTGTATTTATAATGTTTTGTTATTGCTTGAATTGTATGAATGACTCCAAGGATGAAATTGACGAAGTTTCGACAAGCGAGTAAATCCCGGTTGAACCTTAGGAATAGATTAGGATACAAGTGACATGTCACTAGGAACCCATGTAATTATGTGATTTATGTGTCCCGGGTGTTGGTCTTGTACGTCCTACAAGTGGCTGGGTATACCGACATATGTTGTGGATACCTGACAGCTTGTGTGAGCAGCACCGCGTAGTTATGACTCGATTGACAGCTTGTGTGAGTAGACCCAAGGATAGCTCGAGAGCAAGCTTATATGTGTTATGAGATTTTTGGTAGCATTGGCTACATATGTGGCACTTATGTGCAAAGATTTCCATGTATCCAATAGTATTCTAAGTGGTTCAATGGGTATGTCGAAGATGAGAAAGTACGTGATTATGTTACGAGTTGGTACATGTATGTACGAAAAAATCAAAGAAAATGGATTTGGTATATGATGAACTATTGGTAAGAATGTGATTGAGTAAATTGTGCTTATGAAGCTTAAATGGCATTTATGTTAAGATAAGTTATTCATATGATGAACCATTAGTAAGAATGTGATTAAGTTATACTCATGAAGTTAATGACATTTATGTTGATATATGTTATGTATTCCATATGATGAGCTATTGGTAAGAATGTAATTGAATAAGCTGTGTTTATGAAGTCTTAATGACATTTATGTTAATATATGTTAGTTTATTTATATGTCAAATGTATGAATAATGTTTTGTATTATTTGCATATGAACTTACTAAGCTATATAGCTTAACCCCCTTTCTTTCCCCTTATCCTATAGTGTTACCAAGCTAGATCGGGATCGAAGATCGTCGGAGATTCGCATCACACTATCAAACCCTCTCGTTTTGGGTATTGATGATCTTAGTATTTTGAAAGTATGGCATGTATAGGGACTTAGTTATTTTTTTATGTGTCATTATTAATTTGGCCATATGTGTTGGCTTATAATGGTATGTGGTTCATTTTTTGTATATAGCCATGGAAGTTGGCTAATATTGGTTATGAGTATATTTATATATTAATGTCATTGTGAATGTGGAATCTTGCATGATTTGGTGTGGAAAGGTTGATGTTCTAAGCATGATAAATAATGGCATAATGATTACATGTTATTGTCTTGGTTGTGGTTGTTTAGTTGCTCTTATATGCTTGAGTTTGTGCCATCTGATGTTGTGTTGATGTGTGCAAGTGAGGGTGGCAAAATGGCTTGGTAAATAGCCTTGTTTTTCTCTACACGGTCTGCCCCACGGGCATGTGTTCTGACCGTGTGTCCTCTGCACCAGAATGTCCAGAATTGAGCACACGGGCACGTGTCTCAGCCGTGTGTGCTACACGGCCTAGCACACGAGCGTGTGGCATAGCCATGTGGCACAAGTCAAAGAGCACCCTAATTTGAACAGGGTCTGAAGCACGAGTGTGTCCCTGGGGTCACATAGGTGTGTCCCTTGGACCACAAGGGTGTGTGAGTCTTGCTTCTAGAAAAAATTTTCTAAGTTTTGTAAAAGTTTCCTGAGTTCTCAGTTTAGTCCCATTCCTTTTCCAATACATGTTTTGGGCCTCATAGGCTCATAATAGGGACTTCATGATCAAATATGAATTGTTTTAATTTGGACACAAATTTTATGACTCAGAATTGTGTGATTGCTTGTTATGTGAGTACGGTAATGCCTCATACCCTGTTCCGGCATTGAGTACGGGTAAGGGGTGTTACATTTAGTGGTATTAGAGCTATGATTTAGTCGATTCTTATACTAACTTAGTGTGTGTGAGTCTAGCTATACATGCC
Source organism: Gossypium australe (assembly GCA_005393395.2). Classification (NCBI taxonomy): domain Eukaryota; kingdom Viridiplantae; phylum Streptophyta; class Magnoliopsida; order Malvales; family Malvaceae; genus Gossypium; species Gossypium australe. The sequence goes on from CM016617.1 coordinate 52,866,211, forward strand.
ATATTAGTACCAGTGATAGTGTGATATCTGCCAACTCTGACAAAATTGTTTTGTTGAGGCAGAGATGTTTTCCAACCTATCTATTTTCAAAAACACTGAAAGTGATACTAAGATATTTGAAAATGTGTTTGTGATGAGTCGAAACTTGGAAAAGTATGAATAAGAGTTCATGATATGTATGTGATGATGTACAAAATGAAATAACCATAAGTTGAGAAATATGGATAAAATGTCATTGTTCCGGTTGAACGTTGTATTTTGATGGATTATGGTGATTTTATGAAACGGATAAAATGTTTTAAATGTCGCAAAAAGGATTTAGCCCGGAAGGGTAATCTTGAATTAAGCCCTATTGAGCATATGTTATGAAATGGATTTAGCCCGGACGGGTAATCCAAAGTAAGCCCTTTAGAGCATATATTACTGAAAGGATTTAGCCTAGACTAGCGATCCTGTTGTATTATATGTGGCTTGGAAGTGTGCTCTATGAATATATGCCAAAAATGCACTTTTGAATATGAACTGAGAGATTGTTGACCTGCATACCTTGAGTATACTACCTGAGTATCCATCGAAATTACAATAGTTCAATGGGAATTATTCTTGAAATATGGAAAGGTGAAGTGAAATGAAAGTTTACAATGTGATAAGCTCATCCATGTTTGTTTGGCATTCATATGATGTTATGTGCCTAAAAACTTGTTTGATTAAGTGAATGCGATAAGTAAACTTACTCAAAATTTATGAAATGTATGTTTAAGTACACTTGTTTGAATAAAGATAATCGGAAAGTTTGTGTAATATAAATATGTATGTTAATTAGCTTGAAGTGAATTATATGATTGTGAAGATATTATGTTGATGATGAATTCTAAGTTATATATGTGTATTTATGAGAGTCGAGTTAGAGGCTTTACGACCTAACCCCCTTACTAATGTGGTATTTTATAATGAAATTTCACGAGATTTAAGTTGAATGAGCTCACAAGTAAGAGACTAAAGGGTTCAGTAGCAAAATAATTAATAATGTGGTCAGAGTTAAGAATAGTTTGCAAGTGAATACAGTTTTGGAAAAGATGCCAGGTTATTTTGAAGATCATTCGAATTTTGTGATGTCACGATTAAAGAAAAGTTAATCTCGGCTAATCGACTCATTCAGGTATGATGTCTAAAGTATGTATTTGCTGGAGTTTCTTTTGGATTGATTTTCATTAGTGACCAGAATAATACGGGATTAGTGATAACAGAATTAGTCAGAGAAATGATATTTGAATCGTAAAGATGTCTGAGTGTAACAGTTGTAATTGAATAGATTATGATGATCTCTCCGGGTATTTTATATAATCATTTATCCTCAGAGATATATGTGATTGTTCGTTTTCTGATGAAATTTTTATCATATGAGAATGCTAACTGATTATAATGTTAGATGAAAGCATTGTTGGTCTGGTTGGTTGATGAGCAGCATTTCTTATCTCTCTCTTCGGGATTCTATTGTATTATGTTTGGAATAAAAGTTATTGGTGAAAATCTATGTGAGGCTATCCTTCTGTTTCTACTGGATGTTGTTTTGTTTTATATTTATATATATTTGGAAAATATATCATCTCAGTTACAATTGATTCCAAAGCGTATAAGCATTGTTTTTCTTCTGGTTTTCTATAAGGAATCATCAAGATCTTTGTTATTTTCTTATAAGTTATGTTCTCGGACTTCCAGTATGATATCGCATCTTGGATTTCTTTATCTCGGTTTTCTTATCATCCTTATTTCGTAAATTATCAATCATGGCTCATCTTTAAAGTGTGTTCTTTGGCTTGTCATAACTATGTCTATTATGGTTGTATTTCTGGTTCGATCATAGGAACCTGGTGATTCTGATATCAGGATTTCTCTAATTTTCGTGAAAGGAATTGACATCAGCAAAGGTATAGATAGTGGAAGCTCAAGCTCAAATTGTACGATGGTTTTCTTTTCTCAGGTAAGTTTGATTAAGGTCAATGAGTTCAATCAAGATATTTTGTTTCCTTGAGCTAATGCAATTGTAAAGATCTTTGACTAGCATGTGAGGAAAATTTGAAAGATTGTATGTTTGAGTTGTTTTAACCGCATGAAGAAGGGAGTTTTTTATCTGAGCGAGCTGGTTAGTTGAAAGGTAATATGAGTTATATGCATTTAAGTTTATCCTCAGGTAAGAAGATAAAATCTTTTACATTCATGGGTAAATTGACGAACAGTCTGAATGAAAAATTTATATTCAAAAAGGGTGTGATACAAGGATGTACCTATTAGATCAGTTCTAATTGGATGATATTATTATGAGTTAAAGTTGTGTAGATTGATAGAGTTATCACATTCATGAAAGTTTGAATGGTTTGTTGAGTGTTAGCAAAGTTGAAAATAGTTGAAGGTATTATTAATCGAAGCACTGATTTTGGGTCCAGTTTAAATGGAGTAAAGAATTTGTGATTTTTTAGCGATGCACTATCGAACGGATTGGAATGTGTTTCAATACAAGAATGCAAAGTGATAGTTTATGCTTTTAGACGGTTAAAGTCACATGAAAGGATCTGTCTGACGGGTGATTTAGAGTCGGCCACTTTTTATGTCTGTGTCGAGAATTTGATGACATCGGTTGTCCGACAAAAAATGTCATATGTTTCCTGATCCCAAGAGTTTAAAGTATCTAATGTCACAGAAGGATCTGAATTTAAAACAAAATAGATGGCTTGAACTATTGAAAGATTGTGAGCAGTTATCGATTAACCTTTTGGAAAGCAGATATAGTTGCAAATGCTTGAATAGAAAACCTTTGATTATTTTGTGAGTATTGGATACATGATTAATCTTATTTGATGACGGTCTGAATCTAGCTAAATTAAAAGTTAAAGCAATGTTTTCTTTGCAAGATTGAGAACCTCAGGAATGTGATAGTGAGTGGTAAACTAAACGAGTACAGTGTGAGACGACTTTTGATTCTGAATTTTAGGTCGGACCTGATGACTGTTATCATTTCGAGATAGAATTTGCGCACTGAATACTTTAGTGCTTATGCAAAAAATTGTGTATGAAGCTTAGTAGTAGCCCGTTTGTTCATTCAGGGAGTAATAAAATGTACAATTATTTGAAATAGATGTTCTCGTGATCGGGTATGTTACATGATAAATTAGTTGAGTTATATGTTTCAGAGACTATTCGATCAGAAATCGTACAGAAAGTAAAAGTGATTCGTGGCAGTTTAGAATCCACTTCAGATTGTCAGAAAACGTCTGTGAATTTGAAACATGAGGATATGAAATTCTTGTTCAGCGATAGCATGCTTCCGAAAGTATTGCTTTGGATTAAGATTCAGCCGATTTGTTGTATAACGAAGAATCGATCAAAAATTTGACACGAGAGATTAAAAAGTTGAGAAATAAAAGCATAACCTTAGTGAGAGTTCTTTGGCAGTGTCACGAGATAGAGGAGTCTACGTGGAAATCAAATTTATATTCCGATAAGATATTCGGGGATGAAAATCCCCAAGGGGGAGAGTTGTAACAGCCCAATTTTGGGTCTAGTCGAAATAGTGGTTTCGGGACCACAAATCCGACGCAAAAAAAATTTATTTTTATTATATTTTTATGGTCTAAAATTTTATGGAACAATTTCGTGAAAATTTTGTTCGAAAATTTTGACGTTTGGGCACTCAATTTAGTTAAAGGGACAAAATTGAAAAAAGTGCAAAACTTGAATTCTATATGTTAAAGGTGTCCAATTGCTATGAAATTTTAAATTAAAGGTCCTTAGATGGTAATTAGACCATTGGTTAAGTTGGTGGACAAAAATGGACATGGTTAGGTATGTTTCTAAATTTTTTATTATGGGCATTTTAGTAATTTGGTAATTAAATGAATTAAAAAGCCAAAAGCTGTCCATCTTCTTCATCCAATGGCCGAATGTCCCAAAGTAGGACATAGCTAGGGTTTGTCAAGCTTCCAAGCTAGATTGTAACTCCGTTCTTGCCCCGTTTTTCATGATTTTTATGTTTTTGAAGTTGTCTCAACCTAATCTAGCCTTTCCAAGGACTAATTTGAAGAGAGATTAAAGTTTAAAATTTTACCCATGTTGAACATGTATGTATTTAGATGTTTGATGGTAGAAAATGCATGTTTGATGTTTTTTAAACGACTTTTGCTAAGTGATTTTCGGTAAAAATGTCAAAAAGGACTTATTTGTAAAAGTCTATAAAATGAGTAGAAAAATGTGAATAAATGGAAATTTTGGGCTGTTATGAGTATGAAAATGGTTCAGCTAGGCCTGGGTTTTGAAGGAATTAAATATATTTCATTTTACGAGCCTAGGGACTAAAGTGTAAAATGTTAAAAGTTTAAGGGCAAAAATGTAAATTTTCCATAATGTGACTTTTGGGCTGAATTGATTAATGTGATGATTAAATTAGATGAATTTGGTATTATAGAACAAGAAAAACGAAGTTCGAGTCTAGATCGAGGGAAAACCAAAGTGTTTGACGATTGGGTCCATTTCCGCTATTTTTGTATCGAGGTAAGTTTGTATGTAAATAATGCAACGTTATAATTGTATTTATAATGTTTTGTTATTGCATGAATTGTATGAATGGCTCTAAGGATGAAATTGATGAAGTTTCGACAAGCGAGTAAATCCCGGTTGAACCTTAGGAATAGATTAGTATACAAGTGACATGTCACTAGGAACCCATGTAATTATGTGATTTATGTGTCCCGGGTGCTGGTCCTATACGTCCTACCGGGGGCTGGGTATACCTGTATATGTTTCGGATACCTCACAACTTGTGTGAGTAGCACTGCGTAGCTACAACTCGACTGACAGCTTGTGTGAGTAGGCCCGAGGATAGATCGAGAACGAGCTTATATGTGTTATGAGATTTGTGGTAGCATTGGCTACATATGTGGCACTTATGTGCAAAGATTTCCATATATCCGATAGTATTCTAAGTGGTTCAACGGGTATGTCGAAGATGAGAAAGTACGTGATTATGTTATGAGTTGGTACAGGCATGTACGAAAAACTCAAAGAAAATGGATTTGGTATACGATGAACTATTGGTAAGAATGTGATTGAGTAAATTGTGCTTATGAAGCTTAAATGACATTTATGTTAAGATATGTTAAGTTATTCATATGATGAACCATTAGTAAGAATGTGATTAAGTTATACTCATGAAGTTAATGACATTTATGTTGATATATATTATGTATTTCATTTTATGAGCTATTTGTAAGAATGTAATTGAGTAAGCTGTGTTTATGAAGTCTTAATGACATTTATGTTAATATATGTTAGGTTATTTATATGTCAAATGTATGAATAATGTTTTGTATTATTTGCATATGAACTTACTAAGCTATATAGCTTACCCCCTTTCTTTCCCCTTATCCTATAGTGTTACCAAACTAGCTGGGGATCGGAGATCATCGAAGATTCACATCACACTATCAATCCCTCTCGTTTTGGGTATTGATGATCTTAATATTTTGAAAGTATGGCATGTATAGTGAATTAGTTATTTTTTCATATGTGTCATTATTAATTTGGCCATATGCGTTGGCTTATAATGGTTTATGGTTCATTTTTTGTATATAGCCATGGAAGTTGGTTAATATTGGTTATGAGTATATTTATATATTAATGTCATTGTGAATGTGGAATCTTTCATGATTTGGTGTGGAAAGGTTGATGTTCTAAGCATGATAAATAATGGCATAAGGATGATATGTTATTGTCTTGGTTGTGGTTGTTTGGTTGCTCTTATATGCTTGAATTTGTGTCATCTGATGTTGTGTTGATGTGTGCAAGTGAGGGTGGCAAAATGGCTTGGTAAATAGTCTTGTTTTTGTCCACACGGGTAGACACACAAACGTGTGTCTAGACCGTGTGTGACACACGGTCTGCCCCATGGGCATGTGCTCTGGCCATGTGCCCCCTGCACCTTAATTTTGAGAAACAGAATGTCCAGAATTGAGCACACGGGCATAGACACGTGTGTGTGTCTCAACTGTGTGTGCTACACGGCCTAGCACATGGGCGTGTGGCACAAGTCAGAGAGCACCTTAATTTGAACACGGTCTGAGGCATGGGCATGTACTCGGGGTCACACGGACGCATCCCTTGGACCACACGGACGTGTGAGCCCTGCTTCTAGCAAAAATTTTCTAAGTTTTGTTAAAGTTTCCTGAGTTCTCGGTTTAGTCCCAAACCATTTCCAATACATATTTTTGGCCTGTAGTCTCGTAATAGGGACTTCATGATCGAATATGAATGGTTTTAATTAGGACGCAAATTTTATGACTCAGAATTGTGTGATTGCTTGTGATGTGAGTCCGATAATGCCTCGTACCCTGCTCCGGCGTCGAATACGGGTAAGGGGTGTTACACTTTCAATAACGCATTGCTGAAACCACAAATTCTTTACCCGATTCAGACCGAACCTTAACTAGTGCTTCAATTAACAATACTTTCATTGTTTAAAACTTTGTTAACATGTATCAAACCATTCGAACTTCACAAATGCGATTACTTCATTAATCAGAACAACTTTAACTCATAATAACGTCTTTTAATTAGAAATACTCTAATAGATATATGTTTCTGTATCATGTCTTCTAGAATATGAATTCTACATTCAAACTGTTCATCTATTTACCCACGAATGTATGAAATTTATTTCCATATCTGAAGATAAACTTAAATGCATATAACTCAAAATAGTTTTCAACTAAATAACCTCTCTAATTGAAACAATTGAGTCTATCTTAACTATCAAACAATAATATTTTTAAGTAATCTCTTCTTCATGTTGTTAGAGCAACTCAAACATACAATCCTTCATAATTCCTTCAACATGCTAGTCAAAGATCTTTATAGACTGCATTAGCTCAACGAAACATAATATCCCGATTTAACTCATTGGCCTTAATCAAGCTTACCTGGGAAAGGAAAACCATTATACAAGTTTGAGCTTTGAGCTTCCACCGTCTATACTTCTGTCGACGTCAACCCCTTTCACAGAAACTAGAAAAACCAGAGATCAGCATCACCATGCTCCCATGATCAAACTAGAAATTATAACCGTAATAAATATAATTATTTCTGATCACTGAATACCTTTACAGATGAGCCATGTTTGATAAATTAAATAGTAAGAACTGTCGAAACCATTTTTCGTTCGGGTTTGGAAAATGAGGATCGACTTTAAAAATAGGAGTCGCCACCAATCCTTTTTGTTTAGGTGTGATTGGGTCACCTATAAAAATTTTTTGGTCTGCGAAATTCGAGAAAACGGGTTTGGGAGTCGGTTACGTACAAGGAAGGGTTAACACCCTTGTAACGCCTAGGGTTGGTACCAAATTGATTAATGTTGTCCTAACGTCAAAAACTTGAAAATGTTTAGGGTCAAAAACTGTGGAAATTAAATTGGAATTGAATCTCAAGATTAACTCGTTTCAAAGGGATAAAAGTATCATACTCAGCACGTTAGGACACCGAGATCATCTTTGATCTTCAAAACATGTAAAAAGGGTATTTGGTTATTTAGTTGAACAAAAAATCGACACCCAGCACGTTAGGATGTAATTTTTTGTACTTCTAAACACACAAATATTGCCTCGTTTTAAACTTCGAGTAAGACGATTTTAAAACTTAAATGGTGTTAAAATAAAATGCGATGGCATATTAACATACAATGCGGAGCAATTATTTACTAACAAAATACAACACAATTAAATCACAAATAGCAAATAAATATAAAATGAGAATTAAAATATTCATAATAACAATAATCAATTATTGAATCAATGGCAAGGAAAATAATTAAAAAAAAAAACACATACAAGTATGATATATGTAACATATTTGAAGTAAACACACCTAATTTTAAACATATTTTAATACAATAAGACTTTTAAGAGTTAACGAAAAATATAAAAAAATATGCATGGATAAAAATATATATACAAATATACGAGATGATAATGAAATAACAAATGTATTAAGAATGTCATACAAATTTTAAATCAAAAAAGTGTACATGTAAGAATAACTAAATGAATCAATAAGAAGGACAATAATAAAGAAAATTGTAAATATATTAAATATGAAAATGTAAGTTTTTTTAAATAAAAATAAAAATAAAGGGTTCAATCGAAACACATTCAAAATCCCATGACTATTTAAAAAGATTTATAAAATCAGTAGGTTGAAAAAAAAATGGAACCAGAATAAAGACCCCCTGATATGCGAGGACTAAAAGAGCGAATATTCCAGTTTTTAAATGTAGTATTTAAAAGCGGACTAGATTGAAAACGGAATACATATTAAGGGCGAAATTAAAAATAAAATAGAACTTGATTAAAAAGAAATAAAATACGGGAGGACTAAAAGAATAAATAAACCATCAGAACCAAAACACACGGATCTTGGCCGCAATCGGGTCGGGTCATCGGGCTATCATGAAACGACGCCGTTTCGAACACTGACCCTCACAGCCCAAAACGTTGCCGTTTTAACCATAGATATAAACAACAAAATGCCCTAACAGTTACACCCCAAGGTTAAAAAAACTTCAACTTTTCCCTTTCCTCAGCCAACTCAAGGGTTTCATCGGCTCACACTGCACCTCCCCTCACCGTCGCGATTGTAACTAGATCCACAAGGATCCGTCGATCGCTTGGACCGAGACTTGGCCGAATCAACACCAAAACAGATAAGAAACTCCTCTTCTCTTTTTGTATATTCCCTTTTTTAAACGTTGAAGCAAATAAGAAAGAAAGATTAGTATTGAAAATGCCAAAAATCAAAGAAATCACCTTTGAAACTATTCTCTCTTTTTTGTATTTTGTTGCATATTCGTAAAAATATTCTGTAGGAAAAAAACAATAGGCCTTTTCTCTTGTTTTTATAGCCTCATATTCGAAAATAAACAAAAAATACAAGTTCTTTTTCTTTGCTGTCAATTGCTACTGTAACCGTCCAATTTATACCCTAGTCGGAACAGTGGTTTCGGGACCACAAATCCGAGTTCGTATAATATTTTAATATTATATTCTGTGTCGTAAATATGTGACTAAGCATGTGGTAAATTTTCGTAAGTTAATTTGTTCGTCTGTGTGTGTAATTTGACAAAAGGATAAAATTGCATTAAGTGTGAAAGTTGCTTGCTATTTGTCAAGGTATTAAAGTGTTGTGGCTTTTTAAATGTGAGGACTTATGTGGCAAATTAGCCACTATTTTGGTTAGTGGACGGCATGTGTAATGAAATATGTACATAATTATATATATGTTTTTATATATGTGTAATGATCTATCTCTATAGATCTTGACTCCTAAGATATAAGTGGCTTTGCCCAAGTCCTTCATAGAAAAACAACTTCCTAACCAAGTTTTAGTAGACTGCAAGGTAGGTATGTCATTTCCCATGATAAGTATGTCATCCACATACAGTACCAAGAATGTGATAGTGCTCCCACTAAGTTTCTTGTAAACACATGGTTCATCTTTATTTTTGATAAAACCAAACTCTTTGATTGCATCGTTAAAACGAAGATTCCAACTTCGAGAAGCTTGCTTTAATCCATAAATGGATCTTTGTAGCTTATATATCTTTCTAGCATCCTTTTGATTGACAAAACCTTCAGGTTGTGTCATGTACACATCCTCTTCAAGTTTCCCGTTAAGGAAAGCTGTTTTGACATCCATCTGCTAGATTTCATAATCATGAAATGCAGCTATGGCGAGCAAGATCCTGATGGATTTAAACATAGCTACAGGAGAAAAGGTTTCATCATAGTCAACACCATGAATTTGGTAAAAACCTTTAGCGACTAATCGCCCTTTGTATGTTTGTACATTACCATCCATGTCTGTTTTCTTTTTGAAAACCCATTTGCACCCTATAAGTTTAACCCCTTCGGGTGGGTCAATCAAAGTCCATACTTGATTTTCATACATGGAATCCATCTCAGATCTCATGGCCTCAAGCCATTTCTCAGAATCTGGGCTCGCCACCGCTTCTTGATAAGACCTAGACTCATCTTGATCTATAAGAAGAACGTCACCATACGTTGTAATGAGAAATCCATATCTCTCAGGTGCACGCGTTCTCTTAAAGATCTGCGCGGTGGTTGTGTTTCTACAGCAATTGTTTGTTCCTCAATTTCTTGTGGAATTTGCTGTTGTTCAATCTCTGGTTCAGTGGTATCTTGTAATTCTCGAATTTCTTCAAGTTCAATCTTTCTTCCACTTCCTTTTCTAGAAGTAAATTGTCTCTCTAGGAAGACACTAGTCCGAGCAACAAATGTTTTGTTCTCAGTGGGATTAAAGAAATAATATCCTTTGGTTTCTTTTGGATACCCTACAAAATTACACCTTTCAGATTTGGGTTCAAGCTTAGTAGACGTCTGACGTTTAACATAAGCTTCATAACCCCAAATTTTCATAAAAGACATACTGGGACGTTTCCTAGTCTATATCTCATATGGAGTCTTTTGAACCGATTTAGATGGAACACGATTTAGTGTGAAAGCAGCTGTCTCAAGTGCATGTCCCCAAAAAGAAGTCGGTAGATCAGCATGAGTCATCATGGATCGAACCATGTCTAACAAAGTTCGATTTCTTCTCTCAGATACTCCATTCCATTGAGGAGTACCAGGAGGAGTAAGTTGTGAGACAATCTGTAACACCCCAAACCCAGCCTAAACATTACGACCGGATCTGGCATGTCACATAAAAGGGTTGTTTAAAAAACTGCGCGTTTGTTAAAAATTTCGAGTTTAAATATTTATTCGCTTGATATCCTTTTGTTAACATTTTAGAAAACGGTTATTAAGGGTTTTGGACATTCCCGTATTGAACATTTGATAACAATAGGTAGCAATCATATTAAAAGCTAAACCAGATAAAATACCAAAAATACAGTTAAAGCGGCCTTATTACAACTTAAAATCCCGAATTAAAAATAAGTTGAAATAAGAGAACAAGTTTACGAGAAAATAATGTATGGCCTCCACGAGTCCGCCTCAGCTCCCAAATCCGCGATCTAACGATTACCTGCAAAATTAACTAAGGGGTGAGTCATCGAGACTCAGTGTGTAAATCCCCATCGAAAGTATGTTAAGCTCATACACAGATCCATGTGCAAATATGCATGTCATGCAACCCATCCATCCTATCCATCCGAAACTCCCAAATCTACCCCGTATGGTGAAAACCACTGGTGGTCAAAACCACTGGTGACCGTAGTCACAATAATATGTATGGGGCCAACCCACAATGTGGTCAAAACCACTGATGACAATCCCGTATATTGATATGTGGGGCCAACCCACTGTGGTACCAAACTACTGGGACGAGTCACAAAGATAGCAATATGTGGTCAAAACCACTGGTGACCGTAGTCACAAATAATATGTGTGGGGCCAACCCACAATGTGGCAAAACCACAGATGGCAATCCCGTATATCGATATGTAGGGCCAACCCACTGTGAACCAAACCACTGGGACGAGTCACAAAGATAGATATATGTGGTCAAAACCACTGGTGACCGTAGTCACAGATAATATCGGTGTGGTCAAAACCACTGGTGGTCAAAACCACTGAGACTTAGTCAGAAAAATAATATAGAAAGTGGGGCCAACCCACCATGTAGTCAAAACCACTGGTGACAGTCTAGAATCATATCTTCCCCCTCTTCTCATCATACCCATGCAATATGACATAATAATTTGTATGCAGTATGACATGTATGCAAATCATATATCACAGATAACGTATGAAACGAATTACCATCATAATCAGAATAACAAATACGACATAATCAAGCCAATCAACCTCTAAGGGTATAACAGTAATTTACCTTCTAGGGGTATTTTGGTAATTTACCCACTAAGGGCATTTCAGTAATTTCGTACCTGGAATGGCCTTTTCGAAGGCCCCATGTCGCCCCGAGCGCCTCGACTACCAATTCTGTCTTTACCGGACTTTTGGGCCTAAAATCAGATTTCGGCCCATTTGGGCCCACACGCTCGTGTGGCCCACCTAACATAAATCTAGCCACGTATATAAGTTCCACCTAGTCTAGTTCACTATATACTATACCATCATACATTTTGCTCAATTGGGCCCACGGGCCCACTTCGGCCCATCGCGGCCCAAGCAGCCCCAACCCACAAGAATACTACTGATGGCCTCAACTATCGCGTCGAAGCCCCACACGTGCGCTCGCACACTCGTGTGGCTACTATTGCCGTGACCGGCACTTCGGCATTTGCCGCTCTACAACTAGAGTAGAGAGAGTTACACGCCTGATAGGAATCTGAAGCTGCTAAACCGCGCTCCTAGCACTCCTTCGCCCAACGCCAACCAGGTATGATAACTCTCCTCCTGGAATGCTCTTTATATAGCTAGCTCTTCACCTTCCTTCTTTGTATCTTTCCGATGTGGGATCCCTCCGTCAGTAGAGTTTAAATTCAACTGAAACTCTTGCCGTCCAATCCGCAAAATAAATACTCCCTTGCTTCTCATGAGATTCGAACCCAGGCTCCCTTGCAACATAATCCACGCTGCTAACCACTTGGCCACAAGCTCCTCTTGTGCCTTAAACCATGCACAACTAAATATAAACTATGGCCCAAATTCTAAGATCCAAGTAAAAGAAACTAAAATGCAAAAGCCAAGACTTGAACCTTGGACCTCATTCCTTCCTTGTGGCGTCACCCCCTTGTCTCTTATGTGGCATCACTTTGCCACTACACCACACACTCCACTTGTGTCATTTTCCTCCACTTTTTATTCTTAAGGCCTACCTGCCAACTTCCAGGGTTTTTTTCACCTAAAACTAAAATTTCCCCAAAGCCAAAGTTTGATCTCGGGACTTCATAAAAGCCCTCTAACCTTCCAAAATCACTTACCTAATAAGTCCAACTTGTACTAAAGCCGATCTCCTGTTCTCCCAAAAATTTTAAACGCTACTACTCCTAAGGCCCATTGGGCCCAATCCTACTAGGCCCAACTTCGGGATGTTACACAATCCCACATTCCTTCAAAAGATCATCAAACTCTAGGCTCAAATACTCTCTACCTCGATCAGATCGAAGTGACTTGATAGTTTTGCCTAGTTGATTTTGTACTTCATTTTTGAATTCCTTGAACTTTTCAAGGGACTCAGACTTATGGCGCATGAGATAAAAATACCCATATCTACTGAAATCATCAGTGAAAGTAATGAAGTAGTGAAATCCACCTCTGGCCTGTGTATTTATTGGTCCACATACATCAGAATGTATTAGGTCCAATAAATCACTAGCTCGTTCACTTTTACCAGTAAAAGGAGATTTAGTCATTTTTCCCAGTAAGCAAGATTCACATACTTTAAATTGTTCAAAAACAAATGAATTCAAGAGACCATCTTTATGGAGTTTGGATATACGTTTCTCACTTATGTGGCCCAAACGACAATGCCAAAGATAAGTTTGATTTGAGTCATTTATTTTAGATCTTTTAGTATTTATGTTGTAAATGGGATTCGTTTGATCTAAAATATAGAGACCATTAATCAATTGTGCCGAACCATAGAAAACATTATTGAGATAAAAGGAACAACAATTATTCTTAATAATTATCTCAAAACCAATTTTGTCTAAACAAGAAATTGAAATAATGTTTTTAGTCAAACTGGGCACAAAATAGCAATCCTTTAAACATAAATCAAGTCCACTAGGCAAAGATAAAGTATATGTTCCCACAGCTAATGCAGCAACTTTTGCTCCATTTCCAACTCGTAGGTCCACATCTCCTCTAGCCAAAGTCCTACTCCTTTGTAGTCCCTGTACAGAAGTACAAATATGAGAACCACAACCAGTATCTAATACCCAAGAAGTAGTAGTTGATAAATTAATATCAATAACATAAATACCTGAAGCAGACATTCCGCTTGCTTTAGCCTTCTTGACTTCCTCAAGATAGACAGGGCAGATCCGTTTCCAATGTCCAGTCACACCACAATGAAAGCAGTTTCCTTCCTTAGGCACCCCACCTTTAGGTTTCAGTGCAGCCTTTCCTTTTCCAAGCTTGGGCTTACCTTTGCCCTTGGGCTTTGTTTGAACTTTGGCCTTTCCCTTGCCCTTGTTATTACGGACCATCAGTATGGGCTTGGGTCCAACCTTTTTCATGTTGCCTTCAGCAGTTCGTAACATACTGAGCAAATGTGGTAGAGTCTTGTCAATTTCATTCATATTGAAATTGAGGACAAACTGGCTGTAGCTATCCGGCAATGATTGTAGAATAACATCAGTGGCCAACTCTTGGCTCAATGGAAACCTAAGCTTAGATAGGCTTTCAATATAGACAATCATCTTAAGGAAATGAGGTCCTACTGGGCTTCCTTCAGCCAACTTACATTGGAATAGGGCCTTAGAGATATCGAACCTCTCTTGCCGTGCTTGCCCCTGATAAAGTTCTTTCAGGTGCTCAATCATATCATAAGCAACCATGTCTTCATGTTGCTTCTGAAGCTCAGGATTCATAGTGGCAAGCATAAGACATCCAACATCTACCATGTCATCGAGATACTTCTTGTAAGCATCTTTATCAGTCCTCGAGGCATTAGCGAGTGGTTCATTAGGAAGTGGTTGTTCAATGACATATAATTTTCGTTCTTGTTTGAGGACAATCCTCAAGTTACGGAACCAGTCAAGAAAATTCAAACCATTCAATTTGTCCTTCTCAAGGACCGATCGCAAATGAGAGTGTGCTAGTGTTTACAGCCATAATATATCTACAACAATTAAATATGCATGTGAGTAAATTTACCAATTTTATATCAATCATTAAAAAAGACTTTATTAAATGATGCTCCCACTATTTTATTTCAAAATTAATAACCCTCGTATATTAATTTCGGAAAAACTTTCTCAAAAGTATTTCTAATAGGTTAATGATCCATATTTCACCACCTCTTAAGTCAGCTTTGGCTTTACTCTTAAGATTATGGTTATTTAGGTAAGCAATATTTGCTAATTACATCATATGTAACTCCTAATATTTGGTGAACAACCCTTGTTCTAATCATGTTATGATTTATCCAATTAACTTGCCTCTAGGTTTCTAATCCTATTAGAGTAACCTAGTTAAGTTATTAACCAATTTTTAACCAGCGAATATCACTTGTTTATTCTTCGCTTTGAACCAAGATAAATACTAATACTTCGCTTTGGCAGAACCTACATAGTATTGATCGAGGCCTTAACGAGGGCAAAATTGGAAGGCCATGTTGACTTAATATTTTAATAGAGGGATTTTATTAAGATTGTTCCATCTCACCAATTATGGTCTACATTAGTCCATTTAGTCTTTTAATTGATCTCAACAATTAATGGGGTTTATTATTATTAAATTTTAATATATAAAAATTGGCATGCTTTAGACATCCATAGCATCTCATACATGAATAAATAAAGCAACAAATAAATGCAATAGTTATAGCCCATAAACTAAGGTGATTCAACCCAAGCCAATGGGAGAACCAAAAGGAAACCTAAAGGTGTAAGCCATTTCACAAGCTATCAATCCACAATAGTTGTCCCAACTTCCTTCTCGTCTAGCCCACAACAACTCTTGCAAATTACAATATGCAGAAACTCGTTTTACATACGAGGGAGTAAGATGAGAAGAGAAATACAAGAGAATAGTAGTAAGGCACGATACACAGGCCGTATTTATATAAAAAAAATACTACCTTTTATCGAATGGGTCATTGGGCTATAACTATGCATTTCAAACACCGTGCATGTCACAAATAGCATACATAATTCAATGCTTTTTGCTAAGGTGAATTATAAAATATCCTTTCAATCTTTTGTGGCCCATCAAGTATATAAATTTCTTTTATTAACAAAACATACAATAATAAAAAGATGGGGTCTGAGGCGGTCGGAGGAAGCAGGCCGAAGGGGACGTCACGGTAGGAGCCGAGGGTGCGGGGGCGGAGCCCCCGCGGTATGGACCAAGGGTGCAGGGGCGGAGCCCCGCGGTACAAACCGCATACCCCAGTCAAATGAAACCTCACGATTTGATAACTTTTATCAACAGAATCGTGTTTTTAGGATTTTAATCCTTGAGGTTTCATATCGGAACAACCCTTGTTCCACTAGCCAATTAACTCTTACTGGAAACTGTAAATACCACTGTCGCATCATTATAGATTTGTTAACAGTAATAACATAAAATTGAATAAGCCACAACACCATGATTAACATTTAATCAGTTATCGAAAGGAACAGTTATCAGGTTATGCTTAAACGATTTAAACAATCGAAAACGTTGTAAAATTAAAGCATGCATCTCATACAATTGCATCACCCAAGTATTTAAACCCGAGTTCGTATCACACAAGTGGCTCTGATACCACTGTTGGAACGCCGGCACCCCGATGGCGCAGCAAAATAAAATTAATCTGGCGATCCAAACCATGAATCCATGTGTTAGGAACGAATCGGGATGAAATAAAGGTTTCGAAGTTACCGAAATTTCAATTTGAGTAGACAGCGATGCCTCGGCAACAAGAGTTCTGATCTACTGTCGAACCAAGCCACAACCTTTACGATGTCGGCCTCTACGTAATCCACCCGGTTTGACTATGAACGGCAGAAATCTCTAAAACTGTTTTAGAGGTTTTTATTTGCTTGACGGCTGCTAGACTTTTCAAGCAAATTCTTATGGTTTTTCCTTAATCAGTTTTGTATCACTTATTACCTTTTATAATCGGTATCTCTTTAATGAATTATAAAATTAAATAAATATAATAATGTTTTAACCGAAAATTATAATTACATTAGTTATACCTAAAAAGTTATAATTACATTAATTATAACATGGATTTCGGTAAACTATATTTATTTAAATTTATATATGAACTAAATTCATATATTAATTCTCATTATGTGTACAACATCCTTGTACATATAATATATTCAATATTTGATTGCCTAATTAAATTAATTCTTTAATTAATTTAATTTATGTGACAATCAAACACAATACCAACTATGTTTTATTCCGTTCATTTCAACCATAGGGTGTGACCCTGTAGGTTCTTGTAACGTTAGTAGTAATACTAGAACGATTCTAATGTCACAAACAATGAGTGGCATCTAGCAATGCATCATTGCTACCTAAGTTACAAGAAGTCATTATTCGACATAACTTTTTGTGATTAACCTTTCATGCATTAATCCTTAAGTCCTTTATCTCTGGAATGGACACAAGTCATGGAATAGTCACACTTGTATAGTCGATCCCATGTTTCTTGATATCTTGAGTAGACTATGATATACAAATTAGTATGACATCTCATGTCAACTTATTTGAGCATGGCCATGCATTTCTAGTCTCACTCAATCAAGTGGCCTAAGATATTACTCCCATTATGTGGGAGGGACTTATCCTATATTGATCAACAATATCCCTCTACATAGATTGTGGTATATCCAACATCAGCCTTTATAGAACAACCAGTTACGGTGTACGTTTGACTGTATCAAAATATACGACTCACGATGTTAGGATAATGATTATCTCAAGTCTGAGGATAATATACATATTAATCACTATGAGTAATGTTGTGACAATTACATAATAATCCAAGAAACATACTCATAGCAGGTCAGTCCAATATGTTGTTCTCTAACACACATATTCATGCATTGATTTTGACACTCCATATCAATGAGAACTCTTTATCATCAATCAACTACATGTTAGTCTTAATGCATCATTGTTGTCCTAGTCAATAATAATACTTGACTAAGGATCTTTTAAGAATAATCATATTTTTCTCAGGACATTATTATAAAACAGTTTATTTGTACACACAGAAGGAAAAAACTGAAATAAGAATGACAACGCTTTATATTAATAAACATGGTAAATCAAGTATGTTATTACAACCATCTCATGATTGATCTTTGGGCATACTCTTACAATTCTGATAAACCGAATCTGAGGTAAGTCTTTAAGCAATTGGGTATAGATAAATTCATTTATTAAATGGTTTACTATGATTATTCAAAATTATATAGTTATATAACTTAGTAGCCGAATGGAATATTAGCATTTAAATGATGTGGTTCAATTTATTCGATTATGTTAAAAACCTCAGAAAGTTGTACGAAATGATTTTGTGGTATCGATATTCAGGCTTCGAGCCTAGCAAGCTTTGAGCTAGTGAAATAAATCGGGCTTTGTGCCTAGCAGGCTTACTGCCAGTGATTGAATATCAGACCTCGGGCTGGTGAAATAAATCAGGCTTTGAGCTGGTGTGTTTTAGGCTTTATGCCTAGCAGGCTTAGTGCCGGTGCGTGTGTTTCAGGCTTTATACCTAGCAGGCTTTATGCCTGTGATTATTCATATGTATGTGTTTCAATGGATCATTATAGATGTGGAATTTTGAGTACAATAAATGAGCTAATTGTTCAGGTACATGAAAGCCTATTGGTTGTACGGGATAAGGTAAGTTAGTATATTACGATTGATACTAATGGTTTGTTATACAATTGAGGTATATTGCAAACTTCTATTAAGGATATTAGGCCTTATAAATGATGTGTATGTTATATTGAAAGTTGATTTGGATGTGAACATGAATGTGCTATGTAGATTCGGCCAAAAGGGTAAATATACATGCAATGTATATTGAACTAGTGAATTAACAATGTGCTTTTGTATACTCGGCCTTATAGATGTGGATAAAATGATACTATATAGATATTATAATTGTATACATGTGAAGATTAAATGATATTATTATATGTGTATAATCAGTTATAAGTGGTAAGTATGTACTTGGTATTTATTTAATCTGTTGTATACGGAAACATACCTAATTATATGGAATTGATAAGTGATAATTAAATTACTTCGAAAGGTTGGTGGTATTCGGCCATGATAGCATAATTGTGCTAAGAAATTATATTAAGGTTATAAAAGGATTGGTTTATAATGTTTAATTGTTTGACTAAATGGTTATATTTGCTTAAGGCTTACTAAGCTAAGTTAGCTTACTCTGTGTGATTGTTGTTCTGTTTTATAGATTTTGATCAAGCTACGAGCTTAGGGGATCGTCAACTAAGTCATCCACACTATCGACTCATTTTGCTATTTTTAAAGCTTGGGTTTGAACTTAAGGCATGTATAGGCTAGTTAATTACTTGGAAAATATTTTGATGATATAAACATAAGCCATGCGAAAATGGCTTGGTTTAAATGCTAATGACCTAATGTCTAAATAATTTTTATTCGTAGCATATGTATGTCCTGCTTGAAATTTAAATTCGGTGGTGTTATGAATTCATGTTAAGTGATTATATGTAAGCATATATATAAATATGGTGTGGCAATGAGGTCTTTGTTTATGTCTTACAATTGATGTTTTGGGAAGGTTGACATATGTGTATCTGAGTATGCTTGGGTTATGGATTGATGAAAACTTGCTATTGAGATGATTAATTGAAACATGAATAAATTGGAGATCATTTATATTTTCAATTTCATATTCGGTCAAAAGATGAAATCATAGGTAGGTATTTGGGAAATGGCATATTCGTTTATGATTTATATATTTGCATGTGTATTAAGTTCAATTTATGTGTTTCGGACTATGAGAGAAATATTTGATATTTTGGTTTGATTATATATATATATTATATAAATGTTTTAATGTATACTTTGTTTGAATGAAATTTATTTGATCTATTGAATTCGGTTGTACAGGGTATCATGCAACCTCATATATGTATATTTAGATTTGGTAATTGTTATCTAGTTTTAGGTAGTAACTATGAATATTTGTATATTCAGTTATTGTGGCTTAAAATGACCAGATGAATAACACATTTGTTATATGTTGTAGTTTGCTTGTATGTGTACTTGGCTAAAGTGTTTTAAGATATGTATGATGTGGTTAAAACATACTATAAAAACAAAATTGTTCATAATGCATTCAATTTTGATTTTATAAGCTGTAAAAGTTTGTGGTGATTTATGCTATGTTAGGTAATACCTTGTAGCCCTAATCCGGTGACGGATATGGGTTAAGGGTGTTACATTTTATTGGTATCAGAGCATACGGTTTAGCCGATTCTAGGACTACCGTAGCACGTGTGAGTCTAGCTATACACCTTAATTTATAATGCGATAGTGTGATGACTTATGACATCTGAATTGTGTTTTTATTTAGTAAATGGATCTCGATAGAGCAGTAGCTGATGATGTTGAGAGCGTAGCACCTGATCCCACGCATGGGTCAGCGCCGGTAGACTCTTGACCTATCTCGAGTAGCCATGAGGGGGAGGCTAAGCAAGCCTTTTACTAGATGGTGAACTAATGGTTTACTCAATACATCCGGACTATTTCGGCTATGCAACAACCTCCACCCCCGAATAATCCATCTCCGATACCTATGGTACCTCCGATAGTAGATCCGATGAGATTTGGCAGGCCTCCTGTAACACCCCAAACCCGGCCCATACGCCACGGCCGAATTTAGAATGCCACTGCGGAAAACGTTTGAAAAGATTTTAACTTAAAAGTAAAAACAAAAAAGTTTGTTGTCTTTACTAAAACATTGTATAATTAAAATCCCAAATAAACATTTGCAAATAACAATATATTCAACAAACCAACTTAAAACATAATAATAATCAAAAATTGGTTAAATGGCCCTTATTACAACCAATACTTAAAACAAAATACTCAATATTAAAATGCTTAAAATAATTAAAATATCTTCTTCTGCATGGGCTACCTTGTATCCACTCCAAACCCGGTCCAACGCTTACGCATCACCTGAAATGGTTGAGAAAAATTGGGTGAGTCCACAGACTCAGTGCATAATCATCACACATGCCTCCACATATGGGCTTGGCCCAAATCCACACAGTTCACATACATAAATATGCAAAATGACGCCCAACCAAACCTAATTCCATCTATTACACCAACCCCGGCACACCTGCCGTCCAAGGCCGTGGCTAATCCACCGATCAAATAGTGATCCTTATATCTTACCTTGGCAGACTTGCTGCTCAAGGTCGTGGCTAAGCCACCGATCAAATAGTGATCCCAACATTAATTCGTCTACGGTGATGCACACAGCCATCAACTGCCGAGATGGGCACCTAGCCAACACCTCCCTTGATGTAGCACACAGCTGATCATCAAGCGCTAATGTAGCACGAGGCTAACATTAGACCACGTACATAAATATGTACACCCGTCCTTCCTTGATCAAATCCAATCCCCATGCATATATGTTAATGTATCATGCCAAATCAACATATAGAATGAACATACATCACATGCTCATTATCATATTACACAGTCACCATAAATAATTTAATATCACATATTACTGACCTGTTAACCGATTACCCCAATCATGGGTTTTCACCACTTTAGCCTTTGTTGTCGGCTATCACACATCATACAAGAATATATATATATATCAATACACAAAACAGGAGAGATAGTGCGATAACTACGCACCTGCTAAGGCACAAACGATCAAATCCTGAAAACGTCACTTGATTAAGAACTCTGCCGAAATCCCTAAATGGAATCATATTAGTTTCGTCCTCTATACCAAAAACATTAGAAAGTGGCCTACGCCCTCAAGAAAACGACATAAAAAAAAGAAAGGAAAAACGGCCATAAACACTTACCTATCTTCCAAAACCGATTGAAGAAAACCCAAAAATGAATGCCTACCCTTTGAATATTCGGCCAACAAAAATAATACTAACAAGGAAGTAGAAGATTCGGCTATGGTTTTGAATGAAGATAACAAAAGATATTATGGAGAAAAAGAAATAGAGTATGTGAGTAGCAAAGAAAATGAGAATGAGAGGGAGAGGATTCGATTTTTGAAATAATGGAAGAAAAGAAAAGAAAAGAGGATTTGGGGAAGAAAGAGGTTCGGTCAAGAAGAAAATAAAAAGGAAAAAGTGATGTTGAGCAAATACCAAAAGTAAGAAAAGAGGAAGAGAGATGGGAGAAAGAGTGCACAAAAGTGCAAAAGATGTTTTCGGTTTCAAAGGAAAAGATGAGAGAAAGAAAATATAAATTTTGGTTCAAACAAAATGAAGGCTAACCAAAAGCAAAACTTGCACAAAATGTAGAATACTCATTCGGCCAAACAAAGGATTTTTGGAGAGGGAAAACAAAAATGCAAAAGATGTTCAAAAGGAGAATTGGCCAACTATTCCCCCCCAAGCTACCTAACAAAATTCGGCCACCCCCCTAGACACCCTTGCCTTCCACATACATCCACTAAAGGCATAAGAATTGTTTCCAAAACATTTTCCACAAGCCAAGCCTTTTGTCCCCTCAATATACCATAACTTTAAGATATCCTTCCATAACCTTAAAAATCTTATCCCATAGCTTAAGCTTTCCTTAAACAAAAATTCAACTTACCAAAAGTTATTAGTCCACCTATCATAAACATAGGTTGACCGGCCATTAATGCAAGGATTCAAAAATAAACCTTCAAAATGCTAAACATACCACTCGAACCTCTAACCTCAAGCTACCTTTCAAGCTCCTTAACCAACTTGCCACTTACTCCTCTTGTGCTATAAATGAACACTTAAATTTACTTAAGTGCTAAGCTCACCTAATCCACTTCATTAAATAAGCCATACTAAAATTTATTCTAACTTCTTAAATAAAAACAAGCCTTCATAAAACTATTCTAACACACAAAATTCATACCCGAGCCAACACAAAAATAAATAATATTCTAATTTTCCTAAAGCTCAAGGCCCAATCCTACTAGGCCCAATTTTGGGATGTTACACCTCCTGTAGATAAAATCAGGAAACACGGGGCCGAAAACTTTAAAGCTAATAATGATGATGATGCGGACGAGCTGAGCTGTGGCTTGATAATACTATCCGAGTGTTCGATGAGCTATCATGTACTCCAGATGAGTGCTTAAAGTGTGCTATATCCTTATTACGGGACACCGCATATCACTAGTAGAATACACTAGTATCGGTGGTTCTGGAAGAGAAGGTGATCTGGTAATTCTTCCAGATTGAGTTTCGTAAGAAATATATCAGTCAGAGATTCATCAAAAAAAAAAAAACGTAAAGAATTTCTAGAATTGAAACAGGGTCGTATGACCGTGACTGAGTATGAACAGAAATTTGTGAGATTGAGCTGATATGCTCGTGAATGTGTTTCAACCGAATCTATTATGTGTAAAAGATTTGAAGACGGTCTGAATGAAGAAATTAAGTTGCTGGTAGGCATACTTGAGATTAAAGAGTTCGTAGTACTTGTTGAACGAGCCTGTAAAGCCGAAGAGCTTCGAAAAGAGAAAAGAAAAACCGAGTTTGAAGCTAGAGACATTCGGAAAAGATCATCGAGTAAGAATTTTCATTCAGCATCAAAGAAGTTTAGAGATGAATCCAGTCGACATAAAGCTACTTCAGACTTTTCTAGACGGGACCGGGACCGACCTCCTGCGGGTTCCCGAGCCACTTCGATGGCTAGCGTTGGTAATGTTTAGCAGAACCTAGTTGAGTGTAAACATTGTGGAAAATGGCATTCTAGGAGTTCTAGATTGCATGATTGGTCCTGTTTTAAATGTGGATTGATGGATCATTTTATTCGGGAGTGTCCGATGTTAGCCTGGCAAAATACTGTTCAGAATGTAAGACCGAGCAATGTATCAGTGCGTGGCAGACCACTCAGGCATTTGGGAAATGTAGGTGGCAGTCAGAGAGGAACAAAGGATACTGCAGTTCGATCAGAGACTCGCGCACCTGCTAGAGCATATGCTATACGTGCTCGGGAGGATGCTTCTTCCCCGGATGTTATTACCAGTACCTTCAGTCTTTATGATACTAGTGTTATTGCGTTGATAGATCCTGGTTTGACTCATTCTTATGTGTGTGAAACATTAGTATCCAGTAAGACTCTGCCTATTGAGTCTACTGAGTTTGTGATTCGAGTATCAAACCTTTGGGTCGGTCTATTTTGGTTGACAAAGTATGTAAAAATTTCCCGTTGATGATTTGAGGTTCATATTTCTCAGTCGATTTGATGTTGTTGCCTTTCGATGAATTCGATATAATTCTGGGAATGGACTGGCTAACTTTGCATGATGCTGTTGTTAATTGCAAAAGAAAGACCGTTGATTTGAGATGTCAAAATGGTGAAATTATTCGAATTGAATCAAATGATCTGAATGGGTTACAAGCAGTAATATTTTTGATGTTAGCTAGGACGTATATGAGAAAAGAGTATGAAGCTTACTTTGCTTATGTGCTTGACAGTAAAGTGACTGAAAAGAATATTGAATCCGTTCTAGTCGTGTGTGAGTATCCAGATGTGTTTCCTGAGGAATTACCGGCTTTGCCACCTGTTCGAGAGGTAGAGTTTGGCATTGAATTAGTACCGGGGACGACTCTGATTTTGATAACTCCGTACCAGATGGCACCTACAGAATTAAAAGAGTTGAAAGCACAATTACAAAAGTTATCAGATAGGGGCTTTGCACGCTCGAGTGTCTCTCCTTGGGGTGCACCAGTTTTATTTGTGAAAAAGAAAGATGGAACTATGCGAATGTGCATTGATTACCAACAGCTAAATAAGGTGACTATAAAGAATAAATATCCATTACCACGGATTGACGACCTGTTTGATCAGTTGAAAGAGGCTTCAGTGTTTTCTAAGATAGATTTGAGATCGGGTTATTATCAGTTGCGAGTCAGAGATTCTGATGTGCCAAAGACTGCTTTTCGAACGAGGTACGGACAATATGAGTTTTGGTTGTGCCTTTCGGACTTACTAATGCACCTGCTGTGTTTATGAATCTGATGAATCAAATTTTCAGACAGTATTTGGATCGGTTTGTGGTAGTGTTTATAGATGATATTCTGATCTACTCCAGAGATGAAACCGAACATGCTGAGCACCTGAGACTTGTGCTACAAACTTTGCGAGATAAACAGTTGTATGCAAAGTTAGTAAATGTAAGTTTTGGTTAAGTGAAGTTAGTTTTCTGGGCCACGTTGTTTCAGCATTAGGTATTCGAGTTGATCCGAATAAAATATCAGCTATACTCGATTGGAAACCACCGAAGAATGTTTTTGAAATTCGAAGCTTTTTGGGGCTTGCTGGTTACTACAGACGATTTGTGAAAGGTTCTTCTACAATAGCTACCCCGTTAACAAAGCTATTACAGAAAGATGTTAGGTTTGAATGGTTGGAAAGGTGTCAGAAAAGTTTCGATCAGTTGAAAGCTCTTTTGACCGAAGCTCTAGTGTTAGTCCAGCCTGAGTCGGGTAAAGAATTGTTGTTTATAGTGATGCATCTTTGAATGGTTTGGGTTGCATTTTGATGCAAGAAGGCAAAGTCGAAGCCTATGCCTCGAGACAATTGAAGCCACACGAAAGAAATTACCCTACACATGATTTAGAGCTAGCAGCCATTGTGTTCGCCTTAAAGATTTGGCGTCATTATCTATTCGGTGAGAAATGTCATGGTTATTCAGATCACAAAAGTTTGAAGTATTTGATGACTCAGAGAGATTTGAACCTGAGACAACGTAGATGGTTAGAGCTGTTGAAAGATTACGAATTAGTGATTAACTATCATCCGAGAAAAACTAATGTTGTTGCGGATGCTTTAAGTCGAAAGTCATTATTTACTCTTCGTGCGTTGAACGCGCGTATGGTTATGTCTAATGATGGTTCGATAGTAATTGAGTTAAAAGCAAGACCGATGTTTATCCAACAAATTAGTGATGCTCAAAAAGTTGACAGAGATTTGTTGGCAAGACGAGTTCAGTGTGAAAGATATGTTGAGATGCAGTATACTTGAGTTTAATGGTTCGTGGGAACAGTATCTGCCATTGACTGAATTTGCATACAACAATAGTTTTCAATCAAGCACTAAGATGGCACCATATGAAGCTTTGTACGGACGTAAATGTCGTACACCTCTGTATTGGACTGAACTCAGTAAAAAAAAGAATAATAAGCTACACCGAGTTGATTTGATAAAAGATTCAGAACAAAAAGTAAAACTGATCCGAGAATGTTTTGAAAGCAGCATATGATCATCAAAAATCTTATGCAGATTTGAAACGAAAAGATAGAATTTGAGATTAGCGACAAAGTATTTCTGAAAGTGTTTCCGTGGAAGAAAGTGCTTCGATTCGGACGTAAAGGCAAATTAAGTCCAAGGTTCATCGGACCGTATGAGATCATTGAACGTGTCGGGCCAATTTCATATAGATTAAAGTTGCCATCTGAGCTAGAAAAGATACACAACGTATTTCATGTTTCGATGCTTCGTAGATATCGATCCGATCTGTCTCATGTAATTGCCCCATCTGAAATTGAAATCCTATCTGATATGACATACGAAGAGGAATCGATCCATATCTTAGCTCGTGAAGTGAAAGAGTTGAAGAACAAGAAAATTTCGTTAGTGAAAGTATTATGGAATTGACACGGAATAGAATAGGAAACATGGAAGCTTGAAGATTCAATAAGACAACAATATCCGAATCTGTTCAGCGGTAAGATTTTCGGGGACGAAAATCCCTAAGGGGGGAGAATTGTAACAATCCGGTTTATACCCTAGTCGGAACAGTAGTTTCGGGACCAGAAATCTAAGTCCGTATAATATTTTAATATTATATTCTGTGCCGTAAATATGTGACTAAGCATGTGGTAAATTTTCGTAAGTTAATTTCTTCGTCTGTGTGTGTAATTTGACAAAAGGATAAAATTGCATTAAGTGTGAAAGTTGCTTGCTATTTGTCAATGTATTAAAGTGTTGTGGCTTTTTAAATGTGAGGACTTATGTGGCAAATTAGCCACTATTTTGGTTAGTGGACGGCATGTGTAATGAAATATGTACATAATTATATATATGTTTTTATATATGTATAAATATTATGGTTTTATAAGTTAAAGTTATATTAAATTCATTTTATAAGTTATGTTTATTTTATGATAAAAAAAAAACATAAGAAAGTGGCATTATTTCATCTCTTTCTTGCCGAAACTACATGAAAGAAAAAGAAAGCTTTGAAGCTTTATATTTTCGGCACAGGCAAGCTTAAATTCAAGGTTAGATTTTATTCCATTTTTGATAATTTCTATGTTTTTGTAATCGTTGCTTTGAAAGCATTAAAACCCATGTCTAAATTTGATGAATTGGTAATTTTTGTGTGAGATGCCATTGTTGATATGTTGAGTTTTGTGATGTTTTATGTTGTTAAATGAAAGATCTAAGCTTGATGAACATGTTTTGTTCTTGAAGTTTTGTTAAATTTAGCTAAATAGAGCTAAATTGAGAAAATATTATTTTGGAGGATTAATTTGTGAATTTTATGAAATATTTGGACTTATATAGTCCCTAGAGAAGTTCGGCTATGCATGGGTGTGAATGGATTTTGTGAATTTGATGTTTTGAGAGAAATGTACTAAATTGATAAAATGTGCAAATGTGAGGGCTAAATTGTAAATAGCCTTAAATGTGTGCCTTTGGATTGAATTGAATGAACTAGTGAATAAAAAGGTTAATTTTGAATATGTTTAGATCAAGAACCGAGGAAAACAGATTTAGATCGCGGGAAAACGAAAGTAAACGAGTAGCCGTTTTGATTCCGATAAATCGAATCTGAGGTAAGTCTTTAAGCAATTGAGTACAGTTAAATTCGTTTATTAAATGGTTTACTATGATTATTCAAAATTATATAGTTATATAACTTAGTAGCCGAATGGAATATTAGCATTTAAATGATGTGGTTCAATTTATTCGATTGTGTAAAAAACCTCAAAAAGTTGTACGAAATGATTAAGAAATGATTTTGTGGTATCGATATTCGGGCTTCGAGCCTAGCAAGCTTTGAGCTGGTGAAATAAATCGGGCTTTGTGCCTAGCAGGGTTATTGCCGGTGATTGAATATCATACCTCGGGTCTAGCAGGCTTAGTGCCGGTGCGTGTGTTTCAGGCTTTATACCTAGCAGGCTTTATGCCAGTGATTATTCATATATATGTGTTTCAATGGATCATTATAGATGTGGAATTTTGAGTACAATAAATGAGCTAATTGTTCAGGTACATGAAAGCCTATTGGTTGTACGAGATAAGGTAAGTTACTATATTACGATTGATACTAATGGTTTGTGGTACAATTGAGGTATATTCGCAAAATTCTATTAAGGGTATTAGGCCTTATAAATGATGTGTATGTTATATTGAAAGTTGATTTGGATGTGAACATGAATGTGTCATGTAGATTCGGCCAAAAGGGTAAATATACATGTAATGTATATTGAACTAGTGAATTAACAATGTGCTTTTGTATATTCGGCCATATAGATGTGGATAAAACGATACTATATAGATATTATAATTGTATACATGTGAAGATTAAATCATATTATTATATGTGTATAATCAGTTATAAGTGGTAAGTGTGTACTTGGTATTTATTTAATCTGTTGTATACGGAAACATACCTGATTATATGGAATTGATAAGTGATAATTAAATTACTTCGAAAGGTTGGTGGTATTCGGCCATGATAGCATAATTGTGCTAAGAAATTATATTAAGGTTATAAAAGGATTGGTTTATAATGTTTAATTGTTTGACTAAATGGTTATATTTGCTTAAGGCTTACTAAGCTAAGTTAGCTTACTCTGTGTGATTGTTGTTCTATTTTATAGATTTTGATCAAGCTACGAGCTCAGGAGATCGTCAACTAAGTCATCCACACTGTCGACTCATTTTGGTATTTTTAAAGCTTGGGTTTGAACTTAAGGAATGTATAGGCTAGTTAATTACTTGGAAAATATTTTGATGATGTAAACATAAGCCATGCGAAAATGGCTTGGTTTAAATGCTAATGACCTAATGTCTAAATAATTTTTATTCGTAGCATATGTATGTCCTGCTTGAAATTTAAATTCGGTGGTGTTATGAATTCATGTTAAGTGATTATATGTAAGCATATATAAAAATATGGTGTGGCAATGAGGTCTTTGTTTATGTCTTACAATTGATGTTTTGGGAAGGTTGACATATGTGTATCTGAGTATGCTTGGGTTATGGATTGATGAAAACTTGCTATTGAGGTGATTAATTGAAACATGAATAAATTGGAGATCATTTATATTTTCAATTTCATATTTGGTCAAAAGATGAAATCATAGGTAGGTATTTGGGAAATGGCATATTCGTTTATGATTTATATATTTGCATGTGTATTAAGTTCAATTTATGTGTTTCGGACTATGGGAGAAATATTTGATATTTTGGTTTGATTATATATATATATATTATATAAATGTTTTAATGTATACTTTGTTTGAATGAAATTTATTTGATCTATTGAATTCAGTTGTACAGGGTATCATGCAACCTCATATATGTATATTTAGTTTTGGTAATTGCTATCTAGTTTTAGGTAGTAACTATGAATATTTGTATATTCAGTTATTGTGGCTTAAAATGACCAGATGAATAACACATTTGTTATATGTTGTAATTTGTTTGTATGTGTACTTGGATAAAGTGTTTTAAGATATGTATGATGTGGTTAAAGCATACCATAAAAACGAAATTGTTCATAATGCATTCGGTTTTGATTTTATAAGCAGTAAAAGTTTGTGGTGATTTATGCTATGTTAGGTAATACCTTGTAGCCCTAATCCAGCGACGGATACGGGTTAAGGGTGTTACAGCTACTATTGTTTCTGTTGTCGTTTGTTTGTCCCTTGTTGCAGGTACAACCGCTGTACGGAGGCTATTGTCGTGGTGAGTACGGAGGCACGACGTTGGGGGCTTGCGGCGCTACTAGGGTTTCACTTATTTTCTGCTGTAGTTTAGGTAGTGGGTTGGTGGGGGTTTTTGGGCCTGTTGTTGGATTTGCTAATGGTTTAGTCATTTGGGCTGGGATCAAGTTTATTGTAAATAGGTTTTGAATTTTGGGCAACAATCTGAATCTGGACCTATGTAATCTGTAATTGGACTGTTGGATTTATTAATGGCTTTTAATTTTGTAATTTTTTGTTTTTGGTATGGGCCGGGCGAAAATTGGGTCTTACAGCTGCCCCTCTTTGCTCATTGTCGTGTAACGAGAATAGAGCAAAGACTTCAAAAAGGGCCAATTTTGCCCGGTCATGCCTTTTTCAGTGCTTTTCTCCTTCAAGTAGTTTCGTTCCATCCCGCTGCATCTTTAAGGGCCCAGGAACTGACGCTTCGATCCACTCAAAGAAATTAGACTTGTAGCTTCAATTTTCTCCACTGCGAACTCAGGGAGATAAGATCTAATGTTTTCGACCTGCTCCTGCAACTTCTGGATTGCCAGATCTGCTATCTTCGATCTGCTCCTACAAACTCAGGATTGCCAGATTTGCTATCTTCAATCTGCTCCTGCAAATTCAGGATTGCCAGACTGATGGCTTAAATCTGTTCCAATACTGCTTAGGGGGACAAGATTTGCCGTTCGATCTTGGTCCACTACTGCTTAGGGTGATAAGATTTGCAATTTTTGACCTATTCCACTACTGATCAGGGAGATAGGGCTGATGGCTTAAATCGGTTCCATTACTGCTTAAGGAGACCAGATTTGCCGTTCGATCTTGGTTGTCTACTGCTTAGGGTGACAAGATCTACAATCTTTGACCTATTCCACTGCTGGTCAGGGAGATAGGGTTGGTGGCTTAAATCGGTTCCACTACTGCTTAGGGAGACCAGATTTTCCGTTCGATCTTGGTTCCCTACTGCTTAGGGTGACAAGATCTACAATCTTCGACATATTCCACTGCTGGTCAGGGAGATAGGACTGGTGGCTTAAATCGGTTCCACTACTGCTTAGGGAGACCAGATTTGCCGTTCGATCTTGGTTCCCTACTGCTTAGGGTGACAAGATCTACAATCTTCGACCTATTCCACTGCTGGTCAGAGAGATAGGACCGATGTCTCCGATCTGCTCCTGTAACTTCAGGATTGCCAGATCTGCTATCTTCGATCCGCTTCGCTCAGAAAGGCAAGATCTTCAAATTCACCGATGTTGCAACAACGTCCTCTAGGGGACCTATTCTGTTAAATCAGTTTTGTGTTTATGCTTATGCAAAATGGTTAGGATGCAATGATTAGGATGAATATAATGCTCCTAACGAAATGTATCATGGACGACATTTGTATGAATGCAGAATGTCATGAGAATGGTCTTTTTACAAAGATTAGGATGCAATGATTGGAATGAATCAAATGCCCCTGCATAGATGTGTCTTTTGGATGACATTTGTATGAATGCAGAATGTCATGAGAATGATTTCTTACAATGATTTGGATACAATGATCAAATGCTCCTAACTAAATGTGTTTTGCATGATTGCAGAATTTCATGAGAATGATCCTTTTTTAAAAGTTTAAGGTGTCATCATTCATTGTTTAATAAGGCTTTATCACTGATGTATTATGCTGCCATCTTGTTCGGCTGGTATTCTCGACAGAAAACCCGAGAAAACAAATATCTTGCTCAACAGATTTGCCCCACTGTAACTTCAGGGTTCATCTCATTGTGACTTAGTGGTACAGAATCTGAATCTTTTCCCATCCATCTCACTGCAACTTTAAAATGTAGAATTTGTTTCTTCTTCAATCTATCCCATTACTTTTCAAAGGTATAGGATCTGTATCAGCTTCCATCAACTGATCACTCCCCAGTGACCCAACCAGATGTGTATGCATGATGCTCACATGGATGCAGAATATCATTTCTTCTTGCGAATGATTCCCTTTTTACACTTGGGTTATCATTGCCCATTTTTCGTCAAGATTGTATTATTGACGCAATATCTTGTCTTTTGGTTCAACCACCATTTTTGACAAAAATTCAGAGAGATAGTCTCAGTTTAGACTCTTCCTTAAACTTGGTGAGTTTTAAACAATAGTCTTATTTCAAGTTCTTGTATTATCCAGAAGCTTCTAGAGTAATATGCGAAACTCATTTTATGAAAATATTATTAGTCCACTAATTGTTATTTCAATGCAAAATGCCTGAAAAAGATCATAACCATGGACAAGAAGGAAATTGATTAGGAGCATAGCTCGGAACAAATAAGCTAAGCAAAGATAGCAATCGCAGTCAAGAAAGAAATTTATTGTGAACATATTTGGAAAAGAATAATATAATCACAAATAACAAATTTAAAATGGGTAAAGTGGACATTAGGTGCCCCAGATATCGCAACCTGAGCTTCTCTGTTCAAACTTCTTGAGGACCATTTTAAGCTCAATATGTGTTTAGGGGATCCAAAGTACTTTGCCGATGCCCCAAGATGTAGCATACTTCTTCATTCTTAATTCAGGTATAGCAAGACTGTCGTATGCCCCATTTGATCAAAATTTGAGCCGCCCTTTTCGGGTTTTCAACTCAAACCCCTTTGGTCTCAAAGCGCCCTTTGTGGGTTTTCGCTTTGGCCTCTCCTTTTTCTTTCTTCTTTTTTGCTAAAAATTTCTATTTTTTTTTTTTTTGATTTTTTTTGAAAGGTGCCCTTTGCAGGTTTTCACCTTGGCTTCTCTTTTTTAAATGAAATACTTCTTGACTGAATTCACTAGATTGGGCATATCCCTGCCATCCATTTTGGTCAATGTTTCCAGAACAGACTTTTTTCACTACGTAAAATCTTCTCTAGTTTGGCCCCCATTTTTCTCTGAAATCCTTTTGTATATGAAGGATCTTCTTTAATATCAGGTCCCCCTTAGGGAATTTCTAGGATGAACCTCTTTGTCGCAAACCCGCATCAGATAGCTATTAACTTTTTCTCCCAAATTTGATTGATCACATCGGGATTGGATCCATTCTGCCTCATCCAATTTCAGTTCTGATAAAACTCGGAAAAATGAATTTCGACTTCAATGGGTGGAACCGATGAGTAATGTATTGCCTTGGTGATAGTCCTGGCCAATGTTTGATAAGCATAAAGGGTAAATAGTAACTTCTGTATGCCAATCTTTACAAGTCTCGGTCTTTTTATATATATATATATATATATTTAGGCTGCCTTTCTTGCACTGATATGACACCTAATCTTTGAACAGACCGCAAACCTTTGACATTTTGCGGTTAAATGTGATTTTTTTTTTTTGTGTCGGTATTCTTTCTTTCTTTTTCTTTTTTGTTCTGATGACTATCGACTTTGTAATATTGGCACATGGAGCGACTTTTACCATCTTAGTGAAGTAACCGACATCCACAAAAATGAATCGATGTTGGCTAGAAGCTTTTGATGAGACTGGCTTGGTAACATCCATGCCCCACATATTGGAAATCTTATTTCTGCATTGAGCTAGGCTTTGATCTTCATCTCCTTCCTTGGCTCGAGACGTAGGATCTGCTTTTCATCCAGTATTAACAAATTAGAAGATATGTTACAAATTCTGTCATCTCCAAAGTCTTGCGATCCCTTAGACCCATATTTCATTCAAAAAGGGAGTCCGTAACAACGTCGCCCATGTCATTGATATTTGGGGACCCTCGTGGGTATGAAGGCAAATTCCAAGAATGATTATTTATATGGTATGGTCATGAATAAAGAATGAAAGAATATTCTAAAACACAAAAGAATGTACAGTATGATATGTAGAGAATGAATATATTTACTCAAAAAGATGCATTTTATTGAAATAAAATTTCTGGACACAAGCCTATTTCACAAAATGACTCTTATTACTTCTAGGCTGAAAGCAATAAGCATGTTTTGAGTATTACTCTAAATTAGCCTTAAAAATACATGTCTCTTTCAGAGTCCTATTGTTCAAAACACTCCCAAGTATATAAAGGCCGATGCTTGAAAAACTTTTTATTCCTTGGTTCACTCTTTGGATATGCCATTGGTGTTCTGACTTCCCGATTTCTAGGCTTCTGATGGCTTCTTTAAGGAATCACAACTCTCTTGCTCCCTTATTCAATTATCACAAATTACTGCTCTGGTCGACTCATCGAACTTCAAAACCCCTATTTTAATAAGCCTCTCCACCAATTTCTTAAATGCAATGCAATTATCGATTGAGTGACCCGTTATTTCCACGTGATACTCGCATTGAGCGTTCGAATCATACCATTTGGGGTATGGGGGTTGTATTGGTTCCATGTAATGAGGAGCCACCATATGTGCATCAAATAGGCTTTGATACAACTCCCTATATGTCATTGGAATTGGTGTAAATTGGAGTAGCTTTGCACTGGATTCTTATCTTGATGAGCCTTGATGATCAGTAGTCACAGCCCTCGATTGACCTACAGTGACTAATTTGGAATGCTTGCTCAAGCTGTTCACTTCATTTTCCATACTTCTCGGGGCTGATCTTTTGGCACTTTCTCCCGCATCTATCTTTCCACACTTTATGGCATTCTCAATCATTTCTCCTGTCATTACGATGTCTGAGAAGCTCTTTGTGGCGCTCCCTAGCATATGAGTGATAAACGGGGCCTTCAGCGTATTGATAAATAGCATCGTGGTCTCTTTCTCTAGAAGTGGCAGCTAGACTTGGATGGCAACCTCCCTCCACCTCTGTGCGTACTGCCGAAAACTCTCGCTTGGTTTCTTCTCCATGTTCTGCAAGGCAATTTTGTCAGGGGTCATATCTGTTACATGACTGTACTGCCTCATGAACGCCTGTGCTAGATCCCTCCAAGAACTAATTTCGGTACGACTCAACTGATTGTACCATTTGGATGCTGCTCCGGCCAGACTGTCCTGGAAGCAATGAATTAGCAGTTGGTCATTGTTAACGTACCCAGTCATTCTCCGACAAAACACAGTTATGTGAGCTTCTGGGCAAGTAGTCCCATTGTATTTTTCAAATTCTGGCATCTTAAATTTGTGGGGAAGTATTAGATCTGGCACCAAACTCTGATCTTTAGCTTCAATTCCATGTTGCTTATCAACGTTTTCCATGGCCCTAAATTTGTCTTCCAACCATTTGTATCGCTCCTCTAACGGTTTTGGCAATTCAGCCCTTGCCCTTTCTCTCTCTGCTGCCTCATCAAAGTTATGAATAACAGCATTAATCAGATGATCCCTTAAGTTAGAACCCGATCCCGCTTGGAAGTTTGGCGATGTCGAACCCGATCCCGCTTGGAAGTTTGGCGATGTCGAAATACCTTCTTGAAAATGTTGAGGTTTAAGTGATAGATGTCTTTCGTCGGTGCACTTCAGGATGTGTCGGGGTAAAACTCGTAGGATATAGCCGTTCTTCACTATCTTCACCAGTGTTAACCATGGGGTTTTTTCTTTTGTCTATTCCTCCCGCCAGTAGTTGAGTCAATTGAGTCATCATATTCTTTTGTGATTCCATCATTCAGTCTATCATATCCTGCTGAATCTTAGCAAGCTGCTCCTGCATTTGCAGCTGAAGTTTTTCCTGCATCTCCTTTTGGAGTTGTTCAAGCTTCTCTAATCTCTGATCCATATCTTTCGTCATAGTTCGAGTATCGTAGGGGTGTTTGGTTTTATCGGTGTCCAGGTTAACGCTGAAATAATTTCGACCAATCAGGGTCTTCTCATGAAATCTAATGCATATGATGTAATGCCATGTGAATGCATGCCATGGATGTAAAAGGGTATTGATTCTAATTCAATTTCCATTAGAAAACTTTTCTAGAGGGCAAAATTCTTTACATGAAACAGATTACAAATACGAACAACCGTATTGTCTTCTGTTTTATCAAGAAATTCATTCTCCATGACAAACTCTCTAATTTGGTAATCGAATACGAATCGACACTCTTTTAGATATGAGATGATATGTGATACGATCATAACTAAAACAAAATGAAATACATTAGTGAGAGATCAAAGTAAACAAAAAGAAACAAGTAAAGTATTTATTCGGACGGCCACTATGGTTTATGGAGGCACCATTCAGGGTGGGCTTTTAGGATAACTATATGCGGTTTAGTTATAAGGAATAGATACCTGAACGAGCAGATTCTCAATCCTCACCCGTTATAGGCTCATATGGATCGAGTTCAGTTCAGGGGAATACATTTCCCTATGGCCATGCGGAGGTGAAAACCTCACGAACACATAGGTACAGATGTATCCCGGAAGCAGTCCACTAGCCCATGCGGAGGTGAAAACCTCACGAAGGCATAGCTTCTTACTCCCACTTAAAGGTGTGACCACAACGGTCATGCAATGCAATGCCAAAGTATTTCATGAGACTCGACATTATAGCATAAACAATTTTTAAACAATTTATGGCCTGACTCTCAACCAGAGATTCTAGGTTCGATCCCCAGCAGAGTCGCCAAGCTGTCGAAACTATTTTTCATTCGGGTTTGGAAAAATGAGGATCGACTTTAAAAATAGGAGTCGCCACCAATCCTTTTTGTTTAGGTGTGATTGGGTCACCTATAAAAATGTTTTGGTCTGCAAAATTCGAGAAAACGGGTTCGGGAGTCGGTTACGTACAAGGAAGGGTTAGCACCCTTGCAACACCCAGGGTTTGTACCAAATTGATTAATGTTGTCCTAACGTCAAAAACTTGAAATTATTTAGGGTCAAAAACTTTGGGAAAAAGTTAATTAAATTGGAATTGAATCTCAAGATTAACTCGTTTCAAAGGGATAAAAGTATCATACCCAGCACGTTAGGATATAACACATTTATACTCTGACACCGAGATCATCTTTGATCTTCAAAACATGTATAAAGGGTATTTGGTTATTTAGTTGAACGAAAAATCGACACCCAGCACGTTAGGATGTAATTTTCCGTACTTCTAAATACACAAATATTGCTCCGTTTTAAACTTCGAGTAAGACGATTTTAAAACTTAAATGGTGTTAAAATAAAATGCGATGGCATATTATCATACAATGCGGAGCAATTATTTACTAACACAATACAACAAAAATAAATCACAAATAGCAAATAAATATAAAATGAGAATTAAAATATTCATAATAACAATAATCAGTTATTGAATCAATGGCAAGGAAAATAATTAAAAAAAAATAAAACACATACAAGTATGATACATGTAACATATTTGAAGTAAACACACCTAATTTTAAACATATTTTACTACAATAAGACTTTTAAGAGTTAACGAAAAATATAAAAATACGCATGGATAAAAATATATATACAAATATACGAGATGATAATGAAATAACAAATGTATTAAGAATGTCATACAAATTTTAAATAAAAAAAGTGTACATGTAAGAATAACTAAATGAATCAATAACAAGGACAATAATAAAGAAAATTGTAAATATATTAAATATGAAAATGTAATTTTTTTAAATAAAAATAAAAATAAAAATAAAGAGTTCAATCGAAACACATTCAAAATCCCATGACTATTTAAAAAGATTTAAAAAATCAGTAGGTTGAAAAAAAAAATGGAACCAGAATAAAGACCCTCTGATATGCGAGGACTAAAAGAGCGAATATTCCAATTTTTAAACGTAGTATTTAAAAGCGGACGAGATTGAAAATGAAATACATATTAAGGGCGAAATTAAAAATAAAATAGAACTTGATTAAAAAGAAATAAAATGCGGGAGGACTAAAAGAATAAATAAACCATCAGAACCAAAACACGCGGGTTATGGTCGCAATCGGCTCGGGTCATCGGGCTATCATGAAACGACGCCGTTTCGAACACTGACCCTTACAGCCCAAAACGTTGTCATGTTAACCATAGATATAAACAATAAAATGCCCTAACAGTTACACCCCATCTGCCATTTTTCAAAACAGATTAAAAAAACTTCACTCTTAAAACTTTTCAACTTTTCCCCTTCCTCAGCCTACTCAAGGGTTTCATCGGCGCACAGTGCACCTCCCCTCACCATCACGATTGTAACTAGATCCACAAGGATCCGTCGATCATTTGGACCGAAACTTGGCCGAATCGACACTAAAACAGATAAGAAACTCCTCTTTTTTTTTTTGTATATTCGCTTTTTTAAATGTCGAAGCAAATAAGAAAGAAAAATCAGTATTGAAAACGCCGAAAATCAAAGAAATCACCTTTGAAACTATTCTCTCTTTTTTGTATTTCGTTGCATATTCGTAAAAATATTCTGTAGGAAAAAAAACAATAGGCCGTTTCTCTTGTTTTTATATCCTCATATTCGAAAATAAACAAAAAATACAAATTCATTTTCTTTGTTGTCAATTGCTACTATTGTTTCTGTTGTCGTTTGTTTGTCCCTTGTTGCAGGTACAACTGGCGTACAGAGGCTATTGACGTGGCGAGTACGGAGACACAATGTTGGGGGCTTGCGACGCTACTAGGGTTTCACTTATTTTCTGCTGTAGTTTAGGTAGTGGGCTGGTGGGGTTTTTGGGCATGTTGTTGGATTTGCTAATGGTTTAGTCATTTGGGCTGGGATCAGGTTTATTGTAAATAGATTTTGAATTTTGGGCCACAATCTGAATCTGAGCCTATGTAAACTGTAATTGGACTGTTGGATTTATTATTGGTTTTTAATTTTGTATTTTTTTTTGTTTTTGGTATGGGCCAGGCGAAAATTGGGTCTTACAAGAACAATAAGAAAACGTAGATAATGAAATCCAATATGTGAGACCATACTGAGTTTCCGAGAACTCAGCCCATATTGAATAATAAAGAGCTTAATGATTCCTCGAAGAAAAACACTGCTCATACGCACAGAAATTAGTTGTGACAGAGACAATATATTTTACATATATATATATATATATATAACAAGACAACAACTAGTAGAAGCAGAATAATAGCCTCGAATAAATTTCACCGTCAACTTTTATTTTAAACATAATATAATAGAATCCCAAAAAATGATATAGAAATGTCGATCATAAACCAACCAGACCAATAGTGCTTTCATCTGACATTATAGTTAGCTA
Source organism: Gossypium australe (assembly GCA_005393395.2). NCBI lineage: Eukaryota > Viridiplantae > Streptophyta > Magnoliopsida > Malvales > Malvaceae > Gossypium > Gossypium australe. The sequence continues at coordinate 52,905,194 of CM016617.1, forward strand.
GCATTCTCATACGATAAGAATTTCATCTGAAAGCGAACAGTTATCTATACCTCTGAAAATAAATGAACACATAGAACACCCAGAAGAGATCGTCATAGTCTATTCAACTATAACTGCTGTACTTAGATATCTTTACAACTCAAATATTTTTCCACTAATTATTACAGTCATCCCTACTTCCACATTATTCCATTCACTAACGAAAATCAATTCAGCAGAAGTTTCAGTTAACACATTCTATAGAAATCATACTTGAATGAGTCGATTAGTCGAGATTAACTTCTTCTTTAAAAGCGACAATACGTAATCCGAATGATCTTCTAAAGAACCTGATATCCCTTCTAGATCTGTCCTAACTCGATAACCCATTCTCAGCTCTGACCACATAATTAATCATTCGGCCATTGAACTCTTTGGTTTTACACTTGCGAGCTTATTAAATCTGAATCTTGTGGATTCCATTGTACCATGCTATACGGGTAAAAGGGTGAAGATTGTAAAGCCTCTAAATTTAACTCTCATATATACACACATATAACATAATATTTATTATCAACACAATATTATGAACTTTTGTCCATACATTTATGAGTTTCAACTCATCATAAACATATCTTTACTCAAATACTTGAGTATCAATTCCAATACTAGCGGAATTAGCTCGGTTGGGATCCATTTACTAAATGAAAACATAGTTTAAATTGTCAGGAGCTGTCACACTATCACAAATTATGTATGGCATGTATAGCTAGACTCTCACACATGCAAGGTTAGTCCGAGAATCGACTAAACCATAGCTCTAATACCACTAAATGTAACACCCCTGTAACATCCCGAAGTTGGGCCTAATAGGATTGGGCCCAATGGGCCTTAGGAGTAGTAGCTTTTGAAATTTTTGGGAGAACAGGAGATCGGCTTTAGTACAAGTTGGACTTATTAGGTAAGTGATTTTGGAAGGTTAGAGGGCTTTTATGAAGTCCCGGGATCAAACTTTAGCTTTGGGGAAATTTTGGTTTTAGGCGAAGAAAACCCTGGAAGTTGGCAGGTAGGCCTTAAGAATAAAAAGTGGAGGAAAGTGACACAAGTGGAGTGTGTGGTGTAGTGGCAAAGTGACACCACATAAGAGACAAGGGGGTGACGCCACAAGGAAGGAAGGAGGTCCAAGGTTCAAGTCTTGGCTTTTGCATTTTAGTTTCTTTTACTTGGATCTTAGAATTTGGGCCATAATTTATATTTAGTTGCGCATGGTTTAAGGCACAAGAGGAGCTTGTGGCCAAGTGGTTAGCAACTTGGATTATGCTACAAGGAGCTTGGGTTCGAATCTCGTGAGAAACAAAAGGAGTATTTATTTTGCGGATTGGACGGCAAGAGTTTCAGTTGAATTTAAACTCTACTGACGGAGGGATCCCACATCGGAAAGATACAAAGAAGGAAGGTGAAGAGCTAGCTATATAAAGAGCATTATAGGAGGAGAGTTATCATACCTTGGTGGGCGTTTGGGCACAGGAGTGGTCGCAGCGCGGGTTAGCACCAGATTCCTATCAGGTGTGTAACTCTCTCTACTCTAGTTGTAGAGCGGCAAATGCCGAAGTGCCGGTCACGGCAATAGTAGCCACACGAGCGTGCGAGCGCACGTATGGGGCTTCGACGCGATAGTTGAGGCCATCAGTAGTATTCTTGTGGGTTGGGGCTGCTTGGGCCGAAGTGGGCCCAATGGTCCCGTGGGCCCAATTGAGCAAAATGTATGATGGTATAGTATATAGTGAACTAGACTAGGTGAAACTTATATACGTGGCTAGATTTATGTTAGGTGGGCCACACGAGCATTGGTAGTCGAGTCGCTCGGGGCGACATTGGGCCTTTGGAAAGGCTATTCCAGGTATGAAATTAATGAAATACCCTTAGTGGGTAAATTCCCAAAATACCCCTAGAAGGTAAATTACTGTTATACCCTTAGAGGTTGATTGGCTTGATTATGTCGTATTTGTTATTCTGATTATGATGGTAATTCATTTCATACGTTATCTGTGATATATGATTTGCATACATGTCATACTGCATACAAATTATTATGTCATATTGCATGGGTATGATGAGAGGAAGGGGAAGATATGATTCTAGACTGTCACCAGTGGTTTTGACCACACAGTGGGTTGGCCCCGCTTTCTATATTATTTTTGTGACTAAGTCTCAGTGGTTTTGACCACCAGTGGTTTTGACCACACCGATATTATCTGTGACTACGGTCACCAGTGGTTTTGACCACATATTGCTATCTTTGTGACTCGTCCCAGTGGTTTGGTACCACAGTGGGTTGGCCCCACATATCGATATACGGGATTGTCATCAGTGGTTTTGACCACATTGTGGGTTGGCCCGACACATATTATTTGTGACTACGATCACCAGTGGTTTTGACCACATGTTGCTATCTTTGTGACTCGTTCCAGTGGTTTGGTACCACAGTGGGTTGGCCCCACATATCGATATACAGGATTGTCATCAGTGGTTTTGACCACATTGTGGGTTGGCCCCACACATATTATTGTGACTACGGTCACCAGTGGTTTTGACCACACCGATATTATTTGTTACTACAGTCACCAGTGGTTTTGACCACTAGTGGTTTTGACCACACGGGGTAGATTTGGGAGTTTTGGATGGATAGGATGGATGGGTTGCATGACATGCATATTTGCACATGGATCTGTGTATGAGCTTAACATACTTTGCATGGGGATTTACACATTGAGTCTCGATGACTCACCCCTTAGTTAATTTTGCAGGTAATCATTAGATCGCGGATTTAGGAGCTGAGGCGGACTTGTAGTGGCCATGCAATGTTTCTCGTAAACTCGTTTCTTTTATTTGGACTTATTTTTATTTGGGTTTTGTTATGTAATAAGGCCTCGGACCACAAGGCTGTGTGAGCCCTGCAGTTAGCAAAAATTTTCTAAGTTTTGTAAAAAAATTTCTTGAGTTCTCGGTTTAGTCCCGAACCACTTCTAAAGTATGTTTTGGGCCTCGTAGGCTCGTATTAGGGACACTATGATTGAATGTGAATGGTTTTTAATTTGGACGCAAATTTATGACTTAGAATCGTGTGAATGCTTGTGTTGTAAGTCCGGTAATGCCTCGTACTCTATTCTAGCCTTGAATACGGTTAAAGGATGTTACATTACATGCCATATAAACTTGTGATAGTGTGATATTGATTGATCCGATCTAACCCCTATTTTCATGTAGATTTTAAAGATGTCATCTGATTTTGATTGTGATGAAACTAATGAAGTAAAAAGTAATATTTCGACTACTGATTTTGGTGCAAGTCATAGTATACCAATTCCACAAATGTTTGAAAACGAGTTTAAAAATATGTTCTTCGGTTTCATGGGATAATGGTTCTCTAAGTTTATGAGAAACAATTCAATGGCTCAGCAACCTCCACCCCTTGTTGTACCCCCTGTTATACCTCCTATGGTACCTCCACTCCTTTTGACAGCGAAAACGAGTCCATGGGTTCCATTTGACAAAGTTAGAAAGTATGGGGCTGAAGAATTTTAATGTAGATCTGATGGTGATCCTGCAAAAGCTAAGTATTGGCTTGAGAATATTCAGCGATTCTTCAATGAAATAGCTTGTTCTCCTAATGATTATCTTTGATGTGTCGTATAATTATCGAAAGATTAAGCCTACAGTTGGTGGTCAACGTTAAGGGCAGTGGTACAGAGAGGCAACATCAATTAGGAAATCTTCAAAATAGAACTTAAAAATAAATATGTTAGCAAAAGATACTTGGATCGAAAAAGGAAAGATTTTTTGGAATTAAAGTAGGGAAACAAATTAGTAGCTGAGTATGAGAGAGTTTCTGCATCTTAGTAAGTATGCTTGTGAAATTGTGACGAATGAGGAAGAAATGTGTATCCATTTTGAAGGCTGGTTAAATGATCAAATTGTAACACCCCCAGACCCAGCCCAGATGTTATGGCCGAATCCAGTGAAGTCACATGAAAGGAATAATTCAAAATGACTTTGCTTAGTTAAAACTTAAGTTTAAGGCTTAGAAACCCAAAAATCTATTCAACTTGTTAAGTAATGATAAAAGCCCATGTTTTAAGAAAACGCCCCTATGTTATAGGTATTTCGAAAACCATGTTTAAACTTAAGAAATTTATTCAAGTTTAACAATTATGCAGTTGAAAACATAAGGAAACCCAAATGTAAAGTCAAATTGGAGATACAAGGCCTTATTACAACTGAAATAACTAACAATAAGTCATTCAAAAACAAATAAACAAAAACTTCTAAGTAACTTGTAGTGTGACCATCTCTGAGTCCTCTCCCAAGTTGAGTCGTCTACTGAGGGTCACCTAAAACATTTAATAAAAGGGTGTGAGTTTCGAAACTCAATGTGTACAACCCTTGGTAATCCAATCAACATGCAATTATCAAATTGGGCCTAAGCCCTATCAAAAATGGTGGTCTTGGGTCTTAGCCCACAATGACCTCATATCACATCAGTATCACATGAATGCAATGTTCCCATCCCAAATCCAACCCTGCACTCCATTTCCCTACCAACCCTACACTCCTGTGGGGATATAAATATCAACCCACCCATCCTTACACTCCAAAGGTAGCAGCAGCAGCAGCATTACTCAAACGTTGCAGCAAGGCTGCTAAGCATATAATGGGCTTAAAGCCACCGGTGGATCCACGGTCGTCAAGCGACTATGCAATCCTCACATATCTTCCTCCGCATCATCAAACCCTCCCAAGTGCAACATATATCTCATGAACGCAACATACACATTTTCACACATTAAGCACCTAGGGGTATTCTAGTCATTTCACTACCCAGGGATATTTTTCTAAATCTACCCTACAGGGGTATTTTGGTAATTTTACAAATCAAGGGTATTTTGGTAATTTTGTAATCCAGGGGTATTTCGATAATTTTGCAAATTGAGGGTATTTTAGTAATTTTGCAAATCACGGGTTTTAGTTATGAACTTTGGCCCATTAACAAGTCCTTGTGGCTAAAGTGAACAGATACTATGCACCAGGTAGGATCCCAGAGAAGAGGAGGTGGGTCACTAGGACCGCTTAAGTACCAAGCTCTCCCTATATCCAATCCTAGATATGCATATGTCCATTGCCACACTCTAACCTAGCGACTTGTCCACAGACATGTTTGATTATTAAATTAAGTCTTATGCTATTTAAGAATTTATCAGAACTAGGCTTAGAGTCCATTAAAACCCTAGCATGCATTTCTAAAATCCCATAAGGCCCACTAAGCCTAATCATGTCCATATAGCCCATTAAGCCCAATCATGTTTAGGTAGCCCATTAGGCCCAATCACGATCAAATCATACAACCATCCATCATTTAGTTACACATATCAACTCTTGCTGACTTGGGCCCACGAGCTCGGCAGGTCCATTTAGCCCCGTTTGGCCCGGTCGGCCAAATAGTGGCCCGAGACCATGAGATCGCTCTCTTGGCCCCGGTAATCATATCAGTGTTCCCACACGAATGTTCGCACACTCGTGTGGTTGCCGGCACCAACCTTTTAACTTTTCGGCATTTCAAGTTTTTTGGTATTTCAGCTTTTTTCGATTTATCGTGTGTGAAGTGTATGTGCACACCTGGTTACTGCGATGTGCTACACTATCCTCAGCCTTGAACCTACAACCAACACCAATCTCCAATCAATACACACTTAACTACAGTATTTACCTAAAAACCGAAGCCTTACCATAACCTTACCGTGTGCCACCAGTTCTAGTAGCCCTTCTTTAGCTCCTATTCACATAGATCTGCACCCACACATAAACTATCAACAATCAAGTGACTCATATTCCACACAAGTCACCCCTATAAGCCATACTTACATTTGGCCATTCACTAATCCACAACTGAGACGAGCACACTTACCACTTGCTAACGATCCTTACCACGCTTGCGATCTTTGAACCCTACCCTTGTTAATACAAGGTTAACGACAAGGAGAAGTTAGATAGCCCTTCGACTTTTAACAAAACACACTAAGGAGGTTGACTGAGTACTTACCGAATCCCACCCTTGATCCTACGGCCTAGATAGCTACTGAATGAGATCCGGCCTTTAACACTTGATCAACAGATTTGTGATGGAGGAAAACAACAAAGAAACGACACCAGTAAGGGTTTCGATAAAAAGGGATGATGGTAATTCGACAATGAAAGAAAAAGAATGAGGGGTAGAAAAGAAAAAAATAATGAAAACCCAAAGAACCCTTCAAAGGAATTCGGCACCCCCTTTTATAGCCAAAGCCGAAACTACCTTCCCCCTAGAGTCCAATTCGGCACCAACACATCCACACCTCAATCCCCTATCGTTTCTCTCTTATCTTCACCTCAAATTTCTTTCCTGAACACTCCCTTCCAGAGTCCACTCCAGCGCCACCACCTTTCTACCATGTACAAAAATAAAACCCCTCAATTTACCACTCTTAAGCCTTGAACCTTGGACCTCTTCACATGATAATAATGCCACCTTGTAGCTCCCCAAGTGATGCCACCTTGCCACTTGACCACAGGCCCAATTGTGTCCTATTTTCCCCTTGATCTGTTCAAGAGGCCTAATACCTAAGATTAGGGTCCGCTAAGGTAAAAATTAAATTTTCCCCTGTGGTCTTTCCTATCCCTAAGACTTCAAATAACCCTGGTAATACCCTAAAATTAATATTCCAAGTGATACTTGTACATACCAACTTCAGTGCATAGAAATTTAGAGTTTCTGGATTTTGGGGCGTTACACAAATCATGATGATGATTGGAGAAACTAAAATACAACTGTAACATCCCAACTTAGGGGGTTCTGCATTTTATGTTTTCGTGTGTTGGGGTTGCTCTGCTTGTTTTTTTTATGTGTTTGGGGGTCTAGGGAAGGCTCAGGTTTAAGCCAAAGCCTTAGATAAATTTCAGTTTTAAGGCTTAAGAGGGGATGAGCTTGTAGAGGTGGGCCTTATATATATATATGTCTGTGTATGATGACACAAAAAGGAGTGTGGAGGAGTGGTAAATGACGCCTTAGGGAGGAAGGGGATGACGCCATATGAGAGCAGTGAGGGTGGAGGTTCGAGTTGCGTATGCCATATTTTGGAGTTTCATTTTGGCATTAGGATAGAGAGGTGGTAGATTTCGGCTTGGACTCTGATGAGTGGGAGTTGAATGAGTCAAAATTTTTGAATGGATGGACAGGAGGAGGTGTGGGCGGTTTGAATGGGTCAAGTTTGTTGTGTGATTTCAAATGAGGAGTGGAGAGTGTTGGAACGCCGGTACCCCATGGCGCAGCAGAATAAAATTAGATCCGGCGATCCAAATCATGGATCCATGTGTGAGGAACGAATCGGGGTGAAATAAAGGTTTTGAAATTACCAAAACTTCAATCTTAGTAGACAGCGACGCCTTGGCAACAAGAGTTTTGATCTACTGTCGAATCAAGCCTCAACCTTTTTCGATGTCGGGCTCTACGTAATCCACCCGGTTTGACTATGAACGGAAGAAATCTCCAAAACTGTTTTGGAGGCTTATTTGCTTGACGGCTGCTAGACAAAACAAGCAATCACTTAGGGTTTTCATATTTAGTTTTGTCTCCTTTTAATACCTTTTATAATGGGCGCCTTTCTCATTGGGCCTTTTATAATAGGTATCCTCTTAATTGGGCCTTTTATAATTGGTATGTCTTGAATGTATTACAAGATTAAATAAATACAATAAAGTTTTTAACCGAAAATTATAATTACATTAATTATATCTGAAAATTACAATTACATTAATTATAATAAGGATTCCGGTAAACTATATTTATTTAAATTTATATATGAATCAAATTCATATATTAATAAAATTATGTTATCATTATGTGTACAACATCCTTATACATATAATATGTTCAATATTTGATTGCCCAATTAAATTAATTCTTTAATTAATTTAATTTATGTGACAACCAAGCACAATACCAACTATATTTTATTCCGTTCATTTCAACCATAGGGTGTGACCCTGTAGGTTCTTGCAACGTTAGCAGTAATACTAGAACGATTCTATTGTCACAGACAACGAGTGGCATCTAGCAATGCATCATTGCTACCTAAGTTACAAGAAGTCATGATTCGACATAACCTTTCGTGATTAACCTTTCATGCATTAATCCTTAAGTCCTTTATCTCTGGAACGGATACAAGTCATGGGATAGTCACACTTGCATAATCCATCCCATGTTTCTTGATATCTTGAGTAGACTATGATATACAAATTAGTATGACATCTCATATCAACTTATTTGAGCATGGCCATGCATTTCTAGTCTCACTCAATCAAGTGGCCTAAGATATTACTCCTATTATGTAGGAGGGACTTATCCTTTATTGATTAACCATATCCCTCTACATAGATTGTGGTATATCCAACATCAGCCTTTATAGAACAACCTGTTATGGTGTACGTTTGACTGTATCAAAATATACAACTCACGATGCTGGGATAATAATGATCTCAAGTCTGAGGATCATATACATATTAATCACTATGAGTAATGTTGTGACAATTACATAATAATCCAAGAAACATACTCATAGCGGGTCAATCCAATATGTTGTTCTCTAACACACATATTCATGCATTGATTTTGACACTCCATATCAATGACAACTCTTTATCATCAATCAACTACATGTTAGTCTTAATGCATTATTATTGTCCTAGTCAACAATAATACTCGACTAAGGATCTTTTAAGAATAATCATATTATTCTCAGGACATTATTATAAAACAGTTTATCTATACACACAGAAAGAAAAACTGAAATAATAATGACAACACTTTATATTAATAAACATGGTAAATTAAGTATGTTATTACAACCATCTCATGATTGATCTTTGGGCATACTCTTACAGAGAGTGGAAGGTGGAGAATTTCGTGGGATGTAGAGAGAGGGTGGGAGGTTGGCTGAATGAGGGAAGTGTGGGGGTGCATGTGCGGTTTTGGCTTGGCTAGGTAGGGGCCAATCTCCTTTTGAGCTCAGCATTTTTCGGTCATAAGGGTGTGAGTGTGCTATTTTCAAAGTGTCTTTGGAAGTAGAATAGAACCGAAACCATCATTTGCATTTTAGTCACTTTGATTCATTTCTTTTCTACCAAAACCGCAACACCTTTTAGCTTCATTTCTTCTCCTTCTTGTTTCTTTGGTAATAGCTGAATATCAGAGGGATTATTTATGCTTTCTTTCTTCCTTTTTCCTCCATTTGCTATTTGTTTCCCTTCATAGCCGAACCTCCCTAGTAGCTGTTTGAAATCATTTCTCTTTGGAGTAAGTGCCATAGCCGAACCTTGTCTTCTATCTTTACTTCCTTTCTCTCTTCTTTATTCATACTTTGTGGAAGCTGAATTTCTTCTTGTGTCAATTGAAGGCACCCTTTCCATTGTCTTTACTAATAGTCGAATATAGTCTCTTCAATCGACTTACTAATAGTCGAATATAGTCTCTTCAATCGACATACTCTTGTTTCGGTAAGGAGCCTTCTTTCTCTTTTGTTTTCTATTCGTTCTTTTTCCCTTCTCTCATTGGTTTGGTTAAATCGAAGATTCTGACTCGCTTCTTTGGGCATTGGCTGATTGTAGAGGGGCCTATTCTCATCTTCTCTTCTCCGTTTAGCCTGCTTTTGAGAGGTCTCTGGTAAGCATGGATGTTGGTTGAATGGGTAGTAAGGGTGTCCTTTCTCGTTTGTTTGGCCGAAAGGCCGTTTCCTTTGTTCTGTTTTGGGAATCGATTCTAACAATGGTACTATCTAGGGACTCATTCGGTTTCATAAGCCAAGCCTTCTAGTGTTCAATTTTCGTGGATAAAGGTAAGAAGTTCTTTTAAGTTAGTATCTATTCTCTCTTTCTCTTTTGTTGCCTTAACTCAGTTTTCTGATCAAGACTCTTATCATGGATATGAGTGCTAGCCGATCCAAGGGGGTGCATCTAAGGAACCTGGGGGAGCAGACCAGTGGTCTCTGCTCTTAAGTTTAAAGAACGTGCAGTATCGGCGGTGCGAGACTTCCCGCCGGGTTGTGGTAGGGAACCAACATCTGCTTGGGATAGGCAGATTGCGATTGTTTCTCCTAGTGAAAGTATCAACGATATTGAGAGTCTTGTCCTTCGCGTTTACAGGTGTGTAATTCTCACACCTTCCTTCCTTTGTTATGCAATAAATATATGAATTGTTTGGAAGCCGGAACTTCGATAATGTCTATTGGGTAACCCTTGGAGTGTAAAAATCGAGATATCAGGTTAGTGACTTTTCTGACTAGGCCAGTTAAACACTTTAGCATGGATATATATATGCTTTGATGATTCTGTGTATGTTAATAAGTGTTGCATCCATTTTACCATGATTGCATGTCGCATGGAATTGGGAAGATGATAATGTTGTAAAAGGGGCAGTGTATATCGGTGACTCTGCCACACTATTCCGATGGCTCGGTGCTATATTCGTATATCGGTGACTTGGTCACATTGAATCGGTGGCGAGGCCTCGTTATATTGACTTTGAGCAGCATGATTGCCAGCATGACTGCCAAAGAGGGATGTAGCAGATGGAGGGTTGATTGTAGAAATCCCCACAGGTGTGATGAGGATGGAAATATGTGGAGTGGAGTGTAGAGGATGGAACATTAGGATGGGCTGGGTTTATTATATTAACTATTTGGTATGCTTTAGTGCTTGGGCTTCGGCCGATTGAATAATGGGGGCTTAGGCCTAGTTATGGTTTATGTGAGGTAATTGCACACTGAGTCTTCATGACTCACCCCTTCTGCTTAAATTTTTGCAGGTAATTCTTAGTTTAGTGGAGTTCGGCCGGAGGGAACTTCGAGGTGGCCATGCACGGTTTTATTAAATTAAATTTTACTGTTCTTTGAATTTTGTTTAATTTGGGGATTCTGTTATGTAATAAGGCCACTAATATTTTTGGGTTATTTTGGTTTAAACTTTAATCGCTTTAATATATGAATTAATTGATAAGATGTTTTATTAATAAAACGCAAATGAAAGTTTTACCAAAACTTAACAAACGAATTCACAAACGATACTAAACAACAATCTCAAGTTAACTGAATGCAACATCAAGTGTTTTCAAACGTCACCGAGAAGCAAAATTTGGGCTAATTACAACTTTTACAAAATGAGCCCTGAGTTTTCAGATGAACTACCGAATTTGAAGCTTTAAATTTTTTTTTAAAGTTTGCAGACGAATGCAAAGTTTCATTTAAACCTTCTTATGTGACATACCAGATCCGGTTATGATGTTTTGGCCGAATTTGGGGTGTTGCAATTGTGGTATCAGAGCCAGGTTGCAAAACTCGACTATGGGTTTTGAGTTCAAAATGTTTTCCAAAATTGGTCCGAAAATGGTTTAGAAAAAATATATAAGTATATGTTCTCTGGAAGTATGGCACCCGAGTCTCCGGCACCAAGTCCATACGGTAAGTTTTCTGACTGAATTGGGTGATTTGCATGAAGTAACTATATTGAGCTATGAATGTTAGGATTAAGAAACTCAACTTTAGAGATTGAAATTGAAACCTTTAGGTATACGTATGTTCTGTGAAAAACTACTTTTAACTCTACTATCATAAGACTACTCGGTAATAAATAGTGAAAGAGATGCTAACTCATAAAATTTGTAATCAGATTAAGACGATTTGATAGACATGAGTGCTAGAGGACGTGGACGTGGTACACGCGGCCGTGGTAGAGGCCAAGGTGTTGAGGCTGAGTTCTCAGAAGCAGGACATGAGCCTGAAGGTGAAGCGCCAGCATCACCCACGGCAGAAGCGGTGTCTCAAGACCGAACTGGTGGAGATGATGCTTTGTCCCAAGCGATGTTGCGGGTTCTGGAGCGAGTTGTTGGGGCAAGCACTGGGTCAGTATCTCGGAAGTCTATTCCTAAGCGACTTCGAGCAAACGAGGTTGAAATGTTTAGGGGTATTTCTGGTGTGACCCCAAATGTAGCTGAATATTGGCTAGAGGCAGTTGAGCGGATTATGGATGATCTAGACTGCACGGCAGAGGAGAAACTGAAAGGAGCGGTGTCATTTCTCAGAGATGAAGCATATCAATGGTGGCTCACGGTAAGAGAAGGTACTCCAACAGATTGTATTAATTGGGATTTCTTCAAGACAACATTTTAAGGGAAATATGTTGGGGCAAGCTATGTGGATGCCCAGAGGAAAGCATTCTTGAATCTGGTACAAGGGAGTAAATCTGTGGCTGAGTACGAGGCAGAATTTCTGCGCTTGAGTCGTTACGCCCGAGGGATAGTTGCGATTGATTATGAGCGTTGCGTACGGTTCAAAGATGGGTTGCGAGACGAGTTGAGAGTATTGATAGCCCCGCAGTGGGAAAGGGATTTTGCCATCCTGGTTGAAAAGGCTAAAATAGCCAAAGAGGTAAAGTGAACTGAGAGGCAAAATAGGGATAAGGATAGGGGTAAAAATAAGAGGAGTTTTGGGCCGTTGGGAACAGTTGGGGGTTTTTAGAAGAGGCCTAGGTTTGATGGGCCGGGCCGAGTTACGATGCCAGTTGCTGTTGGTCAGTCTCGACCGTGTGCTTAGTGTGGGAAATCACATTTGGGGGAGTGTTGGGGAAGAGATAGAGGATGTTTCAAGTGTGGATCTAGGGATCATCTAATAAGGAATTGTCCGCAAGAGTTAGCTAGGGCACGGTCGGTAAGCTAGGGGTATGTGCAGCCGGTAAGAGGTGGACAACAGCTACCGAGAGGTCGTGGTCCGATCAAAGGGGGAAATGGTTTTGGTCGCGGTCGTGGAGCACCGGGCAGAGGTGTCGGTAATGCAGATGTAAGACAGCCGGGTTTAGTCTATGCAGCACGGCGGCGAGATGATGGCGACGCACCGGACGTCATAACCGATATGTTTTTTATAGTTGATAAATCGTTTATTGCTTTGATTGATATTGGATCGACCCATTCATATGTTGCCTGTACCGTATCTGAGACCTTGAATATAGAATCTGAAATTGCTGCTAGAGAAATGACTGTGGTTAGCCCTTTAGGACAATCCGTAATAGTAAGCAAGCTGTTTAGGGATGTGCCTTTAGAAATTCAAGGAGTAGTATTTCTGGCAGACTTCATGGAATTGTCATTTGGTGAGTTTGATCTTATCTTAGGCATGGATTGGCTGGTTAAGCATTGTGCTAATTTGGATTGCGCGACTAAGTGGATGGTGTTGAGAACTCCAGAAGATAAAGAGGTGGTTGTGATAGGAGAAAGAATGAATTATTTGTCTAACGTAGTTTCTGCATTAAGGGCTGTTAAGATGGTATAAAAAGGGTGCAAGGCATTTCTAGCTTTCATTAGTGCTTTGGATGCGAAAGAAGTGACTGTAGAGGGGGTTAGAACAGTGAAGGAATTCGTGGACGTCTTTCTTGAAGAACTTCCGGGATTGCCTCCAGATCGCAAGGTGGAATTTGGAATTTAACTACTTCCAAGAACGGCTCTGGTGTCCATTGCCCCTTATAGGATGGCGCTGGAAGAGCTAGTAGAACTTAAAGCTCAGATTCAGGAGTTGTTGGGTCGTGGATTTATTCGACCAAGTGTATCTCCGTGGGGAGCGCTGGTGTTGTTCGTGAAGAAAAAGGACGGGTCGATGCGTATGTGTATTGACTATCGCCAGTTGAATAAGTTGACGATTAAGAAAAAGTACCCGCTACCGAGGATTAACGATTTGTTCGATCAGCTTAAAGGGGCTTCAGTTTTCTCGAAAATAGACTTGAGGTCAGGTTATCATCAGCTTAAGGTCAAGGAGGCGGATATTCATAAAACTACTTTTCAAACTCGTTATGGTCACTATGAGTTTTTAGTGATGCCGTTCAGGTTGACGAATGCACCAGCTGCGTTTATGGATATGATGAACCAGGTATTCCAACCCTATTTGGACCGGTTTGTTGTGGTGTTCATAGACGATATCTTGGTTTACTCAAGAAAGGAAGAGGAGCATGATTCGCATCTTCGGGTTGTTCTGCAAGTATTAAGAGAGAAGCAATTGTATGCCAAATTCAGCAAGTGTGAGTTTTGGCTGAAGGAAGTGACCTTTTTGGGGCATGTTGTTTCTACGGAGGGGATTAGGGTGGATCCCCGAAAAATCAAAGCTGTTCTGAATTGGAAGCCGCTGAAGTCTGTAGCAGAAATTCAAAGTTTTCTTGGGTTAGCCGGATACTACAGAAGATTTGTGAAGGGATTTTCCTTGATTGCGGGACCTTTAACCAAGTTGTTACGGAAAGGGGTACCATTTGTTTGGGCTGACAAGCAACAGGAGAGCTTTGAGAAGCTGAAGAGGATCTTGACGAAGGCTCCGGTATTGATTTAGCCTGAGGCGGGGAAAGAGTTAGTTGTTTATTGTGATGCTTCGCACACAGGGTTAGGGTGTGTGTTGATGCAAGAAGGGAAGGTGGTTGCATATGCGTCTCGGCAATTTAGACCACATGAGATGAACTATCCCACGCATGATCTGGAGTTAGCTGCGGTAGTGTTCGCTCTAAAGATTTGGAGACACTACCTGTATGAGGAGAAGTCCATTATCTACACCGACCACAAGAGCCTAAAATATCTCCTTACCCAGAAGGAGTTGAATTTAAGGCAGTGGAGGTGGATTGAACTGTTGAAGGATTACGACTGCTCGATTGAGTATCACCCAGGTAAAGCTAATGTGGTGGCGGATGCGTTAAGTCGAAAGGTGATATAGGATTTAAGGGCAATGTTTGCTCATCTCAGCTTGTACGATGATGGAAGTTTGTTGGCTGAACATCAAGTGAAGCCAATGTAGGTAAGCCAGATTAAAGAGAAGCAGTTATTGGATGATGTGTTAAGTGCTCGATTTCAGCAAGTACAGAATGGTGGGGTAGGGGATTATAGTTTGAACAGTGATGAGGTATTGTGTTTTCATGGTAAGGTCTGCATGCCGAAGGATGTTGAGTTGAGGTAGATGATTCTTCGGGTGGCGCATAGTAGCCCATATGCTATGCATCCTGGTGGGAGTAAGATGTATCGGGATCTACGTGAATAGTTTTGGTGGCCTGGGTTGAAGCGGGAAGTTACCGAGTTTGTGGGTAGGTGTTTGACGTGTCAGTAGGTGAAAGCGGAACATCAGTTGCCTTCGGGGTTACTACAGTCGGTAAAGATTCCACTCTGGAAGTGGGAAAGGATAACGATGGACTTTGTTAGTGGGCTACCTCTTACGCCTACTAAGAAAGATTTGTATGGGTGATTGTTGATCGGTTGACGAAGTCTGCCCATTTTATACCTGTTCGTATCAACTATACATTGCAGAAGTTGGCTAAGCTGTATGTGGCAGAGATTGTGAGGTTGCATGGGGTACCAGTGTCTATCATATCGGGCAGAGACCCTAGGTTTACATCGCGATTTTGGAAGGTGCTGCATCAGGCACTCGGTACAAGACTGGATTTTAGCACGGCGTTTCATCCACAGACTGATGGTCAGTCTGAGAGGGTAATTCAGATCATGGAGGACATGTTGAGAGGCTGTGTTATCGACTTCAGGGGTAGTTGGGAGGATTTTCTACCGTTAGCAGAATTCACATACAACAATAGCTACCAATCCAGCATCCAGATGGCACCCTACGAAGCGTTGTACGGTCATAAGTGTCGAACCCCTACCTGCTGGACAGAGTTAAATGAGCGACAGTTGTTGGGTCCAGAATTGGTTTTGGAAACTGAGGAAAAGGTTAAGTTGATTCAGACCCGGTTAAGTTGATTCAGACCCAGTTAAAGGAAGCTTCTGACAGGCAGAAATCTTATGCAGATCTGAAGCATAAGGATATAGAATTTTCAGTAAGGGATCAAGTCTTCCTGAAGGTCTCACTGTGGAAGAAGGTACTGAGGTTTGAGCAGAAGGGTAAGTTGAGTCCCATGTTCATCGGGCCTTATCGGGTATTGAAACGTGTGGGACCAGTGGCGTATCAGCTTGAGTTACCTCCAGAATTGAGACAGATACATGATGTGTTCCATGTTTTGATGTTGAGGCGTTATCGTTCTGATCCGACTCATATAGTGTCAGTGGAGAAAATTGAAGTAAGACCAGACCTGTCCTTTGAAGAGGAACCAGTGCAGATCTTAGATCGAGACGTTAAGGTGCTGAGGAGGGAATCAGTTCCATTGGTCAAAGTCTTATGGCGAAATCACGATGCAGAGGAAGCCACGTGAGAGTCGGAAGATGTGGTGCGACAGCAATACCCTCGTCTCTTTTGATCAGGTAAATTTCGAGGCCGAAATTTCTTTAAGGGGGTAGAACTGTAACATCCCAAGTTAAGGGGTTCTACATTTTATGTTTGTGTGTATTGGGGTTGCTCTGCTTGTTTTTTTTATGTGTTTGGGGGTCTAGGGAAGGCTCAGGTTTAAGCCAGAGCCTTAGGTAAATTTCGATTTTAAGGCTTAAGAGGGGATGAGCTTGTAGAGGTGGGCCCTAGATATATTTGTATGTGTATGATGACACAAAAAGGAGTGTGGAGGAGTGGTAAGTGACGCCTTAAGGAGCAAGGGATGATGACGCCACAGGAGAGCAGTGAGGGTGGAGGTTCGAGTCGCGTATGCCACATTTTGGAGTTTCATTTTGGCATCAGGATGGAAAGGTGGTAGATTTCGGCTTGGACTCTGATGAGTGGGAGTTGAATGAGTCAAAATTTTTGAATGGATGGACAAGAGGAGGTGTGGGCGGTTTGAATGGGTCAAGGTTGTTATGTGATTTCAAATGAGGAGTGGAGAGTGGAAGGTGGAGAATTTCGTGGGATGTGGAGAGAGGGTGGGAGGTTGGCCGAATGAAGGAAGTGTGGGGGGTGCATGTGCGATTTGGCTTGGCTAGGTAGGGGCCGAATCTCCTTTTGAGCTCTTAGGTATGTTTGTTGAGCATTTTTCGGTCATAAGGGTGTGAGTGTGTCGTTTTCAAAGTGTCTTTGGAAGTAGAATAGAACCGAAACCATCATTTGCATTTGAGTCACTTTGATTCATTTCTTTTCTACCAAAACCGCAACACCTTTTAGCTTCATTTCTTATCCTTCTTGTTTCTTTGGTAATAGTCGAATATCAGAGGGATTATTTGTGCTTTCTTTCTTCCTTTTTCCTCCATTTGCTATTTGTTTCCCTTCATAGCTGGACTTCCCTAGTAGCTGTTTGAAATCATTTCTCTTTGGAGTAAATGCCATAGCCGAACCTTGTCTTCTATCTTTACTTCCTTTCTCTCTTCTTTATTCATACTTTGTGGAAGCCGAATTTTTTCTTTTGTCAATTGAAGGCACCCTTTCCATTGTCTTTGCTAATAGCCGAATATAGTCTCTTCAATCGACATACTCTTGTTTCGGTAAGGAGCCTTTTTTCTCTTTTGTTTTCTATTCGTTCTTTTTCCCTTCTCTCATTGGTTTGGTTAAATCAAAGATTCTGACTCGCTTCTTTGGGCATTGGCCGATTGTAGATGGGCCTATTCTCATCTTCTCTTCTCCATTTAGCCTGCTTTTGAGAGGTCTATGGTAAGCATGGATGTTGGCCTAATGGGTAGTAAGGGGGTCCTTTCTCGTTTGTTTGGCCGAAAGGCCGTTTCCTTTGTTCTGTTTTGGGAATCAATTCTAACATTGGTACTATCTAGGGACTCATTCGGTTTCATAAGCCAAGCCTTCTAGTGTTCAGTTTCCGTGGATAAAGGTAAGAAGTTCTTTTGAGTTAGTATCTATTCTCTCTTTCTCTTTCATTGCCTTAACTCAGTTTTCTAATCAAGACTCTTATCATGGATATGAGTGCAAGCCGATCCAAGGGGGGTGCATCTAAGGAGCCTGGGGGGAGCAAACCAGTGGTCTCTGCTCCTAAGTTTAAAGAACGTTCAGTACCGGCGGTGCGAGACTTCCCGCTGGGTTTTGATAGGGAACCGACATCTGCTTGGGATAGGCAGATTGCGATTGTTTCTCCTAGTAAAAGTATCGACGATATTGCGAGTCTAGTCCTTCGCGTTTACAGGTGTGTAATTCTCACACCTTCCTTCATTTGTTATACAATAAATATATGTATTGTTTGGAAGCCGAAACTTTGGTAATGTATATGGGGTAACCCTTGGAGGGTAAAAATCGAGATATCAGGTTAGTGACTTTTCTGACTAGGCCAGTTAAACACTTTAGCATGGATATATATATATATATATATATATGCTTTGATGATTCTGTGTCTGTTAATAAGTGTTGCATCCATTTTACCATGATTGCATGTCGCATGGAATTGGGAAGATGATAATGTTGTAAAAGGGGTAGTGTATATCGGTGACTTTGTCACAC
Source organism: Gossypium australe (assembly GCA_005393395.2). Classification (NCBI taxonomy): domain Eukaryota; kingdom Viridiplantae; phylum Streptophyta; class Magnoliopsida; order Malvales; family Malvaceae; genus Gossypium; species Gossypium australe. Next base: position 52,923,577 of record CM016617.1, read on the forward strand.
TATTCCGATGGCTTGGTGCCATATTCATATATCGGTGACTTGGTCACATTGAATCGGTGGTGAGGCCACATTATATTGACTTTGAGCAGCATGACTGCCAGCATGACTACCAAAGAGGAGTGTAGCGGATGGAAGGTTGATTGTAGAAATCCCCATAGGTGTGATGAGGATGGAAATAAGTGGAGCGGAGTGTAGAGGATGGAACATTAGGATGGGTTGGGTTTATTATATTGACTATTTGGTATGCTTTAGTGCTTGGGCTTCGGCCGATTGAATAATAGGGGCTTAGGCCCAGTTATGGTTTATTTGAGGTAATTGCACATTGAGTCTTCATGACTCACCCCTTCTGCTTAAATTTTTGCCGGTAATTCTTAGTTCAGTGGATTTGGGCCGAAGGGAACTTCGAGGTGGCCATGCACGGTTTTATTAAATTAAATTTTACTTTTCTTTGAATTTTATTTAATTTGGGGATTCTGTTATGTAATAAGGCCACTAATATTTTTGGGTTATTTTGGGTTAAACTTTAATCGCTTTAATTTATGAATTAATTGATAAGATGTTTTCTTAATAAAACGCAAATGAAAGTTTTACCAAAACTTAACCAACGAATTCACAAACGATTCTAAACAACAATCTCAAGTTAACTGAATGCAACATCAAGTGTTTTCAAACGTCACCGAGTAGCAGGATTTGGGCTAATTACAACTTTTACAAAATGAACACTGAGTTTTCAGATGAACTACCGAATTTGAAGCTTTAAAAAAAAATTTAAAAGTTTGCAGACGAATGCGAAGTTTCATTTAAACCTTCTTATGTGACATACCAGATCCGGTCATGATGTTTAGGCCGAGTTTGGAGTGTTACAACTACAGTTCACGATTTTGTCTGACCGGGCACAGAAGATGGAATAAATTTATAATCATAAGAGACAGAGAGAAAAGAAGGCCCGGGAATTCAATCAAAGAAATTTTCCTAGGTCATTTTCTACACCACCACTGAAGAAAGAAAAAAAAGATGATAATCGTATCACTACATCATCCGAGTTTCCAACCAGAAGTAAATCGAGACAGCCTGATTCCAAATTCCAGAATAAACCTATTGACAATGTGGCCAGTGTTCGTAATGCCCCAAGACCGGTGTGTAAACACTGTGGTAAACCACATACTGGTGAGTGTAGGTCCAAATTGGGTGCATGTTTTAGATACAGGTCAACTGATCATTTTGTACTCATTTGTGCGAAAATGGTTGGAGAGAATGATGACCTGAGTGAATAACTTGTGCCTATGCTGCAGAAGAGAAAATGTCCTGGTCAGAGTAATAATACGGGTGTGAACCGTGGTGGTACTAAAGATACAGCTGCTAGATCTGAAGTCAAAGCACCTGTACGAGCTTACGCTATCCGAGCCAGAGAAGAGGCTTCCATGTCTGATGTCGTTACTGGTATATTCTATCTCTTTGATGTTATTGTATATGCTTTGATTGACCCTGGGTTGACTTATTCGTATATTTGCACTTCATTGGCAATGAATAAAAATTTACTTGTTGAGTCAAATGAATTTGATGTTCAAGTAACAAATCTACTTGGATAGAGTGTAATAGTTAATTTAATATGTCATAAGTGTCCACTGAGAATTTAGGGATGTGAGTTTCCCACTGATTTGATGTTGTTACCCTTTCAGGAATTTGATATAATTCTTGTAATGGACTAGTTAACGCCACATGATGTCGTGGTAAACTGTACACTGAAACGAATTGAATTGAGATGTCTGACGGGTGAATTGATTACATTTGATTTTGATATATCAAACAATGTTACCAAAGTTATTTTAGCTATTTCTGCATAGAAAATGATTTGTAAAGATTGTGAGGCATTTCTGGCTTACATACTGGATACTCGAGATTTTAGGTTGATCGTATGTCTGTCGAGTTTTAAAATTTATAAAGAGAATGATCAAACCTAGAAACTAACTCTGACAACGATTGAAGGCAAGTGTACCTATCGAATAGTAGTATAGCTTAAGCAAGACCGGATTATCGAACCCAAAGGAACTAAAAGTACTAATACTAACTTTCTTTTTATTATTTAGCCTAAAATAAGTGAAGTTGCTTTAATATAATCTAAACTAATTACTAAGCCAAAGACACAAAGACAAAAAGGATGAATTGGGAAAATAACTTTAGGAAAAACTCAGGTGATTAAGACGATACCCTCAGAAAGAATCCACCTAGACTTGACTTGTTATTTAACCCTGAACCATACGATTTATTTACTTAGTTTGATCCGTAAGACTCCCTAACGTATATTAAACCCTCTCTCGAGGTGAATAACGTCTAACCCTAGGTTAATTAACGGAAATCTCTTTCTCACTTAATAACCCCCTAGAATAGCAGTAAATCTATCTATGGACTCCCATATTAGGTTTCACCCTAATCCGGCAAAATCTCATCACCCTATCTCTAGGCGTGCGATCAACTTCGCTTAATTATGCTAGATCTTCTCTTAGGCAGGGTCTATTCCTCCTCCACCTAAGCACATCAAATTTGGATTAAGCTTGCATAATTAAGAACAAACTAATTATTTATCATATAATTCAGAAAATAATAACAAGATTCATCTAGGTTTCATCCCCTTCAGGTATCTGAAGGATTTAGTTCATAACAAATAAAGAAAACATCTCAAGAGAAAAGATAAAACAAAACATAAGAAATCCTTAAAACTTCCTGAAGGAATTGAAGGAGAAATCTGCCGCCTTGAGTAGAATTTCGGCTTCTTGGGATGGATCAACTAGCTATCTTCGAGTGATTCCCACAAATTTGACCTTCTCGGCTTGGCTCCTTGGCCTAGCTAACCGCCCCCTTCAAAGATGAACTTAGGGGGTATATATAGGCTCTTGGAATGTGTTTCTTTGCCCCAAAGTATCCAAATCTGAATGAAATTGTTCATTGCCACAACAGGGACACGGCCATGTCACACGCCCGTGCAACTAGTCTTTGGGCCCTGTTTGGATTTCTTTAATGAGGCACGGTCATGTAAATCAGGGGTCAGGCCGTGTTCTAGATGATCAACAAGGCACGGCCGTGTGGGCTTAAGTCCTGGCCGTGTCAATTTCCACCTTGGCCCAATTTGCTCCGTTTTAGGCCCGTTTCTCGTTCTTTTTATCCTCAGGTGCTTTCCTGAGTATAAGACATGAAAAGAAAGGATTAAGAGCACCTTTTTATATAAATCGAGGCTTAAATCATCCAAAAAAATACTAAATGTGTGATTAAAATATGTTACTATTACGGTTTATCATAGGTCAAAGTTGAATCAAGTACCCATTGTTAAAGAATATATGGACGTGTTCCCTAAAAAATTATTGGCATTGTCACCAGATTGCGAGGTTGAATTTATTATCGATCTAGTACTTGGGACTGTACCAATATCCATTCCACCGTATAGTATGGCACCAACTGAATTAAAAGAACTTAAAGCATAGTTGCAAGAATTGTTAGACAGAGGTTTCATCCAACCAAGTGTATCTCCTTGAGGTGCACCAATGTTGTTTGTAAAAAAGAAAGACGGATCCTTGAGATTATGTATTGATTATAGGCATTTGAATAAAGTGACGATAAAGAATAAATATATTTTGCCTCATATTGATGAGTTGTTTGATCAATTAAAAGGTGCAGCCTTATTTTCTAAAATAGATCTCAGATAGGGGTATTACCAGATGCAAGTAAAAGATTGTGATATATCAAAGAGTGCTTTCCGAACTCGATATAGTCACTATGAATTTTTTGTAATGCTTTTCAGATTAATGAATGCTCTTGTTGCTTTCATGGATATGATGAATCAGGTTTTTCAGCCTCGATTGGATAGATTTTTGGTTGTATTTATTGATGATATACTTGTCTATTCAAAAATAGAACTGAAGCATGCTCAGCATTTGAGAACTGTATTACAGATTCTGTGCTAGAAACAGTTGTATGCAAAATTCAACAAATGTGAGTTTTGGCTTTGGAAAGTTGGATTTCTTGGACACGTGGTTTCCACAGATAGGATACGTGTTGATCCGAGCAAGATTTCTGCCATTATTAACTGGAAAGCTCTGAAAAATGTTTTAAAGGTATGATGTTTTCTAAGACTAGCAAGTTAGTACCATCGTTTTGTTAAAAACTTCTCTATAATAGCTTCACCAATGACCAAGTTGTTACAGAAGTATGCTCAGTTTGTTAGGTCAGATGAGTGCCAGTAGAGTTTTGATCAGTTGAAATGAATGTTAGCAGAAGATCTAGTATTGAAATAGCCTGAATTTGGGATAGAATTTGTTGTTTATAATGATGCGTCACTCAGTGGCTTGGGTTGTCTATTAGTGCAAGCCAGGAAATAATAGCATATGCTTCTTGTTAGTTAAAACCACACGAGTGGAATTATCCAACTCACGATTTGGAGTTGGTCGCCATTATTTTTCCTTGAAGATTTGGCATCACTACCTCTATGGTGAGAAATGTCACATATTTACAAATCATAAAAGTCTGAAATATTTGATGACTAAATAGGAGCTGAATTTTAGGCAACGACGATGGCTAGAATTATTAAAATATTATGATCTTGTGATTGATTATCATCCCGGGAAAGATAATTTTGTTGCTGATGCATTAAGTAATAAATTGTTATTTGCTTTGAGAGCATTAAATGTTGATTTGACTCTAGAGGCTGAAAGCTCTATATTAGCAGAGTTGAGGGCTAAATAGTTGAATCTGCAGCAAATCTAAGAGTTGTAGGGTGATGACTCGAAGCTATTGGCAAAATAAAAGAAAATTTAGAATGATCTATCTATGGGGTTTACTGTAGCTACTGATGGTATGATGTATTTCCGTAATAGGCTATGTGTTCCGAATAATCTAGAGCTAAAGCGAGACATTTTATCTGAGACTCACAATAGTACGTACTCCATTCATCTGAGTAGTACTAAGATGTTTAATGAACTAAAGAGAATGTATTGGTGGCCAAGTATAAAACGTGAGATTTCTGAATTTGTAAGCATTTGTCTGATTTGTCAATAGGTGGAGGCTGAACATCAAGTACCGTCAGGATTACTATAGCCTGTCACCATTCCTAAATGGAAATGGGAGCGAGTTACGATGGATTTTGTTTTGACATTACCTGTGATGCTAAGGAAGAAAGACTCGAACTGGGTTATTATTGACAGGTTGACAAAATCAGCTCATTTTATTCCAGTCTGAACTGAATATTCACTTGAGAAGTTAGCAGAGTTATATGTATCAGAGATTTTCAGACTGCACGGAGTGCCGTTATCTATTATTTTTTATAGAGATCCAAGATTCACCTCAAGATTTTGGGGTAAACTTCACAAAGCTCTGGGCTCTAAACTTAATCTTAGTATAGCGTATCATCCGCAGACAGATGGGCAATCAGAATAGGTAATACAAATTCTGGAAGATATGTTACGATGTTGCATACTTGAGTTTTAAGGTAGCTGGGAAAGGTATTTACCGTTGGCATAATTTGCTTGTAATAATAGCTATCAATCTGGTACTAAAATGGCATCGTTTGAGGCTTTGTACGGTAGAAAACGTAGAACACTACTTTACTTGTTAGAATTGAGTGAATCTATGTTAGTTGGTACTGATTTGATTCGTGAAACTGAGGACAAGGTGTATATAATTCAGATTGCTTGAAAGCAACGTCGGATTGTCAGAAATCATATGCTGACTTGAAAAGGAAAGATATAGAATTTGCAGTTGGTGATAAAGTGTTCTTGAAAGTCTCACCGTGGAAGAAAGTACTATAGTTCGGTATAAAAGGGAAACTGAGCCCGAGGTTCATCGGGCCATATGAGATTATAGAAAGAATTGGTCCTGTAGCTTACATATTAGCCCTACCTCCAGAACTTGAAAAGATTCATAATGTTTTTCATGTTTCGAAACTGAAACGATACAGGCCAGATCCCTCACATATAATTACTTCTTGTGAGGTTGAGATACATGCAGATTTTTCGTATTTTGAAGAACCGATCAGAATCTTTGCTTGAGAAGTAAAAGAACTTCGGAATAAAAGGGTACCATTAGTAAAAGTCTTATGAAATCGGCATGGGATTGAGGAAGCTACATGGGAAACTGAAGACTCCATGAAATCACAGTACCCGAACCTATTCAACAGTAAGAAATTTCGAGGACAACATTTCTTAATGGGGGAGAGTTGGAACAACCCATTTTTTAGTGGTGTCGAAAACGGTGGTTTTGAGACCACAACCCCAACATGTCAGTTCGTAAGTATTAATTATTTAATATTTACAAGGTCATTAATGTCCTATTAAAATTTGGTTACAAAATTTTATCGTTTAGATAGTTGACTAAGTAAAAAGGTGAAAAAGTTGATCTCCATTAGTTAAAGTTATTAAATAGCAATAGAAAAGTACTTAAAAGGAGTAATATGGTGATTTAACCATTAAGGGTTGTAATGGATAGTTCTAGGTATTAAAAGACATGAAATTGAATTATATATTTTAAACGATAAAATAGTAAATAATCCAATAAGGAATATAAACAAAAGAAACATATTAAAAGTTCATGTCATCTTCTTCCTTTCAACATTAGAATCGAAACCCTAAATGTAACACCCCAAACCCAGCCCAGTCGTTATGGTCGAATTCAGAAAGCTACATTGGCCGCCGAAATGGCCCAAAAAATCTTTATTGATTTCAAATGTACTTGTTTTGAACCATTTGCAAGTTCGCTCAAAACTAGTAAAATCGAATGTTCAACTTTGTTTTCAATCTCTTTTGCAAAAACTATGTCCACGAAAATGCTAGAAATAAACTTTCAAAATCTAAAAAATATATTTTAAAACTATTGGCTTATCAGTTCAAAACAAATTAAATAAAGTATTTATTTAATTTCATAAAACCCGTGTAAAATTTCATGAATCGAAATAAATAATATCTCAATTATAAACATTCAATCATTTATTCAAAACTATTTCGGATTTTCAATCATACTTCTCAATCATTTGTCTTTTTATTCAAAATTGGAGAACTTGGTTTTTCATCATTATTTCAAAAATAAAAACATATTAACTTCATAAATCAAATGTCTTTAGAAAACTCATTTGTAAACATTAATAATTTTGAAAACTAAATCTAGTTTTATTAAAAACTCATTTTTTAGAAATGCTGCAGAAAAAAATATACTATTGACAGATTGTATTTTAAAAACCAAGTTTCATATGAAATCTTATCAAATACTAACTTATGCAGTTTTAAAAACTTAATGTCATGAAATCAATTCATGCAAATTAGAATAAAATCCCCAAAGTAAAGTCTCATGCCACAGTACCATAATTTAACATAAAAGTCCCAAATAGTAACAAAGTCATAAAAATCCAAATCATAAATAAAAGTCCATATTTATTTAAAAACCATTTCTGAGAGCATCGCTGATAACCGCATCTGAGTCCTAACCACAAGGATTATTTGAAACACATAAGTAAAGTGGGTGAGCTTTAAATAGCCCAGTGTAAGGTCAACACAAATATAATCGCATACATATCAAAATGTCAATCTCAACATAACAATCATCATAATAACCACAAGTTCTAACACTGATACTTATGCATGAACTTGTCTATGCATATTTTAAAACGATGCACATTTTATAAAATTTCTTACCCATCTCCACTACACACCAGTATCAAGTTCCCCAGAACTCGTCCATCCAAAGCACCATTTGTGGATAGGCCACCACTGATTTGTAGATAAACTACCACTAATAACACTTTATGGACAAGCCACCACTGATATGCAAATATACTACCACTTACTTCCTCCTTTCACAAAATCTCACCCTATGCATGTGACATGGCAATTTCACTGTTAAACACATGTGAATCACTTTAACACTTAGGCATGTGGACATGCTCACATATCTATATTTCACTTAGTCATCACTTAAACATGTTTTTAATCATGCTTGATACAATATATCATAGATCCCAATATTCACAAACTCATATATAAGTATCACATATTTGAATCATCAAACATATCACATAGGCCATGCAACACATGTCATGAGAATGAGATCTACACATACATTATTAACATAGCAATAATCACATCATATTTCATGTGTTTCATAAAATATACTCAGTTAGAATCACTTATTTAGGTCTTTGTAATGTGTTTTTCAACTCCTCTTTGATTACTTAGTTTACTCACAATTGGTTGTAATTAATTTATTTATATAAAAAAATAACTATATCACATACAACAAGTAGAATCGATCCGACACCTTTTATTGTAGATCCAAAATGCAACAATTCTTAGTATCGATTTCGCTTTGATCAAACTCGAAAGACGTATCTAACACATGGGTAATGTTTATTGTTAATATTCGTCGAAGGTAATTTGTCACTAATAAATCGGTTACTAATAGCCTCATGAATACTTACCCCACGATTTTGGACATTCGATTTGATGATTTTCGATGCGAAATTAAGGATCTCCCCTATGATTTTCACTTGGACGTTCAAGAGGGTAAATGATGGAGTTACTCATAAATAATAAATAAATAAATGAGTAAACATAATTTTTATGGCCCCTATACATTCAGCTAATAGAGGAAAAAACCTAGGAGGAAAAATGGATGATCCAGTAATCCACACTTACACACTTGATCAAATTGAGATAGGCGACGGATCAAAATAGACACTAGATCAGAGAGTTGAGTGATCTAAAAGAATCATTAAAGTAAGAGGATATAAGATTAGTCAAAATAGAAGGTTGACAATGAAACGAGGAAGAAGAGAGAAAAATTCAACCACCAGCGGCAGTTGGAGGTGGAAAAAAGAAAAAGGGTGGTATGGTGGTGGCAAAAAGGTGCGGTTCTAGGAGGTGCTCAGGTCGATCACGATGGATAAAGGGAGCAAAAGAAATGAAAAGAAAAAAGGTGGTAACTAGATAAGAGAGAAAATAAGTGAAAATAGAGAAAAAGAGAAAATGTGGAGGAGAGGGTAGAGGTGTTACAACCCGTTTTCAGTGAAATCAGAACAGTGGTTTTGAGACCATAAATTCGATGGGAGAATAATTATTTTATTATTACTTTAATTTCTACAACATGTTAGTAATATCGTATAAAAATTTCGTTAAGAAATTTTACCGTTTGCATGTTTAATTCGATAAAAAGGACTAAATTGTAAAAGGTGCAAAACTTGAGTTCTATAAGCTAAAGGGACTAATAGATTTGAAATTAAATGGTTGGAGGGTTTATATTTTAAATAAACCATTAATATCATGAGTGGACTATTATGAACATTTTATAAGTGATTTCAAAGGTTATTAATTAAGGTTAATTTAGTAATTTAATAATTACATAATAGTAAAATGGTTAAAACAAAGCCATCATCTTGTTTCTTCCTATCTACCATAAAAAATTAGACTTAAAAACTCCATGGGAGGAGCTTAAAGGTTTAACCAACATTACCTTGTGCATGTAAGTGTGTTTTCATCCTGTTTTCAATTATTTCTATGTTTTTGAAGTCATTGTAGCTTAATCTAGCTAGCCTAGGGACTAATTTGCAAAAATGTTAAAAGATTATGATTTTTCCATGAATTTATACATTTTTGTTGTAATAGCCGTTTTTAGCCAAATCAGAACAGTGGTTTCGGGACCACAAATCTGAGGTTAAAATATTTGTTTTATTAATATTTTGATGTTTACAGCATGATTGAGTGATTGTGTGAAAATTTCATTAAGAAATTTTATCATTTAATTAGTCAATTTGATAAAAAGGACTAAATCGCGTAAAGTGTAAAAGTTGTATTCTAGTAGCTAAAGGTATTTAATAGCTATAGAACCTTAAAGTTAAGGTCTTTAAGTGGTAATTAGACCATTTTAGTTGTGAGTGGACAATTTTGGGCATATATTAAGTGATTTTAAAGGTTATTAAATAAGGTTAAATAAGTAAATTAGTATCAAAGTGAATTAAATTAAAGAAAAATATGATATCATCTTGTTTCTTCATCATCTAACTGAAATTAAGCTAAGAAAAACTCCATTAAAAGAGCTTCAAGGTTCGGCTAGGCTCCTCCTCTTGCATGGTATGTATTGTGACTCAGTTTTTGATGATTTCTATGAGATTGTTGCATCTAGTACTATCTAGCCCAGGGACTATTTTACAAAACTGTTAAAGATTTTGAAAGTTCCCATTGATGAATATATGTGTTCTTTGATGTTTGATGATGAAATATGAAATCTTGTTGTTAGATTTACATATTTTGTAAAGTGATTTTGAGTAAAAATGTAAAATAGGGATTTATTTGTGAAAATGTGAAAAGGTGTGGTTAAATGAATAAATGAAAAATATGGGCTGCTAGGGGCATTATGGTAATTCAGCTAGCATGGGTTCATTTTGAATTTCACTAATTTGTGATTTTATGAAATAAGGATAAAATTATGAAAATGTGTAAGTTTAGGGGAAAAATTATAAATGTAACACCCCTAACCCGTATACATCACCAGAGTAGGGTTACGAGGTATTACTGATCAATACACATCATTTAACATACAATACTCATACATTTATGCATTCATACTCAAATACCATTCATCACAATCACATTGACCCTTATAAGAGCCTACGAGGCCTTAAACATGATTTAGAAGTGGTTCGGGACTAAACCGATAACATACAAAATTTTTGGAAAACTTAAAAATTTTCAACATACCGGAGTCACACTCCCGTGTGAACAAGCCGTGTGCCTCACACGGAAATTGAAGAGTGTTTTGGACAAAATTGAATAAATAGATGATTAAATAAGTTAATTTTGAATATATTTAGACCAAGAAAAACAGAATTTGGACCTAGATCGAGGGAAGAACAAGGTGTCAGATTAGTTGATCCGCGTTATCGTTTTTCCGTCTGAGGTAAGTTCGTATGTTAATAAGCATTATTATAATTAAGGTTTAATGCTTTATATTGAATTTATGATGAATACAATTGTACGGAAATATTCAACGAAGCTTTGGCTATGTATCGGCACTTAGTGTGCAAGACCGAAATAGCTTCGGCTATGTATGGCATTTAGTGTGCGATTTGAGATGGCCTCAGCTACGTATGGCACTTAGTGTGTGAGATCTAGATAGCTTCGGCTATGTGTGGCACTTGGTGTGCGAGATTAAAATAGCTTCGGCTATGTAATGGCACTTAGTGTGCGAGATATCTGGTATTCAACAGTATTTCGAAAAGGTATGAGTTCGTTACGAATTTATACAGGTATGTACATGTAAAGTATGAAATTCAAATAAAAGAAGTTATGAATTTGCATATAAGTATATGATTAAGCATATGGAAAGCTTGTTGTTACCATGAATTACATGTTAAATAGTTTAAACTGTTGATTTATGTAATATGATTTGTGGAGTTTAATTCATACGAGCTTACTAAGATTTATAGCTTACTTTGTGTATTTTTCCATGTTTTATAGTGAAATCGAAGCTAGCTCGGATCCAGTGATCGTCGGATATCGTTTCACACTACCACCTATCACTTGGTACCTTTGAACTTTGGTATATTAAGTATATGGCATGTATAGGTATTTTAATGTCATTTTGATTATAAGTTTATAGTGATTTTAGTTATTTGTAATGTCTTGTGAATGAAAATGTTTTGAGTTGTAGTTGGCTTAATTTGGTGAATTCTGGTTATGTGCATATATATGAATATATGGTTGTTATTAGATGTGAATTATGTTTGTGAATTGGTTCAAAATGATGTATGATTAGTAAAGGTATAGTTAGTTGAATTGGCATGTTTTGATGGAGTAAGGTTTGAGGTTATAAGCATATTGAATGTTGGTATTGAAAATGGTATGGATTAGTCTTCATTGTGGCTGAATTGAATGTTATTTATGCTATGATTTGGTACCATTTGAGCTTGTTTATGTATGTGCAAAATGGGTGGCAAAATGGCTTGGTAAATAGCCTATTTTTGTCCACACGGGCAGAGACACGGGTGTGTGTCTCAGCCGTGTGTGACACACAGTCATGATACACGGCTGTGTGTCCCCTAGTGTTGAAATTGAAATAAATTAGTATGCTCCACACGGTCTTACACATGGGCGTGTGATTGGCCATGTGGCACAAGTCAGTATACCCCCTAATTGGCACACGGCCTAGCACACGGGCGTGTGACTTGGCTGTGTTGCATAAGTCTGTATACCCTACAGGTTTGGCACGGCCTAGCACACGGCCTGGCACACGGGCGTGTGTGGCCACTTCGAAGGGCACATGGGCTACACACATGGGCGTGTGGTTGGCCATGTGACCTAGTTCAATAAGCTCACTTTTTTAGACACGGGGTAGGACACAGACTGGGACACGGCCACATGATCCCATTTAAAATGTCCACACGGCCTGTGACACGGGCGTGTCTGGTGGCCGTGTGAGACACACGGCCTGGTCACACGGGCGTGTGTCCCCTATTTTGGAGGAAAATTTAATAAGTGTTGAAAATTTTCTCGAGTTTCTGGTTTAGTCCCGAACCACTTCCAAAGCATGTTTAAGGCCTCGTAGGCTCGATTAAGGGACACTATGATTGATTATGATTGGTTTGTATTTGAATTGATAAATTGTATATAAAATGTATGCTTAAAAGTGTTGAAAGTCCAGTAATGCTCCGTAACCCTATTTTGGCGTCGAATACATGTGAGGGGTGTTAAATTTATTAGTATCAGAGCTACGATTTAGTCAATTCTAGGACTAACATAGCGTGTGTGAGAGTCTTGCTATACATGCCATATATAAACTGTGAGAGTGTGATGACTTGTAACACCCCTTACCCGTATTCAACGCCGGAATAGGGTATGAGGCATTACTAGACTCATACGCAAGCAATTATGCAATACCGAGACATGACTTTCCACTCAAAATTAAAACTTTTCGTAACACCTCTTAAACAAGCCTATGGGGCCCAAATCACACAATAGGAATGGTTCGGGATCAAATCGAACTCTTTTAAAGATCTCTAGAAAGGCTTAGAAAATTTTCATTAAACAATCCACACACCCGTGTGGAGGAAGGGACACGCCTGTGTGGCATATTAGATGCCCGTGTTCCATATCCGTGTGGATTTATTTCTCAATTCGAACCTACAGGGGTTTTCACATGGCCAGACACACGCCCGTGTCCATGGCCCATGTCCCTTACACGACCACAACACGCTTGTGTCTTAGCCAGTGTGCGAAACCCTTAGCATTCTGTTTCTGACATCATCACCCCATAAATGTCACACGGCCAAGGCACACGCCCGTGTCCTTCGACCGTGTGGCGAATTAAATTCCTAATTTAGGTGCAGACTTCATACGGCTTGGGCACACGCCCATGTCCATGGCTGTGTTTTCCGTACGGTTGAGACACACGATTGTGTCTCTGCCTTGTGTTTACAACAGAGCATACTGACTTGCAAACCTAGCAGGCAAGGGGACACACGGCCTAACCACATGCTCATGGGGCTGACTGTGTGTCACACACGGCCTATACACATGCCCATGTGTCTACCCGTGTGGACAAGAACAAGACTATTTGCCAAGCTCTTTCTACCACCCCTACTCATACAAACATAAATCATGCCAAACCATCAACTCATTCATGCATAATTAAACCAAGTAAATCAACCATGCAACTTGCATATTTATGAATGACCTCATCATTTCATAGATTAATAAGAAGAGCCATCAACTATGGCCTTATACAAAAGAATTCATCTTTGAATGAGCCAACACATTTGGCTAAAACAATATGACATCCAACTAAGTCTAGTCCCTATACATGCCATACTCAAAATGCTAAATCTAACTATACCAAGATGTGCTGATAGTGTGGGCGATCTTCTAATTATCTCCGTACCCCGAGCTGGCTCTTCGACACTATAAAACAAGGGAAAAGAAAAGGGAGTAAGCTTTAAGCTTCGTAAGTCTATATGTAAACAATAAGCATCGTACCACGTACTAATCAGTCAAAAACATTACATTCTATGTAAAAATAATTCATGTTCTCATAATCATGCTTACTCCTTTCAAACCTTACCACATCCCAAACACATATCATAAACATTGCTCACATTTACTTGCACTTATGCCCTGCACTTATCACCACAAAGCCACATGTAATCTCACTTAGACAAGTTTCTCAATGAACCCTTCAGAATGATACAAGATACCAGGTGGTTTCACACACAACCCACCATTAATAAATAATAGGGTGGTATTGCACACAGCCCACCAAAATGATAATAAATACGATGGATTCGCACACAGCCCATCGTTAATAAATAACAAGGTGGTATCGCACACAGCCCACCAACAATTACGTATTTATGGATATTTATCCGTACCCATATTTATATTCCGAAGGTTCATTCGAGAATTCCCCATTTTCTACCATTTTCAGTAAATCTCACCAATAAGCATTCACATCCACACAATGCATTAATAGGTAAAACATACGTAATAAGGATGTATTGTTTACACATAAACTTACCTCGATACAAAATATGTCAATTTGAGGTTTAGTCCGAAACCTCACCTTTTCCCTGGTCAGGGTTGATTTCATGTTTTTCTTGATCTATAATAACATATTTAGCCCATTAAATAGTCACATTAATCAAGTTACTCCAAAATTCTTATTTTGGCAAAAATAACCATTTTGCCCCTAACTTTTACAAAATTATGGTTTTACCCCTAGGCTCGTAAAATGAAATATGATCATTTTTCTCACACCCCAGCCTAGCCGATTCATATTCTCTCTTATAGCAACTCACAATTTCAACTATTTCATACATTTGCTATCCATTTTCCTAACTTTTACAAAATAGTCCTATTAGGTGTTTTCATGAAAAATTCCTTCACAAAAGTTGTTCATTAAACAACCAAGATTCATTTTCTTTCATAAAATTTCAGCAAACATATGAATACTCACATGGAAAACCCCTAAACTTTCAACCATTTTGCAAAATAGTCCCCTCTTTAGCTAGCTTAAGCTTTAGGGGTTCCAAAAGTACAAAAATTGTCAATAAAAACCACCAAGATCACTTACTTGTAAAGATTGAAGTGGCTGAAAATTTTCAAGCTTCTAAACCCCTTCTCTTGCTAAAATTTTCAATGGTAGGGAGAATGAGAAAAAGATGATATATTTTTTTTCTTTATTTTTCTCTTATTTTATTCATCAATCGCCTAGCACTACCAAACTTGGACTAAATTAAGCTTATTGTCCCCCCATGGTCGGATATTGCCTTTACAAAGGTCTAATTGCACATTTGAAACCTCCAATTAAAATTCTATAGCTATATGACACCTCTAGCTTGTAAAATGAAACTTTCGCACTTTATGTGATTTAGTCCTTTTTCACAATTTAGCATACAATCACTAAAATTAATCCACCAAAATTTTCATACACTCATATAATTATGCCATAACACATAAAATAAATATTAACACAAATTTATCGGACCTCAAATTAGTGGTTCCGAAACCACCATTTGGACTAGCCCCAAAATCGGGTTGTTACAACTCTCCCCCTTTAAAGATTTTCGTCCCAAAAAATCTTACAGGTAAAGAGATTTGGGTACTGTTCTCTCATGGCTTCTTTCGATTCCCACGTAGCCTCTTTTACACCGTGTTTTTGCCAAAACACTTTCACAAAGGCTATACTTTTGTTCCTCGATTGTTTAACCTCTCGAGCCAAAATCTTAATTGGTTCCTCTTCATAGGTCATATCTGGTCGTATCTCAATTTCGGTAGGAGGAATCACATGTGAAGGATCAGAATGATATCATCACAAAATTGACACATGAAACACGTTGTGTATTCTCTCTAACTCTACCGGCAAAGCCAACCGGTAAGCCACTAGTCCAATCCTTTCAATAATCTCATACGGCCCTATGAATCATGGACTTAATTTGCCCTTTCGACCAAATCTCAATATTTTCTTCCACTGGGATACTTTCAGAAATACTTTATCGCCCACCTGAAACTCAATTTCTTTCCTTTTCAAATCCGCGTATGACTTCTATCGATCTGAAGAAGCTTTCAGACCATTACAGATCACTTTCACATTCTCTTCAATTTCTCTAACTAGATCAACCCTGTGAATTTGCTTCTTACTAAGCTCGGTCCAATACAAAGGAGTCCGGCACTTACGACCATATAATGCTTCGTACGGTGCCATCCGTATACTCGACTGATAACTGTTATTGTAGGCAAATTCAACCAAAGGTAGATATTTTTCCCAACTACCTTCGAACTCTAAAACACAGCATCGGAGCATATCCTCGAGAACTTGAATCACTCTTTTAGATTGGCCATCAGGTTGCTGATGGAACGCGGTACTGAAATTTAATTTTGTACCCAAGGCTTCTTGCAACTTTTTCTAAAACCTCGAAGTAAACCTTGGATTTCTATCCGAGATATTGGATATAGGCACCCCATGTAATCTCACAATTTTGGCAATATACAGCTCAACCAACTTGTCAAGTGAGTAATCCACATGCACCGGTATAAAGTGAGCCAATTTCGTTAATCTATCAATGATAACCCATACAACATCTTTCTTTTTCGGAGTCATAGGTAACCCCATTACAAAATCCATCGTAATTCAATCCCACTTCCACTTGGGAACCATCACTGGCTGAATTAACCCCGAAGGTACTTGATGCTCGGCTTTCACTTGTTGACAGATCAAACACTTTGTAACAAACTTAGAGATATCTCTTTTCATACTCGGCCACCAATACAACTTATTCAAATCATTATACATTTTTGTGATGCCCGGATGTACTGACAAGCAACCATTGTGTGCCTCATGTAAAATTTTCTGAATCAACTTATCATCTTTAGGCACACAAACTCTATCATGAAACATCATCTGAACCAACCTGAAAATCAGAGTTATTTCCCGATTCACACCGAGCTCTCTTAACTTGTATTTCACTATCATTCTTTTGAGCCTCACGTATCTGATGAAGAAATAATGATCTAGCCCTCAACTCGGCCAATATAGCACCATCATCAAACAATACAAAGTTTGTACTCATAGCTCTCAAAGCATACAGGGACTTTTTGCTCAAGGCATCCGTGACCACATTCTCTTTCCCTGGATGGTAATCGATTACTAGCTCATAATCCTTCAACAATTCGAGCCACTGCCAGTGTTGCAAATTCAAATCCTTTTGGTTCATCAAGTATTTCAAACTCTTATGATCGATAAAGATTTGGCATTTCTCACCATACAAATAATGACGCCAAATCTTCAAAGAAAAAAAATGATAACAGCCAACTTCAAATCGTGAGTCAGATAATTCTTTTCATGCGGTTTTAGCTGTCTCGAGGCATAAGCTACTACTTTACCCTCTTGCATCAGCACACAGCCAAGAACATTCATTGACGCGTCGCTGTAGATTACAAACTCCTTTCCTGACTCAGGTTGTACCAAAATCAGTGCTTCAGTCAACAATGCCTTCAATCTCTCAAAACTCTGTTGGCACTTTTCTGTCTACTCAAACTTAACATCTTTATGTAGCAGTCTCGTCATCGGTGTAGCAATCATGGAGAACCTTTAACGAACCATCTGTAGTAACCCGCTAGACCCAAAAAGCTCCTAATCTCTGACACATTCCTCGACGGTTTCCACTCCACAATAGCGGAGATCTTACTTGAATCAACTCTAATACCATCACCCGATACAACGTGTCCTAGGAATCTGACCTCTCAGAGCCAAAACTCACTCTTGCTAAATTTAGCATACAACTGCTTGTCTCTCAGAGTTTGCAAAACAGTTCTCAGGTGCTCCGCGTGCTCACTCTCATCCCGAGAATAAATTAATATGTCATCGATAAAAACAACTACAAATTTATCCAAGTACAATCAGAAAATACGGTTCATTAAATCCATAAATACCGCAGGAGCATTTGTTAAGCCAAAGGGCATGACAATGAACTCGTAATGGCCATACCTCATCCGAAATGTAGTTTTAGGCACATCTTGCTCCTTAACTCTCAACTGGTAATAGCCAAACCTCAGGTCTATCTTAGAGAACACTGTAGCTCCCTTCAATTGGTCAAACAAATCATCGATCCTTGGCAAAGGATACTTATTCTTCACTGTCACCATGTTGAGCTATATGTAGTCTATACAGAATCTCATCGACTCGTCTTTCTTCTTCACAAAAAGTACCAGAGCACCCCACGGTGAATAGCTCAGTCTTGCAAAACCCTTATCCGTTAACTCTTGCAACTTAACCTTCAACTCTTTTAACTGCAACGGTCCCATCCTATACAGGGCAACCGAAATAGATGTTGTACCCGGAACTAACTTAATGCCAAACTCGACCTCTCTAACTAGAGGCAATTCGAGTAACTCTTCCGAAAACACGTCCGAATATTCACATACCACAGGCATCGATTCCATCTTTACTTTTGACTCTTGGTTATTTAACACAAATGTGAGATAGGACTCATGCCCTTTTCTCATGTATTTCTTAGCTACCATAGACGAAATCACTACAGGCAAACTATCTGATTTACCTGATTCAACCTGGATGATATCTCCATTTACACATCTCAGTTCAATAAACTTACTACCACAGTTTACTAAAACATTACGAGCAGTCAACCAATCTATACCAAGAATTAGGTCAAATTCATCAAATGGCAACAACATGAGATTACCCAGAAAACAATAACCTCTAATCGTACATGTTTGCCTAGCGGGTTTGACACTTTTATCACAAATTCTGTAGACTCAACGATCATATTTATGCTAGATACCAATTTCATGAAAATATAGAAGTGGGTAAACCCCGAATCAATCAAAGCAACAACAGAGATATCATGAAGAGAAAAAGTACCAATTATCACATCTAGAGATGATACCTCTTCGCGAGCCCGAATGGTATAAGTTCTTGTAGGTGCTCTACCCTTTGATCTCACAGCAGAATCTCTAGGCGCACTTCTACTACTAATCCCACTTCCTGGGTTCCTCTGTGGTCTACCCCTCGAAGGTACATTGCTCGCTCTTACTTCTTGTTTTCTATCTTTCTCATCCTTCTCAGGACAATTTTGAATGAAGTGATCGGGTGAACTACACTTGTAGCAAGTTCGGTTGTTTCCCCAACACTCCCCAGTATGTTGTCTACCACAATTTGGACACTTCGGTTTATTTGACTTCGCATTGCCCACGCTTGCCATCGAGGTGGCTTGAACTTTCGAGCCCGAATAAGTGTTACCATGATCTCGGTGTGAATACCCCCAGTTGAAGCAATCGTTCTAGGGTTCGTTTCTTTGGATCTCTTTGATTGGGTTTGGAAAGACTTACTCATTGACCTCTTTCTTACATCTCGGGCCTCAATCATAGCTTTTCTCTTTTCCTTATTCAACTCTTTAGCCTTGCAAGCTCTATCGACCAATACTACAAATTCCTTTAACTCCAAGATCCCAACTAGCAATCTAATGTCCTCATTCAGCCATATTTGAACCTCTTGCACATAATAGCTTCTGTGGACACACACTCTTGCGCATACTTATTGAGCCTAACAAATTCGCGCTCATACTCTACCACAGTCATCTTGCCTTGCTTCAATTCAAGAAGCTCTTTCCATTTCTCATCAATAAATCTCTGACTTATGTACTTCCTTCAGAACTCTTCTAAGAAGAAGTCCCATGTCACTCTCTCCCTCGGTACTATAGATGTTAGTGTTTTCCACCAGCGGTATGCCTAGTCCCTCAATAATGACACAACACATTTTTAGCTCTCCTCAGATGTGCAAGAGAGTTCACTGAATACCCGCATAGAGTTTTCAAGCCATAACTCTATTTTCTCAGGGTCATCGTCTATATTGGCTCGAAATTCCTCGACCACTTGCTTTCGAATCTTATCGATCGGGGGTTTAGTCATTGTTACCAAATCTATACCTTGAGGAGCTACGAGGACTGGCTGAGGTATAGGAAGGGGTAGAAAAGGTTGAGCATTAGGGTTTGCTCGTACAAACTCAGTGTACCAATTACTCATCATGTGGAGAAAGGCTTTCCAAGCCTCTTCTTGTTGACCCAAATTCTCGGGTCTACTTTCTACTGGCGCGGTCCCTTGCACGGGAGCCGGCGCGTTTCTAGCAGCATCATCAGCAGTAGCTCGGTCGGGATCCATTTACTATATAAAAACGCAGTTTAAAATT
Organism: Gossypium australe; assembly: GCA_005393395.2. Taxonomy (NCBI): domain Eukaryota; kingdom Viridiplantae; phylum Streptophyta; class Magnoliopsida; order Malvales; family Malvaceae; genus Gossypium; species Gossypium australe. The sequence goes on from CM016617.1 coordinate 52,943,800, forward strand.
GTCAGGAGTTACCACACTATCAATATATATTTATGTCATGAATAGCTAGAATCTCACACACGCTACGGTAGTCCGAGAAATGACTAAACCATAGCTCTGATACTACTAAATGTAACACCCCTTACCCGTATTCAATGCCGAAATAGGGTACGAGGCATTACTAGACTCATACGCAAGCAATTATGCAATACCGACACATGACTTTCCACTCAAAATTAAAAATTTTCGTAACACCTCTTAAACAAGCCTACGGGGCCCAAATCACACAATAAGAATGGTTCAGGATCAAATCGAACTTTTTTAAAGATCTCTAGAAAGACTTAGAAAATTTTCATTAAACAGTCCACACGCCCGTGTGGAGGTAGGGACACGCTAGTGTGGCATATCACATGCCCGTGTTCCACACTCGTGTTGATTTATTTCTCGATTCAAACCTACAAGGGTTTTTACACGGCCGGACACACGCCCGTGTCCATGGCCCATGTCCCTCACACGACCATAACACGCCTGTGTCTTAGCCCGTGTGCAAAAACCTTGGCATTCTATTTCTGACATCATCACCCCATAAATGTCACACGGCCAAGGCACACGCCTGTGTCCTTCGACCGTGTGGCGAATTAAATTCCTAATTCAGGTGTAGACTTCACATGGCCTGGGCACACGCCCATGTCTGTAGCTGTGTCATCCACACGGTTGAGACACATGGTCGTGTCTTCGCCCGTGTGTTTACAACTGAGCATACTGACTTGCAAACCTAGCATGCATGGGGACACACGGCCTAACCACACGCCTATGGGGCTGATCGTGTGTCACACACGGCCTAGATACATGCCCATGTGTCTACCCGTGTGGACAAGAACAAGGCTATTTGCCAAGCTCTTTCTACCACCTCGACTCATACAAACATAAATCATGTCAAACCATCAACTCATTCATGTATAATTAAACCAAGTACATCAACCATGCAACTTGCACATTCATGAATAACCTTATCATTTCATAGATTAATAAGAAAGAGCCATCAACTATGGCCTTATACAAAAGAATTCATCTTTGAATGAGCCAACACATTTGGCCAAAACAATATGACATCCAACTAAGTCTAGTCCCTATACATGCCATACTCAAAATGCTAAATCTAACTATACCAATATGTGCTGCTAGTGTGGGTGATCTTCTAATTATCTTCGTATCCCGAGTTGGCACTTTGACACTATAAAATAAGGGAAAAGAAAAGGGAGTAAGCTTTAAGCTTAGTAATTCTACATGTAAACAATAAGTATCATACCACGTACTAATCAGTCAAAAAATTACATTCTATGTAAAAATAATTCATGTTCTCATACTCATGCTTACTCCTTTCAAACCTTACCACATCCCAAACACATATCATAAACATTGCTCACATTTACTTGCACTTATGCCCTGCACTTATCACCACAAAGCCACATGTAATCTCACTTAGACAAGTTTCTCAATGAACCCTTCGGAATGATACAAGATACTAGGTGGTTTCACACACAACCCACCATTAATCAATAATAGGGTGGTATCGCACACAGCCCACCAACAATGATAATTATGATGGTATCGCACACAGCCCATCGTTAATAAATAACAAGCTGGTATCGCCCACAGCCCACCAATAATTACATATTTATGGATATTTATCTGTACCCATATTTATATTCCAAAGGTTCATTCGAGAATTTCTCATTTTCTACCATTTTCAATAAATCTCACCAATAAGCATTTATATCCACACAATGCATTAATAGGTAAAACATACGTAATAAGGATGTATCGTTTACACATAAACTTACCTCGATACAAAATATGTCAATTTGAGGTTTAGTCTAATTCATATTCTCATTATTCCAACTCACAATTTCAACTATTTCGTACATTTGCTATCCATTTTCCTAACTTTTACAAAATAGTCCTATTAGGTGTTTTCATGAAAAATTCATTCACAAAAGTTGTTCATTAAACAACCAAGATTCATTTTCTTTCATAAAATTTCAACAAACACATGAATACTCACATGGAAAAACCGTAAACTTTCAACCATTTTGCAAAATAGTCCCCTCTTTATCTAGCTTAAGTTTTAAGGGTTCTAAGAGTACAAAAATTATCAATAAAAACCACCAAGATCACTTACTTGTAAAGATTGAAGTGGCTGAAAATTTTCAAGCTTCTAAACCCCTTCGCTTGCTGAAATGTTTGGTGGTAGGGAGAATGAGAAAAAGATTATATCTTTTTTTCTTTATTTTTCTCTTATTTTATTCATCAATCACCTAACACTACCAAACTTGGACTAAATTAAGCTTCTTATCCTCCCTATGGCCAGCTATTGCCTTTAAAAAGGCCTAATTTTACATTTAAAACCTCTAATTAAAATTCTATAGCTATATACACCTCTAGCTTAGAAAATGAAACTTTCGCACTTTATGCGATTTAGTCCTTTTTCACAATTTAGCATACAATCACTAAAACTAATCATCCAAAATTTTCATACACTCATATAATTATGCCATAACATATAAAATAATATTAAAACAAATTTATCCGACCTTGAATTAGTGGTTTCGAAACCACCGTTCTGACTAGCCCCAAAATCGGGTTGTTACATGACTCCTGACATTTGAAAATGTGTTTTTATATAGCAAATAGATCTCAATCGAGTGATAGCTGATGAGGTTGAAAGTAATGTGCCTGCTTCCGTGCAAGGGACAGCACCGTCTGATTCTAAACCCATAACGGGCAGTCAAGGTGGAGAGGCTAAAGAAGCCTTCTTCCAAATGATGAACGAGTGGTTTACTCAATATATTCGTACGAACCCGGCTGCTCAACAACCACCACCCCTCCTAATCCCCAACCTGTACCCGTAGCTCCTCAAGAAGTTGAGCTTTTAAGATTGAATAAGCCTCTAGTTGACAAGATCCGTAAACACGGGGCTGAAGAGTTCAGAGCTAATGTTGATGATGACCTTGAGATAGTTGAGTTTTGGCTTGAAAATACGATTCGAGTGTTTGAGAGCTTTCTTGCACACCAGCTGAATGCTTAAAGTGTGCTATATCTCTTTTGAAAGATACCGCGTATCAGTGGTAGAATACATTAGTATCGGTGGTATCGAAGGAGAGAGTCACCTAGGAGTTCTTTCAGACCGAGTACCAAAAGAAATATATAAGCCAGCGGTTTCTAGATCAAAAACACAAAGAGTTTTTAGAACTGAAACAGAGTTGTATGACCGTAACCGAATATGAGAGAGAATTTGTACGGTTAAGTAAATATGCTCGAGAGTTAGTTTCTACTGAAGAGATAATGTGAAAGCGGTTTGTTGATGGGCTGAACAAATTTATTAAACTTTTGGTTAGAATTTTAGATTTGAAAGAATTCGTGGTGTTAGTTGATCGGGCCTGCAAAAGATTTTAGCCGAGAAAAGAAGAAATATGATTTAGAGGTGAAAGATTCGAAGGAAAGATCAATGAATAAACATTATCATTCTTCATCAAAGAAATCTCGAGATTTGTTTAGTCGATCGAATGTATCAGCGGGATATTCTAATAGAGATCGCGAAAAACAATACACTAGCCCTAAAGCTTAAGCCAGGTTAGTATCAAGTGTTGGCAATGTAAAAGACATCAAGCCCGAATGTCAACAGTGTGGAAGACGACATTTTGGAGATTGTTGGGTGAAATATAATAATAGAGCTTGTTATAGTTGTGGTTCATGAGATCATTTTATTAAAGACTGTCCTGAGATGGTTGAGAAATATAGACCTCAGAATGTGAGACCGAGTAATATGTCGACTAGAAGAAGACCACCAAGAAATGCTGGGAATGTGAGTGGTAGTTGAGGGGCGACAAGGGACTCTATTGTGAGATCCGAAGCTAAAGCACCTGCCAGAGCTTATGCTATTCGCGCTCGTAAAAAGGCATCATCACCAGATGTTATTACTGGTACCTTCTCTCTTTATGACACTAATGTGATTGCTTTAATTAATCCTGGATCGACACATTCGTATGTTTGTGAGAATTTAGTGTCTATTAAGAAATTGCCTGTTGAAATTACTGAATTTATGATTAAAGTATCAAACCCCTTAGGCAAATATGTTCTAGTTGACAAAGTATGCAAGAATTGTCCTTTAATGACTCGGGGCTAGTGTTTTCTGGCTGACTTGATGCTTTTTCCATTTGATGAATTCGATGTGATTTTGGGTGTAACAGCCCAATTTTGGGCTTAGTTGAAACAATGGTTTCGGGACCACAAATTCAATGTTGAGAAATTTATTTTATTTATATTTTTAAGGTCTACAATTTCACAGAATGATTTCGTGAAAACCTCATTCGAAAATTTTGACGTTTGGGCACTCAATTTAGTCAAAAGGACTAAATTGTAAAAAGTGAAAAAGTTGAGTTCTACATGTTAGAGGTGTCCAATTGTTATGAAATTTTAAACTGGAGGTCCTTAAATGATAATTAGTAAGTTGGTGGACAAAAATGGACATGGATGGGTATGTTTCAAAAGATTTTTTTAAGGGGCATTTTGGTAATTTAGTAAATTAAATGAATTAAAAACAAAATTTAAATGCCAAATTTGTCCATCTTCAAGCTTAGGCCGAATTTAACATGTGGGAAGCCATGGATAGGGTTTTCAAGCTTTCCAAGCTTCATGGTAAGTCCATTCTAGCCCCGTTTTTCATGTTCTTTACGTTTTTGGAGTCCTGGTAACTTGATTTAGCTTATTCTAGCAATAATTTAACCTAGGGTTCATATTTGGAAAAATACCCATAGGTGAAATGTGTTTATTTTGATGTTTTATGGTAGAATATGAAGATTATAATTATGTTAAACAACTTTTACTAAGCGATTTTAAGTGAAAACGAGTAAAACGACATAATCGGCAAAAATACCTAATGTACATAAGTGCATGTTAGCGCAAGAATTTGATGTTTCCATGAAATGGAAAAATGATCAGCATGTTATAAAACATAAGAATAAGGGATGAAGTTTAATTTTCGAGCCTAGGGACAAAATCATAATTATGCAAAAGTTTAGGGGCAAAATTGTAATTTTGCTAAAGTTTGAGTTAAGGACTGTTTTGAGTAGTACATTAATTAAATAAGTGAAATGTGATGTTTTAGACCCCGAAAAATGAGATATGGACCTAGAATGGGAGGAAAATCAAAAATTGGGAAAGTTGGTAAATTGTCGTTTCTAGATCCGAGGTAAGTTGGTGTGTTAATAATGATGCAATAATGTCGTAATGTATATTTGAAACCTAAGTTGTGGTATTAATTTGATTTTGCTGAATTACATGTTTAGTATATTATGTTGGTGAATTGATTTAATAATATGTTTATGAAAAAAAGGTGACATAGGTGACTTGGAAAATGGGTTGAAATGTTGTGCTTAAAGGTGTTGTCTATGACTATGGTTATTATGTGAAATGGAAAGTTGATATGTAAATAATGCATTTATTTTACTTGTTCAATAATTATTTTGCTAGATATTATGGAAATCATTAGGTGATAACTAAAATATGAAAATGTATGGAATGAGAAATTCTCGATTGAACCTTCGGAAAACCGAGAGATACGAACAATATGTAGCTAGGTCACAGAGTGATAAGGGACCTTCACCGTGTGCACAAGAAAGCTACGAGATGGCAAAATTTGATATGTAGCTAGGCCAAATGGATGATAAGGACTTTCACCATGTGTGCAAGAAAGCTACGGGATAATAATTTCATATGTAACTAGGTCACATGTGTAATACTGTGTGTATACCATGTGTACAAGAAAGTTATGGGTTATGAGTAGCTAGGTCACATGAGTGGTTCCTAGTGTTGGACACCATGTAGACAAGAAAGCTACGAGATGGAATGGGTAGGTCACATGGGTGATAAGGGACCTTCACCATGTGTACAAGAAAGCCGAATTATGTGTAGGTGGAGCTATGTGCTGAGACCACTGAGTATTGGGCATTTTCCGAAGGGGTTCAATGAGATAACTTACTAATGGTGATTGGTGCGATCATGTTATGAATAAGTGCAAGTGTGAATGTGACCAATTGAGAAATGTGGCAAATGTACATGTGAGCAAGGGTGCATGTGACCATGTGTGTATGTGCATAATGTGTTTGATATGTGATACGTGATTGAAATTGTGGTAAGGCTGATATGGTGTAAGCGCCATTATGACTACTCATAAATATTGATGAAGATTATTCATTTGTATGGCTAGTATTGAACATGCTTGATGTTATGTGTGCATATATGGAAGTAATATAAAGAAAACATGGGAGAGTAAAATTTTCAATAAAATAGATTGAAACAGCAGCAGTTACGTGATTTTGAAAAATCACCATAAATAGTATAAATTGAATTATATGCTGAATAAGAGATGAAATTAAAGCTTATTGAGTCTATTTTCACATAAAAGAAATGGTGTGAGTAAATAAATTTTCTATTATGAGATATTTAAATTTTGGTGAGACAGTCTGAATGGTTTCAATAATCCCCTGTTCCAAATTTGGAAAATCACTAAAAATTGCATAAAAATGGTTATGGTTTGTAATTTATATTCTCAGAATCCTTGGTGTGTCTACTTTTGAGAGAGACAAATGGGAAGGTTATCCAAACTCTTTATAATGAGGAATTTTAATTTTAATGAAGAGGTGTTAGAGCTATCAAACAGCGAAATAGGGGAATATTTAATGAATAAACTGTATTGATTGGCTTAACCAAAAATTCTGGAAATTTTATGTTAAGAAGATATGTGAGTCTAGTTTTATGGAAAATTGATGGATCTGAATTTGGAGTTCCGAAGCTCCAGATATAAATAATTATATGACTATGACTCGAGGAAACAACTTAACTAGAATTTGAATAAATAGAAAGAATATGAAAATAGTATGTTATCGCATTGCTTATTATTTTCATGCGAGCTTACTAAGCGTAAAGCTTACTCCCTCACTTCCATTTCTTTTAGTTTTGTCAGGTCAGCTCAGGTTTGGAGATCGTCAGAGGCAGCATCACACTATGGACCCATTATCCTTGGAGTATTGGCATATGTATGTTAAATGTTTTCAAGTGAGTGGCATGTATAGGGACTTAATTTTACTGTAACACCCCAAACCCGGCCCATACGTTTCGACCAGATCTGGTATGCTACGGGTAGTACATTGAAAACTTTTGCTTTGTTGGTTTTGGAAACCGTAAGTTAATTAGACAATATTTGAATAATTAGGTGACATTTGAAAATAAAACCTTGTATTATTATTATTTTGAATAATTATACCTTTGACATTATATCATATGTTGCAAATATTAAAAACTACTTAACTGAATATAAACTATGGGGTCTTATTATATAAATATTCCCAAAATAAATAAAAAGAGAAACTTAAAGAAAAACCGAAAATAATCTATAGAATTAAAATTTGATGGCCCCTCGAGTCCGTCTCGGCTCCCATGTCCACGATCTACTGCTCATCTGGAAAGTTAAGGAAAAATAATAGGGTGAGTCACCAAGACTCAGTGTGTAAATCCCGAAGACACATCAAAGGCTTGGCCCACAAACACATTATGAGCCCTAGCCCATACATAAAGGCATCACTCATAAATACATGAAAATAATGAATGATGAATAGCCTTACCCATCCTAGAAATCCATCCTCTACACACCAACCCGTACCAACCATCACACCTTGGGGATTTCTACAATCAACCCGCCAACAGCTACACACCATATCGACAGCTGTGCTACCTGTCTTAAAGATCGATCACTGTGTGACCTATGTGGCAAAGCCACCGATCACCATGTGACCTTAATAACACATCGTAGCATTTCGACAGCTGAGCTGCCTGTCATAAAGATCGATCACTATGTGACCTATGTGGCAAAGCCACCGATCGCTATGCAACCTTCTTCCCCTTCATCATATCAATCCCATCCCATGCATACATACATGCAAAATCAAACAGTGTATTACCTAAGAGATTTCAGTTTATCGCATACATCGATACACACAGAGAGATTTCTATGATTACGTACCTGACATCCTTTGCCTACCCTTTCTGGGTAATATGACTGTTCACACAGCCTATTTTTCGGCTCTTAGCCCACAACACATATATACACGTACAGATTTAATAGTGTGTTAGAGATCTACACACTTGATTACCGTTAGAACGAGACCCTCTAAGTCGATGCTATCTGTAGCCAACACCACTGCTATCTGCCTAAGGTGTTGTTCAGAAGCCGGTAACGAAACATTAGGTTAAGGCACAACTAACGAAAAGAAAACAGTTGATCATCTTAAGGAGAATTGAAATCCTTACCTTGAAATCTCGAAAAGTGATATGAGATTCTGGGACTAATGTTTCCGGCTTTTAGATCTAAGAGATTTACTTCAATTCTCGATGTCGCCCAACAAGAAAATACATAAAACCATTAAACCATTAGCTTTTCGACTTTGTCTTCCAAAAACCGAAAGAGAAAGTGAAGAGATAGGAAAATTGGCACTAACCTTAACACAAAGAATTTGACTACCCTTTTGAGATTCCGGCTTTTTGAGAAGATCAGAAGATGATAGGAATGAGTCTATGTAGATTCGGCTTTTAATGAAGAAATCGGTAGGAAGAAGAAAATAGAATTTTGGCAGACCAGAGGTAGGTTCGGCTTTAGCAAAGATCAAAAGAAAAGAATGTAGAAAAAGGATTATGAGGTTTCGGCTTTTGGAAGAAAGAAGAGAAAAGAACAATGGAGTTTCGGCTTTTGAATCAAAGTGAAGATAAGGGAATAGGGTTAGGAATTTCAGCTTTTACTCAGAGAAGAAGAGAAAGAAAAGATGGAAACCCTAAATGCCGAAAAATAAAGAAGAGAACCCTCACCTGACTATTTAAAGTTTCGGCACTCCTACTAACCAAAAGCCGGAATTGCCCCCTTTTGACAACTAAAACCAGTTAATTAGCAAGGGAAATTCGGCACCTCTTAGCCATATCAGAAACCGATTTCTCCTCCCCTTCAGAGTTTGAAATTCGGCCACCACTTAGCCTTGCAGATAATTCCTATATTTTCTCCTTTATCTTCCATATTATCAACTATAATATCTACATTATCCCATTCACATAAATCCTCCTATTTTTGAGCCTTGTTGCCGTCCACTCCACCTAACCCTAATGCCAAAAATTAGCTAAGTTAAATTAGAAGAATTGGGCTTTATGAAACTTAAATTTGGGCCCCTTACTCCCTTGTGTGGTGTCACCTCCTTGCTCCCTAAGTGGCGCCACTGACCACTGGGCCACAAGCCCATTTTGATATTTTAAACTCAGATACCACCTTTTAAACCCTATAGTGCCCAAACAAAAATTTAGCTAAGGCTTCAGCCCAATCCTGAGCCCAATTTGGACCCCTAATGCTCAAATTAACTCATTACACATATTCACCCATTAAATGCATAGGCCCAAAAATTCAGGATGTTACAGTTCTACCCCCTTAAAGAAATTTCGTCCTCGAAATTTCCAACTAACTACTAATCGTACTACCCAAGTCTCACCTCTATGCTTTCGTTGCGCACTCTAATTTAATAATATATAACCATTGCACGCATACAGTTTCTATACCCAAAAATATAGCATCCACACAAAACATACCCGACTTAATGGTGACTGAACAATCCCGAGCCTTATGCTCCTCAGACCCGCATCTTAAACACGTTCCTGACTTCCTCCAACATTCACCCAGATGACGCCTTCTGCAATATTCGCAAACCCGAAAGTTTGGACGTACCTTAACATGCTTCACAGAACGAAACTGCAACCCTAGAAAACTACGATCTCTTCTTTTTCTTACAGTCCACGTACCTAACCCGAAGTGTAACATCCTTAAATATGGGATATTGTGTTTGAATTGTTTTGCATGTGTATGGGTTGATTGTGTTATTAATTGAGGTGTTCTAGGGTCTAGGTATAAGCCAAGGGTAGGCCCGAGCTATAGGAAAAAATTTATTTTTAAGCTTTGGTTAAGGGGAGCTGAAGGAGCTAGGGGTTAAGAATATTTTGTGGTAAACTTTAGTACAAGAATTACCTTGGTAAAGTGGCAAGGAGGCGCCACTTAGGGCCTTGAGCAGTGACGCCACAAGCAGGGGAAGGAGGCTCAGGTTCGAGCAGCGGAGATCCCATTTTCTGCTTATTATTTTGATGCCAAGCTGAGGAAGAGTTGTGCTCAGCTCAAACTCTTTCGGATAACTGTTGAACAAGTCAAACTAATTTGAACGGGTGGAGAAGAGAGAATTTAGGAGTTTGAATAATTCAAACTCGTTTGAACGGGTGGCCAGGAGAGATTTGAGGGTTTTGCCGAAATTTGAACTTGTGTAAGGAGGAGTATTCGGTTGGAAGACTGGTGGGGATTGCCGAAGTTTGCTAAGTCAAGCTAGGTGACATTTTCGGCTAGCAGAGCTTTGGTGCACCATTTGGAACAAAAGCCGAACCTCTTTTGGCACTTGTCGAATACCCTTTGAAGCACTTAGCCGAACCCTCATTTGAAGCTCTCTCTTTTTCTCTTTTGAAACCGAAACCCCATTTGTGCCTTCTAGCTCTTCTCTTTTCGGCAATAAGGGGCTTGGCCGAATCTTGTGAGTACTTATTTGGTGAGCCGATTCTTTTTCTCCATTAAACTCAAAGCCGAAAGCATCCCTCTCCCCTTCATCTTTTTCTTTCTTCCAACCCCTTGAGCCGAAACCTTCTTCTTCCTCCCAGTTTGGCCGAATCTCATCTGCTTTTCTTTTCTTAAGCCATAGTCGAATCTCCCTTAACCACTCAACCCCATTGCCGAAATCTCTCTCAACTCTCCTCTTCTCGTTCTAACTATTGGCCCAATATCAATCAAGCAGAGATTTCCCTTGATTTCTTCTCTAATCGATTTGGGATAGGTAAGTCTGTCATGACCGAATCTCCTCTATTCCCACTTTCTTTTCTCTGTCGACTTACTTGGGACAAAAGCCGAATTTCAACATTTGTTGACATGATTCCTAACCCTCTTTGGAATCGATTTCTTCTAGGATCTCCAGGATTTTGAAGTAGTGGATCGGGGTCATCTATCTTCTGTCAATCGATTTTGATAAGTCTGTGGTAAGGTTATTTATCGATTCAATCATCCTCTTAGTTATTTGAAAAGCCGAAGGCTATTAAGATTAAGTGTTTGGTGTTGGCCGATTGTAGGGGAAGGCTAGATCTCGCATATCTCGGGTTGTGGCTAGTATTCGAAAAGCGTTAAGGTAAGGATGGCTGTGCGTTAACCCTTCGGGATTTGCTAGTATAGTCGAATGGCCTCTTTGCTAATGATCTTAGTGTTGGCCGAATGTAGGAAACGGGATCTAGTGCGTTAGATCAGGATCTTCGGGATTCAGTAATCGCGTTAGTAACCTGGTGTGTAACTTACACACTTCTTAATCATTGTAAACTTGTTAATAACCTAAACTTTGTTAAAAGCCGGAACTGTGTAGATTCCGATTTGGTACCCTTATGGGTATGAGCAAGGATATCGGGTAAGTTCGTATGATGAGTTAAGATAATTGATTTTAATGAAATCGCATGTGCTTTGTTCACTATATGTTTAATAGTTATGCATGATAGAATGATTCGTATATGCATTGCATTAATGTGGGCGATATGAGAGGAGGGGGAAGATTGATATCTGTGACTTTGGGTCACCAGTGGTTTGGCACCACCAGTGGTTTGGTACCACAGTTAATATTCGTGACTTTGGGTCACCAGAGGTTTGGCACCTCATAGCGACTCGTCCCAGTGGCTTAGCACCACAGTGGGTTGGCCCCACATTTGATAAACGGGATTGTCACCAGTGATTTGGTATCACAACATGGGTTGGCCCCACATATGGATTATTCGTGACTTTGGGTCACAGTGGTTTGGCACCACATTATTATTGATATCAGTGACTTTAGGTCACCAGTGGTTTGGCACCACCAGTGGTTCGGTACCGCACGGGGTAGAAAACAGAGTTGTGGATGGCTAGGTTTGGGTGCATGATATGTTGCTTGATTATGATTTGTGTAAACATGTTGCAATAATCGGGAGGGGGATTCTGCACTGAGTCTTGGTGACTCACCTTCTCCCTTATCTTTTCAGGTGATTCGTAGATCGCAGATTTAGGAGCCGAGTGGACTCGAGGTGGCCATGCGATATTTGCTTCGATTTTATGTGGACTTTTGACTTGGGTACTTTACTTAAAATTTCAGTTTTTTTTTGGGTTTTTGTAATAAGGCCATTGGTTATTTTTTTATTTTATTTTGGATTATTTTATCTGCTTTAGATTTGATTTCAAATATGACTAAGTAAATTACTTGACTTGTTTTAATAACCTGAAATACAAAGTTTTCTAAACTTTACCATCGGGTAATACATTTCACATGATAACAAAGCTAACCTAAATGATTTTCAAATCTAAGTTTTTCAAAGCTCAATTACAAACGGTTTAAAAATTAACCAAGTTAAAAACCACTCGGGTTTTAGTTGACATAAACGTTTTCTTAAGTAATGAATCACGAACGAGCTTTAAAAAGGCTTTTCGGGATTTCAAAGCAACTTAACGTTTTTCAACTATACGTACATCGAATTCCTCCAAACACAAAGCAATCAGAGGGTTTTCACTGAAAATTACACCGGTAACTTGTTCTCTTCAAAACGTTTTCACTCTGTGACATGCCAGATTCGGTCGTGGTGTGTTGACCGGGTTTGGGGTGTTACACGAAGTGTTTCACCTATTTCTAAGGTCGGGGTATCATCAGCTAAAGGTGAAAGAGGCTGATATTCACAAGACGGCGTTTCGCACTCGGTATGGGCACTACGAGTTTCTGGTAATGCCGTTTGGGTTGACTAACGCACCGGCAGCATTCATGGACATGATGAATCGGGTGTTCCAGCCGTATCTGGACTAGTTTGTTGTGGTATTTATAATCGACATACTGGTGTACTCAAGATATGAGAAGGATCATGATGCGCACCTGCAGGTAGTTTTGCAGATTCTGAGGGAAAAAAAGTTATTTGCCAAGTTTAGTAAGTGCGAGTTTTGGCTTAGGGAGGTGACTTTCTTGGGGCACGTAGTGTCAGCTGAAGGGATTAGAGTGGACCCTCGAAAGATTGAAGCAGTGTTGGACTGGAAACCGCCTAAGTCAGTGGCAGAAGTTCGGAGTTTTCTAGGCCTGGCAAGGTATTATCGAAGATTGTTGAGGGATTTTCTCTGATCGCAGCGCCGTTGACCAAATTACTGAGGAAAGGAGTTCCATTTGTGTGGTCTGAGAAACAACAGGAAAGTTTCGACAAGCTAAAGAAGATTTTGACTGAAGCTCCGGTTTTGATTCAGCCTGAGGCAGGAAAGGAATTCACGGTCTACTGTGATGCATCGCATACTAGCTTGGGATGTGTGCTGATGCAGGAAGGGAAGGTAGTGGCATATGCATCTCGACAGCTGAGACCGCATGAGGTTAACTATCCGACACATGACTTGGAATTGGCTGCAGTGGTTTTCACCTTGAAGATTTGGAGGCACTACTTGTACGGAGAGAAGTCGATAGTCTACACGGACCACAAGAGTCTGAAGTATCTTTTGACTCAGAAGGATTTAAATTTGAGACAGCGCAGATGGATTGAGCTGTTGAAGGACTACAACTGTTCAATTGAGTATCATCCGGGCAAGGCTAACGTGGTGACAGACGCGTTGAGCTGTAAGGTAGTGTCGGACCTGAGAGCAATGTTTACTCATCTTAGCTTGTATGACGATGGGAGTCTTTTGGCAGAATTACAGGTAAAGCCGACTTGGGTAGAGCAGATTAAAGGGAAACAGTTAAAAGATGAGGGTTTGAATACTCGGAGGTTGCAAGTGCAGAGTGGTGGTTTGGATGGTTACAGCTTAACCAGTGATGGAGTGTTGTGTTTTCAAGGGAGAGCTTGTATGCCGAAGGACGTCGAGTTAAGGCAGAGGATTCTTCAGGACGCACATAGCAGCCCATACGCTATGCATCCTGGAGGTAGCAAAATGTATCGGGATCTGCGAGAGCAGTTTTGGTCGCCAGGACTGAAACGGGAAGTAACTGAGTTTGTGGGTAAGTGTCTGACATGTCAGCAGGTCAAGGCTGAACATCAGTTGCCGTCGGGTTTACTTCAGTAGGTGAAGATTCCACAGTGGAAGTGGGAAAGGATCACTATGGACTTTGTTAGTGGGCTACCCCTTACGCCTAGTAAGAAGGACTCAGTCTGGGTGATTGTGGACCGTTTGACTAAGTCATCTCATTTCATACCGGTAAGGGTTGATTACTCACTTCAGAAGTTAGCTAAGCTGTATGTGGCAGAGATAGTGAGGTTGCACGGTGTACCAGTGTCGATTATCTCGGATAAGGATCCCAGATTTACGTCAAGGTTCTGGAAAGCATTGCATCAGGCGTTGGGTACGCGGTTAGATTTTAGTACAGCATTTCATCCGCAGACAGACAGACAGTCGGAAAGGGTTATACAAATTTTGAAAGATATGCTGAGGGGCTGTGTTTTGGACTTCAGAGGCAGCTGGGAAGAATTTTTACCGTTAGCTGAATTCGCGTACAACAATAGTTACCAGGCAAGCATTAAGATGGCACCATATGAGGCGTTGTATGGTAGGAAGTGTCGTACACCTACGTGCTGGACAGAATTGGGTGAGCGTCAGATGTTGGGACCAGAGTTGGTTGCTGAGACCGACGATAAAGGCAAGTTGATTCAGGCTCGCCTGAAGGAAGCTTCGGACAGGCAGAAGTCATATGCCGATCTTAAGCGGAGAGATATTGAGTTTGCAGTGGGTGACAGGGTTTTCCTGAAGGTCTCGCCATGGAAGAAAGTGTTGAGATTTGGAAGGAAAGGCAAGCTAAGTCCAAGGTTCATTGGCCCGTATAAGGTGTTGAGACGAGTGGGACCGGTAGCTTATCAGCTCGAGTTGCCAGCAGAACTGAGTCAGATACATGATGTGTTCCACGTCTCCATGCTTAGGCGCTACCGTTCAGATCCATCGCATGTGGTATCGGTGGAGGAGATTGAGGTGAGCCCAGATCTAACCATGGAAGAAGAACCAGTACAGATTCTAGATCGGGATGTGAAGGTTTTGCGCAAAAAGTCAGTTCCATTAGTGAAGGTATTATGGCGAAATCATGGCATGGAAGAAGCTACGTGGGAACCAGAGGATGTGATAAGGCAGCAATACCCTCAACTCTTTTGACCAGGTAATTTCGAGGCTGAAATTATTTTTAAGGGGGGTAGAACTGTAACATCCTTAAATATGGGCTATTGTGTTTGAATTGTTTTACATGTGTATGGGTTGATTGTGTTATTAATTGAGGTGTTCTAGGGTCTAGGTATAAGCCAAGGATGGGCCCGAGCTATAGGAAAAATTTTATTTTTAAGCTTTGGTTAAGGGGAGTTGAAGGAGCTAAGGGTTAAGAATATTTTGTGGTAAACTTTAGCACAAGAATTACCTTGGTAAAGTGGCAAGGAGACGCCACTTAGGGCCTTGAGCAGTGACGCCACAAGCAGGGGAAGGAGGCTCAGGTTCGAGCAGCGGAGATCCTATTTTCTGCTTATTATTTTGATGCCAAGCTGAGGAAGAGTTGTGCTCAGTTCAAACTCTGTCGGATAACTGTTGAACAAGTCAAACTGATTTGAACGGGTGGAGAAGAGAGAATTTAGGAGTTTGAATAATTCAAACTCGTTTGAACGGGTGGCCAGGAGAGATTTGAGAGTTTTGTCGAAATTTGAACTTGTGTAAGGAGGAGTATTCGGTTGGAAGACTGGTGGGGAGTGCCGAAATTTACTAAGTCAAGCTAGGTGACATTTTCGGCTAGCAGAGCTTTGGTGCACCATTTGGAACAAAAGTCGAACCTCTTTTGGCACTTGTCGAATACCCTTTGAAGCACTTAGCCGAACCCTCATTTGAAGCTCTCTCTTTTTCTCCTTTGAAACCGAAACCCCATTTGTGCCTTCTAGCTCTTCTCTTTTCGGCAATAAGGGGCTTGGCCGAATCTTGTGAGTACTCCTTTGGTGAGCCGATTCTTTTTCTCCATTAAACTCAAAGCCGAAAGCATCCCTCTCCCCTTCATCTTTTTCTTTCTTCTAACCCCTTGAGTCGAAACCTTCTTCTTCCTCCCAGTTTGGCCGAATCTCATCTGCTTTTCTTTTCTTAAGCCATAGTCGAATCTCCCTTAATCACTCAACCCCATTGCCGAAATCTCTCTCAACTCTCCTCTTCTCGTTCAAACTGTTGGCCGAATATCAATCAAGCAGAGATTTCCCTTGATTTCTTCTCTAATCAATTTGGGATAGGTAAGTCTGTTATGACCGAATCTCCTCTATTCCCACTTTCTTTTCTCTGTCGACTCACTTGGGACAAAAGCCGAATTTCGGCATTTGTTGACATGATTCCTAACCCTCTTTGGAATCGATTTCTTCTAGGATCTCCGGGATTTTGAAGTAGTGGATCGGGGTCATCTATCCTCCGTCAATCGGTTTTGATAAGTCTGTGGTAAGGTTATTTATCGATTCAATCATCCTCTTAGTTATTTGAAAAGTCAAAGGATATTAAGATTAAGTGTTTGGTGTTGGCCGATTGTAGGGGAAGGCTCGATCTCGCATATCTCGGGTTGTGGCTAGTATTCGAAAAGCGTTAAGGTAAGGATGGTTGTGCGTTAACCCTTCGGGATTTGCTAGTATGGCCAAATGGCCTCTTTGTTAATGATCTTAGTGTTGGCCGAATGTAGGAAAGGGGATCTAGTGTGTTAGATCAGGATCTTCGGGATTCAGTAATCGCGTTAGTAACCAGGTGTGTAACTTACACACTTCTTAATCATTGTAAACTTGTTAATAACCTAAACTTTTTTAAAAGCCGGAACTGTGTAGATTCTGATTTGGTACCCTTATGGGTATGAGCAAGGATATCGAGTAAGTTCGTATGATGAGTTAAGATCATTGATTTTAATGAAATTGCATGTGCTTTGTTCACTATATGTTTAATGGTTATGCATGATAGAATGATTCGTATATGCATTGCATTAATGTGGGCGATATGAGAGGAGGGGGAAGATTGATATCTGTGACTTTGGGTCACCAGTGGTTTGGCACCACCAGTGGTTTGGTACCACAGTTAATATTCGTGACTTTGGGTCACCAGAGGTTTGGCACCTCATAGCGACTCGTCCCAGTGGCTTAGCACCACAGCGGGTTGGCCCCACATTTGATAAACGGGATTGTCACCAGTAATTTGGTATCACAACATGGGTTGGCCCCACATATGGATTATTCGTGACTTTGGGTCACCAGTGGTTTGGCACCACATTATTATTGATATCAGTGACTTTGGGTCACCAGTGGCTTGGCACCACCAGTGGTTTGGTACCACACGGGGTAGAAAACGGAGTTGTAGATGGCTAGGTTTGGGTGCATGATATGTTGCTTGATTATGATTTGTGTAAGCATGTTGCAATAATCGGGAGGGGGATTATGCACTGAGTCTTGGTGACTCACCTTCTCCCTTATCTTTTCAGGTGATTCGTAGATCGCGGATTTTGGAGCCGGGTGGACTCAAGGTGGCCATGCGATATTTGCTTCGGTTTTACATGGACTTTTGACTTGGGTACTTTACTTAAAATTTCAGTTTTTATTTGGGTTTTTGTAATAAGGCCATTGGTTATTTTTTTATTTTATTTTGGATTATTTTATCTGCTTTAGATTTGATTTCAAATATGACTAAGTAAATTACTTGACTTGTTTTAATAACCTGAAATACAAAGTTTTCTAAACTTTACCATCGGGTAATACATTTCACATGATAACAAAGCCAACCTAAATGATTTTCAAATCTAAGTTTTTCAAAGCTCAAGTACAAACGGTTTAAAAATTAACCAAGTTAAAAACCACTCGGGTTTTAGTTGACATAAATGTTTTCTTAAGTAATGAATCACGAATGAGTTTTAAAAGGCTTTTTGGGATTTCAAAGCAACTTAACGTTTTTCAACTATACGTACATCGAATTCCTCCAAACACAAAGCAATCAGAGGGTTTTCACTGAAAATTACACCGGTAACTTGTTCTCTTCAAAACGTTTTCACTCTGTGACATGCCAGATTCGGTCGTGGTGTGTTGACCGGGTTTGGGGTGTTACACGAAGTGTTTCACCTATTTCTTTAACCTCCTTCAGTACCTCCCTAACTAGCTGAGTCAGCACATCAGTCCTAACACTTCCACGGCCTCGGCCGCGGCCTCTTCTTCCTCTCCTAGCCTCATCGTTGATTCCCGTAGTATCTGAATTAGAAATTTTATGAGTTATTAATTTCTTTCACTGATTAACTATGAACAGTCTTATGAATAGTAGTTTGAGAGTAGTTCTTTCGAATTCGTACCTATCTACAGTTTCAGTCTCAGATTTATCTCATAATTCTGGAAATCACATACATTCAACCATCACACATCAACAAACATAAAACATCCATGAACTCATATTCATCACATAAGGGTATCTTCGTTATTTCACTACCCAGGGGGTTTTTTCGTAATTTTTCCCTATAGGGTATTTTCCAAAATAGAGTATCTTGGTGAGTTTCTTCGAATTAGAGGTAATTTGGGTACATTTTTTTTATAAAGCAAGGGTATTTTGGAAAACAAGTTTTTTTTCGAAAAAGAGATATTTTGATGTTGTTTGTTGTTCTTCTTTTTTTTTGTAAAGTAGGGGTATTTTAGAAGATTTAATTTTGCAAACCGGGTTACTCTTGTAAATCTAGGGGTTTTCGGGTAAATTTGCAAAACATGGGTATTTTATAAAATCACAGTTGTTTTGGAAATTTTCACAAACCAAGGGTATTTTATAAATTTCGCCAACCAGAGTGTTTCGATGATTTCACAAATTTTGGTAGTTTTACAATTCTGGGGTATTCTGGAAAAGTTTCACAAATCAAGTATATTTTGGAAATTTCACAAAACTTGGGTATTTTGGTTGCAAAATAGGGTGGCTGGTCCCTTTCGGGTTTTAATTATAGATTTTGGCCCGTCAACAAATCCTCGTGGATAAAGTGAACAGTCACTACGCACCAGGTAGGATTCCAACGAAAAGGAGGTGAGTCACTAGGACTGCTTAAATACCAAGCTCTCCCTGAATCCAATCCTAGACATGCGTATGCCTGTTGCCACACCCTAACCCATCGACTCATTCACGGGTTTGTTTAGTTGGATTAAATCTTATGAATTTAGGGAGTTGTTTAAACTAAACCTAAAGTCCATCAATGCCTAACATACTAGTCTACGTCCATCAAGCCCATTAAGCCCAACATGTATATCACAACAGAAGTTAGAATACTTACCTGCGTGGATCGGGTGCCGGTAGATTCGAAGGCCATATCTTCATCCAAGACATTTTTCTCAAATTCACATCAAGTTTTCAAAACACTACTAGACCCATTTCACAGCCCGAGTTTTGAACTGGACTCTGATACCAAAATGTAACACCCCAAACCCCGCCCATACGTTTCGACCAGATCTAGTATACTACGGGTTGTACGTTGAAAACTTTTGCTTTGTTGGTTTTGGAAACCGTAAGTTAATTAGACGATATTTGAATAATTAGGTGACATTTGAAAATAAAACATTGTATTATTATTATTTTGAATAATTATACCTTTGACATTATATCATATGTTGCAAATATTAAAAACTACTTAATTGAATATAAACTATGGGGCCTTATTCAATAAATATTCCCAAAATAAATAAAAAGAGAAACTTAAAGAAAAACCTAAAATAATCTATAGAATTAAAATTTGATGGCCCCTCGAGTCCGTCTCGGCTCCCATGTCCACGATCTACTGCTCATCTGCAAAGTTAAGGAAAAATAATAGGGTGAGTCACCAAGACTCAGTGTGTAAATCCCGAAGACACATCAAAGGCTTGGCCCACAAACACATTATGAGCCCTGGCCCATACATAAAGGCATCAATCATAAATACATGAAAATAATGTATGATGAATAGCCCAACACATCTAAAAATCCATCCTCTACACACCAACCCGTACCAACCATCACACCTTGGGGATTTCTACAATCAACCCGCCAACCGCTACACACCATATCGATAGCTGTGCTGCCTGTCTTAAAGACTGATCACTGTGTGACCTATGTGGCAAAGCCACCGATCGCCATGCGACCTTAATAACACATCGTAGCATTTCGACAGCTTAGCTGCCTGTCATAAAGACTGATCACTATGTGACCTATGTGGAAAAGCCACCGATCGCTATGCGACCTTCTTCCCCTTCATCATATCAATCCCATCCCATGCATACATACATGCAAAATCAAACAATGTATTACCTAAGAGATTTCAGTTTATCACATACATCGATACATATAGAGAGATTTCTATGATTACGTACCTGATATCCTTTGCCTACCCTTTCTGGGTAATACGACTGTTCACACAGCCTATTTTCCGGCTCTTAGCCCACAACACATATATACATGTACAGATTTAATAGTGTGTTAGAGATCTACACACCTGATTACCGTTAGAACGAGACCCTCTAAGTTGACGCTATCCGTAGCTAACACCATCGCTATCTGCCTAAGGTGTTGTTCAGAAGTCGGTAACGAAACATTAGGTTAAGGCACAACTAACGAAAAGAAAACGGTTGATCATCTTAAGGAGAATTGAAATCCTTACCTTGAAATCTCGAAAAGTGATATGAGATTCTGGGACTAATGTTTCCGGCTTTTAGATCTAAGAGATCTACTTTAATTCCCGATGTCGCCCAACAAGAAAATACATAAAACCATTAAACCATTAGCTTTTCGGCTTTGTCTTCCAAAAAACGAAAGAGAAAGTGAAGAGATAGGAAAATCGGCACTCACCTTAACACAAAGAATTCGACTACCGCTTTGAGATTTCGGCTTTTTGAGAAGATCAAAAGATGATAGGAATGAGTCTATGTAGATTCGGCTTTTAATGAAGAAATCAGCAGGAAGAAGAAAAGAGAATTTCGGCAGACCAGAGGTAGGCTCGGCTTTAGCAAAGATCAAAAGAAAAGAATGTAGAAAAAGGATTATGATGATTCAGCCTTTAGAAGAAAGAAGAGAAAAGAACAATGGAGTTTTGGCTTTTGAATCAAAGTGAAGATGAGGGAATAGGGTTAGGAATTTCGGCTTTTACTCAGAGAAGAAGAGAAAGAAAAGATGGAAACCCTAAATGTCAAAAAATAAAGAAGAGAACCCTCACCTGACTATTTATGTAACACCCCAAACCCGGCCCAATTACTATAACCGGATCTGGTATGTCACTAAGAAAAATTTTGTAAAACATGTCGTATTTTTAGAAAAGCCCATATATATAATATATAGAATATGCCTTTGTAAATAAAACCCAAACTTAATTACATGCATTAGTTTAATAAAAATAAATGGTTCCGATAACTAAAAACAAAAATAATTTAAACCCATAATAGAAGGAAATAAAACTAGTGGCTCATGGCCTTATTACATCGAAGTTTAAAATCCATTAAAAAATACAATATAAAATAATTAACTTGAGTCTTTTTGCCAAATCCACATATTCTTCTGCATGGCCACCTTGCTCTCCTCTCCAGCCCGGTCCGAAACACTAGGTATCACCTGAAATGTTAATTAATAGGGTGAGTCGCGAGACTCAGTGTGCAACCCTCATGCACCACTAGATTTGGGCTTTAGGCCCATAAAACAAAATAAACAGTTTAATATACATAATAAAAATTAATATGCTAGCCCAATCCCAAGACCTAAGTGTCCATCTGCTACACACCCCCGTACCAGCCAAGCACACCATTGGGGATTTCTACAATCAACCCACACCGCTACACGCCTTGATGGCAGTCTTGCTGCTCATCATCAGATCATGGCCGAAGCCACTACAGCAGATCACGGCAAAGGCTGCTACAACATATAACAGATCACGGTAAAACCGCTACAACGTATAACTTCCTCCTTTAACAAACCCAACCCATGCAATCATAAATTCAATATGCTTTTATCATATAAAGTCAAAATATTCACTGACCTGGTGATTTGCTTCACCCTCTTCGGGTTTCCAACATTAAACCGAGATTTCGGCATTTATCACAACACACATAAACTTATAAACATGCATTTTATAAGTAGATCTAGATGATGGGGAAGTATTACACACCTGATATCGCGAAATCTACTATCCTTAGTTGATATCCAAATCTACTACCCTCAGTGTAAAGCCTTGCACAAAAGCCGGAAAATCACACGAAGATTTAGCCCTTCAATATTCGACCAAGGTTAATAAATCTCAACCTACACATTAAAAACTAATAGATCTCTTACCTAATTTGTCAAATCCCAAAAGTCCTTTAAGAAAACGTCACCTTCCTACCTTCGGCTTTTCACAAATTGGCACTACAGATCTCAGCAAGAAAGAATTCGGCTTCTAAGATCAGAGAGTGATCATCAATCGAGATGTTAGAGGGGTAATTCGGTTTAAGAACAATATGAAAAAGAAAGAAATATGGTAGAAATACATCACAAAAACTTACCAAACTAGGAAGGTGTAATCGGCTATGGTGCACCTTCGGGAAAGAGAGACCAACCTTGAAGACTCGGCTATGGAAGGAAGAGATATGAGCAAGGAGAATTCGGCTTTTAGGAAGAAAATATTGAGGAGAGGAGAGCTAGGAAGTTACGGCAAAGAAAGGGAGAGAAGCTCATAAGAGAAAAGAAATTTCGGCTAGCAGAGAATAGGTGAGAAAGAAAGAAGAAAAATAGAATGAAAAATATGATCACTGGCCAATAAATTTCGGCAATTCAATCCCCCTCCCAGAGTTGGATTTTCGGCCAACTCTGCTGTCATCTGATAGCTTTTATCCCTCCTATTATCTTAATCTCTTAGCTCCTCAAAAATAGCCCCAATCTTTCTCTTCATTATCTTCCTATTTATCAAAAAAATAAAAGAATTAAAACCCTTAAATTGTAGCAAGTGTGTCGTCCTCCCCTTCCCTCCTAAGTGCCGAATTTTTGACCCAAAAACTTGGGCCCTAAGTAGCCAACACTTGGCCCAATCCGTCCTTTAATGACGCCACCTACATGCTCCCCTTATAACACCTCCAAATTTTTGGGCCATAAGCCCACTTTGCCTTTTAAACACAGATATCTATTTAAATAATGTTCTATAGCTCTTTATTAGAAACTAACCCAAGTTTCAGCCCAAACCTGAGCCCCAATTGTACCTTAAATTCTTAATTTAATATTTTAAGCAGTCAACCACATATAATGCACAGACCCAATTATTCAGGGTGTTACAGTTCTACTCCCCTTAAAAATAAATTTCGTTCTCGAAATTTACCTGATAAAAAGAGATAGGGATACTGCTGTCGCATAACATCCTCTGGCTCCCACGTCGCCTCTTCTGCGCCGTGATTTCGCCATAGAACTTTGACCAAAGGAACGGACTTCCTTCTCAACACTTTTATATCTCGATCCAAAATTTGTACTGGTTCCTCCTCAAAAGATAAATCTGGCCTTACTTCAATTTCTTCCACTGGCACTATGTGCGATGGATCAGATCGATAACGTCTCAGCATCGAGACATGGAACACATCATGTATCTGCTCCAACTCTGAAGGCAACTCCAAATGATAAGCCACTGGCCCCACACGTTCTAACACCCGATAAGGCCCAATAAATCGAGGACTTAGCTTACCCTTCCGTCCAAACCTCATTACCTTTTTCCACGGGGAAACCTTCAAAAAGACTTGATCTCCTACTGTGAATTCCACCTCCTTCCTCTTTAGATCTGCATAAGATTTCTGCCGATCAGACGCTTCCTTCAATCGAGCCCGTATTAACTTAACTTTCTCCTCCATTTTCGAAACTAGTTCTGGACCCAATACGAGACGTTCACCCAACTCCATCCAACAAGTTGGAGTACGACATCTCCTTCCATATAATGCTTCATACGGCGCCATTTGAATACTAGCTTGATAGCTATTATTGTACGTGAATTCAGCCAAGGGTAAATACTCCTCCCAACTACCCCTAAAATCGATGATGCAACCCCTTAGCATATCCTCCAAGATCTGAATTACCCTCTCAGACTGACCATCAGTCTGTGGGTGAAAAGCGATACTGAAGTCTAACCTTGTTCCCATTGCTTGATGAAGAGCTTTCCAAAATCGTGACGTCAACCTAGGGTCCCTATCCAATATGATCGACACCGGTACACCATGTAATCTTACAACCTCAGCCACGTACAACTTAGCCAACTTTTGCAAAGTGTAGTCGACCCGAACCGGTATGAAGTGAGCAGACTTCGTCAGCCGATCTACAATTACCCAAATTGAATCTTTCTTGGTGGGTGTAAGGGGTAACCCACTAACAAAATCCACTGTGATTCTCTCCCATTTCTATTGGGGAATCTTTACCAGCTGCAATAATCCCGAAGGCAACTGGTGCTCAGCTTTGACTTGCTGACACGTCAAACACTTCCCTACATATTCCGTAACTTCTCGCTTCAAACCTGACCACCAGAACTGGTCTCGCAAATCTCGATACATCTTAATTCCTCCAGGATGCATAGCATAGGGGCTACTATGCGATTCCCGAAGAATCATCTACCTTAGCTCCTCATCTTTTGGCATACAAACCTTCCCACAGAAACACAAAATTCCATCAATGTTCAGACTATAGTCCTGTACTTCACCCTCCTGCACTTGTCGGATTCGAGTACTTAAGACATCATCCAAAAGTTGCTTCTCCTTGATTAGACTTGTCCACATAGGTCTTACTTGTAGCTCAGCCACCAAACTACCATCCTCATACAAACTAAGATGAGCGAACATCGCCCTTAGGTCTGCTATCACCTTCCTACTCAACGCATCCGCCACCACATTCGCCTTGCCGGGATGGTATTCAATCGAGCAATCATAGTCCTTCAAGAGCTCGATCCACCTATGTTGTCGTAAATTTAACTCCTTCTGCGTAAGGAGGTACTTCAAACTTTTATGGTCGGTGTAAATTACTGATTTTTCCCCGTACAGGTAGTGCCTCCAAATCTTCAGAGCAAACACTACCGCCGCCAACTCCAAATCATGCGTAGGGTAGTTCAACTCATGCGGTCTCAACTGTCGAGACGCGTATGCCACAACTTTCCCATCTTGCATCAGCACACACCCTAACCCTGTATGTGACGCATCACAATAGATGGTAAATTCTTTTCCCGCCTCTGGCTGAATTAACACTAGTGCTTCCGTCAGAATTCTCTTCAGCCTCTCAAAGCTCTCCTGTTGTTTGTCAGTCTACACAAAAGATACTCCCTTCCTCAACAACTTAGTTAATGGTGCCGCTATTGAAGAGAACCCCTCAATGAACCTTCGATAATATCCTGCTAATCCTAAGAAACTTCAAATTTCCGCCACAGACTTCAGCGATTTCCAATTCAACACAGCTTTGATTTTCCGAGGGTCTACCCTAATCCCCTCTGCGGAAACTACATGCCCTAGAAAAGTCACCTCCTTCAGCCAGAACTCACACTTACTGAACTTTGCGTATAGCTGCTTTTCCCTTAGAATTTGCAACACCACTCGAAGTTGTGCATCATGCTCCTCCTCAGACTTGGAATAAACCAATATATCGTCGATAAATACTACGACGAACCGATCAAGGTATGGCTGAAACACTCGGTTCATCATATCAATAAATGCTGCTGGCGCGTTCGTCAAACCCAACGGCATTACCAAAAACTCATAATGACCATACCGAGTTCGAAACGCCGTCTTATGAATATCTCCTTCTTTAACCCTTAATTGATGATATCCCGACCTTAAATCAATCTTAGAAAAGACCGAAGCTCCTTTGAGCTGGTCGAACAAATCGTCGATTCTCGGTAATGGGTACTTATTCTTAATCGTCAACTTATTCAGTTGACGACAGTCCACGTACATACGCATGGATCCGTCCTTCTTTTTCACGAATAGAACCGGCGCTCCCCATGGAGACACACTCGGTCGGATAAATCCTCGATCCAAGAGCTCCTAAATCTGAGCTTTGAGCTCCACGAGCTCCTTCGGCGCCATTCGATAAGGGGCAATAAATACCGGAGCCGTACCCAAGAGTAGTTCTATTCCAAACTCCACCTCGCAATCTGGGGGTAATCCTCGCAACTCCTCCGGAAATACATCTGCGAAATCCTTGACTATTCGAACCTCATCGACAGTCACCTCTTTAGCATCCAAAGCACTAATAAAAGATAAAAAAGCATTACATCCCTTCCGAATCATCTTAACAGCTTTCAAGGTCGACATTACGTTGGACAAATAGTTCCTTCTTTCTCCTAACACAACCACCTCCCCGCCTTCCGGGGTACTTAACACCATGCGCTTAGTCCCACAATCCAGCTTAGCACGATGCTTTGACAACCAATCCATTCCTAGGATAAGGTCGAACTTTCCAAATGGCAATTCCATTAAGTCTACCGGAAACACTACCCCTTGAGTCTCTAAAGGTACCTCCTTAAACAGCTTGTCTACTACCCTAGATTGTCCTAAGGGACTAACCACAGTCATCTTCCTAGTAGTTGTTTTAGATTCTATACTTAAGGTCTCAAATATGGAACATGCAATATAGGAATGGGTTGATCCAATATCAATCAAAGCAAACAAAGGCCTATCAGCAATAAGAAACGTACCGGTGATGACATCCGGTGTGTCACCATCCTCCTGTCGACGAACTGCATAAACTAGACCCAGCTGCCCTGCATCCACACTACCGGCACCTCTACCAGCTGCTCCACGACCACGACCGGCCTCATTTCCTCCTCTACTTAGGCCACGACCCCTTGGTACTGGCTGACCACCTCTTCCAGTTTGATCAGAACCTCGACCCGCCGGCTGTACCCAATCCATCTGAGGACAGTCCTTAATCAGATGTTCTGTGGATCCACACCTAAAGCATCCACCTGTTTTCATTCTGCACTCCCCATAATGCGTCCTCCCACATGTAGAACATGCTTGATTCTGACTTGTCGGAGCACGAACTGGCCCATCAGTCCTAGGCCTCTTCTGAAAATTCCCAGATACTCTTGATGGCCCAAAACTCCTCTTACTCTTACCCCGATCCTTATCCCTTTCTTGTCTCTCAACCCGTCTCACTTCCTCAGCTATTTTAACCTTATCTACCAAAACAGTAAAAACTCTCTCTCATTGCGGTGCTATCAGAACCCTTAACTCATTTCGTAGCCCATCCTCGAACCGAACACAACGTTCATACTCCGTTGCTACCATTCCCCGAGCGTAGCGACTCAAACGCAGGAACTATGCCTCATATTCAGTCACAGTCTTACTTCCCTGTACCAGGTTCAAGAATGCCTTCCTTTGTGCATCAATATAACTGGCCCCAACATACTTTCCCTGGAATGACTCCTTAAAGAACTCCCAGTCAATCAGATCTGCAGCAGTACCTTCTTTCACCGTGAGCCACCGCTGGTAAGCCTCGTCTCGGAGAAGAGACACGACCCCTTTCAACTTCTCCTCCACCGTAAAATCTAAGTCATCCATTATACGCTCAGTCGCTTCCATACAATACTCAGCTGTGTTAGGGGCTACACCAGAAACTCCCCTAAACACTTCTGCTCCATTGGCCTTAAGCCACTCTGGCACAGATTTCCGGGCTCCTGTGTCCATACCTACTCCAGCAACTCTCTCAATGACTCGCAACATCGCCTGGGATACAGCATCATCTCCGGTCGCCTGATCCCGTAATTCTCCCTCCACAGCTAGAGGATCCGGCAGTTCGTTTCCTGACACATGGCCAGACCCTACTGGCTCAGACAAGGTCATCCCACCCCTACCGCATCCACGCGGCGGACGTCCTTGACCCCTTGAACTCATTCTTTCGATTTACGTTTATCTGATTAAGAATTTTATGAATCATTATTTCTTTCCACTGATTTATCGCGAACAGTCTTATGATTAATAGTTTTAAAAAGTAGTTCTTTCGAATTCATACACACAATACAATCTCAAGTTCATACATTCAATCATCAACATTCATGAACTCACGTTCATTACAGAAAAGTGGTGTTGTTGTTGTTGTTGTTTTCACTACCCAGGGGTATTTTCGTAATTTTATCCTACAGGGGGTATTTTCGTAGTTTTTCAAAATAGGTCCTTGGTGATTTTATGAAATAGGGGTATTTTGGTAATTTTTTTCAATCCCGGGGGTATTTCAGTAATTTTACCCACTAGGGGTATTTTGGTCATTTTGCAAAACAAGGGTAGTTTGGTAATTTTTCAAACTTTGATGTTGTTGTTGTTGTTGTTTTTAAACCGGGGTACTTTTGGTAAAATCTAGTTTCATGGTCCGGGTTATTCTTGTAAACGTGAGATTTTCGGGTAAATTTTCGAAACATAGGTATTTTATAAGTTCATGGTTGATCGGAAATTTTCACAAATCAAATATGTTTTGAAAATTTTTTACAAAACCTTGGGATTTTTTTTCAAAAATAGGATGGTCGATCCCTTTCGGGTTTTAGCCATAGGGTTTAGCCCATCAACCAGTCCTCGTAACTAGGGTGAATAGTCACTACGCACCAGGTAGGATTCTAGTGAAGAGGAGGTGAGTCGCTAGGACTGCTTAAGTACCAAGCTCTCCCTAAATCCACTCCTAGACATGCGTATGCCCCTTGCCACACCCTAACTCGGCTAAGGTGAACAATCACTACGCACCAGGTAGGATTCCAGCGAAGAGGAGGTGAGTCACTAGGACTGCTTAAATACCAGGCTTTTCCGGATCCTTCCTAGACATGCGTATGACGGTTACCACACCCTAGCCTTGCGGCTCATTAACGGGTTTGTTTAGTGAAATTAAGTTTTATGAAATTTTAAGAAGTAGTTTGTACTAAGAATTAGAGTCCATCAAGTTCTAATTCTAACTTAATCTACGTCCCACTAGGCCCATTAAGCCCACATATATAAAGATCACACAATGGTTCAGAGTACTTACCTGGCGGACTTGGGCCGGAGACGCAGGTGCCATGCCGAGCTAACAGATCTGTTATTACTTAAAGACATTCATATTTCAAAAGCCCATTTTAGAAAACGTTTTGAGCCCAAAAAACCCAGAGCCGAGTTTTGAACCGGGCTCTGATACCAATTTGTAACACCCCAAACCCGACCCAATTACTACAACCAGATCTGGTATGTCACTAAGAAAAATTTTGTAAAACATGTCGTATTTTTAGAAAAGCCCATATATATAATATATAGAATATGCCTTTGTAAATAAAACCCAAACTTAATTACATACCTTAGTTTAATTAAAATAAATGGTTCCGATAACTAAAAATAAAAATAATTTAAACCCATAATAAAAGGAAATAAAACTAGTGGCCCATGGCCTTATTACATCGAAGTTTAAAATCCATTAAAAAATACAATATAAAATAATTAACTTGAGTCTTTTTGCCAAATCCACATATTCTTTTGCATGGCCACATTGCTCTCCTCTCCAGCCCGGTCCAAAGCACTAGGTATCACCTGAAATGTTAATTAATAGGGTGAGTCGCGAGACTCAGTGTGCAACCCTCATGCACCACTAGATTTGGGCTTTAGGCCCATAAAACAAAATAAATAGTTTAATATACATAATAAAAATTAATATGCAAGCCCAATCCCAAGACCTAAGTGTCCATCCGCTACACGCCCCCGTACTAGCCAAGCACACCATTGGGGATTTCTACAATCAACCCACACCGCTACACGCCTTGATGGCAGCTGCTCATCATCAGATCATGGCCGAAGCCATTACAGCAGATCACGGCAAAGGCTGCTACAATATATAACAGATCATGGTAAAACCGCTACAACGTATAACTTCCTCCTTTAACAAACCCAACCCATGCAATCATAAAATCAGTATGCTTTTATCATATAAATTCAAAACATTCACTGACCTGGTGATTTGCTTCACCCTCTTCGGGTTTCCAACATTAAACCGAGATTTTAGCATTTATCACAACACACATAAACTTATAAACATGCATTTTATAAGCAGATCTAGATGATGGGGAAGTATTACACACCTGATATCGCGAAATCTACTATCCTTAGTTGATATCCAAATCTACTACCCTCAGTGTAAAGCTTTGCTCAAAAGCCGAAAAATCACACGAAGATTTAGCCCTTCAATATTCAGCCAAGGTTAATAAATCTCAACCTACACATTAAAAACTAATAGATCTCTTACCTAATTTGTCGAATCCCGAAAGTCCTTTAAGAAAACGTCACCTTCCTACCTTCGGCTTTTCACAAATTGGCACTACAGATCTCAGCACGAAAGAATTCGGCTTCTAAGATCAGAGAATGATCATCAATCGAGATGTTAGAGGGGTAATTCGGTTTAAGAACAATATGAGAAAGAAAGAAATATGGTAGAAATACATCACAAAAACTTACCAAACTAGGAAGGTGTAATCGGCTATGGTGCACCTTCGGGAAAGAGAGACCAACCTTGAAGATTCGGCTATGGAAGGAAGAAATATGAGCAAGGAGAATTCGGCTTTTAGGAAGAAAATATTGAGGAGAGGAGAGCTAGGAAGTTGCGGCAAAGAAAGGGAGAGAAGCTCACAAGAGAAAAGAAATTTCGTCTAGCAGAGAATAGGTGAGAAAGAAAGAAGAAAAATAGAATGAAAAAGATGATCACTGGCCAATAAATTTCGGCAATTCAATCCCCCTCCCAGAGTTGGATTTTCGGCCAACTCTGCTGTCATCTG
This sequence comes from Gossypium australe, assembly GCA_005393395.2. Classification (NCBI taxonomy): domain Eukaryota; kingdom Viridiplantae; phylum Streptophyta; class Magnoliopsida; order Malvales; family Malvaceae; genus Gossypium; species Gossypium australe. The sequence continues at coordinate 52,974,642 of CM016617.1, forward strand.
ATAGCTTTTATCCCTCCTATTATCTGAATCCCTTAGCTCCTAAAAAATAGCCCCAATCTTTCTCTTCATTATCTTCCTATTTATCAAAAAAATAAAAGAATTAAAACCCTTAAATTGTAGCAAGTGTGCCGTCCTCCCCTTCCCTCCTAAGTGCCGAATTTTTTACCCAAAAACTTGGGCCCTTAGTAGCCAACACTTGGCCCAATCCATCCCTTAATGACGCCACCTACATGCTCCCCTTATAACACCTCCAAATTTTTGGGCCATAAGCCCACCTTGCCTTTTAAACACAGATATCTATTTAAATAATGTTCTACAGCTCTTTATTAGAAACTAACCCAAGTTTCAGCCCAAACCTGAGCCCAAATTGTACCTTAAATTCTCAATTTAATATTTTAAGTAGTCAACCACAAATAATGCACAGACCCAATTATTCAGGGTGTTACAATTTAAAGTTTCGGCACTCCTATTAACCAAAAGCCGGAATTGCCCTCTTTTGACAACTAGAACCATTTAATTAGCAAGGGAAATTTCGGCACCCCTTAGCCATATCAGAAACCGATTTCTCCTCCCCCTCAGAGTTTAAAATTCGGCCACCACTTAGCGTTGCAGATAATTCCTATCTTTTCTCCTTTATCTTCCATATTATCAACTATAATATCTATATTATCCCATTCACATAAATCCTCCTATTTTTGAGCCTTGTTGCCGTCCACTCCACCTAACCCTAATGCCGAAAATTAGCTAACTTAAATTAGAAGAATGGGGCTCCATGAAACTTAAATTTGGGCCCCTTACTCCCTTGTGTGGCGTCACCTCCTTGCTCCCTAAGTGGCGCCACTGACCATTGGGCCACAAGCCCATTTTGATATTTTAAACTCAGATACCACCTTTTAAACCCTATAGTGCCCAAACAAAAATTTAACTAAGGCTTCAGCCCAATCCTGAGCCCAATTTGGACCCCTAATGCTCAAATTAACTCATTACACATATTCACCCATTAAATGCATAGGCCCAAAAATTCAGGATGTTACATTTACTATGATGGATGTTGTTGTGATTAGTCAAATGTATTGGCTTATATTGATTTGTTGATTATAGCCATGAGATGTGGCTTATGATGATTTTGGCTTGTAAGCCTATTTGTCCATGGTATGTGTTAATGTCATATTATGTGGTATAAGTGATTAAATAGATGACAAGGTCAAATGTATGTGTGTGCATGTAAAGATGACAAAAAGGCTTGGAAGTTAGCCTAAGTCTTGACCACATGGGTAGAGACACGACCGTGTGTCTCAGCCGTGTGGAGGACACGGCCTCTGGCCACTGATGTGTGCCTTGGTCGTGTGCCCTTAAATGGTTGCTGACATCAAAATCAGAGAGTTACACGGGCGTGTGACTCTCCAAAGAAAGAAAATTGGTTAAGTTGCCCAAAGATTTTCAAAGTTCTCAGTTTAGTCCTGAACCACCCCGATGTATGTTATAGGCTTCGAAGGCCTTTATAAGGGACGATATGCATGTGTTTGAAAAGTTTTAATTTTGGGCAAAAATTGGTAACTCGATTTTGTACGATTGTGAATGTTGAAGTCCAGTAACGCCTCGAACCCTGTCTCGGAGTTGGACACGGGTGAGGGGTGTTACACTAAAGGGACTATATGAGTATGAATTATTATGAAATGATGTTGTATGATCGATGTTGTGAAAAGAGCGTAAAATGTTCTGATACGTCCGATAATGCCTCTTAACCCTAGTCTGGTGACTAATATGAGTTAGGGGTGTTTCAATTTGTTGGTATCAGACCTACGGTTTAGTCGATTCTAGGACTAACATAGCGTGTGAGAGTCTAGCTATACATGCCATATATACGAACTGTGATAGTGTGATGAATCCTGAAAGATAAAATGTGTTTTCCGTATAGTAAATAGATCCTGAACGAGTCGTAGCTGACGATGTTGAAAGTAATGCGCCAGCTCCCGCTCAAGGGACAACGCCATCTGATTCTAGACCGGTTACTAGCGGAAAGGAAGGAAAGGATAAACAAGCCTTATTCGAACTGATGAATGGGTGTTTCACTTAGTATGTTAGAGCAAATCCGGCTGTTCCTCAAGCTCTGCCTCCGCAAGTTCCCATAGCTCCCCAAGTTATAGATCCGATTCGTCTGAATAAACCTTCAGTTGATAAGATTAGAAAATATGGGGCTGAAGAATTTCATGCTACTACTGATGATGATGCTGAGAGAGCTGAGTTCTGGCTTGAGAATACGATTCGGGTATTTGATGAGTTGTCATGTACCCTTGATGAATGTGTTAAATATGTCGTTTCTTTATTGAGAGATACAGCTTACCAATGGTGGAAAACTTTGACTTTTGTTTTTTTGAGAGAACGAATTACCTGGGATTTCTTCCAGACTGAATTCTGAAAGAAATACATCAGTGAGAGATTTATAGATCAGAAACGCAAAGATTTTCTTGAATTGAAACAGGGCCGTATGTCTGTTACAGAATACGAGCGAGAATTTGTGAGACTGAGCCAGCATGCACAAGAATGTGTCTGAACTTAGGCAATAATGTGTAAAAGGTTCGAAGATGGCTTAAATGAAGATATCCATTTGTTAGTCAAAATTTTGGAAATAAAAGAATTCGTTGTGCTTATTGATCGAGCGTGTAAAGATAAAGAACTCGGTAAAGAGAATAGAAAAGCTTATTCGGAAGCTAGAGAGGTGCGAAAATGAACAACGAGTAAGTCATATCAGTCGACATCAAAGAAATTCTGAGATGATTATAGCCGTTCAAAGGCTAATGTGGGACACTCGAGTAAAGATCGTGCAAGATCACATTCGAGCTTCCGAGCTCCAGCTACTTCGATTGGAAGTGTTGGAATGTTAGATCTAAGCGACTCGAGTGTAGACATTGTGGTAAAAGACATCCGGGAAATTTTCGATTAAAGGATTGAGCTTATTTCAAATGTGGATCTTTAGATCACTTTATCCGAGACTGTCTCGAGTCTGTTGAGCAAGAGATTGTACAGAATGTAACAGTCCGGTTTAGACCCTAGTCGGAACAGTGGTTTCGGGACCACAAATCTAAGTTAGCATAAAATTTCAATATTATTTTATGTGTCTATGATACGTGTAACACCCCTATCCCGTGTCTGTCGCCGGATTAGGGTTAGAAGTGTTACCAGACAGATCGGAAAGCATTTACAGAAATTCATACATTCATTCATCATTCTCGAACATAATGTCTCTTAATACGGTCAACGTGACCTTAAATATGCTTATAAACCGAGTCGGGACTAAATCGAAACACATACAGAATTTCATGGAAAATTAAAACTTTTCTAAGTTTCAGGGCTTACACGCCCGTGTGGGCAGGCCATGTGCCTCCCACGGCTATTAGACACACCCGTGTGTCCTCCCCATGGTCTATTCTGACTATACTTCCATGGCCACCAAGCACGCCCGTGTACCTTGGCCGTGGACTATACTGACTTGGCCCCCACGGTCACTAGGCACGCTCGTGTGCCACAACCGTGTTCTCATTTGCTAGCTACAAACTTTACCCCACGGTCACAAGGCATGCCCGTGTGCCACAACCGTGTGACATTATAGGCCATTTTCAAGGCCAAAATGCCACCCACTTGGGTCAAACCTACATAGAACATTTACCAACACTTCTCATGCATATTTCACAACCAATAACATACCAAAACAACCATTCTATCAATACATTCAATACCAATTTCAACTATGCCAACTTCTAAGACCCAAATATATATAACATAAGCATAATACATTAATTTGCTTAACTCAAAAGCTTGACCATTTCATGAATCAACTAACCATGCCAAAACATGCTTAACATATCAAGATCACAATGCATAATCCCAACTCATCTCTAGCCAAATCCCATGGCTAAGTTCATATAACAACTTATATCGAATACTAGCCTATACATGCCATATCTAGCTATATACATTTTCATAATGTACAAAAATAAACTTAGTAGTGTGATGATGATCCTTGACGATCCCGAGCCTTCGGTAGCTTTGACGACCTATAAAACAGAGAAAACACACACACAGAGTAAGCTTTCCAAAAGCTTAGTAAGTCATAATACAAATAAACTTAGCATAAAAAGCATATATACATAAGGTACATTGGCACATAACATTACTTAACAAACTATCACATATTTGCTTTGATTCATATACTTAGCCATAATTACCACATTCATCCATTCAAGAATCATATATATATATATATATATATATATACATAACTCTTTCATAACCATTCTTGCATCTCATTCTCGTTCTCATATTCAATCATACTTTTCTTCAAATCAAAGTCATATAAGTACTTACCTCTTATGCACACTTAGTGTACATACCAAACGTACCTAAAACGAATATAAATTCATATAATTGTTCATAGCTCGGATTTGCTCATTAAACCTTTCAGAATCTAATAGGATACTCAGAAACTCAGAATAATCGTACAATGCCAATGTCCCAGACGAGGTCTTCCATATAATCGAATATCGATGCCACTGTCCCAGACAGGGTCTTACACGAATCAATACGATGACGATGTCCCAGACATGGTCTTACACGTAAAGCTCATATCGATGCCAAAGTCCCAGACGTGGTCTTACACGAATCAATACGATGCTGATGTCCCAGACATGGTCTTACACGTAAAGCTCATATCAATGCCAACGTCCCAGACGTGGTCTTACACGAAATCTCAAATCAACGCCTACGTCCCGGACGTGGTCTTACATGATAAAACAAAATAGATACCTTTGTATTCATAAGTTCATACAAGATTTCTTAGATTTATCATTATATCGACCTTATCTCGAAATTCATAAACAGATCATATCATTATTTGCATAATGACTTACCTCAGATTCTGTTTAACGAAAACGAAAATGGCTACTCGGTTACTTTCGCTTTCCCGCGATCTAAGTCTGTTTTCCTTGGTTCTTGATCTAAACATATTCAGAATTAACCCTTTTATTCACTAATTCATTCAATTCAATCCATATACACATATTTAGGGCTATTTGCAAATTAACCCTCATAGTTGCACAATTTATCAACTTAGTCTGTTTTTCTCAAAACATCAAATTCACAAAATCAACCCATACTCATGCTTAGTCGAATGTTCCTACATCTCATACAAGCCCACATTTTTCATTAAATCTGTAATTTGGTCCTTCAAATTACTACTTTCTCAATTTACCCCTAATTAGCTAAATTAACCAAAAATTCAAGAACATAGTATGTTCACCTAGCTCAAATCTTTCATTTAACACCATAAATAAACACAAGGCTCAACATATCATCAATGGCATATCTCACAAACATCATCAATGTAACACCCCTAACTTGTATCAGTCGCCGAATTAGGTTTACGAGGCATTACCAAATTAATCCCAACCTAGAATAGACATAAATATACATATATCAATCTTTATTACCATTTGCCGAAAATATCCACCACATATAATTAACCACATTACTCACAATTATCATGATCACATTCTCAAAATCATCCATACATTTAAAGATATGCCATTTGCATACATATGCTTCACTCTTGTCTACAACATTTCTTAATCTACTTACCCATAATATTAATAACTAATACGACTAATTCATTATCAACATTTTTCTTGCTATATTCGGCATTTTCACATACATATGATTATTCGAACATTTTATGCATCCATTCTATCAATTCATTTCGCTATTAGCTTAACCCTTAAAGCATACAAGCCGAACATGTATCAATAATAGCACACGCATATACAATATGCAACTCTTACCAAATATTTCTAGTCACTTAGCTACATTTAAAACAACATGCCAAATCTATCTATCACCATCCAAATATCCTATAAACAATTAAATCATATCTCATAATCAAATTTTGAATACCATCCATCGTGAAATATAGATTTACAAAAAGCTTTAACCATGACCGAAATTATTCAAGTTCAAAATGACCTAGTTTTAGCCATCTTCGCATGGCTTTTATATACATTCCAACCCAAAAGAGACCATAAAGTATCCAAGCTATTACATGCCATAATTTCTAAGGTTTAAAGCTAATAATAATACCAAGAGTAAGTGATAATGTGCTTGACTTCAACAAGGATCATGGAGTGCGAGTTTCAACTCCAAAGATCTACACCAAAAACAACCAAAATAAAGACGGTAAGCTATTTAAAGCTTAGTAAGTCATAAGCAAAAGGTAGCATACATATAACCAAGCATTTTTAATAGCTTCTAACTAACTCAACTCAATCATTTACTAGTTTGTAATATCCGTACATATAATAGCTCACCATTAACCAATATCATACTTACTTGGTTTCCAAGAAAAAAACCGAATGTCTATATGCTAAACTTTCAAACCGAAAATCCGCACACTTAGTACAAATCCCGTAACGTATCGCTCACACAGAGTTGTTACTTAACATTTCAGCACACACAGTGCCAACTTTCCGTAACGTATCACTCACATAGAGCCGTTACTTAACGTTTCTGCACACACAGTGCCAACTTTTCATAACGTATCGCTCACATAGAGCCGTTACTTAACATTTCCGCACACACAGTGCCAACTTTCCGTAACGTATCGCTCACATAGAGTCGTTACTTAACCTTTTCGCACACAAAGTGCCAACTTTTCGTAACGTATCACTCACATAGAGCCGTTACTTAACCTTTCCACACACACAGTGCTCATTAACAACCTCCACTTAAAAATAACATATAAATTCACATATTATAAATATGACGTACCTAAATACGCACACTCAACCCGAATCTTTCTTCCTATAATTTACCATTACATTCGGCCTTACAAAATTAAACACTTATTTATTCATTCATTCACCACCATCACTCATTTCATGTTCCCCAATTAACTACAACTTAACCCATAATTATTTATCCAGTCCAAACATATCCACCTTTCATACCTATGGCAAACATATCTTTATACATATTTCAACCATCCAAAGTATTTCGATACATATATATAAATACATGTTCATGGTACTAACACATTCGGAAACCACATTTGAAGTCATCCTATCACATTCGACATCATCAGGGATATATTTACATGCACACATATCTGAATATTTCTTTTCCATATATAATGGTATATATCCAATTCCTTATCACAGTTGCATATATGCATGTATTTACAAATCCACATCAACTATCATGTATAATACTCCCTATGCCTTATTCAGCAATTTGAAAATAAAAGTATTTATGTCACTTAAACATGAACATTAATATAGAGATAATTCGAATTAATCCAATTGCTTAAAACTTACCTCGGAAGTCGATAGATTTGAATTTCCCGGCTATTTGTTTACTTTAGCTTTTCCCCGATCTAGCTCCTTCTCTTTTTGTTCTCGATCTAAGAAATGTCAAATAAAGCTTGTTCACATTCATTTCTATTTAATTTAATCCAAAACTCAAGATTATAAAGTTTACCATTTTACCCCTAGAATTTTTTTACTTTTGCTATTTAGTCCCCAAAGCATAACACTCAAAGCACAAGAGATTTGGACTAAATTCTTAAGGACCGAATTTTCTTCATCTTTTATTAAATCTATACGAACCGTCAATTTGCATCTTTAACCCTCAATCATTTACCATGCTTACAATATAGTCCTTAAGGTTCCAAACACAAGATATATAAAAAAAAAATCCAACAACACCAACTCAAGGCCGAATATTCATAGTTAATATATCATTTCATTTCTTTCATTTTTTCTAACTACATAGTTCATTCATGAATTTTCTTTTCATGAATTCCTCATTGAAATAATTTCCATCAAGAATTTCCAAGAAGAAATTGATAATATAACATACATATAACATGTTCTAGCCTTAACCACACAAATACAAAATTTATGTCCATGGCAACATTCGAATGACACATCTATAACAAAAATTTGAACATGGGTTAACTAATTTACAAGGATACAACCTCAAAAATATTAAAATTATCAAGAATCAAGTTGAATCACTCACCTAATTAAACCATGCAAATGCTGAAAATGGTGAAAGCCATTCCTCTTCTTCTTCCTCAAGGTTTCGGCAATAACAAAGAAAATAAAAGATGAACACTCCACTTACTAGTGATTTGTTTTGTTTTTATTTTAATAATCATTTCATACAATTATTATTATTCTTTTCATTTTATAAATATAAAACAATCATTTAGTATTATTTTAGTGCCTTTGCCGTCCACTATACCCTCATGATGGTCAATTTACCACATCAACACCCATGCAAAAGAAGACCATTCAATTTGGCCACAAAATTTCATAACAACCATTTTTCCCACTTATTCGATTTAGTCCTTTCACTTAAATTATTCACATTAACTAAAAATTAAAATCACGGAATACTAGCACACGTTCAATCATGTATATTAAACACGAAAAAATAAAAATAATAATAATATTATAGAAATTATTCCTATTAGTTCGGATTCGTGGTCCCGAAACCACTGTTCTGAATAGGGTCGTAATCGGGCTGTTACAATCAATACACAAAATTAATATATGGGTTTTGTAGCTCTCAAAGCAACGATTGCAAAAACGTAGAAACTATCGAAAACCGACTAAAAACTTACCTTGAATTTTGCTTGTAAGTAGCTGAATATGCTAGGCTTCAAACCTTTTTTTTTTTCTTTGTGTTTTTTGGTCAAAAGAAGAGAAATAAAAGATGAACACTCATCTTTTTGTTTCATTAATCTAATGTTAATAATTCAATTACCAAAATAGCCTTCATTCATATAATTAAAACAATTATACAATATAGACATTTAAGACTTTTATCCATCCACTATCTATAAGTTGGTATAATAACAACATAAGACCTTCACATTAAGAAAGCCACAACACATTGGTACTTTAACAAATAGCAAGCAACTTTCACATTCAATGCAATTTCATCCTTTTGTCAAATTAAACCCACAGACGGACAAATTAACTTACAAAAATTTAGCACATGCTCAGTCACATATCAACGGCACAGAAAATAATATTAAAAAATAATATACTGACTCGAATTTGTGATCCCGAAACCACTGTTTCGACTAGGGTGTAAACTGGGCTGTTACATTTCGTTAAACATAGTCATGTATTGTTGTCTCATTGTTTCTTCCGGCTCCCAGGTTGCTTTTTCAATTCCGTGCCGATCCCTACTTTCACTAATGGAATTTTCTTATTTCTTAACTCTTTCACTTCACGGGCTAAGATACGGATCGGTTCTTCTTCATAAGTCATATCTGATCGGATTTCAATTTCAGATGGGGCAATCACATGTGATGAGTCAGATCGATATCTACGGAGCATCGAGACATGAAATACATTATGGATATTTTCTAATTTAGAGGGCAAACTTAGTCTATATGCAACAGGCCCAACTCGTTCAATGATCTCATACGGTCCGATGAACCTCGGATTTAAATTGCCTTTATGTCTGAATCAAAGCACTTTCTTCCACGGAGACACTTTCAGAAATACTTTGCCGCCGATCTCAAATTCTATATCTTTTCGTTTCAAGTCTGCATAAGACTTCGACAATCAGATGCTGCTTGGAAATAATCTCGGACCAGTTTCACTTTCTGTTCTGAGTCTTTTAACAAATCGACCCTGTGAAGCTTATTTTCACTGAGTTCAGTCCAATACAGAGGTGTACGACATTTACGTCCGTACAAAGCTTCATAAGGTGCCATTTTGATACTTGACTGAAAACTATTATTGTCTGCAAATTCAGTCAAAGGCAGGTACTGTTCCCACGTACCGTTAAACTCAAGTATACAACATCTTAACATATCTTCGAGAATCTGAATGATCCGTTCGGATTGACCATCTGTTTGCAAATGAAAAGCTGTACTGAAATGCAGTTTAGTGCCTAAAGCTTCTTGCAGCTTCTTTCAGAACCTTGATGTAAACCTCGGATCCCTATCTGACACAATAGATAATGGCACCCCGTGCAATCTAACAATCTCGAAAATATAAAGCTCGGCTAATCTGTCAAGTGAATAGTCAGATCTTACCGGAATGAAATGGGTAGATTTTGTCAATCGGTCAACTATGACCCAAATCGCATCTTTCTTTTTCGGAGTCTGAGGCAAACTAGAAACAAAATCCATTGTCACTTTATCCCATTTCCACTCAAGAATCAGAATTGGTTATAGCAACCCAGACGAAACTTGATGTTCAGCTTTCACTTGTTGACAGATTAAGCATTTCGAAACAAAGTCAGAAATGTCTCGTTTCATACCAGACCACCAGTAGTGCCGTTTCAAATTATGATACATTTTAGTACTTCCTGGATGAACAGATAGACGACTATTATGTGCTTCATTTAAAATCAGTTGAATCAACTCTGGATTTCTCGGAACATAGATTCGATCTTGGAATCTCAAGCAATCATCAACAACTCGAAATTCAGATTCAGAATTCGAACCACACAGAACTCTTTTCGCTAATAACTCATTATCAAATTTCTGAGCCTCACATATCTGTTGTATAAACAATGGTTTCGCTTTTAACTCAGCTAACACAAAACTATCCTCAGACAAATTTAACTGAGCATTCAAAGCACGTAGTGCAGACAATGATTTTCTACTCAATCCATCAGCAACAACATTTGCTTTACCCGGATGATAATTTATCATAAGCTCATAATCTTTTAACAGCTCCAACCATCTTCTTTGACGCAGGTTCAAATCTTTCTGAGTCATCAGATATTTTAGACTTTTATGATCTGAAAACACATGACATTTCTCACCATATAGATAATGGCGCCAAATCTTAAGTGCAAACACAATCGCAGCGAGCTCAAGGTCGTGTGTCGGATAATTCTTTTCATGAGGCTTCAATTGTCTCGAAGCATAAGCAACAACTTTGCCTTCCTGCATCAAAACACATCCCAGACCATTTAACGAAGTATCACAGTATATAACAAATTCTTTACCCGATTCTGGTTGTACCAATACTGGAGCTTCTGTTAATAGAGTTTTCAACTGATCAAAACTTTTCTGGCATTTATCCGACCATTCAAATCTAGCATCTTTCTGAAGTAATCTAGTCAACGGAGTAGCTATTGTCGAAAAGCCTTTTACAAATCTGCGGTAATAACCAGCTAGTCCCAGAAAACTACGGACTTCAGATACATTCCTCGGAGGTTTCCAATCCAGAATAGCAAAAATCTTACTCGGATCCACTCGGATTCCAGAAGCTGACACAATATGCCCCAGAAAACTAACCTCGTGTAACCAGAATTCACATTTGCTAAATGTCGCATACAATTGCTTTTCTCTCAGAGTTTGCAACACAATTCTCAAATGTTCAGCATGCTCATTTTCATCACGTGAATAAATCAATATGTCATCTATGAATACCACAACAAATAGATCTAGGTACGGTCTGAAAATTCTGTTCATCAGATCCATAAAAACAGCAGGAGCATTGGTTAGCCCAAATGGCATAACTAAAAATTCATAATGCCCGTACCTCGTTCTGAAAGCAGTCTTTGGAATGTCTGAATCTTTAACTCTCAACTGGTAATATCCCGATCTCAGATCAATCTTGGAAAACACAATAGCTCCATTTAACTAATCAAATAAATCATCTATTCAAGGCAACGGATATTTATTCTTTATTGTCACTTTATTCAACTGAAGATAATCGATACACATCCTCATTGTACCATCTTTCTTTTTCACAAACAGAACAGGAGCACCCCAAGGAGAGAAACTCAGTCTAGCAAACCCTCTATCAGTCAATTCTTGCAACTATGACTTTAACTCTTTCAACTCGGTTGGTGTCATTCTATACGGAGCTATCGAAATAGGTGTAGTACCAGGCAACAATTCAATTCCAAATTCGACTTCACGAATCAGAGGCAAACCTGGTAACTCTTCAGGAAACACATCAGAATACTCACATACAACAGGTATCGATTCAAATTTCTTTTTAGATGCTTTTGAATCAATCACATAAGCAAAATATGCCTCATAACCCTTTTTCACATAACTTTGAGCTTTCAAAACAGATATCACAGCAGGCAATCCATTCAAATCATCAGACTCAACCCATACAATCTCATTATTCGGACATCTTAAATCAATAGTCTTTCTTTTACAATTCACAACAGCATCATACAAAAATAACGAGTCCATACCCAAAATGATATCGAACTCATCAAATGGCAAAAGCATCAGATCAGCAGGAAAATAGATATCTCGAAACATTAACGGATAGTTCTTGCATACTTTGTCAACAAGGACACTTTTACCTAAGGGGTTACATACTTTTAAAACAAACTCAGTAGACTCTACAGGCAACGTCTTACTAAATCCTAAATTCATGCATATATACGAATGCGTAGAACCAGCGTCTATCAATGCAATCACAGAAGTATCATAAAGTGTCAAAGTACCAGTTATCGCATCAGGTGATGTAGCTTCCTCGTGATCTTGAATAGCATACGCTCTGGCAGGCGCTCTAGCTTCGGATCTGACAATATTGTCTCTCGTAGTTCTCTGACTACCACTGACATTTCTCGCATTCTTTGAAGGTTTACCTCTCACAGGTGCATTATCAAATCTCAAATCTGAACAGTCTCTAGCTCAACAGACTCAAGACAATCAAGGATAAAATGGTCAAGTGACCCACATCTGAAACAAGCTCTATCATTAAGTCTACAACTTCCCGAATGCCTTTTTCTGCAATGTTTACATTCAGGTCTCTCAGGTTGAACATTACCAACACTGGCCACTAAAGTTGCTGGAGTTTTGGAGCCCATTTGCGATTTAGCTCGATTCCTGTTCAAATGTCCCACATTATCTCTGGAACGACTTTGATCATCTTTAAATCTTTTCGGAGCAGTCTGAAATGATTTACTCTGAAATCTCTTTCTCATATCTCAAGCTTTAGACTCAGCTTTTCTTTTATCTTTCCCGAGTCCCTCAGCTTTACATGCGTGATCGACGAGTACAACAAACTCTTTTATTTCTAAGATACCAACTAGTAGAAGGATATCTTCTTTAAGCCCGTCTTCAAATCTTTTGCACATTATAGCTTCGGAAGATACACATTCCCTAGCATACTAACTCAATCTCACGAACTCTCATTCATATTCTGAAACAGTCATTCGACCCTGTTTTAGTTCCAGAAATTCTTTTCATTTCTGATCGACGAATCTTTCACTAATATATTTCTTTCGAAACTTGCTCTGAAAGAAGTCCCATGTAATTCGCTCTTTCGGAACAACAGAAATCAGGGTTTTCCACCATTGATAAGTTGCATCTTGGAGTAATGATACAGCACACTTTATGCATTCTTCCGGAGTCAGAGACATTTCATCGAATACTAGGATCATATTCTCTAACCAGAACTCAGCCTTTTTAGCATCATCATCATTAGTAGCCCGGAATTTTTCAGCCCCATACTTTCGAATCTTGTCAACTGGAGGCTTATTCCACTGATTCAGATTTGCAGTCGGAGGTATATCAGATGTTTGAGGGGGATTAATCGGGGGCGGGGGTTGTGAAACAGTCGGGTTATTTCTTACGAATTGAGTGAACCACTCACTCATCATCTGGAAGAAAGTTTGTTTAGCTTCTCCCTCTTGACCATTCGTAGCCTGTCTCGAATCAGAATGCGTTGTCCCTTGCGTGGGAGCAGGCACGTTACTTTCTACGTCGTCAGCTACGGCTCTTTCGGGATCGATTACTATATGAAAATCACATTTCTACACGTCAGGATTCATCACGCTATCATAGTTAAAATATATGGCATGTATAGCTAGACTCTGACATCCTACGTTAGTCTGAGAGTGGGCTAAACCGTAGCTCTGATACCAACCAAATATAACACCCCTATCCCGTGTCCATCGCCGGATTAGGGTTAGAAGTGTTACTAGACAGATCGAAAAGCATTTACAGAAATTCATACACTCATTCATCATTCTCGAACATAATGTCTCTTAATACGGTCAACATGACCTTAAATATGCTTATAAACAGAGTCGAGAATAAATCGAAACACATACAAAATTTCATGGAAAATTAAAACTTTTCTTAGTTTCAGGGCTTACACGCCCGTGTGGGCAGGCCGTGTGCCTCCCACGGCTATTAGACACACCCGTGTGTCCTCCCATTGGTCTATTTTGACTATACTTCCACGGCCACCAAGCATGCCTGTGTACCCTGGCTGTGGACTATACTGACCTGGCCCCCACGGTCACTAGGCACGCCCGTGTGCCACAACCGTGTTCTCATATGCTAGCTACAGACTTTACCCCACGGCAACAAGGAACGCTCGTGTGCCACAACCGTGTGACATTATAGGCCATTTTCAAGGCCAAAATGCCACCCACTTGGGTCAAACCTACATACAACATTTACCAACACTTCTCATGCATAGTTCACAACCAATAACATACCAAAACAACCATTCAATCAATACGTTCAATACCAATTTCAACCATGCCAACTTCCAAGACCCAAATATATATAACATAAGCATAATACCTTAATTTGCTTAACTCAAAAGCTTGACCATTTCATGAATCAACTAATCATGCCAAAACATGCTTTACATATCAAGATCACAATGCATAATCCCAACTCATCTCTAGCCAAATCCCATGGCTAAGTTCATATAACAACTTATACGAATACTAGCCTATACATGCCATATCTAGCTATATACATTTCCATAATGTACCAAAATAAACTTAGTAGTGTGGTGATGATCCTTGACAGTCCCGAGCCTTTAGTAGCTTTGACGACCTATAAAACAGAGAAAACACACACACAGAGTAAGCTTTCCAAAAGCTTAGTAAGTCATAATACAAATAAACTTAGCATAAAAGGCATATATGCATAAGGTACATTGGCACGTAACATTACTTAACAAACTATCACATATTTGCTTTGATTCATATACTTAGCCACAATTACCGCATTCATCCATTCAAGAATCATATATATATATATATATACATAACTCTTTCATTACCATTCTTACATCTCATTCTCATTCTCATATTCAATCATATTTTTCTTCAAATCAAAGTCATATAAGTACTTACCTCTTATGAACACTTAGTGTACATACCAAACGTACCTGAAACGAATATAAATTCACATAATGGTTCATAGCTTAGATTTGCTCATTAAACCTTTCAGAATCTAATAGGATACTCGGAAACTCAGAATAATCATACAATGCCAACGTCCCAGACGAGGTCTTACATGTAATCGGATATCGATGCCACTGTCCCAGACAGTGTCTTACACGAATCAATACGATGTCGACGTCCCAGACATGGTCTTACACATAAGGCTCATATCGATGCCACCATCTCAGACGTGGTCTTACACGAATCAATACGATGCCGATGTCCCAGACATGGTCTTACACGTAAAGCTCATATCGATGCCAACATCCCAGATGTAGTCTTACACGAATCAATACGATGCCAATGTCCCAGGCATGGTCTTACACGTAAAGCTCATATCGATGCCAACGTCCCAGACGTGGTCTTACACAAAATCTCAAATCAACGCCTACATCCCGGACGTGGTCTTACATGGTAAAACAAAATAGATACCTTTGTATTAATAAGTTCATACAAGATTTCTCAGATGTATTATTATATCGACCTTATCTCGGAATTCATAAACAGATCATATCGTAACCATTCATCTATAGCAATCATCATAAGAATACACATAATTCATTACTAATACGTTTATTTGCATAATGACTTCCTCGGATTCGGTTTAACGAAAACGAAAACGGCTACTCGGTTACTTTCGCTTTCCCGCGATCTAAGTCTGTTTTTCTCGGTTCTTGATCTAAACATATTCAGAATTAACCCTTTTATTCACTAATTCATTCAATTCAATCCATATACACATATTTAGGGCTATTTGCAAATTAACCCTCATAATTGCACAATTTATCAATTTAGTCCATTTTTCTCAAAACATCAAATTCACAAAATTAACCCATACTCATGCTTAGCCTAATGTTCCTACATCTCATACAAGCCCATATTTTTCATCAAATCTGTAATTTGGTCCCTTAAATTACTACTTTCTCAATTTAGCCCTAATTAGCTAAATTCACCAAAAATTCAAGAACAAAGTATGTTCACCTAGCTCAAATCTTTCATTTAACACCATAAATCAACACAAAGCTCAACATATCATCAATGGCATATCTCACGAACATCATCAATACACAAAATTAATACATGGGTTTTGTAGCTCTCAAAGCAACGATTGTAAAAACGTAGAAATTATCGAAAATCGACTAAAAACTTACCTTGAATTTTGCTTGTAAGTAGTCGAATATGCTAGGCTTCAAAGCTTTCTTTTTCTTTGTGTTTTTCGGTCAAAAGAAGAGAAATAAAAGATGAACACTCATCCTTTTGTTTCATTAATCTAATGTTAATAATTCAATTACCAAAATAGCCTTCATTTATATAATTAAAACAATTATACAATATGGACATTTAAGACTTTTATCCATCCACTATCTATAAGTTGGTATAATAACAACATAAGACCTCCACATTAACAAAGGCACAACACATTGGTACTTTAACAAATAGCAAGCAACTTTCACATTCAATGTAGTTTCGTCCTTTTGTCAAATTAAACCCACAGACGGACAAATTAACTTATGAAAATTTAGCACATGCTCAGTTACATATCAACGGCATAGAAAATAATATTAAAAAATAGTATACTTACTCAGATTTGTGGCCCCGAAACCACTATTCCGACTAGGGTGTAAACTAGACTGGTACAATACGTGATTAAGCATGTGTTAAAATTTAGTAAGCTAATTTATCTGTTTGTGTGTTTAGTTTGTTAAAAGGATTAAATTGCATTAAATGCAAAATTAGCATGATATTTGTAAAAGTGTCCATTTGAAATGGCGTTTTAATAAGGAGGCCTTATGAGGCAATTGTGCCAATATTTAGTTAGTGGATGCATAAAAGACATTAATGGCCTTATATTTATGTATTTTATATGTTTGTTTGTAAGGTTAATTTTGTAAATGAATAAATGGTTAATGTTTTAATAAAACAAAACATTAAAGTGGCCATTTCCATTCATCTTCCACCGAATTGTTGTAAGAAAAAGAAAAGGATTTGCTTTGTTATATTCGGCCATATCTAAGCTCAAATTAAGGTATGTTTTGACTTTCATTTTTTATGATTTTTATGTTTTTGAGATTGTTGCTTAGTCTATGTAACATCCGGGATTTAGGGGCTTTGCATTTATCATGTTTTTGTGTGTTTGGTATACTCTATATGTTGTTTGTGTGTGTTTGGGGTCTCCGGGCAGGCCCAGGGTTAAGTCAGAACCTTGGCCAAAATTTTAGTTTTGGGCATTTTAGGAAGGAAGCTAATTGGGAGCAGGACTTAAGGGTTATTATTTGCGTTTGGTGACACAAGAGGTGCAGTGGAAGAGTGGCAAGGAGACGCCACCTAACATGTAGGGAGATGGCGTCACAAGGAGACGCTGAGAGGGAGAGGGTTCGAAACTCTCAAGCAGCACAAGGGAGTATTATTTTTGATTCAGGCAAGGGAGGCGGTTGGATGGTAATCAATCTATGGAGGATAGAGAGACAAGACTTGGTCCAATATCTCAAATGGATGGTGGTGAGTGATTAAGGGAGTTTGAATTATTCAAACTAGTTTGAATAAGTGGAGGAGAGGGAATTAAGGAGTGTTTCAATGGACGGCATAGGGATTGAGGTGAGAAGGGGTTGTTAGCCGAATTTTTGAGTAGTGTAGGGGGTGAGGCTTTCGGTTTTGGTAAGGGGAGTTGGTGTCGAAATTTTTATAGGTTTTGTTAGCTTTTGTGGGTTAAGGGTTTCTTCTTTTTTCGGCATTTTGGGTGTGCTCTCATTTGCCGAAAGTGCCTAGTCAGTTCCCATTATTTTCTTTTACTATGACTTATAGCCGAAAATAGGGAGACCTTTTGTGCATATTTCTTATCATCTTCTTTTCTCTACTCATTTTTCAAAACTCCACAACCTAAAGTGACACACTTGTCCCTTGCAATCTTTCATTTTCTTCTTCTTCTCTACCTACTCTCTTAAACTGGAACCTTTGTTCTTATTTCCCTATTTTCCCCCTTATCATTCTTTTCTCCCAACCTTTCTTCTCTTTTTGGTTTCTTTGGTGTTGCCGAAACTCTTAAGCCTTCATTGAGGTTATCTTGTTTTCATTTTCGGTTCTTTCATCCTATTCTCTTCCACTCCTGTTCATTGCTGAATCTTCTCTGCAATTGTGCTGAATTCTCTTGGGTGTTGTTCGAATCCTCTGTGTTAAGGTAAGATCATTCCCTTTCATTTTCCCCTTGATTAAACCTGTATTCCTTCTTTTTGTTTTTTTGGTAAGGTCGAACCTGCCTTGACTAATACTTAAACCTGTTTCTTTCTCTCTGTGTTTCGATGAATAAGGGGCTAAGTGTTAGGCATCTACTTCGGATCATTCTTCGTTTTGGTAGAGAAGGGTGTTTTATCCGGGAAATATCGTTAGTCGAACCATTTGGGTTCTAAGTTTGTGGAGCGACTAATCTCTGAACCCCCATCTCTCTTTTCAGGGTTGTAAGGTAAGGGAATTCTCTCTAGTATTCTATTAGTCTATTAATCCGTTGTTCATCGCCTTAACCCAGTTGAGTGGTTATACCATCATCTCTTTCGTAGCGATTTATTGACTAAGACTTTTAATGGATGCAAGAAACGTTCAAGTTGGGGAAGGAAGCAAACCTTTGGTTTCGACTCTAAAGTTTAAGAAACGAGCAGTATTGGCAGTTCGAGATTGGCCACCGGGTTGTGGGCCGACTTCTGAAAGGGATAAGCAAATCATTGTGATCCCGGTGAGTGAGGACGTTAGCGAAATCGATAGTGTAGTCTTGTGCATTTACAGGTTTGTAATTATCATACTATTCCTTTTTGTTATAATAATCATGTATGTGTTAGAAAAGCAGGAAATCCCGGCAATAGTGATTGAGTTACCCCTGTTGGGTAAAACCGAAACATCAGGTTAGTGTATCTTGGTTAAACCTTAAGATTTTGATAGCATGATTGTGTGACATCATATATAACCTGTTTATTACACTATGTTGCATATGCATGGGATATTGGGATGTTATGATATGAAGGGGAAGTGCTTATGGGTGACAATGTCACACCAAATGATGGCTTGGTGCCACACTATCGTATTGGTGAGTTGGTCACATAGTGATAGGTGGCTAGGCCACGTTATTTTGACTTTGAGCAGTGTGTCTGTCAGCATGACTGCCAAAGAGGAGTGTTGAGGATGGAGGGTCAATTGTAGAAATCCCCAGGTGTGTTGAGGATGGACATATGGAGTGGACTGTAGAGGATGGAAAAACTAGGCCGGGTTGGGCTATCATGTTGACTGTTTGCTATAATGTATAATGGGGCTTCAGCCGATGGTGTTTTGGGGCGCAGGCCCACCTATGGATAATGTGAATTAATTGCACCTGAGTCTCATGACTCACACATTTGTTTAAACAATTGCAGGTGATTCTTAGCTTTATGGACTGGGTTGGAGGGAGCTCGAGGTGGCCACGCATGGGTTTACTAGTAAACTTTATTTTATTTATCATTTATAACTTTTGGGGATTTTTCTTTGATTTGTAATAAGGCCACTACAAAATTTGGAATTTTCTTTCGGGTTTTAAATTTTTCGACATATTAATTACAGACTGCTCAATGGGGCGCTTTAAAAATTGAATTACAAACTAAAGTTTTCTTATAAACCTGCAAACAATGTTTTCATAAATAAAATAAAAAGGGAGCATTTTCATTAATAATCTGAAGATCGCATAATTGGTAAGTGTTTTCAAACGTCACCTAATCATAAGGCTCATCAATTAAATTTCAAAGTTAACTAAACAACGGGTTTTCAACTGAGTCGCGAAATTCAGGATTTTAAAATGTCTTGGAATTTTCCGAAACCAGTCAAACTTCCTAAACTTCTTCCTAGTGACATGCCAGATCCAGTCGTAGTGTTTGGGCCGGGTTTGGGGTGTTACATTTTAGTATCAGAGCCAGGTTTTAAAAACTCAGCTTTGGCTTTTGGGGCCACAACATTTTCAAATTATGTATTTAAGATGGTTTTTTAAAAAAATTCATATGAACTTGTGTTTTGGAAGAATGGCATTCGGGTTTTCGGCCCAGGTCCACCAGGTAAGTTTTCTGACTGTTAAGTGAATTGTATGAGGTGGTTATATGATGTATTGCTGTGGATGTTGGAATTTAGAAACTTTACTATAGAAATGAAAAACTCTAGGAATACATGTGCTTGCGGAAAACTACTTATAAATCCTATCTCATAAGACTACTCGTTAATAAACAAGTGGAAAGATATACTGACTCATAAAAGTTATAATCAGAGTAAAGCAGAGCGATAGATATGAGTGGTAGAGGACGTGGACGTGCTACTCGCGGCCGTGGGAGAGGCCAAGGTAATGAGGTTGAACTCTCGGAAACGAGAAATGAGCTTGAGGACGAAGCGTCAGCATCACCTGTTGCGTTTGTTGGAACGGGTGGCCGGGGCAAGTAGTGGAACAGCAACTCGAAAGTCCATCCCTGAGCGACTTCGAGCGAATGGAGCCAAAATGTTTAGAGGTATCTCTGGAGTAGCTCCAAACGTGGCTGAGTATTGGCTAGAGGCAGTTGAGAGAATTATGGATGATTTAGACTGCACAGCAGAGGAAAAGCTGAAGAGCGCAGTGTCTTTACTTCGAGATGAGGCCTATTAGTGGTGGCTCACCATGAGAGAGGGTACTCCGGCAGACCGAGTTGATTGGGATTTCTTTAAGATGAAGTTCCAAGGGAAATATGTTGGGGCCAGTTATGTGGATGCTCAGAAGAAAGCATTCTTGAACTTAGTTCAATGGGGTAAATCAGTAGCTGAGTATGAGGCGAAATTTCTACGGTTGAGCCGGTACACTCGAGGGATAGTTGCGACCGATTATGAGCGTTGCATGCGGTTTGAGGATGGGCTGCGAGATGAGCTACGGGTGTTGATAGCTCCACAACGGGAGAGGGATTTCGCTATTCTGGTGGAAAAGGCTAAAATAGCTGAGGAGGTAAAATGGGCTGAGAGGCAGAATAAGGACAAGGATAGAGGCAGAAATAAGAGGAGTTGTGGACCGCCAGGGTCATCTGGGGGTTTCCAGAAGAGGCCTAGGGCTGATGGGCCAGGTCGTGTTGCAACGCCAGCTGCTGTTGGGCAATTTTGACAGTGTGCTCAGTGTGGGAGGTCACATGCAGGAGAGTGTTGGGGAAGAGATAGGGTATGTTTCAGGTGTGTGTCAAAGGATCATCTGATTAGGGACTGCCAGCTGGAGAGGAACAGAGCTCGGATGGTAGGTCAGGGGTATGTGCAGCTAGGTAGGGGTGGACAGCAGATGTCGAGAGGTCGTGGTCCGAACAGATGAGGGAATGGTTCTGGTCAGGTCGTGGAGCACCGGGCAGAGGTGCTGGGAATGCAGAGGCGAGGCAACCTGGGTTAGTTTATGCAGCCAAACACCGAGAAGAGGGGGATGCACTAGACGTCATAACAGGTACTTCCTCATTTTTGGTTTACCCTTTACTGCATTAATTGGTATTGGGTCGAGCGTTCCTATGTTGCTAGTGTGGTGTCTGGAACCTTGAACATGAACTCTGAAACTGCTTCTAGGGAGATGACTGTACTTAGTCCCTTAGGACAGACTGTAGTGGTAAATAAACTTTTTAGGAATGTGCCTCTAGAAGTACAAGGGTTGGTTTTCCCGGCCGATTTGATGGAACTACCATTCGGGGAGTTCGATTTGATCTTAGGCATAGATTGGTTGGTAAGATATCGAGCAAACTTGGATTGTGCTACTAAGCGCATGGTGTTAAGGACTCCTGAGGATGACGAAGTTTTAGTGATAGGTGAGAGGAGAGACTACTTGTCCAATGTAGTGTCTGCTCTTAAGGCGGAAAGAATGGTGAGGAAAGGGTGTATGGATTTCTTAACCTATGTCAGTGCCTTGGATACAAAGGAAGTGACCGTGGATGAGGTAAGAACAGTAAAGGAATTTGTGGATGTCTTCTCAGAAGAGCTTCCAGGGTTGCCTCCGGATCGTGAGGTGGAGTTCGGAATTGAGCTATTTCCAGGAACGGCTCCGGTGTCCATCGCCGCTTACAGGATGGCGCTGAAGGAGCTAGTTGAACTTAAAGCTCAGATCCAAGAGTTGTTAGATCGTGGTTTTATCCGACCCAGTGTATCTCCATGGGGAGCACTGTTGTTGTTTGTAAAGAAGAAAGACGGGTCTATGCGAATGTGCATTGACTACCGCCAGTTGAACAAGTTGACCATTAAGAACAAGTACCCACTGCCGCGGATAGATGACCTGTTTAATCAGCTTAAAGGGGCTTCGGTCTTTTCAAAGATAGATTTGAGGTCGGGATATCGTCAGCTTAAGGTCAAGGAAGCGGATATTTGCAAGACGGCTTTCCGGACTCGCTATGGCCATTATGAGTTCCTGGTGATGCTGTTTGGGTTGACAAATGCACCAGCTGCGTTCATGGATATGATGAACCAGGTTTTTCAACCCTATCTGGACCGATTCATCGTGGTATTCATAGACGACATTTTGGTATATTCCAAGACAGAAGAGGAGCACGATTCGCACCTTCGTGTGGTTTTACAAATTTTAAGGGAGAAGCAGCTGTACGCCAAGTTTAGTAAGTGTGAGTTTTGGTTGAAGGAAGTTACTTTTCTGGGTCATGTGGTATCTGCAGAAAGGATTAGGGTCGATCCCCGGAATATTGAAGCGGTGTTGGATTGGAAATCGCCTAAGTCTGTGGCTGAGATTCGGAGTTTCCTTGGTCTGGCTGGGTATTACCGAAGGTTCGTTGAAGGGTTCTCATTAATTGCGGCACCTTTAACCAAGTTGTTGAGGAAAGGGGTACCTTTTCTTTGGGCTGACAAGCAACAGGAAAGTTTTGAGAAGCTGAAGAGGATTTTGACAGAGGCTCCGGTGTTGATTCAGCCTGAGGCCGGAAAGGAATTCGTGGTTTATTGTGATGCTTCACACACGGGATTAGGATGTGTGTTAAAGCAGGATGGGAAGGTTGTTGCGTATGCGTCTCGGCAGTTAAGACCGCATGAGAGTAACTATCCCACACACGATTTGGAGTTGGCTGCAGTAGTTTTCGCTCTGAAAATCTGGAGACATTATTTGTATGGAGAGAAGTATGTTATCTACACCGACCACAAGAGTTTGAAGTATCTTCTAACTCAGAAGGAGTTGAATTTAAAACAGCGAAGGTGGATTGAGCTGTTGAAAGATTATGATTGTTTGATCGAATATCATCCGGGTAAGGCTAACGTGGTAGCAGATGCGTTAAGTCAGAAGGTAATATCAGACTTGAGAGCGATGTTCGCTCATCTTAGTTTGTATGATGACGGAAGCCTGTTAGCTGAACTCCAAGTGAAACCGACGTGGGTCAGTCAATTAATGAGAAACAGTTATCGAATGAGGTCTTGAGTGTTCGACTCCTACAAGTACAGAATGGTGGGGTAGAAGATTACAGTTTGAACGGTGATGGGATTTTGTGTTTTCGTGAGAAGATTTGCATGCAGAAGGATGTGGAGTTGAGACAGATGATTCGTGCGAAGATTTGTATGGAGAGAAGTATGTTATCTAACCGACCACAAGAGTTTGAAGTATCTTCTAACTCAAAAGGAGTTGAAGTTAAGACAGCGAAGGTGGATTGAGCTGTTGAAAGATTATGATTGTTCGATCGAATATCATCCAGGTAAGGCTAACATGGTAGCAGATGCGTTAAGTCAGAAGGTAATATCAGACTTGAGAGCGATGTTTGCTCATCTTAGTTTGTATGATGACGGAAGCCTCTTAGCTGAACTCCAAGTGAAGCCGACGTGGGTCAGTCAGATTAAAAAGAAACAGTTATCGGATGAGGTCTTGAGTGTTCGACTCCTACAAGTACAGAATGGTAGGGTAGAAGATTACAGTTTGAACGGTGATGGGGTTTTGTGTTTTTGTGAGAAGATTTGCATGCCGAAGGATGTGGAGTTGAGACAGATGATTCTTCAGGAAACGCATGCTAGCCCTTACGCTATGCATCCTGGAGGAAGTAAAATGTACCGGGATCTGCGTGAACAGTTTTGGTGGCCTAGTTTGAAGCGGGAGGTTACGGATTATGTGGGAAAGTGTTTAACTTGTCAACAGGTTAAAGCCGAGCGTCAGTTGCCTTCGGGGTTGTTGCAGACGGTGAAGATTCCACAGTGGAAATGGGAGAGGATCACTATGGACTTCGTTAGTGGGCTACCTCTTACGCCTACTAAGAAAGACTCGGTATGGATAATTGTGGATCAGTTGACAAAGTCTGCCCATTTTATACATGTTCGTGTCGACTACTCTCTTCAGAGGTTGGCTAAGCTGTATGTGGCAGAAATTGTGAGATTGCGTGGGTACCAGTATCGATCATATCAGATAGAGATCCTAGGTTTACGTCGCGATTCTGGAGGGCACTGCATCAGGCATTGGGTACAAGACTAGACTTCAGCATAGCTTTTCATCCACAGACTGATGGTCAGCCTGAGAGAGTAATTTAGATCTTGAAGGATATGTTGAGGGGCTGTGTCATCGATTTCAAGGGTAGTTGGGAAGAATTCTTACTGTTGGCAGAATTCGCATACAACAACAGCTACCAATCTAGTATACGGATGGCGCCCTATGAAGCGTTATATGGGCGGAGGTGTCGTACTCCTACATGTTGGACAGAATTGGGTGAACGCCAGATTTTGGGTCCCGAATTGGTTTCAGAAATAGAGGAGAAGGTTAAGCTAATTAGGGCTCGGTTGAAAGAAGCGTCTGATAGGAAGAAATCTTATGCAGACCTGAAGCGAAAGGAAATAGAGTTTGCGGTAGGTGACCGGGTTTTCTTGAAAGTTTTACCTTGGAAGAAGGTGATGAGGTTTGGACGAAAGGGCAAGCTAAGTCCTAGGTTCATCGGGCCTTATCGAGTTTTGAAACGTGTGGGACCAGTGGCGTACCAACTGGAGTTACCTTCAGAATTGAAACAGATGCATGATGTATTCCATGTTTCAATGCTAAGACGCTACCGATCGGATCCGTCTCACGTCGTGCCAGTGGAGGAAATTGAGGTAAGGCCAGACTTGTCCTATGAGAAGAAACCAATCCAGATCTTGGAACGAGACATCAAGGTGCTAAGAAGGAAATCGGTTCCGTTGGTTAAAGTCTTATGGCAAAGTCATGGAATGGAAGAGGCGACATGGGAGCCAGAGGATGCGATGCGACAGCAATACCCCCATCTCTTTCGACCAGGTAATTTCGAGGCCTAAATTTCATTAAGGGGGTAGAACTGTAACATCTGGGATTTAAGGGCTTTGCATTTATCTTGTTTCTGTGTGTTTGGTATACTCTGTATGTTGTTTGTGTGTGTTTGGGGTCTCCAGGAAGGCCCGGGGTTAAGTTAGAACCTTGGCCAAAATTTTAGTTTTGGGCATTTTAGGAGGGAAGCTAATTGGGAGCAGGACTTAAGGGTTATTGTTTGCGTTTGGTGACACAAGAGGTGCAGTGGAAGAGTGGCAAGGAGACGCCACCTAACATGCAGGGAGATGGCGTCACAAGGAGAAGCAGAGAGAGAGAGGGTTCGAAACTCTCAAGCAGCACAAGGGAGTATTATTTTTGATTCAGGCAAGGGAGGCAGCTGAATGGTAATCAAACTCTGGAGGAGAGAGAGACAAGACTTGGTCAAATATCTCAAATGAATGGTGAAGAGTGATTAAGGGAGTTTGAATTATTCAAACTAGTTTGAATAAGTGGAGGAGATGGAATTAAGGAGTGTTTCAATAGACGGCATGGGGATTGAGGTGAAAAGGGGTTGTTAGCCAAATTTTTGAGTAGTGTAGGGGGTGAGGCTTTTGGTTTTGGTAAGGGGAGTTGGTGTCGAAATTTTTATAGGTTTTATTAGCTTTTGTGTGTTAAGGGTTTTTTCTTTTTTTGGCATTTTGGGTGTGCTCTCGTTTGCCGAAAGTGCCTAGTCAGTTCCCATTATTTTCTTTTACTATGACTTATAGCCGAAAATAGGGAGACCTTTTGTGCATATTTCTTCTCATCTTCTTTTCGCTACTCATTTTCAAAACTCCCAAACCGAAAGTGACACACTTGTCCCTTGCAATCTTTCGTTTTCTTCTTCTTCTCTACCTACCCTTTTAAACCGGAACCTTTGTTCTTCTTTCCCTATTTTCCCCATTATCATTCTTTTCTCCCAACCTTTCTTCTCTTTTTGGTTTCATTGGTGTTGCCAAAACTCTTAAGCCTTTATTGAGGTTCTCTTGTTTTCTTTTTCGGTTCTTTCATCCTATTCTCCTCCACTCCTGTTCATTGCCGAATCTTCTCTGCTATTGTGCCAAATTCTCTTAGGTGTTGTTCGAATCCTCTGTGTTAAGGTAAGATAATTCCCTTTCGTTTTCCCCTTGATTAAACCCGTATTCCTTCTTTTTGTTTTTTGGTAAGGCCGAACCTGCCTTAACTAATACTTAAACCCGTTTCTCTCTCTCTGTGTTTTGACGAATAAGGGGCTAAGTGTTAGGCATCCACTTCGGATCATTCTTCGGTTTGGTAGAGAAGGGTGTTTTATCCGAGAAATATCGTTAGCTGAACCATTTGGGTTCTAAGTCTATGGAGCGACTAATCTTTGAACCCCTATCTCTCTTTTCGGGGTTGTAAGGTAAGGGAATTCTCTCTAGTATTCTATTAGTCTATTAATCCGTCGTTCATCGCCTTAACCCAGTTGAGTGGTTATACCATCATCTCTTTCCTAGCGAGCAGTATCGGCAGTTCGAGATTGGCCACCGAGTTGTGGGCTAGCTTCTGAAAGGGATAAGCAGATCACTGTGATCCCGGCGAGTGAAAACGTTAGCGAAACCGATAGTGTAGTCTTGTGCGTTTACTGGTGTGTAATTATCACACTACTTCTTTTTGTTACAATAATCGTGTATGTGTTATGAAAGCCGAAAATCCCGGCAATAGTGATTGAGTTACCCCTGTTGGGTAAAACCGAAACATTAGGTTAGTGTATCTTGGTTAAACCTTAGGATTTTGATAGCATGATTGTGTGACATCATATATAACCTGTTTATTACACTATGTTGCATATGCATGGGATATTGGGATGTTATGATATGAAGGGGAAGTGCTTATAGGTGATAATGTCACACCAAATGATGGCTTGGTGCCACATTATCGTATCGGTGATTTGGTCACATGGTGATCGGTGGCTAGGCCACGTTATTTTGACTTTGAGCTGTGTGTCTGTCAGCATGACTACCAAAGAGGAGTGTAGAGGATGGAGGATCTATTGTAGAAATCCCCAGGTGTGTTGAGGATGGACATATGGAGTGGAGTGTAGAAGATGGAAAAACTAGGCCGGGTTGGGCTATCATGTTGATTGTTTGCTATAGTGTATGATGGGGCTTCGGCCGATGGTGTTTTGGGGCTCAGGCCCACCTATGGATAATGTGAATTAATTACACACTCAGTCTCGTGGCTCACACATTTGTTTAAACAATTGCAGGTGATTCTTAGCTTTATGGACTGGGTTGGAGGGAGCTCGAGGTGGCCACGCATGGGTTTACTAGTAAACTTTATTTTATTTATCGTTTATAACTTTTAGGGATTTTTCTTTGATTTGTAATAAGGCCACTACAAAATTTGGAATTTTCTTTCGGGTTTTAAATTTTTGGACATATTAATTACAGACTACTCAATGGGACGCTTTAAAAATTGAATTACAAACTAAAGTTTTCTTATAAACCTGCCAAACAACGTTCTCATAAATAAAATAAAAAGGGAGCATTTTCATTAATAACCTGAAGATCGCATAATTGGTAAGTGTTTTCAAACGTCACCTAATCGTAAGGCTCATCTAATTAAATTTCAAAGTTAAGTAAACAACGGGTTTTCAACTGAGTCACGAAATTCGGGATTTTAAAATGTCTTGGAATTTTCCAAAACCAGTCAAACTTCCTAAACTTCTTCCTAGTGACATGCCAGATCCGGTCGTAGTGTTTGGGCCGGGTTTGGGGTGTTACAGTCTACTATCAAGCCCATATTATAATTTGAAGAATTGATGATCTTTATGTGATGTGCCATTGATGAAATGGTGAGCTTTGTGATGAGTTTAGGTGTTAAATGAAAAATATGTGTTAAATGAACATATTTTGTTCTTGAATTTTTGATGATTTTAGCTAATTAGGGCTAAATTGTGGAAATAGTATTTTAAAGGGTTAATTTGTGAAATAAATGAAATGTTTGGATTTGTATGAGATATATGAGCATTTGGCTAAGCATAAGTGTATGGTGATTTTGTATATTTGATGTTTCGGGAAAAATGGACTAAATTGATAAAATGTGCAAATATGAGAGCTAAGTTGCAAATAGCCCTAAATGTATGTTTTTGGATTGAATTGAATAAGTTGATGAATGAAAGGGTTAAATTTGAATATGTATAGACCAAGAACCGAATAAAACAGACTTAGATCACGGGAAAGCAAAGGTAGTCAAATAACTGAATCTGAACGAATATCCGAATCCGAGGTAAGTTAATATACAAATAAATGAATTTGTATTGAATTATGTATGTCATTATGACTATTGAAAATGATGAATGTATATGAGATGATGTATACATGAATTTCGAGATAGAATCGGCATAGTGACAATGTTTGAGAAGTCCCATTTGAACCTAGGAATAGATAGGGTAGTCTATGTCATGACATAGGTGTCTGTTGTGTGATATCATGCAAGACCATGTCTGGGACGTTGGCATTGATTCGAGATTTTATGTAAGACCACGTCTGGGACGTTGGCATCGAAATGAGATTTACGTGTAAGACCATGTCTGGGACATTGGCATCGTACTGATTCGTGTAAAACCCTATCTGGGATAGTGGCATCAAAATCCGATTACATGTAAGACCACGTTCGAGACGTTGGCATTGTACGACTACTTCGAGCAATCTGAGTATCCTATTTAGCTCCGAACGGTTCAGCGGGAAAATCTGAGATACGAACGACTATGTGATTTGTATTTCTGTTTCAGGTACGCTTGTTATGTACACAAGTGTGTATGAAAGGTGAGTATATATATGAACTTACTAAGAGGAACATGGGAAATGAAATGATGAAATGATATGTGAAGATATGCTTATATGAACCATATGTATATGTGATATTTGAGTTGAAGAATGTGGTAAGATATGGCTAAGTATATGAACCAAAGAATATATGTGATAAAATTGATATGAAAATCAATAATGACATTGTTTCAATTTGGTTATATGCATTTTATGCTAAGTTTATTTGTATATGCCTTACTAAGCTTTTGAAAGCTTACTCTGTGTGTGTCTGTTTACTTTGTTTTATAGATCGACGAAGCTATTGAAGGCACGGGGACCGTCGAGGATCGTCATCACACTACTTAAATTCATTTTAGTATTTTGAAATGTGTATATAGCTAAATATGGCATGTATAGGCTAGTCATTTTGGATTATGGTTGAACTGTGTATAAATAGCCATGAGATGTGGCTAGATAATTGTTGGTGATATACATGTGTGAATATGATATATGATGCATTATTTGGTATGTTTTGATAGCTAATGAAATGACAAAGGCTATGGTAAGCCTATGAATGCATTATGAGTATGTATGTTTTAGAAAGGAAATTGTTATATGAAGGGTAAATGTGGATGAATCATGCTTGTATATGTATGTGTTTTAGTTGAGCAAATTTGTAACGCCCCAAATTTGGGCCTAGTAGATTTGGGCCTATTGGGTTGTAACGCCCCAAAAATCTCGAAACTTTAAATTTCTATGCACTGAGGTTGGTATGTATGAGTAGCACTTAGAATATTAATTTTAAGGTATTATCGGGATTATTTAAAGTCTTAGAGATAGGGATGACCATAGGGAAAAAATTATTTTTTCTTGCTTTAGTGGACCCTAGTCTCAGGCATTAGGCGTGAAGAGGTCCAAGGTTCGAGTAGTGGTAAGGTGTTTTGGAGTGTTTATTTTGCATAGTGGACGGCAAGAGGTGTGTGGGATTTGAACTCTTTTGTTGAAGTGTTTGAATTGGTCTTGTGAGCTGATAAAGGAGGGAATTTCGGATGAGATAAGGGAGATATCATGGAGAAAAATTAGGAGATGAGAGGTGGGAAGAGTTGGTGCCGAATTGGACTGTGGGGAAAGGTAAGATTCGGCTATTGGCTATAAAAGGAGGTGTCGAATTCCTTTGAGAGGTTCCTTGGGTTCCATTACATTTCTTTTTCTCCCCCTTAGCCGAATTCTTCCATTTGCCGAAAAAAAACCCATCATTCCTTTGCCGAAATTTTGGTTTTCTCTCTAGCCGAATGCCCCATACCTTCTCTTCTTAAATTCCTTCTCTTGTTCACCTTTAGTTTTAGCTGATCACTTCTCCTCTTCTTCTCCCTATTGGTGCCGAATTGTCTCTGTCACCATACTAGTCTCAAAAGCCGAAAGCTTCTTGGGTCGATTACTCCTTGGGTAAGTATTTAGTCAATTTTTCCTTTAGTATTGTTCGGTAAAAGCCGAAGGGCTATCTAACTTCTCATCGTCATTAACCTGGTATTAACAAGGGTAGGGTTCAGAGATTGCAAGCGTGGTAAGGATCGTTAGCAAAGTGGTAAGTGTACTCGTCTCAATTATGGATTAATGGATGGCTGAATGTAGGTATGGCTTATAGGGGTGACTTATGTGAAAAGCGAGTCACTCGATTTTGATGGTATATGTTTGGGTGCAGATCTAGGGATATTTGCTAATAGTAGCTAAGGAAGGGCTACTAGAACGTGTTGCACACGGTAAGGTTACGGTGAGGTTTAGGTTTTTGATAAAGTGTGTATTAAGCCAAGATTAATTGTTAAGTGGTGACTATTATATGTTCGTGATTAAGGGGTTTACAGCACGCGTTGTAACCAGGTGTGTACAAACACTATGCACACACGAAATCGGTAATGCTGAAAAGTCGAAAAGCCGAAAGCGGCTAAATGGGCCCGGTGGGCCCTAAGGCTAAGTTTGATAAAATGGATTAATTTGATTATATGAGTTGGGTTAGGCATGCATGTTACATGATCTGGATTTGTTTTGGGCCTAATGGGTCATATGACTGAGATTTGGGCCTAGTGGGCCATAAGAATGTGATGTGGCCATTTTGGGTCATATGACAGAAACAAAGATTGAATCAGTACCAGTTGTTTGCGAATATTCGGTGTGTTTCCAGAAGAGTTACCGGGTTTGCCACCGATCAGAGAGGTTGAATTTGCTATTGATTTAGTACAGGGAACTTCACTGATATCGATAGCTCCGTGCAAAATGACTCCGACAGAGTTAAAAGAGTTGAAAACTCAGTTGCAAGAATTAACTGATAGAGGATTCGCAAGACCAAGTTTCTCGCCCTGGGGTGCACCAATGTTGTTTGTAAAGAAAAAAGATGGTTTTATGAGAATGTGTATAGACTATCAACAGCTCAACAAAGTGACAATCAAGAATAAATATACTGAGAATTGACGATTTATTTGATCAGTTGAAAGGTACAACAGTGTTTTCAAAGATTGATTTGAGACCTGGTTATTATCAGTCGCGAGTTAAAGACTCAGATGTGCTAAGGACAGCATTCAGAACGAGGTACGGACATTATGAATTCCTTGTTATGCCTTTTGGATTAACTAACGCTCCTATTTTTATGGATTTGATGAATTGAATTTTCAGACCGTATTTAGATAGATTCCTTGTTGTATTTATTGATGATACTCTGATTTATTCTCGAGATGAATCCGAACATGCCGAGCATTTCAAAATAGTTACAAACCTTGAGAGATAAGTAATTGTTTGCAAAATTCAGTAAATGTGAGTTTTGGCTCCAACAGGTTGGATTTCCGGGGCATATTGTTTCAGTCGAAGGTATTAGAGTTGACCCGAACAAGATTTCTGCAATTATAGATTGGAAATCTCTGAGAAATGTATCTGAAGTCTGAAGTTTTCTGGGACTAGCTGGTTATTATCAACGTTTTGTGAAAGGACTCTCTATGATTGTAACACCGCTAACTCGATTACTTTAGAAAGATGTAAAGTTTGAATGGTCTGAAAAGTGTCAGTAGAGTTTCAAACAGTTGAAAGCATTATTGATAGAAGCACCAGTGTTATCATAGCCTGAGTCGGGTAAAGAATTCGTAATCTTCAGTGATGTGTCGTTAAACGGTCTAGGTTGTGTATTGATGCAGGAAGGCAAAGTAATAGCTTATGCTTCTAGACAGTTGAAGCCGTATGAAAAGAATTATTCGACACACGATTTAGAGTTGGCCGCAATTGTGTTTGCATTAAAGATTTGGCGACATCATTTGTTTGGTGAGAAATGCCACATTTATACAGATCACAAGAGCTTAAAATATTTAATGACTTAGAAAGACTTGAATTTGTGACAACGAAGATGGCTTGAATTACTGAAAGACTATGAGCCAGTAATTGATTATCATCACGGGACACTGAATGTAGTTGCTAATGCTCTGAGCAGAAAGTCATTATTTTCCTTGCATGCGATGAATACACAGTTAGCATTGTCTAATGATGGTTTGATTGTAGCTGATTTGAAAGCGAAACCGTTATTTCTTAAACAAATCAGTGAAGCCCAGAAATGTGATAAAGAATTGCAAGTTAAACGAGTTCAGTGTAAGTCGACTTTTGATTTAGAGTTCCAAATCGGATATGATGATTGTTTGATGTCCCGAGGTAGAATTTGTGTACCGAGAAATTCTGAGCTTATTCAGAAGATTTTGCACAAAGTTCACAATAGCTGCTTATCTGTTCATTCGGAGAGTACCAAAATGTACAATTATTTGAAAAGTTCCATTGGTGGCAAGGCATGACACAAGATATCTTAGATTTTGTTTCTAAATGTTTGATTTGTCAGCAAGTCAAAGCTGAACATCAAGTACCATCAGGTTTACTATAGCCTGTGATGATTCCCGAGTGGAAATGGGATAGACCTACCATGGATTTTGTGTCGGGATTACCCCTAACTCCGAAAAAGAAAGATGCTATATGGGTTTTCGTTGATCAACTAACGAAATCTGCTCATTTTATTTCGGTATGTACAGACTTTTTGCTTGATCGACTAGCTAAATTGTATATCTCTGAGATTGTTAGATTGCACGGGGTGCCACTATCTATTATTTCTGATAGAGATTGAAGATTTACGTCGCGATTCTGGAAGAAATTGCAGGAAGCTCTGGGAACACAGTTGAATTTCAGTATTGCTTTTCATCCTCAGATTAACGGTCAGATCGAGAGAGTTATTCAGATTTTCGAGGACATGTTGAGATGTTGTATTTTAGAGTTTGAAGGCAGTTGGGAAAAATACTTACTATTGATTGAGTTCACGTATAACAATAGTTTTCAGACGAGTATAAAGATGGCGCCGTATGAAGCTTTATATGGTCGCAAATGCCGAACTCCATTGTATTGGACCAAGCTGAGTAAGAAACAGATTCACGGAATTGATTTGGTTAGAGAAACCAAAGAGAAAGTAAAAATAATTCGCGACTGTCTAAAAGCAGCTTCAGATCGTTAGAAATTATATGCGGATTTGAAACGAAAAGATATTAAATATCAGATCGGTTATAAAGTGTTTTTGAAAGTGTCTCCGTGGAAGAAAATACTTCATTTCGTTCGCAAAGGCAAATTGAGTCCGCAATTCATCGGGCCGTATGATATCATTGAAAGAATGGGGCTAGTAGCATATCGATTAGCCTTACCATCAGAGTTAGAAAAGATTCATAATGTATTCCATGTGTCGATGTTACACCGATATAGATCTGATCCATCACATGTGATTTCTCCGTCAGAGATTGAAATTCAACCTGATATGACGTATAACGAAGAACCGATCAGAATTCTAGCACGTGAGGTTAAAAAGTTGAGAAATAAAAGCAAAGCTCTCGTTAAGTACTTTGGCAATGACACGGTGTTGAAGAGGCTACGTGGGAGCCCGAGGAAGCTATGAGAAAATAGTAACCTAACCTTCACTGGTAAGATTTTCGGGGACGAAAATCCCCAAGGGGGAGAGTTGTAACAGCCCGTTTTTAGTCAAATCAGAACAGTGGTTTCGGGACCACAAATCAGAGGTAAAAATATTTATTTTATTAATATTTTGATGTTTACAGCATGATTGAGTGATTGTGTGAAAATTTCGTTAAAAAATTTTATCGTTTAATCAGTCAATTTGATAAAAAGTACTAAATCGCGTAAAGTATAAAAGTTGTGTTATAGTAGATAAAGGTATTTAATAGCTATAGGACCTTAAAGTTAAGGTCTTTAAGTGGTAATTAGACCATTTTAATTGTAATTGGACAATTTTGGGCATATATTAAGTGATTTTGAAGGTTATTAAATAAGGTTAAATAAGTAAATTAGTATTAAAGTGAATTAAATTAAAGAAAAATAGGATATCATCTTGTTTCTTCATCATCTAACCGAAATTAAGCTAAGAAAAAATCCATTAAAAGATCTTCAAGGTTCGGCTAGGCTCCTCCTCTTGCATGGTATGTATTTTGACTCGATTTTTAATGATTTCTATGTTTTTGAGATCGTTGCATCTAGTACTAGCTAGCCCAGGGACTATTTTGCAAAACTGTTAAAGAATTTGAAAGATCCCATTCATGAATATATGTGTACTTTGATGTTTGATGATGAAATATGAAATCTTGTTGTTAGATTTACATATTTTGTAAAGTGATTTTGAGTAAAAATGCAAAATAGGGATTTATTTGTGAAAATGTGAAAAGGTGTGTTAAATGTGTGAATAAATGAAAAATATGGGCTACTAGGGGCATAATGGTAATTCACCTAGCATGGGTTTATTTTGAATTTCACTAATTTGTGATTTTATGAAATAAGGACTAAATTGTGAAAAGGTGAAAGTTTAGGGGTAAAAGTGTAAATATGCCTTAAAGAGTGTTTTGGACTAAATTGAATGAATAGATGATTAAATAAGTTAATTTTGAATATATTTAGATCAAGAAAAATGGAATTTGGACCTAGATCGGTGGAAGAACAAGGTGTCGGATTAGTTGATCCGCATTATCGTTTTTATGTCCGAGGTAAGTTTGTATGTTAATAAGCATTATTATGATTAAGGTTTAATGCTTTATATTGAATTGATGATGAATACAATTGTACAGAAATATTCAACGAATCTTTGGCTATGTATTGGCACTTAGTGTGCGAGACCGAAATAGCTTCGGCTATGTATGGCACTTGGTGTGCGATTTGAGATAGCTCCGGCTACATATGGCACTCAGTGTGCGAGATTTAGATAGCTTCGGCTATGTATGGCACTTGGTGTGTGAGATTAAAATAGCTTCGACTATGTAATGGCACTTAGTGCGTGAGATATCTGGTATTCAACAGTATTTCAAAAAGGTATGAATTCGTTACGAATTTGTACAGGTTGTACATGTAAAGTATGAGATTCAAATAGAAGAACTTATGAATTTTCATATAAGTATATGATTAAGCATATGGAAATCTTGTTGTTACCATGAATTACATGTTAAATAGTTTAAATTGTTGATTTATGTAATATGATTTGTGGAGTTTAATTCATATGAGTTTACTAAGCTTTATAGCTTACTTTGTGTATTTTTCCATGTTTTATAGTGAAATAGAAGCTAGCTCGGATTCAGGGATTGTCGAAGATAGTTTCTTACTACCACTTATCACTTGGTACCTTTGAACTTTGGTATATTAAGTATATGGCATGTATAGGTATTTTGATGTCATTTTGATTATAAGTTGATAGTGATTTTGGTTATTTGTAATGGCTTGCGAATGTAAATGTTTTGAGTTGTAAATATAGCCATGAGAGTTGGCTTAATTTGGTGAATTTTGGTTATGTGCATATATGTTAATATATGGCTGTTATTAGATGTGAATTGGTTCAAAATGATGTATGATTAGCAAATGTATAGTTAGTTGAATTGGAATGTTTTGATGGAGTAAGGTTTGAGGTTATAAGCATATTGGATGTTGGTATTGAAAATGGTATGGATTACTCTTCATTGTGGTTGAATTGAATGTTATTTATGCTATGATTTGGTACCATTTGAGCATGTTTAGGTATGTGCAAAATGGGTGGCAAAATGGCTTGGTAAATAGCCTATTTTGTCCACAAGGGCATGTGTCTCAGCCGTGTGTGACACGCAGTCATGATACACGGCCGTGTGTCCCCTGATGTTGAAATTGAAATGAATTCAGTATGCTTCACACGGTCTCACACACGAGTGTGTGATCGGCCGTGTGCCACAAGTCAGTATACCACTTAATTGGCACAAGGCCTAGCACAAGGGGGTGTGACTTGGCCGTGTTGCATAAGTTAATATACCCTACAAGTTTGGCACGGCCTAGCACACGGCCTGGCACATGGGCGTGTGTGGCAACTTCGAAAGGCACACGGGCTAGACACACAGGCGTCTGGTTGGCCATGTGACCCAAGTTAGTAAGCTTACTTGTTTGGACACGGGGTAGGACACGGGCTGGGACACGGCCATGTGATCCCATTTCGAATGTCCATATGGCCTGTGATACGGGCATGTCTGGTGGCCATGTGAGATACACAGCTTGGTCACACGGACGTGTGTCCCCTATTTTGGAGAAAAATTTAATAAGTGTTGAAAAATTTCCTGAATTTTCGGTTTAGTCCCAAACCACTTCCAATGCATGTTTAAGGCCTCGTAGGCTCGTTTAATGGACACTATGATTGATTATTATTGGTTTGTATTTGAATTGATAAATTGTATATAAAATGTATGTTTAAAAGTGTTGAAAGTCCAATAATGCTCCGTAACCCTATTCTAGCGTGGAATACGGGTGAGGGGTGTTACATTTGTGATGTTTGATGGAAGAAAAAGAACCTTTGTTGTTAGATAAACAACTTTTGTAAAGTGATTTTTGATGAATTTGTCAACTAGGGATTTAATTGAAAATATGAAATATTCTTGGTGAAAATTGTGAAATAATGAAATGTATGAGTTGCTATGGATGCATATGAAATTCGGCTAGCTTGGGTAAGAATGAAATTGCATGAATTTTGATTTATGAGCTTAAGGACTAAATTGAAATGAAATCAAAACATTAAGGGCAAAAGTGTAATTTTGCAAAAATATGAATTTGGATTGAATTGAATAGAATGGTCATTAAATAGGTTGAATTTATTCA
The DNA here is from genome assembly GCA_005393395.2 of Gossypium australe. NCBI lineage: Eukaryota > Viridiplantae > Streptophyta > Magnoliopsida > Malvales > Malvaceae > Gossypium > Gossypium australe. The sequence continues at coordinate 53,012,073 of CM016617.1, forward strand.
TTTAGATCAAGATAGACCTCGTACGGCTTTAGATCGGGGCAAAGATAAAGCTTCGAATTAATCAACTTCGTTTCTATGTTTTATCGTCGAGGTAAGTTCATACGTTTAAATATCATTTTAAATTGTTGTTTTAAATGTAATTATGTTACATTATCATATCATGTCTCGACAAAAAATCCAACGATGTATCGACCCATCGAATACGAAAAGGGATGGTAACAATTATCGAATATGAAAAGGGATGGTGACGACCATCGTTTAGCACACTTTGTGTAAGCTTCGGTAAGGGTTCGATGAAATTCACTTTGATATTATGGAAAGGTATGAAGTATGTATATTCATAATTATGGAAAGTAGGAGTTCATATAATGATATTGTTAAGTTATCTGATTAATCACTAATTTGTGTTGTTGGTGATGCTTAGGCTTGTGCCATGTAACGCCCCTCACCTATATTTAACGCCAGAACAGACTTACGAAACAATTAAACAACTATTTAACATACATTTGCTCAATTCAATCATTCATCATTCAATATCAATAAATTTTTCCCTATTAAGAGCCTACGAGGCCTTAAACATGCTTTGGAAGTGGTTTGGGACTAAACCGGAAACTCAGGAAATTTTTTCAACACTTAGCAAATTTTTCTTCAAAACAAGGGGCACACACCCGTGTGGTCAGGCCGTGTGTCTCACACGGCCACCAGACACACCTGTGTCACAAGCCATGTAAACATTCGAAATGGAAGCACATGGCCGTGTCCTACCCTGTGTCCAAACAAGTGAGGTTACTGACTTGGGTCATACGGCCATCCACACGCCCGTGTGTCTAGCCCGTGTGCCCTTCAAAATGGCCACACACACCCATGTCCCAGGCCGTGTGCTAGGCCGTGTCAAACCTGTAGGATATACTGACTTATGCAACACAGCCATGTCACACGCCCGTGTGCTAGGCCGTGTGCCAATTAAGGGGTATACTGACTTGTGCCACACGGTCGATCACACGCCCGCGTGTGAGACCGTGCGGAGCATACTGACTTCATTTCAATTTCAACACCAGGGGACACACGACCGTGTATCATGATCGTGTTTCACACACGGCTGAGACACACTCCCGTGTCTCTACCCGTGTGGACAAAAATAGGCTATTTACCAAGCCAATTTGCCACCCAAAATCTCATGTACAAAAACAACCCAAATGGCACCAATTCATAGCACAATAGAACATCTATTCTAACCACATTCAAAACAATTTCATACCATTTCAAATACTAATAACTAGCATGCTTATAACTTATGTTTTACTCAACCAAAACCTACTAAAATACATATACCAATCAACTATTTAAACCATTACCAATCATACATCATTTTGTACCATTTCATAAACAAGGTACCAATTCCACAAACTTCATAATATGGTCATTTACATATCCATCCAAGAACTCAATATCAACCATATATGCACACATAAACACATAACCAAATCTACCAAATTAAGCCAAATCTCATGGCTATATTTACAAACCAAAACATATACATTTACAAGCCATTATAAATGACCAAAATCTTTATCAATCCATAATCAAAATGACTCAAAATACCTATACATGCCATATACTCAAAACATAGTTTCAAAAGTACCAAAGAGTCATTGGATAGTGTAGTGAAGTCTCAGACGATCCCCGAATCCGAGCTAGCTTTGAAATCACTATAAAACATGGAAAAACAACAAAGTAAGCTATATAACTTAGTAAGCTCGTATGTTAACAATGAGCAACTATCATCATTCATTAATCATTCATATAATGGAAAACAATGTACAAAAATTCTATTAAATCTCAAGCTATCAAATGATCATTCATATACTTACCAAGGAACTCATCAATTTCATAGTTTTCAATACTCAATTCATTTCCGTACGTACCCGTACCATCTCGTACCAATCTCATAATCAACCACATTCTTCTTTTACTCATTGAATCGTTCAAAACAGAAGTCAGATACTCAAGGTCTCACATGATAAGTACATATACCATGGCCCAAAGCCAACTCAAGTATACCTAATGACATGTCACTAGCATCCTAAACTATTCCTAAGTTTCAATCGGGATTTCAATTGTCAAATCTTCATCAAACCATTTCTGAACTCGTCCGTTATCACATAATCACAATTCATGCTATATCAAAGCATATAAAATACATTTGAAATGAAATTATAACATACGAACTTACCTCGGATGTTAAAACGACGAATTTAGTCGATTAATTGATAACTTTATCTTTTCCCTAATCCAAGCCCGTATTTCGCTTTTCTTGATCTAAATATAATCAAAATTAACTTATTTAATTATCTATTCATTCAATTTAATCCAAATCACACTTTAAAAAACATTTACACTTTTGCCCCTAAACTTTCACATTTTTCACAATTTAAGCCTTATTTCATAAAATCACAAATTAGTAAAATTCCAAAAATACCCATACTAGCCAAATTACCATAATGCCCCTAACAGCCCATAATTTTCATTTATTTCACATTTTGACCACAAATTTTTAATATTTCTCAATTTAATCCCTAGTTTGCAATTTCACTAAAAATCACTTCATGTAACTTTTATAATTCACTACGAACATTCATAATCTATCATCAAACATCAAAACACACATGTATTCATCAATGGCATCATTCAAAATCTTCAAAAAATTTTCAAATTAGTCCCTGGGCTAGCTAGACCTAGTTGCAACGATCACAAAAACATAGAAATCATTAAAAACTGAACAAAAATGGACTTACATGGTCAAGAAGACAAGGCCGAAAGCTTGAAGCTTTGTTAATGGCTTCTTTAGGTTAATTTCGGTTGGAGAAAAATGAAGGAAGAAAGATGATACAAATTGTTTTTATTTAATTTACATGTATTTAAAATTTTACTAAAATAACCTTATTATAACCACTTAATATCATCCATTTTATGTCCATCTATGTCCACTTATGTTTCCAATGGTCAAATTACAACATAAGGACCTTTACTTTAAGGTTCTATAGCTATTAAATACTTTTAGCTAATAGAACTCCACTTTTACACTTTACGCAATTTAGTCTTTTTTATCAAATTGACCAACTAAACGATAACATTTCGTAACGAAATTTTCACATAATCATATTATCATGCTGTAAACATTAAAATAATAATAAAATAAATATTTTGAACTCGAACTTGTGGTCTAAAAACCACTGTTCTAATTTAACTAAAAACGAGTTGTTACAACTCTTCCTCCTTAGGGATTTTCGTCCCCGAAAATCTTATCAGTGAATAGTTTAGGGTACTATTTTCTCATAGCTTCCTCGGGCTCCCACATAGCCTCTTCGACACTGTGATGTTGCCACAAAACTTTCACTAAAGCTATGCGTTTGTTTCTCAGTTCTTTAATCTCTCGAGCCAAAATTCTGATTGGTTCTTCTTCGTATGTCATATCAGGTTGAATTTCAATCTTTTCCTAAGGAATTACATGTGATGGATCAGATCTATATCGGCGCAACATCGACACATGAAACATGTTGTGAATCTGTAACACCTTTTGCCCGTATCCTATGCCGGAACCGAGTACGAAGCATTACCAGACTTAACAATACATTTTGTCAAATTAATTAACACATATATAAAATGACTTAGTCAAGTCCCTATACATGCCATAACTTAAATCATTTATAGATAAAGATACCCATAGATACCTTGATAGTGTGAAGCGATCTCCGACGACCTCCAACCCAAGCTTGTTTAGTAGGACTCTGTATCATGGGAAAGGAAAGGGGGTAAGCTTATAAAGCTTAGTAAGTTCACATGTAAAAATAATAAGCATTAGCAATGAATTTAGCTTACTACTAAGTTGTCATAACTTGCATAAATAATGCTAAGTTTTTACTTTCCCAACTTACTCATTTGTAGCCTTATCAAAGCCTCAACATGACAAATCCTCACAACAAGTTCTCAAATTGATACAATCATTAAATCACATGCTTATACCTTATTACTCATGTTCATATTAATCTATCTACTTGAATCGCTTTCACTAAATTATTTATTTCTTGAGCTACAGAGCTCCAAATTTCAAACTGCTAATTTTCCCTGAAACTAGACTCACATATCTTTATACCATAAAATTTCTAGAATTTTTGGCTTAGCCAATTAGTACAGTTTATTCATTAAAATTTCCTCCGTTTCACTATTCATCTATTCTGACCACTTTTCACTACGAATCAGTGTTCGCCTTGTGAAGAATTCAAATGATGTTATAATTCATTTCATTTGAAACTAGACTCATTAAGTAATCTAACCATATAAATTATGTCCCAAAATTATTTTTGTACAATTTTTAATGATTTTTCCAATTCAGAACAGGGGATCTCGAAATCACTCTGAACCAGTCTCACAAAAATCTAAATATCTCAAAATACAGAATTTCTTTGCTTTCTATGTTTCTTTCATATGAAAGTAGACTCAATAAGCTTTAATTTCATATCTCACTGAACTATTTTTTGTGATTTTTCAAAGTTACTCTACTGCTGCTGTCCAAAACTGTTTTATTTCTAAATTTCACTCTTTCATGTTTTCTTTATAGTAACTTTCATTGGAACACTTACTCTGTATCAATCTTACCAAAGTTCGATCACATATCGAGCACATTGCTCATAAGTTTACATGCATATACTTGCACTTATTCATCACATAATCATATTCAATTACACTTAGTCGTTACATAGCCATATTGTATTTTCACTTAGTCAATTTCCCGTTGAACTCATCGGAATATTAACAGATACATCGGAATATTGCACATAGTGCCACACTTGTAGCCAAAGCTACTTCATATCAGTTATCGCACATAGGCTCGTTCTCGAGCTATTCATATTCGCGGGTCTGCTCACACAAGCTATCGGTCATACGTAACTACTCAGTGCTGCTCACACAAGCTGTCAGGTATCCGCAACACATGCATGATTATCTAGCCACTGGTAGAACTTATAAGACCAGCACCCGTTTCACATAATCACAATCTCGGGTCTGCTCACACAAGCTGTCGGTCAATACGTAACTACTCAGTGCTGCTCACACAAGCTGTCGAGTATCCGTAACACATGCCGAATAACTCAACCACCGGTAGAACGTATAGACCAGCACCCAGATCACTTATTTCACTTAGATTTCACATAGGTTTCTAGTAAACATGTCACTCGTATCCATTTTTATTCCTAAGGTTCAACCGGAAAATTTCTCACTTGTCGATATTTTGTCAATTACATCAAATATTCAACCACAGTTCATACCATTTATCAAAATATGAAAACGTAAGTAAAAACGATGATTTATTTACATACAAACTTACCTCGATACCAAAACGACCATTTTACCAACTTTCTCGATTTCAATTTTCCTCCCGTTCTAGGGCCAAATCTCGTTTTTCGGGGTCTAAAACATCACATTTCACTTATTTAATTAATGTACTATTCAAAACAGTCCTTAACTCAACTTTTGCAAAATTACAATTTTGCCCCTAAACTTTTACATATTTACACTTTTGTCCCAATACTCGAAAATTAAACTTCAGCCCTTATTCTTATGTTTTATAACATGCTGATCATTTTTCTCTTATGGCAACATCAAATTCTCACTCTAACATGTACTTATGAACATTAGGTATTTTTACCGATTATGTCGTTTTACTCATTTTCACGTAAAATCGCTTAGTAAAAGTTGTTTAACATTATTTCAGCCTTCGTACTCTATCATAAAACATCAAAATAAACACATTTCACCTATGGGTATTTTTCCAAATATGAACCCTAGGTTAAATTATTGCTAGAATAAGCTAAATCAAGTTATCGGGACTCCAAAAACGTAAAGAACATTAAAAACGGGGCTTGGAATCACTTACTATAGAGCTTGGAAGCTTGAAACAAACCCTAGATATGGAGAACCCTTGTAATTTCATTCTAATGAAGAAGATGGACATATTTGGCATTTAAATTTTGTTTTTAATTCATTTAATTCACTAAATTACCAAAATGCCCCTTAAAAAAATCTTTTAAAACATACCCATCCATGTCCATTTTTGTCCACCAACTTAACCAATGGTCTAATTATCATTTAAGGACCTCCAATTTCAAATTTCATAACAATTGGACACCTCTAACATGTAGAACTCAACTTTTGCACTTTTTACAATTTAGTCCTTTTGACTAAATTGAGTGCCCAAACGTCAAAATTTTCGAATGAGATTTTCACGAAAACATTTCGTGAAATTGTAGACCATAAAAATATAAATAAAATAAATTTATCAACATCGGATTTGTGGTCCCGAAACCACTGTTCTGTTTAGGCCTTATTTCGGGATGTTACATTTCTCCCCCTTAGGGATTTTCGTCCGCGAAAATCTTAACAGAATGAGGTTTAATATATTTCTCATAATTTCCAACATCACTAAATAATCTTTTTCAAGACGATATTTTCAGAAACACTCTGTCATCGATCTGAATCCTAATAGAACTCAGTGAATTTGACAAACAGAGAATCAATACATATTGAAATTATTATGCAAATTCCATCAAACGTTCGAAAACAACCCACTAGCATTTCTCTTGGCTCCCCACAGATCAATCGATGATCACTCACAATCTTTCAATAGCTTAATTCATCACCACTGTCTTAAACTCAAATTTTGCTATGCCATCAGATATGTTAAACTCTCGAAACCAGGACACGGCCAAGACACACGCCCGTGTCCTTAGACCATGTGTCGAATTAAATTCCTAATTTTAGGTGTAGACTTCATACGGCCTGGGCACACGCCCATGTCCATGGTCGTGCCTCCGACATGGCTGAGACACACAGTCGTGTCTCTTCCCGTGTGTTTACTACTGTGCATACTGACTTGTAAACCTAGCATGCAAGGGGACACACGACCGATCAACACTCCCGTGTGGCTGACCGTGTGTTACACACAGCCTAGACACATGCCCGTGTGTCTACCCGTGTGGACATTAAAAAGGCTATATTTCAAGCCAAATGCCACCCTACATAGCAACCATACTTATACCAACTCAATTCATCATAACTCATGACCCTAAGGCACTTCTAAGAACTCAAATCAAAGCATCCGCACAAGCATAAACTTCATAATTTCATCATCATTGAATATATATAAACTTGTCAAGTATTGGCCCAATTCTAATGACCACTTACAAAATGAATTTGATAACATAAATAGCCAACACTTTGGCTAACAAATATGACGAAACAAAATACCCAAGTCCTATACATGCCATACTCAAAATAAATCTAACTTTGTTATACCAAAGAGATGTCGATAGTGTGATTCCAAACTCCGACGTCCCACGATCCTCGAGTTATCTTGGCAATACTACAAGGAAAGGGGAAATGAGAGGGGTAAGCATAAAGCTTAGTAAGTTTGCATGAATAAATAGCAACATAAAACTCTTAATGTCATTCATTTATTTCATTGAATAAAACACAAGTCTTAAGCTCAATTCCATAACTTACTCATACTTACTCTTACCAATTACCTAACATGCCTCATATCGTGAACCATTCTCATGAAATACTCACATATACCTGTATCACCTCATCACTTTGTATTAGCATTAATTTCATCTCTAGCATAATCTTAACCATTTACCACATGGAAATTACTTAAGGTATTCAAGGTTATCTAATCATCCTCATTCACATAATTACAACACCAATGCCACATCCCAAATGTGGTCTTACGTGGGGTCACTTCTAGATGCTGATGCCATATCCCTGATATGGTCTTAGACGGGATCTCATATTGTTTGTCAATGCCATAACCCTGATATGGTCTTATACGATTCTTATATTTGATGCCGATGCCATATCCCAGATATGGTCTTATGAGGGATCTCCAGTTGGTGCCGAAGCCATGTCCCGGACATGGTCTTATACGGGACCTTACCTTTCTCATATCACGATAATCTTAATCTCTCATTTATTAAAGTCCAATCGGGACTTTCACATTACAATTCTCATCATTTTCTCATTTAACATCATAACTCAAAATTCATAGAAATTTTATACAACATCACTACTATCAAACATTTAAAAGCTTCATAACATAATGTTGAATTTATTACACACAAACTTACCTCGACTTCAAAATAGGCTAGATTGTCGATCTAGTCCGATGCTTTGTTCTTTCCCCGATCGAGTTTTATTCTTTGCTCTTTTTGATCTATAATAGCAAATTAGCTTATTTAATTATCACATTAACTAATGCATTTCAATAATCATGCTTTGGAAATATTTTGCCCTTAGACTTTCGTAAAATGACTATTTTACCCCTAGGCTCAGAAATTAATCCTAATCAAATTTCTCCCTTCAACGAGCCTAGGTGAACATTTATTTCTCTTATGGAAATCATCAAAACACATTATTTCACACATTTACCTCACATTTTACAACCTTTACAAAAAGGTCCTTTTTTGGTGTTTTCATGGTAACACCTTTCACAAAAGTTGTTCATCTAACAACTAAGACCCATTTTCTTCCATAAAAATGCACCAAACAACTTAAAAGCTCACATGGAAAAACTCTAAACTTTTCACCATTTCACAAAATAGTCCCCTCATTAGAAAGCTTAAGCTTTAGGGGTTCCAAAAGTACAATTATCATCAAGAAAAATCATTAAAATCGCTTACTTGTAGGGAGAAGAGTTTGCTGAAATTTTTGAGCTTTAAAACCCCTATTTTTCTTGTGTTTTTCGGTGGAAGAAGATGAGTGAAGTAAGGGATATCATCTTTTCTTTATTTCAATATAAAACAATCAATTCAGTCACCAAATCCTTACCAACTTTGACTAATTTTGACTTTCTTGCCCCTTATGGCCGGCCACCTTATGTCTAAGGGTCTATTTGCACATTAAAGGTCTCTAATTAATATTCTATGGCTATTAAGCACCTTTAGCTTATAAAATAGAACTTTCGCACTTTATGCAATTTAGTCCTTTTTCGCAATTAAGCATGAAATTGCTAAAATCAAAGCACCAAAATTTTCATGCACTTATAGAATCATGCTCTAACTCATAAAATAACATAAAAATAATTTTCTTTGGCCTTGGATTAGTGATTTCAAAACCACTGTTCCAACTAGCCCCTAAATCGGACTGTTACATCAAATCTCTATCCGAAATAATCAAAGCTAGCACCCCATGCAATCTAACAATCTCAGCAATGTACAATTTAGCTAATCTATCAAGTGAATAGTTTGTACGTACCGAGATGAAATGTGTTGATTTTGTTAATCGATCAATGACAACCCAAATAACATCTTTCTTTTTAGGAGTCAAAGGCAATCCTGATATAAAATCCATTGTAACTTTGTCCCATTTCTACTCTGGTGTCATTATAGGTTGAAGTAAACCCGAAGGCACTTGGTGTTCAGCTTTAATTTGCTGACACACTAAACATCTCAATACAAACTCTAAAATGTCTCGTTTCATACCAGACCACCAATATAATTGTTTCAAATCATTGTACATTTTGGTACTCCCTGGGTGAACAGATAAACAATCGTTATGTGCTTCGTGTAAAATTTTCTGGATCAACTCTGGATTTTTCAGTACGCAAATTCTATCTCGGAACATCAAACAATCATCAAATCTGATTTGATACTCTGAATCATTGGTCAACTTGTATTGTACTCTTTTAGCTTGCAATTCACTATCACATTTCTGAGCTTTGCAAATTTGATGAAGAATTATTGGTTTAGCTTTTAATTTATCTAAAATCGAACCATCATTAGACAATGTCAATTGTGTATTCATTGATCTCAGGGCAAACAACGACTTTCTACTCAAAGCATCCGCGACGACATTCACTTTTCCCAGATGATAGTCAATCACCAATTCATAATCTTTTAATAGCTCAAGCCATCACCGTTGTCACAAATTCAAATCTTTCTAAGTTATAATATACTTTAAACTCCTATGATCAATAAAGATGTGGCATTTTTCACTGTACAAATGATGACGCCAAATTTTCAATGCAAAAACTATAGCGGCCAACTCCAAATCGTGCGTCAGATAGTTCTTTCATGTGGCTTCAACTGTCTGAAAGTATAAGCTATCACTTTTCCTTCTTGCATCAATACGCAACCCAAACCATTCAATGACACGTCACTGTAAATCAAAAATTCTTTACCCGATTCAGGTTAAATCAACACTGGTGCTTTAGTTAATAAAACTTTCAACTGATCAAAACTCTGTTGACATTTCTCTGACCACTCAAACTTCACCTCTTTCTGTAGTAATCTGGTCATTGGTATGGCAATCATCGAGGATCCTTTAACAAAATGTCGATAGTAGCCCACTAATCCTAAAAAACTTCTAGCCTCGGATACATTTCTAGGTGGTTTCCAGTCAATAACTACGGAAATCTTGCTCGAATCAACTCGAATGCCATCTGCCGAGACTATATGTCCCAAAAATCCAACTTCCCGAAGCTAGAACTCACATTTGCTAAATTTAGCATATAGTTGCTTATCTCTCAAGGTTTGCAACACAATCCTTAAATGCTCGGCATGCTCAGACTCATCTCGTGAATAGATCATAATGTCGTCAATAAACACCACAACAAATCTATCTAAATACGGTCTAAAGATCCAATTCATTAAATCCATAAAAATGGTAGGAGCATTAGTCAATGCAAAAGGCATAACAAGGAATTCATAATGTCCGTACCTCATTCTGAACGCAGTTTTCGGCTCATCTGAGTCTTTAACTCACAACTGATAATAACCAGATCTCAAATTAATCTTTGAAAACATTGTTTCACCTTTCAATCGATCAAATAAATAGTCTATTCTAGGCAATGGATACTTATTCTTTATCGTAACTTTTTGAGCTGACGATAGTCAATACACATTCCCATTGATCTGTCTTTCTTCTTTACGAACAATACAGGTGCACCCCAGGGCGAAAAACTCAGTCGTGCAAAACCTCTATCTGTTAACTGTTGCAACTAAGCTTCCAACTCTTTCAACTCTGTCAGAGCCATTCTATACAGAGCTATAGATATCGGTGAAGTTCCCGGTACTAATTCAATAGCAAATTCAACCTCTCTAATAGGTGGCAACCCAGGTAATTATTTAGGAAACACATCCGGATATTCACAAACAACTGGCACTAATTCAATCTTTGATTCAGAAACTTTTGTATCTAAAACATAAGCAAGATAGGCTTCGCAACCTTTTCTCACACATCTCTGAGCTGACATAAATGAAATCACAATAGGCAACTCATTCGATTCATTTGATTCAATTCGAAGAATTTCATCATTCTGACACTTCAATTCTATAACCTTCCGTTTACAATTCACAATAGCATCATACAAAGTCAACCAATCCATTCCCCGAATTACATCAAACTCATCAAATAGAAAAGCATCAAGTCATCCAAAAAATAGTAACCCGGTTCATTAAAGGACAATTCTTGCAAACTTTATCAACTAAAACATACTTGCCTAAGGGGTTCGATACTTTAATCACAAACTCAGTAGACTCGACAGACAAACTCTTATTAAACACTAAATTCATACATATATATGAGTGTGTCGATCCAGGGTCAATTAAAGCAATCACATTAGTATCATAAAGAGAGAATGTACCAGTAATAACATCTGGGGACGACGCTTCTTCATGAGCGCGAATAGCGTAGGCTCTAGCAGGTGCTCTGGCCTCAGATCTCATAGCTAAGTCCCTAGTTATACCTCTACCATTGGATACATTTCTTGTATTTCTCAGTGGTCTCCCTCTCGCATTCGTATTGCTTGATCTTACATTCTGAACTTTTTCTTTCTCTTATAACTTTGGACAGTCTCGAATAAAGTGATCTGGTGAACCACATTTGAAACAAGCTTTAGTACCTTTATTCCAGCATTCACCAAAATGTCTTCTCCCGCATTGTTGACACTCGGGTTTGATATTTCTCACACTGCCAACACTCGAGATAGAAGTAGTGCTTTAGGATTAACATGTTGATTTCCACGATCTTTGTTTTTGGTACGAACTCGTTTCGTGAATGATTCGATTCATTTGATGCCCAATCAAGAATTTGAGTAGAAATGATTCGTTTTGAAATGAACTAAGTTTTAAACAAAGAAAATGCTGATGAATGAAAGAAATGGGTTTAAAATAAGGTAACAAAATGGTTAAACAAAGATATCAAATAATTTCACTAAGGCCGAAAAAGAACCAACAATATTGGATTGTTGACCCGAATCTCAAATGGTTCTTGGGTGATTTACGGTTTAAGGAAAACAGCAAAGGATAAACCTTGACCCACTATCAATTAGAGATAGGAACCAAAGGTATACGAACGCCACACCCAAAAGTGATAAGTTCGGCAAACAATAGAAAGGATAGACACCACAAGCTATGTTTGATAAGTCAGATCAGTTCCAAAAGAACAAAGAGAATTGGATAACTCACAAATCTCAAATTTTGCATAAATTCAGCAAAAAGTCCCCCACAATAGGTTGAATACAACTATTTATAGTGCTATGAAAGGCCTAACCAAATGGTCACTTTTGTTCAGCTTAATAAGCTAAAATAGAGTTTACAAACTTTTGAAATTCTAGGCCTAAGTAATTCCTTCCTTTAATATGATTTAATTCTTTAATTCAGTTGATTCATTTCACTTGAATGCTTAGGTTTCATACTTGAGCATCCAAGGTGTTTAAGAAAACTTTTGAAGTTTCCCTTGGCCAGCCGAATGGACACTAGCAGCTTTTAATGGAATTTAAGCTCATGGAGTGACCATTTAAACAACAATCGGTTATGGAACAAGAAAAAGGCTACTGCCAATTTTAAGGAAGTATAATGCTGAAACACCCCAAACCCGGCCCACGAGCCTTGACTGGATCTGGTATGTTCCCCAGTGTAAACCGTTTCAAATTCTTTTGTGACTTAGGAAAAATTTGTGTGTTTTGAGAGTAAAATGGTTTTGGGTTGGGCTTGAGTTGAAAACAAATTTATCTTATATTGAAATCCATTTATTTAAGGTGACAAAACATTCAGGGTTTATTTTAAATATAAATTTACTTAATCTTTCAATTAATAAATATTTGTAACATAATAAATCAAAGTGAAGTAAAGAAATTCAACTATGGCCTTATTACATCAAATAATCCCAAAATTAAATTAAATTACTTAATAAAATAAAAATCCAAATCGTAAATTTTCTTGCTGTGCATGACCATCCCAAAGCTTCTGCCGAACCCGGTCCATTACTGATCGTCACCTGAAAATAGTTCCCATAACGGGGTGAGTCAACAGACTCAATGTGTACACAACACTAAGTCCAAATAGAATTAGGTAAACCATACATATCATATTCACATAATAATACAAGATAATGATGCAATCCCGAACCCAAACCTATTAAGCCATCCGTTACACTCCCCCGTACCAACCTGTACACCGTGGGGACTACTAAGTCAACCCTCCATCCGCTACACACCATCGAAGGCAGTCGCTGCAGTCGACGTGCTCATCGCCCTTATAAAGTTCGTAGTCTTAGGTCACTACATTCAGATATCGTGGTCTTAGGTCACCACATTCAAATATCGTGGTCTTAGGTCACCACATTCAGATATCGTGGTTTTAGGTCACCACATTCAGATATCGTGGTCTTAGGTCACCACATTCACTTCCCCTTTCATATAACCCGAATGCCCCATATCATTCATACCATGCATATTACATAATTTCACATTCTTATCACTTTTCACATGTTACATATATAACATAATTTCATATTCCTAGTAGGAGTAGGAAACGTACCTGAGTACTTTTGTACCATTACATGGTACCTTAGCCATATTCTTACACATTCTTATAGTCACATACATATTAATTATTGCCATAAATATATCAAGAAATAGTGTGAGGTACACACCTGATTTGCTTAATGAATTCCTTGAAATCCCGAAAAAACCGATCTATTGCTTTAGATCTCAATTCCTACATTTGATAACCTTAATATGTTAGCATAAAGCCTATAAAACCAAATCCTAGTAGGATTTGTATTCTTAAAACCTACCTTGTTGTCGAATTGACTATAGTCAAATCCCGAAAACTTGTATTCTTCTCCTTTGAAATCGGCTACTCACTAGATCCCTTGAATCTGTTAGTTTTCGGCTTAAAACACATAATAATAGATCTAACTACTAAAATAGGCCTTGGCCGAATGCTATAGGCACTTACCTTGTGGATTTTAAATCCCGAAACTCACCGAATAACTAGGGAACACGCGGCCTATGGTGTACCTTCGGGAAAAGAACTTCTCCTTCCTTGTAGTCGACACTTAGTAAATCTCGAAAGATCTCTTCGGCAACAGTTATTAATGGTATTAGAATCTTAATTTCAACAGCCTTAAAAGAAATAGAATGAGAATCTAACCTAATCTTACCCTTACTGAAGAATTTGATGGAACTCTTGCTTGAACCCTTAGCAGTATTCGGCTATGGCTTTGATGTGGATAACAATTTCGGCTCTTGAGGCTTAGTGAGAAATCGACTAGGGCTATTGGTATCTTCGGCTTTTGATTGTGTTTGTAATAGAAGAAGGAAAGAAAAGAGAAAAAGAGAATAATGGCAGAGAGAATTCGGCAGAGAGAAGAGAAGAAACTTTAGAGAATTTCGGCAGAGGTTTTCTTGAAGAGAAAAGAATGAATGAAGAATAGCCTTACTCTTCCTTTTATAGCCCAAATTACTAGGCTAGAGTCCCTTACTTGGCCACCACTCTTCTATTTGATAGCTTTATCCTTTTAATTATCACTTTATTAAAAGAATAATCCCCTATTATCTCCTTGAAAATAATGATAAATAAATCCCTTATTTATCCCCTATTTAGCCGAAATTTAAAGAGAATAAAACTCCTCTTTTAAGAGCCTTAATGCCGTCCACCTCTCTGCTTCTGGAAGCAAAAATAAAACTTCTTTTATTTGCTTCCCAAGTGACTCAAACCCTGGCCCAAATACCTGCTTGTGGCGTCACCCACCTGGGCCTTAAGTGGCATCTTCAGGCCACTTTTCCAAGCCTGATTGTGTGTCAAATTCCTCCTACTAATTTTCTTAAGGCCACCTTGCCTTAATTTCCTCTTTTTAAACCTTAAAACTTGACATTTCTTTACATTTCCAAGTTTCCAAAAATTTTCGTTTGCCTCCTTTAAACTTAACATTTCCTTACATTTCCAAGTTTCCCGAAATGTTTACTTTCCTCTTTTGAATCATTTCTAAATCATTTCCTTACATTTCCAAGACAAGACATTTCCTTACATTTCCATACATTTCCATACATTTCCTTACATCTTAGGGTTCCTAAAACTCCTCAGAACACATCCAACACACCCACTGAGCCCACTATCTCATGAATTACGCACGAACGCATAACCCCTAATCTAGGATGTTACAAATGCTTTCCTTTTTAATTGATATAACAGCTCCTTCTAATGATTTATAATGCCCCCTTTGTATATAACTGATTTCTACTTGAAAAGTCACTTTAATCAATTTGTAACAACCCTTGAATGTAACGGTTTCCAGATGAAAAAACACCTGCAATCAAACACATTAAAACAAACACATTAATCACATTTAAACTCATATTAAACACAAAACACATTAAATACTTAACTTAAATAAATAAACTTAATACTTATGCATCAATAAATTATTCCAGCAACTAGATTAATTAAGAGAAGCATAATTAAATAAAGTTCAACAATAACTCAATCATTTAAACTAAGATGAGTTGAATAAAGGGGTTGCAAGTCAGGCAGTTACACAACTTAGCACATGGCCTGGCACACGGACGTGTGAGGCCATTTCAAGAGCTACACGGCCTGGCACACGGGCGTGCTGGCTTGGCCGTGTGACCTAAGTCAAAGAGTTACACGGGCACGGACATGGGCTGGGACACAGTCATGTGTCCTTACTTCGAATGTCCACACGACCTTAGACACGAGAGTGTGTCTCAACCGTGTGAGTCACACAGTCGTGTGACCCCTGTAGTGTGAATTTTTCTATCTTTTTCCATGAAGTTCTAAATGTTTTTGATTTAGTCCCAAATCGTTTCTAAAGTGTTTCTTAGGCCTTGAGGGCTCGAATTAGGGATATTATGCATGTGTTTGATTGGATTTTGCAATGATTATGAATGCTGGAAATGAATGATTTGAGTTATGTATTTACGGTAATGCTCCGTAACCCTATTTCAGCGGCGGATACGGGTTAGGGGAGTTACAAGAGAGGACGACAATGTGAGGTTGGGAGAGTGGGAATAGGTTAGTCAACTAGATCTAGGTTCAGTGAACCTCTTCTGTGGAAAGGATGAGAAGTTTTGGCAAGGGAAGGAGACATAGAGTGAATGGGGGATCATGCACCTTCAACTTAAGGTAAGTTTGACTCTTAATGGAGGAAAGGAATCCTCCTAAATATGGTGACTATGGGGTGGACAAAAACTCATAAAACACATAGGTTTTTGTGTTAAAAATGAAATAAAAAGATGAAGACAAGAGAACTTGAACTTACGACCTCTAGGATAGCTTAAGTGTAACACCCTTAACCCGTATCTGTCGTCGGAACAGAAGTGCAAATTCAAACATTCAAACTAGTCATATTCGTATATACATAAAGCATATAGCTAAATAAATTAAACATACATTCTTATTTATATTATACATATGGATCAGAACATACCTCTAAATTTACCCGTAATCATACCATGTATCTAGTCAAATTTTCAAACAAAGAAACATGCCACAAAGCTATACAATATATATATACTTTACAAACACATAACTCGAATCATATACACATCATCTTAATAATATTCGAATACCTAACATAAATTAAACACTTTGCTTCATAATTCTGTGCATGCTTATACATAGCTTAATGACCATAAACAATTAAGGCATTAACAACTCCATATTATGAACAAACATATTTCATTAATCATTAAAATCATATGCGTATTTGACTACCTCAAATATCAAGACATATACAACATTCATATACCTATTTATACATTTCATATTTCCAAACCTATGCCTTCACATTTTGACTGAACATGCTATATACATTATAACATTTTCTACTCAATATAAACTTGAATAAATCACTTCAATAACACTTCTTCCTAAATCCATGAATCAAACACATTCACATAAATGCAAACGTTAACTTCTCAATTGTAACCCTTATAATTCGAGTCTCATAATGTGACCAACCCAAAAGACTTTGCATAATCAACTTTATTGATAACCATCTTGACGTTTGGGTCAAACCATATGAATATCTATTCTAAAAAAAATGTATTATTCACTATACTGATATAATGAGTTAATTACTAGTCAGATGAATGATATGAATGTCATGATGATTAACTATACATCCATTCATGCAAACTCACATTACCGAATATACTGCCATAAAGAACATGCATCATTGCCATATACATTTAAGATCAAAGTATCTTAACTTAGCCATTTTCGCATGGCTAAACTTATATACAAGACAAAACTCATTGGTTTAAAACTTAGTCTAACCTATACATGCCTTTGGTTCAAAAACTAAGCTTATAAGTACCAAAACAAGTCAGTAGTGTGGATGACTTCGTTGATGATCCCCTAAGCTCGTAGCTTGATCAAAATCTATAAAATAGAAAGATAAATACGCAGAAAAAGCTACTTAGCTTAGTAAGCCTTAAGCAATTATAACAATATAATCAACCGTTCATTATTATATCCTACTCATTTTATAACCTTAATTTGAAGACATAGTACATAATGATCATCGTAACCAAATACCACCAGTTTAATAAGTATCAGGTTCAACTTAATTCCATACGATCGAAAATACACATTTTATTATAGAATTAATTCCACATGTCCGAATAACTATCCATAAAATTTCCAAATGGCTGAATATACTTATATATACATACTCATACAGTCATTGAATACTCAAATGTTGGCAAATGAACAACATCCAATCGATATTAAATTACCCACATGTCCAAAATACCAAATGCATAACACATTATCTATAACTTACCTAATCAATAAACATCACATATAATCATATACTTAAGTCAATACATACCTTATGGCCAAATAATTTAATTCACATGAATAAGCTCTTATTAAAAATCACCGGCATTAAGCCTGCTAGGCAACAAAGCCTGAGACACACACCGGCACTAAGCCTGCTAGACCCGAGGTCTGAAATTTAATCACCGGCATTTAGCCTGCTAGGTAATAAGCCCGATACATTTCACCGGCACAGGGCCTGCTAGGCTTGAAGCCCGAATATTGATATTATTCAACCATCTCATACACATTACATATTATCAATATCACATATGCTATACACAATTCATATCACTTGCACATAATGAACTCAATTAAATTTAACTACCTTTCATTGTCGAATCACTATGTCACATTCGGCTTTAACAAAATTTCAATCCAATAGTTCAAAATTCAGCATGTAAACTAGGTTATGAACAATATTTACTGTATTAACTTGCTTAAAGACTTACCTCGACTATCGACGGACGGCGAAGACCGACTATTCAACTATTTTCGTTTTTCCCCGATCCAAGTCTGTTTTCTTTTGTTCTTGATCTAACCATAATCAAATTAAGCTCATTCAAGCACATTTTATTTCAATTTAATCTAAAAACACCTAAATGGGCAAATTACCATTTTGCCCCTAATATTTCACACTTTTACAATTTAGTCCTATTTGTACAAAACACAAAATATGCAAAATCTCACAATAACATTGCTAGGCCGAATCTTCCATATCATCATATAAGTCTCTACATTTCATTTATTTTGCATTTTAACCCCTCAAAAATTTATTTACAAAATTTAGCCCAAAATACTCAAATTCATCAAAATTTCCAATTCAAAACATGTTAATTCAAAACATACCTTTAATATTTTTCCATCAAACATTACAAAGCATAAACAACCATCAATGGCCAAATATCAAACATGCTCAAATTCAAAAATTCTAACATGGGTAGACTTGTATTCGAAGCAACGATCTCAAAAACGTAAAAATTAACAAAAACTAAACTAACCACATACCTTAATTTTGACTTAAGAATGGCCGAACCAAGCTTTTCTTATTTTCTTCCCTCCTTTGCATGCATTCAGTCAAGCCAAAAAGATGAACAAAACATCTTTCATTTCATGTTTTATTAACATATATAACTTATTGTTCAATTACCATTATAACCTTACTTTATAATATAATAAACATTATAATATAAGGTTAGTTAAGTACTTGGCCGGCCACTAACTTTAGGGATGGGCTATTTTCCCTTTAAGGACTTCATATTAAAAAGCCACTAACAACTAGGCACTTTTCCATATAGTTTGTAACTTTTACAATTTACGCGATTTAGTCCTTTTATTTAATTTAGCACACAAACAATTAAATTTTCAAACGAAACTTTCACACATAATAATTCACATATAATAAACACAGAAAATAATATTTAAAGATTTTTCAGACTCGGATTCGTGGTCCCGAAACCACTGTTCCGATTAGGGTCAAATTCGGACTGTTACAACTCTTACCCCTTAGGGATTTTCGTCCCCGAAAATCTTACCATTAAACAGAGTCGAATATTGTTGCCTCATTAAATCCTCAAGCTCCTACGTAGTCTCTTCTGTTTCATGACGATTCCATAATACTTTTACTAACGAAATTTTCTTGTTTCTCAACTCTTTCACTTCACGAGTTAAGATACAGATCGGTTCCTCCTCGTACGTCATATCAGATCGGATTTCAATCTCAGGCGGGGCAATCACATGTGACGGATCAGATCTATATCTACGAAGCATCGAAACATGAAATACATTGTGTATCTTTTCTAGTTCAGAAGGCAATCTTAATCTATAAGCAACAGGCCCAACATGTTCGATGATCTCATACGGTCCGATGAACCTCGGACTTAATTTGCCTTTACATCCAAATCGAAGCACTTTCTTCCACGGAGAAACTTTCAAAAATACCCGATCTCCGACCTAAAACTCAATGTCTTTATGTTTCAAATCCGCGTATGACTTTTGGCGATCTGGTGCAACTTTCAAACTATTTCGGATCACTGCCACTTTCTGTTCAGTCTCTTTAATCAAATCAACCCCGTGTATCTTGTGTTCACTGAGCTCGATCCAGTACAATGGTGTACGACACTTGCGGCCATACAAAGCTTCGTAAGGTGCCATTTTGATACTAGATTGAAAGCTATTGTTATAAGCAAATTCAATTAGAGGTAAGTATCGTTCCCACGTACCTTCAAATTCGAGGACGCAACATCTCAACATATCCTCAAGTATCTGAATGGTTCGTTCGGACTGGCCATCTGTCTGCAGATGGAAAGCTGTGCTAAAGTGTAGTTTAGTACCTAAAGCATCTTTTAATTTCTTCCAAAACCGCGACGTGAATCTCGGGTCTCTGTCCGAAACAATGGAAATCGGCACACCATGCAATCTCACAATTTGAGATAGATATAACTCAGCAAGCTTATCGAGCGAAAAGTCCGTACGAACTGGAATAAAGTGAGCGGATTTGGTTAGTCTATCCACTATAAACAAATTGCATCTTTCTTGCTTGGTGTTATAGGCAAGCCGGATACAAAATCCATAGTAATTCTGTCCCATTTCCATTCAGGTATCATGATCGGCTGAAGTAATCTAGAAGGCACCTGATGTTTGGCCTTTACCTGTTGACAAACTAAGCACTTCGAGACAAAATCAGATATGTCCCGTTTCATATTAGGCCACGAATAGAACTGTTTCAAATCATTATACATTTTTGTGCTACCCGGATGTACAGACAATCGGCTACTGTGAGCTTCATTCAATATCATTTGAATCAAATCTAAATTTCTTGGAACACACAGTCGGTCTTTGAACTTCAAACAATTATTCTCATCTATTCGAAACTCTGACTCAACACTGTTCTCACACTGAACTCGTCTTGCCAACAAATCTTTATCAACTTTCTGGGCATCGCTAACTTGTTGAATAAACAACGGTCTTGCTTTTAATTCGGTTACTATCGAACCATCACAGACATAGCCATATGTGCGTTCAACACACGAAGAGCAAATAATAACTTCTGACTTAAAGTATCTGCAACAACATTAGCCTTTCCTGGATGATAGTCAATCACTAGCTCGTAATCTTTCAACAACTCTAACCATCTGCGTTGTCTTAGGTTCAAATCTCTTTGTGTCATTAAATACTTCAAACTCTTGTGATCTGAATAAACATGGCATTTCTCACCGAAAAGATAATGACACCATATCTTTAATGCGAACACAATGGCTGCTAACTCTAAATCATGTGTTGGGTAATTTCTTTCGTGTGGCTTCTCAATTGTCTCAAAGCATAAGCTACGACTTTGCCTTCCTGCATCAAAACGCAACCAGACCATTCAAAGATGCATCACTATAAACAACAAATTCTTTACCCGATTCAGGCTGAACTAACACTGGAGCTTCGGTCAAAAGAGTTTTCAACTGATCGAAACTTTTCTGACACTTTTTCAACCATTCAAATCTAGCATCTTTCTGTAATAGCTTTGTTAACGGGGTAGCTATTATTGAAAAGCCTTTCACAAATCGTCTGTAGTAACCAGCAAGTCCCAAAAAGCTTCGAATTTCGGAAACATTTTTCGGTGGTTTCCAATCGAGTATAGCCGATATTTTATTCGGATCAACTCAAATACCTGATGCTGAAACAACGTGGCCCAGAAAACTGACTTCATTCAACCAAAACTCACATTTGCTAAACTTCGCATACAACTGTTTATCTCGCAAAGTTTGTACAAGTCTCAGGTGCTCAGCATGCTCAGTTTCATCTCTGGAGTAGATCAAAATATCATCTATAAACACTACTACAAACCGATCCAAATACTGTCTGAAAATCTGATTCATCAAGTCTATAAAAATAGCAGGTGCATTAGTAAGTCCAAAAGGCATAACCAAAAACTCATAGTGTCCATACCTCGTTTGAAAAGCTGTCTTTGGCACATCGGAATCTCTAACTCGCAACTGATAATAATCCGACCTTAAATCTATCTTTGAAAACACTGAAGCCTCTTTCAACTGGTCAAACAAGTCATCAATCTGTGGCAACGGGTATTTATTCTTTATAGTTACCTTATTAAGCTGTCGGTAATCAATACACATTTGCATAGACCCATCTTTCTTTTTCACAAATAAAACTGGTGCACCCCAAAGAGAGAAACTAGGTCGTGCAAAGCCCCTTTCTGTTAATTCTTGCAACTGTGCTTTTAACTCTTTTAATTCTGTAGGTGCCATCCGATACGGAGCTATCGAAATCGATGTCGTCCCCGGTACTAATTCAATACTGAACTCTACTTCTTGAATAGGTGGCAAACCCGGTAATTCCTCAGGAAACACATCTGGATACTCGCACACTACCGGAATGGATTCAATCTTCTTTTCAGTCACTTTACTATCAAACACATAAGCAAAGTAAGCTTCATACCCTTTTCTCATATACCTCCGAGCTAACATCAAAGATATTACCACTGGTAACCCATTCAGATCATTAGATTCAATCTGAATAATTTCGCTGTTCTGACATCTCAAATCAATGGTCTTTCTTTTGCAATTAACAACAGCATCGTGCAAAGTCAACCAGTCCATTCCCAGAATTATATCAAATTCATTGAAAGGCAACAACATCAAATCAGCTGGAAAACATGAATCTCGAATCATCAATGGGCAACCTTTACACACTTTGTCAACCAAAACACACCGACCTAAGGGGTTTGATACTCGAATCACAAACTCAGTAGACTCAACAAGCAGAGTCTTACTGGATACTAATGTTTCACACAGGTAAGAATGAGTTGAACCAGGATCAATCAACGCAACAACAGTAGTATCATAAAGAGTGAAAGTACCGGTAATAATATCTGGAGAAGAAGCATCCTCACGAGCGCGTATAGCATATGCTCTAGCAGGTGCACGAGCCTCTGACCGAACCGCTATATCTTTTGTTCCCTTCTGACTGCCACCTACATTACCCAAATGTCTGGGTGGTTTGCCTCGTGCTGACACGTTGCTCTGTCTTGCATTCTAAACAGTGTTTTGCTCGACTAACATCGGGCACTCTCTAATAAAGTGATCCATCTATCCACATTTAAAACAGGACCGATCACAGAATCTACAACTCCCGGAATGTCATTTCCAACAATGCTTGCACTCAACCTGATCCTGTTGAACATTACCAACACTGGCCATCGAAGTAGCTCGGGAACCCATAGGAGGTCGATCTCGTTTGGAGAAGTCTGAAGTAGCTTTATGTCGGCTGTATTCATCTTTGAACTTCTTTGATACAGAATGAAAGGTCTTACTCGATGATCTTTTTCGAGTGTCTCTAGCTTCAATCCCGGCTTTTCTTTTCTCTTTTCCAAGTTCTTCAGCTTTACAAGCTCGTTCAACAAGTACCACGAACTTTCTTTAATCTCTAGTATGCCGACCAGTAGCTTAATGTCTTCATTCAACCCATCTTCAAATCTTTTACACATAATAGCCTCGGTTGAAATACATTCACGAGCATATCGGCTCAATCTCACAAATTTCCGCTCGTATTCAGTCACGGTCATAGGACCCTGTTTTAATTCTAGAAATTCTTTACGCTTTTGATCGATGAATCTCTGACTGATATACTTTTTACGGAATTCAGTCTAAAAGAATTCCCAGGTCACTTTCTCCTTCGGAACCACCGATACCGGTGTATTCCACCAGTGATATGCGGTGTCCCTCAATAGTGATATAGCACACTTTAAGCACTCATCTGGAGTACATGATAGCTCATCGAACACACGGATAGTATTATCAAGCCATAGCTCAGCTCGTTCCGCATCATCATCATCATTAGCTTTGAACTCTTCGGCCCCGTGTTTCCTGATCTTATCTACAGGAGGCCTGCCAAATCTCATCGGATCTACTATCGGAGGTACCATAGGTATCGGAGATGGATTATTCAGGGGTGGAGGTTGTTGCACAGCCGGATTAGTCCGAATATATTGAGTAAACCATTCGTTCATCATCTGGTAGAAGGCTTGCTTAGCCTCCCTCTCATGGCTACTCGAGATAGGTCGAGAGTTTAACGACGCTGATCCATGTGCGAGATCAGGCGCTACGCTCTCAACATCATCAGCTATATCTCTATCGGGATCAATTTACTATGTAAAAGCACAATTCAGATGTCATAAGTCACCACACTATCGTATTATGATTTAAGGCATGTATAGCTAGACCCACATGTGCTACGGTAGTCCTAGAATCGACTAAACCGTAAGCTCTGATACCAATAAAATGTAACACCTTTAACCCGTATCTGTCGCCAGATCGGGTCAGAAGGTATTACCGAACACAAGTGCAAATTCAAACGTTCGCACTAGTCATATTCGTATATACATAAAGCATATAGCTAAATAAATTAAACATACATTCTTATTCATATTATACATATGGATCAGAACATGCCTCTAAATTTACCCGTAATCATACCATGTATCTAGTCAAATTTTCAAACAAAGAAACATGCCACAAAGCTATACAATATATATACTTTACAAACACATAACTCGAATCATATGCACATCATCTTAATAATATTCGAATACCTAACATAAATTAAACACTTTGCTTCATAATTCTGTGCATGTTTATACATAGCTTAATGACCATAAACAATTAAGGCATTAACAACTCCATACTATGAACAAACATATTTCATTAATCATTAAAATCATATGCGTATTTGACTACCTCAAATATCAAGACATATTGTAACACCCCAAACCCGGTCAATACGCCACGACCGAATTTGGTATGTCACTAAGGAAAATATTTTTTAAAAGAATCGAATTAACAATTAAATTTTTTGAAAAACTCTTTGAAATTCTTTATTTGTAGAAAATAAGTTAAAACTGAAATTTACTTTGAAATTACATAAAACTTTAAAATAAGTAAATAAATCATAAGTTAGAAAAGATTATATCATTTTAAGAAAACTCGAATTATTACTTTGAAAACCATTTGCATTTGATTGTAGAAACTTAATTTTTTTAAAATCTTTTAAATTATCGAAAGCACTTAAGTTGTTAAAATTATCAAATGATTTATGTTACCCGATGGTAATGTTTTAAAAACCATCGCGTTGTGTAGTTTAGAAAACTTTGTGCTCAATTTATTATAATAATCATGAAATTTATAAACCATATTTAAACATGTTCAAAACATAAAAAAAATAATCCAAAACATAATTAAACAGGCCTTAATACAAATCCATAAAATATGAAAACCAAATTAAAATAAGATACCCAAATGGAAGTTCATATAAAACCAACTTTTATTGCATGGCCTCCTCGAGTTCATCCGGCTCCTTATCCGCAATCTCACGAATCACCTGAAAAGATAAGGGAGAAGGTGAGTCACCAAGTCTCAGTGCATATTCCCTCTCCCGGGTAAATACCACATACTTACACAAATTATAACAAAGCAACATATATGTATAATGCACCCAACCTAGCCATCCATAACTCCTTTTCTACCCCGTGTGGTACCAAACCACTGGTGGTGCCAAACCACTGGTGTCCAAAGACACAATTATGATACCAAATCACTGGTGACCGTAGTCACGAATAATCCATCTGTAGGGCCAACCCACGTGTGATACCAAATCACTGGCGACGATCCCATAACTCAAAAGTGGGGCCAACCTACGGTGGTATTAACCACAGGGACGAGACGCTATGAGGTACCAAACCTCTGGTGTCCGAAGACACGAATGTGATACCAAATCACTGGTGACCGAAGTCACGAATAATCAAGTTGTGGGGCCAACCCACGTGTGATACCAAATCACTGGCGACGATCCCATATCTCAAAAGTGGGGCCAACCCACGGTGGTATTAACCACAGGGACGAGACGCTATGAGGTACCAAACCTCTGGTGTCCGAAGACACAAATGTGATACCAAATCACTGGAGATACCAAACCTCTGGTGTCCGAAGACACAAATGTGATACCAAATCACTGGTGACCGAAGTCACAATATCACTCTTCCCCCTCCTCTCATGTTGCCCATACCAATGCAATAAACAAATCATGTCAATATACTTTGATATGAATCACATAACAAAAATATCATAAATCGTAGATCATGATTTCAATCCTCATGTATTAACAACATATCGAAACGGACTTACCCGAATCCTCATTCATACCATCATGGTATCATCTCAAGATCTCATCATTTCGGCTTTAACAACATGAATAGTTATTTAACACACATATATACAAATATGAACCAAGTTATAAAGTGTGTAAGATACACACCTTTCACCAACGCAAGAACTATCTTCCAACGATCCGATCTATCGCACTAGATCACCTTATCCTACAATCGGTCAATACTAAAATTATAAACAAAGGCCATTCGGCCATTCCACTAAATCCCAAAGAGTTTCACTTGTAATACCAAGTCTTACCTATACTTACCCAAAACGATAGACAAAGATACGAGGCTTAGGTTGATTGTTTCCAACGTCCCGAGAGCCTAAAAGAAATCGGTTCCTAGAATGATTAAAACCTTGCAACAAATGCCCATAGGTTCGACTTTTGTCCACAAGAAAATAACATAGAGAGGAGAAAAGATATAATAGGAAAATCGGCCAAGAATACTTACTTATTAACCAAAATCGATTGAAGAAAGTAAAGGAAAATCTACCCTTGAATATTCGGCCAAAACAAAATAATAAGAGAAAGGGAAAGTTTCGGCAAAATGATCAAATGGTCTAAGAAATTCGGCTATGGTTGATTGTATTGACAATTAGGATTCGGTTAAAGTTGAGAAAGAGAAAGGAAAACAAAAGAAGAAGATGGAAGAGATTTCAATGAGAGAGGAATGTTTATGTCTTTGAATAAAAAATAAAAGAAAATAAAGAGAGATGGAGAGATAAAAGTTTCGGCCAAGAGAAAGTAGGAGAAATATGATTATGAACCAATGTCAAAGAAGAAAAAGAGAGAGATGTGGGAGAGAGAGAGATTCGGCCAAACTCTATTTTGTCAAAGAAGAAAAGTGCACAAAAATGCACAAAGTTCAAATTGTATTTTCGGTTTCAAAAGAACAATGAAAGAAAGAAAAATAGTATGATTTGGTTCAACAAAATGAGGCTAAAATCAAAAGAAATTTGCACCAAAAGCACAATAGACATTCGGCCAAGGTGGGAAGTTTTTGGAGAGAAAGAAAAACAAAGCCAAAGATGCACAAAGGCAAAAGTTGGCCAACAATCCCCCCCCTAAAACACCTATCAACATTCGGCCACCCCCCTAGACACCCATACCGTCCACATACATGCACTAAAGCTTAGGAAAACTTTCCAAAACATCTTCCTTATATCATGCCTTATGCTCTCCCATCATCCTTTAATCACTTGATTTCCTTCCCAAACATCTAACTTACCTTAAACTAATATTCAACTTACCAAAAGAAGAATTTGAAAGTCCAACTTTCCATATGTGAAGCTTGATCGTCCATCAATGCTAGAATGTACAAAAATACAATCCTCAAAATGCTTTCCAAGCTACTCGAACCACTTCCCTCAAGCAACCTTTCAAGCTCCTTAACCACCTTGCCATTAACTCCCTTATGCTATAATTTAACACTTAAATTAACTTAAGTGTCAAGCTCACTTAGTCCACTTCATTAAATTAAACCATACTAAAAATTATTCTAGCTTCCTAAATAAAATCAAACCTTCACAAGACTATGCTAACACATGAATTATGCACGAATGCATAACTCCTAAATCTAGGGTATTACACATATACAACATGTCATATACCTATTTATACATTTCATATTTCCAAACCCATGCCTTCACATTTTGACCGGACATGCTATATACATTATAACATTTTCTACTCAATATAAACTTGAATAAATCACTTCAATAACACTTCTTCTTAAATCCATGAATCAAACACATTCACATAAATGCAAACGTTAACTTCTCTATTGTAACCCTTATAATTCGAGTCTCATAATGTGACCAACCCAAAAGACTTTGCATAATCAACTTCATTCGATAACCATCTTGACGTTTAGGTCAAACCATATGAATATCTATTCTAAAAAAGATGTATTATTCACTATACTAATATATGAGTTAATTACTAGTCAGATGAATGATATGAATGTCATGATGATTAAACTATACATCCATTCATGCAAACTCACATTACTGAATATACTGCCATAAAGAACATGCATCATTGCCATATACATTTAAGATCAATGTATCTTAACTTAGCCATTTTTGCATGGCTAAACTTATATACAAGACAAAACTCATTGGTTTAAAACTTAGTCTATCTTATACATGCCTTTGGTACAAAAACTAAGCTTATAAGTACCAAAACAAGTCGGTAGTTGGATGACTTCGTTGATGATCCCTTGAGCTCGTAGCTTGATCAAAATCTATAAAACAGAAAGATAAATACGCAGAATAAGCTACTTAGCTTAGTAAGCCTTAAGCAATTATAACAATATAATCAACCGTTCATTATTATATCCTACTCATTTTATAACCTTAATTTGAACACATAGTACATAATGATCATCGTTACCAAATACCACCAGTTTAATAAGTATCAGGTTCAACTTAATTCCATACGATCGAAAATACACATTTTATTATAGAATTAATTCCACATGTCCGAATACCTATCCATAAAATTTCCAAATGGCCGAATATACTTATATATACATACTCATACAGTCATTGAATATTCAAATGTTGGCAAATGAACAACATCCAATCGATATTAAATTACCCACATGTTCAAAATACCAAATGCATAACACATTATCTATAACTTACCTAATCAATAAACATCACATATAATCATATACTTAAGTCAAAACATACCTTATGGCCAAATAATTTAATTCACATGAATAAGCTTTAGCTTGTTCTTTCGTCACCATAACTCCACCATTTTGTATGCATAAGCTCGTATTAAAAATCATCGGCATTAAGCCTGCTAGGCAACAAAGCCTGAGACACACACCGGCACTAAGCCTGCTAGACCCGAGGTCTGAAATTTAATCACCGGCATTTAGCCTGCTAGGCAATAAGCCAGATACATTTCTCCGGCACAAGGCCTGCTAGGCTCGAAGCCCGAATATTGATATTATTCAACCATCTCATACACATTACATATTATCAATATCACATATGCTATACACAATTCATATCACTTGCACATAATGAACTCAATTAAATTTAACTACCTTTCATTATCGAATCACTATGTCACATTCGGCTTTAACAAAATTTCAATCCAATAGTTCAAAATTCAGCATGTAAACTAGGTTACGAACAATATTTACTGTATTAACTTGCTTAAAGACTTACCTCGACTATCGACGGACGACGAAGACCGGCTATTCAACTATTTTCGTTTTTCCCCGGTCCAAGTCCATTTTCTTTTGTTCTTGATCTAAACATAATCAAATTAAGCTCATTCAAGCACATTTCATTTAAATTTAATCTAAAAACACCTAAATGGGAAAATTACCATTTTGCCCCTAATATTTCACACTTTTACAATTTAGTCCTATTTGTACAAAACACAAAATATGCAAAATTTCACAATAACATAGCTAAGCCGAATCTTTCATATCATCATATAAGTCTCTACATTTCATTTATTTTGCATTTTAACCCCTCAAAAATTTATTTTCTCAATTTAGCCCAAAATACTCAAATTTATCAAAATTTCCAATTCAAAACATGTTAATTCAAAACATACCTTTAGTATTTTTCCATCAAACATTACAAAGCATAAACAACCATCAATGGTTGAATACCAAACATGCTCAAATTCAAAAATTCTAACATGGGTCGACTTGTATTCGAAGCAGCTGTAACAGACCAATTTTGACCCTAATCGGAACGGTGGTTTCGGGACCACGGATCCGAGCCTGTGGGATATTATAATATTATGTTTTGTGTTTGCTATGTGTGTTTTTATGAATGTGAAAAAAATTTCGTGGATAATTTTAGATAATCGAGTGTTTAATTTGTTAAAAAGGTCTAAATTGCAAGATGGACCAAAATAGTGGGCATTAATACAAGGGAGCTAAGTGAATTGCCCACTAAACATGGGGATTTGCATGTCAAATCCCCCATAATTAAAAAGTGGACGGCAAAGCATGCATTACTTGATTCATTGTCTTAAAAATATCATAATTAAAACACTATTATATTTCAAGCATGCTAATATATGTAATAGTTTAATAAACAAAAGAAAAAAAAAAAAAAAGAGAAGGAATTTGATTTCTCTTTCTTTAATCATCTTCCTCACCGATTCTTATCTTCAAAGAAAGGAAGAAGAAAACTTCATCCCCTTCATTCGGCCATTGCATGTGCTAGGCAAGGTAAGAGTGAGCTTTAACTTAATAAGTTATCTTTGAATGAGTTGATTTTGTTTGATCACTTTTCTTTTGGGAGACAAATAGAAGTTGATGATGCTAGGCTTGATGAAATTCGGCCATGGGTGGGGAATGGTGGTTTAGGTTGTTAATAAACTTTGATAACATGAGAGGGAGAGAAAGCTTGATGTTTGTAAGAAAATGGTTTAAATTTAGGCATGGGAATGCCCTTATATTCGGCCGAATGTGAGACCATCTATGGTGAATCCTTTTCCTTTGTGTTAATGGTCGGCTATACTTATATTGTATGGTGATTAGACATGGATGAATAGTCATACTTGCTTATAACCTTTGGGTGATTAAGTAGGAAGGGTAAATTTCTTTAAGCAAATAATGGAAGGGTTTAAGCAAGCTAATATTCGGCTGGAAAAATGGATAAATAAAGTGTGGTTAGTTAGCTTGTTACTTGGTCTCGTGTTGAAAAAGATGTATGAGTACACTAAATTGGCGAATTCGGACATAAGAGAAAATGAAAATTTAGCTATTCTATTTGGTTATACATTATATATATAAAGATATAAAGTTAAATTATAGCCATGGATAAGAAGGTGAGTCTTGTGTTAAAGTACATTAAACAAATTATTACCAATATGATTAATAATATTCTTTTAATATACTTGAGAAAGGTAGTGGGTGATAGCCGATTATATATGTTCATGTTTTGGATTGAATAAATGTGATGTATGTGCATGAGTTGATAATGATATAAGACTTGAGCAATGTTTGAATTTGAATGACATTGATTGAAATGTATAAGTCATAATTATTGCTCGTACGCGGACATGCATAATACACATGTTGGAAATATTCTATTTGCAATGCCGAAAGCATGGAATTAATAAGTTTTAAATGTTACATATGTTGGGGGATTAATCGATAAATTATATACTATATGATTTTGCTTATTAAAGTGAATGAAAATGTGGTTAAATTGGTTTAATTGAACCGAATTAGATCAAGAACAAAAGGAGAAGAAATTGGAGCGAGGAAAAGCTAAACTAAACGAATAGTTGGAGATCTCGAACCTATCGACTTCTAAGGTAAGTCCCTTAGTTAAATCATGTCAAAGAGTTACTTATGGTTATCTTGACTATTAAAAATTTATGAATGCTAATGTCTAATTATATCATGGCCGAATGTATATGGACATATTGGTTGATGATTTAAGTTGAGAATGTGATGGAAATTATTTTGGCAAATGCAAGGTGAATAAGTAAGTTTTTGAGCTACCTTATATCTAAAGACTCTTTACATATCTAGTGAATGGTATAAATTGTATAAGCTTGGTATAAATCCATGAGTTGGCCGATTGTAATAGTGATGGTTTTGATCGATTTCAAATTTATTAAATGCAATGGTAATAAAGGTATATGATTTGATATGTATAGTGAAAATGTGAAAAGCATGTAAAGATATTCTGACATTCGGGCTTTTATGCCTAGCAGGCCTCGTGCCGGTGTTATTTATCGGGCTTTTACGCCTAGCAGGCCTCGTGCCGGTGTTATTTATCGGGCTTTACGCCTAGCAGGCCTCGTGCCGGTGTTACTTATCGGGCTTTACGCCTAGCAGGCCTTGCGCCGGTGTTACTTTTCAGGCTTTTACGCCTAGCAGGCTTGATGCCGGTGATGAGATTTACCTAAGAGGAGTTTAATCCTTGTCAAGACAATTTAGAACTAAATTGTCACGAATATGGTTCGGGTAAGTATGTGAGGTATGTTATGTCAAATATTACTTGTGCCAAATGGTTATTGATGAATTTGACGGAAGTCGAGCTTAGAACATGCTATTATGGGACAATTGATTTGCATGTATAACTGCTATGAAAGTAGGTTTCGAATTATTAATATTTGGCCTCGTGTAAACTATCTACTTAGTTGTTTACGTAGAATGCCATATGTGGACTGTTTTATCTTCATAAATAATTAAATGTTTTAGTTTAAATGTGTTGGGACTTACTAAGCTAGTAAGCTTACTCGTTTAAGATGTTTCCTCTGTTTTATAGATTAGGAGCAAGCCACAAGCTCATCGGGGTCGTTGGAAAGTCGCTCACACTATCAACCTATCTTTTTGGGGTACTCCTTCATTTTGGGTTGGTTTTGAACGAAGGCATGTATAGGATAGGCTTGGATTGTTTGAGGAAGTTTTACGGTTCACATGTAAACCCTAAAAGAATGGCCATGCGAATATGGCTAAATTTCTAATTAAGTATGTTGTAGTGTCGTTAATGTGTATGTTGGTTCTTGATGGTAAGGTTTATGCTTTCTAAATCAAAGTTTAATCATTTTGTTAAGGAAATGTTTATATATGCGGAATGAATCCTTGAATTAGGAATGTAGGTAAGTTTGGTAAGAAGCTAGTCCTTCATAAATTGTGACAAAACAACTTGTAGTAACAGCAGTGATATGAGTTAGAAAAATCACCAAAAATAGGGTATATTGAATTAAAAGGTGAATGAGACATGGAGTTAAACCTTATTGTGTCTATTTTTACATGAAAGAAACAGAGTAGGCAAAAGACTTATAAGTTATGAGATAATTCAGTTTTAGTGAGACCTACTCTGAATGCATTCGTGAGTCACTGTTCTGTTTTGGAAAAATTGTCAAAAATTGTACAAAAATAATTAGGAAGCATGGGATATATGTGAAGAACCCTTATTGAGTCTATTTTTCGTTGGTATAAACTAGAACAGTATATGAAAATTGTGAAATGAGATAACTGCAGTTTTATAAGGACAGGTCAGAACTGTCCAGCAGTGTAATAAGGGTAACTTTGATGAATAAACTGTACTAATCGGCCACATGAAAAATTCTAGAAAAACTATGGTGAATAGATATATGAGTCTACTTTCAACGAAAATTTACGGAACTGAATTTCGAATTTTGTAACTCGAGTTATAGCCAAATTAGTCGGCACAACGCAGTTTGACAGCTTTAAGATTTTCATGTTTTAAATTTGTAGTCAGGTCTAGTAATGCCTCTTGCCCAACTCCGGCGACGGTACCGGGTACGGGGTGTTACATTTGATTGGTATCAGAGCTTACGGTTTAGTCGATTCTAGGACTACCGTGGCGCGTGTGAGTCTAGCTATACATGCCTGTGGTCATCTGTTGATAGTGTGGTGACTTCTGACAACCTGAATTTTTGTTTGTATAGTAAATGGATTCCGAACCAGAAAGAGCTGTGGCTGATGATGTGGAGAGCGTGGCGCCTGACCGTACCCATGGATCAGCACCGATAGACTCTCGACCTGTTTCGGGTAGCCACGAAGGAGAGACAAAGCAAGCCTTTTATCGAATGATGAACGATTGGTTTGCCCAATTTATTCAGAATAACCCGAATATACCCCAACCTCCACCCCCGAATAATCCAACTCCGGATCCTCTAGCTCCCCCAGTGATAGATCCAATGAGATCTAGTAGGCCCCCAGTTGACAAAATTCGAAAATATGGGGCCGAAGAATTTAAAGCCAATGACGATGATGATGCTGAGAGAGCCGAAATGTGGCTCGATAACACTATTCGGGTACTTGGTGAGCTGTCTTGTACTCCGGATGAATGCTTGAAGTGTACTATATCCTTATTGCGGGACACTGCATATCACTGGTGGAATACACTAGTATCAGTGGTTCCGAAAGAAAAAGTGACATGGGATTTCTTCCAAACCGAATTCCGCAAGAAGTATATTAGCCAGAGATTTATTGATCAAAAGCGAAAAGAGTTCCTTGAGCTGAAACAAGGACGAATGACTGTAACGGAGTATGAAAGAAAATTTGTCAGGCTCAGCCGTTATGCTAGAGAGTGTGTCTCTACTGAAGCCATTATGTGTAAAAGATTCGAAGACGGCCTAAATGAAGACATAAAGATGTTTGTTGGCGTTCTTGAAATCCAAGAATTTGTAACTTTAGTTGAGAGAGCTTGCAAAGCTGAAGAGCTCGGGAAGGAGAAGAGAAAGGCTGATACCGAAGCCAGAGATATCCGAAAGAGGTCTTCGGGCAAAGTCTTTCATTCCACGAGCAAGAAGCCTAGAGATGACTACAGCCGACAGAGAACTATTACAGATCCGCCTAGACGGGACCGACCTCCTATGAGCTCCCGAGCTACCTCGATAGCCAGTGTTGGTAACATTCCACAGACTAGAGTTGAATGCAAGCACTGTGGGAAATGGCACTCAGGGAGTTGTAGATTCCATGATCGGACTTGCTATAAATGTGGATCGTCAGATCATTTTATCAGAGAGTGTCCGAAGTTAGCTGAGCAGAATGCAGATCGGAACACTACACCGAACAACGTGCCAATGCGAGGTAGACCACCCAGACATTCAGGCAATGTAGGTGGTAGCCAGAAAGGAACGAAGAACACTACAGATCGATCCGAGGCTAGGGCTCCGGCGAGAGCATATGCTGCGCGAGCTAGAGAGGATGCTTCCTCCCCCGACGTTATTACTGGTACTTTCACTCTTTTTGATACTACTGTGATTGCACTAATTGATCCTGGTTCGACTCATTCTTATGTGTGTGAAACTTTAAAATTTGGTAAGACTCTGCTAGTTGAGTCTACCGAGTTCGTAATTCGTGTGTCCAACCCTTTGGGTAGATGTGTGCTTGTTAATAAAGTGTGTAGGGGTTGCCCGTTGATGGTTCGAGATTATTGCTTTCCAGCTGATTTGATGTTGTTGCCCTTCGACGAATTTGATATAATCTTGGGTATGGATTGGTTAACTTCACACGAGGCAGTGGTGGATTGCAAAAGAAAGCTTATTAATTTGAAATGTCTAAACGGTGAGACAATCAGAATAAAATCCGGTGATGTAAGTGAGTCGCCTACAGTAATATCCTCAATGGTAGCCCAAAAGTATGTGAGAAAAGGGTGTGAGGCCTATTTGGCTTATGTGCTGGATAATAAAATGTCCGAGAAACTAATGAAATCGGTACCAGTTGTATGTGAATACACCGATGTGTTTCCTGAAGAACTACCGGGCTTACCCCCAGTACGAGAAATTGAGTTCGGCATTGAATTAGTGCCGGATGCGACCCCAATTTCGATAGCTCCGTACCGAATGGCGCCTACTGAATTAAAAGAATTAAAAGCGCAGTTGCAAGAATTGACAGAGAGGGGTTTCGCTCGACCGAGTTTTTCTCCGTGGGGAGCACCAGTCTTGTTTGTGAAAAAGAAAGATGGGACAATGCAAATGTGTATCGACTACCGGCAACTAAATAAGGTGACCATAAAGAATAAATACCCGTTACCTCGGATTGATGATTTATTTGATCAGTTGAAGGGAGCTTCAGTGTTTTCGAAAATAGATTTGAGATCGGGCTATTACCAATTACGAGTCAGAGATTCCGATGTGCCCAAGACGGCATTTCGAACGAGGTACGGGCACTATGAGTTTTTGGTTATGCCTTTTGGGCTTACCAATGCACCTGCCGTTTTTATGGATCTAATGAACCGGGTCTTCCGACGGTTTTTGGATCGGTTTGTAGTAGTGTTTATCGATGATATATTGGTCTACTCCAAAAGTGAAGCGGAACACGTTGAGCACTTGAGAGAAGTACTACAAACCTTGAGAGATCATCGTTTATATGCAAAATTCAGCAAGTGTGAGTTTTGGTTGAACGAAGTCAGCTTCTTGGGTCATGTGGTTTCGGTGTCAGGAATTCGAGTGGATCCAAACAAAATAGCAGCCATACTCGAGTGGAAACCACCAAAGAATGTTTCTGAAATCCGAAGCTTCCTAGGCCTCGCGGGATATTATAGACGATTTGTAAAAGGTTTTTCCGTGATAGCTGCACCTTTGACGAGACTACTACAGAAGGATGTCAAATATGAGTGGTCAGAAAAATGCCAGAGGAGTTTCGAGCAGTTGAAAGCCCTTTTAACCGAGGCTCCAGTATTGACTCAGCCTGAGTCGGGTAAAGAATTTACTATTTTTAGTGATGCATCTTTCAGTGGGTTGGGTTGTGTTCTAATGCAAGAAGGCAAGGTCATAGCCTACGCTTCAAGACAATTGAAGCCACATGAAAAGAATTATCCAACTCACGATCTGGAGCTAGCAGCCATTGTGTTTGCATTAAAAATTTGGCGTCACTATTTATTCGGCGAAAAATGTCATGTTTATTCAGATCACAAAAGTCTGAAATATTTAATGACTCAGAAAGATCTAAATTTGAGACAACGCCGATGGTTAGAATTGCTGAAAGACTACGAATTAGTGATTGACTACCATCCGGGGAAGGCTAATGTGGTGGCGGATGCGTTGAGTCGAAAATCATTATTTGCTCTGCGTGCATTAAACACACGGATGACGATGTCTGAGGATGGTTCGATCATAGCCGAGCTACAAACAAGACCGATGTTTATTCAGCAAATTTGCGAGGCACAGAAGGTTGACGAAAAGTTAGTAGCTATTCGGGTTCAGTGTGAGAACGCTACAGAATCAGACTTCCAGATAGATGCAAATGACTGTTTGAAGTATAAAAATCGATTGTGTGTTCCAATGAACTCAGATGTGATACAGATGATTCTGAGTGAGGCCCATAATGGCCGAATGTCGATACACCCGGGTAGCACAAAAATGTATAACGATTTGAAGCAGTTTTATTGGTGGCCCGGCATGAAACGGGACATATCTGAGTTTGTCTCCAAGTGCTTAATCTGTCAACAAGTGAAAGCTGAGCGTCAGGTACCTTCCGGATTACTCCAGCCGATTATGATACCCGAATGGAAATGGGATAGAATTACTATGGATTTTGTGTCCGGTCTTCCTATGACACCGAGTAAGAAAGATGCCGTTTGGGTTATCGTTGATAGATTGACTAAGTCAGCTCATTTTGTGCCGGTACGTACCGACTATTCACTTGACAAACTCGCCGAATTGTATGTGTCGCAGATTGTAAGATTGCACGGTGTACCGAGTTCCATTGTTTCCGATAGAGACCCAAGATTTACCTCGCGATTCTGGAAGAAGTTGCAAGAGGCATTAGGTACTAAACTACATTTTAGTACAGCCTTTCATCCGCAAACAGACGGTCAGTCTGAGCGAACTATTTTGACACTTGAGGACATGTTGAGATGTTGCGTTCTCGAGTTTGAAGGTACGTGGGAACGATACCTACCCCTGATTGAGTTTGCTTACAATAATAGCTTTCAATCTAGCATAAAAATGGCACCTTATGAAGCCTTATATGGTCGAAAATGTCGCACACCATTGTATTGGACTGAGCTCAGTGAGAACAAGATACACGGGGTTGATTGGATTAAAGAAACAGAACAGAAGGTGGTCGTTATTCGGAGTAATTTGAAAGCTGCTTCGGATCGTCAAAAGTCCTATGCCGATTTAAAACGTAAGGACATTGAATTTCAGGTCGGAGATCGGGTGTTCTTAAAAGTTTCTCCGTGGAAGAAAATACTCCGATTCGGTCAGAAAGGCAAGTTAAGCCCGAGATTTATCGGACCGTACGAAGTGATTGAACGTATTGGACCGGTCGCTTATAGATTAAGATTGCCCTCCGAGTTAGAAAAGATACACAATGTATTTCATGTTTCGATGCTTCGTAAATACAGATCGGATCCGTCTCATGTAATCACCCCGTCAGAGATTGAAATTCGATCTGACTTGACCTATGATGAGGAACCGATCCGTATCCTGGCTCGGGAGACCAAGGAGTTAAGAAATAAAAGAATTCCATTAGTAAAGATTCTATGGAATCGTCACGGAGCTGAAGAGGCTACGTGGGAGCCTGAAGAGTCAATGAAGCAACAATATCCGAACCTTTTTAACGGTAAGATTTTCGGGGACGAAAATCCTTAAAGGGGGGGAGAGCTGTAACAGACCAATTTTGACCCTAATCGGAACGGTGGTTTCGGGACCACGGATCCGAGCCTGTGGGATATTATAATATTATGTTTTGTGTTTGCTATGTGTGTTTTTATGAATGTGAAAAAAATTTCGTGGATAATTTTAGATAATCGAGTGTTTAATTTGTTAAAAAGGTCTAAATTGCAAGATGGACCAAAATAGTGGGCATTAATACAAGGGAGCTAAGTGAATTGCCCACTAAACATGGGGATTTGCATGTCAAATCCCCCATAATTAAAAAGTGGACGGCAAAGCATGCATTACTTGATTCATTGTCTTAAAAATATCATAATTAAAACACTATTATATTTCAAGCATGCTAATATATGTAATAGTTTAATAAACAAAAGAAAAAAAAAAAAGAGAAGGAATTTGATTTCTCTTTCTTTAATCATCTTCCTCACCGATTCTTATCTTCAAAGAAAGGAAGAAGAAAACTTCATCCCCTTCATTCGGCCATTGCATGTGCTAGGCAAGGTAAGAGTGAGCTTTAACTTAATAAGTTATCTTTGAATGAGTTGATTTTGTTTGATCACTTTTCTTTTGGGAGACAAATAGAAGTTGATGATGCTAGGCTTGATGAAATTCGGCCATGGGTGGGGAATGGTGGTTTAGGTTGTTAATAAACTTTGATAACATGAGAGGGAGAGAAAGCTTGATGTTTGTAAGAAAATGGTTTAAATTTAGGCATGGGAATGCCCTTATATTCGGCCGAATGTGAGACCATCTATGGTGAATCCTTTTCCTTTGTGTTAATGGTCGGCTATACTTATATTGTATGGTGATTAGACATGGATGAATAGTCATACTTGCTTATAACCTTTGGGTGATTAAGTAGGAAGGGTAAATTTCTTTAAGCAAATAATGGAAGGGTTTAAGCAAGCTAATATTCGGCTGGAAAAATGGATAAATAAAGTGTGGTTAGTTAGCTTGTTACTTGGTCTCGTGTTGAAAAAGATGTATGAGTACACTAAATTGGCGAATTCGGACATAAGAGAAAATGAAAATTTAGCTATTCTATTTGGTTATACATTATATATATAAAGATATAAAGTTAAATTACAGCCATGGATAAGAAGGTGAGTCTTGTGTTAAAGTACATTAAACAAATTATTACCAATATGATTAATAATATTCTTTTAATATACTTGAGAAAGGTAGTGGGTGATAGCCGATTATATATGTTCATGTTTTGGATTGAATAAATGTGATGTATGTGCATGAGTTGATAATGATATAAGACTTGAGCAATGTTCGAATTTGAATGACATTGATTGAAATGTATAAGTCATAATTATTGCTCGTACGCGGACATGCATAATACACATGTTGGAAATATTCTATTTGCAATGCCGAAAGCATGGAATTAATAAGTTTTAAATGTTACATATGTTGGGGGATTAATCGATAAATTATATACTATATGATTTTGCTTATTAAAGTGAATGAAAATGTGGTTAAATTGGTTTAATTGAACCGAATTAGATCAAGAACAAAAGGAGAAGAAATTGGAGCGAGGAAAAGCTAAACTAAACGAATAGTTGGAGATCTCGAACCTATCGACTTCTAAGGTAAGTCCCTTAGTTAAATCATGTCAAAGAGTTACTTATGGTTATCTTGACTATTAAAAATTTATGAATGCTAATGTCTAATTATATCATGGCCGAATGTATATGGACATATTGGTTGATGATTTAAGTTGAGAATGTGATGGAAATTATTTTGGCAAATGCAAGGTGAATAAGTAAGTTTTTGAGCTACCTTATATCTAAAGACTCTTTACATATCTAGTGAATGGTATAAATTGTATAAGCTTGGTATAAATCCATGAGTTGGCCGATTGTAATAGTGATGGTTTTGATCGATTTCAAATTTATTAAATGCAATGGTAATAAAGGTATATGATTTGATATGTATAGTGAAAATGTGAAAAGCATGTAAAGATATTCTGACATTCGGGCTTTTATGCCTAGCAGGCCTCGTGCCGGTGTTATTTATCGGGCTTTTACGCCTAGCAGGCCTCGTGCCGGTGTTATTTATCGGGCTTTACGCCTAGCAGGCCTCGTGCCGGTGTTACTTATCGGGCTTTACGCCTAGCAGGCCTTGCGCCGGTGTTACTTTTCAGGCTTTTACGCCTAGCAGGCTTGATGCCGGTGATGAGATTTACCTAAGAGGAGTTTAATCCTTGTCAAGACAATTTAGAACTAAATTGTCACGAATATGGTTCGGGTAAGTATGTGAGGTATGTTATGTCAAATATTACTTGTGCCAAATGGTTATTGATGAATACAATTTGACGGAAGTCGAGCTTAGAACATGCTATTATGGGACAATTGATTTGCATGTATAACTGCTATGAAAGTAGGTTTCGAATTATTAATATTTGGCCTCGTGTAAACTATCTACTTAGTTGTTTACGTAGAATGCCATATGTGGACTGTTTTATCTTCATAAATAATTAAATGTTTTAGTTTAAATGTGTTGGGACTTACTAAGCTAGTAAGCTTACTCGTTTAAGATGTTTCCTCTGTTTTATAGATTAGGAGCAAGCCACAAGCTCATCGGGGTCGTTGGAAAGTCGCTCACACTATCAACCTATCTTTTTGGGGTACTCCTTCATTTTGGGTTGGTTTTGAACGAAGGCATGTATAGGATAGGCTTGGATTGTTTGAGGAAGTTTTACGGTTCACATGTAAACCCTAAAAGAATGGCCATGCGAATATGGCTAAATTTCTAATTAAGTATGTTGTAGTGTCGTTAATGTGTATGTTGGTTCTTGATGGTAAGGTTTATGCTTTCTAAATCAAAGTTTAATCATTTTGTTAAGGAAATGTTTATATATGCGGAATGAATCCTTGAATTAGGAATGTAGGTAAGTTTGGTAAGAAGCTAGTCCTTCATAAATTGTGACAAAACAACTTGTAGTAACAGCAGTGATATGAGTTAGAAAAATCACCAAAAATAGGGTATATTGAATTAAAAGGTGAATGAGACATGGAGTTAAACCTTATTGTGTCTATTTTTACATGAAAGAAACAGAGTAGGCAAAAGACTTATAAGTTATGAGATAATTCAGTTTTAGTGAGACCTACTCTGAATGCATTCGTGAGTCACTGTTCTGTTTTGGAAAAATTGTCAAAAATTGTACAAAAATAATTAGGAAGCATGGGATATATGTGAAGAACCCTTATTGAGTCTATTTTTCGTTGGTATAAACTAGAACAGTATATGAAAATTGTGAAATGAGATAACTGCAGTTTTATAAGGACAGGTCAGAACTGTCCAGCAGTGTAATAAGGGTAACTTTGATGAATAAACTGTACTAATCGGCCACATGAAAAATTCTAGAAAAATTATGGTGAATAGATATATGAGTCTACTTTCAAGGAAAATTTACGGAACTGAATTTCGAATTTTGTAACTCGAGTTATAGCCAAATTAGTCGGCACAACGCAGTTTGACAGCTTTAAGATTTTCATGTTTTAAATTTGTAGTCAGGTCTAGTAATGCCTCTTGCCCAACTCCGGCGACGGTACCGGGTACGGGGTGTTACAGCAACGATCTCAAAAACGTAAAAATTAACAAAAACTAAACTAACCACATACCTTAATTTTGACTTAAGAATGGCCGAACCAAGCTTTTCTTATTTTCTTCCCTCCTTTGCATGCATTCAGTCAAGCCAAAAAGATGAACAAAACATCTTTCATTTCATGTTTTATTAACATATATAACTTATTGTTCAATTACCATTATAACCTTATTTTATAATATAATAAACATTATAATATAAGGTTAGTTAAGTACTTGGCCAACCACTAACTTTAGGGATGGGCTATTTTCCCTTTAAGGACTTCATATTAAAAAGCCACTAACAACTAGGCACTTTTCCATATAGTTTGTAACTTTTACAATTTACGTGATTTAGTCCTTTTATTTAATTTAGCACACAAACAATTAAATTTTCAGATGAAACTTTCACACATAATAATTCACATATAATAAACACAGAAAATAATATTTAAAGATTTTTTAGACTCGGATTCGTGG
The DNA here is from genome assembly GCA_005393395.2 of Gossypium australe. Lineage (NCBI taxonomy): Eukaryota > Viridiplantae > Streptophyta > Magnoliopsida > Malvales > Malvaceae > Gossypium > Gossypium australe. The sequence goes on from CM016617.1 coordinate 53,054,633, forward strand.
TCCTGAAACCACTGTTTCGATTAGGGTCAAATCCGGACTGTTACATTAAGAGTACTTAACCACTTGACCACTTCACTTCCTTGATTTTATTTTAACAGAAAATATTAAAAACATGGGATGACCTTTGCTAAGGATTTAAAACAAATTTGCTCGAAAAAGAAATTAATGAGAGGGAACGAGTTCAAACTCAGCTCATCAAGGATAGCTCCACCACCACTCAATCACTATAATTGATATTTTTTATCAAATAAGTAAAAGATTATCTAAATACAAAATTCGATCGTGACCACTCTTGGTTTATTAACCCAATTTCTACTAACCTGGTTTTTGAGATGTGACACTAAAGGAAGCTTGGAAAACATTTGGTCAAGCTTGGGTCTCTCAATAGGTATGTGAAATTTCACCCGTTTTTAGTAATTTTTATGTTTTTGAGCTCGTATTAACTTAATCTTGCTAACTCGGGGACTAATTTTTAAAACTGCTTAACGTTATGGATAATGCCATTGACGAGTTTTAGTTATTCTTGAAATTTTATGAAAGATTATTGAGTGTGGTTGTTAGATAGGACTATTTTGTAAAGTAATTTTTGATGATTTTAATGTTTAAGGACTAAATTATTAAAGTAATAAAATTACAAGGGCTTGATATGAAATAATTGAAAATATGGTCTGTAGTGAAACCCTTGAATATTCGGCTAAGCTTGGATTTGAATGAAAATGGTTAAATTGCATGTTTTGGACTTAGGGACTAAATTGCATAAAAATAAAATGTTGAGGGTAATTTTGTAAAAATATAAAAAGGACTTAATTGCATAAAATGAGTTGGTTTTTTCTGTTAGAATCATTTAATTGAATAAAATTATTATTTTAGATCAACAACGAGTTGAAAATTGCAGAAAATAGAAGATTACTGAACAGTCCTTATACCTTGTTGTGCTGTAGTTTAGTTAGGTAAGTTCGATCGATTTGATTCTAATACATTTTTAAATGTGTATTAGACGAAATTCAATGGTTGAATGCTAATTAATACAAATAATGTATTGTAAATGAGATCTGATGCAATGAAACGATATCATTGTTTTCTATAGATAATTCCTGAGCTCGATGAATGTAGGATAGAGTACGATTGGCATGCCAATAGGTTATTTTACGCGCGATACAAGATTGAAATGAGAAGTGACAATGATTTTAGTATATTCTGTGTTTACTAGATATATTGAGATCTTGCATTTGTTGCGGACTATCGGGTTATATTACAATGTTTCTAGTGTGTTACAGGGGTGAATGTTAGCCTACGGGCTAGGCACTTGGTGTCGAGGAGTGTTATCGATTGGTCTGGCTCGTATGAGCGCCTAGTGTGTTTCTATGGTTAACTATATACTCATATTAGTATATCGTTCATTGGTATCGTTTTATTGTCTTCGAATGTTATTGAAATGTAGATAAATGATTTGTACTATTGTTGAGCATCACTCACCTGTTGTGAGCTATGATTGACAGGAAATCTGTTAATAACCTTGTTGTTAGGAACTCTGTTCATTAATATTGTTATTTGAATATTATATTTGATTCGGTAAGCTTTATCATTAAGCGGCGAACTTATTAAGCTTTATGTAAGCTTACTCGTGTCCTTGTCTTTTTCTTTGTAAATTACATTTTTTGTGGAAATCGGGAGATTGAATCAACTCGAAGAATCACACTATCCGAAGACCATTTTGGTAGATTTTGAATTTAACTTGGCTTATATGGCATGTAATAAGACCATTTGGTCGTGACTGTAATGGTTCACAAGTATTTTGTAATGTGTATGTGTTATGTTTTTTATATTGTGGAATGAGTAACTAATGTGGTAAGCATATTAAGTTCCAAGTTTAAGCATGAGTGGTCAAGCATGGAATGGTAAGTTTGATATGAATTAAGCAAGGTATGTTCGAATTGAATGCAAGCTATTTGAGTGAGTTGAGGCTTGTGTAATGTAATTCTAGGTAGGTGAAATGTTAAGTGTTTGAAATATTGTGTCATTGATGACACATTGGTTAGGCCTTAGGATGATTGGTTTGGCATGTTTTGGGTGTCATTGAAATGCATTTTGAAGTCTTATAAGCATGTGTTAAGAATTGGTTTAGGTACTTAAGCATTTGGATATGAAATGGGCATGTTTTGGATCATTTTTGGGCACACACGGCTTGAGACACGAGCTGTCACATGATCGTGTGTCACACACGGGCAACCCACACGGGTGTGTTAGGTGCAGGGTTCACACGGGCTAGCACATGGCTTGCGACATGACCGTGTGACCCAAGTCAGTGAGTTACACGGGTAGACACACAGGCGGAGACATGGGTGTGTGAGCCAAGGCAGTAAGTTACATGGGTGGACACATGGATGAGCACATGGGCGTGTGGAGTAGCCACACGGACGTGTTTGGAGCCACACGGTTTGGGCTCTGTCACACGGTCTGGACACACGCCCGTGTGACCCCTATTTTGAAAATTTTCAATTTTTCCCTGAACGTTCTGTTTTGCTTCAAATTAGTCACTGATTGTTCATAAACTATTTTTAAAGCAACGTGGGCTTGATTTAAGGTCCATAATTGTACCTTTCACTCCAATCTAATTATTTATGAATTGTTAATTAAATTTGTTAAACTTGATACTTTCTGTTATTAATTGTTATGAATTGTACAGTAATACTCCGTAACCTTAATCATGCGACGGGTACAGGTTATGGATGTTACAACACGACCATGTGTCTTATTGATTTTTAGGTACAGGTTTTTCCACATGGCATGGCAACATGACCGTGTCACTGAATGACACGGTCTAGGCCTTGTCACACAGTTGGGCACACAGCCATGTTTATGAACCACAAGGTCTGGGCTCTGTCACACAGCCTGGCCAAACGGTCGTGTGACCCCTGTTTTCAATTTTTATCATATTTTTCTATTTTATTTCAGATTAATCCCTATTTGTTTCCAAGCTAGTTTTAGAGTTCCATAATCTCGATTTAAAGATTGTATTCGTAAATATGTTATGAATAAAGATTGGTTTCAAATATTTGATATTTAAATTAATACTGAATGGTTTTATGTTTTCATTGGATTCGTAAACTGTAGTAATATCCCGTAAATTTAATCCGGCAACGGAGGCGGATTAGGGGTGTTACAATTGCGTCGACCCGAGTTTGACCTCTACTATGCCGAAACATCTACTCTCCACCTGAGAACCCTCTTGTGTCCACCTCGGTGTTAGCCTTCAGAAAAGAATGAAAGGATAAAGAGATCGACTGCTTGGAAATAGAGAAAAAAATACGTTGATTTCACCAGAAATTCCCAGAGTTTTTCCGTATGATTATGACATAAATCTTATGTATGGTATATATAGGGTATTGTTTGCCGGTATCCAAAAAGCTTGAACTCTTGATTGCGTAACGGCTGTCACCTAGCCCTCTGGTTATACTCGAACCTGTGACCACATCACGACCGCCAATTGGGTCTCCACCTAGACTTTGACCCTTGATTGTATCAAGTATTATTATCCTGAAACCTGATTTCCTCACGATGGGTTTCTAAGGATGGTCTTATTTCGCCATGACACATAAAATGTATGTATGCTGATGCGCGTTATCACATCCCGACCCTTCAAATCTACCTAAGAACTTCCGTCGTTTTAGTTAAAAACCTTAAACCCTAAAAAAACCCCAAATCCTAATCCTAAAAAAAATAAAAGTCCTAACCCTGGAGAGAGAAAGGAAAAGTGCGTCCAGCTGGACGTGCTTTCCTGCCATATGTGTAGAAAGCGCGCCCAGTTGGACACGCTTTCACTTTCTCTATCCTAAAAACGACCTATTTCCCTAATTAAAATTTAAATCAGCCTAAAAACTTAATTAAAAATAATTAGCCTATGAAACTAATTTAGATTAATTTAAAAGACAATGAGAGGTCAAAAATCAAACCTCTTAAATTTTTTTTTTTGTGGTTAAGATTGTTTTTGGTGTTAAAATTTTTCAAAATATATTCCATCACCACACATATTAATATGGTCTCATATTTTAATATATTCATGGGTAAAATATCTAAAATATAAAATTATCATTTTGTGTTTTACCTCAAAATTTTATTGGATAAAATTTAAAATTTTAAAAATTAATGATTTAACTAATTAATTACTCTAAAGATACTTGATTATCAATAATTTATATCAATAATAGATTATATAAAAACACTATTAATAAATAATTATAATTATTATTTATAGAATAATATTTTATAATATTTATTTAAAAGAAATGTGAAAATAAAATTTTATCTACGGCTAAATCACTTTTGATTATTATATAATAATTAATTAAATTACATTTGATATTATTTTAATTTATCTAATTATAATTAATAAATTAATAGTACTTTTGTTATTATCACATCATAATTAGAAATAATTAATAAAGCCAATTTAGTAATGAATAGATAATAAATGACATTTTCAGTAGTTAAAAGTTTTTACAAACCGTGCTAGATTATAAATTATATTATACTTAATATATATAATAAATTAAGTAATTGGTAAAATGTTACTTTTGTTTGAAACATAAAATAATCATGTAAAAATTATAAGAAAGTAAGCTGTTAATAGGTAAACATGTATGACTTCACCTGGTGACCCTAGGCTAGAACTCCCGCCCCAGATTGGACAAATTGATTGTTCCACGCCCACCCTCATACAATAAGTCCATCTCAAATACTTTGGGCTTTAATTGTAAAAACCTGAAACTGTAAGTCGGATATTGTAACAGTGTTTACAAACAACAATGTTTCATTTCATATCATAATATTACCCAAAACAAGACGATTCCATCCTTAACCTAAAAACCCTCGTAAACTCGTGAACAAAACAGCCCATTTTTGCAGACAGAAACAAAGCCGAGAAAGGAAAGCAAAATAAATGGAGGATTTGAAGAAGAGAAAGATGGAAGAGATGGGAAACAACGACCAGTTATCAACTCAAGAAGAGCTACGTTCTTTGCTTGACCCTCTTGCTAAATCGCAGCTCGTTGATCTTCTTTCTAGACTGTATGTTTATGCCTTTCCCTTATTTTCTCAATTTCTTTTATTTTCTTATAAAAAAACCGCTATAAAATTTGAATGATAGTGAATGAGGATTTCTGGGTTCTCTTTCCTTGTCTGTTTTGGGTTTTTTGAGAGTTGGTTTGGTCAAATTTAAGGTTTTGGTGAATTAGTTGCATTTTAATGGTTTTTCAAGTTTGTTTTCAAGTTATAAAAGTCCATCAAGTAAAGCTATACCAGCTGTTGAAGTAAATTTATTTATTTTGTACTTCGAAAATGTGAACAGCAATACTTCATAGCTGCTTGGCCAGTTCTGAATTTTGGTGGGCTGTGCTTAATTCTAGGGGAATTTCTTTTATATTTTTCTTAATGTTTCTGGAAGTTTTTAGCTTTAAGTTTAAGATTAGTTGTTAAACTTGAACTTCTTGACCTTGTTAGCATTGTAGTTGTTATAATTACTGCTCTAATGAGCTTGACCTTGTAAAATTTTAAAACGTCCAATTTTGGTTTTGATCAATTTATGGATAGCTAAAATACTTGTTTGTTTATGCTAGATTCGCCGAAGCATAGGATCTTTTAGGTCTATTTATAAAGAATATTCTTTTGAGTATTTTTACATCTGCTTTATGCATTTTCCTTCCCATAATGGGCCATTTTTGCATGCTTCAGTTTGACACTTAATTCTAGGATGTTTCTGTATTGGCCTTTGGAATTAAGAGCCTTCTTATTGTTATACTTTTTCCTGAGGTTTAGTTCCTATTTTAGATGCACTTAGTTAAGGATATGGCTTTTTTAAGAACATTACCTCATTTTTCTGCTGTAAGGGTCTCGATATGTTCTTTTTACATCTGGAATCATAATAGATGTTACACCAAATTTTTAGTAACTATCATTTATTCTTCCGGAAGTTCTATATAGGAGATATATGAGTGACCTACTCTATATGTCCGACAAACAGTGTTACACCTTCTTTGTATGCTCTTGAAGAGAGTACATTAATCGCGAGTGAAGTGATTTTGATTCTGGAAAGCTCTAAAGGCACTGTTGTAAAGCATATGTATTATTTTGCTTTCATGAAATATTAGAAGAATATAAGGGGACTGAAGTGCTTTGTTTATATCAGCAATCGTGTCAAGAAAAGCTCTCTAACTTTTTAATTAGATTCAGCTGGATAAAATATGGACCAACAAAATATCAGCAATTGTGCCAGCAAATATGGACCAACAAAATTGTAAATCTTTGGAGCTGGATAAAATCCTTAATATAGTTTTAAACATATAAAATGAGAGTGTTGGTATATAAAGAATTAAAGACTATTGTGGCATAGAATCTTCTCCCTATGCAGTTCATTGTGTGTGTGAGAGTGTGATGCTTGTGTTAAGTGAATGTGTGCTATACGACTGTTGCTTGAAATTGTATGCTGTGTGATTGACTCCGTAGATGTGTGTTTATGTGCATGTTGACGCATAAAGAGGGTCCCAATATCCTTCGATTGCTGAAGAAATTAAAAGTATTGCCAGTTCAGATCCTGTACATCGAAAGCTTTTTGTTCGTGGCTTAGCCTGGAATACCACTTCAGAAACCTTGTGTGCTGTGAGTGCATTGCTGATTGCTGTTTGTGTTTTCCGTAATTGTCCCACTTGATATCCCACATGATATAGAGTTTTGGGTTGTCTTTTTCCTATAATTATACACCTCTGCATTATATTAATAAATATTATTATTATAATTATATGCCTGAACTTTTAAACTCAGATCCATTTAAACTGAATGGATTGAGCCAAATTTTTTGGTCCAGGCATTTCGAATGCATGGAGAAATAGAAGAAGGGGCTGTCATCTATGACAAAGCCACAGGAAAATCTCGTGGCTATGGTTTCATTACTTACAAACACATGGAGTCAGCGCATAGTGCACTTGGAGCACCCAGCAAACTTATTGATGTATGTAATAGCTACTTTTCAGTATAAACGCATCTCAGTTCATCTCATCTTTTTTCTTTTTCTATTTTCCTAGGATGAGACTTACATGCCATCTCAATCTTTTTCTCCTTTTGGGCTTTGCTACTCACCTCTCTCCCTTTGTGTCCATACAATCATTCATTTAATTACCATGGTTGCCATTAAACCCTGCTCATAAGTGATGCAGAATATGATCTAGATTCAATTTTCTAATGCATGTGTGTAGAACAAAGTGTCATACTGACTGCTATTAGAATGCAATGATATACTTTAGTTTACATTCCTATTTTTAATCTGTGGAGTTAGCAAGATACATGTTGCTATGATGGTCATGGCATGTGGAGTTAATATTTCTCCAGGGAAGCTAAATACTGAGAGGGAAAAGAGAAGTCGAAAAACACATTCTGGATCAATATCAGATAATCAGAAGACGACTTTTGAGAAGTGGGCCACCTGCAGTAATGGTTAAAAAGCACTGCCACAATTGAGGCAGCATGTATTTGGAGTTTGGCACAGAGATCTTTGTTGACTTTGATTACATATTCCAGATTGATAACATTAGATAATTTCTCACAGTGACATGGTTGTAAGATGATCCAGATGATCATATATCAATACCATTATTATCAACGTCAACGATATCATTCACTTTCACTCTTGATTTCTTTATATTTTATATTCCAAATATGGAAAGCATATTTAATGTCATCCCACATGCAACTCTGGATTATGCACGTATCATAAGGCGAAGGAGTTGGATGCTGTATCAATGCTTCAAATGCACTCTGTTCTTTGATATGCTCATGGCTGTTACATTCTTGTCATTAGCTCTTTACTTTCTTGACTGGCTTGAATCCAGGGCCGGATGGCTGTATGTAATTTAGCTTGTGAAGGGTTAACTGGGGCAAGTACCACACCTGATCTAGCTCAAAGGAAGCTCTATATTGGGGGCCTATCTCCAGACGTCACAAGTGAGATGCTCCTGAATTATTTTGGAAGACATGGTGAGATTGAGGAAGGCTCAGTTGCATATGACAAAGATACAAATGAATCACGGTGTGTACTTTATCTTTTTGGATGTATCTTTGTAGTTATGTTTTTTTGTTTTGTACATGTGACGAATTGTTATCATTTACCTTTCATATGCAGTGGATTTGGTTTTGTTACATACAAGACAATCGAGGCTGCAAAGAAGGCCATCGATGACCCACAAAAGATTCTTGGGGTATGTGAACAATGCCACTACATGTGGTGTCTATGACTTACAATTTTTTTTTTCCTATTGTTGACAAAATTTGCTGGTTAAAATTGGCATATTATCCACAGTTCAGTTGGCGGTTGCATGTAAATCCAGTAGCCACTATGATAGAAGTGAAAGAATGTAAATTGGGTGCCTCCATAAGTTTTACACATGGAGGTTGAGATAGTGGGGGAGTTATTCTCCCCAAATTATTATAATTCCTACAATTTGGGGTATATAATGGAAGTTATTTTTATTTGAGTAGTGCCATGATGAACGCATATAAAGAAATAGCTTGATAGTTTGGGTTTCTTTGCAGGGGAGAACTATCATTGTGAAGCTTGCTGATACCCACAAGGGAAAACCTGTACAAACACAGGTACATGCTGCAGCTGTGGTTCCTCTTGCAATGCCTATGGCACCTGGCTACCCACAGCTCGGGAAAGCACACCCCTCTGCTGCCCCTGCTGGCTATGCTTATCCTCAACCTTTAGCATCATATCAAGCTTCTTCGTATTCTAGTCCTGCTGCAGCACCTGCACCATACCCAAGCCAATCGACAATTCCTAATGCATCAATTGCTGCAAAGAAGGATCCGCAAAGAATCCCACCAACTACCCCCATGGGAATGAGTGGGTACCCATATTATATTGGGAAACAATAATAAAGTCTCAGACCATTCATGGTGATTTGTGAAGCTCCATTGACGAGTGCTTTCTTAATGCAACTACTCGTTTTATACTTATAGTTCACCAACATGTTTGGTCTTTGCAGTTAGGTGACATGATGACCAACATGTTTGGTCTTTTGCAATTAGTTGACATGATCAGTTGTATCTTGAACCAACTTTGCGAGACCAGGTGTTGCACATCAGAACAAAAAGATCATTGGTTTTGATGTAGGAGAGCTTAATGTTAGTATTCCATAAATTTCCCTGGTTTCTTGTAGTTAAGTCTAATTTACTTTGTCTTATTGGTATTATTTAGTGTGTTTTTTTTTTCTTTGGTTTGGGGTCAAATGATCCTTTCAAACTTCTGTTATGGGCCAAATCTAAAAATATGGAAACATTAGAAAACGGTGCAGATGGTGCGTTTTGAGCAGGGGTTAATGAAATAGTGCGCATTAGCCTTTAATGAAAATGGGGTGTTTTGGTGCAACGGTCATACTGTTAGTTTTAACCAACTTTTAAATTGCATTTCCATTTTATTTTTTCCTTTATATCTGGGTTGTAAATGGTAGAGAAGTTATGCAAATACGGTTAGCATGTTTTTTTCTCAAGTTTTCTTTTTCCTTCTCCGATCTCTCTATTTCTTTTCTCTTTTCTTTTTCCTTCTCCGATCTCTCTATTTCTTTTCTCTGCTTTCCTTCTTTTGATTCGACTCTTATCAAAGGTATTAGAGCTTCAACGATTCTGCATGGTTGGGGATGGGGTCGGGGATGGGGTCGCAATGCGGGTGCAAAAAGAAGCGAGTGTGCTGCAGTAGGAAATGTTGAAGATCTTAGGGAGTTGTCTTAACTCGATGCCAAAAGATTTTAAGGTAGGGGCAAATCTAGAAAGACATGAATAATTGAGTCTTCAAGGGCTATTTTGCAAGCTAAGTAATCAGCCAAACAAGTTGATTGGGTCAGCTTGTGGGACTGTTTTGGGCTGCCCAGTGCTCAGTCGGATCAGTTTTCTCAGTTCAGCTCAACTGGGTCTCTTTTCATAATTAATTAATAATAATTTATTTAACCCAAAATAATTTATATTAAAATTAAAATAAATTATATTATGAATTAATATTCATAATTTGGACCGTTTTTGGCTAAAAAATTAATTCCCCTCGATGCTTCAAAAATCACTTTTCGGTTTTGCGCTTCTAGTAATGTCTGCCGAGCCAAGTTTCGCCCTTTGTGCGAATCTGTCGAAAATGATCAAAATTAATTAAATTTTATTATAAAATTAATTAAAATTTAACATGCTAATAATTTAAATACAATTTAATTATTTTATAATTATTATACATTTTCGATAAGAATTACTACGAATTTACATGAATTTGAGTTAAAAAGGGCATGAAAAAGTGTATATCTTTTTGTATCCACACCCCCAAATTTAATTCATTGCTCGTCCCGAGTAATGCACAAATTGAAAAGAATTTCTCAGAAACACATTTGAAAAATTCCTTCAGAAAAATATTCTTCCAAAAATTATGAATTTAGTATACTTATGCTTAAGAACAAGAAATTTGATATTTATGCTACTTAAGTATACATTGATTCAAACTAATCTCAATTATTATTATGATAGCAAAAATAGACTAAATGCTTTCTCAATAAAGATATGTTAAATCCCTACCAATATGCTTTTATTCCCTTATTTAAGATTAAGCTGCAATCGTCAAGTTTAATTTATGCCTTCATATGTTGAGCATAGCAATATCTCTCCACTAATGTAGGTAGCATAGAAACTTGAATTAATAGGTCTTTTAAATAGGTTGTAACGTGGCTAGGCTAGGGGTAGGTAAAAGATAGATAAATTTAGGCGTAAAACCCTAGACTTAGCTTCAATCGAACCTTTGGAATATTTACCTTCAATACACCAACTTATTTTACTCTTACATGCTTTTTTGTACATCTATTTTCTTTCAAGTACGTATGCTCTTCTCTTTTTTTTTTCCACAAGCATTTTGTTGTATGTACTACAATTTTTTAAACATTTGGTACTTCTTTTCAACTCTCCCAAACTTATTTTCAAAGAATATTTTGAATAGTACTGACTCTAGTGTTTGGGACAATTTAAAGATGATTAAGAGAGAAGTGATGGCTAAATATTGTAAAGGTTCAAATAAAATTAGGCCATATAGTCTCAAAGTTGGGTTTCAAGGGATAAAAATTCATCAAGGTTGGCTTGAAAGGCTCAAAGGGTCCAAACAAAAGTTGCCTAAATCATTTTTAACATTTCATGCTTCCTAGGATTTCGACTCGAGAAATTACTAAGTCAATTCTAGAGCCTTAAACTTTCATGCATGCCTAACAGACTTAAGGAACTAAAAATTTTATGGTATGATTTGCATGCTCTATTAAGAATACATTTATGTCATAATTCAGCCAACATAACAATTATTGAAATAATAGAATTTTATTTATACTGAAGTTTAGCATACTTAACAAATTTCAAATTTTTGAACAAGATATAACCTAATCATAATTAAAAGAAAATTTTATTCTGGGAGGAAATAATTTTAATTTTTTGGCCCCCTACTTAAGATGAAATGTCCTCATTGTTAAAAGTGAATAGATACTATACACCGGGTAGAATTCTAGAAAAGAGGAGGTGAGTCAATTTGACTGCTTAAGTACCAAAATCTCTCGAGAACCAATCCTAGACATGTATATATCTATTGCCACACTTTGTACTTTGCAACTTGTTCATTTTTATTTATGATTTTTATATCTTGTTTTATTATGCGATAAAAAAAATCCTAATAGAACCTAATCCTAAAACATTAAATAACTTAAGAATGAAAATAAAATAAAGATCCCCCTTTTTTATTTATTTACAAATCCCTCAGAATCCGACTCATCTTTTGCTCCATCATATTTGTTTTTGCATGAATCGCTTTGCTCCCTCTTCGATAGTGGACTCCATGGTTCAAATATGAAATTTGGAAACTTAGGCACAAAACTAAACGGGTCATTATATATTTTCGTAAGAGCGCTTCTCATTGAGTCATCACGTATTTTTGAATATCTCCAATAAGCTTGTTGTTGTCACTGCATATGTTGCATTATTTCCATCAACTTTGATAGCTCATCTCGAAGATCTAGGCGAGGCAATTGAGTTCTGTACATTGAGGTTGTCATGTCAGGTTTAGTTACTGGTTCCATTGGTTTAGTCTTATTAGGGATTTCAGCTGACTGCATTAGTTTGATCTCTGTGGGATCTTCTTCTTCTTCTTCGGGATCCTTGCTCTCTTCAACTCGTTGCTAGATAACAGAATCTCCTATTATTCAGTAGAGGTCCCAATCTGTGATTGTGCCCTGGCTATAACCTGTATTCTTTACGTTTGCAAGAACTTTAGCTTTCAAGCACAAAATTGTTATCGGAAAGGGAAAGTAAGTTGGTGTAACAGCCCGATTTTGGGCTTAGTCGGAATAGTGGTTTCGAGACCACAAATCCGATGTTGAGAAATTTATTTTATTTATATTTTTTATGGTCTACAATTTCACGGAATGATTTCGTGAAAATCTCATTCGAAAATTTTGACGTTTAGGCACTCAATTTAGTCAAAAGGACTAAATTGTAAAAAGTGCAAAAGTTGAGTTCTACATGTTAGAGGTGTCCAATTGTTATGAAATTTTAAATTGGAGGTCCTTAAATGATAATTAGGCCATTGGTTAAGTTGGAGGACAAAAATGGACATGGATGGGTATGTTTCAAAAGATTTTTTTAAGGGGTATTTTGGTAATTTAGTGAATTAAATGAATTAAAAACAAAATTTAAATGCCAAATTTGTGGGAAGCCATGCATAGGGTTTTCAAGCTTTCCAAGCTTCATGGTAAGTCCATTCTAGCCCCGTTTTTCATGTTCTTTACGTTTTTGGAGTCCCAGTAACTTGATTTAGCTTATTCTAGCAATAATTTACCTAGGATTCATATTTGGAAAAATACCCATAGGTGAAATGTATTTATTTTGATGTTTTATGGTAGAATATGAAGCTTATAATTATGTTAAACAACTTTTACTAAGCGATTTTAAGTGAAAACGAGTAAATCGGCATAATCGGCAAAAATACCTAATGTACATAAGTGCATGTTAGAGCAAGAATTTGATGTTGCCATAGGAGGGAAAAATGATTAGCATGTTATAAAACATAAGAATAAGGGATGAAGTTTAATTTTCGAGCCTAGGGGCAAAATCATAATTATGCAAAAGTTTAGGGGCAAAATTGTAATTTTGACAAAGTTTGAGTTAGGGAAAGTTTTGAGTAGTACATTAATTAAATAAGTGAAACGTGATGTCTTAGACCCCGAAAAATGAGATTTGGACCTAGAACGGGAGGAAAATCGAAAATCAGGAAAGTTGGTAAAATGTCCGTTTTGGTATTGAGGTAAGTTCATATGCTTAATAAGCATTTAATTATGCATATTTGAATGATAAATTGATATTTTGGCCATAAATACTATAATATAATGTTCGATAATAATTCGATATAGGAAAGAGAATTTGTATAATTTATATGTTGGACCATATTTTGTATTATGGCTTTGTATGATAACAAGAAAGTATTGACTAGCATAGTTTGATAAGAATAAGTTAAGTTGATGATATGATGAGATTTAGAATGTAAGTATGTAAGTTGAGTAGCATTTTATTATTATGCAATTATTGTTATTAGTAATGTTATTATTAAGTTATGCGACTAACCTTGAGAATTTGAGCAAGTATGTTTCAGCTATGACTTGACGAGGCATTGATATCTCAAAGTCCATGGCTATACCATGGCAATTAATGAAGAATTGACGGAAAAGTCCATGATCATAACATGGCATTTAAGGAGGAATTGACGGTTAAGGATACCATGTAAGACCATGTCAAGACATGGCATTGGTAAGGCAAGGATCCTGTGTAAGACCATGTCAAGACATGGCATCGGTATTGATTAAGGACTCCATGTAAGACCACATCAAGATGTGGCATCGGTACTAAGAAAAGGATACCATGTAAGACCATGTTTGGAACATGGCATTTGGTAAGACAAGGATACCATGTAAGACCATGTTTGGGACATGGCATTTGGTAAGATAAGGATATCATGTAAGACCATGCCAAGGCATGGCATTGATAAGTTCTATAAGGCAAGGAAATCATGTAAGACCATGTCAAGACATGGCATTGATGAGTTACTATAAGGCAAATGTCCCATGTAAGACCATGCCAAGACATAGCATTGGTGAGTTCATAAGGCAAGGATACCACGTAAGACCATGTCAAGACATGGCAATGGTAAGTTCAAAAAGGAAAAGGTTCCCGAGTAGTCCAAAGAGTAAGTCAAAGAAATGACAAGGTGAGAACATGAAGAAAGAGTATAGGTATAAGTACAGGTATGCATTTAAGGCTTATTTAATATTGAGATTGTAAGTAATTGAGATTATCAAGTATTAAGTAAGTGATGAGTTTTCAGTTATGCTTGTGACATTTTATGACATGATTGGCAATATGCCTATATTATGAAAGAGTACTCATGTGTTAAGTGAGAATGTTGCAGGTATGTAAGCAAGCTATTAAGTAAGGTGCCCTTTGTACTCTGAGCCTTTGGTAAGGTTACCGATGAGTTCACCAGGAAAATCGGTTAAGTGAAATTATGTGTGGCTTGTAGTGATAAGTGTAGATATATGCATGTGTAATGTATGAGCAATATGCTCGATATGTAATTGGAAATTGGAAAGATTGTTATAGGTAAGTAATGAATACAACTAAAGTGAGTGAGAGCAAAAATTTACAAATAAAACTGTTTTGGATAGTAGCAGTTACGTGATTTTCAAAAATCACCAAAAATAGTAGAAATTTAATTATAAGTTGGATGAGATATTGATTTAAAGCTTATTGAGTCTATTTTCATATAAAAGAAACAGAGCAAACAAAGGATTTGTATAATTTGAGATATTTAAATTTTTGTGAGATTGGTTCAGAATGACTACGTGATCCCCTGTTCTGTCTTGGAAAAATCATTAAAAATTGTATATAATTTATATTTTTGGAATTCTGAGTGAGTCTAGTTTCAAATAAACTAAACAATAAGGTCATCTGAATTCTGTACGAGGAGATAATTGATTTGTAGTGAAGAGTGGTCAGAATAGTCGAACAGTGAAACAGGGGAAATTTTAATGAATAAACTGTACTAATTGGCAAGACCAAAAATTCTAGAAATTTTATGGTATGAAGATATGTGAGTCTAGTTTCAGGGAAAAGTAGCGGTTTGTAATTTGGAGCTCTGTAGTTCAAAAAATAAATAATTTAGTGACATCGATTCAAGTAGACAGATTAATGTGAACATGAGTAATAAGGTATAAGCATGTGATTTAATGATTGTATCAATTAGAGAACTTGTTGTGAGGATTTGTCTCGTTGAGGCTTTGGTAAGGCTACAAATGAGTAAGTTGAGAAAGTAAGAACTTAGCATTATTTATGCAAGTTATGACAGCTTAGTAGTAAGCTAAATTCATTGCTAATGCTTATTATTTTTACATATGAACTTACTAAGCTTTATAAGCTTACCCCCTTTTCTTTCCCATGTTTCAGAGTCCTATTAAACAAGCTCGGGCTGAAAGTCGTCGGAGATCGCTTCACACTATCAAGCTATCTATGGGTATCTTTATTTATAAATGATTTAAGTTATGGCATGTATAGGGGCTTGACTAACTCATTTTGTATATGTGTTAATTAATTTGATTAAACGTATTGCTTCATAACGGTAATAAGGATTATTCTGTATTTAGCCACGAGTTGTGGCTCATATTGGTCATGGAGTTATAATGCTTGTGTATGCATGTGTTTGTTAAAGTTTAAATTATAAGTGAAGTTTTGTGGCTCGGGATTTGGTAGAATGTATTGTTAAGTCTGGTAATGCCTCGTACCCGGTTCCGGCGTAGTATACGGGTAAGGGGTGTTACAGTTGGGCCAGAACGTCTAGCGGCACAATTCCACATTTCTCTCAGAATGATTTTTCCCACATCAATGGTCTTTCCAGTTAAAATTGAGTATAATAAGAGCATTCGCTCTAATGAAATTGTAATCCCATGTGAGATAGGCATAAGGCTGAATCGAATGAAATAGAACCATACCTTTGCTTGTAACGACCCAAAATCCGTGGGCACCAGAAAAAAAAAAAGAGAAAAAAAAAAGAAGAAATGTGTTATCGGGCCTCCGTCTTAGTAAACCGAGTTAGTAAATAATTATTAGGAGTAATTATGAGTCTAATAGTGTGTTTAATTAGATTTTTATTTAGTGAATTTAGCTTAATTTAAAGTAATTGGGAAAAAGGATCAAATTGAATAAGGAGTAAAAGTCTAATTGTAGATTAAAAGAAAATAAAAAGGACTAAAATGGCAAATAGACCATTTAGTATACTTGAGGCGACATAAGCTTAAAAAAAATCTGAGATTTTATGTGTTAAAAATATATTATTATTATTATTAAATAATTATATTAATATAATAGTATATTATATAATAAAGTAAATAGTATAAAAAGAAACAAGAAGAACAGAAAAGAACAGAGAAGTTTTCGAAACAGGGGAAAAGAAAGAAAGAAAGAAAAAGAAAAGGGAAAATTGAGGTTTTAAAGCTTGAAGTTTAATTAGGTAAGTCAATCAAGTTCTATTCTCTTAATTTTGATGTTTTAGAAGCTTTAAAGCAAGATTTTGATGAAACTAAGTTGATATTTTGAGAGTTTATTGGTTTTCAAGTATAGTTGATGTTGAAGAAAAAGATGAATTAGAGACTAAATTGAATAAAATTTAAGTTAGAATTAGTAAAAGGATTAAATTGTAAAGTAAGCTATAAGTTTTCTACTATAGGGATTAATTTGGAAGAAATTATGAATTAGGGTTTATTATGAAATTATATAATCAAGTTGAATATGGAAGGAATTTAAGTAGAATCAAAGCATGAATTAAGTTAAGAAATAAGTAAACTTAATTAGGAGTTAATTGCAAAATAAGTTATAAGAAAACAGTTTGGGGACAGCAGCAGTAGAGCAACTTTGAAAATTCACCAAAAATCGTAGAAGTGGAATTAGAAGTTGAGTGAGATATGAAATTAAAGCTTATTGAGTCTATTTTCATATGAAAGAAACAGAGAAAGAAAATATGTTCTGTATTATAAGATATTTAAATTTTAGTGAAACTAGTTCAGGGTGATTTCGAGATCCTCTGTTCTGACTTGGAAAAATCATTAAAAATTGTATAAAAATAATTTGGGAACATAATTTATACGGTTAGATTCCTTAATGAGTCTAGTTTTAGAATAAATAAACCATAACATCATTTGAATTCTTTATAAAAAGATAACTAATTTTTAGTGAAGAAGGGTAGGAACTGCCAGACAGCAGAACAGGGGTGAATTTAAAGAATAAACTGTACTAATTGGCTAAACCAAAAATTCTGAAAATTTTATGGAAAGAAGATATGTGAGTCTAGTTTCATAGAAAATTTACGGATCTTAATTCGGAATTCTGTAACTCAAGATATAGATAATTTAGTGATAATGACTCAGGTAGACAGCTTTGAAAGAACTTATAAGTAAATAATAGAATTGTGTATAAAGGATGTGGAATGAAGAGGAAGAGTAGAAATTGAATAAAATTCAATTATTTATTGTAATTTAATGTTGTAATTAATAATTTAAATTATTATTATTTTCGTAGCTAAAAAGGAACTCGAGGCATCAACCCACAAAGGAAAGGAGAAGGTTACTGAGGAATAATCAAGCAAATTCGGGTTTGTATTACTATAATTCAAACTATTTATTTATTCATTAAATTTTAAATTAATTTATGTATATGGTAAGTAAATTATAAGGTAAGTGTTTTTATTGAATTGAATGGAAATTGAGTTGAATGATGAATATGTATTGAAATTGAATTGTATGTGGTTTGAAATGGAAAAGTGTAATTGATATTGAAATTGAATTTGTTATGGAAATGAAAATGAAATTGAGAACTGAAATACCCTATTAACTAGTCGGGCTGAGTCGGATATAATTGGCATGCCATAGGATTTGGAAGAGTACGGGATTTATCGGCTTTGCCGATCAGGCACTTTATGTGTCGTAAATCAGGCACTTTATGTGTCGTATTTTAGGCACCTCGTGTGTCGTATCAGGCACCTCGTGTGTCGTTTCAGGCACTTATGTGTCGTACATTGATCAGGTACTATGTACCGTTTTAGGCACAATGTGCCGTACTGGTGTGTTTGGGTTGGAATCCGTGTATCCGCTAAAGTCCGAGTCTGTTAATAGGGGTAAATAAGGAAAAGGTTAAATTGAATAAAATGAAATGGTTGAGCCATAGGAAGAAATGCGAAAATAGAACATGAACTGAAAAATGTGATTGGAATATGAGTATGAGAATAGAAAGTATGAACCATTGGTTCAAGAAATGGATAGTGGCTCAACATGATTGTGTATTATTTCAATTGTTGAATAGCTAAAATTGAATTGTATGAATATATTGAGAAGGACAAACTTATATGAAAGTTATGTTTGAATTGGTTTAGTTAAATTAAAGTTATATGAATTAATGATATGATTATTATGATTATAATTTGAATTATGGTAATACCACTGAGTATATGTATACTCAGTGTACGGTTGTTTCCGTGCGCAGGTTGTAGAAGTCAAATACTGAACCAGCATCCGAAGCCAGACCCGACTTCAGCAAACTTTTGGTGATGTATATTTCCTTTTCATAATGTGGCATGTACGTAGGTTGTGTATAAAGGTTATTATGTTTTGAATGTAAATGGTTAAAAATGTTAGTATTACAAGTTTAAGAATTATAATGAAAGAAGTATATTTATTTTAATCTAACTAATAGTTTGATAAATTTAAGTTGTTATTATATTGATTGAGTTTGATTAGAAGGTAATTAGAATAGAAAATGAATATGAAATGAATTGGTTGAATTGGTTATAATTGAAATGAATACGGTTTAATTTACAGGGGGTCTTATATAATAATAAGCAGAAATGCTGCCGAAATTTATATTAAACAAAAATTATATTTGCAAATTGTCTGATATGTCCGGTAATGCCTCGTAACCCTGTTCCGGCGATGGTTCGAGGTTAGGGGTGTTACATTGCTAGTGGTGTCAAATATTCTCTGCGACAAGTGTGAATTCCTTGCTTTGACACAGTCCACTTAGATTCTAAAACTGTAAGTTCCTCGAGAATTTCTTGCATATTTCCAATCTCAATATTTCTCATCAAGGAAAAGAATATTCATCATCTTCGAAATCAGGTAATTCAAAGAATTCATTAATAGCGTTTGAGGTTATTGGTACCTTGATTCCTCGGACAGAAACTTCTGTCAATTCATTTGAGGTCAAATTTGTATAAAATTCACGAACTAATTCCTCATCTGCACTTTGTATTTTCTCACAAAACAACTCCCAATTGAGAGCTTCAGCAATTTGTCGAATGCGTGACATGAAAGCAATATAATTGCTTTCTTTCAGTGTAAAGCCTTTTTCAGGGTGCAGTTGTTGATTCTTGAAGACGTTTTTGTATCTTGCTTTGGCTTCTTCATAGTGAAATTTGTTTTGGGATTCATCAATTTGGACAGAGGCACGAGTTCTCTTGCGATACATGATTGACCTGAACATAAGATAGAAACAAATATTTTCTCAAAAATTTAATTAGTATAAAATATTAATAATTCAATAAATTTTATAATTAAATAATTAAATAAAATTAAAATTTAGGAGAAAATTTTGTCTTACCACCTTTATATAGAAATTAAGAACTCATAAATAAAATTAGAAGTAAAATAATTTAATTGAGGGATGGTTGGAAGGGTGATCGATTGGTGGCGAAATAAGATGGAATTATGGTACAAAAGTGACAAGGGTGTGTGGTTAGAGGCAAAGGTAGCAGCGGCATGCAAGGGAGCAGCGATGTGCGACTTGGTTCGATAAAAGGCAACAGCAATGTGCGGATCCTTGCGTGGGCAGAAGGGCATGCGTGTGCCGAGCGAAAGCTGCGTAGCAGGAAGGTGTGTCGAGCAAGGCCTAGCGAGCTGCTTGGCGCGCGAGCTGGTGAGAAAGCTGCTGGGCTATTGGCGCGCGCGAGCTGGAGCTGGGAACAACAACGATAAGCACGGAGTAGGACATGCAAGGCAGCAACAGGCGTGAGCAGCTTTGGAGTTGGGTAGCAACGTGTGTGATGGGGCAGGTCGCGAGGTGCGTGCGAGGGTGGCTGTTGGGCGATAAGGTTTCTAAGGATGCTGACGGTGGGTGTTGGAAGGAAGGATGGAGATTGGTTTAGATGTTGTGAGAAAGTGTAGAAGGTGATTGGAATTTATAGTGAAGAGGGTAGGAGTTCAATTAAAATTCTTAGAACAAATTAATAATTAAAATATTCTAAGTTCTAATTCTACACAAAGTTAATAATAATTAATAAATAATATAATGCATATTACTTTATTATTTGCTATTAATTTATTGAAATAAAAACTATTAATTAAAATATGATCAATTTTAAACAAATCCTAATTCTATGCAAAGTTGATAATAATTAATATAAATAAATATAATATAATAGTTGTTATTATCTTATTTATTAAATTATATTGAAAACATTTATTCTAGATGCATTTGAAAATATTTACAAAAATAGACACCTAATTTTTAATATTTACAAAAAGAGCAACCAAATTTTGAAAATAGTTCAATTAAATACCTAGACTTAAAGAAAATTTGAAATTGAGTTACGACTAAAACTTGGATCAAAATTGACCCTTTTTTATTTGAAAAACTAAAAAATGTATTTTGTTATTTAGGGAATAATTTCTCAGAAGATTATGGTAAAAACAATTCTCAGGAAAGATTGGAGGGGTCACAAGCGGTCCCGCTTAAGTTCCAATATCCTAGACAGAATTTATTTAAACATACTAATCCTGAAAATATACCCTAAATCATTTATTTAAAAAGAAAAATGAGAAAAATTATATATCTGATAAAATGAATGAGATTTGATCCCGTTCAATTTTATCCCCCCAATAATGTTTTAAGTGCTTAGCATTGACTCGAAATGTAACACCCTTAACCCGTATCTGTCGCCGGACTAGGGTTACGAGGCATTACTGAACAATACACATTTCAGCATGGTCATATATTGCAATTCATGCACAAGGCCATATCAACTTCTATAATTTACTTTATAATCAAATAGCAATTATCTACTCTTTCATATCAGCCAAATTTGCACATTTAAAATGCATAGCTAAATAAGATCATACATGCTTTATTTCCTACATTACATGTACAGAGAAATATCAACTTCTTTACCATACGGTCATTCGATTCAATTATGCACAAAGTGATATTAACTCCTTTACAATCAATTTTAAACTCGAATAGTAACCATCTACTCAATCGTATAAATCACATCCGGTCATATGAAACACATGACCAACAAAATCATATCATGCTTATTTAACTCTTTCACATATACAAAACATATTTATTAATTTACCTTACCAATATCATTTATCAATTCACATTCCAAACCAAACTAGCATACCTCAAAATCATGTCTTACGTAACATAAATTCCATATTCAAACTAACTAACATATATCAAGTCATATAACACATGCTTCATCGAAAAAAATGTTTGAATTTACGTATAATAATAGCTTTCAGACGAGTATCAAAATGGCACCATATGAAGCTTTGTACGGACGTAAATGTCGTACACCTCTATATTGGACTGAACTCAGTGAAAATAAACTTCACGGGGTTGATTTGATAAAAGATTCAGAACAGAAAGTGAAATTGATCCGGGATTGTTTGAAAACAGCATCTGATCGTCAGAAGTCTTATTCGAATTTGAAACGAAAAGATATAGCATTTGAAATCGATGATAAAGTATTTCTAAAGGTGTCTCCGTGGAAGAAAGTGCTTCGATTCAGACGAAAAGGCAAATTAAGTCCGAGGTTCATCGGGCTGTATGAGATTATTGAACGTGTCGGGCCTGTGGCATACAGATTAAAATTTCCATCTGAGTTAGAAAAGATTCACAATGTATTTCATGTCTCGATGCTTCATAGATATCGATCCGATCCGTTACATGTGATTACCCCATCTGAAATTGAAGTTCGATCTAATATGACATATGAAGAGGAACCGATCCGTATCTTAGCTCGTGAAGTGAAAGAGTTGAGAAATAAGAAAATTCCGTTAGTAAAAGTACTGTGGAATCGACATGGAATAGAAGAGGCTACCTGGGAGCCTGAAGATTCAATGAGACAACAATATCCGACTCTGTTTAACGGTAAGATTTTCAGGGACAAAAATCCCTAAGGGGGGAGAATTGTAACAGTCCGGTTTATACCCTAGTCAGAACAGTGATTTTGGGACCATGAATCCGAGCCCGAATAATATTTTAATATTATTCTCTGTGCCGTTAATATGTGGTTTAGCATGTGTTAAATTTCTGTAAGTTAATTTGTCCGTTTGTGTGTTTAATTTGACAAAAGGATGAAGTTGTATTGAATGTGAAAGTTGTATGCTATATGTTAAAGTGCTTATGTGTTGTGGCTTTATAAATGTGAGGATTTATGTGGCAATTTAGCCAATTCCATGGTTAGTGGACGGCTATGGTCATAAATAACCTTAAATTATATGTTTTGTAATATTTGTTTTAAAGGTTAAAAATGTCTTTTTGTAATAAATGATTATGTGTTTAAGAAAAACATGAAAATGGCCATATTATCATCTTTGTTAGCCGAAAATAAAAGAAAGAAAAAAAGAAGAAAGCCTTAAGCTAGGTTCGGCCATTTCAAGCTTTGATTAAGGTATGTTTTGAGTCGGTTTTCGATAATTTCTACGTTTTTGTAATCGTTGCTTTGAGGGCTATCAAACTCATGTCTCAATTTAATGAATTGATGTTGTTTTTGAGAAATGCCATTGATGTTATGTTGAGCTTTGTGATGATTTAGGGTGTTTAATGAAAGATTTGGGCTAGGTAAATATGTTTTGTCCTTGAAGTTTTGATGAATTTAGCTAAAAAGGGCTAAATTGTGAAAAATAGCAAATTGAGGGACTAAATTGCTAATTTGATGAAAAATATGGGCTCGTATGATATGTTTGAATATTCGGCTAAGCTTAGTTGAGTGATGATTTTGTGAATTTGATGTTTTGAGAAAAATGGACTAAATTGATAAAATGTGAAAATGTGAGGGTTAAATTGCAAATGGCCCTAAATGTGTATATTTGGATTGAATTGAATGAATTAGTGAATAAAAGGGTTAATTCTGAATATGTTTAGATCAAGAACCGAAGAAAACGAACTTAGATCGTGGGAAAGCAAAAGTAATCGAGTAGCCGTTTTCATTCCAACATATCGATTCCGAGGTAAGTCACTATGCAAATAAATGTATATGTATGCAATTGAAATTGTTCATATGATTAATGATGATACTGAATGCTTATGAGAGATTATGCATTTGAATTCCAAGAATAGTTCGATATAGTGATTAAGTCCGAGAAGTCCCGTACGAACCTAGGAATAGATAGGATTGAATAAGTCAATACATAGACATTTGTTCTGTTGTTATCATGTAAGACCACGTTTGGGATGTTGGCATTGATTTAAGATTCGTGTAAGACCCTGTCTGGGACAGTGGCATCGATGACCACGTCTGGGACATTGGCATCGATATGAGTTTTATGTGTAAGACCATGTCTGGGACATTGACATCGTATTGATTCATGTAAGACCCTGTCTGGGACAGTGGCATTGATATCTGAGTGCATGTAAGACCTCGTCTGGGATGTTGGCATTGTACGATTATTTCGATCCTTCTGAGTGTCCTACTAGATTCCTATTGGTTCAACGGGCAAGTCTGTGATACGAATTACAAATCTGAGCTATGAACAATTATGTGGTTATGAATCTGATTCAGGTACGTTGATTGTACACTAATTGTGTATAAAAGGTAAGCATCTAAGTGATCTTACTATAATGATATGTATATGGAATTTATGATATGATAAGAATTGTTTTGGCTAGATGAGCTATGTGTTTATATGATTCTTGAATGGTGAAAATGGCTAATGTGGTTAAAAGTGTACGAACCAAAGCAAATAAGTGATAGTTTGCTAAGTGATTGATATGTGTTAATGTATTTATTTGCATATATGCCTTCCATACCAAGTTTATTTGTATATGACTTACTAAGCTTTTGAAAGCTTACTCTATGTGCATTTTCTCTGTTTTATAGGTCGTTAAAGCTACTGAAGGCTCGGGACCGTCACGGATCGTCATCACACTACTAAACTTATTTTGGTACACTTTGGAATTGTATAGAACTAGATATGGCATGTATAGGCTAGTATTTTGGTATAATTTGTTTTGTGAACTTAGCCATGTGATTTGGCTATTTATGAGTTGAGACTATGCTTAAATGAATGTGATATGTGAAGTTGTTTTGGTATGATTAGGTGATATATGAAATGGTTATGAGATGGTAAGTATATAGATGATTGGTGCTTGAGCATAATTGAGATTTGGTCATGCTAATTGGTATGTTTGGAATTGGTATAGAATGTATTGTTGTGAATTACCTTAGTTGTCAAATATGCATGGTTTGAATGACTATTTTGGTATGTTTTGGTTGTTATATGTGCATGAGGTGTCTTGGTAAATATGGCTTGTAGGTTTGACCCTTATGAGTGGCATTTTGGCCTTGCAAATAGCCTATAATGTCACATGGTCATGGCACACGGGCGTGCCTAAAGACCGTGGGTGAATAGTAGGATGTAGCTTGGTAGCACACAGCCTCAACAGGGCGTGCTTAGTGGCCGTGGTGAGGAAGTCAGTATATGGCCTAGTAGCACACGGCCATGGCACACGGGCATGCCTAGTAACCGTGTTGGTATAGTAAATATATAGACACGAATGGACACACAGGGGTGTCTAGAAGTCGTGGAGGGCACACGGTCTCCTCCCACGGGTGTGTCTCCCGTGTATTTTAAAAAAGTTTAAATTTTCCATGAGATTTTGTTTGTGTTTCAGTTTAGTCCCGACTCAATTACTAAGCATGCTTAAGGTCTCGTTGACCTTTTTAAGGGACCTCATTCTTGAGAATGATGAATGAATGTGTGAAATTCTGTTGATGCTTTCCGATATGTTCGGTAACGCTCCTAACCCTAATCCGGCGGCGGATGTGTTGGGTTAACATAGTTTGTATTTGAATTTTTGGTGAAATTGAGTATTGTGGGCTAAATTGTGAAAAGTGTAAATTGAGGGACTAAAATGTGAAATAAATGAGATGTGTGGACTCGCATGAATATAGAGAGAATTCGACTGGGCATGAGTGGAATGAAATTATGTGTATTTCGTGATTTTGTGAATTAGGGACTAAAATGTCGAAATGTGTAAATGTGAGGGCTATTATGTAAAATGCCCTAAATATGTGTGTTTTGAATAAAATGAATGATTTGGTGATTGAATGGATTGAATTTGAATGTGTATAGACCAAGAGAGAAGAGGTTCGGATCGAGATCGAGGCAAAGATAAAGTGCTCGATTAATTGACCATTTCGGTATTTTGATGTCCGAGGTAAGATCGGATATAGTACAAGTTGTTAATTTATGTTCTATGTGATGTGAGTTGAATGATTACTATATAACTATGAGGTTGGAAATGTTATGTGCTGAATTGAATTAGAGGGCACTAAGTGTGTGAAATTAGAAACGGGATAGAGATGATTGGAACTGTGTGTGCGAGATGATAGAAGCTTCGGTTTATTGAATTGGCACTGTGTGTGCGATACCGATATAAGTTTGATTTAATGTATTGGCACTACGTGTGCAATGACAATTATGTTTGTCTATATGTTGGCACTAAGTGTGCGAATAAAGCAAGAGAATAGCAAAGGTTGATCGAAATGTAAAGTCGAGTGGTGTGTAGCATTGTTAGTGACTAACTATGTGTTGGCAAAGGTATGTATGATACCTGTGTGGTTGATGAAATTTAAAGTAGTTGAATGGGATGCTATGTGAGTATTAGATATGGTTAAATTTATGTGACATTGATAAATTATCTATCTGATGGTTTAATGTGTATATTGATTTAATTCAATGAATTAATTGTATTGTATTTCGAACTTACTAAGCTTTGGAAAGCTTACTGTGTGATTTGTTTCTCTGCTTTGCAGTGTTAGTAAAGTTAGCTCGGATCCGGGATCGTCAGCATTTTCTATCACACTATCGGCAATATATTTTGGTACCTTTGGAAATATGTATATAGTTGAAATATGGCATGTATAGGCTAGATGTTGTGATATGTCTTGAAATGCTTAATCCTTGCCATGTGATTTGGTTTAGAAGTTGAATGATGTTGAACTTATGGATGAGTTATGAAAATGGTATATTTCATGATTGTGTGGTTGATGAAAATATGTGGATTGAAGATGGTTTATGATATGGATTACATGATGTTTGATGTATATACATGTTTTGAGATGTATAATTGCTACTTTGAATGGATTTATTGTGATGATATTAGGTATGGAAGTAGATGGTAATGTTGATGGTTATTGAGTGCATGAAATGGTATGTTTGAGTGCATTTAAAAGCATGAATTGGCATTGTTTTGAAGCTTATTGGTAAACCCTTGTGTGGGTGGCAAATTGGCCTTGCAAATGGCCTGTTTTGCCTACACGGTTACTGCACACTGGCGTGCCTAGTGACCATGGGATAAAGTCATAGCTAGCCTAAGTATGCACGGCCACGGTACACGGACGTGCCTAGTAGCCGTGTGAATAAGGCAGTATATTGCCTAAGAGTACACGGCCTAGCACACGAGCGTGCTTGGTGGCCGTGTGGAGAAGTCAGAATACATGCTCTGCTTTGGCACAGCCTGGACACATGGGTGTGTCTAGTGATATGTGAGTCACACGGCCTGACTTCACGGGTGTGTGACCTCAACAGTGTTGAAGAATGCTTGAATTTCTGAAAATTTTTGTAAGTGTTTAGTTTAGTCCCGACCCCTTTCTAACACGTGTTTAAGGTCTCGTAGACCTAGATAAGGGACTATGTGCTTATATTTATGTATGTTTGATTTATGATTGAATTTGTGTCGTGAAATGATTTGTGAATATTCTAATGATTCGGTAATGCCTCTTAACCCTAGGCCGGCGACGGTTACAGGTTACGGGTGTTACATTTTATTGGTATCAGAGCTATGGTTTAGTCGATTCTCGGACTAACGTAGCGTGTGTAAGTTAAGCTATACATGCCATATATGAAATTGCGATAGTGTGATGAATCCTAACAATTATAAATGTGTTTTCATATAGTAATGGATCCCGATCGAGCAGTTGCTGACGATCTTGAGAGTAATGCGCCTGCTCCCGCTCAAGGGACAACGCCGGCCACATCTAGGCCAAATGAAAGTAGTGAGGGAGGAGAGGCTATGCAGGCCTTCTTCCGTATGATGAGTGAGTGGTTTTCGAAGTTTGTTCGAACGAATCTGGCTGCTCCGCAACCTCCACCCCCACAAGTACCTGTTAGGCCACAAGTGATAGATCCGATTTGACTAAATAAACCTCCTGTAGATAAGATTAGTAAGCCAAAGTGTTTAGGGCCACAGTTGATGACGATGCTAAGCGAGCTGAGTTTTGGCTCGAAAATACAATTTGGTTATTCGATGAGATGCCGTTGACTCCTGATGAGTGTATCAGGTGTGCAGTTTCTTTGTTGAGAGATACAACTTATAACTTGTAACACCCCAAACCCGGTCAACACACCACGACCGAATCTGACATGTTACAGAGGAAAAACGTTTTGAAGAAAATCGAGTTATCGATTAAATTTTAGTGAAAGACTCCTTGTTGCTCTATGTTTGTAGAAATCAGGTGCATGATTAGTTAAAAACCGATAGTTTACTTTGAAATCCCGGGAATAAATCTTTAAAACTTAGTTGTCGGTCCATAGGTTAGAAAACATCTACATCCTTTTTTAAAAAAAACCTGAATGATTAATTTGGAAACCGTTTGCATTTAAGTGTAGAAACTTAAATTTTGAAACCATTTAAGTTGTCAAAAACATTTGAGTTGTCATTTATTATCAAGTGATTTGTATTACCCGATGGTAAAGTTTTGAAAACCTTTGCGTTTTGTAGTTTAGAAAACCTTGCGCTCATATTATTAAATTAACCAAGTAATTTACTTAACCATGTTCGAAGTCTAATCCAAAACATATGAATAATTCAAAACATAATTAAAAAGGCCTTATTACAAATCCAAATAAAAATGAAAACCGAATTTAAATAAAATAAAGTACCCAAACCAAAGTCCGTGTAAAATCGAATTTCTATTGCATGGCCACCTCGAGTCTATCCGGCTCCTCATCCGCGATTTACGAATCACCTGAAAAGATAAGGCAGTAGGTGAGTCACCAAGACTCAGTGCATAATCCCCCTCCCGGTTATTGCATCATGCTTACACAAATCATAACCAAGCAATATATATAATGCACCCAAACCTAGCCATCCATAACTCCGTTTCTACCCCGTGTGGTACCAAACCACTGGTGGTGCCAAACCACTGGTGACCCAAAGTCACGATATCCAATAATAGTGTGGTGCCAAACCACTGGTGACCCAAAGTCACGAATAATCCAATTGTGGGGCCAACCCACGTTGTGATACCAAATCACTGGCGACAATCCCGATATATCAAATGTGGGGCCAACCCACTGTGGTGCTAAGCCACTAGGACGAGTCGCTATGAGGTGCCAAACCTCTGATGACCCAAAGTCATAAAATAAACTGTGGTACCAAACCACTAGAGGTGCCAAACCTCTGGTGTCCCAAAGACACGGATATCAAATCCTTCCCCCTCCTCTCATATCACCCATAACAGTGCGGTTATTATGCAAATCATGCCATCATGCTTTATTATGAATCATAAAGCAAAAATATCACATATCTTGGTATTAAGCATCATATAACAAATCATATCGAAACGGACTTACCCGAATCCTTACTCATACCCATACGGTATCATATCGAGATCTCACAGTTTTCGGCTTTTAATCAAGATTAAGTTATTAGTATATAACCAAGTTATAAAGTGTGTAAGTTACACACCTGTTTCTAACGCAAGTTCTAAATCCCGAAGACCCGATCTACTGCACTAGATCTCCTTGCCCTACATTCGGCCAACACTTAGATCAATAACATAGGCCATTCGGCCAACAACAAACCTTAGTCTCAAAAGCCTTCGGCTCTTCAACAACTTAAAGAATGATGAACTAACATAGATATCCTTACCACTTGCCTTACCAAATCCGATTGGAGAAGAAACCAAAGAAGATCCACTCTTGGTTGATATTCGGCCAAAACAAAATTAGAAGAAAGAGGAAGATTTCGGCAAAGGGTTGAGTGATCAAGATGATTCGGCTAAGGTTTTGAAAGAAGAAAAACAAATGAGATGCGGCTAAAGAATGAAAGAAAAGAGTGGCAAAGCAAAATAAAATGGGAAAGGAAGGATTCGGCTTTGAGCAACAATGGAAGAAAACTAAAAGAGATGGGAGAAAAGATGATGGGTATTCGGCTTAGGCTTAAAGAAAAGAGATTCAAAGAGTTTCGACAAAAAGGAAGAAAAGGGAGAAGATGTGATCTTTGAACAGTTATGAAAAGAAAGAAAAGAGATATGAGAGAAAAAGAGGTAAGCACTTGGGAGAAAAAGAAGTAAAGTAAAACTAAAGAAGTTTAGAGGAACATTCGGCTAAGTGCTCAAGGGATAAACGACAACCACCCATGGGGATTTCGGCTTTAGGTCAAGAAAGAAAATAGTGCACAAGTGATCTCCTATTTCGGTTCCCAAAAGAAAAAAAACACACAAGCTTTCTAGACAACGAAATTGCACAAAAAGAATGCCCAAGCCTCACTATGCATATTCGGCCTCCTCCCCCTTCAACATGACCAAAATTGTCACCAAAGACATTCCTTGGCCGACCAACTCACATTCTCATCACAAAACCCACATTTTCCTCCTTATTTCCTCCTAATCACATTCAAAATTAAGCCAAGCCCCCCTAGCCCCCCATACCGTCTACATTCATGGTCAAATGGCCATAGAAAAATTTCCAAAACATCACTCCATACTTCAAGCCTTATGTCCCCTTATCATACCAAAACTCCTTGATTCCATACCTTAAATAAGCACTTGCCTTTTTCCTTAGTCTACTATCCATAAGTGAAAAAGTCCATCCTTACCATAAATAAAATTTGACCAACACATGCCATACAAAAGCAAAAAATAAAAGTCACCTTATTGCCATCAATGGGATTCGAACCTAAGCCCCCACACACTGCTTGTGGCGTCACCTCTTAAGGCCCTAAGTGGCTCCTCATTGCCACTTTACCAAGCCCAATCTTGTGTTTAAATTCCCCACGAATTACACTTAACCCCCAGCTCCTTTAGCTCCCTCTAACTAAATCTTAAAAACAAAAATTTTCCTACAACTCAAGCCTACCCTTGGCCTATTCCTAAACCCTAGAACATCTCACTTAACAACACGACAATCCGAACTCATGCAAAACAATACAATCACAATTAACCCCTATTTCAGGATATTACAATTCCACCCTCCTTAAAAAAATTTCGTCCTCGAAATTTCCAACTAACTAACAGTCGTACATCCTAACTTACAACACTACGCCCACGCTGCGCACTCTGATTCTAATAACACTAATATACTTTTAACTAGAATTTGGAACCCCTACACATACTCAAAACACCTAACCATTCCATCTCAAGAATCAGATCGAACTCCCCAAACGGCAGTTCCATCAGATCAGCCACAAACACTACCCCTTTGGAGTTCTAGGGGTACGTCCCTACACAGCTTATTTACTTCTACATAGTGACCTAGAGGGCTAATTACTGTCATCTCCCTAGAAGTAGTCTCAGAATCTAAGTTCATGGTCTCTACTATGCTACTAGCAACATACGAATGCGTCGAACCCACATCTATCAAAGCAGTATATGGTAAACCAAAGATTAAGAGCGTACCGGTTATGACGTCCGGTGCGTCGCCCTCCTCTCGATGCCTTGCTGCATATACCAATCTCGGCTGTCTTGCCTCAGTGTTGCTTGCAGCTCTGCCCAGTGCTCCGCGGCCCAGACCAGAACCATTACCTCCTCTATCGTTACCACGACCCCTCTGCGGTGGCTGTCCCTCATTTCTGAACTGAGCATGACCCTGACCCTCAGACTGATTCCTGGCTAGCTTACGTGGACAGTCCCTCACACGATGATCCAGCGAGCCACATTCAAAGCATCCTTTTCCACCAGTACAACATTCGCCCCAATGAGATTTCCCACACCGATTACACTGCGCTGGTCCCGAATTAGCTGTAACAGGCCTCCCAGATTGATTCGACCCACCATGCCTAGCCCTTTTCTGAGAATCTCCAGCCGACCCAGATGATCCAAAACTTCTCTTATGTCCATTCCTATCCATATTCTGCCTCACAGACTCCTTAACCCCTTCGGCTACCTTAGCCTTTTCTACCAGAACAGCAAACTCACGCTCCTGCTGTGGAGCAATCAACAATCTCAGCTCATCTCTCAAACCGTCCTCGAACCTGACACATCACTCATGTTCTGTTGCCACAATACCTCGAGCATATCGACTCAATCTTAAGAATTCTGCCTCGTACTCTGATACAGACTTACTCCCCTGAACCAGCCTCAGGAATGCCTTCTGCTGCGCATCAATGTAGCTAGACCCAACATATTTCTTCTGATAAGCTGCCTTAAAATAGTCCCAAGTAAGATCATCCGCTGCAGCACTATCCCGTACCGTGAGCCACCACTGGTATGACTCATCCCGAAGAAGTGACACTATTCCTTTCAGCTTATCCTCAGCAGTTAGATCCAAGTCATCCATGATTCCCTCCGTCGCCTCTAACCAATACTCAGCCGTATGGGGAGCCACACCAGAAACACCTCGAAATACCTCAGCTCCATTGGCTCGGAGTCGCTCAGGTACAGATTTCTGAGCTCTCGTGCCTCCACCTACTCCAGCTACCCTCTCAAGAACTCGTAGCATCGCCTAAGACACTGCGTCATCCCTCGTTTGGTCTTGGAACTCACCACCTACAGCTGGTGGTGGTGCCGGTATCTCATTTTCCGACCCCTGACCAGACCTCAATGGCTCAGACACAGCCATCCTACCCCGACCGCGTCCACGAGTAATACGACCCCGACCTCGAGTGCTCATATCTAAAGTCTCGACTTAACTGATTTAAAAGTTTTATGCATTAGTCATTATTCCACTATCTTTAAAGCACAGTTTTATGAGTAATTCTTATTAAAGAGTTTTGTTTTCGCGAGTCCATAGAGTCCTATAAATTTCAGTCTCTAAGGTAGTCCACTATCACTAGTCATTCAAAATTTATAACATCCAAAAATCACAACTAAAGGCTAGAGGTACTTACCTGGGCGGATTGGTGCCGGAGACTCGGTGCCATGCCTTTCAAATCAAATAATTTCAAACAAAAACATTTTAAGACCATACTTTAAAACATTTTGGGCCTTGGGCCCACAGCCGAGCCTTTGAACTTGACTCTGATACCACAATTGTAACACCCCAAACCCGGTCAACACACCACGACCGAATCTGACATGTTACAGAGGAAAAACGTTTTGAAGAAAATCGAGTTACCGATTAAATTTTAGTGAAAGACTCCTTGTTGCTCTATGTTTGTAGAAATCAGGTGCATGATTAGTTAAAAACCGATAGTTTACTTTGAAATCCCGGGAATAAATCTTTAAAACTTAGTTGTTGGTCCATAGGTTAGAAAACATCTACGTCCTTTTTTTAAAAAAACCTGAATGATTAATTTGGAAACCGTTTGCATTTAAGTGTAGAAACTTAAATTTTGAAACCATTTAAGTTGTCGAAAACATTTGAGTTGTCATTTATTATCAAGTGATTTGTATTACCTGATGGTGAAGTTTTGAAAACCTTTGCGTTTTGTAGTTTAGAAAACCTTGCGCTCATATTATTAAATTAACCAAGTAATTTACTTAACCATGTTCGAAGTCTAATCCAAAACATATGAATAATTCAAAACATAATTAAAAAGGCCTTATTACAAATCCAAATAAAAATGAAAACCGAATTTAAATAAAATAAAGTACCCAAACCAAAGTCCGTGTAAAACCGAATTTCTATTGCATGGCCACCTCGAGTCCATCCGGCTCCTCATCCGCGATTTACGAATCACCTGAAAAGATAAGGGAGTAGGTGAGTCACCCAGACTCAGTGCATAATCCCCCTCCCGGTTAATGCATCATGCTTACACAAATCATAACCAAGCAATATATATAATGCACCCAAACCTAGCCATCCATAACTCCGTTTCTACCCCGTGTGGTACCAAACCACTGGTGGTGCCAAACCACTGGTGACCCAAAGTCACGATATCCAATAATAGTGTGGTGCCAAACCACTGGTGACCCAAAGTCACGAATAATCCATTTGTGGGGCCAACCCACGTTGTGATACCAAATCACTGGCGACAATCCCGATATATCAAATGTGGGGCCAACCCACTATGGTGCTAAGCCACTAGGACGAGTCGCTATGAGGTGCCAAACCTCTGGTGACCCAAAGTCACAAAATAAACTGTGGTACCAAACCACTGGAGGTGCCAAACCTCTGGTGTCCCAAAGACACGGATATCAAATCCTTCCCCCTCCTCTCATATCACCCATAACAGTGCAGTTATTATGCAAATCATGCCATCATGATTTATTATGAATCATAAAGAAAAAATATCACATATCTTGGTATTAAGCATCATATAACAAATCATATCAAAACGGACTTACCCGAATCCTTGCTCATACCCATACGGTATCATATCGAGATCTCACAGTTTTCGGCTTTTAATCAAGATTAAGTTATTAATATATAACCAAGTTATAAAGTGTGTAAGTTACACACCTGTTTCTAACGCAAGTTCTAAATCCCGAAGACCCGATCTACTGCACTAGATCTCCTTGCCCTACATTCGGCCAACACTTAGATCAATAACATAGGCCATTCGGCCAACAACAAACCTTAGTCTCAAAAGCCTTCGGCTTTTCAACAACTTAAAGAATGATGAACTAACATAGATATCCTTACCACTTGCCTTACCAAATCCGATTGGAGAAGAAACCAAAGAAGATCCACACTTGGTTGATATTCGGCCAAAACAAAATTAGAAGAAAGAGGAAGATTTCGGCAAAGGGTTGAGTGATCAAGATGATTCGGCTAAGGTTTTGAAAGAAGAAAAACAAATGAGATGCGGCTAAAGAATGAAAGAAAAGAGTGGCAAAGTAAAATAAAATGGGAGAGAAAGGATTCGGCTTTGAGCAACAATGGAAGAAAACTAAGAGAGATGGGAGACAAGATGATGGGTATTCAGCTTTGGCTTAAAGAAAAGAGATTCAAAGAGTTTCGACAAAAAGGAAGAAAAGGGAGAAGATGTGATCTTTGAACAGTTATGAAAAGAAAGAAAAGAGATATGAGAGAAAAAGAGGTAAGCACTTGGGAGAAAAAGAAGTAAAGTAAAACTAAAGAAGTTTAGAGGAACATTCGGCTAAGTGCTCAAGGGATAAACGACAACCACCCATGGGGATTTCGGCTTTAGGTCAAGAAAGAAAATAGTGCACAAGTGATCTCCTATTTCGGTTCCCAAAAGAAAAAAAAACACACAAGCTTTCTAGACAACGAAATTGCACAAAAAGAATGCCCAAACCTCACTATGCATATTCGGCCTCCTCCCCCTTCAACATGACCGAAATTGTCACCAAAGACATTCCTTGGCCGGCCAACTCACATTCTCATCACAAAACCCACATTTTCCTCCTTATTTCCTCCTAATCACATTCAAAATTAAGCCAAGCCCCCCTAGCCCCCCATACCGTCTACATTCATGGTCAAATCGCCATAGAAAAATTTCCAAAACATCACTCCATACTTCAAGCCTTATGTCCCCTTATCATACCAAAACTCCTTGATTCCATACCTTAAATAAGCACTTGCCTTTTTCCTTAGTCTACTATCCATAAGTGAAAAAGTCCATCCTTACCATAAATAAAATTTGACCAACACATGCCATACAAAAGCAAAAAATAAAAGTCACCTTATTGCCATCCATGGGATTCGAACCTAAGCCCCCACACACTGCTTGTGGCGTCACCTCTTAAGGCCCTAATTGGCTCATTCTTGCCACTTTACCAAGCCCAATCTTGTGTTTAAATTCCCCACGAATTACACTTAACCTCCAGCTCCTTCAGTTCCCTCTAACTAAAGCTTAAAAACAAAAATTTTCCTACAAGTCGAGCCTACCCTTGGCCTATTCCTAAACCCTATAACATCTCACTTGACAACACGACAATCCGAACTCATGCAAAACAATACAATCACAATTAACCCCTATTTCAGGATATTACATAACTGGTGGAAAACATTGACATCTGTGGTTCTCAGAGAGAGAATCACCTGGGATTTCTTTCAAGTTGAGCTTAGATAGAAGTATATCAGTTAACGATTCTATAACAGCTCGATTTAGGGCCTAGTCAGAATAGTGGTGCGAGACCACAAATCCGAGGTAGAAATGTGAGTTTTAAGGTTTATGAGATGTTTACATGATAGTATTAAAGTTTCATGAAGAAATTCTATTAAATTGTGATTGAATGGTCTATTAGGACTAAATTGCAAAAGTTGCAAAATATGAAATTCTAGAAGCTTTTAGTATGAAATAGCTTTGGATTCTTCATTAGAGGTCCTTAAATAGCAATTTGGCCAATTTTTAATTTTTGGACCAAAATGGACATGAGTAATTTTTTTGAAAGTTTAGTAAAAAGGGTATTTTGGTCATTTGGCTAATTAATGATTAAAAAGGATGAAATAAGTCAAAATTCATGTTCATCTTCTTCAAGCTTAGCTGAAATTTTGAAGAACTCCATAGCTAGGGTTTGTTCAAATTTTCAAGCTCCTAGTAAGTGCATTCTAGCCCCGTTTTTAATATTCTTTGTATTATTGAAGTCCTTGTAACATGATTTAGCTATTTTTAGCTATAGTTTGAGCTAGAATCCATGTTCAAAAATATACCCATGTATGACATGCATGTATTTTGATGTTTTATGGAAGATTATGAGAGTTTGATGTAGAATAAACGTCTTTTTTCTGAGTGAATTTCATGAAAAATGCTAGTAAAGACTATTTTGTAAAAGTTATGAAATTGGTCATACATGAGAGAAATAGTGAGAATTGAATAATGCTATAGTTGAGAAAATGAATCAGCTATGCATGACATACAAGAAAGTTGAATAAAAATCATTTTACGAGCCTTGGGGAAAAAGTGTAAATTGAGAAAGTTTAAGGGCAAAATAGTAATTTTTCCGAAGTATGAGTTTTGAGTTAATTTAGTCAATGTGAGTATTAAATGAGTTAAATTATTAGTATAGATAAATAAAAATGAAGCCCGGATCGTAACTGAGGCAATAACAAAGTCGTGGACTAAGTTGACTATCTTCATACATTTTGTATATCGAGGTAAGTTTGTATGATCTTTAAGCTTCATGAGTATTTTTGTTGAATTTCTTATTATATTGTTATTGTACATTATTTCCATGAAGTTGTTTAAATATGTTTGAACAAGGAAATTAATGAAATTAAGTACATGAAAGTCCTAATTGAAATGGATGACCGAGGATGCTTAATCTACAACATGAGACAAGAAAGCCCGTATAAGACCATGTCAAGACATGGCATCGACAATAAAGCAAAGATATCATGTAAGTCCAAGAAAAGTCTTGGCATTGAAGAGTTACTATGAGATAAAGACGCATATAAGTCCAAGCCAAGGCATGGCATTGGTGAGTCTTCAAGCAAAGATATCATGCAAGTCCAAGACAAGTCTTGGCATTGAAAAGTTATCATTAGATAAAGGTCCCATGTAAGTCTAAGCCAAGGCATGGCATTGACAAGTTTCACTAAGTAAAGATACCACGTAAGCCCATGTCGAGACATGGCAATGGTAAGTTTCCAAGGAAACACCCAAGGAAGACTTCGTGTAAGCCCGTGTCAAGACATGGCATCGACACCAAGTTAAGAGATCCCATGTAAGACCATATCTAGGATACGACATTGGCATCGAGACATATGTATGATAGATTTAGTATCCTCCGTTATTCCGGTAAATTTATCGGGCCAAAGAGTAAAGAATGAATGAGATAGCAAGAAAGTTAAGCTTGTAAAGCTATTATCAAGTCATAGTTGAATAAGAATATTTTCAAGCTAAGAAAGATGAAGTTTGAGTTTATGCTTACATTAGCAAAGTATACTAATTTATATGATTAAGTGATACAGGTATCTTACTTACATTACAAGCATGAGACGAGTAAGTAATATGAGATGAGTATGAATAAGTAAGAGTAAGTAAGCTCTAGCACCAGGGAATTGTGATGCTATCGTTTTTTGATGGATGAGTTATTTTAAGTAGTCATATTGCTACATGCATTACATGCAAACTTACTAAGCTAAATGCTTACCTTTTTATTTCCTTCTTTCTTTGTAGTCTCGCCAAGCTAACTCGTGGATCATTGTCGTCGGAGCTCGAAACACACTATCAATCACTATTTTGGTACAACCCAGTTGTTTATATTAAGTATGGCATGTATAAGAAACGTCTCATTTTGAATTATGTCTTATGAGGAGCCAAGGTGTTGGTTATTAAGTCCATTATTCTTTTGTATATAGCTAATGAGATTGGCCAATATTTACTAAATATATATATATCAAGGTCGATGAATTATGTATTATCGTTCATATTTGATTAAGTATTTGATTTGTTGAATTGGGTATATGATTGATACTAATTTCAGGGTGGTAAAATGCTTGGAAAATAGCCTTTAAGTGTCCACATGGGTAGACACACGGGCGTGTGTGACATACGTTCAACCTACATGGGTGTATTAATAGGCCGTGTGTCCCCTGCATGTTAGTGTTTTAAGTCAGAATAGACCACGGGCTAGTCGCACGGGCGTGCCTAGGCCGTGTGAAATGGTCAGTGTTTACCACGGGTAGAGAACACGGGCATGTTCCTAGGCCGTGTGACGCAAGCAGAATATCCAAGTTATTATACACGGGGTAGGGACATGGGCGTGTGTGACCACACGACCTGACCCCACGGGCGTGTCCCATTTTACATGGGCGTGTGATTCCTGTTTCGATGAAAAGTTTTCTAAGTTTGTAAAAGTTTTTGGATGTGAGTTTAAGGCCTCGTAGGCCCTTATAATGCATGTTATGACTAAGAAGGAAAAGTTTTTAAATGAAAACGAAATTTTATAGCCCCTAAGTACACATTTATATATGTTTCAAGTATGGTAATGTCTCGTATCCAGTCCCAACTTTGGACTCGGTATAAGGTGTTACATTTAGTGGTATCAGAGCTATGGTTTAGTTGATTCTAGGATTAACGTAGTATAAGGATGAGTCTAGCTATACATGCCATACGTAAGGATGTTTTTGTAATGATAGTGTGACGACTCCTGACGACCTAAGTTATGTTGTTTTTTATATATAGTAATGGATCCCGAAAGAGCTGTGGCGGATGATGTAGAAAGTAACGCGCCGACTCCTGCTGAGGGAACGGTGCCTAATGAGGATGAGAATAGACCCACTACGGTGAGTCAGAGAGGAGGAGTAGAGGCTAGAGAAGCCCTCCTCCATATGATGAACACATGGTACATAGAGTTCGTTCGTATAAACCCGAATGCACAACCCCCTCCACCCCCGCCTATTCCTCAGCCTATCCCAGTAACCCCTCAAGTAGTAGAGGTGGTAAGAGGAGACAAACCTCCAGTTGATCGGATTAGGAAACATGGGGAAGAAGCATTCCGGGCTAGAAAGGATAACGATCCAGAAAAGGCAGAGTTCTGGGTCGAAAATACTATTAGAGTATTTAATGAGCTGTCGTGCACACCCGAGGAGTGCATGAAGTGTGTAGTCTCTCTTTTAAGAGATTCCATGTACCAATGGTGGAACATCCTTGTGTCGTAGTATCGAGGGAAAAGATCACATTGGAATTCTTTCAAGAATAGTTCAGGAAAAAGTACATCAGTCAAAGGTTTATCGATTAGAGAAAAAAGGGATTTTTAGAATTGAAGCAAGGCAAGATGTTAGTGACTGATTATGAGCGTGAGTTTGTAAGACTCAGGAAATACGCTCGAGAGTGTGTGTCCACTGAAGCCATCTTGAGCAAAAGATTTGAAGATGGACTAAATGAGGATATCAAATTATTTGTTGCTGTCCTAGAATTGAAAGAATTCGTTGTGCTAGTAGAGAGGGCTTGTAAAGCCGAAGAATTAGTAAAAGAGAAAAGGAAAGCCGAAATGGAGTCCCGCGACTCGAGAAAGAGACAATAGAATAAGTCATTCCAATCCTCATCCAAGAAGCCAAGAGAATTCTCCATTCGACCGGCTACTTCCACCGGGTTTTCGAGTAGAAACAAGGGTAAACAATATTCGGGGAATAAGGCTCAGACTACCTCGGTGGCTAGTGTTGGGAACATTCGATCGAATAGATCGGAATGCCCACAGTGTGGAAGACGTCATCTCGGTGAATGCCGGGCACATGAGAATGCTTGCTTCAAGTGTGGTTCCTAAGATCACTTTATAAAAGATTGCCCTGAGATGATGAAAGAAGAGAAGACTCAGAATGTAAGATCCGGGAGCATGGTCAGAGGTAGGCCATAGAGGAACCCTGGAAGTGGGGCGAGTAGTAGGGGTAACCCTAGAGAGCAGGCTGGAACACCCGAGGGTAGGGCGCCTGCAAGGACTTATGCCATTCGCGCTCACGAAGAGGCATATTCTCCTGATGTTATTATGGGTACCTTTTCTCTTCATGATACTAAAATTATTGCTTTAATAGATCCCGGATCTACCCACTCTTATATTTTCATGAAATTAGTATCTAAAATGAGTATACCTATAGAGTCCACAGAGTTTGTGATAATGGTGTCTAATCCATTAGGCAAAAGTGTACTAGTTGATAAGGTATGCAAAGATTGTCCATTGATGATTAGAGGTCATTGCTTTAAGGTCAACCTTATGTTATTACCATTTGATGAATTCGATATTATTCTTGGTATGGACTGGTTAACTACTCATGATGTGATAGTAAACCGTGGAAAGAAATATTTTGAGTTGAGATGTGGAAATAGAGACACCCTTCATGTTGAATCAGATGAGCAAGATATATCGCCAATGGTGATCTCTCATATGTCGGCTCAGAGATATGTAAGAAAAGGGTACGAGGCATATCTTGCGTTTGTGATGAATGCCAAAGAGACAGAATCAAAGATTGAATCAGTACCGATAATATGTGAGTACTTGGATATTTTTCCTGAAGAACTGCCAGGACTACCTCCAGTAAGAGAAGTTGAGTTTGGCATTGAGCTAGCTCCCGGTACTGTACCGATATCTATTACTCCTTACAGAATGGCTCCGACGGAGTTGAGGGAACTAAAGGCACAGTTGCAAGAGTTAACAGACAAGGGTTTTGCAAGATCAAGTTGTTCTCCATGGGGTGCTCTTGTTTTATTTGTGAAAAAGAAAGATGGCACCATGAGATAGAGCATAGATTACCGGTAGCTTAATAAAGTGACAGTGAAGAACAAGTACCCATTGCCTAGGATCGATGATTTGTTCGATCAATTAAAAGGAGCCACTGTGTTCTCCAAGATAGACCTAAGATCGAGGTACTATCAGTTAAGAGTAAAGACTCAGATATGTCAAAGACTGCTTTTCGAACGAGGTATGGATATTATGAATTTCTAGTCATGCCCTTTGGTTTGACCAATGCTCCTGCGGTGTTCATGGATCTTATGAATCGCATCTTTCGGCCATACCTCGATAAATTTGTGGTCGTTTTTATTGACGACATATTGATTTATTCTCGAGATGAGACAGAGCATGTCGAGCATCTACGGACAATGTTGCAGATTCTACGAGAAATCAGTTGTATGCCAAGTTCAGCAAAAGTGAATTTTGGCTCAAGAAAGTTGGATTTTTGGGACATATTATCTCGGGAGATGGAGTCTGAGTTGACTCAAGTAAGATTTTGGCTATTGTTGACTGGAAACCGCCGAAGAATATATCTGAGGTTAGAAGTTTTCTATGCCTAGTTGGCTATTATAGATGATTCGTCAAAGGGTTTTCCATGATAGCGACTCTAATGACGAAACTGTTACAGAAAAATGTGAACTTTGAGTGGACAGAAAAATGCCAACAAAGTTTTGAGAAACTAGAGGTGTACATGGGTCGGGCTGGGCCGGGTTCGGGCCGGGCGCAACTAAAAATTTAAGCTCGTTCATTAGGCTCGGGCCGGGCCGGGCCCAAAAAATGGGCTTAAAATTTTGCCCAAGCCCGACCCATATAAAAATGCTAAAACCCGATCCCGGCCCGGCCCGCCCGTATTAATTTTTTATATTATTTTATATAATTTTTAAATATATAATACATCAAAAATACTAAAAAAATCAAAATAAATATTTTTCAAAAAATTGAAAATAAATTTTAAAAAATATGTAGACTTAAATAACACTAAAATAGATGCAACTTAACAAGCAAATGCCTCTAAAATAATAAC
The DNA here is from genome assembly GCA_005393395.2 of Gossypium australe. Classification (NCBI taxonomy): domain Eukaryota; kingdom Viridiplantae; phylum Streptophyta; class Magnoliopsida; order Malvales; family Malvaceae; genus Gossypium; species Gossypium australe. Next base: position 53,096,326 of record CM016617.1, read on the forward strand.
AAAATTAACAAATGTCTTTAAAATAATAACAAAATTAACAATAAAATAAGTTTTATATAATATCTAAACAATAACAACAAAATAATAGAAATATAATAGTAAAATGGTAGTAAAATAAGGAGAAAAACAATAAGAAAATAATATTAAAAAGATAGTTTTTTTTCCTTTAGTGAATTCGGGCCGGGTGGGCTGGGCCCGGGCCAAAAATGCCTTACCCGAGCCCGGCCCATTTTTTAAACGGGCCTTATTTTTTTTGTCCAGGCCCATTTTTCGGGCCTATATTTTTGTCCAAACCCTCCCATATTTCGGGCGGGCCTTCGGGCCGGGCCGGGCCGCCCGGCCCATGTACACCTCTATGAGAAACTGAAAGCATTGTTAATAGAGGCTCCAGTTTTAGTACAACCCGAGTCAGGGAAAGAATTTGTGATCTACAGCGATGCGTCCTTAAATGGATTAGGCTGTGTACTTATGCAAGAAGGCAAAGTGATAGCATATGCCTCAAGACAGCTAAAGCCTCATGAGAAGAATTATCCGACACATGATTTAGAACTGGCTGCCATAGTTTTTGCATTTAAGATTTGGAGACACCATTTATATGGTGAAAAATGTTAGATTTTCACTGATCACAAAAGCTTGAAGTATTTGATGACGCAAGAGGAGTTGAATATAAAGCAAATGAGATGGTTAGAGTTGATAAAAGATTATGAGTTGATCATCGGCTACCATCCGAGAAAGGCGAACATGGTCGCTGATGCTTTGAGTAGAAAGTCCCTATTTGCATTAAGGGCATTGAATTTGCGGATGACCTTGTCCGACAATGGTTCTATTCTAGCTGAGTTAAGGGCTATACCAATGTTCCTTCAAGATATCTGTGAGGCTCAGAGAGATGATAGTGACTTACAAGTCAAGAAGGCTCAGTGAGTCGAGTGTTGAGTCCGACTTACGGATTAATTCTGATAGATTTTTAATGTTCAGAGATAGAATTTGTGTACCGAGGAATGAGGAGCTTATTCGGAGGATTCTGTACGAGGCACATAACGGATGTTTATCTGTACATCCGGGTAGTACCAAGATGTATAATGATTTGAGACAACTGTATTGGTGGCCGAACATAAAGAAGGATGTGTCCGAGTTTGTTTCAAGATGCTTAATTTTTTAGCAAGTGAAGGCTGAACACCAAGTACCTTTGGGTTTCCTCCAACCTATTATGGTTTCTGAGTGGAAGTGGGACCGTATCACTATGGACTTTGTAACGGGTTTGCCGTTGACACCGAGTAAGAAAGATGCTGTATGGGTTGTGATCGATAGACTTACAAAGTCAACCCATTTCATACCAATACGAGTTGATTACTCACTCGACAAGTTGGCAAACTTGTATGTTTCAGAAATAGTGAGGCTTCACGGAGTTCCATTATCAATCATATCAGATAGAGATCTGAAGTTCACATCCAGATTTTGGAAGAAGTTGCAAGATGCCTTGGGTACAAAGTTGAGTTTTAGTACATCTTTTCATCCCCAAACCGACGGTCAGTCGGAAAGGTTAATACAAGTGCTCGAAGATATGCTTCGGTGTTGTGTTCTTGAATTTCAAAGTAGTTGGGAAAAGTTCCTACCGTTAGTAGAATTTGCCTACAATAATAGTTTTCAGTCAAGCTTAAAGATGGTGCCTTATGAGGCTTTATATGGGCGTAAGTGCCGAACACCTTTATATTCGACAGCACTCAAGGAAAACCAGATTCACATGTTGATTTGGTTAAAGAAACGGAAGAGAAGGTAAGAGTGATTCAGGAGTGTTTAAAGGCTACTTCTAACAGACAGAAATCTTACTCAAATTCGAAGGGAAAAGAGTTAGAGTATCAAGTTGGTGATAGAGTTTTCTTGAAAGTGTCGCCATGGAGAAAGGTTTTTAGATTTGGGCAAGAAGGCAAGTTGAGTCCATGATTTATTGGACCATTTGAAATCACCGAGAGAGTTGGGCCGGTAGCTTATCAATTGGCCTTGCCGTCTGAGTTAGAGAAGATGCATAATGTGTTTCACGTGTCTATGTTGCGACGCTACCGATCAGATCCTTCGCATGTAATTACCCCAACGGAAGTAGAGATTCAACCCGACATGACTTATAGTGAAGAACTGATTAAGATTTTAGCTCGGGAAGTCAAACAGCTAAGAAATAAGAGTATTGCCCTTGTTAAGGTGCTGTGGCAAAGAAACGGGATAGAAGAAGCTACATGGGAACTAGAAGAAACCATGAGAAACCAGTACCCAAACCTTTTCACTGGTAAGATTTTTGAGGACGAAAATCCCTAAGGATGGGAGAATTGTAACAGCCCGATTTAGGGCCTAGTCGAAATAGTGGTGTGAGACCATAAATTCAAGGTAGAAATGTGAGTTTTAAGGTTTATGAGATGTTTACATGATAGTATTAAAGTTTCATGAAGAAATTCTATTAAATTGTGATTGAATGGTCTATTAGGACTAAATTGCAAAAGTTGCAAAATATGAAATTCTAAAAGCTTTTAGTATGAAATAACTTTGAATTCTTCATTAGAGGTCCTTAACTAGTAATTTTCCCAATTTCTAATTTTTGGACAAAAATGGACATGAGTTAGTAATTTTTTTTGAAAGTTTAGTAAAAAGGGTATTTTGGTCATTTCGCTAATCAATGATTAAAAAGGATGAAATAAGTCAAAATTCATGTTCATCTTCTTCAAGCTTAGCCGAAATTTTGAAGAACTCCATAGCTAGGGTTTGTTCAATTTTTCAAGCTCCTAGTAAGTGCATCCTAGCCCTGTTTTTAATATTTTTTGTATTTTTAAAGTCCTCGTAACATGATTTAGCTATTTTTAGCTATAGTTTGAGCTAGGATCCATGTTAAAAAATATACCCATGTATGACATGCATGTGTTTTGATGTTTTATGGAAGATTATGAGAGTTTGATGTAGAATAAACATCTTTTTCTAAGTGAATTTCATGAAAAATGCTAGTAAGTATTATTTTGTAAAAGTTATGAAATTGGTCATACATGAGAGAAATAGTGAGAATTGAATAATGCTATAGTTGAGAAAATGAATCAGCTATGCATGACATACACGAAAGTTGAATAAAAATCACTTTACGAGCCTTGGGGCAAAAGTGTAAATATGAGAAAGTTTAGGGGTAAAATAGTAATTTTGCCAAAGTATGAGTTTTGAGTTAATTTAGTCAATGTGAGTATTAAATGAGTTAAATTATTATTATAGATCAAGAAAAATGAAGCTCGGATTGTAACTGAGGCAAGAACAAAGTCGTGGACTAAGTTGACTATCTTCATACATTTTTTATATTGGGGTAAGTTTGTATGATCTTTAAGCTTCATTAGTATTTTTGTTGAATTGCTTATTATATTGCTATTGTACATTATTTCCATGAAGTTGTTTAAATATGTTTGAACAAGGAACTTAATGAAATTAAGTACATGAAAGTCCCGATTGAAATGGATGACCGAGGATGCTTAATCTACATAATCTACAACATGAGACAAGAAAGCCCGTATAACACCATGTCAAGACACGGCATAGGCAATAAAGCAAAGATATCATGTAAGTCCAAGACAAGTCTTGGCATTGAAGAGTTACTATGAGATAAAGACGTATATAAGTCCAAGCCAAGGCATGGCATTGGTGAGTCTTCAAGCAAAGATATCATGTAAGTCCAAGCCAAGTCTTGGCAATGAAAAGTTATCATGAGATAAAGGTCCCATGTAAGTCCAAGCCAAGGCATGGCATTGACAAGTTTCACTAAGTAAAGATACCACGTGTAACACCCCAAACCCGGTCTAAACGCTACCACCAGATCTGGTATGTTACAAGGAAAGGTTGTAAAAGGAAAAGGTTTTGAATATTTGAAATATAGTAAGTTTGAAAATTTTATCTAGGGTGATGTTTTGAAAACAATGATTTGTAGTTGCAAGAAAAATTTCTGAATCTAGCTAAACGATAATTTGTTATTTCTAGTGGCATTTGAGAGAAAACGGTTGCTTACATTGTTCAGGTTTTGGAAAACTCCAACTTAATTATCAAGGTTGAAACTTATATTAAAGTCATAACAAAATTAAATTATAATATAAAACCTGAAATAAAAAGAATGAGAAGGCCTTATTACATAATTAAAATCCCAAATTATCTAATTACTAGAAATTAAACGTCTTTACGAAAAGAACACTTTATGGCCTCTACGAGTCCGCCTCGGCTCCCTGATCCACGATCTAACGATTACCTGCAAGATTTAGCAGAGGGGTGAGTCACCAAGACTCAGTGTGTAAATCCCCTTATGTCACACATACGGCTTCAAGCCCACAATCGCATATTGGGCCTCAGCCTACTCAGAATATCATACATAATCATGAATGCAAAATGTGTCCCAACCCAACCTAGTTTTTCCATCCTCTACACACCACCCGTACTAGCCCATCACACCGTGGGGATTTCTACAATAAACCCTCCATCCGCTACACACCTCATACGTGGCGTTAGGCCACTCGTGGTGCTAGACCACTGTGATACTAGATCACCGTGACAAAGTCACTAACAACATACGTGAGGCCAACCCACCGTGGTAACAACCACCGTGACAATCCCTGATGAATATACGTGGGGCCAACCCACTGTGGTAACAACCACTGGGACGACTAATCATATATAATCGTGGTATTAAACCACCGTGGCACCAAGCCACCGAGACATGGTCACTATTATCAAATATGTATCCGTAGGGCTAACCCACTGTGGTAATAACCACCGCGACAGTCTCAAACACTTCCCCTTTCACATCATTTCCCAACCCATGCAGAACATACAATTATATGAATGCACGTGCTATCTTTACAGTGACAGGTTACAATGTTTATTTCATATCCATCAAGAGGTTAATAAAATCACATACCTGTATTCCCAGCTTTACCCCCAAGGGTATTACGACTGCTTCTCAGTCATTCCGGCTTTTCAGCCTACACAATAATAGTACAAGCAAATAAATAAGTAGTGTGAAGTTTACACACCTGATAACACACAATACGACGCTATGTCGACACTATTGTTAACCGGAACTACTGCTATTTGTCTACTATTCTGCTCAGAAGTCGGCCTACAACCCGGTGGCCAATCTCGAACAGCAGACACCGAGCGCTTCTTGAACTTAGGGGCTGGGACTACGGGTCCAACCCCTTCCTTCGCTTGGCTGGCATTTGATTCCATGAAAGGATCTTGGTCAGAAGATACTATATTGAGACATAGGTTGTTTAACAATACAATGGGTTAAGGCAGGGAACAGCGAAAAGAGGAAACCGATCGAATAATTGAAGAGAAACCCTTACCTTGAGATCCCAAAATTAGAGATAGGGTTCAGAGATTGACTGATTCTCGGACTTGGGATTCAAATGATTTGGTTAGCTTTAATCGACTGAACCCAAAAGTCCTTTAAGACCCTTCAATCGCAGGCCAGATGCTGAAAGAACACAAGACAAGGCCCCTCCTTGAATCGAGAACAAGATTAATGCCTACGGTATCTAAAAGAGAGAAAAGAGAATTGAAAGGGAAAGAGAGTACTTACCACGATCAAATAGAATCCGACTGAGATGGTTAAGGAACGGAATGACGGCAATCCACTAAACCAAGAACGAAAGAAGAGGATGAGCACTCAAGGAAGATTCAGCCAAAATGAAATATAGAAGGAATAAGAATCAATGGATGCTTCGGCTTGAAAAAGAAATCCGTGGCAAAATGGTGATGAAAGGGTGAGGGATAAGTTTCGACAAATGAAGAACAAGAAGAAAGGCTAAAGAGATTCGGCTAAGCAAGATGAAATCAAAGAGATGGATGGTAGTAATGGAGGATTCGGTCAAGAAGAAGAATTTCGGCTTTTAGATGAAGTAAATGAAAAGAAAGAAATGAAAAGTGAAAAAGATGATAGGAAGGTTCAGCTTTAGGTGATGAAGAATGATCAAAGATCTTAGGGGTTTTGGCTTTTAGTGGAAAGGTGGAGAGATGAGGAAATGAGGGATTGCCGAAATGGTAAGAGTCTCAAAGATGGTTTCGGTCAAGAGAAGAAGGAGTGGAGAAAACCTTGTTTGATAGAAAAGAGAAATGCTAAGGGGAAGAAGGTGTAGCTAAGTGATTTGGCAACTATCAAGAAGCAAAAATTCGGCACCTACAACTCCAAAGCTGAAATTGCACTATTAGAGAACTAAAATGCATTATGACCTTAATTGAAATTCGGCACACCCCAAACAAGCTAGAACCGATTCCTTCACCCCCTCAAGCATTCAACGACACATTTGAATTATTTGACTCAATCAACACTCCACCCTGAAGTGTCCTAGCCGAACTTTACCTCCTCCCTTCTAGACGCCAAAAACAAATTCCAAAATGAGAACTATGCGACTTGAACCTACTCCCTCACTGCTCCTTTGTGGCGTCACCTTTCAGCACTCTATGTAGCGCCACCTTGCCACTCTCCCACTGACTTTATTGTGTCTTCCAACACAAGCAATATCCCTTAAGTCCTGACCCAGCTAGCTCTCCACTAAAGTACCCAAAAAAAGAATTTTTGGCCAAGGCTTCGGCTTAACCCCGAGCCTTTCCTAGACCCCCAAACACCCTAAACTAACACATTGAGCATAGCATACACACAGAAATATATTAAATACAAAGACCTTAATTCAGGATGTTACACCACGTAAGCCCATGTCGAGACATGCAATGGTAAGTTTCCAAGGAAACACCCAAGGAAGACTTCGTGTAAGCCCGTGTCAAGACATGGCATCAACACCAAGTTAAAAGACCCCATGTAAGACCACATCTAGGATATGGCATTGGCATCGAGACATATGTATGATAGATTTAGTATCCTCCGTTATTCCGATAAATTCAACAGGCAAAAGAGTAAAGAATGAATGAGATAACAAGAAAGTTAAGCTTGTAAAGCTATTATCAAGTCATAGCTGAATAAGAATATTCTTCAAGCTAAGAAAGATGAAGTTTGAGTTTATGCTTACATTAGAAAAGTATACTAATTTATTTGATTAAGTGATACAGGTATCTTACTTACATTACAAGCATGAGACGAGTAAATAACATGAGATGAGTATGAATAAGTAAGAGTAAGTAAGCTCTAGCACCTGGGAATTGTGATGCTATCATTTTTTGATGGATGAGTTATGTTAAGTAGTCATATTGCTACATGCATTACATGCAAACTTACTAAGCTAAATGCTTACCTCTTTATTTCCTTCTTTCCTTGTAGTCTCGCCAAGCTAACTCGTGGATCATTGACGTCGGAGCTCGAAACACACTATCAATCACTATTTTGGTACAGCCCAGTTGTTTATATTAAGTATGGCATGTATAGGAAATGTCTCATTTTAAATTATGTCTTAAGAGGAGCCAAGGTGTTGGTTATTAAGTCCATTATTCTTTTGTATATGGCTAATGAGATTGGCCAATTTTTACTAAATTTATATATATATATATATATCAAGGTCGATGAATTATGTATTATAGTTCATATTTGATGAAGTATTTGAGTTGTTGAATTGGGTATATGATTGATACTGATTTCAGGGTGGTAAATGGCTTGGAAAATAGCCTTTTGAGTGTCCACATGGGTAGATACACGGGCGTGTGTGACACACGGTCAACCTACATGGGTGTATTAATAGGCTGTGTGTCCCCTGCATGTTAGTGTTTTAAGTCAGAATAGACCACGGGCTAGCCACACGGGCGTGCCGAAGCCGTGTGAAATGGTTAGTGTTTACCACGGGTAGAGAACACGGGCGTGTTCCTAGGCCGTGTGACACAAGCAGAATATCCAAGTTATTATACACAGGGTAGGGACATGGGCATGTGTGACCACACGACCTGACCCCACGGGCGTGTCCCATTTCACATGGGCGTGTGATTCCTGTTTTGATGAAAAGTTTTCTAAGTTCGTAAAAGTTTCCGGATGTGAGTTTAAGGCCTCGTAGGCCCTTGTAATGCATGTTATGACTAAGATGGAAAATTTTTTAAATCAAAATAAAATTTTATAGCCCGTAAGTACATGTTTATGTATGTTTCAAGTATGGTAATGTCTCGTATCCAGTCCCAGCTTTGGACTTGGTATGGGGTGTTACATTTAGATGACCACACGACCTGACCCCACGGCCGTGTCCCATTTCACATGGGTGTGCGATTCCTGTTTCGATTAAAAGTTTTCTAAGTTTGTAAAAGTTTCCGAATGTGAGTTTAAGGCCTCGTAGGCCCTTGTAATGCATGTTATGACTAAGAAGGAAAATTGTTTAAATCAAAACGAAATTTTATAGCCCGTAAGTACACGTTTATGTATGTTTCAAGTATGGTAATGTCTCGTGTCCAGTCCCAGCTTTGGACTTGGTATGGGGTGTTACAAATTCATTGATCAAAAATGTAAAGAGTTTCTAGAGCTGAAGCAGGGTTGTTTGTTAGTTACTGAGTACGAATGAGAATTTGTGAGATTGAGCCAGTATGCACAAGAATGTGTTTTGACCGAAGCTACTATGTGTAAACGTTTCATAGAAGGGCTGAATGAAGATATTAAGTTGTTGGTTGGGATACTTGATACAAACGAATTTGTTGTGTTAGTTGAAGGAGCTTACAAAGCCGAACTCAGTAAAGAAAAGAAGAAAGATGATTCTGAAGCTTGTGATGAAAGAAAAAGATCGATGAGTAAGTTTTCTCAACTTTCGACGAAGAGATTTAGAGATGCAAGCAATCGATCACATATTTCATTTGGACATCCGAATTGAGACCGTGCAAGACTAAGTGTTGGTCCAAGAACTCAAGCTCCAATAGAATCAAGTGTTGATAGTGCCAAAAGTAACAAACCTGAGTGTAGGCAGTGTGGAAGATGACATGTGGGAGAATGCTGGGGCAAGTACAACAATAGAGTTTGCTATAAATGTGGGTCACGAGATCACTTCATTCGAGACTGCCCAAAGATGACTGAGGAAGAAAATGTTCAGAATGTGAGATCGAGCAATGTGACGGCTAGGGGCAGACCACCCAGAAATGTCGAGAATGTGAGTGGAAGTCAAAGAGGGAGTACTGATACAGTTGTAAGATCAGAGGCGAGAGCACCTGCCCGAGCTTATGCTATACGTGCACGAGAGGAAGCATCATCTCCAGACGTGATTACTGGTACCATTCGATGAGTTCGATATAATTCTGGGTATGGATTGGCTCACTCTGCATAATGCCATTGGGAAATGTAAAAGAAAGAGTATTGAATTGAGAAGTCAGAATGGTGAGATAGTTCGAATTGAATCCAGTGATATGAAAGGGTTACCAGCTGTTGTATCTGCGATGAAAGCTATAAACTATGTGAGAAAGGGTTGCGAAGCCTATCTGGCATATGTGATTGATACAAAAGTGTTAGAAAAGAAAGTTGAGTCTGTGTCTGTGGTTTATGAGTTTCCAGATGTGTTTCCTGAAGAACTATCCGACGCACGACCTTGAATTGGCAGCAATTGTGTTTGCATTGAAGATTTGGCATCACTACTTATTTGGTGAGAAATGTTATATTTTTACAGATCACAAGAGTTTGAAATACTTGATGACTTAGAAAGAATTAAATTTGAGATAGAGAAGGTGGTTAGAATTGTTGAAAGACTACGAGCTTGTGATAGATTACCACCCAGGTAAAGCTAATGTTGTAGCTGATGCCTTGAGTTGAAAATCATTATGTGCTTTACGAGCTATGAGTACTCAGATAGATCTATGTGATGATAGTGCGGTTTTGGCTGAGTTAAAAGTAAAGCCGATGTTTGTACGTCAGATTTGTGATGCCCAGAAAAGTGATGTTGAAATGATGGCTAAACGAACTTAGTGTGAATCGAATGTTGATTCAAAATTTAGAGTTGATAGTAATGATTGTCTGAGATTTAGAGATCGAATTTGTGTTTCGAAAAATTCAGATTTAATTCAGATGAGTTTGAATGAAGCTTACAATAGTCGTTTGACTATTCATCCGGGGAGTACGAAAATGTATAATGATTTGAAACAGTTTTATTGGTGGCATGGTATGAAACGCGACATCTATGACTTTGTGTCAAAATGTTTAATTTGTCAGCAAGTTAAAGCTGAACATCAGGTTCCATCTAGTTTTTACAGCCGATTATGATTCCTGAGTGGAAATGGGAGAAAATTACAATGGACTTTGTGTCGGGGTTACCATTATCCCCGAGAAAGAAAGATGCAATCTGGGTGATAGTTGACAGATTGACGAAATCAGCTCATTTCGTTTCGGTGAGAATAGATTATTCACTTGATAGATTGGCTGAATTGTACATTATTGAGATTGTGAGATTGCACAGGGTGCCACTATCTATTGTGTCTGACAGAGATTTGAGATTTACCTCGCAATTTTATTCACTGGTAAGATTTTTGGGGACGAAAATCCCTAAGGGGGAGAGTTGTAACAGCCCGGTTTAGACCCTAGTCAGAATAGTGGTTTTGAGACCACAAGTTCGAGGTCAAAATAATATTTTAATATTATTTTTGGTGTTGATTATATGTGATATAGCCTGTGTGAGAATTCTGTGTGGTAACTTTATTGGTTGTGTGCCGAATTAAGAGAAAGGACTTAATCGCGTAAAGTGTAAAAATTGTGTTCTGATTTATAAGTACCTAAGTGCTATTGTCTTTATAATGTGGAGGCCTTATGAGGTGATGCATGTCTGGATGCCTTTATTCAGTTAAAGAAAAGCTAGTGAATGCATCCATTGTTGTTGCACCAGATTGGTATCAACCTTTTGAAGTTATATGCATGCAAGTGACTTTGCTGTGGGTGCGGTTCTAGGACAACGAAAGGGAAAAATATTTCACACCATCTATTATGCTAGAGAAACTCATACAGAGGCTCAAATCAATTATACAACTATAGAGAAATAACTGCTAGCTATAGTCTTTGCTTTTTACAAGTTTAGTTCCTATCTTGTTGGTGCAAAGGTTACTGTATTCACTGATCATTTGGCATTGAGATATCTTTTTGAGAAAAAGGATTCCAAACAAAGACTGATACGCTAGATATTACTGTTGTAAGAATTTGACATCGTGATAAAAGGTCGTAAGAGTTCAAAGAATCAAGTTGCAAACCATCTGTTTCAATTAGAAGTTGGTAGCGAAGATGAAAAAATACTTCAAATTGTTGACGCATTCCCAGATGATAAGTTATTTGTTGTAGGTGCAACTCCTTGGTATGCAGAGTTTGTTAATTATCTTATGTGTGGAAAACTCCTATTGGGTGTCACAGGCCATAAAAAAGAAAGATTTCTTCGTGAAGTAGTGAAGTGTCATTGGAATGAGCCATATTTATTCAAGGTATGCAATGACAACATCATTCGACATTGCGTCCCGGAAGAGGAGATGCTTTTAATCCTGAAGCACTATCTTGATGCTCTTTATGGAGGTCATTTCAGTGGTATGAAATTTGCAACTAAAGTTCTCCAATCAGGATTCTACTGGCTGACATTATTCAAAGACGCCCACAAACTTATGAATCAATACGATGGGTGTTAGCGCACCAGTTCTATATCCCGACGCAATGAAATGTTGCAGCAGCCAATTATGGAGGTTGAATTATTCGATGTTTGGGGTATGGATTTCATGGGACCGTTTCGAGCTCATTTGGAAATCTTGATATATTAGTAGCTGTTGACTACGTCTCGAAGTGGGTGGAAGCTATTGCAGTCCCAAAGGATGATGCAAAAACATTGCTAAAATTTTTTCACAAGAATATACTCACCCACTTTGGCACACCAAAGGCATTGATTAGTGATCAGGGTACACACTTTCATTACAACCAAGTGGCAACCGCACTGAAGAGATATGGAGTTAATCATAGAATGGGTACTACTTATCATCTGCAAACCAATGGATAAGCCAAAGTATCAAATCGAAAAATTAAAAACATTCTTGAAAAGGTTGTAAACCCTTCGGGAAAGATTGGTCTTTCCGATTGGATGATGCTTTATGGGCATTGCGGACAACATACAAAATTTTATTAGGGATGTCACTGTATCAATTGGTTTTTGGGAATGCATGTCACTTGCCAGTTGAACTGGAATAGAAAGCAACCAATTAAGCAAGTGAACATGGACTATCAAGCGGCTGGAAAGAAAAGACTGTTGGATATCATTGAACTAGAGGAGATTAGGAGAAATGCTTATGAAAATGCTGCAATTTGCAAGGGAAAGACCAAACGATGGCATGACAAGATTATTTTGCAGCGATAATTTATTACGAGTCAACAGGTTTTATTATTCAATTCTCAACTCAAATTGCACCCAAGTAAATTGCGTTCACTTTAGTCTGGACCTTTTGAAGTTGTCGACATATTTCCTCATGGTCCAGTCACAATTCAAGATTTACGTGATGGACACCAATTTAAAGTAAATGGATAGAGGCTGAAACCCTATTTTAGCAACAGTGATCAAAAGCAGGCAGAGACCATTAAATTGGTTGAAAATTTTTAATTTTTAATCAGTACTTCGTGATTTTAGTTTATTTTATTTATGTTTCGTTAAAGTTTGTTTTCCTTCCTTTTTGTAGAATAAATTAGGTACCTTTGTCGACGCATTAAAATTTTGTTATCGGCTCATTCCATAAGTCTGTATTATCATTTATATCTCATCAGAATTCAGGAAAATTCAGATTCCACTGTTGGATCAAAAATCACTCAGCCGTTTGATCCTTCTGAGTGGGCACAATTTTGATTGGACACAACTCTTCCCGCCAACCTTATATCTCTCCACAAAACAACACACCTCTCCATCTTCCTCTTTCACTCACTATAAATCCTCTCCTACTGTACCGACTGTCACGCATTCAAGCAACCATTTTTATTTCTTTTCTCTTCTCAAGATCATATCTTTTTAACTTTAAACCATTTTCCCTCAACAAAAGATGGCAAAAACAAGAGGCTCGGTCAAGAAAGCCACCAAACCTACTGGAGAACATGCGTCCTCTGCGACCATAGTCCATGAATCGAAATCCCCTAGGCCAGTGCAAAAAAAGGAGCTAGTGATCTTTTTGAATAAAGTGGCAAAGGAACGATTTCACGACAACATGTTGAAGCAAAAATTCCACCCCGAATAGGGCATTTCCTTTTCGCCACAACAAGACTTGGGTAAAAAAGTCTACAAGACCATCTCGAAGTTAAAGTGGGAAACTTTTTGCACCCATCTTGGAAGCTACCCGCCTTTACTGGTACGTGAGTATTATGCTAATCTTTACGATCATGAGTTAGAGTTCATTTTCATTCGAGAAGGTATAATACCATGGAACGCTGAAAAAATCAATGAGCTATACAACACCAAGCTCAATGTCGATGAACACTCCGAGTTCATTGATGACATCACAGATGAAAAACTAGACTTGTTGGTGAGAGTCTTGTGTGTCGATGGAGTAGTATGGACGGGTTCCCATCAAAAGAATTATAGGATGCACCGTCACTTCCTAATGCTACAAGGCAAAATTTGTTTTCATTTGGCTACTGCAGACTAAAGCTCTCTACTCACAGCACCAAAGTCACCCTCGACAAAATGTATCTAATACATTCTATTATCAAGGGCAGAAAAATTGATGTAGGTTCAATACTTCACCAAGAAATTGCTGACTGTGCCATAAGGTAGACTGGGATCTTGGTTTTCCCATCACTAGTGGTGTTATTGTGCCATCAAAGAGGAATCATGCCCTGTGCTGGTGGGGAAGTCTTGGAAAATAAGGGTCCAATCAATGAGGCTTCTATAGAAAGAATGACTCTTGGCAAGGACACGTCGATACTAAAGGAGGCGGAAACTAGTAAGATAGGAAAGGGCAAAGCCAAAGTCGACAAAAAAGGAACAAAACTAAATTCAGAGACATCATTATGGCGCAAACTGAAGGATGTTGAAAAAATGGTAAATTCCATCAACAACAGAGAGATCAGGCTTGTCGCGACAGTAGAAGATATGGATAAATCTCAGAATTTTTTTATGCTTATACTAGAACCTGGAACAGTTCTATTGTAGCCACATTGAAGGATGTCAAAAAATGGTAAATTCCATCAACAACAGCCAGATCAGGCTTGTTGTTATAATAGAAGATATGGAGAAATCCCAGAATTTGTTTTATGCTTATACCAGAGCCTGAAACAGTTCTACTGTAGCCACATTAGGCCAACTAAGCCCATCCCCACTACCAAATTTCCCAGTGTGTCAACTAGTTATTCGAAATTATGACCTCTCTTCTTCGGATGACGACTTAGAAGATCGAGATAGATCGATGGCATCCCCACCCATTGTGCAGGTCTTTGATAATGAGAAAGAAGAGGAATCCAAGGACATTGAAGAATGCCTGCGAAAGATTGATAGCTTATTCGATGATGGTATTTTTGCTGATCAAGAGGATATTGTTGTTGATAAGGAAGTTACTGCTATAGAAGAGGAAGTTATTGCTGAAGAAAAAGAAGCTGTTGAAAATGAGAAAGAAAAAGAAGAAGAAGATTCTGTTGAGAAGACTGTCACTGCACCCGAGTCTGTGGGTGCAAAAATTGATAATTTGGAGTGAGCTGGAGCGAGGCTGGCAGAAGTTGTTGAGGTAACCAGTGAGGAGCAATGCAATTCATTGGCAATAGTGGTCTACACTAGACCACTCCAAGTGGACTCTCCTACACAGGAAGTAGCTAATAATGTCAGGACAGAGCCGGGAATTGAGGAGCAATCTAAAGACCGTTCAAAGCCCAAAGAAAAGAAAATAAAGCGCTCCAAGGATAAAAAATGAAAGAAGGAGGAGAAAGAAACATCATGCAGCCGCATCGACAGTTGTAGATAATTGAGTTAGTTTATTTTAAGCTTAAGTTGTAGTATTCATGCATTGCATGTAGTTGTAAGTTTTATTTTGATAAGTATACATTGTCATTGCATTTTTTTATCATTACATTTTCATGTGCATTGGGGACAATGCAAACTTTAAGTTTGGGGAAATCCACAAGGGGCTTGGAAATGCACCCACATTTCAATTTTTTTCTTTTCGTAATGAAGCATACAAGGTTTAATTATAGTTAATGAAAATTGTTCAAAAATTTCTGTTCCATTCGATGCTTAATTCTTGAATCATGAGAATTATCAATGAATGAGTTGGATAAATTTGGCAGAAGGTTGTAGCTTCAATTCTTTGATGAATGGATTAGGTTGCATTAGTAGTGGATGACTGCTATCATTCCTTAAATCTTGAATGAATTTGCTTTTTACAGTTGCTTATATATGTATATATAGTTATAAATTAGAGACACTCCAAAGTGGGTGTAGTATGGAATGTTAAAAAGGGAACACTCCAATACAAGCGTTAGAATAATCAATCTGGCCAAAGGCTGCCACTGCATGAGTGTGTGTCGGTGCAATTACGTACTCCTTGAGGGTTTGTTGCACCACATCATTACTTCTCAAGAACAAGGGTATAGTAATGTAATGATATCCCCTATTTTGAAAAAAAAATGTATATGTAATATATAAATACTTAGTATTGAACAATAAATGCTATAATGATAGATAGAACTTAGGATTTGAAGCATGATGCTAGCATTGATGAAGTTGCAACCTTATTCATTCATGCTTATGAATTGTCCATGCAATATTCTTTCATCTGAATGTGATTCATCCATTGGGAATTTAGAGTGGTCAAGTTGCTAGAATGATCATTTGCCTTAGTAAAATTTTTGTAGCCTTGCTAGTTTCTGTTTTACTTAAGGACAAGTAAAAACTCAAGTTTTGGGGTGTGATAGCACTAGAAAGAACATAAGTTTTCCCCCTACTTATTGATGCTAGCATTGATGAAGTTGCAACCTTATTCATTCATGCTTATGAATTGTCCATGCAATATTCTTTCATCTGAATGTGATTCATCCATTGGGAATTTAGAGTGGTCAAGTTGCTAGAATGATCATTTGCCTTAGTAAAATTTTTGTAGCCTTGCTAGTTTCTGTTTTACTTAAGGACAAGTAAAAACTCAAGTTTTGGGGTGTGATAGCACTAGAAAGAACATAAGTTTTCCCCCTACTTATTGGTTAAATTGTTCCCATTTAGTTATCCTTAGCAGACATTTTAGCATTTTCAGTTTAGTAAATTGCATTTTATAACTCAGTGAATCCTAGCCTATTTTATCCTTAATTTTGCTATCTTTTTGCATTAATGTCGCTGCATAAGTGAATTCCAGATTGCGTCCAGAATTGTCGCCACACCTGACAGCTGTCCAGATAAGAATTAAAATTGTGTGAACTATCCAATCTGGTATAACCAATTTGTACATACAAGGATAGAAAAATTTTGAGGAAATGACACCTATACTGTTGGAGGAGGACATAAAAGGTGGACGTGAGAAGAAAAGGGGAGCTTTTTTTTTTTCTGGATCATCATCTTCATCATCCGATCTTGAAGCTTGCGGCCATGGCAGCTTAAGCCTCTCACGGGTGAGCCAACGTGAAAATCATATGCAGACTACCTTCAGATGAGAAGACCTAAGTGTGAGACAATAGGGAATATAGAGATTCAGTCGAGTTGTCTATGAATAGTATTCTCCACCCGATTCTTTCTTATTTCTTTATGAATGCTGGTGATGATTCTCTGTTTTTTGTTTGTATGGAAGTACACATGAATTCTTGATTAAATGTTATCTTATTCAATCTTGCTTTTATTGTTCAATCTTAGGGTTTGAATGTTTTTTAACACGGAAGTGTTATTGCAGTCATTGACACTAAAAAGTGCAGTGACAGTTTGAGCCAACGAGCATTACAATAGAAGTTGAGTGAGGATTAGAGGAATTTAGTTCACTTGTTCTTAATAGTGTCGTATTTCCATCATCTCAAGGTGAGGTTAGTATGCATGTTTAACTCTCAAATTAAATAGAGGAGTAACGCTAAGTAAGATATACATTGAACTTTATAGCTTCAACAATCACCTATCTTTTTATACCTTGTGAGCACTTAGTATTTTGTTGAAGATTCATGTTGGGGATCCCACTTTATCATTATCATATTTTATTTTATTGTTTTCAAGTTATTGCGTTGACAACTATTCTCACAATTTATCTCGTTTCCATCTAGTTGTTGCACCGACATTAATAGAAAAAAGACTACCATCCCTGTGGGATCAATATTCGACAAACTCACATCTGTCTACTATAATTGCATCGACAGTGTATGCTTGCACATTATTGCTATGATGTTAAATAGCCGATCAGTAGTAGATTGGATGAAAAACTTTGTTCCTTCACTGGTCCATGACAACTCCTATCGTGAAGTTACTTGCATCACACATCAATTCAAAGGCAATTCTCAATTCGGTGTGACGATGATGGGTGATGAAACTAACTGACTCTTCAAATCATTGAAAGCTCTTAAGCACTCCTCATCGAATTTGAACATCGTGTCATTCTCCAATAATTTGCATAAGGGTTTAGCAATTTTGGAGAAGTCTTTGATAAATCTTTGATAGAAACCGGCATGGCCTAAAAAGCTCCTAACACCCTTTACAGATGTTGGAGGTGGGAATTTCTCAGTAACATCTACCTTTGCTTTATCTACCCCGATTCCATGTCTCGTTCTCCGATTCCCTAGAATAATACCTTCTCGTACCATGAAATGACACTTTTCCCAGTTGAGTACGAGGTTTGTTTCTTCGTATCGCCTTAGTACCTAGGCTAGATTACCTATGCAATCATCGTATGTATTTCCAAATACTGAAAAATCATCCATAAAAACTTCCAAATACTTCTCAACCATTCAGTAAAAATAAACATCACACATCTTTAAAATGTAGCAGGTGCATTACATAAACCAAATGGCATGCGTCTAATTGCAAATGCACCGTACGAGGATGTGAATGTTGTTTTGTATTGATCTTCTAGTGCTACTGTAATCTGATTATACCTTGAGTATCCATCGACAAAATAGTAATAGTCTCACCCCGCGAGTCTATCCAGCATCTGGTCTAAGAACAGTAAAGGAAAATGATCTTTCCTTGTCACATTGTTTAGCTTCCGGTAAGCTATGCAAATTCTCCATCCTGTAACCGTTCTGGTTGGTATTAGCTCATTGTTTTCATTCACTACGATTGTAATACCTCCTTTATTTGGCACTCACTGGACCAGACTTATCTATGAACTGTCTGAGATGGGGTAAATTATACCCGCATCTAACCACTTAATGATTTCTTTTTTTACCACATCCTTCATAATGGGGTTCAATCTTCGTTGTCCATCAATCGTTCCTTTCTCACTATCTTCTAGGATGATCATGTGCATGCATACATATGGACTAATGCAACGAATATTGGCTATGGTTCATCTGATAGCCTTCTTGAATTGTTTTAACACTAGGATGAGTTTCTCTTCTTGCTCTTCGGTCAATTCTGCTGGAACAATCACATGCAAAGTAAAAGTGTTACCTAAATAAACATATTTTAAATGTGAGGGAAGTACCTTCAGTTCTAATTTAGGTGGCTCTTAAATTGATGCTTTCAGCTGAATGTAATCTCTACTTTCTAACTCTAAAGATTCAAAATGGGACTGCAGATTAAGTTCCCTTTGATTAGCTTCTAGCAAAGCTAAGTATTCATCCCCTTCTTCATCACTTAGAGGGTTTGATGTAAAAATTTTCTCCAATGGGTTTTCAACATAGTTGAGTTCCTTTTCCATGATTAATTCTTCTAAATCGGATACTGCAGAACAATCATCAAGTGTGTCAGGAAATCGCATAGACTTAAAAACATTTAATGTTACATGATCGTCCTAAACACGCATAGTAAGCTCGCCCTTCTGCACATCGATAAGGGTCCTTCCAGTAGCAAGGAAAGACCTTCCTAGGATGATTGGCACCACTTTATTTGCTTCAAAGTCTAGAATAACAAAGTCAGCTAGAAAAATAAATTTGTCTACACGTACCAATACATCCTTGATTTTTTCTTTTGGATATGCTAAGGATTGATCTACTAATTGAAGTGTAACCATAGTCCAACTTCACTTATCTCCAACTTCCTAAATATTGACATGGGCATCAAGTTGAAACTCGCACCCTGTAACACCCCTAACCTGTGTCCGTCAAAAAACTAGGGTTAAAGGCGTTACCGGACAGATCGGAAACATTTACAGAAATTCATACAACTGTTCATCAATCTCAATCATAGTGTCCCTTAAATAGGTCATCGAGAACTCAAGCATGCTTTAAAACAAGGTCGAGACTAAACCGGAACTCATATGTAAATTCTAAAAAATTTGAAGCTTTTCAAAGTATCAGGGGTTAGACGCCCGTGTGGGAAGGCCGTGTGCCTCCCACGGCTGTAGACACGCCCATGTGTCACCCCCGTGGTCGAATCTAACTTTACTCCATGGCCACCAAGCACGCCCGTGTACCTTGGCCGTGGTCGATCCTGTTGAAACAACACGGCTACCAGACACGCCCATGTGCCTTGGCCTTGTACTCTTACCTAGTTTCTGACTTAACTCCACGGTTACTAGGCACACCCGTAGGGTCAAACCTACAAGTAAAATAGGCTATTTATAAGACCAAAAATGCCACCCACCATAGGGTCAAACCTACAAGCGAATATCAATACAGTCCATGCATATTTAACAACCATGAACATGCCAAAATACCATTCAATCTTTACATTCAAAACCAATTTCAACCATGCCAACTTACAAGACTAAAACTCATATAAACACAAGCATAATTCATCCAAATACTTACCTTAACCACTTCATATACTATCAGACCATACCAAACATACATCACATATCACATTCATTACAGCATATAGCCAGCACATAATTAGCCAAATCACATGGCTAAGGTCACATCTCAATCTCATACAATTAACTAGCCTATACATGCCATACTTAGCTATACACATTTCCAAAATGTACCAAAACAAGCTGAGTAGTGTGTTGACGATCCTCGATGGTCCTCGAGCCTTCAATAGCTTTAACGATCTATAAAACAGGGAAAACACACATACAGAGTAAGCTTTCCAAAGCTTAGTAAGTCATATACAAATAAACTTAACTTAGAATTCACATAGCTTATACATTTAACATAGAGTTGGTTCAATTATTTAGCCATAACTTATCACATTTTTCATCTCATCACCACATATGCACATAGCTTTTAAAGCATAATTTCACATATCATCTCATCATTCATAGCTCATATTCATGCTAGTAATCTCATATAGATACTTACCTTTCACACAAACCTTGTGTACTTAATAAACATACCTGAAACGGATTTTACAATTCATATAACATTTCATGTCACAGACTTACCCGTTGGACCCTTTGGAATCTAATAGGATACTCATAAAGCTTGGAATAATTGTACAATGCCAACGTCCCAGATGAGGTCTTACATGTACTCAGATATTGATGCCACTGTCCCAGACAAGGTCTTACACGAATTAATACGATGCCAATGTCCCAGACATGGTCTTACACGTAAATCTCATAACGATGCCAACGTCCCAAACGTGGTATTACACGAAAATCTCGTATCGATGCCAACGTCCAAGACGTGGTCTTACACGAAATCTCAAATCAACGCTGACGTCCCAGATGTGGTCTTACATGATATCTCAGAACAAACACCTATGTCATGACATAGCTAATGATATCTAAACCTAGGTTCACACCGGACTTCTCGAACATTGATACTACTTGTTCTTATCTCGAAACTCATGTACACATCATCTCGTAATCATTCCTCGTTATCAATAGTCATATGAACATACATAACTCAATACAAATACATTTATTTGCATACTGACTTACCTCGAGTTCGGTTTAATGGAAATGGATACGGCTACTCAATTATTTTTGCTTTCCAGCGATCTAAGTCCAATTTCTTCGGCTCTTGATCTATTCATATTCAAATTTAACTCTTTTATTCGCTAACTCATCCAATTCAATCCAAATACACATATTTTGGGCAATTTACAAATTAGCCCTTACAATTGCACATTTTATCAATTTAGTCTATTTTTTCAAAACATCAAATTCACAAAAATCATCACATAATCATACTTAGCCAAATGATTATAAATATCATACAAGCCCATATATTTCGACAAATTTACAATTTAGTCCCTCAATTTATCATTTTCCCAATTTAGCCCTATTTAGCTAAATTCATCAAAATTTCAAGAACAAAACATATTCATTAAACACATATCTTTCATTTAACAACTAAACTCATCATAAAACTTACCATTTCATCAATGGCACAACTCACATATATCATCAATACACAAAATTGAGACATGGGCTTGATAGTAGACTAAGCAACAATCTCAAAAACATAAAAATTATCAAAATCTAAAGCCAAAACATACCTTAATTTTGCTTGATAGTAGCCGAAACCTAAGGTGGTTTTCTTATTTTCTTTCTTTTTTTGTGTTTTCGGTGGAAGATTATAACAATGGCTTTATTTTTGTCTTTGTTTTATTATAAAAACCCTATATTATAATACTATTATCATTATATCTTTTATTACAACAAATAAAAGCCATATATATACATCAATATACAGTCCACTATCTTGCTTAATGGATAACTTACAACATAAGGCCTCATCTTTATAAAGACACATCAATTAGGCCAATCAATTAAATAGAAAGCTACTTTTACCTTTTACGCGATTTAGTCCTTCGCTCAATTTAAACACACAGACAGTTAAATTAACTTACGAAAATTTAACACATGCTTAATCACACATCAAAGTCAAAGAAAATAATATTAAAATATTTCTCTTACTCGAATTTGTGGTCCCGAAACCACTGTTCCGACTAGGGTATAAACTGGACTGTTACACACCCAAATCACATAGTGTCTTACCACAATATGTTGCTCCAATGTTGCAAGGTATGGTAAAACATCCAGGATCTTTCAACTTTGGGGGTAGTTTGTCTTGAAGATACGCACTGCATTCCTTTGTTAAGGCTACTGTATCAAATTCTCCAACTCTCCATTTCTTGGGCAGGATCTCCTTCATGAACTTGACATAGTTCAGCATTTTTTCAAGTGCTTCTACCAATGGGATGTTGATATGAAGTTGCTTGAGTACATTCTGAAACTTTTTGAACTAGACCTCCTGTTTCTACTTTTAAAGCCTTTGAGGGTAGGGTGGTGGAGGCTTCTTTACTGGAATTGGTTGATTCATCTTCTGTGGCAATTCTACATTTAACGAAGTTCTTAGTTTATCAAAATTAACTGGTTCAGAAGTTACCTTATCAGATTTTACATATTCTATGGTTCTGGTGAAACTGGAATCTCAACACTCAGTTGAACTTCCACTGAGTCTTGAGCATCAACTGGCTCCTCTTCAACTTCGACAGTGTTGGGCTCTAATGTCTTTCCGCTCCTTAATGTCAATGCTTTACAATGCTCTTTCCCCGGATTTCTTGAATTCTCCGTATCACTAGGCAAAGCACCTTGTGGACGTTTTTTGAGTTCTGTGGCTAGATTGCCCATTTGGTTTTCCAAGCTTTTCAATGTGGTCGCATGGCTTTGGATTAAGGCATCATTTTTGGCTATATATGCCTTCAACAATTTTTCTAAACCATTGGAAGTTTTAGCTTCAAGTTGCTTCTAAACTTCCTGGGTAAAAATAGGCGGCTAGGTCAGTCTAGGTTGGGCGTAAGTGTTACTGGTTCTAGCCCCTTGATTACTCCAAGAGAAATTAGGGTGGTTCCGCCAAGATGGGTTATAGAAATTAGATTGCAGTCCTTGCCTTCCTCGATTTTGGATTTGATGGACATTCTTCGAACAAATGTCTTTCCCCACAATAAACACAGGCTATACTTTCAAAGTGATGAGGTGGCTGAGCTGCAAAACTACTAAACCCATTAGTGGTAAAATTTTTAAGCATTGTAGAAATCGAAGATATGCGAATGAAATGAGTGGATCCACTTCATGTATTCCAGTTGTAACACCCCATTTTTTGGTGAAATCGAAACAATGGTTTCGGGACCACAAATCTGAGCCGAAAATAAAATTTATTTTTATTTTATTTTATTGTCCGTAATATGATAGAAATGTCATGCGAAAATTTTAATAAGAAATTTTTTTCGATTATGTGCTTAATTACGAGAAGGACTAAATCGCATAAAATGCGAAAGTTGAATTCTAGTAGCTATAATGATCAAATAGCTATGAAATTCAAAACTAAAGGTCCTTGTATGGTAATTAGACCATTAATAAAAGGTCTGTAGATATTTTTGGATGATTCATCCATGGAAAATGAGAAAAAGGCTAGGGACTAAATTAGAAAGTGAAAATTTCAATTAATTAAAAGATGATAAAATATATATCATCTTATTTTCTCATCTTCTTCCCCAAAAGTAAAACATGGAAACCCTAGTAGAGAGAGAAGAGACTTTCATGGCCAAATTGGGTAAGTTTCCTTGTTCCGTTTTTAGTAATTTTGATATTTTTAGAATCGGGATAACTTAATCTCTCTATTTGGGGGATTAATTTGAAAATTTATCAAAGTATGAAAATGGGTCATGGACATTTATGCTGGAAATTAGAAATTTATGGTAGAAAATGAAAGATTATTAATAGATAAACAACTTTTACAAAGTGATTTTTGATGAAAACATGATTTGGGGATTAAAATGAAAAGCTGTAAATTTTGATGAAAAATTATAAAATTTTATGAATACATGTGCTGTAAAATTTGTAATGGGGCTTTGGTTGGGCTAGGAATAGGGAGTAATTTGCACAAGTTTCATTTTCCGAGTCTAGGGACGAAAATGAAATTTATGGAAAAGTTAGGGGCAAAATAGTAATTTTGCCTAGGATGAAAATTTAGTCCACATGAATGTAAAATATGATAAATTTATGTTAAATTTATTTGTATAGATCTAGATAGACCAAATTTGGAGTTAGAACGAGGAATGAGGAAACTGTCGGATTAGTAGATTTTACGTACACGAACCTTTGTCGAGGTAAATTCGTGTAACTAAATTGTATATGATTTTATACTTGATTTAAATGTTGTGTTTGTGAATTTTATCAATGTCATAAATATGTGAAATGATCACCTACTCGATATAGTCCAATAAATGTAAATGCCCGATAAAATGGTAAATGAATAAAATGTTATTCGAATGCTTGACATGAATGTGGAATGTGTTATACTTGAATTACATAAATGTTATGGAGGTATGTACTAATTAAATGCCCGATAATGCTTGAAAAGTGTTTAAATCCCGGTTGAATAAATGGAAAATCGATGGATATGTGATTTCTCGAAACAAAAACGGTCCTACATTTGTTGCGGATAGGATTTAGCTCGGATGAGTAATCCTTCGACCTCAACTCTGATAAGATTTAGCCCGGATGAGTAATCCTAATATAAGTCCTCTCGAGCATATGTTATGGATTGGATTTAGCCCGAACGGGTAATCCAAGTCAAGCTCTTTAGAGCATATGACGTAAAAAGGATTTAGCCTGGATTGGTAATCATGTTGTTTATATATACGTGGCTCGAGAGTGTATTATCTAAAATCGTACCTTATGGGTAACATTGGACACGAATTGACGGATTCTGATTCGTACACCTCGAGTGTACTACCTGTGCATCCATCCATGCTTTGAATAAATTTAACGGGCAAAGCTATAACACCCCTAACCTGTAACCATCACCGGACTAGGGTTAAGAGGCGTTACTAAACATTTCTGAACATTTCAAAATATCTCACATCCATTTCTCAACACATAGTTAATCATCAATCAAACATATTCAATTATAATCATATAGTCCCTTATTGAAGTCTACGAGACCTTAAACACGTGTTAGAAAGAAGTCAGGACTAAACTGAACACTTACGAAATTTTTCAGAAATTTAAAGATTTTTCCAAACTGCAGAGGTCACACACCCGTGTGGGAAGGCCGTGCCTCCCACAGCCTCGACACGCCCATATGTCTAAGCCGTGTCAAAACAGGGCAATACTAACTTGTCCACAAGGCTGTGGACATGCCCGTGTGCCTCACCCGTGGCCGCTACTAACTTCACCACACGGCCAGTCACACGCCCGTGTGTCTAACCCGTGGTCGATCCTGACATGTTTTGAATTTCAACCACTAGGGACACGGTCGAGCCACACGCCCGTGTGCTCAACCGTGTGGGCAAATATAGGCCATTTTCAAGGCCAATTTGCCACCCACACAAGGGTCATCCCTACAAGAACATTTAAGCATATTTCCATGTATGAATAGCAACTAAAAACACATCAAAATGTTTATCATATCAACCCAATTCAATCTCATTTCTAGCATACCATCTTATATGCTAAATAGCTCAACCAATTCACATTTAAAACCAAGCATGATTCATCCACAATTTCACTAAATCACTATGGCATCAATCCATTAATAAATTTACCAATCTTAAGATCATTTCATTGCCATCAAGCCATACCAAAACATACTTCATATACCATAATCATTCATGCATATTACCAAGATTTATCTAGCCACATCACATGGCTATTTACACATCTCAAACATGTTTCAAAACAACTAGCCTATACATGCCATATTCAAATATACACATCTTCAAAAATACCAAAATAGATTCCCGATAGTGTGATAGAGATGTTGGAGATCCTCGAATTCTAGCTAGCTTTATTGACACTGTAAAACAGAGAAACAAATCACATAGTAAGCTTTAAAAAGCTTAGTAAGTTCGTAATATAATACAATTAACTCGTTGAATCAAATCAATGTACAAATTGAACCATCACATAGATAATTTATTAATGATACACAAATTTAACTATATCCAATACTCACATAGCATTCCATTCATCTACTTTCAATTTCACCAACCACATATGTATCATACATACCTTTGCCAACACACAGTTACTCACCAACCATGCTACTCAACTGCTCGACTTTACATTTAGATCAACCTTTGTTATTCTTTTGATTTATTCGCACACTTAGTGCCAATTCATAGTCGAAACATAATTGTCATCGCACACTTAGTGCCAATACGTTAAACAAGGCTTATGCCGGTATCGCACACATAGTGTGATACGGCCGCAGCTCGGACACCCCCAATGTGGCTGACGATCCCTTAGCACTTTCTAAAGGGCCGATCACTCGAGCCCGAGCTAAGAAGTTCAAGGAGGATGTTTCGGCCTTTATAGACAAGTTGTGGAGCAACACTATGGCTGAACCATTTGGGAACGGTGACTTCGACCAACCATGCAACATTCTGCAAGCTCGGCTAGCTCAAGATTCAGCTCACGAAGCTCCTCTCTAGTTCATATTGCTTGCGCTTTATTTCTAGAATAAAGAATTAATTAAATTGTTGAACTTAATTAAAATAATTATTAGTTAATTTAGTTACAGCCATTAAAGTTTAGTTTAAGTTAGTTACATATTAAATATGTTGGATTTAATTCATCTGATTAATATGTTCTAAACATTACAAGAATTTAATTTGTCTTGATTTAATTTGTCCTAGTTAAAGCATGTTTTAAATATGTCCAAATGGCTGTCGAAATTATGATGCCTAAATATCCTAAGGGCTGCCGAATTTAAGGTGTCTATTTGCCCATTTAATGTGATGATATTATGAACTAAAAGGTTAATTAATTTGCTGCAGGTTTTTAAAGCTTTGGACTGCATGAAGAGGATATTAAAGGATGCTGAACGTTGGTGTTCTCTAGGGGATTTTCGGCCAGCATTAAAAGGAGTTGTGGGATCCCAAGTTTGGTCATTACACTTCCCCCAAACATCCATTTAAAACCTGTCTTAGCATGGGCGGCAAAATAAATGTTGTGCTGCCAAGCTCCCATCGTGAACTATAATGGCATTAAAGGGCTACTGCTGGTTGTTTCCCCCATACGCTCTTTCAGCTCACCAAAGCTAAGTTAATTGTGCCAATTTAATGCAAGTTTTTCAGCCTAATTAAATTCATGTGTTGGCCGAATTTATAGGGTTGTTGGACAAAGCAAAGGCACGGATTCATTGGACCTTTGAGCATGCGTGGACTACATTTAAGGTGCTGCTGGAATTTATTTCATGAAGAAACATCATTAAATGTTCAGCTAGTGGGCGGAATTAATGAGCTATGTGTACATTCATGGAGGCAAGAGACATGGCATTAGTGTGTGAAGATTGCTGCTTCGTGGAGCTCAAAAGTGAGTCGAAATGGTGCCTTTCCAAGGAGCCTTGTCGTTAGAAACAATGGACAGCATTCAAAGCTATTCGGGTAGACTAAAAGTCACGTCTAGAAGCCTTCCAAAGATGGTCCAAGTTCAGCCGAACATTGAGGGAGACTAAGAGAATATTTCCATATTTTTCTATTCCAATTAATGCCGAAATTTGCTTAGCTTCTAAGAACAAATTTGACCATTCGGCTAGCCATTGGAAAGGGCTATAAATATTTGTCATTTTGAATGTTGGGACACTTTTTTTTTTTTTGAACCTAATGAATTGCTGTAGAATTTTTGTGAGAATTTCTTTCTCAAATTTCGTTCAAAGACTCGTTGACTTATCTATCTAATCTAATGGCGTCAACTGTTTCTTTGTTAACCCGAACTTATCACGTAACCCGTGTGGCGTTCGAAATCCTTATACCGAGGTTCCAATCTCTTTAGATTGCGGGTCGAGGTCTCGAAACTTCCATTCGTAACCCAAACTTAAATCTTATAAGTCTCGGGTCAATCTCCATCCGAAGATTGGTTCATTCTTGACTTTAAGTTTCGTTTACCATCTAAACCCGAACTATCCCATTTTGATTATTCCCGAACCTTCTTATCCCGATTAACCGATAATCCCGAACCTATCTATTCCTTTCTAAACTGAGCCTACCTAATCGAAAACTTTCCACCAACTTAACCCATCTTTGTTATCCAACTCTTCTAAACCCGAACTTTCCAATTCTTTCCATACTCGAATGAAACCTTCTTGTTTAATGATCGGGCAACTTTACGACTCGGATAATCTACGTAACCGGGTTCGTATCACAGTGCCAAATAAATAAGCACACTTAGTGCCTCGTCACTCAATTTCATTCATTACATTTCTAATTCAATATCTATTATTCAATTCACATCACATATAAAATAAATTAACTTGTACTATATCCGAACTTACCTTGGACGTTAAAATACCGAAACGGTTGATTAATCGAGCATTTTGTCTTTGCCTCGTTCTCGATCCGAACCTCTCCTTTCTTGGTCTATACACATTCAAATTCAATCCATTCAATCACCAATTCATTCAATTTAGTCCACACACACTTATTAGGGCATTTTATAAAATAGCCCTCACATTTTCACATTTCGACACTTTAGTCCCAAATTCACAAATTCACAAAATCACAAAATACACATAATTTGCTTGTACCAATGCCTAGCCAAATTCTTACTATACTCATACAAGCGCAAATATTTCATTTATTTTACAATTTAGTCCTCAAATTTTTCATTTTAACAATTTAGCCCAAAATAGTCAATTTCATCAAAAATTCAAATACAAACTATGTTAACCCAATATCAAACTTTCATATTTCATCAACTAACAACACAAAGCTCTCATATTCATCAATGGAATATCTCAAAATCACCATCAATTTCTAAAATTTTATCATGGGTTTGATAGTACACTAAGCAACGATCACAAAAACGTAGAAATGATCAAAAACGGATCAAAAGCTAACCTTGAATCAAGCCAAAACCATGGCCGAAACCCTTGCTTATTCTTTTCTTCCTTTTCTTTGATACATTCGGTCAAAAAGATGATAAGAATGGCTTATTTTTAGGCCTTTTGTTTTATTAATTTATGACATAATTATTCATTTCCCATTTTACCCATTTATTTATCATGTAAGTCAAATAAACATTAAGGCTATTATGTCATTTAACCATCCACTAACTTTCATAATGGGCTAATTGCCTCATAAGGCCTCCACATTATAAAGAAAACAATAATTAAGCACTTAACAATCAACACACAGCATTTTATACCTTATGCGATTAAGTCCTTTCTCACAATTCGACACACAGTCGATAAAATTTTCACACGAAACTTTCACATGGCTCAATCACACATTATAAACATCAAAAATAATTTTAAAATATTTTTTCGACCTCGGATTTGTGGTCTCGAAACCACTGTTCTGACTAGGGTCTAAACCGGGCTGTTACAACTCTCCCCCTTAGGGATTTTCATCCCCGAAAATCTTACCAATGAATAGGTGTGGATATTGCTCTCTCATAGCATCTTCAGGCTCCAACGTAGCCTCTTCTACTTCGTTTTTGTGCCATAACACTTTCACTAAGGAAATTATTTTGTTTCTCAATTCTTTGGTCTCTCGTACCAGAATTCGAATCGGTTCTTCACTATACGACAAATCTGACTGATCTCAACCTCAGTAGGAGCAATTACATGAGACGAATCAGATCTATACTGTCGAAGCATCGACACATGAAACACATTATGAATCTTTTCTAACTCAGGTGGCAACATCAATCTATAAGCAACCAGCCCTATTCGTTCAATGATGTCATACGGCCCGATGAACCTCGGACTCAGCTTGCCTTTTTGGCCAAATCGAAGTATTTTCTTCCACGGAGACACTTTCAAAAACACTTTATCACCAACTTGGAATTCAATATCTTTTCGTTTCAAGTCTGCGTAAGACTTCTGACGATCTGAAACCGCTTTCAAACTGTCACAAATCATCTTTACTTTTTGCTCGGTCTCTTTGATCAAATCAAACCCGTGAATTTTATTCTCACTCAGCTCTGTCCAATACAATGGAGTTCGACATTTTCGACCGTAAAGAGCCTCATACGGTGCCATTTTAATGCTTGACTAAAAACTATAATTGTATGCAAATTCAATCAACGGAAAATGCTTTTCCCACGTATTTTTGAATTCAAGAATACACCACCTCAACATATCTTCAAGAACCTGTAACAGCCCGATTTTGGGCCTAGTCGGAACAGTGGTTTCGAGACCACAACTCCAACATAAGAAAATTTATTTTTATTATATTTTTATGGTCTTCAATTTCACGGAACAATTTTTTGAAAATCTCGTTCGAAAATTTTGACGTTTGGGCACTCAATTTAGTCAAAAGGACTAAATTGTAAAAAGTGCAAAACTTGAGTTCTAGAAGCTAGAGGTGTCAAATTGCTATGAAATTTTAAATTGGAGGTCCTTAAATGGTAATTAGACCATTGGTTAATTTGTTGGACAAGAATGGACATGAAATAGGTGAAATAGAATATTTTTAAGCTAGGGGCATTTTGGTCATTTAGTAATTAAATGAATTAAAAAACAAAATTAAAATGCCAAATTTGTCCATCTTCTTCATATGGACGAAATTTACTAGGAGAAGACATGGATAGGGTTTTCTCAACTTTCCAAGCTCATGGTAAGTCCGTTCTAGCCCCGTTTTTCAAGTTATTTACGGTTTTGGAGTCCCGATAGCTCGATTTAGCTTATGCTACCAATAATTCATACTAGGGTTCATCTTTGGAAAATTACCCATAGGTGAAAAGTGTGTATTTTGATGTTTTATGGTAGAATATGAAGCTTGAAATTATGTTAAAGAACTTTTGCTAAGCGATTTTAAGTGAAAACGACATAATCGGTAAAAATACCTAATGTTCATAAGTGTATGTTAGAGTAAGAATTTGATGTTGCCATAGAAGGGAAAAATGATCAACATGTTATAAAACATAAGAATAAGGGCTGAAGTTTAATTTTCGAGTATTGGGGCAAAAGTGTAAATATGTAAAAGTTTAGGGGCAAAATTGTAATTTTTCAAAAGTTGAGTTAAGGACTGTTTTGAATAGTACATTAATTAAATAAGTGAAATATGTTTTTATAGAACAAGGAAAACAAGGTTTGGAACTAGAACAAGGGAAAACCGAGTAATTGACGAATAAGTCATTTTCACCGTTTTTACTTATGTTTTCATATTTTGATAAATGGTATGAATTGTGGCTGAATATTTGATGTAATTGACAAAATATCGACAAGTGAGAAATTTCCCGGTTGAACCTTAGGAATAAAAATGGATACTAGTGACATGTTCACTAGAAACCTATGTGAAATCTAAGTGAAATAAGTGATCCGGGTGCTGGTCCATACGTTCTACCGGTGGCTGAGTTATCCCGCACGTGTTACAGATACTGGACAGCTTGTGTGAGCAGCACTGAGTAGTTACGTATTGACCGACAGCTTGTGTGAGCAGGAGATTGTGATTATGTGAAACGGGTGCTAGTCTTATAAGTTCTACCAGTGGCTGGGTAATCCTGCATGTGTTGCGGATACCTGACAGCTTGTGTGAGCAGCACTGAGTAGTTACGTATGACTGACAGCTTGTGTGATCAGACCCGCGAATGTGAATAGCTTGAGAACGAGCCTATGTGTGATAAGTAATGTCAAGTAGCTTTGGCTACAAGTGTGGCACTATGTGCAATATTCCGATGTATCCGTTAATATTCCGATGTGTTCAACGGGAAATGACTAAGTGTAAATAACTGTGATTATGTGATGAATAAATGTAGGTATATGTGCATAAACTTATGAGCAATGTGCTCGATATGTGATCGAACTTTGGTAAGATTGATACGGAATAAGTGTTACAATGAAAGTTACTATATAGAAAACATGAAAGAGTGAAATTTAGAAATAAAACAGTTTTGGACAGCAGCAGTTATGTGTCTTTGAAAAATCACTAAAAATGGTGGAAATTGAATTAGAGGTTGAATAAGATATGAAATTAAAGCTGGATGAGTCTATTTTTACATAAAAGAAACGTTGTAAACAAAAGAATTTCATATGCTGTGATATTTGAATTTTTGTGAGATAGGGTTAGAATGATTTCGGAATCCCCTGTTCTAAGTTTGAAAATTCATTAAAAATTGTACAAAAATAATCATGGGATAAAATTTATATTATTGAATTTATTAATGAGTATATTTTCAATAGAAATAAACGGTAACATCATTTGAGTTCTGTACAATGAGATAATTATTTTTAAGTAAAGAAAGGTCGAAACTGTCAGACAACAGAACAATGGATACTTTAAAGAATAAACTGTACTTATTGGATAAACCAAAAATTCTGAAATTTTAGGGTAAAAATATATTTGAGTCTAGTTTCAGGGAAAATTAATGGATTTTAATTTGGAGTTTTGTAGCTCAAGATATAAATAATTTAGTGACTGTAACTCGAGTAGACAGCTTGAGATGAACATGAATAAAAAGTGGAACTATGTGCAATTATGATTGTATTATCTTGAGAACATATTGTGAAGATTTATAAAAACCTATTAATAAATCACTTGTTATTTACATTCTTACTTACTAAGCTTTGTAGCTTACTTCCCTTCCTTTCCCATATCTTATAGGGTTGTATGCTAGCTTGAGTTGGAGATCGCCGGAGATGTAATCACACTATCAAGCTATCATCGTGGGGTAAAAGTGAATACAAACCTCTTAAGTTTATGGCACGAATAGGGGACTTAGTCATTTGTATATGTCATAATTGGTTTAGCCTAAAATGTTGACCTTTAATATTTAGTAGTTCATTTTGTATAAGGCCATCGATGTTGGCTAGTGTTATTCAAGTTATATGTTTGTGATGATGCAATTTATGAGATGCATGATTTGGGTGAATGAGTGTATGATGATTAAATAAGAAAAGTGTGGCATGTGAATGGTTGTGAGAAGGACACAACTTTGGACATGGGCGTGTGCTCCTATTTTTCAAGAAATTTTTCAATGTTTTCCAAAGTTTTTGGTTTAGTCCCGGACCGCTTCCAAAGTATGTTTTGGGCCTCGTAGGCCCATATTAGGGACTTTGTGATGAAAATTGAAAAGTGTTAATTTGGATGAAATTTTATGACTCGGTTTAATACGTTTACAAGTGTCTGTGTTCCGGTAATGCCTCATACCCTATTTCGGCATCGAATACGGGTATGGGGTGTTACAGAACCTGTATAATCCACTCGGATTGTCCGTCCGTTTGCGGATGAAATGCAGTACTAAAATGTAGCTTCGTGCCTAAAGCCTCTTGCAATTTCTTCCAAAACCGCGAGGTAAATCTTGGATCTCTATCAGATACAATAGATAGTGGCACCCCGTGCAGTCTCACAATCTCAGCAATATAAAATTCAGCCGATCTATCGAGTGAATAATCTGTTCTCACCAGAACAAAATGAGCTGATTTCGTCAATCTGTCAACTATCACCCAGATTGCATCTTTCTTTCCCGGAGATAAAGGCAATCCCGACACAAAGTCCATCGTGATTCTCTCCCATTTCCACTCAGAAATCATAATCGGTTGTAATAAACCGAATGGAACATGATGTTCAGCTTTAACTTGTTGACAAAATAAACACTTTGACACAAAGTCAGAGATGTCTTTTTCCATACCATGCCACCAATAAAACTATTTCAAATCATTGTATATTTTCGTAGTCCCCGGATGAACAGTCAAACAGTTATTGTGAGCTTCGTTCAAAATCAGCTGAATTAACTCTGAATTCTTCGGAACACAAATTCGATTTCTAAATTTCAAACAATCATCACTATCAACTCGAAATTCTGAATCGGAATTCAAATCACATTGAGCTCGCTTAGTCATCATCTCAACATTACTCTTCTAGGCATCACAAATCTGACGTATAAACATCGGCCTCACCTTCAACTCAGCCAAAACCAAACCATCATCACATAGATTTATCTGATTATTCATAGCTCGCAAAGCATTTAAAGACCTTCTACTCAATGCATCAGCAACAACATTAACTTTGCTCGGCTGATAACCAATCACAAGCTCATAATCTTTCAACAATTCTAACCATCTCCTCTGTCTCAAATTCAATTCTTTCGGAGTCATCAAGTACTTCAAACTCTTATGATCAGTATAAATATGACATTTCTCACCAAATAGGTAGTGACGCCAAATCTTTAACGCAAACACAATCGCGACTAATTCAAGATCATGCGTCGGATAGTATTTTTCATGTGGCTTTAACTGCCTCGAAGCATAAGCAATGACTTTGCCTTCTTGCATCAGCACACAGCCCAAACCATTCAACGATGCATCACTATAAACTATGAATTCTTTGCTCGATTCAGGCTGAACTAACACTAGCGCTTTCGTCAACAACGCTTTCAACTGCTCAAAACTCTGATGGCACTTTTCTAACCACTCGAATTTAACATCTTTCTGTAGCAACTTCGTCAATGGAGTCACAATCAGCGAGAAGCCTTTCACAAATTGTCTATAATATCCCGCTAGTCCCAGAAAACTACAGACTTCAGACACATTTCTCGGAGGTTTCCATTCTAGAATAGCTGAGATTTTACTCAGATCAACTCGTATTCCCGCAGCTGATACAATATGTCCCAGAAAACCAACCTCACGCAACCAAAACTCACATTTGCTAAACTTTGCATACAATTGCTTCTCACGTAAGGTCTGTAACACAATTCTCAAATGCTCGGCATGTTGTGTCTCATCACATGAATAAATCAGAATGTCATCAATAAACACTACAACAAAACGATCCAAATACAGTCTGAATATCCGATTCATCAGACCCATAAACACTGTAGGAGCATTCGTTTGTCCAAAAGGCATAACTAATAATTCATAATGATCGTACCTCATTCTGGAAGTAGTTTTCTGTACATCTTATTCTTTGACTCGTAGCTGGTAGTAGCCCAATCTCAAATCTATCTTAGAAAACATTGTAGCTCCTTTCGACTGATCAAACAAATCATCAATACAGGGTAATGAATATTTATTCTTTACCGTCACTTTGTTCAACAGCCTATAATTGATACACATCCTTATAGTGCCGTCTTTCTTTTTCACGAATAACACAGGAGCACCCCAGGCGAGAAACTCGGTCATGTAAATCCTCTATCAGTCAACTCTTGTAACTGAGACTTTAACTCTTTCAATTCTGTTGGTGCCATTCTATACGGAGCTATTGAGATAGGAGTAGTCCCCGGCACTAATTCAATTCCAAATTCAACTTCTCGTATTGGAGGTAATCCCGATTCAGGAAACACATCTGGAATCTCACAAACCGTAAGTATCGATTCAACTTTCTTTTCTGACACCTTTGTATCAATCACATATGCCAGATAAGTTTCACAACCCTTTCTCACATAGTTCAAAGCTTTCATTGAAGATACAACAGCTGGTAACCCATTCAAATCAGTGGATTCAATTCAAACTATCTCACCATTCTGGCTTCTCAATTCAATACTCTTTCGTTTACAATTCACAATGGCATTATGCAAAGTGAGCCAATCCATACCCAGAATTATATCAAATTCATCGAATGGTAGCAACATCAAATTAGCCAGAAAGCATATATCCCGAAACATCAACGGGAAATTCTTGCACACTTTATCCACCAAGACACACTTGCCTAAGGGGTTCGATACTCTAATCACAAATTCATTAGACTTAACAGGTAAAGTCTTACTTGATACTAGATTCACACACACATATGAATGAGTAGATCCTGGATCTATCAATGCAATCACATTAGTATCAAATAGAGTAAAAGTACCAGTAATGACGTCTGGAGATAACGCTTCTTCTCGTGCGCGTATAGCATGGGCTCGGGCAGGTGCTCTCGCCTCCGATCTCACAGCTGTATCAGTAGTCCCTCTTTGGCTTCCACCCACATTTCCAGTGTTTCTGGGTGGTCTAGTCCTAGCTGTCACATTACTCGATCTCACATTCTGAACATTTTCTTCCTCAGCCATCATTGGGCAATCTCGAATGAAGTGATCTCGTGATCCACATTTATAACAAACTCTATTGTTATACTTGCCCCAGCATTCTCCCACATGTCGTCTTCCACATTGTCTACACACAGGTTTGTTGCTTTTAGCACTTCCAACATTTGACTCAATTGGAGCTTGAGTTCTCAGACCAACACTTGGTCTCACACGATCTCTACTCATATGTCCAAATGAAGCACTTGATCGATTTCTTGCATCTCTAAATCTCTTCGTCGAAGGTTGAGACGACTTACTCATTAATCTTTTTCTTTCATCACGAGCTTTAGAATCGACTTTCTTCTTTTCTTTGCTAAGCTCATTGACTTTGCAAGCTCTTTCAACTAACACAACAAATTCATTTATGTCAAGTATCCCAACCAACAATTTAATGTCTTCATTCTGCCCTTCAATGAAGCGCTTACACATAGTAACTTCAGTCGAAACACATTCCCGTGCATACTAACTCAATTTCACAAACTCTCGTTCATACTCAGTAACGGACATGCGGCCTTGTTTTAGCTCTAAAAACTCTTTACATTTTTGATCTATGAACCGTTGACTAATATACTTCTTTCGAAATTTAGCTTGAAATAAATCCCAGGTGATTCTCTCTCTCGGAACCACGGATGTCAACGTTTTCCACCAATTATAAGCCACATCTCTCAACAAAGAAACCGTACATTTAATACATTCATCAGGGTTCAATGACATCTCATCGAACACTCGAATCGTATTCTCGAGCCAAAACTCAGCTCACTCGGCATCATCATCAACTGTGGCTCTAAACTCTTCGGCCCCATTATAGATTTTATCCGCAGGAGGCTTATTCAGTCGGATCGGATCTATCACTTGTGGTACAACAGGTACTTGTGCGGGTGGAGGTTGTGGAGCAGCTGAATTCGTTCGAACGAACTCTGAAAACCACTCATTCATCATTCAAAAGAAGGCTTACATAGCCTCTCCTCCCTCACTACTATCACTCGGCCTAGATGTGGCCGGAGCTGTCCCTTGAGCGGGAGCAAGTGCGTTACTCTCAACATCGTCAGTAACTACTCGATCGGGATTCATTACTATATGAAAACACATTTTCAACTATCAGGATTCATCACACTATCACAATTATATATATGGCATGTATAGCTAGACTTACACTCGCTACGTTAGACTGAGAATCAACTAACTCGTTGCTCTGATACCAATAAAATGCAGTACCCTAACTCGTAACCGTCGCCGGACTAGGGTTAAGAGGCGTTACTAAACATTTCTAAACATTTCAAAATATCTCACATCCATTTCTCAACACATAGTTAACCATCAATCAAACATATTCAATTATAATCATATAGTCCCTTATTGAGGTCTACGACACCTTAAACACGTGTTAGAAAGAAGTCAGGACTAAATCGAACACTTACGAAAATTTTCAAAAATTTAAAGATTTTTCCAAACTGCAGAGGTCACACGCCCATGTGGGAAGGCAGTGTGCCTCCCACGGCCTCGACACTCCCGTATGTCTAAGCCGTGTCAAAATAGGGCATACATACTGACTTGTCCACACGGCCGTGGACACGCCCGTGTGCCTCATCCGTGGTCGCTACTAACTTCATCACACGGCCAGTCACACGCCCGTGCGTCTAGCCCGTGGTTGATCCTGACTTGTTTTGAATTTCAACCACTAGGGACACGGTCGAGCCACATGCCCATGTGCTCAACCGTGTGGGCAAATATAGGCTATTTTCAAGGCCAATTTGCCACCCACACAAGGGTCATCCCTACAAGAACATTTAAGCATATTTCCATGTATCAATAGCAACTAAAAACACATCAAAATGTTCATCATATCAACCCAATTCAATCTCATTTCTAGCATACCATCTT
Source organism: Gossypium australe (assembly GCA_005393395.2). Classification (NCBI taxonomy): domain Eukaryota; kingdom Viridiplantae; phylum Streptophyta; class Magnoliopsida; order Malvales; family Malvaceae; genus Gossypium; species Gossypium australe. Next base: position 53,134,072 of record CM016617.1, read on the forward strand.
ATATGCTAAATAGCTCAACCAATTCACATGTAAAACCAAGCATGATTCATCCACAATTTCACTAAATCACTATGGCATCAATCCATCAATAAATTTACCATTCTTAAGACCATTTCATTGCCGTCAAGACATACCAAAACATACTTCATATACCATAATCATTCATGCATATTACCAAGATTTATCTAGCCACATCACATGGCTATTTACACATCTCAAACATGTTTCAAAACAACTAGCCTATACATGCCATATTCAAATATACACATCTTCAAAAATACCAAAATAGATTGCCGATAGTGTGATAGACATGTTGACGATCCTCGAATCCAACCTAGCTTTACTGACACTGTAAAACAGAGAAACAAATCACAGAGTAAGCTTTAAAAAGCTTAGTAAGTTCGTAATATAATACAATTAACTCACTGAATCAAATCAATGTACAAACTGAACCATCACATAGATAATTTACCAATGATACACAAATTCAACTATATCCAATACTCATATAGCATTCCATTCATCTACTTTCAATTTCACCAACCACATAGGTATCATACATACCTTTGCCAACACATAGTTACTCACCAACCATGCTACTCAATCGCTCGACTTTACATTTCCATCAACCTTTGCTATTCTTTTGATTTATTCGCACACTTAGTGCCAATTCGTAGTCGAAACATAATTGTCATCGCACACTTAGTGCCAATACATTAAACCAAGCTTATGTCAGTATCGCACACATAGTGCCAAATAAATAAGCCGAAGCTTCTATCGTTTCGCACACACAGTGCTAATCAACTCTGTCTCAATTCAATTACGCACATTTAGTGCCTTGTCACTCAATTTCATTCATTACATTTCTAATTCAATATCTATTATTCAATTCACATCACATAGAAAATAAGTTAACAACTTGTACTATATCTGAACTTACCTCGAACGTCAAAATACCGAAACGGTCGATTAATCGAGCACTTTATCTTTGCCTCGATCTTGGTCCGAACCTCTCCTTTCTTGGTCTATACACATTCAAATTCAATCCATTCAATCACTAATTCATTCAATTTAGTCCACACACACTTATTTAGGGCATTTTACAAAATAGCCCTCACATTTTCACATTTCGACACTTTAGTCCCAAATTCACAAAATCACAAAATACACATAATTTGCTTGTACCCATGCCTAGCCGAATTCTTACTATACTCATGCAAGCCAAAATATTTCATTTATTTCACAATTTAGTCCTCAAGTTTCTCATTTTAACAATTTAGCCCAAAATAGTCAATTTTATCAAAAATTCAAATACAAACTATGTTAACCCAATATCAAACTTTCATATTTCATCATCTAACAACACAAAGCTCTCATATTCATCAATGGCATATCTCAAAATCACCATCAATTTGTAAAATTTTAGCATGGGTTTGATAGTACCCTAAGCAACGATCACAGAAACGTAGAAATGATCAAAAACGGATCAAAAACTAACCTTTGGCCGAAACCCTTGCTTATTCTTTCCTTCCTTTTCTTTGATACATTCGGCCAAAAAGATAAGAAGAATGGCTTATTTTTAGGCCTTTTGTTTTATTAATTTGTGACATAATTATTCATTTCCCATTTTACCCATTTATTTATCATGAAAGACAAATAAATATTTAAGGTTATTATGTCATTTAACCAGACACTAATTTTAATAATGGGCTAATTGCCGCATAAGGCCTCCACATTATAAAGACAACGGCAATTAAGCACTTAACAATTAGCACACAGCATTTCACACTTTATGCGATTAAGTCCTTTCTCACAATTTGACAAACAGTCGATAAATTTTTCACACAAAACTTTCACACAGGCTCAATCACATATTATAAACATCAAAAATAATTTTAAAATATTTTTTCAACCTCGAATTTGTGGTCTCAAAACCACTGTTCCGACTAGGGTCTAAACTGGGCTGTTACAAAACCTCTGATAAGGAAAAATATGAATTTAAGACAAATTGACATGGAATGATATATATATATATATATATATATATATATATATGATATGAAATATGACATGAAAAAGGACATTACATGAAAGATAAGGAAATGATGATTTATGACTAATGATGTATGAAAATATGAAAAGATGATAATTGTACTGGGAAATAGATGATAATTGTACTGGGAAATTATTTGATGAGAGTGTTCATCATTAATTATATAATAGTACACCTTGAGTGTAGTACTACTTGGTGACCTTAATACTCGAATAAAATGAGTAAAGTCCTGACATAAACTGATCTGAACTCGAAACGAACTACTATGAAACTATACTTGTAATAATAAGAGATAATATATACATGATTAACGAATACATGTTGTGGAAAGCATATATGCATGGAAACTTGATTATTTATTGAGCTTATACATATCTTGATGTTATCATGGATTACATGACTAACAAGGGCAATGAGAATATGTGTAGGGCTTGAGGTCAAATTAAGTGAATATGCCTTACATAGTTACCTAGAAATAGGATGAATGGTAAGTTAAGTACCATGTTATACGAACTTACTAAGCATTTTATGCTTACCTCATTTTATTTTCCCCAGTTTTAGAGTCAATCAGAAGCTCGTTAGATTGGAAGCTCGGCGGAGATCACTCACACTATCCATCGGCCCATGTCGGTATAGTATGGTAATTCAATTGCGGTTGTAATGGCATGTATAGGATATGTTGGCCAAATTGGCATGTAAACATAAACGGTGCTTGTAATCTAGCCATTGGAACGACTATTAATGATTGTTTTGGTATACATGTAATGTCATATTATGTTAGCCACATATATGTTAAGTAGTTGATCAAATCATGTCTAACATGAGGACATAGCCAAGATAAGATTGTAAATATGTATACATGAAATGATATGCCATGATGGTGGATGGAATATGCTTGATTAGAATGCTTGAAATGGTTAGTCATTGTATGTGATGATATATCATGTTAAATGATAGAATTAACTTGAATAAAATGTTTGATTGGTTGGGTTATGAATGCAAGATGTGGTGTAGGATTATGGCAATGATTGGGGTGAGAAATGAAGCTAGGAATGGCTTTATTTTGTCCACACGGGTAGACACACGGGCGTGTGTCTAGACCGTGTGTGACACATGACCTAGTAACACGGGCATGTGGTTAGGCCGTGTGTCCTCTGCACCTTAAATTAGAGAAAACAGAATGCTCAGAATTGAACACACGGGCGCCGTGTGGGATACACAGCCTTGAACACGGACGTGTATCTTGGCCTTGTGAAACCTGCACCTAATTCGAATTAAATTAATTATCCACATGGCTTAGCACATGGGCGTGTGGCATGACCGTGTGGTACAAGTCAGAGAACTACCTAGTTTTGAACACGGTCTGCAACACGGGCATGTCACAGGGTCACACAGGCGTGTCCCTTGGACCACATGGGCGTGTGAGCCTTGCACCTTGGAAAATTTTAGAATTTCATGAAAAATTTCTTGAGTTCCCAATTTAGTCCCGACTTGATTCTAATGCTCGTATTGGGCCTCGAGGGTCCATTTAAGGGACATTATGAATGACCTCGGTGAATGAATAGTAATTTGCCTGAATTAATCGATAAATGTTCTGAATGTTTCGGCAATGCTCTGAAACCTTGTTCCGGCGACGGGTATGGGTTAGGGGTGTTACACCAGCGACTCATCTTCCTGACGCTGCTTGATTGGTTGCCATTGATAATTATTGTTGGAAATTATAAGACTTAGAAAGGAGAGCACCATTAGTAGAAGCGTATACTACCATCCTTGTGTGAGCATTGAGACCGTTATAAAACGTCTCAAGTTGGATGTAGTGAAGGATTCTGTGATGAGGGCACTTCCCTAATAATTCTTTTTACCTTTCTCGTGCCTCATACAATTACTCACCATCCATTTGTTGGAAAGCAGTGATCTCATTCCTCAACTTAGCATTCTTGCTAGGCGGAAAATACTTCATGAGGAATCTTTCTGCTAACTCTTGCCATGTTGAAATGGAATTTGGTGGCAATGAGTTCAACCAGGCTCGATCTCTGTCCCTTAGCGAATATGGGAACAGCTTTAGTCATAGTACATCTTCGGGTACTCTGGCTAACTTTAAAGAATCGCTCACCTCCATAAACAGTCTTAAGTGAAGATGAGGATCTTCGGCAAGCATTCCACTAAATTGTCCCACTATCTAAAGCATCTGGAACATGACTGGCTTCAGCTCAAATTGTTGTACCTCGATTCTGGGTCTCCTAATACCCGGATTAAGATCATGAAACACTGGCACGGCATACTGTCTTAAAGCTTTATCCCTATCATCAGCAATAAAGATAGGATTTTGAGCAGGGTTTGCTCCGTTTCCTTGATTCAAATTTTCAAAGTTCATCTCTTTGGTCCTTCTCTGACTTGCTTGTCTTCTTCTCTGTCAAAAAGTTCTTTCAATATCAAGGTCTACGAGGAGTAAATCAATAATTCCATCAATACTCATAAACACCTGAAATAACACAGAAAAAATTAATTAAGTTAAAATTGAACAAAAAAATAAACCAAAATGAAAAATTCACAAATTCACAAATAATGACTTTTAAAATAGTCCCCAGCAATGGTGCCAAAAACTTGGAATGACAGAAATGTGCAAGTGTACATAATCACAACAAGTAATAAAGTGACAACTAAATGTCGAGTTATTGTACCCACAGGGACTGTGAAAAGATTTATTTATGAATGCAATTAAAAACACTTTGGTGAAGAAACATATTTTGATTTGAGGAGGTGATTAAAAACTAAGTTTTTTAACTAAATAAAATAAATAAAGAGAAAATAAAAGTTCCAATGCACAATTTCAAAAGATGATTTTAATCAAGATGACATAATTGTGTTAGATTAATTACATTTCTTAACTTAGAATTACTAAACTCATGTTCATGTTGTTACGAATAAATTCACGGCAACTTGGTAATTTGCTAACTTATGAACGTACTCACCTACCAAAATCCATTTATCTCTTGACTATGTCTCTATGTCAATTCAACCGATTAAAAAAAATTTAATAAGCGAATGCATTAATACACATACATACTTATGAAATTGAAAATAATCTCTTGTACATATGTCTATTCCAATTCATATCTCTATGCTAATTCAAACAATTAATTCAATCTCATAAGCACATAAAAGATTACGTGAGGTAACAATGTATTCCTACCTTGAAACAGTTTAATCACAATAATCTTTCAAGTTATGCAAAGCTAATGTATCGTTAGATACCGTTGCTAATTTAACCCTCAGCTACCTTAGATGATTAAACATGCATTGATTAAGTATTGTGTCAATTAATTACAATTTCAATCCGTTTAAACAATTAATTCATTTGTTTCCTTACAATTGTAATGTAAGAATAACTTAGTCATGGTTTTACTTAATCAAACATCTTACTAAGGCCTATAACAACACAAACACAATTTTAAAAAATTAAGTGGAAAAAATGCAATCAACCTAAACGAATTATATTTAAGCCATATTAATTAAATTAGACATATCAACATCAGAATTATTCATAGACATGTTCATAAGAACAACAATAAACTTAAAAAGATAAGGAACAAGAATCAAATTCGGTGTTTTTCTGAGGCTTGACTAAGTTGCTCTGCTCCTCCTTCTCCGCTTGTTCTTGTTGAACCAAGAGTTCCATGAACACTTGAATACTGCTCCAAATGGTGGTTGAAGGACTCTTTTTCAAGAGGTGAAATCGGCAAGGGAATGGGGAAGAAAATGAAGAACAACAGAAGGGGATTGAAGAGAGAAAGTGAGAGAGAAGTGAAAGGATGAGAGGTTTTGAGATGTGTTTCAAATGATCAGCAAAGGGGGTTTTTATAGGTTGAGTAGGCTGCAAAAAATAGCAAAAATCATCAGCCATAGAGTCCCCCCACGGCCGGCCACACATGTGGCAAGTTTGAAGGTTTCAAACTTGTTATTTTAAAGTAAGGGTAAATCTAGTAAGGCATGAATAGTGGAGTCTTCAAGGGCTATTTTGCAAGCCAAATAATCAACCAAACAAGCTGATTGGGTCAGCATATGGGACGGTTTTGGACTGCCCAGTGCTCGGTCATATCAGATTTCTCGGTTCAGCTCAACTGGGTCTCTTTTCATGATTAATTAATAATAATTTATTAACCCAAAATAATTTGGATTAAAATTAAAATGAATTATATTATGAATTAATATTCATAATTTGGACCGTCTTCAACTGAAAAATTAATTCGCCTCAATATTTCAAAAATACTTCTCGATTTTGCACTTCTAGTTGTGTCTGCCGAGCCAATTTTCGCCATTTGTGCAAATCTGTCGAAAATGATCAAAATTAATCAAAATTTGTTATAAAATTAATTAAAATTCAACATGTTAATAATTTAAGTAAAATTTAATTATTTTATAATTATTATATATTTTTCGACAAGAATTACTACGAATTTGCATGAATTTGAGTTAAAAATTGCATGAAAAAGTGTGTATATTTTCATGTTTCCAATACCCCTAACTTCTAAGTCCATTAATGATTTGTTTAACCTACTTTATGTTGAAGAAGATGAGTACTTTACCATGATGACAAATATAAATTGAGATTTTCGTCAACAAGTGCTTAATGTTGTGACAAATCCAAGATCCCAATTGACTATAAGAAAGTATGGTGGTCATTCTTGTCGAAGGGAATATCCAAAACTGTTGGCTAAGGTATGGTTCTACTTTTTTCAGTATAGTCTCATGCCTATCTCACATAGTTCCACCATCTCAATGGAACGAATACTTTTGTTGTATGCAATTATGATAGAAAGGTCTATCAATGTTGAGAAGATCATGCTCAAGGAAATCCATGATTGTGCTAGAAAGAAGACTGGAAGTGCTTACTTCCCATCATTGATAACTTCACTTTTCTTAAGAGCCCAAGTTAAAACAAAGCAAACCTGAAGGGCCCGTATGTTCAAGGTTTCATCATAGCCTATGATCTTGAAAGGTTAGTGGAAAATATCCATGAACTAAACCAACTAAACCGAGTGAACCAATAGAACCAAAAACTAATGAGTCATTAAAAAAATCCGAAACAGAAGCTAACTCAGTTACTGAGATAGAAAAAGCAAAACCTGAGGAAGAACCGAACAATCCAGAATTGATAAAGGAACCGAAAGTCTCTAAACCAAGAGAGGAGTCAAATGCTAATGAGCCAGTTGAACCAAGTGTTGATCCTAAGTTGATTATTCCTATGCCCACTTCTTCAAATACTATGGAGAAATTGGAATTGTCAATTATGATGGATATGATGAAATTTATTCATAACCAACAACAGGCTTATTGGAAATATGCAAAAGTTAGATATGATTCAGTAAGAAATACTTTTAAAAATGTCTCTAATAGTTTTGTTCCTAAGTTCCCAGATTATATCTTTGAGTCATGGAAGGAAGATGAGAAGGAAAGCGAGGATGAAACATCAAAGGAGGAAGACGAGGAGAATAAGTCAAATAAATAAGAGGGGGAATTTCTTATCTTTAGTTTTTATTTCTTTTTTAGGTGTTTATTTTAATTACCTAGTTAGAATTTTGCTTTTGCATAATAAATAGCAAGCATGAATAAAATAAGCTTTATCCCTCTTCGTTAAGAAAAAACAATGTGATGTGGTAATGGGACTGAACATGTCTAGGATTGGACTGTTGAGAAAGACTTGGTACTTAAGCAGTCTTTATGACTCCCTTCTTTTTTCTTACAACCCTATCTGGTGTTTAGTTTTCATTCATTACTTTGTTTTTGCAATGAAGACATTACTTCTTTTCATGGGGGTAAGGCATTACGCATGAATTTTAAAGTATGTTCAATATTTTTACTTAAGTATGCTGAAATAAATGAATGTTTAGAGAGAATTTTTGTTCATAAGTGTGTTCAAATGCTAGCATGATTTCTGGTTTTTTCTAAGTATGTTATCTTGAGTGATGGAATACTTGTATGTTCTTTAGAATTATGTAGTATTTTCCATGAAAATTTGATTTCTTTAGAAATAGACATGTATGAAGGTTTAAATCTTTAGAATTGACTTAATAACTTTCTTGAGGCGAAATCCTAGGAGATATAAGAATCTAATATGATATAGGCACACTTTCTTTGGATCTTTTGAGCCTTTGAAGCCGACTTTATTAAATTAACACTTGAAACATAATTTTTTGAGCTTAATGGCCTGTTTATTGCAAATTACCTACATCATAAGTCATATTATCATATTTGTTATTTTATCCTATTCTTTTGCACCTATCTTGATTGAATTTGTCTTGGTGATCAAAGTTTGAGGAAAAATACGAAAAGATGTACATGCTCTTCTCATGTTAAAATTTGACACCTATCGTTGTCGGACAACCCAGGGTGGCGGGTCATCATTGCCTGGAAACCACAAATGCAAATTTGCAAATAACAACTAAATGTTTTGGCAGCTTGTCTGTGAATTCAGTGGCTTTGTCTACAACTATATGTACTGGCAACTTGTCTACAAATTTGGTGGCTTCATCCACATACTCCAAGTCATTGTTTCCTCATGATTTCATGAGTCCTTTAGTACACATATAGAAGGTACATTCTTGAATTTTACTAGATGTAACCCTTACCTACATTTGCTCTTCTTGTCCATTTAGCCCATACTTTGAGTTCGCCATATGTTCTGGCACATTCTAGTATCTTTGTTCTTGTCTTTATAGCATGCAATTTATGTCATAATATTTCTTATGGAGCTCACCACAAAGTATACTCATTAGATTATCCTATCCAATGTGTAACACGATACGCTACAAGGGTTTTTCCTTTAAAGTTCATCATACCTACCGTTCCTTCAAATTTCACCACACATCATGTCCCTTCAGAGTTTGCCATACATATTATCTCTTCAGAGTTCATCGGGGATAACATTTCTTTCTTTTAGGGTTTGCCACAAAGGCGTTCCCTCCAGATGGTTGCCAGAAGGGCCATTCTTTTGTGTACATCATGAAGGCATTCCTTTCATCATTTGCCATAAAGGCTTGCCTTTCCTTAGTTCACCATAAAGGCTTCCATCTCATAGATTGCCACAACGACTTCCATTTTTTGGCATGTTCACAATAGGGATTTTCCTAAACTCATAATTTATGAGGTTTGCCCCTCATCGTCCTGGGTCATGTAAAAAACCCTGTTAGGTAATAACCTTCCTTTAGTTCTTTCCATATTATGCCATATCCCACCAGCTATGGTCTTACATGATATAGAGTCATGGCCAAGGGCTTTCCTTTCAGATATCGTGACTAAAGTCCCGACAGACCCCTTTAGACTCCACCAAAGTGAACAGACACTTAACAGACCTTTCAGGCATTAGCACCAAACTTAACATACATCTCATTTTAACATTCTAGACATGTTCTTACAGTTATATATTTGACTCCATATTTCTTATCAAAAATTCTACGATTGTTAGATTCTTACAAACTATGCACGCAAATCTTATCAAACATTCATATATCAACATACTCATCATACTAGTCTTTTCTAATCTCTATTCGTGGTTCATACGATTCTTCATAGGAGAGTATCTAGAATAAACAACATTCAACTTACAGAATTTGACTTAGGGACACACCTAACACCTAGAAACAGTAGCTTGATCTCCAAATCCTAACATCCATCATGAAACCTCAACAATTCACTGCTTACAAGACATAGGGATACCATTAAAACTCATTTATATAACTTTTATCATTATTTGAAACCCAGATAACCTCCATTCAACACCTTATTTCCTCATCTTACTATTTACTCACATAAAACATACTTACTCTTTCAAAAGTCAACATGCAAGTCCATAATACATACTCAGGATATGAAACAATCCTTTGCATGAACTCTTTGTTTCAGCTTAGCAAGAAAGATCCTCGATCACCTTCAAAGCAAGTTAGCAATGGTGCTTTCAAATAGAAGGAAGAAGATAACTCCCCCTTTTCTTATAAAGCTCACATCAATAAACATAAAACCCATATTCTCATAGTGGAACTTGACACGTGAAACCAACTTTGAAAACTGCCTTATTAGTGGGTTACAGTTGTAGAGAAACGTATACAAGGATCCAAAATCTTTATGTATCCTTGATTTATCCCTTCTTTCATTCCTGACCATCTCGTTAGAATGTGACTTGCATAGTAACTAGACCAACTTTGGTGTACCTTACCTACCCAAGAACCCTTGAGACACTTGTCAATCCCTCATTACCCAAGAACCCTTGAGACACTTGTCAATCCCTCATTATATACATATTCACACATTTCAAAGAGCAATCCTTACCTCATGCTCTAAAATTAGCTATGCACTCGAGCTATCTGCCAAAAGCATCGATTGGGCATATAGGATCTCGCCACAAAGATTATTCCCGTCTACTCGCCAACTTGAGACCTGCAAATACTAGGTGTTACAATGTATGTTTTAACTAAATTTTAATTATTGATTATTATGAAATGATCGTACTTTGATTGGGTTACTTTAGTAACAGTTGTGACTTCTCGTAACTTGGACTCAATAGTTGGGTCAGGTGACAGGGTGCTACAATAATTGAAAAGAATCATAGGGGCTATGAACCCAATTGACTTGAATACAAATCAAATGATGTAAGATGTAAAAATAGTTTATAATTTCCTTTGGAAATTGTATATATATGTGCATATAGATATACATGTTTACTCAGGGTAGAATTATTAATGCTAATTTTACATACTTAATTTATAGAAATATGACTTGATGTCAAATGTAGTAGTTATTTTAGTCTATTTCTTCACTTAAAGAGCTTGTTTTCTAGCCATTTTAATATTAATTATTGCCTTTTCATCAGTTAGTAGCTAAGTAGTAAAAGTTAATAAAATAAGTGTTTTTGACACATTTTTAGTGTTAGTGACCTATTAGGCCGACATGAGCCTTAGCTAAGTTTAATTTGTGTATTTAAGTGTGCAAGATGCTTAATTCTAGGCCTAATTGACGTAGGAACTTGGGACGAGTATTCCACAAACTTCTCAAGATATGAAAGCACAATAGGAACTTCCAAGCCAAAAAAATGGCTATTGTGTCACGACAAGCAAAGTCTATGGTGTAGAAGCCCTATGTTGAAACGTAGTCGAAACGTGGGTCACAAGCAATGATGATGTCAGTGGTTGTGTATGAAAAGATTTTAAGATACCGTTTGGTATCTCGCATTTATTAGTATCGGGGGCTTATTAGGCATAAAGTGCCCATATTTTAGCCTATAAATAAGAGGCTCCTATACACAAATTAGGGCATCAAACACAGAGATTTCTACAGGCAATTTTCTTTCTTCAGTTCTTCAGTTTTAGTTCTCTTTTATTCTTTCATAGTCGAAAGATTTTATTTCGATGTGAAGATGTTTATGAGCAGAGATTGTTCGAAACTCGCACTTCAATATATTTATTCATGCGCATTCTCTTATCTCATCTCTTCTATTCTTTTATTTATCTTTCGTTAATTTGGCCAATTAATGTTTGTATGAATATTAGGATAGATTATTGTGCTTTATTTATATCTTGCACAATTCAATTATTAAACTGATTTATTTGTTAAGTGATTATTTATCTAAAATTAGTTGTTTATTCAAGAGTACTTGGTATATTGGGAGTGACGCCCCTGATAGAATATCTAGACAGGTGAGACCAGAAGGGTATCCTGTCGTGTATAACTTGAGTCAAGCGGTGAGACTGGGAGGGTATCTATACCTAGGAAGAGACCGGAAGGGTATCCATATAATAATTTAATAATAATTTCTCCAATTTGCAATCCTTTGGGTACGATCCTTGGAATACTTACCGGTGTTCCGTTGTAATACTTCTATATTACAATTTGACCTTTTCACTTACAGATACCACACTTAAATATTTTCATTTTTATTTGCACAATTTTTACTTTAAACGTTCGCACGTTTGAAGGCAGTCAAAATACCACTGAGTGCTTTACTCAGCGTATGGTTTGTTCTCTCCATGTGCAGGTTAGATTTAATCCAAGATTTTTGAGCATCGCCCTCAGCATCCAATCCACAATCCCAATCTCAACAATGTTTGTTTGTTTCTCACTTTATTTATATTCGGCAAGTACCTAATAGATTCGGTTTTGCAATAGCTAAATGATGATTTAACCAAACGTTATAATCAAATGTTTCTCAGGCCATGTAACATTTGAAATAGGGACAAATGACCATGTCCCCGCCCATGCTCGTGACCGTGTAACTCTCTGACTTCGATCACATGCCTATGCCACACGCCTGTGTGCCAGGCCGTGTGCTATGCCGTATAACTGTCTGACCTATAACCCTTAAAACCTATAGGAGACACACAGTCAAGTCGCATGGCCGTGTGCCACACACGGCTGAGACACACGCCTGTGTCTTAGGCTGTGTGGACAAGAAATTGGCCAAAATCAAGCCATTTCCATCACCCATTTCAAGCATGTTCCTACAACCAATTTTCACCCATAACCAATGCATCAAAATGTACCAAAACATGCCAATTCAAAAGTCCAATAGTTCATACAACCAGTATGCCATTAAGGCACCTCAATCACAAACCATCAAACTTATCTAAACATATGCATATTTGGCCATACATAAACCATACACATCTAACTTATCATGTCCATAAAAACTTACCATTTGAATCATTTCTCACATGCATCATAGTCACATAAGTGACACAAACCAACCAAATCCAAATGGTACCAAGCAACCAACTTATATATATGCATGCCAAATTCAATAGTTAGCACTCAAGACAAACTTTAAACATAAGTTCCCTATACATGCCATTATAACCTTAGCTAGAACATCAAAAACTACCGATATAATCGCTAGATAGTGTGATAATCTCTGATGAGCTTCCAAATCGAACGAGCCTCTGATAATCTAAAAATCATAGGAAAGAAAACTAAGTAAGCACATAGTGCTTAGAAAGTTTGTAAAACATGAACATAACTTACCATTTCAATAAATAACATTAAGATTAAGCACAATATAATCCAACCATAAGCTTGGTACAAGCCTAAGCACCAACAATATTAAGCACAATATAATCCAACCATAAGCTTGGCACAAGCCTAAGCACCAACAACAACACATGTTAGCATATTCAAACATAATCCACATGAATTTAACATAGGTAAGCCATTACACATGAACATAATTCATTTGAATTCATCATTTTCCTTAACATATCATACTTTCTATGAAGCTTACCATTTCAACCATTTTCATAAATACATGACATGGTTCCTTTTGAACATTTACCATTCTTTTCCTTTTCTTAGTCGTTGAACCGTTTAGAATATCATCAAATACATGAGATAGCTCACACGAAGTGTGCTAAACATATAACCATAACCTTTCCTTTCCTTTACATCATTGCTCCACGAGTTTTGAAATGGGCTTGCACACACGAGCTGTGCGTCGAAATGTAAGCTACATGATGATACTCACATGAGTTATGGGTCAAAATGTAAGCTACAAGATGTTGCTCACATGAGCTATGGAGTATCTGTAACAAATGTAGTGAAACACCCCAAACTCGGCCCACGAGCCTCGACCAGATCTGGTATGTTCCTCGAGTAAAACATTTCAAAACTTGTTTGTCACTTTGGAAAATTTGGGTGGTTTTGAAGAAAAATCGATTTGTGTTGTGTTTGAATCGAAAAGTCTAGATTTTTAATAAAACTTCATTAAAATACTTGAAAACAATAAGGTTCAGAGTATTGTCGAGTTATTACGGTTTACCCTTTTATTTTGAAGAACATTTGTGATTAAGTGTCACATTTAGATTTTATTTTGAAAACATTACTTAAACTTTGCTTTGATAAAAATTGTATCATACTAAAACAATACGCATGCATAAACAGTTTAGTAGTAAAGGCCTTATTAAATCAACATAAAAACCCAAAATAAATTCAAAGTACTTAAAATAAAAAGTCCAAATAAAATAAATTTCGTGCTGAGCATGGCCACCACTAAGCTCCTGCCGACCCGGTCCATCACTGAGTGTCACCTGAAAAATATCCCACAACGGGGTGAGTCCAACAGACTCAGTGTGTATAACCACCAACACTAAGTCCCAACAGTTTAGGGCATAACAAATCATACATGTACATATAGCAATTAACTTTAATGATGCAAACCCAAACCCAATCCTATACACCATCCGCTACACATCACCCGTACCAACCATCACACCGTGGGGACTACTAAGTCGACCCTCCATCCGCTACACACCATCAAAGGCAGTCGCTGTAGACGACGTGCTCATCGCCCTTATATATATTTTGTGGCATAGCCACCAGATAATATTTTGTGACATGAGTCACCACATTCAGATTACGTGACATAAGTCACCACATTCAGATATTGTGGTATAACACCACCAGATCACTTCCCCTTAACATACCACCCATATACCCCATGTCATACAAATCATGCAAAGACTATACCCTAGTCTTAATTCCACATTCTTATCAATATTCACATATGTGTCATAACAGGTATTCGTAACATTATTGACATAGCTTTAGAGAATAACGTACCTGAATATGCCATACCATTGAATGGTATCTTAAGCCATATCTTTCACATTCTTATTCATACATATATTAACTTAAAACCGTAAATCTATTAAGAATTAGTGTAGGGTACACACCTGATTTACTAATGCTTCCACTAAAATCCCGAAAATCCTGATCTAATACTTTAGATCCTTAGTCCCTACATTCGGCCAATACCAAGTGTTTTAGTAAAAAGCCATTCGGCTAAATGATCAAATCCCGAAGGATTATTGCGACAAAAATCCTTACCTTGCTGCCGATTTCACTACTAACCAAATCCCGAAACTTCGTAGAGTTTCTCCCTTGCACTCGGCTAGACACTAAATCACTTGGCTTGGTTAGTTTCTGCTTTTGAACATTTAAGAAACATATCCGAGTCACTAATTAGGGCCTTGGCCGAATGTGCATATGTACTTACCTTGCGATTTTAAATCCCGAAAAGTGCTACTTGATTGGGGTACCTGTCGAAATCACTATGGCATATGTTAGATCTAATTCTAACATTTAAATACTAATAAATGGCCCTTGGCCGAATACATGACTCACCTTAGATCTTTATAAATCCTGAAATATCCTTCCTTGTAGTTGACAATTGCAGAATCCCGAAACACTCCTTGAAACACCTCAAACCCGGCCCACGAGCTTTGACCGGATCTGGTATGTTCCTCAAGTAAACCGGTTCAAAGTTCTTTTGTTTCTTAGGAAAAATTGTGCAAATTTTAAAAATAATATTGTTTTGGATTGGGCTTGAGTTGAAAACGAGTTTATTTGATTAAAAATCCTTTAGCTTTAGGTGACAAAACGTTTAGGGTTGGTTTTGATAATAAATTTACTTAATCTTCCAATTAATAAATATTTGTAACATAATAAATCAAAGTGAAGTAAAGAAATTCAACTATGGCCTATTTACATCAAATAATCCCAAAATTAAAATTTAAAATACTTGAAATAAATAAAAGTCCAAATCGTAAATTTCTTGCTGTGCATGGCCACCCCTAAGCTTCTGCCGAGCCCGGTCCATTACTGTTCGTCACCTGAAAATAGTCCCACAACGGGGTGAGTCAAACAGACTCAATGTGTACACGGCACTAAATCATAATAGAATCAGGCATACAATAGTTACACATTCAAAACATAAAATACAAGTTATGATGCATTCCCAAACCCAAACCTAATTGTCCATCCGCTACACACCCCCGTACCTACCAGTCACACCGTGGGGACTACTAAGTCGACCCTCCTTTCGCTACACTCCAAATTGCGGTCTTAGGTCACCGCATTCGTGGTCTTAGGTCACCACGTTCAGATTACTGTGGTCTTAGGTCACCACTTTCAGATTACTGTGGTCTTAGGTCACCACTTTTCACTTCCCCTTTCAAACAAACCTATATGCCCATAACATATTATGCAATTACATGCCCAAGTTCACATTCTTATCATATTCTCATGTTACGAATAACATTTTTCATATTCCTAGTAGAAGTAGGAAACGTACCTGAGTACTTAGTACCATATCATGGTACCTTAGCCACTTTTATATTCTTAATATCACATATATTATTTAAATACAGCCATAAGACGTATTATGAAATAGTGTGGGGTACACACCTGATTTGCTTAACGAATTCCTTGAAATCCCTAAAAAAATGATCCATTGCTTTAGATCTCAATTCCTACATTTGGTAACCTTAATATGTTAGCATAAAGCCTATAAAACCAAATCCTAGTAGGATTTGTATTCTTAAAACCTACCTTGTTGTCGAATTAACTATAGTCAAATCCCGAAAACTTGTATTCTTCTCCTTTGAAATCGGCTACTCACTAGATCCCTTGAACCTGTTAGTTTTCGGCTTAAAACACATAATAATAGATCTAACTACTAAAATAGGCCTTAGCCGAATGCTATAGACACTTACCTTGTGGATTTTAAATCCTGAAACTCACCGAATAACTAGGGAACACGCGGCTTATGGTGTACCTTCGGGAAAAGAACTTCTCCTTCCTTGTAGTCGACACTTAGTAAATCCCGAAAGATCTCTTCGGTAACAGATATTAAGGGTATTAGAATCTTAATTTCGACAGCCTTAAAAGAAATAGAATGAGAATCTAACCTAATCTTACCCTTACTGAAGAATTTGATGGAACTCTTGCTTGAACCCTTAGCAGTATTCGGCTATGGCTTTGATGTGGATAACAATTTTGGCTCTTGAGGCTTAGTGAGAAATCTTCTAGGGCTATTGGTATCTTCGGCTTTTGATTGTGTTTGTAATAGAAGAAGAAAAGAAAAGAGAAAAAGAGAATATGGTAGAGAGAATTCGGCAGAGAGAAGAGGAGAAACTTTAGAGAATTTCGGCAGAGGTTTTCTTGAAGAGAAAAGAATGAATGAAGAATAGCCTTACTCTTCCTTTTATAGCCAAAATTACAAGGCTAGAGTCCCTTACTTGGCCACCACTCTTCTATTTGATAGCTTTATCCTTTTAATTATCACTTTTAATTATCACTTTATTAAAAGAATAATCCCTTATTATCTCCTTGAAAATAATCTAAAATAAATCCATTATTTATCCCCTTTTTAGCCGAATTTTAAAGAGAATAAAACTCCCCTTTTAAAAACCTTGTTGCCGTCCACCTCTGTGCTTCTGGAAGCAAAAATAAAATTTCTTTTATTTGCTACCCATGTGACTCGAACTCAGGCCCAACACCCTTGCATGTGGCGCCATTTCCAGAGGCCCTAAGTGATATCTTCAGGCCACTTTTCCAAGCCTGCTTGTGTGTCAAATTCCTCCTATTAATTTTCTTAAGGCCACCTTGCCTTAATTCCCTCTTTTTAAACCTTAAAACTTGACATTTCTTTACATTTCCAAGTTTCCAAAAATTTTAGTTTGCCTCCTTTAAACTTAACATTTCCTTACATTTCCAAGTTTCCTGAAATGTTTACTTTCTTCTTTTGAATCATTTCTAAATCATTTCCTTACATTTCCTCACATTTCCTCACATTTCCTTACATTTCCTTACATTCCCTTACATTTCCATACATTTCCTTACATTTCCATACATTTCCTTACATATCCTTACATTTCCTTACATTCCCTTACATTTCCATACATTTCCTTACATTTCCATACATTTCCTTACATTTCCATACATTTCCATACATTTCCTTACATTTCCATACATTTCCTTATATTTCCATACATTTCCTTACATCTTAGGGTTCCTAAAACTCCTCAGAACACATCCAACACACCCACTGAGCCCACTATCTCATAAATTATGCACGAACGCATAACCCCTAATCTAGGATGTTACAGTTCTACCCTCCTTAAAAATAATTTCATCCTCGAAATTACTTATTAACAGTCGTACAATCCTTCACACCGCACTATGCTTACGCTGCGCACTCTGATCTTAATAGAACCATCATACTTTCTAGGCACAATTTCTAAGTTCCCGTCCCTTAGAACTCATTTCTAACGTCGCGATTTAATCTGATTAAGAAGTTTTATGTATTAAAAAAATTTGTTTCACTGATTAACTGCGAAGAAGTTTTATGGAAAGAATTTTTAGAAGTGGTTCTTTCGTATTCATACATGCACACAGTCTTTACATTCATACATCCATCAATCAATTATGAACTTTCGTTCATTCAGAGAAATATTGTAGTTTTCATTGTTGTTTTTCCACTACCCAGGGGTATTTTCGTAATTTGTCCTATAGGGGTATTTTCGAAATTTTTCAAAAGAAAAAGTTCCTTGATAATTTGTCAAAATTTTTTTTTTGAAATTTTAAAATCCCGGGGCTTTTCGGTAAATTTGGAAATTCCAGGGGTATTTCGGTAATTTTTGAATTTCGGGGGTATTTTGGTAATTTTAAATTTCCGGAGTATTTTGGAAAATTTCGAAATCCGGGGGTATTTCCAAATTTTGCAAAACTTTGAGGGTTCTTTTTGAGAATTGTACTTTCCAAAACAATAATGTTGCAAAAATTTTGGAAATCAGGGTCATTTTGGTAATTTTGTAAGTTAGGGGCAATTTTGTAATTTTCCCAAAAATCGAGGTACTTTGATATTTTGCAAATAAGGGTTTTTGAACATTTATAAAGTAATGAAATTTTGGTAAAACTGTTGGGTAGTTGGACATTTTATAAACCAAGGGCATTTTAGTAATTTTACCACTAGGGGTATTTTAGTAATTTTGCAAACGAGAAGTTTTGGGGAATTTTTTTTTTCGAAAAATAACAATTTCCTCAGTTCAAAAGAGTGGTTTGTTGAATTTTTAAAACTAGGGTTTCCATAAAAACACGGCTAGTTCCCTTTCGGGTTTTAGTTAGAGGTTTAGCCTAAGAATAAGTCCTCTTGGTTAGGGTGAACCGAAGCTACGCACCAGGTAGGATTCCTGCGAAGAGGAGTGAGTCACTAGGACTGCTTAAATACCAGGCTCTTCCGGATCCAATCCTAGACATGCGCACAATGGTTGCCACACCCTAACTCGGCGACTTAGACACAGGTTTGTTTTATTAAGCATTTAAGTCTTATGTAACTGTTGGGGTAAGCTAGCCTTAGAGTTCAAGTACCTATCATACTAATTCTACGTTCCATTCCATTACTACCCTTCTACAGATCACAATATAAAATCACACAAAGGTTAGGGGTACTTACCTGGTGGACTGCAGGTCGGAGACGTAGGTGCCATGCCAGAAAAACCTGCTTATCTTCAAAAAAAACTCATTTGGGCTCGATTTGAAAACGTTTTGGGCCTTAAACCCCAGGCCGAGGGTTTGAAACTGGGCTCTGATATCAAATTGAAACACCCCAAACCCGGCCCACGAGCTTTGACCGGATCTGGTATGTTCCTCAAGTAAACCGATTCAAAGTTCTTTTGTTTCTTAGGAAAAACTTGTGCAAATTTTAAAAATAATATTGTTTTGGATTGGGCTTGAGTTGAAAAAAAGCTTATTTGATTAAAAATCCTTTAGCTTTAGGTGACAAAACGTTTAGGGTTGGTTTTGATAATAAATTTACTTAATCTTCCAATTAATAAATATTTGTAACATAATAAATCAAAGTGAAGTAAAGAAATTCAACTATGGCCTATTTACATCAAATAATCCCAAAGTTAAAATTTAAAATACTTGAAATAAATAAAAGTCCAAATCGTAAATTTCTTGCTGTGCATGGCCACCCCTAAGCTTCTGCCGAGCCCGGTCCATTACTGTTCGTCACCTGAAAATAGTCCCACAACGGGGTGAGTCAAACAGACTCAATGTGTACAGGGCACTAAATCATAATAGAATCAGGCATACAATAGTTACACATTCAAAACATAAAATACAAGTTATGATGCATTCCCAAACCCAAACCTAATTGTCCATCCGCTACACACCCCCGTACCTACCAGTCACACCGTGGGGACTACTAAGTCGACCCTCCTTTCGCTACACTCCAAATTGCGGTCTTAGGTCACCGCATTCGTGGTCTTAGGTCACCACGTTCAGATTACTGTGGTCTTAGGTCACCACTTTCAGATTACTGTGGTCTTAGGTCACCACTTTTCACTTCCCCTTTCAAACAAACCCATATGCCCACAACATATTATGCAATTACATACCCAAGTTCACATTCTTATCATATTCTCATGTTACGAATAGCATTTTTCATATTCCTAGTAGAAGTAGGAAACGTACCTGAGTACTTAGTACCATATCATGGTACCTTAGCCACTTTCATATTCTTAATATCACATATATTATTTAAACACAGCCATAAGACGTATTATGAAATAGTGTGGGGTACACACCTGATTTGCTTAACGAATTCCTTGAAATCCCTAAAAAAAATGATCTATTGCTTTAGATCTCAATTCCTACATTTGGTAACCTTAATATGTTAGCATAAAGCCTATAAAACCAAATCCTAGTAGGATTTGTATTCTTAAAACCTACCTTGTTGTCGAATTAACTATAGTCAAATCCCGAAAACTTGTATTCTTCTCCTTTGAAATCGGCTACTCACTAGATCCCTTGAATCTGTTAGTTTTCGGCTTAAAACACATAATAATAGATCTAACTACTAAAATAGGCCTTGGCCGAATGCTATAGACACTTACCTTGTGGATTTTAAATCCTGAAACTCACCGAATAACTAGAGAACACGCGGCTTATGGTGTACCTTCGGGAAAAGAACTTCTCCTTCCTTGTAGTCGACACTTAGTAAATCCCGAAAGATCTCTTCGGCAACAGATATTAAGGGTATTAGAATCTTAATTTTGACAGCCTTAAAAGAAATAGAATGAGAATCTAACCTAATCTTACCCTTACTGAAGAATTTGATGGAACTCTTGCTTGAACCCTTAGCAGTATTCGGCTATGGCTTTGATGTGGATAACAATTTTGGCTCTTGAGGCTTAGTGAGAAATCTTCTAGGGCTATTGGTATCTTCGGCTTTTGATTGTGTTTGTAATAGAAGAAGAAAAGAAAAGAGAAAAAGAGAATATGGCAGAGAGAATTCGGCAGAGAGAAGAGGAGAAACTTTAGAGAATTTCGGCAGAGGTTTTCTTGAAGAGAAAAGAATGAATGAAGAATAGCCTTACTCTTCCTTTTATAGCCAAAATTACTAGGCTAGAGTCCCTTACTTGGCCACCACTCTTCTATTTGATAGCTTTATCCTTTTAATTATCACTTTATTAAAAGAATAATCCCTTATTATCTCCTTGAAAATAATCTAAAATAAATCTATTATTTATCCCCTTTTTAGCCGAATTTTAAAGAGAATAAAACTCCCCTTTTAAAAACCTTGTTGCCGTCCACCTCTGTGCTTCTGGAAGCAAAAAAAAAATTCTTTTATTTGCTACCCATGTGACTCGAACTCAGGCCCAACACCCTTGCATGTGGCGCCATTTCCAGAGGCCCTAAGTGATATCTTCAGGCCACTTTTCCAAGCCTGCTTGTGTGTCAAATTCCTCCTATTAATTTTCTTAAGGCCACCTTGCCTTAATTCCCTCTTTTTAAACCTTAAAACTTGACATTTCTTTACATTTCCAAGTTTCCAAAAATTTTCGTTTGCCTCCTTTAAACTTAACATTTCCTTACATTTCCAAGTTTCCTGAAATGTTTACTTTCTTCTTTTGAATCATTTCTAAATAATTTCCTTACATTTCCTCACATTTCCTCACATTTCCTTACATTTCCTTACATTCCCTTACATTTCCATACATTTCCTTACATTTCCATACATTTCCTTACATATCCTTACATTCCCTTACATTCCCTTACATTTCCATACATTTCCTTACATTTCCATACATTTCCTTACATTTCCATACATTTCCATACATTTCCTTACATTTCCATACATTTCCTTACATCTTAGGGTTTCTAAAACTCCTCAGAACACATCCAACACACCCACTGAGCCCACTATCTCATAAATTATGCACGAACGCATAACCCCTAATCTAGGATGTTACACTCCTTATAGTTTCGGCCAAAGACATTAAGGGGATTAGAGTCTTGATTTTGGCTAAAAGAAAAGAACTAAAACGATGACAATAGCATCCTTACCCTTAATATTGAAATCGGCAACACCTTCACTTGAACCCCCAAAGCTATTCGGCTATGGCCTAGATGTGGATCAACAATTTCGGCTTTTGAGGCTTAATGAGAAATCGGCTAGGGGCTAGGGGTTACTTGAGTATTCGGCTTCCACAAGAACAAAAAGAGAGGAGTATGAGGCTTAGGAGTTTCGGCAATGGTGATCTTTAGGGAGGGGTTTCGGCTAGAGCAAGAAAAAGAAGAAAGATGATGACTTTGGAGAGGAAAAGAAAACGAAAGAGAGGCTACACTGCCTTAATGAAATTCGGCTATTCCCTTTAGTAAGCTTGGCCGAAATTCACCTTAAGAGAGTCCCTAGGCCAGCCACACTCTTCCCTTATCAGGTTCCTCATTTTTCTCCTCTTTTCTCTTTTTATCACCTTATTCAAATTAATAAAAAATAATCCAACATTAATCTCTTATCTTAGCCGAATTTTAGAAAGGATTAAACTCATCCCTTTAGTGCCTTAGTGCCGTCCATCTCCTTTGCTCCTTGCAGCAAAATAAAATTCTTTTATTTGCTTCCCTTGCAGCTCGAACCTAGGCCCTTTCCCCTTGCTTGTGGCGTCACTTACTAGGCCTTAAGTGGCGCCTCCAAGCCACTTAGACAAGCCCATTTCTTTTTCATAAATCCCCTACATATTTTCTTAAGGCCTTATCAGACTTAGCTCCCCTTTTAAACTTAAAAATCAAATAATTTCTAAGGCATTTGACTACACACTAAGGTTCACAAAATTCATAGAACACATTCACAGCACACATAGGCATACTACTTCATAAAATTAAGCAATAATGCATAAGCCATAAATCCCGGATATTACAGTTCTACCCCCCTTAAAATAATTTCGTCCTCGAAATTACCTGGCAAAAATAAGTGAGGGTATTGCTGTCGCATTGCTTCTTCTGGCTCCCACGAAGCTTCCTCCGATCCATGGTTTCACCATAACACTTTGACTAGAGGAACTGACTTCCTCCGTAACACTTTCACATCTCGTTCCAAAATCTGAATCGGCTCCTCCTCGTAAGACAAATCTGGCCTTAACTCCACCTCTTCAACCGGTACTACATGAGACAGATTCGATCGATAACGACGTAGCATGGATACATGGAATACGTCGTGCATCTGCTTCAATTCCGAAGGCAACTCTAACTGGTATGCCACTGGTCCAACTCGCTTCAATACCCGATAAGGTCCTATAAACCCTGGACTTAACTTCCCTTTACGACCAAATCTCATTACCTTCTTCCAAGGCGACACTTTAAGAAACACTTGATCTCCCACATCAAATTCTATTTCTTTTCGCTTGAGATCCACGTACGACTTCTATCTATCCGATGCTTCCTTCAACCGAGCTCGAATCACACTAACCTTCTCTTCAGATTCCACCAATAACTCTGGACCCAAAACTTGACGTTCCTCTAACTCCGTCCAGCACGTAGGAGTGCGACACTTCCGGCCATACAGCGCTTCATACGGTGCCATCCGAATACTAGCTTGATAGCTGTTGTTGTATGCAAATTCCGCTAAAGGAAAATATTCTTCCCAACTTCCTCTGAAGTCTATCACACAACCTCGCAGCATATCCTCTAACACTTGGATTACTCGCTCAGACTGGCAGTCCGACTGTGGATGAAAAGCCGTACTGAAATCCAATCTGGTGCCTAAAGCTTGATGTGGTGCTTTCCAGAACCGAGAAATAAACCTTGGGTCCCTATCCGAAATGATCGATACTGGAACACCATGCAACCTTACAATTTCCGCCACATATAACTTTGCCAACTTCTGCAAAGAATAATCAACCCGCACTGGAATGAAATGCGCGGACTTTGTCAACCGATCCACTATCACCCATACTGAGTCCTTCTTAGTAGGCGTAAGGGGAAACCCACTAACGAAGTCCATGGTGATTCTCTCCCACTTCCACTGCGGAATCTTTATTGGCTGAAGCAATCCTGACGGAACTTGGTGTTCAGCCTTAACTTGCTAACACGTCAAGCACTTCCCTACGAATTCGGTAACTTCCTTCTTAAGACCAGGCCACCAAAACTGTTCCCTTAGATCTCGGTATAACTTACTTCCTCCAGGATGCATAGCATAAGGGCTACTATGCGATTCCTGAAGAATCCTCTGCCTTAATTACTTATCCTTTGGCATACAGACCTTACCCTTGAAACACAATACTCCCTCGTCATTAATACCATAATCTTCCAACTCCTCATTCTGTACTTGCTGTAGCTTAGCACTTAAATCATCATCCATTAACTGACTTTCCTTCACTTCATTCAACCACGTCGGCTTAACTTGCAGCTCTGCCAGCAGACTTCCATGATCATACAAGCTCAGATGTGCAAACATTGCCCTCAGATCCGACACTACCTTCCGACTTAGGGCATCCGCCACTACATTTGCCTTGCCCGGATGATACTCTATTGAACAATCGTAATCCTTTAATAATTCAACCCTCCTTCGCTGTCTCAGGTTCAACTCCTTCTGAGTCAACAGATACTTAAGACTCTTGTGGTCTGTGTAGATCACTGACTTTTCTCCATAAAGATAGTGCCTCCACACCTTAAGAGCAAAGACCACTGCCACCAATTCCAAATCATGAGTCGGGTAGTTAACCTCGTGTGGCCTTAATTGTCGAGACGCATAAGCGACTACTTTCCCGTCTTGCATCAGAACACATCCTAATCTGGTATGTGAAGCGTCGCAATACACCACAAAATCCTTCCCTGCCTCCGGCTAAATCAAAACCGGAGCTTCAGCCAAAACCCTCTTAAGCTTCTCAAAGCTCTCCTGTTGCTTATCCGTCCATACGAAAGGTACTTCTTTCCTCAACAGCTTCATCAAAGGTGCGGCTATCGATGAGAATCCTTCCACAAACCTTCTGTAGTAGCCTGCCAATCCCAAGAAACTACGAACCTCAGCCATCGACTTAGGTGGTTTCCAATCTAGCACCGCCTCAATCTTCCTAGGATCCACCCTTATTCCTTCTGCAGACACTACATGTCCTAAGAACACAACTTCCTTAAGCCAAAATTCACACTTGCTGAATTTGGCATAGAGCTTCTTCTCTCTTAACACTTGCAACACTATCCAGAAATGCTCATCATGTTCCTCCCCAGACTTGGAATACACTAAGATGTCGTCAATGAACACAACGACGAACCTATCCAAGTATGGTTGAAAAACTCGGTTCATCATATCCATGAACGCGGCTGGGGCGTTCGTCAAACCAAATGGCATTATTACGAACTCAAAATGCCCATACCTTGTCCGAAAAGCTGTCTTATGGATATCTGCTTCCTTCACCTTAAGCTGATGATATCCAGACCTTAGATCTATCTTCGAGAAAACCGCTGCCCCCTTAAGCTGATCGAACAAGTCATCAATCCTCGGCAAAGGGTACTTGTTCTTGATAGTCAGCTTATTCAACTGACGGTAATCTATACACATACGCATAGTTCCGTCCTTCTTCTTCACGAACAAGACCGGTGCTTCCCATGGAGACACACTAGGTCGAATAAACCCACGATCAAGCAACTCTTGGATCTGAGCCTTGAGCTCAACCAACTCCTTGGGTGCCATTCTGTACGGGGCGATTGACACAGAAGCTGTACCAGGTAGCAAGTCAATTCCAAACTCCACCTCCCTATCCGGGGGTATTCCAGGTAACTCTTCCGGAAAGACATCCACAAAATCCCTTACTGTTCGAACTCCACTAACGCCCTCTTCCTTTGCATCCAACGCACTAACGAAAGCCAAGAATGTATTGCATCCTTTCTGAACCATCTTATCAGCCTTTAGTGCTGAAACTACGTTAGACAGGTAATTTCTTCTTTCTCCTAACATGATTACCGCCTCACCCTCCGGCGTCCTTAACTCCATTCACTTAGCGGCACAATCCAATATGGCTCGATGCTCCACCAGCCAATCCATGCCAAGTATGAGATCGAATTCTCCAAAGGGTAGTTCCATTAAGTCAGCCGGGAATACTGCTCCTTGAATCTCGAAAGGTACTTTCCAGAACATCTTATTCACCACTACAGTTTGACCTAGCGGGCTTACTACAGTCATCTCCCTATCAGATAGTTCAGAGGCTATGCCTAGAGTTTCAACTACTCTACATGCAACATAGGAATGGGTAGAACCCACATCAATCAAAGAAAAGTAAGGCTTGCCAAATACAAGGAACGTACCGGTCATGACGTCCGGCGCGTCTTCATCTTCCCTACGGCGAACTGCATATACCAAGCCCGGCTGTCTTGCCTCTGTATTACCAGCACCTCTGCTAGGTGTTCCACGTCCTCTTCCACCACCATTACCTCTGCCATCCGGACCACGACCTCGCTGAGGCTACTGTCTGCCTCTTCCAGCCTGATTAAAACCCTGAGCTGCTGGTCAATTCCTATCCGGTTTCATAGGACAGTCCTTAATCATATGACCTTTGGACCCACACTTGAAACATCCTCCTGTCTGCTTCCAACACTCTCCTAGGTGCTTCTTTCCACACTGGTCACAGGTACGATACTGCCCTCCTGTCGCAGCATGCTGACCTCGCGGCCCATCAACTCTAGGCCTCTTCTGAACATTCCCAGATGACCCTGACGGCCCAAAACCTCTCTTCTGCCTATTCCGATCAGTGTTCTGCCTCACAGAGTCCTTAATTCCTTCGGCTACCTTAGCCTTTTCCACTAACACAGCAAATTCCCGCTCTTGCTGTGGGGCTATCAATAACCTCAGATCATCCCTCAGTCCGTCCTCAAACTGGACACACCGCTCATGCTCCGTAGCCATGATTCCTCGAGCATACCAGCTCAACCTTAGGAATTCAGCCTCGTACTCCGCCACGGACTTATTCCCTTGAATCAGCCCCAGAAATACCTTCCTCTGTGCATCTTTATAATGAGTACCAACATACTTCTTATGGTATGCCGTCTTAACATACTCCCAAGTAAGTTCCTCAACTGTAGCACCATCCCGAACTATGAGCCACCATTGATATGACTCATCACAAAGTAGCGACACCATTCATTTCACTTTCTCTTCAGCAGTCAGATCCAGCTCATTCATAATCCGTTCGGTCGCCTCCAACCAATACTCAGCAGTACTGGGTGCCACACCAGATACGCCACGGAACACCTCAGCTCCATTGGCTCGGAGTTGCTCGGGTATAGATTTTCGAGCTCCCACATTTCCACCGGCTCCAGCCACCATCTCAAGAACTCGCAGCACCGCCTGCGATACAGCATCATCCCCCGTCTGATCTTGCTGCTTAACACCAA
Organism: Gossypium australe; assembly: GCA_005393395.2. Lineage (NCBI taxonomy): Eukaryota > Viridiplantae > Streptophyta > Magnoliopsida > Malvales > Malvaceae > Gossypium > Gossypium australe. Next base: position 53,161,616 of record CM016617.1, read on the forward strand.
CAGCTGGTGGTGGGGGTGGTGGTGGTACCTCATTTTCAGACCCTTGACCCGATCTAACGGGTTCCGACATAGTCATTCTGCCTTGACCACGTCCTCGCACATTACGACCACGTCCCCTAGAGCTCATGTCTACGATCGCGCTTTAATCTGATTTAAGAAATTTTATGTATTAGTATTTGTTCCACTGTTTATCCGCGAACAATTTTATGAAAAGAGCTTAATAGTAGTTCTTTCGATCATTCAGAGTTTCAAGTCTTCTACCTTAATTCACAGAAACACATCCATTCAGTAGTATCTACCATACACATTCACTCTTCAAACATTTTTGTCTGTTCCTATCTCAGGGGTATTTTCGTCATTTGTCCTACAGGGGTATTTTGGTAATAAATCGGGGTCCATTTGAAAATTTCAATAAATCAGGGCACTTTGCAATTTCAAAACTCTAGGGTACTTTTGAAAATTTTCTCAAATCAAAGGTATGGCAGAAGTTTTGGACATCGGGGTTATTTTGGTAATTTTGTAAACCAGGGGTAATTTCGTAAATTTTCCAAATCAAGGTATCTTATTATTTTGCAAAAATAGAGGTTTCTAGTAATTTGAAAATATCTTAGTAAAAGTCGAGGGTAGTATGGTAATAAAAATTTTTTTCCAAGCCAGGGGCATTTTAGTAATTTTACAACCAGGGGTATTTAGGTAATTTTTGTAAATCGGGAATATTTCAGAAAAATTTTATAGAATAGTTTTTACAAATCAAACGGGTAATTTGAGGATTTTAAACTAGGGTTTTTTATAAAAATATGGCTAGTCCCTTTCGGGTTTTAGTTATTGGGTTTAGCCCGTGAATAAATCCTCTTGGTTAGGGTGAACCGTCACTACGCACCAGGTAGGATTCGAGTGGGGAGGAGGTGAGTCACTAGGACTGCTTAAATACCAAGCTCCCACCGAAACCAATCCTAGACATGCGCACAATGGTTGCCACACCCTAACTCGGCGACTTAGTCACAGGTTTGTTTAATTAGGCATTTAAAGTTTTATGTAATTGTTGGGGTAAACTAGTCCTATAGTTCAAGTACTTAATATACTAATCTACGTTCCATTTATACCCTTCTACAAATCATACTATAAATCACACAATAGATAGGGGTACTTACCTGGTGGACTTCGGGTCGGAGACTTAGGTGCCATGCCAGAAAAACCTGCCTACTTCCAAAAAGATTTTCATAAAACTTATTTGGGCTCGATTTGAAAATGTTGTGGGCTTTAAACCCAAGGCCGAGAGTTTTAAAACTGGGCTCTGATACCAAGCTGAACACCCCAAACCCGGCCCACGAGCCTCGACCAGATCTGGTATGTTTCTCGAGTAAAACATTTCAAAACTTGTTTGTCACTTTGGAAAATTTGGGTGGTTTTGAAGAAAAATCGATTTGTGTTGCGTTTGAATCGAAAAGTCTAGATTTTTAATAAAACTTCATTAAAATACTTGAAAACAATAAGGTTAAGAGTATTGTCGAGTTATTACGGTTTACCCTTTTATTTTGAAGACCATTTGTGATTAAGTGTCACATTTAGATTTTATTTTGAAAACATTACTTAAACTTTGCTTTGATAAAAATTGTATCATACTAAAACAATTAATACGCATGCATAAACAGTTTAGTAGTAAAGGCCTTATTACATCAACATAAAAACCCAAAATAAATTCAAAGTACTTAAAATAAAAAGACTATACCCTAGTCTTAACATATCACCCAAATCACCCATGTCATACAAATCACTTCCCCTTAACATATCACCCATATCACTTCCCCTTAACATATCACCCATATGCCCCATGTCATACAAATCATGCAAAGACTATACCCTAGTCTTAATTCCACATTCTTATCAATATTCACATATGTGTCATAACAGGTATTCGTAACATTATTGACATAGCTTTAGAGAATAACGTACCTGAATATGCCATACCATTGAACGGTATCTTAAGCCATATCTTTCACATTCTTATTCATACATATATTAACTTAAAACCGTAAATCTATTAAGAATTAGTGTGGGGTACACACCTGATTTACTAACGCTTCCATTAAAATCCCGAAAATCCCGATCTAGTACTTTAGATCCTTAGCCCCTACATTCGGCCAATACCAAGTGTTTTAGTAAAAAGCCATTCGGCTAAATGATCAAATCTAGAAGGATTATTGCGACAAAAATCCTTACCTTGCTGCCGATTTCACTACTAACCAAATCCTGAAACTTCGTAGAGTTTCTCCCTTGCACTCGGCTAGACACTAAATCACTTGGCTTGGTTAGTTTCGGCTTTTGAACATTTAAGAAACATATACGAATCACTAATTAGGGCCTTGGCCGAATGTACATATGTACTTACCTTGCTATTTTAAATCCCGAAAAGTGCTACTTGATTGGGGTACCTGTCAAAATCACTATGGCATATGTTAGATCTAATTCTAACATTTAAATACTAATAAATGGCCCTTGGCCGAATACATGACTTACCTTAGATCTTTATAAATCCCGAAATATCCTTCCTTGTAGTCGACAATTGCAGAATCCCGAAACACTCCTTATAGTTTCGGCCAAAGACATTAAGGGGATTAGAGTCTTGATTTTGGCTAAAAGAAAAGAACTAAAACGATGACAATAGCATCCTTACCCTTAATATTGAAATCGGCAACACCTTCACTTGAACCCCCAAAGCTATTCGGCTATGGCCTAGATGTGGATCAACAATTTCGGCTTTTGAGGCTTAATGAGAAATCGGCTAGGGGCTAGGGGTTACTTGAGTATTCGGCTTCCACAAGAACAAAAAGAGAGGAGTATGAGGCTTAGGAGTTTCGGCAATGGTGATCTTTAGGGAGGGGTTTCGGCTAGAGCAAGAAAAAGAAGAAAGATGATGACTTTGGAGAGGAAAAGAAAACGAAAGAGAGGCCACACTGCCTTAATGAAATTCGGCTATTCCCTTTAGTAAGCTTGGCCGAAATTCACCTTAAGAGAGTCCCTAGGCCAGCCACACTCTTTCCTTATCAGCTTCCTCATTTTTCTCCTCTTTTCTCTCTTTATCACCTTATTCAAATTAATAAAAAATAATCCAACATTAATCTCTTATCTTAGCCGAATTTTAGAAAGGATTAAACTCATCCCTTTAGTGCCTTAGTGCCGTCATCTCCTTTGCTCCTTGCAGCAAAATAAAATTCTTTTATTTGCTTCCCTTGCAGCTCGAACCTAGGCCCTTTCCCCTTGCTTGTGGCGTCACTTACTAGGCCTTAAGTTGCGCCTCCAAGCCACTTAGACAAGCCCATTTCTTTTTCATAAATCCCCTACATATTTTCTTAAGGCCTTATCAGACTTAGCTCCCCTTTTAAACTTAAAAATCAAATAATTTCTAAGGCATTTGACTACACACTAAGGTTCACAAAATTCATAGAACACATTCACAGCACACATAGGCATACTACTTCATAAAATTAAGCAATAATGCATAAGCCATAAATCCCGGATATTACATGTAGGACCTCAGCCATTGGTAGGACATTTGAGACTAGCACCGGAAACATGAAAACCCTAATCACATGCCATTTGTATCCTACGAATTCCTAAGGTTCAAATGGGGCTCGTTAACCATCGTGACATCGTCAATTATACATTATTTATTTACATGGCAATTAACATATTAACATACGAATCAAAATATCACTAAAATGATACTTAATCAAACGAACTTACCTCACTGATTAAGGAGTAGAAACAAAGTCGACTAATCCGAAGCTTTAGCTTTACCCCGATCTAAATTCGTACGAGGTCTATCTTGATCTAAATATACAAATTCAATCCATTTAATAATTCTATCATTCAATTCAGATTCATACTTTTGTAAAATTATACTTTTACCCCTAATATTTTAACTTCTTTAAGCTTGTAAATTTATATTTATGCAATTTCATCCACATTTCATGCCAGCCAATTTACCTAGGGACTTATACAACCTCATACAATTCAACATTTCACAAATTTATCATGGTATTTTACTACTTTTACAAATAAGTCCCTAAATGATAATTTCATCAAAAAACACTTTACAAAAGTTGTTTATTTAACAACAAAGATTCATATTCTTCCATTAAAATTCAAAAACCATACAAACATGTTCATGGAAAAACCCTAAATAAAAATTTTGCAAATTAGTCCTCGGGCTAGCTAGATTAAGCTACAATGACTTCAAAAACTTAAAAATCATTAAAAATGCGGCTAAACTACTCACCATGCAATAGAACCAAAGCTAGCCAAAATTCTCTTCTTCTCTAAAGGTGATATTCAGTTATCGTGAAGAAAAAGGGAAGAAGATGATAGCTTTTAGGTTTTAATTAATTAACCTTTATTTACCAAATTACTAAAATAACCTTTAAAATCTTTAATATTTTTCATTAAAACCTTGCCATATAATTCCACTAACTAATATATTGATCTAATTACAATCCAAGTCCTTTAGTTTAAAATTCTATAGCCATTAGACCCCTTTAGCTTATAAAATTTAACTTTTGTACCTTTTACATTTTAGTCCTTTTTACTTAATTAAGCATGCAAATGTCAAAATTTCTTAACGAAAATTTTATACATACAACGCCCCTCACCCGTATCTGTTGCCAGAATAGGGTTACGGAGCATTATCGGACTTATTACACAATCGAACATACATTTCTTATATATTTTCCATTTCCATACAATCATCATTCATAAAAAATCACATTGTCCCTAATACGAGCCTACGAGGCCCAAAACATGCTTTACAAGTGGTTTGAGACTAAACAGATAACTTAGAAAACTTTTAGAAAAATCAGAAAATTTTGCAAAATACAAGGGACACATGCCCGTGTGACCCGGCCATGTGTCTCACATGGCCAAAGACACGCCCGTGCCACAGGCCATGTGGACATTCGAAATGGGATCACATGGCCGTGTCCCAGCCCGTGTCAGTCCTCGTGTAACTCTCTGACTTGGGTTACACGGCCAACCATACACCCGTGTGCCCTTTGAAATGGTCTCTCACGCCCGTGTGCCAAGCCGTGTGCTAGGCCGCGCCAAACCTGTAGAGTATACTGACTTATGCCATACGGCCAACACACACGCCCGTGTGCTGGGCCGTGTGGAGCATATTGACTTGATTTCTAATTTAACACCAGAAGATGCACGACCATGCCACCAGACTGTGCGTCACACACAGCTGAGACACACGCCCGTGTCTCTACCCTTGTGGACAAAAATAGGCTATTTACCAAACCATTTTGCTCACCCAATTTGCACACACCTACACCAAACCAATTGGCACATAACAAGGCATAAATAGGCAATCAAACCAATCTCAACCAAGCCTAATTCATGCTAGTTTCATACCCTCAACCATAAGACACACATATTTCAAGAAAGTCATACAATTTCATAACAAATTCACATTCATAAATCACCCTAATGGTCAATTTCAATTAAGCATCATTTTACCTAAAACCACAAGCATACCAATCTTAATTTATCAAATATTTGATAATCAAACTACCAATTCACAAACAACTAATCATAACTAACATTCACATGGCAATTACCAAACTCATAACAAAGGCCATTTGCACACACACATATATATATACACATCACTAAATATACCAAAATAAGCCAACTCTCATAGCTATACACAAAACCAAATACTTAACACTTACAAGCCAACTCAAATGGCTAAATTCATTACCCAACCATAAACCAAAATGACCATAAATCCTATACATGCCATATAACCAAAACATACGCTCAAAATTACCAAAGTAGAAGTTCGATAGTGTGATGCAATCTCCAATGACTCCCAATCTAAGCTAGCTTCGAAATTCACTATAAAACATGGAAAAATAAACAAAGTAAGCTATAAAGCTTAGTAAGCACGTATAGTTAATAAGTAAAACTCACTATTTAATCACCGTTCAAGTAATATAATACAGCATACTTCAAAATCATGTAATTATAGGGTGAACATATATTCAATCACATAATTAATCAAGATCTCATAACTTTCATAGTTTCAATGCTCGTATAGTTTTCGTACATACCTGTACTAATGCATATCTATTTCTTACCATTTCATATCTTCAATATACCCGTTGAAGCATTTTGGAATACTATCGGATACACGGAAATCTCGCACCCTAAGTGCCAATACATAGCCGAAGCTATCTCAATCTCATATCACATATAATGCTCGCTCTCGAGCTATCAACAGGTCTGCTCACACAAGTTGACAGTCATGAGTAGCTACACAGTGCTACTCACACAAGATGATGAGAATCCCCAACACATGCCAGATAACTCAGCCACCGATAGGACATACGGACCAGCACCCAAATCACATAACCCCTAATGACATGTCATTTGTATCCTAACCTATTCCTAATGTTCAATCGGGATTTCTCTATGCTGAAACTTTGTTAATTATATTCGCAAGGTTGTATTCACAAATAATTCAATAATAAAGCATTTAAAACACAATTATACAAATGCTTATTAACATACGAACTTACCTCGATCGCAAAAACGTCGAAATGGATCGATTAGTCCAACACTTTGTTTTTCCCCTATCAAAATCTGAATTTCGCTTTTCTTGATCTATATGTAATCAAGTTTAGCTAATTCAATTATCATTCTATTAAATATAGGCCAAAATGCATATTATGGAAACTTTACACTTTTGCCCCTAATGTTTCAATTTCTTTACAATTTAGTCCTTATCTCATAAAAATACAAATTCATGCAATTTAATGCGTACCCATGCAATCCGAATTTCTCTTCTTACCATAACAGCCCATATTTTTCATTTATTTCACAATTTAACCACAAAATTTCAACATTTCTAAATTTAATCCCCAATTGAAAAGTTTACTAAAAATCACTTTACAAATGTTGTTTATCTCACAACAAACATACATTTTCTATCATCAAACATCAAAATACACATAGATTCATTAATGGAAAAACCCTAAACCTTTAACGATTTTGCAAATTAGTCCCTGGGCTAGCTAGATTAAGCTGTAACGATATCAAAAACATAGAAATCATTAAAAACGGGACAAAAATGAACTTACATGCAAGGATGAACTATGACCGAATGTTTGGTGTTCTTTAATGGCTTTCTCTTCTTAAATATTCGGTTGAGAAAGGTAAACATGCATGTTTTTCTTTTGTTTTCTTTACTTTAATATCTTTTAATTATAGACTTACAACATTAACCTTATTAATTAACTTTATAAAATCAATTTAATGGTCATATTTGTCCACTCATACTATTAATGGTCTAATTACAACATAAGGACCTCCACTTTAATATTCCATAACTATTAGACACCTTTAGCTAATAGAACTCCACTTTTACACTTTATGCAATTTAGTCTTTTTTTATCAAATTAAACACTCAAATGATTAAATTTCTTAACGAAATTTTCAGACATTCATACTATCATAATGTAAACCTCAAAATAATAATAAAATAATTATTTCAACCTCGAATTTGTGGTCTCGAAACCACTATTTCGATTTGAATAAAACCAGGCTGTTACAACTTTCCCCCTTTAGGAATTTTCGTCCCCGAAAATCTTACTAGAAAATAGGTTAGGCTATTGTTTTCTCATAGCTTCCTCAGGTTCCCACGTAGCTTATTCGACACCATGTCGTTGCCACAAAACCTTTACTAAAGCTATGCTTTTATTTCTTAATTCTTTAACCTCTCAAGCTAAAATTCTGATCGGTTCTTCGCTATACGTCATATCAGGTTGGATTTCAATCTCAGTCGGAGAAATTACATGCGATGGATTTGATCGATACCGTCGTAACAACGACACATGAAATACATTGTGGATCTTTTCTAACTCTGACGGTAAAGCTAATCGATATGCCACAGGTCCTATTCTTTTGATGATTTCATATGTCCCCAATGAATCGCGGACTCAATTTTCCTTTGCGACCAAATCAAAGAATCTTCTTCCAATGAGATACTTTCAAAAAATACTCTGTCACCAATTTGAAATTCAATGTCTTTATGTTTCAAATCTGCATACGATTTTTTTTATCTGAAGCTGCTTTCAAATTGTCACAAATTACTTTCACTTTATCTTCAGTCTCTCTAATTAAATCAATTTCGTGAATCTTTTTCTCGCTAAGCTAGGTCCAGTATAATGGAGTTCGGCATTTACGACCATACAATGCTTCATACGGTGCCATCTTTATGCTCGATTAAAAATTGTTGTTATACGCGAATTCAACCAACGTTAAATATTTCTCCCAGTTGCCTTCAAACTCTAAACACAACAATAAAGCATATCTTCGAGAATCTAAATCACCCTCTTAGACTGACCCTCGGTTTGTGGATGAAATGTAGTACTAAAGTGCAACCGTAGACCTAAAGCTTCTTGCAATTTCTTCCAATATAGTGACGTAAACCTCGGATCTCTATCCGAAATAATAGAAACTGGCACCCCGTGTAACCTAACAATCTCAGAGATGTACAACTCAACTAATCTATCAAGCGAGAAGTCTATACGTATCGAAATGAAATGTGCCAATTTTGTCAATCGATCAACGACAACCCAAATAGCATCTTTCTTTTTCGGAGACAGGGGCAAACCCGATACGAAATCCATCGTAACTCTATCCCATTTCCACTCTTGTATCATCACCGAGTGTAGTAATCCTAAAGGCACTTGATGTTCAGGTTTAACTTGTTGACAAACCAAACATCTCGACACAAATTCTAAAATATCTCGTTTCATGCCCGACCACCAATATAATTGTTTCAAATCGTTGTACATTTTAGTACTCCCCGAGTGAACAGATAAACAACCACTGTGTGCTTCATGTAAAATTTTCTGAATGAGGTTGGAATTCTTTGGTACACAAATTCTACCTCGGAACATTAAATAATCATCGAATCCGATCTGATATTCTGAATCAGTAGTCGACTAGCATTGCACTCTTTTAGCTTGCAATCCATTATCACATTTTTTAGCTTCAAAAATTTGCTGAAGAAATAACAGTTTAGCTTTTAATTCAGCTAAAATCGAACCATCATCAAATAAGGTTAACTGCATATTCATCGCTCGTAAAGCAAATAAAGATTTTCTACTCAGAGCATCCGCAACTACATTCGCTTTTCCCGGATGATAATCGGTTACTAACTCATTGTAACAGTCCGTTTACGACCCTAATCGGAACGGTGTTTTCGGGATCACGAATCCGAACTTAAAGGAGCGATTTTTATAATTTTATTAATTTTTCGTGTTAGATAAATATGCTTGAACATGTGCTAGTATTTCGTGAATTTAATTTATTGCTAATATGAATAATTTAAGAGAGGGGATTAAATTTTAAAAGGGTGATAAAGATAGTTTTTTTTCTATATTGGGTGGCTAAATTGACTTGTCTTCTTCATTGTAAGGATCTAAATTGCAATTATACAAATTGCATGTAGAGTGGACGGCATCATGCTCCACTATGCTTTATTATTTTGATTTTTAATTAGCTAGTGGAAGAAATAAATCATAAAAAAATAAAGACATCATTTGCATGTAATAGTGTTTGATAGGTTTTTATTATATTTTAATAATTATGTATTTTAATTAATTGATAAAATAATAATAATATGAGAAAAGATGAGAAGTGTTCATCTTCTCTTTCCGAAATGACCGAAACATAACCAAAGAAAAAGAAAGGAAAGCTTAGTTACATTCGGCCACATTTGAGCTTGCTTAAGGTAAAAATTTAGCTTGGTTTTTGATAATTCTTGTATTTTTGAGATAGTTGTGGTGAGCTTTATTTAGCCAATGTTATAATTTGTGATTTGGTTATGTTTTTCATGAGATGCCATTGAAGGAAATTTGATGTTCTTGTTGATTAAGGATGAATTGTTGATGATAGATGATAGATTTGTAAATTTTGTTCTTGAACCTTTGATGAAATTGAGTGAATTAAAAATATGATGTTAAAATAAATAGTTGAAAGGACTAAATAGCAAGAAAAATGGAGGAAATTAATTAATATAGGGACTAGGAGTATTCGGCCCTCAATAGGTATTGGTTAATTCTTGATATTTTGTGTTTTGAGCTTTAAGGACTGAATTGTAAACATTGAAAATGTTGGGGGTAAAATGATAAATTGTATAATTATGAGTTTTTGGATTTAATTTGGATAAAAATGTGTTTGAATGGGTTCAATTTGGCATTAATTAGATCAAGGACAAAAGGAAAAGGCATTGGATCTGGGCAAAGCAAAATTAAACGAGTAGCCGGGAAGCTTAATTTGTCAACTATCGAGGTAAGTGTTTAAGCAATTGGAATTAATCAAATAACTGCTATAATGAAATGTATACCTCTTGAGTAGAAAAAAAAAGTATGCTAAAATCCAACTTAGCCGAATAGGGTATGAAATGAGATTTAATATATATACTAGCTGATTGTGCAATTGAACTATGGGGAAACTTTCTATATTTGATGATGCCGAATATGATATAGTGACTTTAATATTTGTATTGGTCGAATGTATGTTTGCCTTATGTATGAAATTTTGATATGTTTGGACTGAATAAATAATTATGTTTTGAGTAGTAGTTAATTGTGGAACATGAAATGGGTGATGGTGGTGATTGAATAAATAACTAGGTGTTTAATTGAGTGTGGCTGAATGTGAAGGTAAATTATAGAAAGAAAGATTTGGGCTGAATATGCGTATTTATGTATGTTCATATTTATAATATGTGAATATATATGTTATGTTTAAGAGGAGATTTGTGAATGAGCACTGTGTGTGTGGAAATGTTAAGTAACGGCTCTATGTGAGCGATACGTTACGGGAAGTTAGCACTAAGTGTGCGGAAATGTTAAGTAACAGCTCTATGTGAGCGATACGTTACGGGAAGTTGGCACTAAGTGTGCAAAAATGTAAGTAACGGCTCTATGTGAGCGATACGTTACGGGAAGTTGGCACTAAGTGTGCAGAGTTACGGATTCATCCAAGTATTGACTAATGAATGGAGATATTTAGAAATTTTACTTATGAAAATGATGCATGATATCTTGGACATTATGGTATTAAAGAGGTAAGTTACTCCTACTTCATCAAATTATAGGATGAGACGTAAATATTAATTAAAGAATTTATTTAAATTGAATATGTGGTATAATAATATGCGGTTTTGAGGCATATGAAAATAGGTAAGGTTTGCATATTAATTGGTTACATATGTATACTGTTATGAGTCTTTTACGATCGAATTAATTCATTTAAAGTTCGGTTATTGAAATGTTGTTCATAAAAACCATTGCTTATCACTTACTAAGCTAAGTAAGCTTACCGTTAAATCCATTTGACTATTTATAGGTTTTTAAGTTTAAGCTCGTACTCAGGAATTCTTATCGAAATCAAGCACGCTATCAACTATTATTTTGGTACCTTATCAAAGTTGTTCTTTTGTATTAATGGCATGTATAGGCTATGTTACCTTTGGAATTGATGCGAATGATGTGTATATGTAATTTATGTATGCCATGCGAAAATGGCTAAAACATGATATTTTGGGTTTATGAGAGTTCGGACATGTTAATATGTTATGATCATGGTATATATATATATATATATATGTGTGTGTGTGTGTGTGTGTGTGTTAAATGTGCTTAGTATGTTACAAATGTTTGGTTGATTTGGATTCGATTTATACGTGTTTCGAAAGTAGTATGCTTTCCTATGTATGTGGTGTACTTAGTAGATGCTTGATGAATTAGTCTTGGAATGTGGTTTGGGTAAAATTTATTATATGTTACGAAAGAGGGATGAACTTATGAGTTTATATATACATATATACTTGCATGCTATATTAAGTCTTGAGATAACTATATTATACTTGTATATGTAACTTTTGGATGTGTTATAATAAGGACTAAATTTGTAGTATTTCACTCTATAAATTCGGTCATAGTATTCATGAAACCTGCGCATATAATACATATATGATTTTGTGTGAGACTATATATATAGATATATAGATGATTCAGTATGACATGAATTTTTGGTATGAGTTGTTTGCTTAAAGTGCTTGATACTTTGTTGGTAAAAATGAATTTTGGCAACGTGCATACTCAGTCATGGTGAACAATTTACCAATTGAATAGAAATTTATACCATTTGAAATTTATTATTAATATATCTAATTGGTATATTAGAATCGTGAGTTATATATATATATATATATATATGTATGTAAATGTTTTAGTATACAATGATAGTATAATATTATTAATGATGTAATCGGTTATGATCAAATTGAAAGATGTATTGCTATGTTAAAATGATTCATATGTATATGCTGATTTGGGAATTTGTCTAGTAATGCCTTGTAACCCTAATCCGGTGACAGAAACGGGTTAGGGGTTTTACACTCATAGTCTTTCAACAACTCGAGTCATCTTCGTTGTCGCAGATTCAAATCTTTCTGACTCATTATATACTTCAAACTCTTGTGATCAGTAAAGATATGGCACTTTTCACCAAATAAATGATGTCACCAAATTTTAAAGCGAAAGCAATAGCGGCCAATTCTAAATCTTGCGTCGGATTATTCTTTCATGCGATTTCAATTGCCTAGAAGCATAAGCTATCACTTTGCCTTCTTGATTCAAAACACAACCTAAACTGTTCAATGATGCGTCGCTGAAAATTACAAACTCTTTACCCGGTTAAGGTTGAATCAAAACTGGTGCTTCAGTTAACAATGCTTTCAATTGTTCAAAACTCTGTTGGCATTTCTCAGACCACTCGAATTTCACATATTTTTGTAGCAATCTAGTCATCGGTGTAGCAATCATCGATAATCCTTTAACAAAATGCTGATAATAGCCAGCTAATCCCAGAAAGCTTCTAACTTCAGACACATTTCTTGGTGGTTTCCAATCAACAACTGCTGAAATCTTGCTCAGATCAACTCGTATTCCTTCTGCGGAAACAATACGCCCCCAAAATCCAATCTTTCGGAGCTAAAACTCGCATTTGCTAAATTTAGCAAACAATTGCTTATCTCTTAAAGTTTGTAATACGATTCTCAAACGCTTGGATGCTTAGACTCGTCTCGGGAATAGATCAGAATGTCATCAATGAATACAGCAACAAATCTGTCTAAATACGGTCTAAAAATCCGATTCATCAAATCCATAAAAATTGTAGGAGCATTAGTTAATCCGAAAGGCATAATAAGAAATTCATAATGCCCGTACCTTGTTCTGAACGCAGTTTTCGGCACATTTGAATCTTTAACTCGCAACTGATAATAGCCAGATCTCAAATCAATCTTCGAAAATATTGTTGCTCCTTTCAACTGATCAAACAAACTATCAATTCTCGACAATGGATATTTATTCTTAATCGTAACTTTTTTAAGCTGACGATAATCAATACACAGTCTCATCGATCCATCTTTCTTCTTTACAAACAACACTGGTGCACCCCAGGGCGAAAAACTAGGTTGTGCAAAACCTTTATTTGTTAACTCTTGCAACTGAGCTTTCAATTCTTTTAATTCTGTTGGAGCCATTCTATACGGAGCTACCGATATCGGTGATGTTCTCGATACTAAGCCATTCTATACGGAGCTACAGATATCGGTGATGTTCTCGGTACTAACTCAATGGCAGACTCGACCTCTCTGATCGGTGGCAACCCTGGTAACTCTTCTGGAAACACATCCGGATACTCACAGACTACTGATATTGATTCAATCTTTGATTCAGAAACTTTTTTATCCAATACATATGCAAGATAAGCATCAAAACCTTTTCTCACATATTTCTGAGCTGACATTGATGAAATCACAATAGGCAATCCACTCGACTCATCTGATTCAATTCGAAATATTTCACTATTCTAACATTTCAATTCAATAGTCTTTCGTCTACAATTCACAACAGCATCATGCAGCGTCAACCAATCCATACCCAAAATTACATTGAATTCATCAAACGGTAATAACATCAAATTTGCCGGAAAATAGTAACCCCAAATCATCAAAGGACAACTTTTGCAAACTTTATGAACTAAAACATATTTGCCTAATAGGTTCGACACTTTAATCATAAATTCGGTAGACTCAACAGGCAAACTCTTACTAGACATTAAATTCATACAGATATATGAATGAGTCGATCCAAGATCAATCAAGGCAATTACATTAGTGTCATAGAGAGAAAATGTACCGGTGATATTATCTAGTGATGACACATTTTCGCGAGTGCAAATAGCATAAGCTCTAGCTGGTGCTCTAACCTCGGATCTCACAGTAGAGTCCTTTATTGTTCTTTTACTACTGGTCATACTTCCCGTATTTCTAGGTGGTCTCCCTCTAGCAGCCATGTTACTCGATCTTGCATTCTGAAATTTATCTTTCTCAACTAACTCAGGGCAATCTCGAATAAAGTGATCTAACGAACCACATTTGAAACAAGCTTTCTTATTCATCCAATAGTCTCCAAAATGGCGACGTCCACATTGTTGACACTCAGGTTTGTTGTTTCTCACACTACCCACACTCGACACTGAAGTAGCCTGAGCTTTAGGACTCGCGTATTGCTTTCCACGATCTCTACTTGAATATCCCGCTGAAGCTGTTGAACGATAATACAAATCCCGTGATTTCTTTTACGAGGATTGATAGGGTTTATTCATCAATCTCTTTTTAGAATCTCTAACTTCAAAATTAACTTTTCTCTTTTCTTTGCCCAATTTCTTGGCTTTACAAGCTCCGTCGACTAGCACCAGAAATTATTTCAACTCTAAAATCCAGACTAGCAATCTGATATCTTCGTTCAACCTATCTTCAAATCGTTTACACATAACTACCTCAGTTGAAACAAATTCTTGAGCATATTTATTGAGTCTCACAAACTCTCTTTCATACTCGATCATAGACATTCGACCCTGTTTCAGCTCCAGAATTTTTTTTCGCTTTTGATCAATAAACTGTTGGCTGATGTATTTCTTTCTGAATTCAACTTGAAAGAATTCCCAGGTAACTTTTTCTCTCGATACCACAGATACCAAAGTATTCCACCATTGATACGTAGTGTCTCTTAGGGAGTGATACGACACATTTTACATATTCAGCTGGTGTACAGGATAGTTCATCAAATACTTTGATAGTATTCTCAAGCCAAAACTCGGCTCTCTCAGGGTCATCATCAATAGTAGCTCTGAATTCTTCAGCCCCATATTTTTAGATTTTATCAACAGACGGCTTATTCAATCGTAAAGGTTCCACATCTTGAGGAGCTACAGGGACAGGTTGGGGAATAGGTGGGGGTGGAGGTTGCTGAGCAGCCAGATTTGTTCGAACAAACTCCATGAACCACTTGTTCATCATTTCGAAGAAGGCTTCCTTGACCTCTCCTCCCTGACTACCCTATACGGGTCTCGACTCAGATTGTGCTACTTCGTTAACGGAGGCTGGTGTATTACTCTCAACATCATCAGCCACAGCTCGATTAGGATCCATTTACTATATGAAAACACGATTTAAACTGTCAGGAGATATCACACTATCACAGGTTATATATGGCATGTATAGCTAGACTATCACACACGCTACGTTAGTTTGAGAATCGACTAAACAGTTGCTTTGATACCAATAAATGTAACACCCCTCACTTGTATCCGTCGTCGGAGTAGGGTTACGGAGCATTACCGGACTTATTGCATAATCGAACATACATTTATCATATATTTTCCATTTCCATACAAACATTATTCATAAACAAACACATTGTCCCTAATACGAGCCTACGAGTCCCAAAACATGCTTTAGAAGTGGTTCAGGACTGAACCGATTAGAAACTTTTAGAAAAAATAGAAAATTTTGCAAAATACAGGGGACACACGTCCGTGTGACCCGGCCGTGTGTCTCAAACGGCCAAAGACACCCCGTGTCACAGGCCGCGTGGACATTCGAAATGGGATCACATGGCCGTGTCCCAGCCCATGTAACTTTCTGACTTGGGTCACACGGCCAACCACACTCCCATATGACAAGCCCGTGTGCTGGGTCGTGTGGAGCATACTGACTTGATTTCTAATTTAACACCAGGGGACACACAACCGTGTCACCAGACCGTGTGCCACACACGGCTGAGACACACGCCCGTGTCTCTACCCTTGTGGACAAAAATAGGCTATTTACCGAACCATTTTGCTCACCCAATTTGCACACACTTAGACCAAACCAATTGGCACATAACAAGGCATAAATAGGCAATCAAACTAATCTCAACCAAGACTAATTCATGCTAGTTCCATATCATCAACCATAAGACACACATGTTTCAAGATAATTCATACAATTTCATAACAAATTCACATTCATAAATCACCCTAATGGTCAATTTTAATTAAGCATCAATTTACCTAAAACCACAAGCATACCAATCTCAATTTATCAAATATTTGATAATCAAACTACCGATTCACAAACAACTAATCATAACAAACATTCACATGGAAATTACCAAACTCATAACAAAGGTCATTTGCACACATATATATAGACATCACCAAATATACCAAAATAAGCCAACTCTCATGGCTATACACAAAACCAAATACTTACCATTTACAAGCCAACTCAAATGGCTAAATTCATTATACAACCATAAACTAAAATGACCATAAATCCTATACATGCCATATAACCAAAGCATAAGCTCAAAAGTACTAAAGTAGAAGTTCGATAGTGTGATCCAATCTCCGACGACTCCCAATCCGATCTAGCTTTGAAATTCACTATAAAACATGGAAAAATAAACAAAGTAAGCTATAAAGCTTAGTAAGCACGTATAGTTAATAAGTAAAACTCACCATTTAATCACCATTCAAGTAACATAACATAGTATACTTCAAAATCATGTAATTATAAGGTTAACATATATTCAATCACATAATTAATCAAGATCTCATAACTTTCATAGTTTCAATGCTCGTATAGTTTCCGTACATACCTGTATTGATACGTATCTATTTCTCACCATTTTATATCTTTGATATACCCGTTGAACCATTTGGAATACTATCGGATACACAGAAATCTCGTATCGAAAGTGCCAATACGTAGCCGAAGCTTTCTCAATCTCATATCACATATAATGCTCGCTCTCGAGCTATCAACGGGTCTGCTCACACAAGCTGACAGTCATGACATAGCTACACGGTGCTGCTCACACAAGCTAACGAGAATCTGCAACACATGCTAGATAACTCAGCCACCGGTAGGACATACGGACCGGCACCCAAATCACATAACCCCTAATGACATGTCATTTGTATCCTAATCTATTCCTAAGGTTTAACCGGGATTTCTCAATGTTGAAACTTCGTCGATTATATCCGCAAGGTCGTATTCAAAAATAATTCAATAATAAAGCATTTAAAACATAATTATACAAATGCTTAATAACATATGAACTTACCTCGATAGCAAAAATGTTGAAATGGATCGATTAGTCCAATACTTTGTTTTTCCCCCGATCTAAATTTGAATTTCCCTTTTCTTGATTTATATGTAATCAAATTTAGCTAATTCAATTATCACTCTATTCAATATAGCCCGAAATGCATATTACGGAAACTTTACACTTTTTCCCTAATATTTTAATTTCTTTACAATTTAGTCCTTATCTCATAAAAATACAAATTCATGCAATTTAATTCCGACCATGCTAGCTGAATTTCTCTTATTACCATAGTAGCCCATATTTTTCATTTATTTCACAATTTAACTATAAATTTAATCCCCAATTAAAAATTTTACTAAAAATCACTTTATAAATGTTGTTTATCTAACAACAAACATACATTTTCTATCATCAAACATCAAAATATACATAGATTCATCAATGACAAAACCCTAAACCTTTAACAATTTTGCAAATTAGTCCCTGTGCTAGCTAGATTAAGCTACAACGATCTCAAAAACATAGAAATCATTAAAAACGAGACAAAAATGAACTTACATGCAAGGATGAACTATGACCGAATGTTTGGTGTTCCTTAATGGTTTTCTCTTCTTGAATATTCGGTTGAGAAAGATGAACATGCATGTTTTTCTTTTGTTTTCTTTACTTTAATATCTTTTAATTATAGATTTACAACATTAACATTATTAATTAACCTTTATAAAATCATTTTAATGGTCATATTTGTCCACTCATACTATTAATGGTCTAATTACAACATAAGGACCTCCACTTTAATATTCCATAGCTATTAGACACCTTTAGCTAATAGAACTCCACTTTTACACTTTATGCAATTTAGTCTTTTTTTATCAAATTAAACACTCAAATGATTAAATTTCTTAATGAAATTTTTAGACATTCATACTGTCATACTATAGACCTCAAAATAATAATAAAATAATTATTTTGACCTCAGATTTGTGGTCCCGAAACCACTGTTCTGATTTGACTAAAAATGGGTTGTTATAATACGACCATACTAACATTCCACAAATATTAAAATAATAATAAAATAAATATTTTCTCATCGAATCTTTGGTCCGAAACTACTATTCCAATTTCACTTAAAACGAGTTGTTACACACATAATTCATTCTAATGTTTATTCATAGATTCCAACATGATATTGTTAGAATTAAATTGAGAGCAACTGTTTACCAAACATCTAATGGCTTAAAATGCTAAGAAAAAGTCTTTTGTACTTCTTGTAGGAGTGATCAAAGATGGGTTGAGCATGCATTTCTTCCACAGGCCATCACATGTCTACACATCTAAGACAAGAAAAAGAAGGAAATTTCAAACCAAATGTGACTTACAAGGTGGCGTAATACGAGGAAGACAAGGCCAGTTATGATCAATGGAAAACAAAAAGAGTGCAAAAAAATCTTGATTCTCCTCACGAATTTTGGGAAGAACCAAAAACCTAGAAAGACTAATTGGGTCATGCACCAATATCATCTTGGTTAGCACGAGGAAGAGAAAGGAGAGCTTGTGGTGTCCAAGATATTTTTCAGACTCAACCAAGGTAATGCTACTGGTTTGATCGAAGTAATGCTACCACAATCATTGAAACAATGACCAATGTTGTCACCGTCAATCCTAATAATAGCAGACGAGATAGTGACACTCGTAGTTATTCTTCAAAGGAACAATCGATCTTTCTTAAAGATGAAGTGTTTGGAACAAGGATTGATGTGATGTTTGGATGAGACCAAAAGTTGTTAAGCTTTCAAAAAAAAAAAAGAGACAATACTATTTCAAAAGTATGCTAACATGGAAATTCATAAATAATATATTATTTACCAGAAAAAAATCCATGTAGGTTTCCTTTAACAATTTTAACGGCAATGACTAAAATGAACAAATTATGTAATGCGAGTGTTAATTTTCTAAACTTTATTTTTTTAGGTGCCTAAAATAAAATTTTTTGAAAGTTTGTGATTACTTGTGTGGTTTACCCTTTAATTTCATAAAATATTTTATATATATTTCTTAAAAAAATTGTTTCTAGTTAAATTTCTTAAGTAATAAAAAGATAATTTCAATGTGCTTATTTGATACATCATACAAAACTTTTCTTTTAAATAAATTCGATTGGATTAATAGTTATTAAAAAATTGGTACAAGACATGTCCCTTGGGTTAGTCAAGATACCCTGGTAATCAAACAAAAACATTAAATAAACATTAAATGAAACCCAACCCAATCTGGTTTGTCCCCAAAGCATTTAAAACCAAAACATTCCAGACTAGAAAAAATCTAACACCTGAAACAACAAAACCAGGAGAAACTTCCATCACTTTCCTTTTGAGCAGCAAACAGAGTTCCACATATACCTCTACTTTCCCCCATCTTTAGCTCTCCCCTCAATTCGGAGCCTCTATCCATCGTCGGTCAATTTCCACCGCCGCGTTAGCAAAGCTAGGCACTCCATTCATCAGATAAGTTTGTTCCATCCTTTTTATCCTTTCGGTTGCTAGCAAATGAGCCACTCCATTGGCTGATCTAGATGCATGCATGAAAATACAAGTCTGAAATTCTTTACTTCAACTCTTTGCATCCTTTATGTAGGCCAAGATTTCAGATCTATCTTCCTCATCCATCTAAGCCTTCTTCACCACAGTCAGTGAATTCGCTTTGACCTCCACTACCCTTATGCCCAGATCCAAACCCATCTGCATTGCCTGGATGCAAGCCAACGCTTTAGCCGCAAACGCCGAAGGTATGTTTTTGTTAATCATTATTTTCGAGCCTATCACCTGTCCTCTTGAAACCTTGCTAACAATACTAGAATATGACTTCTTTTCTTGAATTCTATATACAACATCAAAATTTAACTTGACACATGGGTTTTCCGGTATCTTCCATCGCTGAGCCACCTCCCTCCTCTCAAGTAACTTATTGCTCAGATTATCCAACTCCCTGAGATGGTTCTTAATAAAGTTTGCAATGACTAATCCATCTTTTTTTCTCACTTTCATGCACCCATTTCTTTCTGCCCGTCCAAATTGCCCATAGAGCACATGTAAATACTCTACATTGATTTTTCGAATTCTATTAAAAAATGTGGAAATCCAGTCTATATTTCCCATGTCTGCAATAGTTTGGGGCCATACAAAGTTCAAGTGATTCCAAACCTCCTTTGTAATTCATCAGTCATGTATTACATGTTCTGTTGTTTCTGCTTCCTCTTTCGAATCTAGGACAAACTGTCGTTCCAATCAATCTTCTGTTATGTAGATTATTAAATTTAGGAAGAAAATTACAGGCTATTCTTCATGTTGTAATTTTTATTTTTGGGTGGTAGATTCAGTAGCCATATTTTCTGGTAAAGGTTCCTTTTTTTTTAAACATTATATAACAATGATCAAATTCCAATTTAGATTTTTGTATTACACTTAAATTTGAGATTTAACTTTTATAATTTTAAATTTTTTTACATCATCTGAACTTTTATAATATCATTAGTTAATCTTAATATTTTAATTTAATTAAAATATTAACGTCAATTTTTAAGAATTATTGACACCATTAAAATTATTTTTTAAATTCAAGTCCTTTAAAATATCATTAATTTGTTATATATCTACTAAGTGAGTATTTTTTTTAGTTTCAAAATATCACACTAATGAATTTTGTAGAAGACTTGTAACTATGCTAGCAACTAGAGGTGTGCATGGGCTGGGCGGCCCGACTCGGCCCGAAGGCCCGCCCGAAATGTGGGAGGGTTTGGGCAAAAATATAGGCCCGAAAAATGGGCTTGGACAAAAAAATAAGGCCCGTTTAAAAAATGAGCCGGGCTCAGGTAAGGCATTTTTGGCCCGGGCTCGGCCCGGCCCGAATTCATTAAAGGCAAAAAAAAATTATTTTTTAAATATTATTTTCTTATTGTTTTTCTCTTTATTTTGCTACCATTTTACTATTATGTTTCTATTATTTTGTTGTTATTGTTTAGATATTATAAAACTTATTTTATTGTTAATTTTGTTATTATTTTAAAGATATTTGTTAATTTTGTTATTATTTTAGAGGCATTTGCTTGTTAAGCTGCATCTATTTTAGTGTTATTTAAGTCTACATATTTTTTAAAATTTATTTTCAATTTGTTGAAAAATATTTATTTTGATTTTTTTAATATTTTTGATGTATTATATATATTTAAAATTATATAAAATAATATAAAAAATTAATACGGGTAGGGTCGGGCTGAGCCCGGGTTTTAGTATTTTTATATGGGCCGGGCTTGGGCAAAATTTTAGGCCCATTTTTTGGGCCCGGCCCGGCCCGAGCTCAATGAATGGGCCTAAATTTTTAGTTGGGCCCGACCCGAACCCGACCCGGCCCGGCCCATGCACACCTCTACTAGCAACTGGACTTGAACTTTTAAATTCAAAAAATGAATGGACTAAATTTTTGAAAATAAAACAATGTGGATTAAATTTTGAGTGTTTGTTATAGAAAGGAAAAGTGAGAGGAAAGACAATGGGAAAAATAAATCACATTTAAATGATAAGAGAAATGAAAATGTAAGAAGGTATATTTTAGATCAAAATTATGCATTTTCAAATTTTCTCTTATTTTTCATCTCTATCAAATAGTGGATGGAAAGACAATTACTTCTATTTTCTCAAATTTTCCATATTTCCTATTAAACACTGTGAAAAAAATATATATTTTTTCTATCTTTCCATTTTTCTACCCTTCAATTTTCGATCTTTTCAAATTTCGTTCCACCCTACCAAGTAAAACTTTATATTCTAGTATTGGATCGGTCCCCAAGAATTTCAACTTGGAATATTGGAAGCGTAGATTTGGAAATAACATCAATATAAGACAGATAAGGTTTCTCTCTACCCTGCTAATACAACAATACTTCCATTCAAGTCACGAATAAACTCTCTCTACCATATTAATACTCTTTTTTGGTGTATATTTTTCAGTCTTAAGCTTTGACTGTACATTGAATTTCAAATCCTTCGCTTCCTTTGTCTTCTTTCATGTGTGATACAAAAATTACATGAAGGAGAGTAGCTCCATCTTTTGAAGTGGAAAAGCAAAGTTACCCTTTAAGTTTAGGAAAAGGAAGAAACAGTTTACATCTACTGGGAAGAGCAGATTTTGTATTTTCATCTCACTTCCATGACAATATTGGCAGATTGTTAGCATAGCAGCTTGTCAGGGCCATGGAAATGTTTTGATTCCCAAGACTGGCTGCTTATTCTTCTTCGAAGGTTGTTTTGTTTGTATGAGATGAGACCTAAGGCTGTATTCTTCTAACTGTTCAATAGCAGTAGCAAGAAATCTTGTCAAAGATAAAGATAATAGATATGGCAGTAAATATATGAAAATAGAAACAAAACTTTGCACTTGCACTATCTATTTTAGCCAGCTCATATGGTGAGCTGACGTTAGCCAACCAGTTTGATAGGGATGGCCCGACCTACAGTCGCAACATGGTAACCACAAGTTGATTATGTCATCATCCTATGGGTTAAACTTTGATCCATGCAAATGAAAGTTCCAGGTCCAAGCAATATATAATGGTTAGTTGTTAATCATATTTAATCCAAGAATTCAAGATCTGACAAGGCATGTAATGTGTGATCACCTGCAGATCTGCGGTTGAAGCCAACAGAGCTTCACATTGGTCAAGCATGTTTTGCTCTTGTGCAGAAATTGCAGCAAGCTCAGAAACCCAATTGTTTACCCCTTCCACCTACATCACATCAAATATTGAGAACCGTGAAGCATCTGGAATGAATTACTAACATAAAAAACACAAATCAGCTATGAAGTCGCATGCTAATAATATCCGAATTCAGAGGTTTTTTTTTTTTCTAACTGCTTGTGTTGTCAGCAATTATGTCAAAATAATGAAGAAAATGGTGGGTTGGATAAATACCTTTGGGACTAAAGAACAAATGGAGGATCCCATAGCCTGCATCACGTCGACAACAGAGCAAATAGCAGCTTTCAGTGATTCACTGTCCGCCTGATGAGTACAAAATACAGTGAGCATGTCAAGATTTCTCTTTGCGGATATCAGTCCAAAGTACTTCTCTAAACAAACATACCCTTCCCCCATCAGTTACGGGAAGATGGAGGGTGGTCGCCTTTAGATCTTCTACTGCTCCAGCTAAACAACGTATATGATCTCTTTCAAGTAACACCCAGTCCTTGAGGTATCCCATCTGCATGACTCATGTATAAACATACATGAAAATTCTATAGACTGACAAAAATAAAAAAAAAGCTACAAATTGGTATCCAAAAGCATGACTGAGTTGAAAATAATTGTCTCTATGTCTGATTGTCAAAGGCACTGGTGTTGCTTATCTATCCTCCATGGTTATGCAACAGAGTCAGTGGTGATGTTTTCCTCCTAGCTTCGTCCTATATAAGTTCTAAATTTATAGCTTCACTTTTAGAACTTGTTGAATAAGTAAGCCTCATAAATATGGGGATGTGGAATACACTTGAATCAAATAAAATTCTTAGCACCAACCCAGATGGGAAAATTCAGACATATGAAAAGATTATTAACTGGAATTATGTCAGGAGCAAACTACTGAGGCTTGGGGCAAAATGCATGATGCAGAATGAACCTTCAGTCATGGCTTTTCAATTTAACTGTTAGACATGGCTTTCTTCATTTACATAAAAGGTTAGCACAATTAGAAGATTATTATCTGTGGGCTGAACCTACTTTAGGAAAGGCCAGCAGTTTCGATTCTCTAATTAAGACAGAGATTCATTGATTATGATTTTTTTTCAATTGAGTTTTTTCTTGAATTCTCATTGTTATTTTATTTCAGTTGAGTTCTTTTCTTTTTAGAATATGTTGGTCTTTATTTAAAGATAAATGAAATAATAAACACTGAGTTGAAACTTCATGAAAAAAAAAATCTTCACAAAAATCATGGCGGTCAGAAATCAACTTTTCTTCTAGCTCATATCTAATAACTCGTCCTTTCTTTAAACTTAATCTCGATGAATTACCTAATGAAATAGATACAAGAGATGATGGAACTTAATTGTTAGTTGATTCATTATTAAAATGTGTAGTTTTTTATTCATCAAAACATGCTCATGTTTATGGGAGTTGCTAGTAAAGAAAGCTTAGCTGGGTTATTTTTGAAAAATGCTCGAAGGTGTTAAAAAAATGAGAAAAAGCTTGTGAAGGTTCACGATCCTTATCTATTTCAATTATTAGTAATGAAAGGATTAACGGTGTGATAGTGATGGTTTTATTGAATAAAATTACCTTCAATTTGACTACAATGATGATTGACGAAAGTGTGCGGACGAGACAAATGTCAATCACTTTTGGGAAGTTACTTTTTCCAAGATTATCTCGACTCCAAGCTTGAGAACAAGCTCTTTCTCCAAAAGGAGAACAATGTTGTAGATGCTTTGCGGCCGTTAGTTTCTGTTCTCTAATTAGGGCTTAGTTTTTTCGATTGCAATTTTATTTTAGTTGATTTCATTCCTTTCCAGAGTAAGTTTCTTATTTATATAATAAGCCTGATCCTTATTTGAAGGACAAATGAAATTACGAAACTTATGTCGATTTTTTTATCAAAAACCTGAAGAAATATAGGTCTCTCTTTAGAGTCCTAAGGCTTCAAGCTCCCTTTAATGAGCTTGAATGATTTTCCCTTCCATCACCCTACGACTCAATCCCAAACTCAGGGCAATAACCCATTTAAAAATCTTACAAGACACTTTAATTCCTTTAATCAACATCTCAGCCAAATTAAGAAGCTTGGAGGCTCGCATCAATGCTATATTATCATCTCTGTAACCATGTAAAAATAAAGTAGGCCCCTTATTGATCTCAATATACTTCCAAAATCTGTGAATGGATAAAAACATATACTAGTGATAAGAAATTTAGACCTATAGAGTGGACCAAGGCATAGCTTAGTGATATCCACATTTCCTCTAAGAGGTTCAATCTCCCTTTCCCTACAACGCCACAATTTAGACCTAATAGTTGAAAGAAGTTAAATAAGCATGTACTGAATACCTCCGTTTAGCTTCACTTGGCGTTGCAAATAAAAAATGATTGCCTAAACTATTATTATAATGTCGAATTTAAAATATAACGGCATTTCTAACATCAAGACTATAGAATAAAAGTTTGTTGTAGAAGAACGATAGTGTTACTGAGAGAGGCATTACTTGATCATTCAAAATAGAGTTCAACTTGAGCTCTAACTTCAACCGTTGGAGATTGATTCTTTTCTTGATCAAAGCATCCCACAGACCCAAAGTAGCATTCCAAACATTGTACGAAGTTTCCTGCAAGAACATATCAAACTCTAATAGATTTAGCATGTTGTATGCCATATCTAAAGCTCCCCATCATATGCATATCTAATAGATTTAGCTGACAGACTGTGTAAGTTGACTAAAGATAATGCTTGTAATATGGATTTTAATATGGATTATCCGTTGGAAGTCCATGATTTGATTATGAAGGATGCAATAAACTGATGTGACCATTTGGGTCCTTTTTATCAAAAAAAAAAAAAAAAAGAGAGAGAAAGAAACTACCATGAGTTTCTTCATAATAGGAAATGCATGATCCATGCCATATTTGATGGTCTAAGCCCATCATATGCCTATACATTGTAATGAAGTTCCTCACAGTAGGAAACTGATAACTTGGACCAAGATGCAAATAGGAAAATAACCAGAAATTTTTCTTTATTCAATAATTAAATAAACGTAAGAGACATAAAATTTTCCTATTCATATCATCAAAGGTTATCTCCATGAAATATATGCTAATATTTGTTGACAGAGTTGTTCCCTAAGTCAAGAAATTTACCTCCGCATTTACTTTCTGAATATACAATACAGCTTCTGAATGGGCATTGGCATATCGCCACTGCAAATAACGATTGTAAAGAAGACGCAGTTGATGAGCATCCTCTATGAAGCTTGCACTTTTTCTTACCTTCTGAAAATCAGTGATAAAACTGATATCTGGAGTTGAGCTATGGGATTGACTGGATGAGGTGGATGTCCCCATCTGAGTTGGACTGACTACCCTTGGAGAAGGACTAACTCCTCTTGGAGTTGAATTGATAACTGAGGTTGAGCTAGAGGTGGATGTCCTCATCCGAGTTGGACTAACTACCCGTGGAGTTGGACTGACTCCTCTTGGAGTTGAACTGATAACTGAGGTTGAGCTATGGGATTGACTCGATGAGGTGGACGTCCTCATCCGAGTTGGACTAACTACCATTGGAGTTGGACTGGTAACTGAAGTTGAGCTATGGGATTGACTCAATGAGATGGATGTCCTCATCTGAGTTGGACTAACTACCCTTGGAGTTGGACTGGCTCCTCTTGGAGTTGAACTGATAACTGAAGTTGAGCTATGGGATTGACTCAATGAGGTGGATGTCCTCATCCGAGTTGGACTGACTACCCTTGGAGTTGGACTGAACCCTCTTGGAGTTGAACTGATAACTGAAGTTGAGCTATGGGATTGGCTCGATGAGGTGGATGTCCTGATTGGAGTTGGACTGACTCCTCTTTGAATTGAAATGATAATATTTGGAGTTGGACTTACTCCTCTTGGAGTTGAACTGATAACTGAAGTTGAGCTATGAGATTGACTCGATGAGGTGGATGTTCCCATCCGAGTTGGACTGACTACCCTTGGAGTTGAACTAATAACTGAAGTCGAGCTATGGGATTGGCTCGATATGCTGGATTTTCTCATTCGAATTGGACTGACTACCCTTGAAGTTGGACTGACTCCTCTTGGGGTTGAAATGAGAACTGAAGTTGAGCTATGGGGAGTTGAACTAATAACTGAAGTCGAGCTATGGGATTGGCTCGATATGCTTGATTTTCTTATTCGAATTGGACTGACTACCCTTGAAGTTGGACTGACTCCTCTTGGGGTTGGAATGAGAACTGAAGTTGAGCTATGGGATTGACTCGATGAGGTGGATGTCCTCATCCCAGTTGGACTCACTACCCTTGGAGTTGGAATGACTCCTCTTGGAGTTGAACTGATAACTGAAGTTGAACTATGGGATTGACTCGATGAGGTGGATGTCCTCATTCGAGTTGGACTGATTACCCTTGGAGTAGGACTGACCCCTCTTAAAGTTGAACTAACTACTGGAGCTGAGCTATGGGATTGACTTGATAAGGTTGATGCCCTCATCCGAGTTGGACTTACTCCTCTTGAAGTTGAACTTATAACTGAAGTTGAGCTATGGGATTGACTCGATAAGCTCGATGTTCTCATCCGAGTTGGACTCACTACCCTTGGAGTTGGACTGACTCCTCTTGAAGTTGAACTGAGAACTGAAGTTGAGTTTTGGGATTGACTTGATGGGATGGATGTCCTAATAGGTAGACTAACTCCTCTTGGAGTGGGGCTAACTCCTCTTGAAGGTGGACTGGAAGGTCCTGCCGGATATGGACTAATGCCCCTAGAAACAGAGGTCCTACTTGGTGACCGAGATCGAGATCCAGAATTTGCTACAGTCGATTTTTCCAATGAACTTGCACAAAGGATCCCAGTAGGTACAGTTGCCCGCAGAGACTTGTCATTAATTAAAATTGCCTCGGACCCTACTCGACCAATTTCTTCATGTGATAACAACCTTGCAGCATCGCCAGAAGTTTTTTGTAGAGGTTTACCTAAATTATTAGACATTGGCATTCTTTTCAGTGATGATAATGTTCCTGGAACCGGTGTAGATAAATTTTTAACAATCTTATCCCCCATATCCACACTTTTGGTCAATGAATTGGAAGATAATTTCCCACCAATTCTACTTGGCCATCGATGATGATCTATCAATCGGCTAGGCAAATCATCAACAGGTTTTGCATTTTCAGACTGATCAGCTGCATTTTTCCCTTCAAGTAGATTTCTCTTTCTCTCTGGACTAGGCTTTCGTGATAAGGTAGAGGTCTCTGATTGTTGTTTATGAGCCACATTTGAAGGTGGTTTCAATGTGCGATCCAAGGAAACATTACTACCAGACTTTTCTTTTTCCTTTTGGCTAAGAGGAATAGAAATATCATCAGACTGAAATGAAACACTATGACTTCTCATAGTAGAAGGCCATAAACTTTCTGGTATACGATTAGCTGATAGCCTTCTAGATGAAATTGGCATAGATGTTGATGAATCATGAACTGGAGTAGAAGGATTTTGATGAGACGGTGGTGTTGATGGACGCTTCCTCTCAGCTGACAAAGCTCTCTTTTGCACCACCTGGAAAGGTGTAGGGCTTGTTCTAGTTAGGTTTGGAGATGGAAAACGCCTAGGATCAGAAGATGTTGGTGGAGTGGGTGCTTCATAACTCGAACTAACTTCCTTAGTTCGAGGATGGCTGGTAGTGAGTACTGCATTGTTCTTTTCAGCAGGAACAAGGGGTGGTCTTATGGTATCCACAACAGCAGCAAGCTTGCATAATCGTTGCTCTGATTTACATTCATCCATCCGAACTCTCCAAACTAAACCACGTTGATGGGATTTTCCAAATCAAAAACAAGCCTACATTTAAGAGACTGACTTTTAGATGAAGCCCACATGTATATAGAATAACACTCGCTGCTCAAAAAGAAGATATTTTTCCCTGGAATAAATCTACCACTAACAAAAAATTAGATACATACCTGCATAATGGTATAAAGGAAAGGAATAATTATAAACACCATAGGAGAATAAAATAAAACTTTATATAATCTTCGATCTGACTGATCAATAGCTAGAGAATTACAAGAAAATAACTGAAATGAGCGTACATAATCTTAGATCTGACTGATGAATAGCTAGAGAATTACAAGAAAATAACTGAAATGAGCGTGGTTATTAATCAAGAAAAGCCCAAATCCAAGCAGATCAAATCAAACAATAACAATGAGTAACAACATCAGGTACAATGGAAAGTCCTTAAAAATTTCAGTCCAGTTCTATCCAACTTATATTAACGTTCACTATACTTTTTGGTTAAATCTACAACAGAGTGCAAATGCAAAGTACTAAGGGGTCTCTTATGGAAATGAGAAACTAGACCGTTAAGTCTGTACTGGTTCCTGGTCGTGAAGGTGTAGGATAAGAAGACAACAATAAGAAAGGTGAGTAGTGTCTGTGTGAGAGAGAGAGAGAGAGAGAAGGCTTCTCTCTCTAAATGTCACTGGTTTTGTCCAAGTTAACTTTATTTTGGGTAAACAATAAAAATAGTCATTTTTGTTTAGCTCAGATTTCATTTTAATCACTTGCGTTATCGTTTTGATACAAATTAGTCGCTCTACCGTTAAACTCCGTTAGCTCCTTAACAATGGTCTTACGTAGCAGTCTAAATAGATTAAAATGTAATTTGAAACAAACAAAAATAACTATTTTTGTAGTTTACCTTTATATGTTGTGATTCTCATGAGAATGCCATGGTCGGCTAGACAGAAAAAAAAAAAACGTAGCCCCACTCTGGCTTCTTCCCTTCCTTCAATGCCTTCTAGTTTGCTTTCCATGAAAAGGAATTAGGAAATGATCCCAACAAACAATTGCATCTAAAAATAAGAAAAAAATTTAAATTACATGGGAGTTATACTTGGGATCACATGCATGATTTACTAAATGACGTTAACATTAACATATAACAATTAAAAACTTAAAATGCAACTAACAAAATGAGAAATAATTTAAGTTTGTTTGTTGGTGTTCATATCTGTTTAGTACACCTAAAATAATTGTAAAGAAAAACAAGAAAAATATTGAACCTTTGTAGTGCTAATGTAGTTGAATATATGGGAAAGGACGTGGAGGGTCACATGCAAGGAAGACCATTGTCCATCCCCGCAAATTGACAGTAAAAACTTTGAATAATACTTGAGAAGATTCTGTAATCAGATAAAATATTGTTTCTAAATTAAACAATTATTTCTAAATTGACCATTTCTTTTCTTTTCTTTTTTGTTTTCCAAATTGAGGAACGAAAATAGATGGAAGCATGATAATTTTGATTAAAATTGCAATAATTAAGAAGGGCTAAAGTTTTTTAATTGAAAACTTAAAAGAATTCAAATCATAACAATGTCTATATTAGACAGAGTTATGTCGCTAAAACTGAGGACAAAAATACAATAATCAAAATAACAAAACTGCTTCATGTAAATCTATCTGAAAGAAAGTTGCAAAAATTGTTCATTGAATCCATCTACCAAAAATATCAAAAAAAAAAATTGATTACTATATACTAATTTAATCTAGTACCTTTTCTTATTTTTGTTTTATCTTAATTCGGTGATCTAAGGAGACGATCAAAACAAAGCAAAAGGCTGAAAATTAATTTCAACATATATCTCAGAATAAAGAAGAAATAAATTTTATTTAATTAAAAAAACTCACCTCCTTCAATCTAAAATTTCTTCCAAATGATTTGAATCACAAAAATTTTAACCTTTAATTCTTTGAAGTTCAACATAAAAAAGGAACCTAGAGAGTGATCGCTTGAGGAAAGGAGAGATCGCCGGAATTGGTCAGAGCGCAAATATTCCGGCGAGAGATGGACACCGATTGGATTTCTTGTTTTTATTTATAAAGAGAAACGTGCGAGAACTGAAATAAAATAAAATCAAATAAAAGGAGAAACAGGGAGAAATAAATTGAGGGAAAAGAAAACGGTTTTTCAGTTTGAGAGGGAATAAGAATGGCGTCGCTTTTGCGCGAACCTGTTTTATTGGGATTTTCAGAACTTGCAACTTCAAAGGAGAAGACAAATTGTCTTTTTGTCATGTAACCTTCTTAAAAACAATTTTTATACATTTGTTATGAAATAAGTTAATGAATATTTTATTTATAGTAAATTTAATTGCTATAAATATTTAATATCAATCCTTAGGTCTAATAATTTCTTTTGGACACCTCGTTGAATAACCATCTTAATTATGAAGAGGTTGTTCTCAAAATTTTAATATACGCTTCGTATGAGGCTTATGCTAACGAATCACATTACAATTTTCAAGTAAAATCTCTTATTGCATCCCATAAAATCTTTCATAATTTTATTACTAACTCTAGAAAGAGTAACCATATCACATCTCAATAAAGCATTGTAAAACTTCACACGTAACACTTCATGATCTTGCACATTAGGACATCTATTCAAACTTATGCTAAGACAATAAGTTCCTTCCCTATATAAGCTAACTTCTACTCCAAAACAGCAACCCAAAGACTACCTTCACTCTATCAAGCCACTTAATCCTTTGAATACTCAAACCATTAATAAAGATTATCAAAACTCTACCAAACCATTTTCATAATTCTTCAAATACTCTCAAACCAACATTAATTGATAGAATTGTAAAATTCTGATATAAAACTTAATAAATCAAGATTTGTCATATTAAATTATTAAGAATAAATCAAAAACAAAACTAAATGCGGAAGCATGTCTGAATTCATTGTTGGAGATTGCCTAGAAGGTTTTGATCTTCTAAGAAAATAGTTTTGATATTTGTATAATTCTCTCTGATGGGGATAGAAAAGAAATAGGAGATATATATTTATTTCTTGTGGACCATTACCTCTTTTTAAAATAACTGATTATTAAGTCAGTTTTAGGTATTTATAATTTGACCCCTCATCAAATTATAAATGCAACTTATGGTATTTGCACATTATTTCCATAATACTTTAACACCTATGACACTTATAACATAATTGGTCACTTAATTTTGTATCACATTTTATAATAGCATTATACATTATACATATCTGCCCATAATTGAGGATTTTAATCCAACAATCTCCCATTTGGGCAACATATATTTCCTGATAAATGTACAACCTTATGAGCTCAAAATTTGCTATCATATAACAGGTATTCTATAACAATCTCATCCATCAACTATATCCATACAAGATCAAAGTAGTTTTTGTCATATTAATCATGACTAAACTCATCCATGGTCACATATGCAAATATAGTCAAATGACAAAGATTAATCATGGATGCGTAGCATGGATATTACATGCAATGTGAACCAAATATGTCTATTTTCAACTGGTTCTCCTTAAATTTAAGTGAGGCCAGTATCAAATAATACTTCATTTTTTATTAGAAAATAACCAAATACATAAATGTCTTAAAACACATATAAATCAAATAAAATACAAACTCCCACTAAGTCATGATGTCCTCAAATAATATAACACCCATATGAGTAGTGCACTCATGAAAGACATTGGGTTGTAAACCTTTTATGAGCGAATCTGCTATAATGGAGTTTGTGTAATAGCCTGTTTTCTAGTGGTGTCGAAAATAATGGTTTTGAGACCATAATTTCGACGTGAGATTTCTTAAAAAAATTATTTAATATTTATGAGTCAAATAGAGTATTATATTGAATTTTTTATTTAATAAAATTTTCTAATTGACTAAATAGTTAAGCAAGTGGTTTGTCCCTAAAATCAAGTGATTTTAGAAAATGAGGTATTAGAACCTTGTTTCTGTAAACCAAGTCCGTAAATATTTTTAATAAATATTTATGGAGTTACTATATAACTATATTAAATTTCAGTCTAGTAATTTTATCATTTGATTAATTAATTAAAGAAAAAGGACTAAATCGTAAAAACTACAAAAATCAATCACTATTAGTGTTTGAGTGTCAAATTGTATTTATAAGCTAATGGAAGGGATTGAAAAGGCAATTTATCCAAAATTTAGCTACTGCCCGGTTTTGTGATGTGAATTAAGTTTGTTTTGCTAATTATTAAATTATTAAAATGATTAAAGTTTTAATTACAATAAAACAAAAGAAGAAAACAAGCTTAATCAGCTTAATCTCTTTCATTTTTTTTTATTTTCCAAAGCTAAATCACCATTAGAGGACCATGAAGCTTCGACTTTAATTTTCTTCTAGCATGTAAGTGATTTCCCTACCCGTTTCTTGTAATTTTGATGTATTTAAAATCATTGCAACTAGGTCCAATTAACACGTATATCCATTTTAAAACTGTTAAAGATTTTGAATTTTGCCATTAGTGAATTTTAGTTGACTTTGATGTTAAATGAAAGATTTATAATCTTGATTCTTGTTTAAGACTATTTTGTAAAAGAATTTTTGTTAGTTTTGAACCTAAGGACTAATATGAAAATTTGTAAAATTTGGCCTATTGAAGTGTAAACTTTCGAATGATTAAAGGTTGTATAAGGGTGTTGTTAAATTCGGTTATGGATATTAGGGGTTAAATGTGAAAATTTTAATAGTTTCGCGTTTATGGACTAGATTGAAAAAAATGTAAAAGTTCAAGGAAAATATGTAAAAATAAAAACTTAAGGGTCACATGCATAGAATTAAGTTTGAATATGCATTTGAATTTGATAAATTGAATTTAATCATTATAGATCAAGAATTAGATTGTACGAAGGATAACTAGGGAATTGGGAAAATTGTAGATTAGTCCTAATGAATCAAATGTTAGCGTATCTTAGATAAGTTCATAGTATAAATAAATATATGTATTTATTCATGACTCGTATATGTTTTCGTTCAATTGTAATTGATGTTGATATTTGATATTAAGTTGTTAATTTGAAAATACTTACAATTAAGTATAGGTGAGAAAATGGATATTCGGTAATTGTTGATAGTTTGGAATAAAATGGTTATATGCTATTAAAATGAACTTAACTGTTGTACCATGTGTACGAGTGTGGTTCTGGAAGTGCCTCTGAATTATAATTGTATAAACTCTGTTAAAATGCCCGTTTGAATGTAGGAAATGTTTATGATACAATTGACATGTCAATAAGGTTAGTATGGATACTTGTACAGGATTGCACTTCGGTGCCTTTGTTAGCATGCAATGCTCTCTGGTGCATTTTGAGGAACCCGAGTATCTGAGTCATGTTGCTATAATTCATCGAGCTATGAAATTATATGATTAAGGTTAAAACTATTTGATAGATTTGGAACATATTCATTATATTGATGTATCAAAAATAATCGTAATGGTATGTTTCGTTATAATACCGATGTGATGAAAAATAATGATGTTTATATATATATATATATATGTGAACAAATTTAGTTTAAACCATTGTGAGATATCAATTATATGATGAAATGTTCAGTACTAATGTTATATGATTTGTAAATGGTTGTCAATGATAAATAATTTAAGTTATTTTTGTATTCAAATGTTATTTGAGGTAAGTTTATTTGAATTTTAGTTATGAACTTACTAAGCTTCTTAAGCTTACTTGATAGTTTTTTATTTGACTATTTTGGTTTGTGGCAAGCTTTGTTGTTAAGGAACTTAAACTTATAGTTGAATTTGTAATTAAGTTATAAGTTAAAGTTGTTCTATGGTGTTTAGTTTATGTTTCATATTGGACTTCTAGTGAATGTGGAGTAAATAGATGAAATTTCATGTTGAATATGTTTGGTAAATTTGATGATTTGAGCTTTATGAATGGTATGCACAATTTGGTAATTGGTAAAACAAATGATAGTTTGTTTTGGTGTATTGCTTGTGGATAGGCCTAGAAATGGTCACTTTGATTTGGTTTTGGTTTTTTGAAGTTGAAGGTTTGTTCGTGTTTAAATGAAACTATCATGTTGTTATATCTTTGGTGTGTAAGATTGTTACTTATGTTTTGAAATGTGGTGTCAATGAAGGCACATTGGTCAGACACATAGATTGTATGAAATTGGTATGTTTTAGGTGTGTTTATATGTGTTTTTGAATAGGTAAATTTGGTTGGAAATGGCATGGTTTGGTGTCTAAGTAATGGTGTTTGTTTTAGCTTGAAATTGGAGAAATTTGGTTGCACATGGGCTGTCACACGACTGTGTGCTACACACAGCCTCTACAAATGGTCGTGTGTCTTATTAATTTTTGGTTGCAGGTTAGTCCAAAAGAGCGTAGTGAGTTACAGGGCCTGGCGACTCAGCCATGTGACCCATGTTTTTAAAATTTTCTATATTTTTCTATTTTGTTTCAAATTAGTCCCTGATTGTTTCTAAACTTTTCTTAGGTCCTATAAGCTTGATTTAAGGCATGTAAATGTGTATATATATGCTATGTTGAATGTGTGGATTGGATATTAATATTTGATTGATTTATGATGTCAATAAATTGAATGTATGCTGTAACACTCTGTAGCCTAATCTGGTAATGGAGATGGGTTAGGGGTGTTACATTTAGTGGTATCAGAGCTACGGTTTAGTCGATTCTATGACTAATATAACACATATTGAGTCTAGTATATACATGTCAAATATACTTGTGATAGTGTGATACTTTGATCCTATCTAACTCTATTTTCTTTTGATTTAAAAGGTGTTGGCCGATTCTAATCGTGTCGTTATTGATGAAATCAAAAGTAATGTCTCAGCTCCCGAGCAAGAAGCGAGTTTATAGCGTGCCAATTCCACAAATGTCCAAAAATAAGGTAAAGAATGTCTTTTTTGGCTTAATAGGTCATTGTATTAATGAAATTGTTACGAATCAATCTTGTAGCTTCACAACCTCCATCCCCTTACTGTGTCTACCCCAACACCTTGTGGTCCTTAAAGTTCCTCTCTTGTATGTATATTTAGATTTCTCATAGATAAGATTCATAAATGTGGGGCTGATGAGTTTAGAGGCAAGATAGACGACGATCCAACTATGGCTGAATTCTAGTTAGAAAGTGTTAAGAGAATATTTGATGAACTGACATGTTCACTTGATGATTACTTAATATGTGCAGTATTATTATTGAAAGACGAAGTGTATTTGTAGTAGTACATTATTAGCCATTGTATCAAAAGAGAAAGTTAATTAGGACCTTTTTCTGAACTGAATTTAGAAAGAAATATGTCAGTAATTGATACTTGGAATAGAAAAGAAAGAGTTTCTCAAGCTGAAACATGAAAACAAGTCTATAAGAATATGAACGAGAATTTGTACAATTTAGTTAGTATACTCACAAGATTGTATCGACTGAAAAATGAGATGTGTTTATTGTGCAGATGGACTAATGGATAAAAATTAAAAATGTTGGCTGAAGTAATGGAAATATGGGAATTCATGGTTTTGTCTGATCGAGGTAGTAAATGGAAGAGATCTGTATCAGTAAAAAAAATTGAAATGAAATTTCATGACTTTAGTAAAAGAAATATATCTAAATTGTCTTTAACCCCACTGTTAAAGAAATTGAGGTAGTTTTAGTCGCAATGAAATATCATCTGGATTCACAAGAAGAAGTAAGTCGAGATAGAATGATTCAAGACTCTAGTAGACACATGTAGTTAGTATTGGCAGAGTCTGTAATGATGATAAATTTATTTGTGATCATTGTGGGAAGTTTTACAGGGATGTGTGTCAAGTAATGACCAGAGCCTATTTTCAATGTGGATCTCTCGAACATTTTATGAAAGGTGTAACGCGGGGTTTGTGCAAGTGTACATAGTTGTTATTAAGTAATAAGTAAGTATAAGAGTTATCGTCTCCACAGGGACTGTATATGTTAATCAATATTTTATAAAATTAAAGTTAACAATTTGGTGAGAAAAACACAGTAGTTTTGATTGGTTGTTGTTAAGTAAAAATAATTATCTAGATGCAAAATAATCTCTAATGCAAATTAATCTAAGTATGATGATTAATTAAAATGGATGAGGTGGATTTAGCAGCATAATTCACAAGATTTCAACAACAATAACATGCATAGGCTAGAATAACCACATCAATTAACTTAGTTCATTTTCATCATGATAATAATGTTCCAGAACATATTCCATGGCAACTCGATCTTTCATGAGTTTGAAAAAATATTAAGTCCTTTTGGAATCTTTTACTTAGAAAAAACATGCATTTTACTAATCATATTCAACTAAGGGTTTCTTAGAATTCATGTGAAGTAACAGGGATGGGTTAGGTTTGAAACAATTTAATTACATAAACCTAAAAACTATGCAAGATAATAGAGCTCTTTCAAGTTATTATGAACCTTTAATTTAGTCGGGTTAGGATCTAAATTAAGTATGCACTTTTCTATTATTGTGTCCACTAGTCATCGTTTGGTTAGGATTGCTCAACTAATTCTACTGCATTTGTAACACCCTCAACCTGTATCCGTCGTTGACATAGGGTTACAGAGCATTATTGTAACACCCCAAACTCGGCCCAAACGCCCCGACCGGATCTGGTATGCTACGGGTTTAAAGTTTGAAAACTTCGCTTTGAAAGGATTTGAAATCTCGATTGATTTGTAGAAGTATTCGTTAAATAAGTGTTATTTGAAGAAAACCTTTGTAATATTTTTACTTCTTCTATACAAATTACTTGTTTGAAAATCCCACTTTATTTCTTTTTCTAAGTAAAACTTTGAACATAAATTTATAAATGTAAACAGCATCAAATATAAATCAAACACTACGCTGGGGAGGCCTTATTACAAAATAGTCCCAAATTCAAACTTAAAGAAAAACCGAAAATAGTTTATGAAAATAAATGGCGTAATGGCCCCCTCGAGTCCCCTCGGCTCCCATGTCCACGATCTACTGCTCATCTGAAAAGTTAAGAAAAATAAAAGGATGAGTCACTAAGACTCAGTGTATAAATCCCGAAACACACAACGACCTGAGACCCACAAACACATTATGGGCCTCGGCCCATACATAACGGCAACAAATAATACATGCTAAATGATAAGTGGCCCATCCCAACCTAAAAGTCCATCCTCTACACACCAACCCGTACTAACCATCACACCTCGAGGATTTCTACAATCAACCCGCCAACCGCTAAACACCATAACGACAGCCATGCTGCCTATTCCTATTAATCAGGAATCATTTAAACGTGGCTTGGCCACCGATCACTATGTGACCTAACATTTGAATTCGTGGTTTAACCACCGATCACCAAGTGACCTGTCATGCTCTTCCCCTTCAACATCAGAATCCCACCCCATGCATACACACATGAAAAATCGAAAACATTACACCATCTTTAAGAAAACAGGCTTTCGTATATATTGATACCCATAGAGAGATTTCTATGATTACGTACCTGGCATCCTTTGCCTAACCCTTTTTGGGTTTTATTCGACTGTCTACACAACATCTTTTCGACTTTTTAGCCCACAACATATATATATTACAGTTAACTAGTGTGCTAGAGATCTACACACCTGATTACCGTTAGAACGAGACTCTCTAAGTCGATGCTATCCGTAGCCAACACAACCGCTATCTGCCTAAGGTGTTGTTTAGAAGCCGGTCACAACCCGATGGCCAATCCCGTACTGCTGACACTGCTCGCTTCTTAAACTTAGGAATCGGGTTTTCAGATCTAGTCCCCTCCTTTGCCTGATCGACATTTGATTCCATCAAAAAGGCCTTATTAATCATAACATATGGTTAAGATTGTGGTTTCGATATCGAATCTAAGGAGAATCCAAAGAGAATCCCTTACCTTGAAATTCTCAAAAAGTGATATGAGATTCAGGGACTAGCGTTTCCGACTTTTAAATCTAAGAGATCTACTTCAATTCCTGCAGTCGCCCAAAATAAGAACATGAAAAGAGTGGTAACGTTAGACCGAACCTTAATAGCCACCTGGCCTTGATTCTCAAAAACCGAAAGAGAAAGGAATAGGTCTGAGGAAATCGATTCTTACCTTCACAGGGAAAAATCGGCAACTCCAAGAAGATCCCAGTTTTATGGAGAATTCGGCATAAGAGGGAAAGAATGGAAAAAGAAAGTGAAGTGAGAGGTTTCGGCTTTTGAAGAAATCAAAAGAAAAGGAATTGCAGAGAATGATTGAGAGTTTCGGCACAGAAAATAAAGAAAAGAATAGGGTTCAAATGTCGGAATTGAAGAGATACCACCCCTATTTAAAGAGAATTTTGGCAGTTACTTATCAAAACCCGAAAGTTCCCTTCCTGATAACTAACAGTTAATCAAATAGTAGGGGAAATTTCGGCACCCCTTTGCCATAAAGAAACCGATTTCTTCCCTCCTCTAAGAGATGGGATTTCGGCCAACTCTGCACTCAGCAGATAGCTCCTATCTTTTTTCTTTTATCTTAATCTATCCATACCTTTAGAAGAAACCTAGATAGCACCACCACTTCCTTCTTTTATCAGCTCATTATCCCCATTATCCATGTCATTTAATCCACCTATTTTCTAGCCCTATTACCGCCCCAACTAGCTTCCCTTTAATTGCCGAAAATGGCCCAAATACATGGGCTCCATGTGGCCGAAACTTGGGCCCTCTCCATCTACTAGTGACGCCACCCTCTAGCTCCTTTGCAGCGCCACCTAACATTGGGCCACAAGCTCGCTTTGGTATTTTAATCACAGATACCATCTTTTAAACCCTATAGTGCCCAAACAGAGAATTCAACCAAGGCTTCAGCCCAAACCTGAACCCAATTTGGACCCCTAACAGTCAAATTTACACTTTAAACGCATAGGCTCATTAATTCAGGATGTTACAGTTCTACCCCCTTAAAGAAATTTCAGCCTCGAAATTACCTGATCAGAATAGATGAGGGTATTGCTGCCGCATCGCTTCCTCTGGTTCCCAAGTAGCCTCCTCAGAACTGTGATTCCGCCATAGGACCTTAACCAACAGAACCGTCTTCCTCCGCAATACTTTGACATCACGATCCAGGATTTCTACTGGTTCCTCTTCAAAGGATAGATCGGGTCTTACCTCGATTTCTTCCACAGGTACCACATGAGATGGATCCGAACGATATCGTCTCAACATAGAGACATGAAACACATTGTGAATCTGGCTTAGCTCAGAAGGTAGTTCAAGCTGATAGGCTACTGGTCCTACTCGTTTCAACACCCGATAAGGTCCGATAAATCTTGGACTTAATTTACCTTTCTGCCCAAACCTCAGTACTTTCTTCCATGGCGACACCTTCAAGAACACCTTGTCGCCCACTGCAAACTCTATGTCCTTACGCTTCAAATCAGCATAGGACTTCTGTCTATCTGACGCTTCCTTTAGTCGAGCCCGAATTAACTTAACCTTCTTCTCGGTCTTGGTAACCAACTCCGGACCCAAAATTCGACGTTCCCCTAATTCCGTCCAATAGGTAGGAGTACGACACTTTCGCCCGTACAACACTTCATAAGGAGCTATCTGAATACTAGATTGGTAGCTATTGTTGTACACAAACTCCGCCAACAGTAAGAACTCCACCCAACTACCCCTGAAATCAATGACACAACCTCTCAACATATCCTCCAGGATCTAAATTACCCGCTCAGACTGTCCATCGGTCTGAGGATGAAACGCTGTGCTGAAATCCAACTTCGTACCCAACGCTTGATGCAATGCCTTCCAAAATTGTGATGTGAACCTAGGGTCCCTATCCGATATAATCGATACTGGTACTCCATGCAACCTCACTACCTCCGCTATGTATAACTTAGCCAATTTCTGCAGAGAGTAATCGACCTGTACCTGTATGAAATGAGCAGACTTCGTCAGGTGATCAACAATCACCCAAACCGAATCTTTCTTAGTAGGCGTAAGGGGTAACCCACTAACAAAGTCCATGGTGATCCTTTCCCACTTCCATTGTGGAATCTTCACCAGCTGCAACAACCCTGATGGTAACTGATGTTCCGCCTTTACCTGCTGACAGGTCAAACACTTCCCCACATATTCAGTCACCTCCCATTTTAAGCCCGGCCACCAAAACTTTTCTCGCAAATCCCGATACATCTTACCCCCTCTAGGGTGCATAGCATATGGACTACCATGTGCTTCTTGCAAGATCCTACGCCTCAACTCCGGATCTTTCGGCATACACACTCTCCCTTGGAAATATAATAACCCTTCCTCATTCATACTAAATTCTGTTGATCCACCATTCGATCCTACCAGAAACTTCTCCTTTAGCAACTCATCAGTCTACTGCTTCTCCTTAACCTAACTGACCCATGAGGGTTTCACTTGAAGTTCGGCTAATAACCTTCCATCATCGTATAAACTAAGGTGAGCAAACATTGCTCTCAGGTCAGTGATTACTTTACGACTTAAGGCATCCGCCACCACATTAGCCTTACCCGGGTGATACTCGATCGAGCAGTCATAATCCTTTAACAACTCGATCCACCTCCTCTGCCTTAGATTCAACTCCTTCTGAGTCAAAAGGTACTTTAAACTCTTATGATCCGTGTAAATAACAGATTTCTCCCTGTACAAATAATGCCTCCAAATTTTCAAGGCAAACACCACCGCCGCCAATTCCAAATCATGGGTGGGATAATTTGACTCGTGCGGTCTTAACTGCTAAGATACATATGCAACAATCTTTCCATCTTGCATCAACACACATCCTAATCCCGTGTGTGAAGCATCACAGTAAATTACGAACTCCTTCCCCGCCTCCGGCTGAATCAACACCGGAGCCTCCGTCAAAATCCTCTTTAACTTCTCGAAACTCTCCTGCTGCTTATCAGACCAAACAAATGGAACTCCTTTCCGTAGCAACTTAGTCAACGGTGCCGCAATCCGAGAAAATCCTTTAACAAATCTTCTGTAGTACCCCGCCAGACCAAGGAAACTCCGAATCTCTACCACCGACTTAGGCGGCTTCCGATCCAACACCGCTTCAATTTTCTGAGGGTCAACCCGAATCCCCTCTGTCGACACCACGTGGCCTAGGAAAGTAACTTCATTCAGCCAAAACTCACACTTACTGAATTTGGCATACAACTGCTTCTTCCTCAGAATCTGCAAAACCATTCGCAGATGAGCATCATGCTCCTCCTCTAACCTTGAATAAACCAAGATATCATCTATAAACACCACGACACACCGATCTAGGTAGGGTTGGAACACTCAGTTCATCATGTCCATGAACGCTGCTGGTACGTTGGTCAATCCAAACGGCATCACCATAAATTCGTATTGACCATAGCGAGTCCTAAAAGTCGTCTTATGAATATCCGCCTCCTTGACCTTAAGCTGATGGTACCCTGACCTCAGATCTATCTTCGAAAAGACTGAGGCCCCCTTCAACTGATCGAACAAATCGTCGATCCTCGGCAACGGGTATTTATTCTTGATGGTCAACTTATTCAACTGGCGATAATCAATGCACAAACGCATTGATCCATCCTTCTTCTTAACGAATAACACCGGCGCTCCCCAAGGTGACACACTTGGTCGAATAAACCCTCTATCCAGCAACTCCTGAATCTGCGCTTTCAATTCCACCAACTCCTTCGGTGCCATTCTATATGGAGCAATAGATACTGGCGCTGTTCCCGGAAGAAGATCGATACCAAACTCCACTTCACGATTCGGAGGTAATCCCGGAAGCTCTTCTGGGAAAACATCAGGAAATTCCTTCACCGTCCTGACGTCCCCAACAGTTAATTCCTTGGCTTCCAGAGCCCGAACAAACATCAAAATCGCCTCGCACCCTTTCCTTACCATCCTTTCTGCTCTTAAAGTAGACACCACATTTGACAAACCATCCCTCCTTTCTCTCACCAGCACTTCGCCACCCTCAAGGATCTTTAACACCATACACTTTGCTGCACAATCCAAGTTCGCTTGATACCTCACCAGCCAATCCATGCCTAAAATTAAATCGAATTCCCCGAACGGTAATTCCATCAGATCCGCTAGGACAGTTATTCCCTGAACTTCTAAAGGTACCTCCCGATAGAGTTTATCCACTACTATAGATTGTCCTAACGGGCTAATTACAGTCATTGCCCTATGGGTAATCTCAGATTCTAACCTTAAAGTTCCATATACACTACTAGCTACATACGAATGTGTCGACCCAATGTCAATCAAGGAAGTGTAAGGCAAGCCAAAAATTAAAAATGTATCGGTCAAGACATCCGGTGTGTCAGCCTCCTCTCAACGTCTGGCAACATAAACTAACCCTGCCCCCCTGCCTGGAGCTCCACGACCCCGACCAAAACCATTACCACCTCTGGCTGGACCACGACCTCTCTGTGGCTGCTGACCTCCTCTACTCGGCTGAGCATTCTCCTGACCTGTGAGCCCCTCACTGCCTCGCTGCTGCGGACAGTTTCTAACTAGGTGGTCCGTAGATCCACACCTAAAGCACTTCCCACTGCCCGCGCAACACTCACCAACATGGAATTTACCACATCGAGCACACTTTTGTGTCTGGTTAGCAGCAGCTGGTCTCTCCTCTCGTTTCAGCCCATCTGACCTAAGTCTCTTCTGATTACGCCCGGCTGACCCTGACGGTCCAACATTCCTCTTATTCCCACTCCTATCTCTATCCCGATTCAGTTTCTCAGTCCCTTTTACCTCCTCGGCTATCTTAGCCTTTTCCACTAAGACAGCAAATTCCCTTTCCCGCTGTGGGGCTATCAAAACACGCAAATCATCCCTCAGACCATCTTTAAACTGAACGCAACGTTCATGTTCTGTGGCCACAATCCCTCGGGCATACCGACTAAGGCGTAAGAATACAGCTTCATACGCAGCCACTGACCTACTCACTTGAACCAGATTCAGAAATGCTCTACGCTGCGCATCCACATAACTCGATCCAATTTACTTACTCTAA
Organism: Gossypium australe; assembly: GCA_005393395.2. Taxonomy (NCBI): domain Eukaryota; kingdom Viridiplantae; phylum Streptophyta; class Magnoliopsida; order Malvales; family Malvaceae; genus Gossypium; species Gossypium australe. The sequence goes on from CM016617.1 coordinate 53,205,785, forward strand.
AACGCCATTTTGAAGAGATCCCAGGTGATATGGTCAGCCACTGTACCATCCTTAACCGTAAGCCACCATTGATATGCTTCATCCCGCAGGAGAGATACAACCCCTTTCAACTTCTCATCCTCCGTGAAATCCAGATCATCCATTATGCGTTCCACCGCCTCCAACCAATACTCAGCTGAACTCGGGGCCATACCAGAAATTCCCCTAAACACTTCTGCCCCATTGGCTCTAAGTCGCTCCGGCACAGATTTCTGGGCTCCTGTGCCCATGCCTACCCTAGCAACCCTCTCTAAAACCCTTACCATTGCCTGAGACACCACATCATCTCCGGCCGTCTGATCCTGAAATTCGGCCTCACACCTGGTGGAATTGGCATCTCATTTCCTGACCCATGGCCAGATCTTACTGGTTCTAACACGGCCATTCTACCGCTACCACGGCCACGCGCAGAACGTCTACGACCCCTTGTACTCATTCTACCGATTCACTTTTATCTGATTAGAAATTTTATGAATTATTAATTTCTTCCACCAATTAACCACGAACAATCTTATGGAAAGTAGTTTTTAAGAGTAGTTCTTTCGAATTCGAACCTATCTACAGTTTCAGTCTCAAGTTTATCTCCTAATTCTAGAAACCACATACATTCAACCATCACACATCAACATACATATACCATCCATGAACTCACATTCATCACATAAGGGTATTTTCGTTATTTCACTACCCAGGGGCTTTTTTCCGTAGTTTTGCCCTACAGGGTATTTTCCAAAATTGGTGATTTTTTTCGAATTAGAGGTACTTTGGTACATATTTTTTTTATAAAGTAAAGGTATTTTGGAAAACAAGTTTTTTTTTTAAACGAGGGTATTTTGATAATTTCCTCAAAATGGGGTATCTTGGTTTTTTTTCGAAATAGAGATATTTTGATGTTGTTGTTGTTGTTGTTGTTGTTGTTGTTTTTTATAAAGCAGGGGTACTTTGGAAAATTTAATTTTGCAAACCGGGTTACTCTTGTAAATCTAGGGGTTTTCGGGTAAATTTGCAAAATATGGGTATTTTATAAAATCACGGTTGATTTGGAAATTCTCACAAACCAAGGGTATTTTGGAAATTTTGCTAACCAGAGTGTTTCGGTAATTCCACAAATTTTGGTAGTTTTACAATTCTGGGGTATTCTGGGAAATTTTCACAAACCAAGTGTATTTCGAAAATTTTACAAAACTTGGGGGTATTTTGGTTGCGAAATAGGGTGGCTGGTCCCTTTCGGGTTTTAATTATAGATTTTGGCCCATCAACAAATCCTCGTGGCTAAGGTGAACAGTCACGATGCACCAGGTAGGATTCCAGCGAAGAGAAGGTGAGTCACTAGGACTGCTTAAGTACCAAGCTCTCCCTAAATCCAATCCTAGACATGCGTATGCCTGTTGCCACACCCTAACCCAACGATTTGTTCACGGGTTTGTTTGGATAGATTAAGTCTTATGAATTTAAAGAGTTGTTTAAACTAAGCCTAAAGTCCATCAATGCCTAACATACTAATCTACGTCCCTCAAGCCCATCAAGCCGAATTATGCATATCATATTAAACGTTAGAATACTGACCTACGTGGATCGGGTGCCGGTAGACTCGAAGGCCATATCTTCTTCCAGGATTTTTTTTCAAATTCACATCAACTTTTCAAAACATTACTAGGCCCATTTCACAGCCCGAGTTTTGAACCGGGCTCTGATACCAAAATGTAACACCCCAAACCCGGCCCAAATGCCCCGACCGGATCTGGTATGCTACGGGTTTAAATTTTGAAAACTTCGCTTTGAAAGGATTTGAAATCTCGATTGATTTGTAGAAGTATTCGTTAAATAAGTGTTATTTGAAGAAAACCTTTGTAATATTTTTACTTCTTCTATACAAATTACTTGTTTGAAAATCCCACTTTATTTCTTTTTATAAGTAAAATTTTGAACATAAATTTATAAATGTAAACAGCATCAAATATAAATCAAACACTACGCTAGGGAGGCCTTATTACAAAATAGTCCCAAATTCAAACTTAAAGAAAAATCGAAAATAGTTTATGAAAATAAATGGCGTGATGGCCCCTCGAGTCCCCTCGGCTCCCATGTCCATGATCTACTGCTCATCTGAAAAGTCAAGAAAAATAAAAGGATGAGTCACCAAGAATTAGTGTATAAATCCCGAAACACACAACGACCTGAGACCCACAAACACATTATGGGCCTCAGCCCATACATAACAGCAACAAACATAAATACATGCTAAATGATAAGTGGCCCATCCCAACCTACAAGTCCATCCTCTACACACCAACCCGTACCAACCATCACACCTCGGGGATTTCTACAATCAACCCGCCAACAGCTACACACCATAACGACATCCATGCTGCCTATTCCTATTAATCAGGAATCATTTAAACGTGGCTTGGCCACTGATCACTATGTGACCTAACATTTGAATTCGCGGTTTAACCACCGATCACCAAGTGACCTGTCATGCTCTTCCCCTTCAACATCATAATCCCGTCCCATGCATACACACATGAAAAATCGAAAACATCACACCATCTTTAAGAAAACAGGCTTTCGTATATATCGATACCCATAGAGAGATTTCTATGATTACGTACCTGGCATCCTTTGTCTAACCCTTTTTGGGTTTTATTCGACTGTCTACACAGCCTCTTTCTGAATTTTTAGCCCACAACATATATATATTACAGTTAACTAATGTGTTAGAGATCTACACACCTGATTACCGTTAGAACGAGACTCTCTAAGTTGATGCTATCCGTAGCCAACACAACCGCTATCTGCCTAAGGTGTTGTTCAAAAGCCGGTCCACAACCCGGTGGCCAATCCCGTACTGCTGACACTGTTCGCTTCTTAAACTTAGGAATCGGGTTTTCAGATCTAGTCCCCTCCTTTGCCTGCTCGACATTTGATTCCATAAAAAATGCCTTATTAATCATAACATATGGTTAAGATTGTGATTTCGATATCGAATATAAGGAGAATCCAAAGAGAATCCCTTACCTTGAAATTCTCGAAAAGTGATATGAATTATTTTATTGTCTAAATTAATATATTGAATGAAATTATTAATTTACATCAAGATTGAGCGGAAAATTGAGGAAATGGAAAATTACAAAAGTACCCCTAAACTTTGGTATTTCTACAATTTAGCCAGGTAAGTTCGTATAAACTATACTATGTATATTTTTGATTAAATTGAATGTTATTATGTGAAATTTTATTGAAAATGAATCAATATATATATATGTTATTATACAATTTGGCTTATAATGAAACGAGGGGAATTCAAAGACGCACGATGGCTATCGAATCCCATTTGAACCTTGGGAATAGATAGGATACAAATGACATGTAATTAGGGGTTACCGTGTTTTGGGTGCTGGTTTGTACGTTCTACCTATGGTTAAGTATTTCGGCATGTGTTGCGATTACTCGTCAGCTTGTTTGAGCAACACTTTGTAGTTATGTTTTGATCGTCAACTTGTGTGGGCAGACCCAATGATAGCTCGAGAGTGAGCATCTATATGAGATATGAGATAGAGATGGTTTCGACCATGTGTTGGCACATAGTGTGCGAGATTTCCCGCGTATCCGATATTATTTTAAGTGGTTCAACGGGAAATGTGCTGTTACGAGATGATATGAGTTTGATACGACCTAATACAGGTAAATACATGAAATACATGGAAATGATGGTACATGATATATTGATATATTAAAATGGATGATATATGTATATAACGAAACGGTAAGATAATGATATGTATCATGACATGTACATATGTGAATATCTTTGATATGTTGATACATGGTAGTTATGTAAGTTGAGACGAGTAATAAACTCAAGTGTGACATGTTGAGAAAATAAGGTTATCAATGTTGAATTTATATGAAATATGTTCAAGTACACTAACATGTGTTGATGTTTGATGCTTAGGCAAGTGCCAAGCTGTTGGTTGAATGGTATTATGTTTACTTATAAGTCGTATTGAAATGGTAAGTGCTCAAATGGAAATATGCTTGTACTCATGAAAAAGTGGTAAGGTTTAAATTATGCAAATTCTTATGAAATGGTTTATCATGTGATTAATACTTAAAGAGCTATGTTTAAATGCACTAGCTTGTGGCTATGGTTGATGATATGCTTGTGTCTTGTGTATTATGCATATGAAATGAGTGATGCAAAAGGGAATGATGAATTGAATTGATGGTGTTAATTAAGCTAAAGAAAGTAAATGTAATGAAAAGGAATGACATGCAAACTAAAAGAAGAAAATTGAAAGAGACTTAAAGTTTTTATAAAATCCTACTTTGTTAGGGATGACAAGTATAAGTAATGTTGTAGTATTATTCAATTTATGAATTGTTGAATTTGGTTTCAAGAATCATGTGGTATCGGTATATGATCATTCTGGAATTGTATAAATTTCATATTTGAAATGGTTAGATATGATTAATGTTTATACGAGCTTACTAAGAATTCATTGGTTACGTAGTTATTTTTCTTTACTTTTTATACTATCGGAAGCTCGATCGGGTTGGAAGCTGGTCGGAGGTTTATCACACTATCCAGCGATTATATCGGTAGATGTTGTGGCCTTGGTTAAGGTTATAATGGCATGTATAGGTATTTTGGCTAATGTTAGCCTATGTGTTTTGGTTGTGGAAATGACCATTTGGTTAGTTTGCATTTTGGTCTTGTGTTGGTAAAATGATATGTATTATAAGATGTATACAAGTAGCCTTGTAATGGTTGATATATGGCTTGTTATGGTTGAATGATGGTAGATAGAAAAGTAGAATGTGCATATTAGATACGACATATAACTTGTTGTGAATTGGGGTTTTGCCATAGTAAGCATATATGTATTCGATGCTAATGATTATGTGGTTCAGTTGGTACCAAATGGCATGTTTTGGTAAGTGATTGACATGTTTTGTAATGATGCAAACTTAGTTAAAAGTTGATGTATTATTTTGGCCAAATTGAGTACATGGTTATACATGTTTTAATGTTGTCATTTGAGGTGCCTTTGATCATATTGGTTGGATGTTATTATACCATATGTGTTTGCCTTGGTTATGCATGATTTTGGTGCCTTTTGAGGGCTTTTGTATATGTGCAAAAGGGATTATAGGTACTGTAACACCCCAAATCCGGCCTATCCGTTAAGGCCAGATTTGACATGTCACATAAAATAAATATACTTTGAGTCCTTTTTAAGTAAGACAGATTTCAAAATTTTGATGAAGTATTTATTGAGTAAAGATTTGATTGATAAATCGACAATTTGAGATGTAAGATCTTATGAATCGTAACTTTGAAAATAGAGTTAACTGTTCGAGAAAATTTTAAAAGAAATAAAAAAATTTTTCGAAAAGAATTGATAAAAATTATAAGAGTAAATTTCCGAGTTAAAAATATGAAAAGTATAATGAAATCCTTTTTGTATATCCATTTTTGAATAAAACGTTTATTTAAGTTTTTAGAAAAATTAAATCTCAATTTGAAATACTTAAAGCAGTTTATAAATTCATCAAACAATAAACAAAACAAAAATTAATCCAGAGGCCTTATTACAACCTTAATTCAAAATAGCAAAGTGATTAAAAGTACTAAAAGAAATCCAAATTCCAAATTTAACCATTTTTTTAAAGTATGGCCTCCACCGAGTCATCTATGGCCCAAGTCTCCATCATTGATCATTACCTGAAAGAGGTAAGGAAAACAGGGTGAGTTGCTAGAACTCAGTGTGTAACCCACTTACCGTTGTCCACTGGGCCAAAATCCATTAAGCAATTATTTGGGCATAAGCCCATTTACAATAATAAAAATGTATCGAATATAATATGCATATGAAATGCAATTCCCCAACCAAGCCTAGTAATCCATCCGCTACACACCACCCGTACCAACCAACACACCTGTGGGGATCAAGTCAACCCACCCCGCCAACACACCAATCGTAGGCATTAAGCCATCTATATCAAATATAATTGTGGTCAAGCCACCAGAATAACAGATTTTACGTGGTATTGCCACTATACCGATTTGTGGTAGAGCCACCAGAACTTCTCTTCAACATTAACCCATCCCATGCAAATCATGTATATAATACTTAACAAATCACAATAAAATAATAGTAATTTTACTCGGATATTTATTACAAAAATTATGGCCCATTATAACAATTTATCAAATTGGCCCATTAAGCAAAATATCATCTTGGCCCATTCGCAATTTTTCAGATCGGCCCATATAGAAAATTATCAATCGGCCTGTAACAGACCGAATTTGACCCTAATCGAAACAGTGGTTTCGGGACCATGAATCCGAGTCTGAGAAATATTTTAATATTATATTTTGTGTTTATTATATGTGAATTAATGTGTGTGAAAGTTTCGTAGAAAAATTTAATCGTTTGTGTGTTCAATTTAACAAAAAGGACTAAATCGCGTAAAGTGTAAAAGTTGCATACGATAGTGTAAAGTGCTAGAATGATGATGGCTTTTTAATATGGGGCATTAAAAGGTCAATTAGCCCATTTTTAAGTTAGTGGGTGGCATATGTCATAAATGACCTTAAGTTATATATTAGTTTTATTTTATTTGAAAGGTTAAATTAGTAATTAAACAATTACTTACTTTATATGTTAAAATATCATAAAAATAAAGCCATCATCTTTTTGGTTCATCCTTGGCCAAATGCTGGAGTAAGAAGGAAGCTTTGAAATCCTTTGATTTTCTGCAATTCTAGGCTTAATTTCAAGGTGAGTTTTTAGTCGGTTTTTGTTAATTTTTACGTTTTTGAGATCGTTGCTTCGAATGTTAGTTGACCCATGTGAGAATTTTGAATTTGAGCATGGTTGATATTCGGCCATGGCTAAATGTTGGTTTTTTATGATGTTTGATGGAAAAATATTAAGGTTATGTTAGAAATCTACAAGTTTTGAAATGGAAGTTTTGGTAAAATTTAGTATTTAGGGCTAATTTGTAAAAGTCAAATTGTTGAGGGATTAAAATGCAAAATAAATGAAAGTAATGGACTTGTAGGGTCCCTATGAACATTCGACCCTTGAGTAAATTAGTGATTTTGTGTATTTTGTGTTTTATGCAAATAGGACTAAATTGTAAAAAATGTGAAACATTAGGGGTAAAATGGTAATTTACCTATTTATGTTTTTTGGGACTAAATTGAAATGAAATGTACTTGAATGAGCTAAATTTTAATATGTTTAGATCAAGAGCAAAGAAAAACGGATTTGGATCGGGGAAAGGCGAAGATTATCGAATAGCCGGTCTACGTCGTCCATCAATAGTCGAGGTAAGTCTATGAGCAATTATATGTCGAAAACTATTTACGAAGTATAACAAATGATAGAAATTGGAAATTTTGGATATATAGTTGTGGTTAGCCGAATGTTATTGTGATGATTTGGATTCGAATTTTATTTGATGTAAAGTGATTAAGTTATCTAAGCTCGATATGTGATGGTAGAATGAAAATAAAATACATGTTTTGTATGTGACTTTGGTATTAACTAATGTGCACGAAATGGTTAATTATGATGACATTCAGGCTTCGAGCCTAGCAGGCCTTATGCCGGTGTTACACATATATGTATATCGGGCTAAATGCCTAGCAGGCCTTGTGCCGGTGGAATGAATTTCAGACCTTGGTCTAGCAGGCTTAATGCCGGTGTGTACTTCGGGCTTTGATGCCTAGCAGGCTTAATTCCGGTGACATTTTTAATTGGAAAGCCATGGATCATTTACAAGGTGAAATGTAGCTACGGCAATAAGATAAAGGTTCGGGTAAGCCTAGGTTGTACTTAAGATGTAAGTAAATAGGTAAGTGTATATATATATAAATACCGTTTTCGAATAAAGTAAATTGAGGTATGGCCGAAGCTTTTGTTGAAATGTTAAAGTGCAATTTCATTCATATTGAAATATGAATAAGATATGTGTATTGAAGTATAGGTTTGGTTATACTAATGAGATTCGACATATGTATAATTGGTATATGTGAATAATATGTCATATATGGTTGAAATGTGTATTATATTAATAGTCTTGAATTATGCAAATACCTAAGGTATTTAAGTGTTGAAGTTCATGCTTACGATAGATGGTTAGCTAATTTGCTAAACGAGATTCATGACATACGACTTTGGTGAAATTTATATGATAAATTATTGTATTTAATATTCCATTCGAATTGATAATTGTTTGTATGCATAATAATGTTTGAATGTTTAGTTAAGTACCGAATTTGCCTTAGACTTACTAAGCTAGAGAGCTTACATTATATGTGTTCGTTGTCTGTTTTACAGACTTTGGTCAAGCTACGGGCTCAAAGGATCATTGAAGAAGTCAACCACACTATCAACTCTTTTGGTACTTATATACTTAGTTTTTGATTCGAAAGGCATGTATAAGCTAGGCTGATTTGTAAACCAATGGTACTTAATCTTATATATATATTTATAACATAGCCTTGCGATAATGGCTATTACTTTTGGTTAAACTTCATTAATGTGTTTTGGTATAGTGACATGTTTAAGTGTTAATGGTTATGTGTTTTTAGTCATGTTCTAAGCTTAGATCAATTATATATATATTAAGATGTTAATTATGATTCAGTGATGATATTGGAGAGGTTTATATCTTTATTGTGCATGGGTTGTGGTAGTTCTAATTAGTATATATATTTGGCCATTGTACTCATGTATATTTATAATAGGTATAAATTGGTTTTGTGGTTTATGGAAATTTTAGGTAGAATAATACTTTGATAATGTATATTGGTTATTATATATTCAAGTTGTATATGACACATTCGTGCATGAATTGGATGCTAAATTGGTATATGTTTAAATGAGAGAGTTGGTTAAATGTATATGTGCATGCATTGTATGTACGGTTATACTATTCAAATAGTTAGGTTCGGGCTAGAAATGCATGAAAATATATGTTTAGATTGTTATTAAACGAGAATGAAAGAAATTTTATGATGTTGGTTAAGTTATATGTGAACCTAGATCGAATCTTTTATATATGCATGGTTACACCATAGAGTGCTATGAGAGTTTATGATTAAGTATGTATATGCGTATGATTTGTGAAATGACAAGGTGATAATTGAATAAGTGATAGATGTATTTATGCTTACTACATGTGCATAAAGTGAAAGGTGCATGCTCAAACTTGTTATAAACATTTGGATAACATATATTCGATGAATCAATGGTTTGGAATGTACAAGAATGAATTAAATCTCTTTGAATTTAATAAATGTATGATTTGTGATAAATGGTTGTGATGATTTGAGTTAAGTTCGGTAATGCCTGATAACCCTAATTCGGCGACGGGTACGGGTTAAGGGTGTTACACGGCCCATATGTCAAATATATCGATTTGGCCCATATAGCAAATATATCGATTGGGCCCATTAAGAGCATTTTCGTAATCTTTCACGGTGTTAATATCGATTTTGTCAATTTTATCAAATTAATGAGATCTAAGTCAATTTTTCCGATTTCACCAATATACGATTTAATCAAGCGATTTACTACCAATATGATAATAGTCTTTAACCCACGGAATATGGTGTGAGATTACACACCTGATTACGGTAAGCACTACGCTTTCTTGATCGTCGACACCTAAAATATTATAACACTCGATTAGTCAACGTACGCGATTTAATAAATCTACTTTAAAACAAACGATCTAAAATTTTACCCTCGGGATCGTGAATAACTACGATTTGTCAATTTTCCCTGGTTGACGGCCCACAACCCGGTGGAAAATACCGAATCGCTGATGCCTCAAAATTGCGAACGACCTCGAATAGTCGATTCTCACCGGATGAGGGTCCACATCCCAGTGGAAAGTCCTGAATCGCCGATACCGCCCTTCGCTTGAATTTAGGAGTAGGGATCGCTAATTTGCTCCTTTTGAGATCTCCACTCGACTTCCCATTCAAATCGGTACCACAAGCCTCCATTCGGTTAGATCTTATACGAATCGGTATTATGACAAAATATGGACTATCAAAATGGTAAAGATCGGCTTACCACTAATTTCCGAGTGATCAGTGATTTGGTAGATTGAGCAATTTAATCCCTATAAATAATATCGGTTAATCATCACCATCTTAACGAATAAAGAATGATTTATAGAATTCTTGAAGAATTCTTACCTTAAAGATTTTAGGACCGATTTCTAGCGATTATATGATGACTTCGGAAGAATCAAGGTTTCGGCCTTCCACTATATCACTACGGAGAAGAAAAAGATCTTGTTTGAGAGAGAAAAAGGTGGTGATCTCAGTCAATATGACCATCCCAACCAAAACAATATTTCGGCATTAAGAGAAATAAAATAAAACATTGGAAAGAACACTTACCAATTGATTAAGGAATGAGTGATAATTCGAATGAGAAAGAAAGAATGATGAAAAGGTTTCGGTTATAGAGAAAAATGAACAATGATATTCGGCTATGAAGGGTATGGATTTTGAGAAGAAAAAGAAAGGGTTGAAAAATTTTGTAAAAAGGAATAGAAAGATGAAAAAGGTGTATTTTTGGGGTTTCGGTTCTTCCAAAGGATAAAGAGTGAACAATTTTATCTCAATGGTTTAGGTACATTCGACAATCAAGAAGAAAGAAGAAAAATTTGCTTATTAGCAACTTGAAGTTTCGGCATGAAGAGGAAGAATTTGGAGAAAATGATTCAATTTGACAAAGAGAAAATTTGACCAAAACAAACACTTTGATTTATCAAAAGACAAAGCACTAATTCGGCTATGAAGGAAGATGGACAAAAGATGAATATGTGACCAATCAAAAGAGAAGAAAAATGCACTATTGTGCTAGTAGGTTTCGGCAAGAAGAATAGCAAATTGGGAGAAGATGACACAAAAGTTGCAAATAGGATTTTTGGCCAAAACAATACCAAGACCTTACAAAATGCCAAAGTAAAAATTCAGCTACCTATCTACCCCCAAAACCGTCCACATGCATTACATTATGGGTCAACATTTGGCCAACCACACTTTCCAAAACAATCTCCACAAAATAAGCCAGTTGTTCCCCTTACTTGCCATATTCTTTTGATTCCTTTCCCCAACCTTTCCTTATTTCTTAGCCACCTTACCAAAAATAAAGAAGTCCAACTTGCCATATATACACCTTGGCCGACCCTTAAGGAAGGAATGCAAAAATAAAAGTAAAAAATTACACACAATGGGATTTGAACCTCTCCCCTCAACGTACATCATTTACTAATTGCTCAATTATGCTAGCTATTTACTCATTTATTTCCATATGCTTTAAGGCCACTTACTCCATCTCCTTAAAGTGCTAAATGCCAAATATTTTTACTAGGTCCAGATAAACCCCGAGCCTTCTCAGGACCTCCTAAACATACACAATTAATAATTTAACTAGCTTAGCACCAAAAATAATGCAACACATAAAATTCCAAATTTTAGGATGTTATAGGTACATGTAGAAAAGGGTGAGAAAAATGGCTTGTAAAATTCGTCCACACGGGCAGAGACACGGGCGTGTGTCTCAGCCGTGTGTGACACATGACCAGGTAGTACGGCCATGTGTCGCATGTTGTTTTCAAAGGCTTGCAAGTCATGTTTTACACAGCCTGGCAGACGGGCGTGTGGTTTGGCTGTTTGACCCAAGTCAGTGAGTTACACGGGTACAGACACGGGCTGGGACACGGTCGTGTATCCCTATTTTGAATGCCTACACGGCCTAAGACACGGGCGTGTCTCTTGGCCGTGTGAGTCACACGACCTGGCCACACGCCCGTGTGACCCCTACAGTTGGTAAATTTTCATCTTTTCCTTAAAATTTCTATATGTTTCTAATTTAGTCCCGATTTGCTTCTAATGTGTTTTTAGGGCTTCGAGGGCTCGTATAAGGGACAATATGTATGCTATTGGTTGGTTATGCTGTGATTGATGATATGAATTAAATGTTTTAAAATTTTTGATAGCTCTAAAATGTAAACTCTGGTAATGCTCCGTAACCTTATTCCGATAATGAATACGGGTTGGTGTTACATTTATTGGTATCAGAGCAACGGTTTAGTCGGTTCTCGTACTAAACGTTGTATGTGTGAAGTCTAGAGATACATGCCATATATAACCTGTGGTAGTGTGATATCTTTCGATACTGATGTGATTTGTTTCATTTTAGACATAGATGCTTTCCAACCGAGCTAATTCCGATAATGCTGAAAACGATACTCAAGTATCTGAGTAAAAATGTTGCTTATGATAAGTCGGAACTCATAAAGGTATGAATAAAAGTTCATAATATTATGTTGTTGATAAATGTTATGTTATATGTGTGTATATATGATAGTCAAAATTTGAGGCTTTATGACCTTCAGCCCCTCACCTGTACGTCTTATACAATGAAATTCACAAGATTTATGTTGATTAAGTTCACAAGTGTGAAACCGAAGAGTTCAGTGGCTGAATGATTAGTAATATGGTCAGAGTTGAGAATGGGTTAGCAAGTAAAGACAGTTTTAGAAGAGATATCAGATTTTTCTAAAGATCATTCGGATTACGCAATGTCACTGTTAAAGAAGAAGTTAATCTTGACAAATCAATTTATTTAGGTATGGTATCTAAAGAACGAGTTAATCAAAATTTATTCTGAATTGATCTCTTTAGTGAATGGGATAATGTGGGATTATTGATGACTATAGTAGTCAGTGGAATAATGTTTGAATTGCAAAGATATTTTAATTCAGCTATTATAGTTGAGTATTTTACAACGATCTCCTTTGGGTATTCTATATGTTCTTTTATTCTCAGATATATATGTAACTGTTCATTTTCAGATATGATTCTTATCATATAGAAAGGCTGGCTAATTATAATATTAGGTGGAATTATTATTAGTCTGGTTGATTCATGATCGACATCACTCTGACTTCCTTTGGTTTTCTAATCCATTATGTTCGATTGAAGACTTGATGATAAGACTTATGTGATACGATTTTCTACTTCTACTGGTTGATACTCTGAATTACATATATGCAATTTACATTGTGTCTATCACAATTATTTCCAGTTCGTATAGACAATATTCTTCTTATGGATTTCCTCTAGGATATCATCGAGCTCTTTATCATTCAATACGGGTTATATTCTAGGAAATTCAATATAGCTTCACAACTTGGATTTCATTTATCTATCAAACATGGTTCATTTGTAAAGGATATTCTTTGGTCAGAAGTAATTACATTTGTTACGGTTATGATTTTTGGTTCGATCATGGAAGTACGATTATACAAATTTTAGGTTTTTAGAGGTTGTGTTCTTGAACTAGTTATTACTGGAACTACATTCAATTTTCCTCTTCTATTTAGGAGTGCACTATTGATGTGGAGGTGTTGTTCTATCTATACAGTCGAAACGCCAATCTTATTATAACACTATGGTTTTACCTTATCTAATGGTTGTGGTTTCAGTATAGTTCAAAGCTTCAATCTTAATAATTGAAATAGTTTTATTATATATAATTCCTTTCTAGTTTTTGTGAAAGGGTTAACATCGGCAAAAGTGTAGACGGTGGAAGATCAAGCTTAAATTTGTATATTAGTTATCATTCCTCAGGTAATATTGATTAATGTCAACGAGTTAAAACAGGATGTTATGTTTCATTTGAGTTAATGTAGTTTGTAAAGATCTTTGACTAGCATTTTGAGGGAATTATGAAAGATTGTATGTTTGAGTTGTCCTAACAACAAGAAGGGATTACTTTGAAATGTTATTATTTGATAGTTAAGATCAACTTGTTTTGATCAGAGCGAGTTATTTAGTTGAAAAGTAATTTGAGTTATAGGCATTTAGGTTTATCCTCAGGTTTGGAAATAAATTTTGTGCATTCACGGGTAAATAGACAAACAGTCTGAATGAATAATTCATATTCTAGAAGATATGATACAAAAATATATCTATCAGATCAGTTTTAATTGAAAAACCTTATTATGAGTTAAAGTTCTTCCGATTGTTGAAGTTATCGCACATGTGAAAATAATACTGCTTGACGCTTTCCTGGAAAAGGGGAACAAATATCAGTTGAAAGTTACAAATGCAACCACGTCAGAAGCATCAGCCAAAGTTTGGTGATCTGGGTTTCTCGGTTATGTTTCAACAGATGATTACTGGAACTTTCTCGGTAGTTATACTACTAATGATAAAGTGATGACATGAGAACTACTCAGTTAAGTTCCGGTAGAGTATCAAGTTCTAAAATGAGTCCTGATATGAGTTCGGAGTTGATATGAGTTATGATTGATTTTTGTGGACTTTGATTGAAAAGGTGGAAGAAAGACTTGACTTAATAGCTTGTACCAGGTGAGAAATTTCGAGGATGAAATTTTCGTAAGGGGGGAAAAGTTGTAACAACCTGTTTTTTAGTGGTGTTGGAAATAGTGGTTTCGGGGCCACCAAATCCGATGAGTAAGTTTTTAAATATTATTTTTAATAGTTACGAGTCAAATATGGTTTTAAAAAGTTTTTGATATGGTAATTTATGTTATATAAATGATTAATTAAGTTCAAGTGGTAAGACCCTAAAGTCAGGTGGTTTTAAAAAATGAGGTATCAGGACCTCGTTTCTATAAATCGAGCCGTAAATATTTTTATAAATCTTTACGAATTTTTATTAAGGTTGTATTAAAGTTTTGTTAAGAAATTTTAATATTTCGATAGTTAATTAATTAAAAGGGACTAAATTGTAAAAGTTGAAAAAGTCAATCGTTACTAGTTTAAAGGTGTTAAATTGGTTAAAGAATTATAATAGGATGGCCTTAATGGATAAATAAACCATCCGACGATGGATGCTTTAATTTCTTTTAATTTTAAAGTTTTATATGTTATTATATTATGAAAATAAAGAATAAAAAAGGTTAATAAGTAATAAATTAATAAAAAGAAAAGCATAACCCTATTTTGCTTATGTCTTTCTTCTTCAACCATGAGAACTCCATTTTTGGAGCAAGGAGCATTCTTCCAACCTTCAAATGTTGCATGTAGGTGATATTCTTAACCATTTCTAATAATTTTTATGTTTTTAAGATCGTTGCAACTAGGTCCAACTAGTCTGTACCTTCGATTTTGAAACTGTTAAAGATTTTGAATGTTTCCATTGATGAATCTTGTGATTTTTTATGTTAGATGATGAATTTGGAATGTTGATTTATATTTATAAGTATTTTGTTAAGTGATTTTGATGAATTTTTGATCAAGGACTAATTTGTTAAATTAATAAAAGTACAAAGATTTAATGTGAAATTGTTGGATGAATGGGCTATTTTGGATACCATGAACATTCGGATAAGCTCAATTTTGGGTAAAAATGGTTAATTTGCATGTTTTGGGTTTAGGGACTAAATTGGATCAAAGTAAAACTTTAGGGGCAATTTTGTAAAAATCTCAAAAATGCAAATTTTATGAAATGAATTATTTTATTGTCTAAATTAATATACTGAATGAAAATATTAATTTAGATCAAGATCAGGTGGAAAATTGAGGAAAATGGAAAATTATAAAAATTCCCTTGAACTTTTATATTTCTGCAATTTAGCAAGGTAAGTTCGTATAAATATACTATGTATATTGTTGATTAAATTGAATTTTATTATGTGAAATTTTATTGAAAATGAATCGATATATATATATATATATATATATATATATATATATGTTATTATCCAATTTAGCTTATAATGAAACGAGGGAAATTCAAAAGCGCACGACGACTATCAAGTCCCATTTGAACCTTAGGAATAGACAGGATATAAATGACATGTCATTAGGGATTACCCTATTTTGGGAGCTGGTCTGTACGTTTTACCGGTGGCTGATTTTTTTGGCATGTGTTGCGGTTACTCATCAGCTTGTGTGAGCAGCACTATGTAGTTATGTCTTGACTGTCAGCTTGTGTAAGCAGACCCAGTGATAGCTCGAGAGTGAGCATCTATATGAGATATGAAGTAGAGATGGTTTCAACCATGTGTTGGCACATAGTGTGCAAGATTTCCCGTGTATCTGATATTATTCTAAGTGGTTCAACGGGAAATGTGTTGTTACGAGACGATATGAGTTCAATACGAACTAATACAAGTATATACATGAAATACATGGAAATGATGGTACATGATATATTGATATATTGAAATGGATGATATATGTATATAATGAAATGGTAAGATAATGATATGTATCATAACATGTACATATATGAATATCTTTGATATATTGATACATGGTAATTTTGTAAGTTGAGACGAGTAATGAACTCAAGTGTGACATGTTGAGAAAATAAAGTTATCAATGTTGAATTTAGATGAAATATGTTCAAGTACGCTAATATGTGTTGCTGTTTAATGCTTAGGCAAGTACCAAGCTGTTGGTTGAATGGTATTATGTTTACTTATAATTTGTATTGAAATGGTAAATGCTCAAATGAAAATATGCTTGTACTCATGAAAAAGTGGTAAGGTTTAAATTATGCAAATTCTTATGAAATGGTTTATCATGTGATTAATTCTAAAAGAGCTATGTTTAAATGCACTAGCTTGTGGCTATGGTTGATGATATGCTTGTGTCTTGTGTATTATGCATATGAAATGAGTGATGAAAAAGGGAATGAGGAATTGAATTTATGATGTTAATTAAGCTAAAGAAAGTAAATGTAATGGAAAGTAATGACATGCAAACTGAAGGAAGAAAATTGAAATATACTTAAAGTTTTTATAAAATCCTACTTTGTTAGGGATGATAGGTATAAGTAATGATGAGGAATTATTCAATTTTTGAATTGTTGAATTTGGTTTCAAGAATCGTGTGGTATCGGTATATGATTATTTTTGAATTGTATAAATTTCATATTTGAAATGGTTAGATATGATTAAAGTTTATACGAGCTTACTAAGAATTCATTGCTTACGTAGTTATTTTTCTTTAGAATTCATTGCTTACGTAGTTATTTTTCTTTACTTTTCAGACTATCGGAAGCTCGATCGAGTTGGAAGCTCGTCAGAGATTTATCACACTATCTAGCAATTATATCGGTAGATCTTGATGTCTTGGTTAAGGTTATAATGGCATGTATAGGTATTTTGGCTAATGTTAGCCTATGTGTTTTGGTCGTGGAAATGACCATTTGGTTAGTTTGCATTTCGGTCTTGTGTTGGTAAAATGATATGTATTATAAGGTGTATATAAGTAGCCTTGTAATGGTTGATATATGACTTGTTATGGTTTAATGATGGTAGATAGAAAGGTAGTTGAATGTGCATATTAGATGTGACATATAACTTGTTGTGAATTGGTGTTTTGCCATAGTAAGCATATATGTATTTGATGCTAATGATTATGTGGTTCAGCTGGTACCAAATGGTATGTTTTGGTAAGTGATTTACATGTTGTGTAATGATGCAAACTTAGTTAAAAGTTAATCTATTATTTTGGCGAAATTGAGTACATGGTTATACATGTTTTAATGTTGTCATTTGAGGTGCCTTTGAGCATATTGGTTGGATGTTATTATACCATATGTGTTTGGCTTGATTATGCATGATTTTGGTGCCTTTTGAGGGCTTATATATATGCAAAAGGGATTATAGGTACATGTAGAAAAGGGTGAGAAAATGGCTTGTAGAATAGCCTATTTTCGTCCACATGGGCAGAGACTCGGGCGTGTGTCTCAGCCGTGTGTGACACACGACCAGGTAGCATGGCCGTGTGTCCCCTGCAGTTTTCAAAGGGTTGCATGTCAGGTTTTACACGGCTTGGCACATGGGTATGTGGTTAGGCCATGTGACCCAAGTTAGTGAGTTACACAGGTATGGACATGGGTTGGGACCCCAACAGTTGGTAAATTTTCATCTTTTCCCTGAAATTTCTATATATTTTTTATTTAGTCTCAATTTGCTTCTAATGTGGTTTTAGGGCCTCAAGGGCTCGTATAAGGGACAATATGTATGCCATTGATTGGTTTTGCTATGATTGATGATATGAATTAAATGTTTTAAACTTTTTGATAGTTCTAAATGTAAACTTCGGTAATGCTCCGTAACCTTTTTCCGACAACGGATACGGGTTAGGGGTGTTACAAGGCACCTCAAATACAATCATTCAATTATACCTAAGCATGTACACTTACCATATCTCAATCATACTCATATAACTCATTACCACTTCCAAAACATACCATTTGGTTACTCAGCATGCATCATATCTTAATCATATTAACACATACCAACAAGGCACCAAAAGTACCAAAAGTACATCAACCAAAATAACATATACATGCCATGTAACAGCCCGGTTTATACCCTAGTCAAACTAGTGGTTTCGGGACCACAAATCCGAGTTAGAAAAATATTTTAATATTATTTTCCATTTTTATAGTATATGAATTGATATGTGTGAAAATTTCGTATGAAAATTTTATCGTTCGTGTGCCGCTTTGATAAAAGGATTTAATTGTAGAAAATGTAAAAGTAGCCAGCTATAAGTTAAAAGTGTCTATTTGATATGGTTTATTAAGCCAAAGGTCCTTATGATGTTATTATGCCAATGATAAAGTTAATGGACATTAATGACCTTATATTTGATGATTAAATAGTTTAATTACCAAGGATAAAATGGTAAATAATGTATTTATGTATATTAAATAAGACAAAACCATTTTAATGTTCATCTTTCTCAATTCTCCAACCGAAAATAAGAAAATAGCTAGGGCTTGGAAGCTTTGAAACATTCGGCTACTTCAAGGCTCAATTGTAAGTTTGTTTTTGTTCGGTTTTTGATGATTTCTATGTTTTTGTGATCATTGTTAAGTATTCTAGCTAGCCCATGTCATACTTTTGAATTTGATAAAGATTTTGAGTTATGCCATTGATGAAATTGTGAGCTTTGTGATGTTAGTTGATGAAAAATGAGATATATGTGTTGGGATAACATGTTTTGTATTTGGATTTTTGATGAATTTGAGTATTATAAGCTAAATTATGAAAATGAAAAATTAAAGGACTAAAATGTGAAATAAATGAAATATATGGGCTTAAATGAACTCCATGAAAATTTGGCTAAGCATAAAAAATATGAAATTTTGTGTATTTTGTGATTTTATGAAATAGGGACTGAAATGTCAAAATATGAAAGTGTGAGGGCTAATTTGTAAAATGCCATAAATATGTGAAAATGGATTGAATTGAATGATTTGGTGAATAAAAGAGTTAAATTTACATGTAAGACCACGTCTGGGACGTTGGCATCGATTTGAGATTTTCGTGTAAAACCATGTCTGGGACATCGGCATCGTATATGATTTCGTGTAAGACCCTATCTGGGATAGAGTCATCGATATTTTATTACATGTAAGACCACGTCTGGAATGTTGGCATTATACGAGCTTTCTGAGCTATCCGAGTATCCTATTTGATTCCGAACGGTTTAACGGGCATACCGACAAATGAATGAGTATACGAATGTGCATCCGAATTCTGGTACGTATGTATGTATGTATATGAAATTTGGCAATGAAAGTTATGTATGTATATGATCAATTGATATGTGAGCTACATTACGGGATATGTGATTTTGAGCAAGTGCACATGACCAATTGAATTATAAAAGAAATATGACTTGTGATTGTGTTATGCCATGAACCATATGTATGAAATGGTTTATAATTGTTCTATGTGATAAGTTTATTTGTATATGGCTTACTAAGCTTTTGAAAGCTTACTTTGTGTCTGTTTGCTTTGTTTTATAGATTATCGAAGATACTGGAAGCTCGGAGATCGTTGAGGATCATCACCACACTATCGAACTATATTTTGGTACCTTTTGGAAGTGTAAATGTTAAAGTATGGCATGTATAGGCTAGGACTAGTGTGATATGTTTTGAAATGTGTAAATATAGCCATGTGATATGGTTTGATAATGAATGTGATTATGAAGTGAATTTAGTGCATGCTATGTGATGCAAAATTTGGTATGTTTGATGTACTTGTGAATGGCCAAAAGAAATGGTCAATTTTGGTAAGTTTCATAGTTGATTTGAGAAATTGATATGATGAGAAATGCTAGGAATTGAAATGGATTAATATCATGTATGAATCACATGTTTTTGTTGTGAAGTTGGTACTTTGAATTGGTATGTTTGAGTTGGATTTGTATATGGAAATGAATGATGTTGTTACAGGTCAAATTGTGCATGATTTGGTATGTTTTTGGCTGCCTTTGGGACATGAATTGATGCTTGTTTGTTCCTTGTAAGTATGACCCAATTTTGGGTGGCAAATTGGCCTTGCAAATGACCTATATTTTCCCACACGGTTGAGCACATGGGTGTGTGTCTTGACTGTGTTTCTCAAGGTTGCAATTTGAAGCAAGTTAGGATGCCACACAGGCAAGAAGCACGGGCGTGTGCCAGACCGTGTGACCCAAGTCAGTGTTGCACACGGGCTGAGACATGGTCCAAGGCACGACCGTGTGAGGCACACGGCCTAGCCACACGGCGTGTGCCTTGTTTTGAAAGAAAATTTTCCAAGTTCCGCAAAGTTTTCGTATGAGATCGGTTTGGTCCCGAACCTTCTCTAAAGCATGTTTACGGTCTCGTAGACATTTTAAATGTAACAACCTAATTTTGGGCTTAGTCGAAACAGTGGTTTTGGGACCACAAATCCGATGTCGAGAAATTTATTTTATTTATATTTTTGTGGTCTACAATTTCACGGAATGATTTAGTGAAAATCTCATTCGAAAATTTTGACGTTTGGGCACTCAATTTAGTCAAAAGGACTAAAATTTAAAAGTGTAAAAGTTGAGTTCTACACGGCCGTGTGTCTCAGCCGTGTGGAGGACACGGCCACTGGCCATGGACGTGTGCCTTGGCCGTGTGCCCTTAAACGGTTGCTGACGTCAAAATCAGAGAGTTACACGGACGTGTGGCTCTCC
Organism: Gossypium australe; assembly: GCA_005393395.2. Classification (NCBI taxonomy): domain Eukaryota; kingdom Viridiplantae; phylum Streptophyta; class Magnoliopsida; order Malvales; family Malvaceae; genus Gossypium; species Gossypium australe. The sequence continues at coordinate 53,226,861 of CM016617.1, forward strand.
AAAGCAAGAAAATTGGTTAAGTTGCCCAAAGATTTTCAAAGTTCTTAGTTTAGTCCCGAACCACCCCGATGTATGTTATAGGCTTCGAAGGCCTGTATAAGGGACGATATGCATGTGTTTGAAAAGTTTTAATTTTGGGCAAAATTTGGTAACTCGATTTTGTACAATTGTGAATGTTTAAGTACAGTAACGTCTCGAACCCTGTCCCTGAGTTGGACATGGGTGAGGGGTGTTACACTAAAGGGACTATATGAGTATGAATTATTATGAAATGATGTTGTATGATTGATGTTGTGAAAAGAGCATAAAATGTTTCGATATGTCCGATAATGCCTCTTAACCCTAGTCTGGTGACTGATACGAGTTAGGGGTGTTTCAATTTATTGGTATCAGAGCCATGGTTTAGTCGGTTCTAGGACTAACGTGGTGTGTGAGAGTCTAGCTATACATGCCATATATACGAACTGTGATAGTGTGATGAATCCTGATAGATAAAATGTGTTTTCCGTATAGTAAATAGATCCCGAACGAGTCGTAGCTGATGATGTTGAAAGTAATGCGCCTGCTTCCGCTCAAGGGACAGCGCCGTCTGATTCTAGACCGGTTACTAGCAGAAACAAAGGAAAGGATAAACAAGCCTTATTCCAAATGATGAATGGGCGGTTCACTCAGTATGTTAGAGCAAATTCGGCTGTTCCTCAAGCTCTGCCTCCGCAAGTTCCCGTAGCTCCCCAAGTTATAGATCCGATTCGTCTGAATAAACCTTCAGTTGATAAGATTAGAAAATATGGGGCTGAAGAATTCCGTGCTACTACTGATGATGATGCTGAAAGAGCTGAGTTCTGGCTTGAGAATACGATTCGGGTATTTGATGAGTTGTCATGTACCCCTGATGAATGTGTTAAATATGCCGTTTCTTTATTGAGAGATACAACTTACTAATGGTGGAAAACTCTGACTTTTGTTTTTTTTTTGAGAGAATGAATTACCTGGGTTTCTTCTAGATTGAGTTCCGAAAGAAATACATCAGTGAGAGATTTATAGATTAGAAATGTAAAGAGTTTCTTGAATTGAAATAGGGTCGTATGTCTGTTACAGAATACAAGCGAGAATTTGAGAGACTGAGCCAGCATGCACGAGAATGTGTCTCAACTTAGGCAATAATGTGTAAAAGGTTCGAAGACGGCTTGAATGAAGATATCCGTTTGTTAGTCAAAATTCTGGAAATAAAAGAATTCGTTGTGCTTAGTGATCGAGCATGTAAAGCTGAAGAACTCGGTAAAGAGAAAAGAAAAGCTTATTCGGAAGCTAGAGAGGTGCGAAAACGAACAACGAGTAAGTCATATCAGTCGGCATCAAAGAAATTCTGAGATGATTATAGCCGTTCAAAGGCTAATGTGAGACATTCGAGTAAAGATCGTACAAGATCACATTTGAGATTCTGAGCTCCAGCTACTTCGATTGCAAGTGTTGGAATGTTAGATCTAAGCGACTTGAGTGTAGACATTGTGGTAAAAGACATCTGGGCAATTTTCGATTAAAGGATTGAGCTTGTTTCAAATGTGGATCTTTAGATCACTTTATCCGAGACTGTCTCGAGTCTGTTGAGCAAGAGATTGTATAGAATGTAACAGTCCAGTTTAGACCCTAGTCAGAACAGTGGTTTTGGGACCACAAATTCGAGTTAGCATAAAATTTTAATATTATTTTATGTGTCTATGATACGTGATTAAGCATGTGTTAAAATTCCGTAAGCTAATTTATCTGTTTGTGTGTTTAATTTGATAAAAGGATTAAATTACATTAAATGCAAAATTAGCATGATATTTGTAAAAATGTCCATTTGAGATGGCTTTTTAATAAGGAGGCCTTATGAGGCAATTGTGCCAATATTTAGTTAGTGGATGCATAAAAGACATTAATGGCCTTATATTTATGTATTTTATATGTTTTTTGTATGGTTAATTTTGTAAATGAATAAATGGTTAATGTTTTAATAAAACAAAACATTAAAGTGGCCATTTCCATTCATCTTCCACCGAATTGTTGTAAGAAAAAGAAAGGGATTTGCTTTGTTATATTCGACCATATCTAAGCTCAAATTAAGGTATGTTTTGACTTTCATTTTTGATGATTTTTATGTTTTTGAGATTGTTGCTTAGTCTACTATCAAGCCCATGTTGTAATTTGAAGAATTGATGATGTTTATGTGATGTGCCATTGATGAAATGGTGAGCTTTGTGACGAGTTTAGGTGTTAAATGAAAGATATGTGTTAAATGAACATATTTTGTTCTTGAATTTTTGATGAATTTAGCTAATTAGGGCTAAATTGTGGAAATAGTATTTTGAAGGGTTAATTTGTGAAATAGATGAATTGTTTGGATTTTTATGAGATATATGAGCATTTGGCTAAGCATAAGTGTATGGTGGTTTTGTATATTTGATGTTTTGAGAAAAATGGACTAAATTGATAAAATGTGCAAATATGAGAGCTAAGTTGCAAATAGCCCTAAATGTATGTTTTTGGATTGAATTGAATAAGTTGATGAATGAAAGGGTTAAATTTGAATATGTATAGATCAAGAACCGAAGAAAATAGACTTAGATCGCGGGAAAGCAAAGGTAGTCGAATAACCGAATCTGAACGAATATCCGAATCTGAGGTAAGTCAATATACAAATAAATGAATTTGTATTGAATTATGTATGTTATTATGACTATTGAAAATGATGAATGTATATGAGATGATGTATACATGAATTCCGAGATAGAATCAGCATAGTGACAATGTTCGAGAAGTCCCGTTTGAACCTAGGAATAGATAGGGTAGTTTATGTCATGACATAGGTGTCTGTTGTGTGATATCATCTAAGACTACGTCTGGGACGTTGGCATTGATTTGAGATTTCATGTAAGACCACGTCTGAGACGTTGGCATCGAAATGAGATTTACGTGTAAGACCATGTCTGGGACATTGGCATCGTACTGATTCGTGTAAGACCCTGTCTAGGACAGTGGCATCAATATCCGGTTACATGTAAGACCACGTCCTAGACGTTGGCATTGTACGACTATTCCGAGCAATCTGAGTATCCTATTTAGCTCCAAACGATTCAACGGGCAAATCCGAGATACGAACGACTATGTGATTTGTATTTCCGTTTTGGGTACGCTTGTTATGTACACTAAGTGTGTATGAAAGGTAAGTATCTATATGAACTTATTAAGAGGAACATGGGAAATGAAATGATGAAATGATATGTGAAGATATGCTTGTATGAACCACGTGTATATGTGATATTTGAGTTGAAGAATGTGGTAAGATATGGCTAAGTATATGAACCAAAGAATGTATGTGATGAAATTGATATGAAAATCAATAATGACATTGTTTCAATTTGGTTATATGCATTTTATGCTAAGTTTATTTGTATATGGCTTACTAAGCTTTTGAAAGCTTACTCTGTGTGTGTGTTTTCTTTGTTTTATAGATCGTCGAAGCTACTAAAGGCTCGGGGACTGTCGAGGATCGTCATCACACTACTCAAATTCATTTTGGTATTTTAAAATATGTATATAGCTAAATATGGCATGTATAGGCTAGTCATTTTGGATTACGGTTGAAATGTGTATAAATAGCCATGAGATGTGGCTAGATAATTGTTGGTGATATACATGTGTGAATATGATATATGATGCATGATTTGGTATGTTTTGATAGCTAATGAAATGACCAAGGCTATGGTAAGCCTATGAATGCATTATGAGTATGTGTGTTTGAGCAAGGAAATGGTTATATGAATGGTAAATGTGGATGAATCATGCTTGTATATGTTTGTGTTTTAGTTGAGCAAATTTGTAGCGCCCCGAATTTGGGCTTAGTAGATTTGGGCCTATTTGGTTGTAACGCCCCAAAAATCACGAAACTTTAAATTTCTGTGCACTCAGGTTGGTATGTATGAGTAGCACTTAGAATATTAATTTTAAGGTATTATCGGGATTATTTGAAGTCTTAGAGATAGGGATGACCATAGGGAAAAAATTATTTTTTCTTGCTTTAGTGGACCCTAGTCTTAGGCATTAGGCCTCTTAAGCAGATTAAGGGGAAAATAGGACACAAGTGGGCCTGTGGTCCAGTGGCAATGTGGCGTCACTAGGGGAGCTACAAGGTGGCGTGAAGAGGTCCAAGGTTCGAGTAGTGGTAAGGTGTTTTGGAGTGTTTATTTTGCATAGTGGACGGCAAGAGGTGTGTGGGATTTGGACTCTTTTGTTGAAGTGTTTGAATTGGTCTTGTGAGCTGATAAAGGAGGGAATTTTGGATGAGATAAGGGAGACATCATGGAGAAAAATTAGAAGATGAGAGGTGGGAAGAGTTTGTGCCGAATTAGACTGTGGGGGAAGGTAGGATTCGACTATTGGCTATAAAAAGAGGTGCCGAATTCCTTTGAGAGGTTCCTTGGGTTCAATTACATTTCTTTTTCCCCCCTTAGCCGAATTCTTCCATTTGCTGAAAAAAACCCATCATTCCTTTGCCGAAATTTTGGTTTTCTCTCTAGCCGAATTCCCCATACCTTCTCTTCTTAAATTCCTTCTCTTGTTCACCTTTAGTTCTAGCCGATCACTTCTCCTCTTCTTCTCCCTATTGGTGCCGAATTGTCTCTGTCACTATACTAGTCTGAAAAGCTGAAAGCTTCTTGGGCCGATTACTCATTGGGTAAGTATTTAGTCAATTTTTCCTTTAGTATGTTCGGTAAAAGCCGAAGGGCTATCTAACTTCTCATCGTCGTGGTATTAACAAGGGTAGGGTTTAGAGATTGCAAGCGTGGTAAGGATCGTTAGCAAAGTGTCAAGTGTACTCGTCTCAGTTATGGATTAATGGATGGCCGATTATATGTATGGCTTATAGGGGTGACTTATGTGAAAAATGAGTCACTCGATTTTGATGATATATGTTTGGGTGCATATCTAGGGATATTCGCGAATAGTAGCTAAGGAAGGGCTACTAGAACGTGTGGCACAAGTAAGGTTACGGTGAGGTTTCAGTTTTTGATAAAGTATGTATTAAGCCAAGATTAATCGTTAAGTGGTGACTATTGTAGGTTCATGATTAAGGGGTTTACAGCACGCATTATAACCAGGTGTGTACAAACACTATGCACACACGAAATCGGTAATGCTGAAAAGCCAAAAAGCCAAAAGTGGCAAAATGGGCTCGGTGGGCCCTGAGGCTAAGTTTGATGAAATGGATTAATTTGATTATACGAGTTGGGTTAGGCATGCATGTTACATGATCTGGATTTGTTTTGGGCCTAATGGGTCATATGACTAAGATTTGGGCCTAGTGGGCCAGAAGAATGTGATGTGGCCATTATGGGTTATATGAACGTGAAATGGGTTGATGGGCTTTATGGGGACGTAGACTAGTATGCTAGGGTTTTATGGACTTTAGGCTTAGTACTGAACAACTCTTAAACCGCATAAGACTTTCTAATAATTAAACATGTCTATGGATAAGTCGCTAGGTTAGAGTGTGGTAACGGGCATGTGCATGTCTACGATTGGAACCCGGTCAAAACGTTACGATCGAATCTGGAATATTACAGGAAAGAAGATTTGGAAATACTAGCGAAACATTGAGGTTTGGGAAAAACTTTTAGTTTTGGTGTTTTCATGCTAAAAACCATACATAATTTAGTTAACTTAAAGCTTGTTAAACTCTTGGTAAGAGTAACAAGATGGTAAAAACCGGTAGATTTATATTTTCTTCTAGGAAAAAAAACGAACTTTGAGGATCTTATACTATGGCATTTTGAAAACCATTTTAAGGTGCGAGAACTTTAAGAAAATATTTTTAGTGGTAATGAGAATGATGTCCCGTTGATTTTATCTACGACTTGTAATACATTTGTTAATATTTTGGAAAACTTCCTTTTGTTTTTAAGAAAACCCATTTTCCTTATGAATCTTTACATGTTTAAAATCAGCATATGGTAAAAACCTACAATTAAAATAAAATTTAAAGCGGCCTTATTACAACTTGAAATCCCTAAATAGAAATAAATTTAAATAAAGTTCGAATTTATTGAAAACACTGTAACGCATGGCCACCTCGAGTCTGTTCTGGCCCATAATCCGCCATCTACTGCTTACCTGCAAAATTAACAAAGGGGTGAGTCACCAAGACTTAGTGTATACATCCCCATGTAGCGCAAATTGGGCCTTAGCCCACATAGTACAGCACATGTTATATGCATGCTATGCAGCCCATCCCAGATTAGCTCTCCATCCAAACTCCCGTGGCATTAGGCCACTGTGGTTTATAACCACCGTGGTCCTAGACCACTCGTGACCGTAGTCACTTGTGACAGAGTCATTGTAATATAATCGTGGGGCCAACCCACCATGGTCATAGACCACCGTGACGATCTCTAGCAATAATGCATACGTGGGGCCAACCCACTGTGGTCATAGACCACCGAGATAAGTCACTGTAATAAGCAATCGTGGTATTAACTACCGTGGTACTTAGACCACTCGTGATCGTAGCCACTCATGACATTAGTCACTTTTCTCCGTCCTCATTTCAACCATTCCCGAGCCCATGCTCTTTCATATCATGCGCATTATGTATGCAACTTATTTCACAGTGAATAACAGATCATTTACATGCATAACATCCGAAATATACGTACATACAGATTAACAATAATAACAGTATCGAGAACTTACCCGGCGTCTCCAACCTTACCCATAAGGGTAGTTAACCTTTCATATCAGTTATATCAGCTTTTCGCCCTTTTCAGTTAATAACGCAATAACAACTATAATGAAGACGTGTGAGTAGTACACACCTGATAACGCATAAGGTAATACCCTCTACGTCGACGCTTTCACTCGCAGGAACGACAGCTATCTGTCTATCCCAAACAGATGTTGGCTCTCTTCCACAGCCCGGCGGAAAGTCCCGAATCGCTGACATAGCACATTTCTTAAAATTAGGAATGGACACTATGGATACACTCCCCTCCGCGACTCGAGTGTTTCTTGCATCCATGAACAGACGTGATCGAAGGTTAGAGAGATACATCATTGTCTAATACGAAAACGTTGATTAAGGCACTAAAACTAAGAGGGAAAGTTAATCATGGGATGTAATAAGATAATCCCTTATTTTGATTACAGATAAATAGCACCAACTGATTCGACTTGCAGCTTCAGATGATCCTCAAAGGACTTTTGAAGATCAAAGTTGACAAAAAGATGATCGATAGCAAGGGTGCTTAGATTCGGCCTTTCACTAAAATGAAATAAAGTAGTGTTAAAACACCTAGAAGTCACCAACGACTAAACCAAGAGCAAAGATTACTCACGACAACACACCATGCCTTCAGCCAACAGAGAAAGGGTTGACAGAAAATAAATGAAAAAGGAATCCCGAAAGAAGCGAACTCACCAAGTCAACTGCTAATCAGAGAAGAAAACGATGGAGCAAGGGATATTCGGCACTTAACAGAAGATCCGAAGAAGAAAAGAAGATGATAGCAGGGGTTTTGGTTTGTTGCGGCAAAGAGAAAATGAGACAGGGAATAGGAAGGTTCGGCCAAGTGTTAATGGTGTAGAAGAAGATGCAAACAGAGAGTATGAAAAGAAGTGAGTTGAGTTTCGGCTAGCACTCAAGTGGAGAGAAAGAAAGATGAAGGAGAAGAATGCATGAGTGAACAACTTCCAAAGGTTCGATTAGAGCACAAAAGAGGAGAAAAAAATGAAGCAATCAGACTAGGTACTTGGTTTTGGTAAACAAAAGAGAAATGGGGGTGAGAGTTTCGGTTTTGGTTAGAAGAGAAATGAAGAAAAAAACGTCAAAAATGCAAAAGGGAAGGGAAGTGTTTTCTAGAATCGATTTTGACCCTTAGAAGAAGACGACACCCAAAGATACTCCTAAACCTGATTGAGCCACACCCCAAAACAAAAGACTAAGCCACTAGCCTTAAGAATTCGGCACACACACCCCCTACAAGTCAAAACCGACTTCTCCCCCTTCTTCCAACATCCAAATTTCGGCCATCACTTTCCACCAACATCCAATCCCATATTTTCCTCCTTAATTCACTCTTGTTCACCCATTCAAATGAGTTTGAATAATTCAAACTCCACCTTTCACTCATGGCCACCCTTTCAAAACATTTGACTCCTTCAACCCCCATCCATGCAGTGCCCTTGCCAAATCCACTACCCAAACTCCTTGGGCGCAAAAATAAAGTTTCCTGTTGCTGACAATGTGACTCGAACCCCTTCTTCCTATAGCTTCTCCATTGTGACGCCACATCAAGCACTCTAAGTGGTGCCTCCTTGCCACTTTACCACCACTTTACTTGTGTTAACAAAACGCAATTAAATACCCTTAAGGCCTGCCTCAGCTAGCTCTCCCCTAAAGTGCCTAAAATGAAAAATTCCACCAAGGCTCAGACTTAACCCCGAGCCTTCCCGGGACCCCCAAACACACCAAATTAACACATAGAGCATAGCATACACACATAACACACATTAAATGCAGAACCCCAAAACCCAAGATATTACAGTTCTACCCCCTTAAGGAAATTTCGGCCTCAAAATTTTACCTGATCAAAAGAGGTGAGGGTATTGCTGCCGTATCACATCCACTGGCTCCCATGTGGCTTCCTCTGAACCGTGATTCCGCCACAACACTTTAACCAATGAGACCATCTTTCTCCGCAACACCTTTACATCCCGTTCTAGGATTTGAATTGGTTCCTCCTCAAAGGATAAGTCAGGTCTTACTTCGATTTCTTCCACCGACACTATATGAGATGGGTCCGAATGATAGCGCCTTAACATCGAGACATAAAATACATCATGGATTTGTCTCAATTCCAAAGGTAGCTCGAGCTGGTAAGCCACCCGTCCCACACGTTTGAACGCACGATAAGGCCCGATGAACCTGGGGCTCAGCTTACCCTTCCGTCCAAACCTTAGAACCTTCTTCCACGGTGAAACCTTTAAGAAAACCTTATCACCTACTGCAAATTCTATGTCTTTACGTTTCAGGTCGGCATAAGATTTCTGCCTGTCAGAAGCTTCCTTTAACTGAGTCCGGATCAACTTAACCTTGTCCTCTGTTTTAGAAACCAACTCTGGACCCAAAAACTGTTGCTCACCCAACTCTGTCCAGCAAGTAGGAGTGCGACACTTCTGACCATACAACGCTTCATAGGGTGCCATCCTTATGCTAGATTGGTAACTGTTGTTGTATGTGAATTCCGCCAATGGTAGGAACTCCTCCCAACTACCCCTGAAATCAATTACGCAGCCTCTCAGCATGTCTTCCAAGATCTAAATCACCCTTTCTGACTAACCATCAGTCTGTGGATGAAAGGATGTGCTGAAATCTAATCTCGTACCCAACGCTTGATGCAACACTTTTTAGAACCTTGACGTAAATCGAGGGTCTCTGTCTGACATGATGGACACAGGTACCCCATGCAACCTCACAACCTCTGCCACATACAGTTTGGCTAGCCTCTGCAATGAGTAATCAACTCGAATCAGTATGAAATGAGCAGACTTCGTCAATCGAACCACAATTACCCACACAGAGTCCTTCTTCGTAGGCGTAAGGGGTAGCCCACTCACAAAATCCGTCGTTATTCTCTCCTATTTCCAAAGTGGTATCTTTACTGGCTGTAGCAACCCCAAAGGCAATTGGTGTTCCGCTTTTACCTGCTGACACGTCAAGCACTTACTCACAAATTCAGTTACCTCTCGCTTCAGACTCGGCCACCAAAACTGTTCTCGCAGATCCCTATACATCTTACTCCCACCAGGATGCATAGCGTATGGGCTACTATGCACTTCCTGCAGAATCTTCTGTCTTAACTCTAAATCTTTCGGCATGCAAGTCTTTCCTTGAAAACACAGTACCCCATCGCTGTTCATACTGAAATCCCCTGCCTCACCACTTGCTACTAACTGGAATTTCGAGCTTAGCGACTCATCAGACAATTGCTTTTCTTTAATTTGACTGGCCCACGTAGGCTTCACTTGCAGCTCAGCTAATAAACTTCCATCATCATATAAGCTGAGATGAGCAAACATTGCCCTCAGATTCGAGATCACCCTACGACTCAACGCATCCGCTACCACGTTAGCTTTACCCGGACGGTATTCAATCGAACAGTCATAGTCCTTTAACAATTCAATCCAGCGCCGCTGCCTTAAATTCAACTCCTTCTGGGTAAGGAGATACTTCAGACTCTTGTGGTCTGTATAAATGATGGACTTCTCCCCCATACATATAATGTCTCCAGATCTTCAGAGTAAACGCTACTGCAGCCAATTCCAGATCATGCGTGGGATAATTCACTTCATGTGGTCTAAACTGCCGAGACGCATATGCTACTACCTTCCCTTCCTGCACCAACACACATCCCAACCCTGTGTGCAACGCATCACAGTAAACAACAAACTCCTTCCCAGCCTCAAGCTGAATCAACACAAGAGCCTCAGCCAAGATCCTCTTCAGCTTCTCAAAACTTTCTTGTTGCTTATCTGACCAGACAAATGGTACCCCTTTCCGCAACAGCTTGGTTAACAGTGCAGCTATTAACGAGAATCCCTCAACAAACCTTTTGTAGTACCCAACCAGACCTAGAAAACTCTGAATTTCTGCCACAGACTTGAGCGGTTTCCAATCTAATACAGCTTCAATTTTTCGGGGGTCAACTCTAATCCCCTCTGCAGACACAACATGGCCTAGAAAGGTAACTTACCTCAACCAGAGTTCACACTTACTGAATTTGGCGTACAACTGTTTCTCTCTCAGAATTTGCAGAACCAATCGAAGATGCGAATCATGTTCCTCTTTCGATATTGAATAAACCAGGATATCTAACCGATCCAGATAGGGTTGGAATACCCGGTTCATCATGTCCATAAACGCTGCTGGTGCATTTGTTAACCGAATAGCATAACGAATATCAGACTCTTTGACCTTAAGCTGATGATATCTCAACCTCAAGTCTATCTTTGAAAAGCCCGATGCGCCTCGCAACTGGTCGAACTGATCGTCTATCCTAGGAAGTGGGTACTTGTTCTTAATCGTCAACTTGTTCAACTACCTATAGTCAATGCACATCCTCACTGACCCATCCTTCTTTTTAACGAATAACACCGGTGCCCCCCAAGGTGACACACTTGGTCAGATAAAACCCCGATCCAACAGTTCCTGAATTTGAGCTTTCAGTTCCACCAACTCCTTTGACGCAATTCTATATAGGGTAATAGACACTGGCGCTGTCCCCGGAAGAAGATCAATACCGAATTCTACCTCGCGATCCGGAGGTAATCTTGGAAGCTCTTCTGGAAAAACATCTAAGAACTCTTTCACTGTTCTTACATCCCCTACAGTCAACTCCTTGGCTTCCAGAGCTCGAACAAACGTTAAGAATGCCTCACATCCTTTTCTCACCAATTTTTCAGCCTTTAAAGCGGATACTACATTAGACAAGTAGTTCCTCCTTTCACCTATCATCACTACCTCATCATCCTCAGGAGTCCTTAACACCATACGCTTATCAGCACAGTCCAAATTTACTCGATACTTCACTAGCCAGTCCATACCTAAGATTAAATCAAACTCCCCGAACGGTAGTTCCATCAGATCAGCCGAGAAAACCATCCCTTGAATTTCAAAAAGTATATCCCTAAAGAGTTTGTTCACCACTACCTATTGTCCTAAAGGGCTAAGTACAGTCATCTTCCTAGAAGCAGTTTCAGGGTCTATGTTCAGAGTCCCAGATACATTACTAGTAACATATGAATGCATTGATCCCATATCAATCAGTGCAGAAAAAGGCAATCCATAAATAAGGAACATACCAGTTATGACGTCTAGTGCATCTCCCTCCTCTTAGCGTCTAGCAGCATAGACCAACCCAGGTTGCCTTGCATCTGTGCTTCCAGCACCTCTGCCCGGTGCTCCACGTCCACGACCAAAACCATTACTTCCTCTGGCTGGACCACGACCTCTCTATGGTTGCTGACCACCTCTACCAGGCTGAACGTAATTCTGACTTGCGGGTCGCATTATGTTTGGCTCTTGCGGACAGTCTTTCACCCGATGATCCACCGACCCACATCTGAAACATCCACTACTTCTTGCCCAGCATTCAACAAAATGGAACTTCCCACATGTAGCACATTGCGGTGGTCGACCGGTAGCAACAGGCCTCACAGCTCGACCCAGCCCATCCAACCTAGACCTCTTTGAATGTTCCCAGTAGAACTAGATGGCCCGAAACTTCTTTTATTTCTACCCTTGTCCCTATCCTGGTTCAGTCTCTCAGAACGTTTTGCCTCCTCAGCTATCTTAGCCTTCTCAACCAGAATAGCAAATTCTCGTTCTCGTTGCGGAGCTATCAGTACTCGCAATTCATCCCTCAGACCATCCTCGAATTGAACACAACATTCATGATCTGTAGACACAATACCATAGGCATACCGGCTTAGACGCAAGAACTCCACCTCATACTCGCCCACTGACTTACTCCCCTGAACCAAGTTTAGGAATGCCTTACGCTGAGCGTCCACATATCTCGACCCTATATATTTCCCCTGGAACACAGACTTAAAGAAGTCCCAAGTGACGCGATCCTCCGCGGTACCCTCTCTAACCGTGAGACACCATTGGTAGGCCTCATCTCGGAGAAGCGACACAACCCCTTTCAGCTTTTCCTCTGTAGTGCAGTCAAGGTCATCCATAATCTGTTCCACTACTTCTAACCAATACTCGGCTACATTCGGGGCCACCCCAGAAATGCCCCTAAACATTTCAGCCCCATTAGCCCTAAGTCGCTCAGGTACAAATTTCTGAGCCACCGAGCCTGTGCTTGCTCCAGCAACCCGCTCTAACACTCGTAACATAGCCTGTGACACAGCATCGTCTCCATCAGTTTGATCTTGAAATTTCGCTTTTACAATTGGCGATGCTGGTACTTCACCTTTCGGCCCATGCTCAGATTCTGAATGCTCAGCCCCAGCATCCCGGCCTCTTCCACGGCCTTGCATCCCGCGTCTGCGTCCTCTAGTACTCATTATTACTAACACGATTTAATTTGATTAAGAGTTTTATGTGTTAGTGTTTTCTTCCACTATTTACTACAGAGCAGTTTTATGAAATTAACATTATGAGCAGTTCTCGTCATTTTCATGCATACCTAGGGTTTTAGTCTCTAAAGTTGCATCTCACAGTACAAGTAATCATAACACATCACACATAGTCTATATATAAAACAACCAACAGTTAGAGAACTTACCGTGCGGATTTGGTGCTGGATACTCGAGTGCCATGCTTCCGAAGGATATATATATTTCTAAATCATTTTCTGGCCATCTTTTAAAACATTTTAAACCCCCATACCCATGGCCGAGTTTTTGAAACCTCGCTCTAATACCACAATTGTAACACCCCAAACCCAGTCAAAACGTTACGACCGAATCTCGAATATTACAGGAAATAAGATTTGGAAATACTAGTGAAACATTGAGGTTTGGGAAAAACTTTTAGTTTTGGTGTGTTCATGCTAAAAACCGTACATAATTTAGTTAACTTAAATCTCGTTAAACTCTTGGTAAGGGTAACAAGATGGTAAAAACCGATAGATCTATATTTTTTTCTAGAAAAAAAAACGAACTTTGAGATCTTATACTATGGCATTTTGAAAACCATTTTGAGGTGCGAGAACTTTAAGAAAATAGTTTTAGTGGTAATGAGAATGATGTCCCGTTGATTTTATTTACGACTTATAATACATTTGTTAATCTTTTGGAAAACTTCCTTTTGTTTTTAAGAAAACCCATTTTCCTTATGAATCTTTACATGTTTAAAATCAGCATATGGTAAAAACCCATAATTAAAATAAAATTTAAAGCGGCCTTATTACAACTTGAAATCCCCAAATAGAAATAAATTTAAATAAAGTTTGAATTTATTGAAAACACTGCAACGCATGGCCACCTCGAGTCTATTCTGGCCCATAATCTGCCATCTATTGATTACCTGCAAAATTAACAAAGGGGTGAGTCACCAAGACTCAGTATGTACATCCCCATGTAGCACAAATTGGGCCTTAGCCCACACAGTACAACACATGTTATATGCATGCTATGCAGCCCATCCCAGATTAGCTCTCCATCCAAACTCCCGTGGCATTATGCCACTGTGGTTTATAACCACCGTGGTCCTAGACCACTCGTGACAGAGTCATTGTAATATAATTGTGGGGCCAACCCACCATGGTCATAGACCACCGTGACGTCTCTAGCAATAATGCATACGTGGGGCCAACCCACTGTGGTCATAGACCACCGAGATAAGTCACTGTTATAAGCAATCGTGGTATTAACCACCGTGGTACTTAGACCACTCGTGACCGTAGCCACTCGTGACATAAGTCACTTTTCTCCCTCCTCATTTCAACCATTCCCGAGCCCATGCTCTTTCATATCATGTGCATTATGTATGCAACTTATTTCACAGTGAATAACATATCATTTACATGCATAACATTCGAAATATATGTACATACAGATTAACAATAATAACAGTATCGAGAACTTACCCGGCGTCTCCAACCTTACCCATAAGGGTAGTTAACCTTTCATATCAATTATTTCGGCTTTTCGCCCTTTTCAGTTAATAACGCAATAACAACTATAATGAAGGCATGTGAGTAGTACACACCTGATAATGCGTTAGGTAATACCCTCTACGTCGACACTTTCACTCGCAGGAATGACAACTATCTGTCTATCCCAAACAGATGTTGGCTCTCTTCCACAGCCCGGCGGAAAGTCCTGAACCGCCGACACAACACGTTTCTTAAACTTAGGAACGGACACTATGGGTACACTCCCCTCCTCGACTCGAGCGTTTCTTGCATCCATGAAAAGACTTGATCAAAGGTTAGAGAGATACGTCGTTGTCTAATATGAAAACGTTGATTAAGGCACTAAAACTAAGAGGGAAAGTTAATCATGGGATGTAATAAGATAATCCCTTACTTTGATTACAGATGAATAGCACCAACTGATTCGGCTTGCAGCTTCAGATGATCCCCAAAGGACTTTTGAAGATCAAAGTCGACAGAAAGATGATCGATATCAAGGGTCTTAGATTCGGCCTTTCACTAAAATGAAATAAAGTAGCGCTAAAACACCTAGAAATCACCAATGACTAAACCAAGAGAAAAGATTACTCACGACAACACACCTTGTCGTCGGCCAACAGAGAAAGGGTTGACAGAAAATAAATGAAAAAGGAATCCCGAAAGAAGCGAACTCACCAAGTCGACTGCTGATCAGAGAATAAAACGATGGAGAAAGGGATATTCGTCACTTAACAGAATATCCGAAGAAGAAAAGAAGATAATAGCAGGGGTTTCGGTTTGTTGCGGTAAAGTGCAAATGAGACAGGGAATAGGAAGGTTCGGCCAAGTGTTAATGGTGTAGAAGAAGATGCAAACAGAGAGTATGAAAAGAAGTGACTTGAGTTTCGGCTAGCACCCAAGTGGAGAGAAAGAAAGATGACGGAGAAGAATGCACGAGTGAACAACTTCCAAAGGTTCGGCTAGAGCACAAAAGAGGAGAAAAAATGAAGAAATGAGACTAGCTACTTGGTTTCGGTAAACAAAAGAGAAATGGGGGTAAGAGTTTTGGTTTTGGTTAGAAGAGAAATGAAGAAAAAAAGGTCAAAAATGCAAAAGGGAAGGGAAGTGTTTTCTAGAATCGGTTTTGACCCTTAGAAGAAGACGGCACCCAAAGATACTCCTAAACCCGATTGAGCCACACCCCAAAATGAAAGACCAAGCCACTAGCCTTAAGAATTCGGTACGTACACCCCCTACAAGTCAAAACTGACTTCTCCCCCTCCTTCCAACATCCAAAATTTGGCCATCACTTTCCACCAACATCCAATCCCATATTTTCCTCCTTAATTCACTCTTGTTCACCCATTCAAATGAGTTTGAATAATTCGAACTCCACCTTTCACTCATGGCCACCCTTTTAAAACATTTGATTCCTTCAACCTCTATCCATGCACTGCCCTTGCCGAATCCACTACCCAAACTCCTTGGGCGCAAAAATAAAGTTTTTTGTTGCTGACAATGTGACTCGAACCCCTTCTTCCTGTAGCCTCTCCCTTGTGACGCCATATTAAGCACTCTAAGTGGCGCCTCCTTGCCACTTTACCACCACTTTACTTGTGTTAACAAAACGCAATTAAATACCCTTAAGGCCAGCCTCAGCTAGCTCTCCCCTAAAGTGCCTAAAATGAAAAATTCCACCAAGGCTCAGACTTAACCCCAGCCTTCCTGAGACCCCCAAACACATAAAATTAACACACAGAGCATAGCATACACACATAACACACATTAAATATAGAAACCCAAAATCCAGGATATTACATAGGGAGAGCTTGGTACTTAAGCGGCCTTATCGGTCCACCTCCTCTTCTCTAGAATCCTACCAGGTGCATAGTGTCTATTCACTTTAGCCGCAAGGACTTGTTAATGGGCCAAAGTTCATAACTAAAACCCGAGAGGGACCAAATACCCCTAGATGTGTAAAATTACTAAAATACCCCTAATTTGAAAATAACCAAAATACCCTTAGTTTGAAAATTACCGAAACATCCTTAGATTTGTAAAATCCCTAAATTAGCCCCGAATTGTGAAATTACAAGAATACCCTTGGTTTGCAGAATTACCAAAACATCCCTGATTTACAAAATTTCCAAAGTACCTCTGTTTTGCAAAATTACCTAAATCCCTGTAGAGTAGATTTACGAAAATACCCTTGGGTTGTGAAATGACAAAAATACCCCTATGTGATGAGTATGTGTTTTGTGGATGTTACTCATGTACGTGTTGCATTTATATGATATTCTGATTAGGATGCATATGGGTGGGAATTATGGTACGGAGGAAGATTTGAGGATCACATAGTCGCTTGACGACTATGGATCCACCGGTGTCTTTAAGCCCATTATATGATTAGCAGCTTTGCTGCAACGTTAAGTAGTGCCGCTTTGAGTGTTACCTTTGGTGTGTAGAGGATGGGCGGGTCGATTTAGAAATCCCTACAGGTGTGTAGGGTTGGAAGGGAAATGCTGTGTAGCGGGTGGAGTTTTGGGGAGGGTTTTGCATTACCTTATTTTGCAAATGATATGATATGATATGATATGATATAAGGTCATTGTGGGCCAAGGCCCAAGACCACCGATTTTGATAGGGCTCAGGCCAATGTGATAATTATATATTGAATTATATGCCAAGGGTTGTACACACTGAGTTTCGAAACTCACACCCTTTATTTAATGTTACAAGTGATCTTCAGTGAATGGCTCGACGTGGGAGAGGACTCGAGATAGCCACACTACAAGATGATGTTTAAATTTTTATTTATTTGCTTCAAAAGACATAGTTTTAATTGCTTATTTTTGTTGGATGTAATAAGGCCTTGTACTCCGTTTTGACTTTAGACTTTGGGTTTTGTTGTTTCAACTGTTTACTTAATTATTAAACCTGAGTAAATTTCTTACGTTTAAACTTGGTTTTCGAAGTACATAAAATTATAAAATGGGTTTTTTTTCTACTTAACAAGACTCAATGATTTTGGGCTTTTGGGCCTTAAATTTTTAATTAGCAAAATCGTTTGAATTATGCCTTTGATGTTACACACCGGATTCGGGCCTAACTTCTAGGCCGAGTTTGGGGTGTTACATTTAGTGGTATCAGAGCCTAGTTGCAAAGCTCAGGCTGTGAAATGGGCCTTAGATTTTGGGTTTTAAAAAGTTTTTACAGGGTTCTTAAAGTGTGGTTCGCCGAGCCCTCGACGTCAATCCAAGTAAGTTTTCTGTACTACATTTGTTTAAATTACTGAACTGTATAGATAATGGGCTACTTAAAATAGGCTTTTAGAGACTAAAGCCTGTAGGAAACTTAAGCCTGTAGTGGATTCTCGACCGCATAATAACTTAAAAAAATGTTACTCGCATAAGACATGTGCCCTAAACAAGTAGAACTCTGTACTAATTTCATAAAATTTTTAATTCAGAACTATGTAACGATGAGCGTTAGAAGAGGTGCAAGAGGCCACAACAGAGATCGCGGAATTGTTACGGCAGGGTCATCTGAGTCAGACCATATGCCCAACGTTGGAGGAGGGGAGGCTCCAGCCTCACCAGTAGCTGAAAGGGGAGCATATGAACGGGCTGCCGCTATGGAAGATGCCGTATTGCAGGCCATGTTAAGGATCTTAGAAAGTGTCGTTGGGCCCAATAATGGTACGGAGAGTCGTGGGTTGGTCGTGGAGTGACTCCGAGCTAATGGGGCAGAGATTTTCAAAGGAGTAGCGGGGGTGGCCCCGAGTGTGGCGGAGTATTGGTTGGAAGCTACTGAAAGAATAATGGATGATCTGGATTGCACGGCTGAACAAAAATTAAAAGGGGCGATATCCTTACTTAGGGAGGAAGCCTATCGGTGGTGGTTGACCGTAAAGGAGGGCAACCAACAGGAGCAGATCACCTGGGAGTTCTTCAAGTCGACATTCCAAGGGAAGTACATTGGAGCGGCCTATGTGGATGCCGGAAGGAAGGAGTTTTTGAATCTGACTGAGGGAGATAAGTTGGTAGCAGAGTATGAGGTTGAGTTTTTACGCCTCAGTCGATATGCCAAGGGGATAGTCTCAACAGAGCATGAGAGATGTGTACAATTCGAGGATGGGTTAAGAGACAACCTTAGGGTGCTTATAACTCCCCAGAGGGAGCGGGACTTTGCGGTCTTGGTGCAGAAGGCAAAGATAGCGGAGGAAGTAAAGTACACGGAGCGCCTCCACTGAGAAAAGGAGAAGGGCAAGAACAAACGGAACGTGGAACCTATGGAAGCCGGACAGAGGCCCATGAGGAGGGCCAGAGTGAATGGGCCAGTTGGAGCTGTGGCCCCTGTTGCTGCTGCTAATAACGGAATACCACTTTGTGCTGAGTGTGGGAGAAGGCATCCGGGTGAATGTTGGAGGGGAATAGGAGCTTTTTTGAACTGTGGATCTATGAAACATAGGATTAGAGAGTGCCCGAGAAGGCCAAATTAGGAGCGAGCTGATGGCAGAGGTAATTTTCATCCACAGTGGGGTGGTCAACAACCACCAAGAGGCCGTGGACAAGCCAGGGGCGATAATGGTTGTAGCAGGCCCAATTTGCCTGGGGCCCAATTAACCAAACAAAAAAGCAAAACCAGAACAAAAACCACTAGAAATTAATAAAATCCAATTAAAAGTCCATAGTCCATTTACAATTCATAAAACTAAAATGGCCCAAATTAGGACCCAAACAAAATAAACCTAACCCTTAGACTCAACCAGCCCAATTACAAACTAGGCCCAAATGGCCCAAACATTTCAAGGTTTCAGAAAACCCTAAGGGAGCTTCCAAGCCTCCAGCGCCGCAAGCCTCCCACGCACCCCCGCGACACGTCATTGTCGTACCTGCAAAAAGGACAATAGCAACAACAGCAATAACAGATGGTAGCGAGAAAACAAAAGTTGAATTTTGATTTTTTTTAGTTTTTTATTTCTGACTTTCGGCTTTAAAGGGCCGAAACACACCATTGTAATTCTTACGTTTTTGAATACAGAAAAAGGGTATATTTTCAGTCCATTATTAGATTTTTCATTTTCAAATATACATCATATATACAAAGAAACATAAATTCAAAGGTTTTTTATTTTTAATCTCCTTTAATTTTTCAAATCCTGTTGGGTTGGCTTTCGATTTATTCCTTTTGTGCATGCGAAATAAAGAAAATAAAAAAGGAAAGATTTACCACGACAAATAGAGGTTAACTGTCTTCTCCGTTGCAATCAGGGTCGAGACGGGGGTCTTGGTCGGAAAGTAGGCTGAATCAGCGCTCATAAGCACGAATCGTACCTTCATGCACCACTCTTTGCCATTCACAGTGGCGTCTCTTTTAGTGGTTAGCAGAGGGTTTCGAAGGCAGCTGAGAACGAAACAAAAAAAGGGGGGCTAGGGTATTTTGGTTTCAAAAGAAAAAGGGGTCGAAACCCTGATCAATTTTTTATTTTATTTCCATTTAAATTGTGTAAAACGATGCCATTTGAAGCCTGAAGAAGTGGCCTCAAAACGACGTTGTGTGAGCGCCTCGATCCGACCCGACTCAGAACCCCCATTGACCCGCGTATTTTCATGTGAATGGTTAATTTGCGCAATCAGTCCTCATTTTCTGCATTGTTATTTCATTAGACCCTAGGCACATTTTCTTCGTTTTTTATTTTATCTCTGTAATTCACACACGTTTTCATTTTAGTCCAACTTAAATGCTGCGTTTTGGCGCCTTGGAGATATTTGCGGGTTTAGCCCCTGATCATTCACGGGTAGTTCAATTCGATCCCCGCATATGTTAAAAGGATTTTTTTTAAATAGTCTTTTTAATTTTGGTTTTGTTTCAATTAAGTACCTTTTTTTTGTTTCATATGCAGCCCATGCATTTCTTTAGCTTAACTCATTTATTAATTAGGTTTCAAACTATTTTATCATATAAAAAATATTTATATTTCTTTATATATATTATATATATTTTAAACCTTTCATATTATTTTGAGTTGCTTTATATGTTATTTATTTTAAACTTTTATTACGAATTATTTACTTAAAATTGTTTTGCTACTTATTTTAAATTATTTTATGTATTATCTATCTTTTATAATTTTCTTTATTTCATTGTTTTTTGGTTATTAATACTAGTGTTCAAATGATGAATGTTGTTTGATTATTGCTATTATATGGATTATAATTTGTTAATTCGTAGCCATTAATTATTTGTGATTCATCATTGTAATATTTGATGTTGGCTTTGTATATTAGTATTCCGTTGCACCTCATGAAAAATGTTGTGTTTTAATGTCACTTTAGTTTTAAAGATCATTTTTCTTATTATTCAAAGTTTGTTTTTGAAATGAGGCGATGCTCGTGTTTGGGGGTTTCGAGAAAATCGTGCCCTAACTTACTGGGTTCCGATTTTCCTCGTTGAAACCTAGCAACCGAGTACCCTTTTTTCTTTTAAATCCAAATGCACAATATTTCAAATAAAAAACTTATTCTCGGGAATTTGAGACATTGCGCCCTAACTTACTGGGTGTGATATTTTATCATCTCGAGATAAGAATTTCAAAAGAATGAGGTGATGCTCGTGTTTGAGGGGTTTTGAAACAACCGTGCCCTAACTTATTGGGTTCCGATTTTTCCTCATTAAAACCTAGCAACCGAGTACCCCTTTTTCTTTTAAATCCAAATGAACAATATTTCAAATAAAAACTTATTCTCGAGAATTTGAAGACATTGCGCCCTAACTTACTGGGTGTGATATTTTATCGTCTCGAGATAAGAATTTCAAAACAATAAAGGCAATATTCCGTATTCGGGAATTATGAGAAATAGTGCCCTAACTTACTGGGCTTCGATTTTTCATTTGACCCAAATAATGGGGTATCCTTCTTAATTTTAAATGTACGAGTATTGAATGTCGAAAGATAAGCATATTTTCAAGGACACAAAATGTTGTATCCGAACTCACTGGGTATGATACTTTGTTCCTTCGAAATAAGCAGGTCTCGGCATCAGGCTTAATTTCTTCAAGTTTTCCCTAACAAAAAGGGTCGTATTTTAAAATCTTTTCGAATTTTTGACGTCAGGATATTAATTAATCAATTTGGCACCAATTTTAGGCGTTGCGAGGGTGCTAATCCTTCCTCGTGCGTAATCGACTCCCGAACCTGTTTTCTTAGATTTCGTAGACCAAAATTATTGTTTTAATAAAAAAGTTTTATTAAAATAATACATCTCAAGGTGATCCGATCACATCTTGGATAAAAGATCGGTGGCGACTCCATTTCCATATTTTTAAAGTCGATCCCCATTTTTCAAACTCGATAAAAAATTGGTTTCGACAGCTTGGCGACTCCATTGGGGACCCTGAAAGAAAGTCAAGCAGTAAAATTGATTAATTTCTGTCTTTTTGTCGAAAATTGAAAATTTGATTTGAAAAATTACGATCCTTTTTATTCACTTGCATCATCACATTTGATCACTGTGGTTTGAGTCTTGTAGAATACTTTTGGCATCATATTGCTTGACAGTCAGGTCACACCCTTTTAAGTGGGAGTGAGAAGCTACTCCTTCGTGAGGTTTTCACCTTCGTGCAGGATAGTGAATCGCTTCCGGGATACATCCGTACCTATGTCTTCGTGAGATTTTCATCTCCGTGTAGCCATAGGAAAATGTATTCCCCTGAACCGAACTCGGTCTGTATGAGCCTATAATGGGTGAGAATCGAGGAATCTGCTGGTTCGGGTACCTCAACTTTAGAACCAAACCACATACAGAGAGACTTAGGAGCCTACCCTAGACAGAGCCACGCTGAACCTTAGTGGTCACCCGGACAGGTGTTTTTATGTTGTTTATTTCTCTTGTACTAATGTATTTTCTTTTGTTTTGATTGCATTGCATTGCATAATCATAGAAAGGAGATGTTGATTAATATTCAATTGCTAAATAGATGAGTTTTTCATAAGGAAACGAAACTTCTTGAAAAAGTGGATTATAATACGGTCGTCCTAATATAGTCCAAGTAAACAACGAGAGAAGGCTGATAGTCCGCAGAAGAGTACAAGACTTCGCTTGAGGATTCAAGTCGACAAAAATATTCAAAAGCCGTTACATCTTGACTTTCTTAAAGGAGCTAACGAGTATCGTGGGGATAAGCGAGCAAAGAGTCACGGCCTGGATCAAGGAACAAGGAGCTAGAAGAAACATCTATTGAGAAAATCCATGGGACACGACCATAACGTCCAAATATGAAGAAAAAGATTGATGTCATCACTTGGACTATGAGGATGAAACCGCATATGTAATTCGTTTTATGTAAAGATATTTGTTTTCTAGAAAAGTTCTTCTAATGGAATTGAATTCAGAATCAACATCTCTCTTTCTTCTTGCATTCATTTTATGCATTTGCATTTCATGCATTTGCATTACATCATTTGCATTGCATTTAGTGCATTAAATTTTCACATAAAGTCCCTAATTAGGTAAAATTATTTCAGCCACATGGAAACTGACAAAACCCTACCAGATACACTTCCCTATGGCACAAGAAAGAAACCTCAAGCAATGGATAAAAGGCTAGAAAAGTTGGAACAAATGCAGAAAGAAATGCAAGAACAGATGCAGGCACAAATACAGGAGCAGCTCGCTAAGATCTAACAAGATATGATGGACAAATTGATGGAAGCTCAAGGAAATATGATGAATCAGATGACGCAGCTGTTGAAGGGGCTTATGGACAAAGGAAAGAACCCCATGGTAAATGTTGAGGAGAATACTGAGTATCTTCAATGTCCCCCTGTTATTACTCCACCACATGTGCCAACACGACCTGAAGTAACTATACAAAGGCCATCTATCACGATCGAGCCTCAATAATTCCAAGTTGGTGCTTCAATGAACCTCCAAGCTGGCTCAGGTTCAGGATATAATCCAATCATTACTAATGTCCCTGATTTGGATGAAATAGCTGAAGGAGAAAGGACAAAAGCAGAATTGCCAAAGCAGCTAGAAGATAGATGTAAATGGTTGGAGGAAAAGTTTAAAGCGATAGAAAGCGCTGATAGCTGTTATGGAATCGATGCCAAGGATTTAAGCTTGGTCCCAAACTTGATGCTCCCATACAAATTCTGTAACAGTCCGGTTTATACCCTAGTCAGAACAGTGGTTTCGGGACCACAAATTCGAGTCTGAATAATATTTTAATATTATTTTCTGTGTCGTTAATATGTGACAAAGCATGTGGTAAATTTCCGTGAGCTAAATTGTCTGTCTGTGTGTTTAATTTGACAAAAGGATGAAATTTCATTAAAAGTGAAAATGGCATGTTTTACGAAAGGGTACTCAATTGTTATGTCTTTTTAAGAGTAAGGACTTAAGTGGCAATTAAGCCATTACTAAAAGGAGTGGACGACATTAAATGTGGTCTTATATATATATATATGTTATGTTTATATATTATATGTTTTCATAAGTTTATAATATATGTTAAATTAGTATATTATATTTTAAGTTATTTTTTATTATATCAATAAAAGAAACAAAAGAAAATGGCCTTGCTTTTATCATTCTTTGGCCGAATGTGATAAAGAAAAAGAAAGGTTTTAAGCTTTCAAAGTTTCGGCCATTTGAGAGCTAAATTCAAGGTAAGTTTTTGATCCGTTTTCGATAATTTCTACGTTTTTGCAATCGTTGCTTCTTCTACTATCAAACCCATGTTTTAATTTGATGAATTGATGATGTTTGTGAGTTATGCCATTGATAATATGTTAAGCTTTTTGATGATTTTTGGTGTTAAATGAAAGATATGAGTTAGATGAACATACTTTGTTCTTGAAGTTTTGATAAATTTAGCTAATTAGGGCTAAATTGAGAAAATAGAAAGTTGAGGGACTAAATTGCAAATGTGATGAATATTTGGACTTATATAGTCCCTAGAGAAGTTCGGCCAAGCATGTGTATGTGTGGATTTTGTGAATTTGATGTTTTGTGAAAAATAGACTAAATTGTCTAATTGTGAAAATGTGAGGGCTAAATTGTAAATAGCCCAAAATATGTATGTATGGATTGAATTGAATGAAATAATGAATAAAAGGGTTAATTCTGAATATGTTTAGATCAAGAACCGAGGAAAACGGATTTAGATCGCGGGAAAGTGAAAGTAAACAAGTAGCCGTTTCTATTCCGATAAACCGAGTTCGAGGTAAGTCACTATACAAATAAACGTACTTGTTTGATATTATATGTGATCATATGATTAATGTTGACTATAAAGGTTTATGAGAAGCTATGAAAATGAATTCCGAGATAAGTCTGATATAGTGATTAAGTCCGATAAGTCCCGTACGAACCTAGGAATAAATAGGATTAGCTATGTCATGACATAGGTAACTATTCTGTTTTATCATGTAAGACCACGTCTGGGACAGTGGCATCGATATCTGATTATGTGTAGGACCACGTCTGGGACGTTGGCATCAATATAAGCTTTACGTATAAGACCACGTCTGGGATGTTGGCATCATTATGATCTTTACGTGTAAGACCATATCTAGGACATTAGCATCGTTCTGATTTGTGTAAGACCCTGTCCGGGACAGTGGCATCGATATCTGAGTGCACGTAAGACCTCGTCTGGGACGATGGCATTGTACTACTATTTCGAGCTTTTAAAGTATCCTATTGGACTCCTTATGGTTCAACGGGCAAGTATGAAATACGAATGGCAAATCTGAGCTTTAATAGATTGAATAAATGAATGTTCAATTCAGGTACGTGATTATACACTAATGGTGTATTCAAGGTAAGCATTTAAGTGATCCTATTATGATGATATGTATATGGAATTTGTGATATGATTCAGAAATGGTGAAAATGGCTAAGTGATTGAGAGGTGCTAATGTATTTGTTTGCACATATACATTTTTATACCAAGTTTATTTGTATATGACTTACTAAGCTTTTGGAAAGCTTACTCTCTATATGTGTTTTCTTTGTTCTGTAGGTCGTTAAAGCTACTGAAGGCTCGGGATCGTCACGGATCGTCATCACACTACTAAAACTTATTTTGGTACACTTTGAAAATGTATATAGCTCAATATGGCATGTATAGGCTAGTTTTGGTATGAGTTGAATAATGAACTTAGCCATGTGATTTGGCTAATTATGTTTTGATAATATGCCTTAATGAATGTGAGATGTGAAGTTGTTTTGGCATGATTAGTTGATATATGAAATGGTTATGAGATGGTATGTATATATTGATGAAAGGAGCTTGGTATAACTTAGATTTAGTCATGCAAATTGGTATGTTTGGAATTGGTTTGAATGGTTTGCAGTGTGATTACCTTAGTTGGCAAATATGCATGAATTGGTTGATTATTTTGGTATGTTTTGATGGTTAAATGTGCATGAGACATCTTGTTAAATATGGCTTGTAGGTTTGACCCTTATGGGCGGCATCTTGGCCTTATAAATGGCCTACAATGTCACACGGTTGTGGCACACGGGCGTGCCTAACGACCGTGGGTGAATCATAGGATGCAGTTTAGTATCACACTGCCTCGACATGGGCGTGCTTGGTGGCCGTGGTGGGGAAGTCAGTATATGATCTAAAAGTACATGGCCATGGCACACGGGTGTGCCTAACGACCGTGTTGGTATAGTCAGTATATAGACATGGATGTATACACGGGGGTGTCTAAAAGCCGTGGAGGGCACACGGTCTCCTCCCACGGGCGTGTCTCCTCTGTAGTTTAGTAAAGTTTTAAATTTTCATGAAATCTCATACGTGTTTCAGTTTAGTCCCGACTCGACTTCTAAGTATAATTAAGGTCTCGAGGACTCGTTTAAGGGACATTATGTCTGAGAAAGATGTTTGAATGTATGATTTTGCCTGTGAATGTTTCTGATCTGTCTGGTAACGCTCCTAACCTTAATCCGGCGACGGACACGGGATAGGGGTGTTACAAATTCAAAATGCCTGAATTTGAGAAATATAATGGGACAAGTTGCCCCGAGGCTTACATCACTATGTTTTGTAGAAGAATGACAGGGTACATTAATAATGACCAACTTTTGATCCATTGCTTCCAAGATAGCTTAGTGGGAGTAGCAGCCAAGTGGTATAACCAGTTGAGTCGTGCCAGAATTGGTTCATGGAGAGATTTAGCCTATGCATTCATGAAACAGTACAGTCATGTGACAGACATGAATCCTGACAGAATTACTCTTCAAAACATGGAGAAAAGGGCGAATGAAAGTTTTAGGCAGTATGCGCAGCGGTGGAGAGAGGTGGCCGTCCAAGTCCAGCCACCACTTTTGGAGAAAGAGACCACAATGCTCTTTATTAATACACTGAAGGCCCCATTTATCACTCATATGCTAGGGAGTGCTACAAAGAGCTTCTTAGACGTCGTAATGACTGGAGAAATGATTGAGAATGCCATAAAAAGTGGAAAGATAGATGCGAGAGAAAGTGTCAAAAGATCAACCCCGAAAAACAGGAAAAATGAAGTGAACAGCTCGAGCATGCATTCCAAATCAGTCACTGCAGGTCAACCGAGGGCTGTGACAACTGGTCATCAAGGCTTATCAAGACAAGAATCCAGTGCAAAGCAACTCCAGTTTACACCAATTCCAATTACATATAGGGAGTTGTATCAAAGCTTATTTGATGCACATGAGGTGGCTCCTCACTACTCGAAACCGATGCAACCTCCATATCCAAAATGGTATGACCCAAATGCCCAATGTGAATACCACGTGGGGGTCACAGAGCATTCGATAGAAAATTGCCTTGCTTTCAAGAAATTGGTGGAAAAGTTCATCAGCAGGGGTATTGTGAAATTAGATGACACGCCAAATGCAGAAATATGAACCTGGGAATGTTTTGAACAATAAGACTGTGGAAGAGACATGTATTTTTAAGGATAATCTATAGTAATATTCGAAACACACTTATTGCTTTCAGCCTAGAGGCAATAAGAGTCCTCTTGTGAAATAGGCTTGTGTCCAGATTTTTTTTTTATTATTTCAATAAAATGCATCCTTTTAAGCAAATATTTTTTCCATTCTTTCTATTTATAGATTCTTTTGTACTTTAGATTTCTATGCAAATATTCTTTCATTCTTTATTCATGATCATACCATATAAATCATTTATTCCTTGGAATTTGCTTTTGTACCTACAATAGGTACCCAGATATCAAGACATGAGCAACGCTGTAACTAACTCCATTTTTGAATGAGATATGGATATAAGGGATCTAAGGACTTTGAGGATGACAGAGATTGTAACACATCTTCTGATTTGTTAATACTAGATGAAAAACAGATCCTACGTCGCGAGCCAAGGAAGGAGATGAAGATCAAAGCCTAGCTCAATGCAGAAATAAGATTTCCTATATATGGGGCATGGATGTTATCAAGCTAGTCTCATCAAAAGCTTCTGACCAACATCGATTCATTTTCGTGGATGTTAGTTACTTCACTAAGATGGTAAAAGTCGCTTCATATGCCACTATTACAAAGTCGATAGTCATCAAATAAAAAAAGAGAAAAAGAAAGAATACTGACAAAAAAATGTCAAAAAGATCACATTTAATCGCACAATGTCCAAAGTTTGCGGTCTATTCAAAGATTAGGAGCTACATTAGTGCAGCAAAAGTAGCCAAAAAGAAAAACAAAAGATTATAAAAAAGACCAAGACTTGTAAAGATTGGCATACAGAAGTTACTATTTACCCTCTAAGCTTATCAAAAAGGGCAACACATTTCTCATTAGTTTCGCCCATTGAAGTCGAAGTTCCTTTGTTCCGATTTTTATCAAGAACTGAAGTCGGATGAGGCAGAATGGATCCAATCCCGATATGATCAATCAAATTTGTGAGGAAAAGTTAATAGCTATCCGTTACAATCAGATGATGCGGGTTTGCGACAAAGAGGTTCATCCTAGAAAATTCCCAAAGAGGGACCTGATATTGAAGAAGATCCTTCATATACAAAAGGATTTCAGAGAAAAAATGGGGCCCAAACTAGAAAAGACTTTATGTAGGGAAAAAGTCTATTCTGGAAACATTGACCAAAATGGATGTTAGGGATATGCCCAATCCGGTGAATTCAGTCAAGAAGTATTTCGCTTTAAAAAAAAATTCAATCAAAAGAAAGAAGAAGGAGAGGCCAAGGCGAAAACCCGCAAAGGGCACTTTGAGACCAAAGGGGATTTGAGTTGAAAACCCGAAAAGGGCGGTTCAAATTTTGATCAAAGGGGGATATACAATAGTCTTGCTATGCCTGAATTAACAATAAAGAAGTATGCTACATCTTGGGGCATCGACAAAGTACTTCAAATCCCCTAAACACATATTGAACTTAAAATGGTCCTCAAGAAGCTGGAATAGAGAAGCTCAGGCTACGATATCTGGGGCACTTAGTTTCTATTTTACACATGCTAAATTTGTTATTTGTGATTATATTGTTCTTTTCAAAATATGTTCACAATAAATTTCCTTCTTAATTATGATTGCTATCTTTGCTTAGCTTATTTGTTTCGAGCTATGCTCCTAATTAATTTCCTTCTTGTCCATGGTTATGATCTTTTTCAGGCATTTTGCAGTGAAATAACGGTTAGTGGAATAATAATATTTTCATAAAAAGAGTTTTGCATATTACCCTAGAAGCTTCTGAATAATACAAGAACTTGAAATAGGACTATTGTTTAAAGCTCACCAAGTTTAAAGAAAAGTCTAAACTGAGACTATCTCTTCGGATGTTTGCCAAAAAAAATGGTGGTTGAACAGATGACAAGATATTGCGTCAGTAATACAATCCTTATGAAAAATGGGCATTGTTAACCCAAGTGTAAAATGGGAATGATTCTTGAAAAAAAATGATATTCTGCATTCATGCGAGCATCATGATATACATCTGGTTGGGTCACCCGAAGAGTGATCAGTTGATGGAACAAGCTACAAACCCTATACCCCCGAGTTATAGTGGGATAGATGGAAGCTGATACAAATCATGTACCCTTGAATAGCAATGAGATGGATTGAAGAAGAAACAAATCCTACGTTTTGGAGTCGCAGTGGGATGGATGGGAAAAGATTCAGATCCAATACCCCTAAGTCACAATGAGATGAACCCTGAAGTTATAGTGGGGCAAATCTGTTGGGCAAGATATAATCGTTTTTTCGTGTTTTCTATTGAAATTACCAGCCGAACAAGATGGCAGTATAATGCATCAGTGATAAAGCCTTAATAATGAGCGATGACACCTTAAACTTTTAAAAAGGGATCATTCTCATGAAATTCTATATTCATGCAAAACACATTTAGTTAGGAGCATTTGATTCATTCTGATCATTGCATACTAATCATTATAAGAAATCATTCTCATGACATTTTGCATTCATACAAATGTCATCCATAAGACACATCTATTTAGGGGCATTTGATTCATTCCAATCATTGCATCCTAATATTTGTAAAAAGACCATTCTCATGACATTCTGTATTCAGGAAATTGTCGTCCATAATACATTTAGTTAAGAGCATTAGATTCATTATGATCATTGCATCCTAACCATTTTGCATAAGCATAAACACAAAACTAATTTTACAAGACAGGTCCCCTAGAGGATGTTGACGCAACATCGGTGAATTTGAATATCTTGCCTTCCTGAGTGAAGCAGATTGAAGATAGCAGATTTGGCAATCCTGAAGTTGTAGGAGCAGATCGAAGCCATGCAAGTCTTATTTCCTTGAAGTTCCAGTGGAGTAGGTTGAGGCTACAAATCCTTCCTCCCTAAGTTTACATTGAGGATCAGTCCGTATTTTTTTGAAGTTTCAGCAGAGAAGATTGAGGTTACGAATCTCTTCTCCCTGAATTTCTATCTCCTCGAAGTTCCAGTGGAGTAGGTTGAGACTACAAATCCCTCCTCCCTGAGTTTACAATGAGGATCAGTTCATATTTCTTTAAAGTTTCAGCAGAGAATATTGAGGTTACGAATCTCTTCTCCCTGAATTTCTATCTCGTTGATGTTCCAGTGGAGCATGTTGAGGCTACAAATCCCTCCTCCCTGAGTTTACAATGAGGATCAACTCGTATTTCTTCGAAGTTCCAGTGGAGTAGATTGAAACTAGGAATCTCTTTTCCCTGAAATTACATCAGAAGGGGATCGAAACGCCAGTTCCCGGGCCCCTGAAGATGCAGTGGGATGAAATGAAACTACTTGAAGGAAAGAAGCACCAATAAGTCAAGATTCGGCGTGACCATGCAAGATTAACCCTTCTTATGAGTCTTTGCTCCATTCTTGTTACACGATAACGAGCAAAGAGGGGCAGCTGTAGCAGGCCCAATCTGCCCGGGGCCTAATTAACGAAACAAAAAAACAAAACCAGAACAAAAGCCACCAGAAATTAATAAAGTCCAATTAAAAGTCCATAGTCCATTTACAATTCATAAAACTAAAATGGCCCAAATTAGGACCCAAACAAAATAAACCTAACCCTTAGACTCAACCAGCCCAATTACAAACTAGGCCCAAATGGCCCAAACATTTCAAGGTTTCAGAAAACCCTAGGGGAGCTTCCAAGCCTCCAGCGCTGCAAGCCTCCCACGTACCACCGCGACACATCACCGTCGTACCTGCAAAAAGGACAATAGCAACAACAACAATAACAAATGGCAGAGAGAAAACAAAAGTTGAATTTTGATTTTTGTTTTAGTTTTTTATTTCTAATTTTCGGCTTTAAAGGGCCGAAACACACCATTGTAATTCTTACATTTTTGAATACAGAAAAAGGGTATATTTTCAGTCCATTCTCAGATTTTTGATTTTCAAATATACATCATATATACAAAGAAATAGAAATTTGAAGGTTTTTTATTTTTAATCTCCTTTAATTTTTCAAATCCTGTTGGGTTGGCTTTCGATTTATTCCTTTTGTGCATGCGAAAATAAAGAAAATAAAAAAGGAAAGATTTACCACGGCAAATAGAGGTTACCTGTCTTCTCCGTCGCAATTGGGGTCGAGACGGGGGTCTTGGTCGGAAAGTAGGCCGAATCGACGCTCATAAGCACGAATCGTACCTTCATGCACCACTCTTCGTCGTTCACAGTTGCGTCTCTTTTAGTGGTTAGCAGAGGGTTTCGAAGGCGGCTGAGAACGAAACAAAAAAGGGGGGGCTAGGGTATTTTGGTTTCAAAAGAAAAGGGGGCCGAAACCCTAATCAATTTTTTATTTTATTTCCTTTTAAATTGTGTAAAACTACACTGTTCGAAGCCTGAAGAAGTGGCCTCAAAACGACTTCGTGTGAGCGCCCTGATCCGACCCGATTCAGAACCCCCATTGACCCGCGCGTTTTCATGTGAATGGTTAATTTGCGCAATCAGTCCTCCTTTTCTGCATCGTTATTTGATTAGACCCTAGGCACATTTTCTTCTTTTTTTATTTAATCTCTGTAATTCACGCGCGTTTTCATTTTAGTCCAACTTAAATGCTGCGTTTTGGCGCCTTGGAGATATTTGCGGGTTTAGCCCATGATCATTCACGCGTAGTTCAATTCGATCCGCGCATATGTTAAAAGGATTTTTTTAAATAGTCTTTTTAATTTTGGTTTTGTTTCAATTAAGTACCCTTTTTTTGTTTTCATATGCAGCCCATGCATTTTTTTAGCTTAACTCATTTATTAATTAGTAAATGTACTCTTAATAGCCTTGAAACGACGCCGTGTAGGGATATCCGAACCGACCCGACCCTATGCTCCGAAGATCCGCGTGCTTTTGGAATGACAGAATATTTGCACATCTGGTCCTTTGAGTTTCGCATTGTCATCCAATTTGATTTACTATGTTCTTTTTATTTTCTTAATTAATCTCTTCAATATGCGCGCTATCCCGATTTGGTCCAATCCGTGCGCAACGTTATCGTAAATGGAAATATTTCATTTTTAATCTTTATTTTTTTAAGCGCATTTTATTTAAGTCCTTGATCCTGTTTTGTTTGTTTAAAAATTATTCTCTTGATTTGGTTTTTATTTCAATTTAGTCTGTTTTAATTTTAATTTTTTTTATATTCCTTGTAATTTATTTAAATAAATATTGTTTTAGTATTGTATTTAGAAATGCTTTGCATTATTTTAATAGGTCATGTTTTTGTATATATTTTTCTTTATTTTGTTATAATTCATTTGTAAAATTTTTTATGTTATTTCGTTTTAAAAATTGGTATAATATTTAATTTACATGCTCACGCTAAATTATATTAAACTATTAAATTGTATACATTTTTTTTACATGTAAAATTTATATTAAAATTTCCTTATATTATTATGAATCTTCTATTAGTTTAAATATGAACTTTCTTTTTTACTATGTATATATGTATTTTTATTTCCTTTTAAATCCTATTGTATTATGTAAATCCTACTTTATTATGTATTTTTATCCATATCAAGACTTTTTATCTATTATTACTTTCATTTATAAATTATTTGTATAAGTTTTTTTCCTCATAAATTATTTATGTAAATTAATATATATTATTCTATATGTATTTTGTTTTGATTTTCTCTTTGTATAATATTGTATTTTAAAAAAAAATCATTGACCTCATTATTGCATGAACTAATTATTTTTATCTTTGTATTTCAATTTATTTTAAATTTGTGGTATACATATTTGTACATATAGTTTAAAGCTTGCATATTGATATTGTTTTCATAAGAAAATAGAACTTACAATAAAATACATTTTGATTACTCAAAAGATTTCCAAAATAATGCAATGTTTGTGCGTTTGGAAAGTCAAAAAATTATGCCCTAACGTACTGGGTGTCAATTTTCTGTCCAACCAGATAAACAAATACTCTTCTTTAATTTACATGTTTTGATGATCAAAGATGATCTTGGTGTCAGAGTATAAATGTGTTATATCCTAACGTGCTGGGTATGATACTTGTATTGCCTTTGAAACGAGTTAATCTTGAGATTCAATTCTGATTTAATTAACTTTCTTCCAAAATCTTTACCCTAAATATTTTCAAGTTTTAGATGTTTTCGAATTCTTTCTAAAGGTTTTCTTTCGTTAAAAGCATACATTGAACCAATTTCAAGATTGCATATTTAAAAAACAAGGCAATATTTGTATGTTTAGAAGTACGGAAAATTACATCCTAACGTGCTGGGTGTCGATTTTTCGTTCAACTAAATACCCAAATACCATTTTTTTTACATGTTTTGAAGATCAAAGATGATCTCAGTGTCGGAGTATAAAGGTGTTATGTCCTAACGTACTGGATGTGATATTTTTATTTCCTTCGAAACGAGTTAATCTTGAGACTCAAATTCAATATTAATTAAATTTTCTTAGAAAGTTTATATCTCAAACATTTCCAAATTTTCAACATTAGGACATCAATTAGTCAATTTGGCACTAATTTTGGGCGTTGCGAGGGTGCTAATCCTTCCTCGCACGTAACCGACTCCCGAACTCGTTTTCTTCTAGAAATTCGTAGACCAAAATTTATTTTACAGGTGACCCGATCACACCTAAACAAAAAGGATTGGTGGCGACTCCATGTTTTTAAAGTCGATTCCCGTTTTTCCAAACACAAAAAAATGGTTTCGACACTTAGCTTTATGGACTGGGCTGGAGGGAACTCGAGGTGGCCACGCATGGGTTTTGCTATTAAACTTTATTTCATTTATCATTTACCACTTTTGGGGATTTTTCTTTGGTTTGTAATAAGGCCATCTCAAATTTAGTAATTTTCTTTCGGGTTTTAAACTATGGACATATTAATTACAAACTGCTTAATGGGACGTTTTAAAATTAAAATACAAACTGAAGTTTTCTTTACAACCTGCCAAACAACGTTTCTTATAAAAGGGGATTTTATTAAAAACCTAATAATCGAATAATCGGTAAGTGATTTCAAATGTCACCTAATCATGAGGCTCGACTAATTAAAATTCTAAGTTAAATGAACAACGGGTTTTCAACTGAGCCACGAAACTTGAGATTTCATAATGACTTAGAATTCTTCTGAAACTCGCAAAACTTTCTAAACTTTTTCCTAGTGACATGCCAGATCCGATCGTAGTGTTTGGGCCAGGTTTGGGGTGTTACATAAACACCCAAGGGGGCAACTTGAAGAGGAGTTTGGTAGAAGCCAGAACCCAGGGCTTTAGTTAGGGGGCGGTTAGCTAGGCCAAGGAGCCTAGCCAGAAAGGTCAGATTTGTGGGAAACACTCGAAGATAGCCAGTTGATCCATCTCAAGAAGCCGAAATTCTACTCAAGATGGTGGATTTCTCCTTCAATTCCTTCAGGGGGTTTTAGGGATTTCTTATGTTTTTTTTATCTTTTCTTTTGAGATGTTTTCTTTTATTGTTATGAACTAAACCCTTCAGAAACTTGAAGGGGATGAAACCTAAGACGGATCTTGTTATCGTTTTCTGAACTATATGATAAATACTTGATTTGTTCTTAATTATGTATGCTTAATTCTTGCGTTAATATTTCCGGGATATTGATTCAAGTTGAATGTGCTTAGGTGGAGGAGCAAAAGTCCCTACGTAAGAGTAGATCTAGCATAATTAAGCGGAGTTGATGGCACGCCTAGAGATAGGGTGACGAGATTTTTCCGGATTAGGGTGAAACCTAATATAGGAGTCCATAGATCCAGTTAATGCGATTCTAGGAGTTTTAATTAGAAAGAGATTTCAATTAATCAACCTAGGGTTAGACGTTATTCGCCTCGAGAGAGGGTTTAATATAACTTAGGGAATCTTACGAATCAAGTCAAGTGAATACATCGTCTGGTTCAGTGTTAGATAACAAGTGAAGTCTAGGTGGATTCTTCCTAAGGGTGTCATCTTAATCAACTGAGTTTTCCCAACAGTATTCCCCAATTCATTCTTTTTTTTTGTCTTTGCGTCTTTAGCTTAGTAGTTAGTTAAATTTAGATTAAACAACAACTTCAATTATTTTAGGCTAGATAATAAAAAGAAAGTTAGTATTAGTACTTTTAGTTCCTTTGGGTTCGACATTCCGGTCTTGCCTTAACTATACTACTGTTCGATAGGTGCGCTTGCCTCAAAATCGTTGTCAGAGTTAGTTTCTAGGTTCGATCATTCTCATTATAAATTTAAAACTCTGAATTCAATGATCAAGTTTTTGGCGCCGTTGCCGGGGAACTAAAATATTAAGAACGCTTAATTTTTATTACTTTAGCCATTTTTTTATTGCAATTTATTTTCATTGTTATTTTTATTTTTATTTTTTTTACTTTGCTAAATTTTCTTTTATTTGATTTTGGCAGATAGAGGAGATGGCACTAAATAACTATCAGTGGCAAGTTATGAGGACAAAGCTAACAAAAGCATTCGATATCTACAACCTCGACCAATAACCATGCTATTAAACCAGCTAAAGATGATGAATTAAAAGATTGATGGTTTGTATAGCCTCTCGTAGGTACACCCAGTAATGCAATATGACTCGAATCCAGGAGGCGTGGCGAATCCTGAGTACCCACCCTACGGATATAGCATAGTGAACGAACAAGTCCACCATATGGGTAACTATTCTAGACATCAAAATAATTTTTATAATGACACTTATAATGCAGGTTGGAGGTACCATCCCAATTTCTCGTGGGATGATCAAAGTAGCCAAAGAGAGGAACTTCCTCCAAATTTTCAACAACCACTTCACCAACAAGAAGAGGAGTCGAGTCTTGAAGAGATGTTGGCAAAATTCATAGCAGCCACAGAAAATCCAGATTTTCAACAACCACCTTACCAACAGGAAGATAAGTCGAACCTTAATGAGATGCTGGCAAAATTCATAGCAAACACAGAAACACGCTACCATAATATAGAAACGAAACAAGAAGCATTGATTCAAGGGATCGAGGATCAGTTAGGTCAGCCTACTAAGCTGATCTTAGAACAACCACAAGAAAACTTGCCAAGCAACACTAAAACTAACCCAAAAGAGCAAATTCAAGCTGTAACAACTCATGAAAGTGAAAGGTTAGTAGAATCTGACCCAAGGCAAGAGCTTGTGGTAAGTGAAGGTGAGGTTAAGGTAAGCCAGGATTTACCAAACCCGGTAATTACAGAGTACCAAGCTCTTGTGCCATACCCTAATACGATAAAGAAAGACCACACAGAGGAACAATTCAGTAAATCTCTTAAACTTCCAAAGAAATTTCATATTAACTTACCGTTTCTTGAAGCTCTTTCGCAGATGCCAGATCCTAGACCTCGTGGCGATAAAGAAGAAATTTATGAGGAACGAAGGCTGTGGATCAATGAACTAGACGAATGGAAGACACACCTCAAAGAGAAACTAAAAACACACGAAGCAAAAGTGAGGCGACTCCACGACGAACTTAATGATGGGACAACCCAGCTTAAGATAGGAGATCAGGTACTCAAAATCTTCCCAGATGGAACAGTCGAGGTAACTAGTCCTAAAATCAGCACCTTTAAGGTAAACACTACTCGACTTAAATTTTATATCAATAACCGAATTGATCGCATGAGAAAGGATTTTCACTTCCTCAAACCACCATGACTATACGAATGAGAGGTAAAGTCTAGCTTAAGACTATAAACGAGCGCTTCTCGGGAGGCAACCCGAGCACTAACCCCATTAATTTTTACATTTTTTATTTTTTACTTTTATTTTTCCTTTTAGCACCTAACCATAAACTAACCAAAGTACAAATTTCCATACCACACGGCCTTGCACACGGCCGTGGCCGTGTGGCCACCACAAGAAGGTACAAGGGTGGGGCCAACTACCAGATACATAATTTCTATTTAACCCCCTTCTTCCCTTCCTTTTCCAGTTATCTTTCTTCTTTCATTTTTTATTATTTACTTTTATTTTTATTTTTTTATTTTCTTCATTATTTTCTTTTTATTATTCGTACCATTTAGATTTAGCTTAGGATACAATAAAATCAGGACGACTGTTTTGAGGACTCAATTTCAAACGGTTCGAGACGCTTCCCCACGTTCACCTCCAATCCTATCCGATTTCTTTTCATTGACTTCATCCAAAATTCAGGAAGTTTCACTTCTCTCCCCATCTTATGATTTTATGATTATTTTGATATTATCTATCTTTGCACATTGAGGGCAATGTACATCTTAAGTGTGGGGGGGTTAACTATAGTATTATTTGAAAATCCCTGAATTATGCCTTGTTCGAAAAGTAAGTTTCTCA
The DNA here is from genome assembly GCA_005393395.2 of Gossypium australe. NCBI lineage: Eukaryota > Viridiplantae > Streptophyta > Magnoliopsida > Malvales > Malvaceae > Gossypium > Gossypium australe. The sequence continues at coordinate 53,264,799 of CM016617.1, forward strand.
TATTACGATTAGAATGAAATTTCCTTTGATTTATGATTTTTATTGATATGTTTTAGATTAAGTCATTGATAATTGTGTATTGATAATTAAATTTGAAGGATACTAGAGAATCAAGCATGATAAGTCTATTTTTCAAAATTCAAAAAAATTTAGGTTGTCTACCTGAATCTGAATGTTACCTTGAAGTTTGAAATTTATGAGGTTGACATCAAATACCCATAATTTTTGTGAGATTTTGAGTCTTTTAGAGCATACATTCTTTTTCGTGCTCACTTTATTGATTATGAGTGTGTCAACATTGATTTGCTATTCTAGAACTTGCATTGATAATACATGTCGAGACCACACCTTTGATTTGATATACAGAGATGATAAAGGCACCTAGGTTTTAACCCACTTACTCCACTAAAAGCCTACCTTCATAATTAACCCCTAGTGAACCCCGTTGATCCTAATAACCCTTTTTATTGACTCACCCACTAATATTAGCCCAAAACCCTTTGTATTTGTTATCACCATTCCTTTTGACTACCCTTATGTCGAGGTTTGATTTGATCAGTTGCCTGACTATGATCTTTATTTCAAGTAGTTGAATTTATCAATTATCACACATTTGACTTGTTCTAAAAAAAATCGAAATATATTCATTATTAGTTCTATGAGCTTATGCATGTAAATTCCAATTCTTGAAAAAGAAGCTCGTTTTATTAGTTTCCAGTTAATATAATTATTCATTATCAGTTCGTTGTTTCTAGTTAGGTAATTTGTCAAGTCAATCTCGATTCTAACCTTCTAATTCAGCCTTTATCCACACCTTTAACCCAAGCCCCATTACAACCCTGTTAAAGACCTTTTGATTTGTGTACCATCTCATATTATAGTGGTGGAGATTTCATTTTCATGCAAGCCTATGGGATTAACTTTTCATGTTCGACTTTTGAGTGCTTAATTATGAACATTAAAACACTTCAAGTGATTTGAGTGAATCTTTAGCGAGGATGTCAATTCTTGTAGGTTTTGAATCAGAGGTAATTATTTAGGTGAGGGGAAACACCTAACGTTTTCAAGGCTATAAATGTATGACTTTGATTGTTTGAATCTTTAGGACTCTTTGAGTTGAATTATCCATGCATAAATTATCTATGAATTATGATGAGGCATCATTGATGAATATTATGAATCGAGGAAGTTCGTTTTAATTGTAAGTTGAGAATTTTGCTAGAGGACAAGCAAAAGCTTAAGTGTGGGGGTATGTGATAAACCGTAAAAGTAACATATTTTAATCCCACATTTAGTATACTTTTGGATGATTTATCCCTTGATTTATGTAAAAAGGTGCTCTTAATCCTTTGTTTTCATGTTTTATACCCAGGAGAGCACCAGAGGATGAAAAGAACGAAAAACAGACCCAAAACGGAGTAAATGGGCCATATCACGAAATCCACATGGCCTGGGCCCAAGCCACACGGCCGTGCCTCATTAAACAGTGTCGAACACGGGCTGGCCACGATTTACATGGGCGTGTGTCATGGGCGTGTCCCTGCCGCGGCCAAGAGGAGTTTTACTCGGATTTGGATACTTGAGGCAAAGAAACACATTCCAATGCCTATTTAAACACCCTAGTAGGAATTCTACTTGAATTAGGATACATAGGGGCCAAGTAAGGCATCTCAAAGTCTATATAAACACCCAAGGGGGCAACTTGAAGAGGAGTTCGGCAGAAGCCAGAACCCAGGGCTTTAGTCAGGGGGCGGTTAGCTAGGCCAATGAGCCGAGCCAGAAAGGTCAAATTTGTGGGAAACACTCGAAGATAGCCAGTTGATCCATCTCAAGAAGCCGGAATTCTACTCAAGATAGTGGATCTCTCCTTCAATTCCTTCATAGGGTTTTAGGGATTTCTTATGTTTTTGTTATCTTTTCTTTTGAGATGTTTTCTTTTATTGTTATGAACTAAACCCTTCAGATACCTGAAGGGGATGAAACTTAAGACGGATCTTGTTATTGTTTTTTTAACTATATGATAAATACTTGATTTGTTCTTAATTATGTATGCTTAATTCTTGCGTTAATATTTCCGGGATATTGATTCAAGTTGAATTGCTTAGGTGGAGGAGCAAAAGTCCCTGCCTAAGAGTAAATCTAGCATAATTAAGCGGAGTTGATCGCATGCCTAGAGATAGGGTGACAAGATTTTGCCGGATTAGGGTGAAACCTAATATGGGAGTACATAGATCGAGTTAATACGATTCTAGGAGTTTTAATTAGAAAGAGAGTTCAATTAATCAACCTAGGGTTAGACGTTATTCGCCTCGAAAGAGGGTTTAATATAACTTAGGGAATCTTACGGATCAAGTCAAGTGAATACATCGTCTGGTTCAGTGTTAGATAACAAGTGAAGTCTAGGTGGATTCTTCCTAAGGGTACCATCTTAATCAACTGAGTTTTCCCAACAGTATTCCTCAATTCATTCTTTTTTTGTCTTTGTGTCTTTAGCTTAGTAGTTAGTTAAATTTAGATTAAACAACAACTTCAATTATTTTAGGCTAGATAATAAAAAGAAAGTTAGTATTAGTACTTTTAGTTCCTTTGGGTTCGACATCCCGGTCTTGCCTTAACTATACTACTGTTCGATAGGTGCGCTTGCCTCAAAATTATTGTCAGAGTTAGTTTCTAGGTTCGATCATTCTCATTATAAATTTAAAACTCTGAATTTGACGATCAGCAACCAACCAGAGCAGATCACCTGGGAGTTCTTCAAATCGACATTTCAGGGGAAGTACATTGGAGTGGCCTATGTGGATGCCCGAAGGAAGGAGTTTTTGAATCTGACTGAGGGAGATAAGTTGGTAGCAGAGTATGAGGTTTAGTTTTTGCTCCTCAGTCGATATGCCAAGGGGATAGTCGCAACAGAGTATGAGAGATGTGTACGATTCGGGGATGGGTTAAGAGACAACCTTAGGGTGCTTATAGCTCCCCAGAGGGAGCGGGACTTTGCGGTCTTGATGGAGAAGGCAAAGATAGCGGAGGAAGTAAAGCACACGGAGCGCTTCCAGCGAGAAAAGGAGAAGGGCAAGAACAAACGGAACGTAGAACCTATGGAAGCCGGACAGAGGCCCATGAGGAGGGCCAGAGTGAATGGGCCAGTTGGAGCTGTGGCCCCTGTTGCTGCTGCTAATAACGGAATACCACTTTGTGCTGAGTATGGGAGAAGGCATCCAGGTGAATGTTGGAGGAGAATAGGAGCTTTTTTGAGCTGTGGATCTATGAAACATAGGATTAGAGAGTGCCCGAGAAGGCCAAATCAGGAGCGAGCCGATGGCAGAGGTAATTTTCATCCACAGAGGGGTGGTCAACAACCACCAATGGGCCGTGGACAAGCCAGGGGCGATAATGGTAATGAACGCGATCGTGGAGGACCAGGTAGAGGTGTAGGTTATGCTGAGGCGAGGCAGTCAGCTTTGGTCTATACAGCATGTCGCCAAGGGGACGAAGACGCTCTAGATGGGAATAATGGTGCATACCCTACCGTAGTATACTGAGTGTTTATTTTGGCTTTAGAATTAGAGTGCACAGCGAAAGCATAGTGGTGAGACTTGGGTAGTACGATTGATAGTTAGTTTGAAATTTTAAGGACGTAATTTCTTTAAGGAGGGTAGAATTTTGATGCCCCGAATTTGGGCCTAGTAGATTTGGGCCTATTGGGTTGTAACGCCCTAAAAATCCCGAAACTTTAAATTTCTGTGCACTCAGGTTGGTATGTATGAGTAGCACTTAGAATATTAATTTTAAGGTATTATCAGGATTATTTGAAGTCTTAGAGATAGGGATGACCATAGGGAAAAATTTATTTTTTCTTACTTTAGTAGAACCCTAGTCTCAGACATTAGGCCTCTTAAGCAGATTAAGGGGAAAATAGGACACAAGTAGGCTTGTGGTCCAGTGGCAAGGTGGCGTCACTAGGGGAGCTACAAGGTGGCGTGAAGAGGTCCAAGGTTCGAGAAGTGGTTAGGTGTTTTGGAGTGTTTATTTTTCATAGTGGACGGCAAGAGGTGTGTGGGATTTGAACTCTTTTGTTGAAGTGTTTGAATTGGTCTTGTGAACTGATAAAGGAGGTAATTTCGGATGAGATAAGGGAGATATCATGGAGAAATATTAGAAGATGAGAGGTGGGAAGAGTTGGTGCCGAATTAGACTGTGGGGGGAGGTAGGATTCGGCTATTGGCTATAAAAGGAGGTGTCGAATTCCTTTGAGAGGTTCCTTGGGTTCAATTACATTTCTTTTTCTCCCCCTTAGTCGAATTCTTCCATTTGCTGGAAAAAAACCCATCATTCCTTTGCCGAAATTTTGGTTTTCTCTCTAGCCGAATTCCCCATACCTTCTCTTCTTAAATTTCTTCTCTTGTTCACCTTTAGTTCTAGCCGATCACTTTTCCTCTTCTTCTCCCTATTGGTGTCGAATTGTCTTTGTCAGCATACTAGTCTCAAAAGCCGAAAGCTTCCTAAGTCGATTACTCCTTGGGCGTGCCTAGGTAGTGTGAAATGGTTAGTGTTTACCACGGGTAGAGAACACGGGCGTGTTCCTAGGCTGTGTGACACAAGCAGAATATCCAAGTTATTATACACGGGGTAAGGACGTGGGCATGTGTGACCACACAACCTGACCCCACGGGCGTGTCCAATTTCACATGGGCGTGTGATTCCTATTTCGATGAAAAGTTTTCTGAGTTCGTAAAAGTTTCCGGATGTGAATTTAAGGCCTCGTAGGCCCTTATAATGCATGTTATGACTAAGAAGAAAAAGTGTTTAAATCAAAACAAAATTTTATAGCCCGTAAGTACACGTTTATGTATGTTTCAAGTATGGTAATGTCTCGTATCTAGTCCCAACTTTGGACTTGGTATGGGGTGTTACAGTATGAAAGGTAAGTATCTATATGAACTTACTAAGAGGAACATGGGAAATGAAATGATGAAATGATATGTGAAGATATGCTTATATGAACCATGTGTATATGTGATATTTGAGTTGAAGAATGTGGTATGATATGGCTAAGTATATGAACCAAAGAATATATGTGATGAAATTGATATGAAAATCAATAATGACATTGTTTCAATTTGGTTATATGCATTTTATGCTAAGTTTATTTGTATATGGCTTACTAAGCTTTTGAAAGCTTACTCTGTGTGTGTGTTTGCTTTGTTTTATAGATCGTTGAAGCTACTGGAGGCTCGAGGGCTGTCGAGGATCATCATCACACTACTCAAATTCATTTTGGTATTTGGAAATGTGTATATAGCTAAATGTGGCATGTATAGGCTAGTCATTTTGGATTATGGTTGAAATGTGTATAAATAGCCATGAGATGTGGTTAGATAATTGTTGGTGATATACATGAGTGAAGATGATATATGATGCATGAATTGGTATGTTTTGATAGCTAATGAAATGACCTAGGCTATGGTAAGCCTATGAATGCGTTATGAGTATGTATGTTTGAGCAAGGAAATGGTTATATGAAAGGTAAATATGGATGAATCATTCTTGTATATGTATGTGTTTTAGTTGAGCAAATTTGCATGATTGGTAATGAAATTGAATTTGGAGATTTGTTGATTGTTTGACATGTCTTTGGCTGTCCAATGTACTTGAAATGAATTGGTATATTTGCTTGTAGGGATTGACCCTTGTGTGGGTGGCATTTTGGCCTTGCAAATGGCCTGTTTTGCCTACACGGGCGTGCTTGGTGGCCATGTGAATAAATCAGTAGCTAGCCTAATTTTACACGGCTATGGCACACGGGTGTGCTTGGTAGCCGTGTGAGCAAGTCAGTAGCTAGCCTAAGTACACATGGCCATGGCACACGGGCGTGTCTGGTGGCCGTGTGGATAAGTCAGTATACATGCTCTGATTTGGCACGGCTAGGACACATGGGTGTGTCAAGAAGCCTTGGGAGGCACACGGCCTGCCCACACAGGCGTGTGACCTCTGTATCTTAGAAAGGTTTTAAAATTTTTGAGAACTATCATATGTGTTCGGTTTAGTCCCAACCCTATTCTAAAGTATGATTAAGATCTCGTTGACCTATGAAAGGGTCACTTTGATTGCAATTGATGAATGGTTGTATGAAATATCTGTAAAAGTTTCCGAGCTATTCGGTAACGCCTTTAACCCTAATTCGGTGACGGACACAGGTTAGGTGTGTTACAATTGATTGGTATCAGAGCTATGGTTTAGTCGATTCTCAGACTAACATAGCTTGTGAGAGTCTAACTATACATGCTATATATCTGAACTGTGTTAGTGTGATGAATCCTAACATGTAAAGTGTGTTTTACATATAGTAATGAATCCTGAAAGAGTCGTAGCTGACGATGTAGAAAGTAATGTGCCTTCTCCCGCGTAAAGGGCAGCGCCCTCTGATTCGAGACCGGCTACGAGCGGTCAAGAGGGAGAAGCTAAACAAGCCTTTTTCTAGATGATGAGTGAATGGTTCACTCAATTTATGAGAAATAATCTGGCTATTTCACAACCTCCGCCCCCGCTTAATCCCCCTCAGACATCTACTATGCCTCCTACTACGAACCTGAATCTGTTGAATAAGCCACCAGTTGACAAAATCTGTAAGTATGGGGCAAAAGAGTTCAGGGCCACCAGTGATGATGATGCCGGAAAGGCCAAGTTCTGGTTAGAAAACACTATCCGGGTACTTGATGAGATGTCCTTGACTCCGAAAGAAAGTATTAAATGTGTTGTTTCCCTGCTATGAGATGCAGCTTACCAGTGGTGGAAGACTTTGATTTCTGTGGTTTCAAAGGAACGGGTCACATGGGACTTCTTTCAGGTTGAGTTCCGAAAGAAATACACCAGTGAGAGATTTATTGATCAGAAATGGAAAGAATTTCTAGAATTGAAATAGGGTCGTATGCCTGTTACGGAATATGAATGAGAGTTCATGAGACTGAGTCAGTATGCTCGTGAATGTGTATCCACTGAGGCAATAATGTGCAAAAGATTCGAAGATGGTCTTAACAAAGACATCCGTTTACTTGTTGGGATTCTAAAACTAAAAGTGTTCGTTGTACTCATTGATCGAGTGTGCAAAGCTGAGGCACTCGGGAAAGATAAAAGGAAAGATGAGTCTGAAGCTAGAGATGTGAGAAAGAGATTTCAGAGTAGATCATTCCAGTCTGCTTCAAAGAAATTCAGGGATGAACAAAACCGTTCAAGAGTTAATGTGGGATTTTCGAATAGAGATCGAGATAGAACACAATCGATCTCTAAAGCTCCGGCAACTTCAATAGCAAGTGTTGGAAATGTTCGATCCGAGAAACTTGAATGTAAACATTGTGGAAAAGGACTTTCAGGAAGCTGTAGATTGAATGATCGGGCTTGCTTTAGATGTGGATCATTAGATCATTTCATTCGTGATTGCCCAGAGTCTGTTGAACAAGAGACTACTCAGAATCCGAGATCTGATAACGTTCTAGCGAGAGGTAGATCTTCCCGAAATGCAAGAAATGTCAGTGGTAGTCAGAGAACTATGAGAGATACTGTTGTGAGATCCGAAGTTAGACCACCAGCCAGAGCGTATGGTATACAAGCTCATGAGGAAGCTTCATCTCCAGATGTTATAACGGGTATTTTTACACTTTATGATACTTCTGTGATTGCATTGATAGACCCTGGTTCTACACATTCGTATATATGCATGAACTTAGTATCTAGTAAGACTTTGCCTGTAGAGTCTACTAAGTTTGTTATAAAAGTCTCGAACCCCTTAGGTAAAAGTGTCCTGGTTGACAAAGTATGCAAGAATTGTTCGTTAATTTTTCGAGATATTTGTTTCCCTACTGATATGATGCTATTACCATTTGATGAGCTTGATATCATTCTGGGTATCGACTGGTTGACATTGCATGAAGCTGTTGTGAACTATAAAAGAAAGACTATTGATTTGAGATGTCTGAATGATGAAATAGTCAGGGTTGAGTCTAATGATTTGAATGGGTTTCCTGCTGCGATATCTATATTGAAAGCTACGAAATATGTGAAAAAGGGATATGAAGCCTACTTTGCTTATGTAATTGATTCCAAAGTATCTGAAAAGAAAGTTGAATCAGTGCCAGTTGTTTGTGAATTTTCTGATGTATTCCCCAAAGAATTGCCGAGTTTGCCTCCGATACGTGCTTATTCATACTTTTCTGAGTTTAACTCATCATTGCTACACTTTATTCAAATACTTCAATATCACTATTAAATGGTTGGATATAGCTCGGTTGGAGAGTACTTCTCTTTTAATAAGATTATCCTCAATCACGTCGGAAGGCATCACACTGTCACATATTGGTGGCATGTATAGCTAGACTCTCACACTTGCTATGTTAGTCCAAGAACCGACTAAACCATAGCTCTGATACCACTAAATGTAACACCCCTCACCCGTGTCCAACTCCAAAATAGGGTTCAAGGCGTTACCGTACTTCAACATTCACAATCATACAAAACCGAGTTACCAAATTTCGCCCAAAATTTAAAACTTTTCAAAGACATGCATTTGACATTGTCATCTATTTAATCACTTATACCACATAACAAGACATTAACACATACCATGGACAAATAGGCTTATAAGCCAAAATCATTATAAGCTACATCTCATGGCCATAATCAACAAATCACTATATGCCAATACATTTGGCTAATCACAACAACATCCATCATAGAAAAACTAAGTCCCTATACATGCCACTCACTTGAAAACATTTAACATACACATGCCAATACTCCAAGGATAATGACCCGATAGTGTGATACTGCCTCCGACGATCTCCAACGCTGAGCTAACCTGACAAAACTAAAAGAAATGGAAAGGAGGGAGTAAGCTTTATGCTTAGTAAGATCGCATGAAAATAATAAGCAATGTGATAACATGTTATTTTCATATTCTTCCTATTTATTCAAATTCCAGTTAAGCTGTTTTCTTGAGTCATAGTCATTAAATTATTTATATGTGGAGTTACAGAACCCCAAATTAAGATCTGTAAATTTTTCATGAATCTAGACTCACATATCTTTTTACCATAAAATGTTCAGAATTTTTGGTTTATCCAATTAGTACAGTTTATTCTTCAAATTCTCCCCTGTTCTGCTGTATAACAATTCTAACTATTCTTTGCTAAAATTTAATTATCTTTTTGTACAAAATTCAAATGATGTTCTAGTTTGCTTATTCTAAAAATAGACTTAATAAGGAATCTAATCATATAAATTATGTCCCAATATTACTTTTGTACAATTTTCAATGATTTTTCCAAGTCAGAACAGGGGATCTCGAAATGACTCTGTACCAGCCTCACAAAAGTCTAAATATCTCAAAATATACCAATCCTTTGACTTCTCTGTTTCTTTTATATAAAAATAGACTCAATAAGCTTTAAATGAATGTCTCATACAACTTATAATTCAATTTCTACCATTTTTGGTGATTTTTCAAATTCACCTCACTGCTGCTGTCCAAAACAGTTTTATTGTAAGATTTTGCTTTCTCTCACTTTAGTTGTGTTCATCACTTGTCTTTCCAATTTCCGATTACATATTGAGCATATTGTTCATACGTACATTTGCCACATTTCTCAATTGGTCACATTCACACTTGCACTTATTCATAACATGATCGCACCAATCATCATTAGTAAATTATCTCGTTGAACCCCTTCGAAAAACGCCCGATACTCGGTGGTCTCAGCACATAGCTCCACCCACACATAATTCGGCTTTCTTGTACACATGGTGAAGGTCCCTTATCACCCATGTGACCTAGCCATTCCATCTCGTAGCTCTCTTGTCTACATGGTGTCCAACACTAGGAACCACTCATGTGACCTAGCTACTCATAACCCATAACTTTCTTGTACACATGATATACACACAGTATTACACACGTGACCTAGTTACATATGAAATTATTATCCCGTAGCTTTCTTGCACACATGGTGAAAATCCCTTATCATCCATGTGGCCTAGCTACATATCAAATTTTGCCATCTCATAGCTTTCTTGTGCACACGGTGAAGTTCCCTTATCACTCGTGTGACCTAGCTACATATTGTCCGTATCTCTCAGTTTTTCGAAGGTTCAATCGAGAATTTCGCATTCCATACATTTTCATATTGTAGTTATCACCCAATTATTTCCATAATATCTAGCAAAATAATTATTGAACAAGTAAAATAAATGCATTATTTACATATAAACTTTCCATTTCACATAATAACCATAGTCATAGAAAAGACCTTTAAGCACAACATTTCAACCCATTTTTCATGTCACCTATGTCACCTTTTATCATAAACATATTATTAAATCAATTCACCAACATAATATACTAAACATGTAATTCAAAAAAATCAATTTAATACCACAATTTAGGTTTCAAATATACATTACGGCATTATTGCATTATTATTAACACACCAACTTACCTCGAATGCCAAAACGAGCATTTTACCAACTTTCCGGATTTTTTATTTTCCTCCAATTCTAGGTCCAAATCTCATTTTTCGGGGTCTAAAACATCACATTTCACTTATTTAATTAATGTACTATTCAAAACAGTCCTTAACTCAACTTTTGCAAAATTACAATTTTGCCCCTAAACTTTTACATATTTACACTTTTTCCCCAATACTCGAAAATTAAACTTCAGCCCTTATTCTTATGTTTTATAACATGCTGATCATTTTTCTCTTCTATGGCAACATCAAATTCTCACTCTAACATGTACTTATGAACATTAGGTGACGTTTTACTCGTTTCACGTAAAACCGCTTAGTAAAAGTTGTTTAACATAATTTCAGCCTTCATATTCTATCATAAAACATCAAAATACACACTTTTTACCTATGGGTAATTTTCCAAAGATGAACCCTAGCATGAATTATTGGTAGCATAAGCTAAATCGAGCTACCGGGACTCCAAAACCGTAAATAACTTGAAAAACGGGGCTAGAACGGACTTACCATGAGCTTGGAAAGTTGAGAAAACCCTATCCATGTCTTCTCTTGGTAAATTTCGTCCATATGAAGAAGATGGACATATTTGGCATTTAAATTTTGTTTTTAATTCATTTAATTCACTAAATTACCAAAATGCCCCTTAAAAATTTCTTTTGAAACATACCCATCCATGTCCATTTTTTTCCACCAACTTAACCAATGGTCTAATTATCATTTAAGGACCTCCAATTTAAAATTTCATAACAATTGGACACCTCTAACATGTAGAACTCAACTTTTGCACTTTTTACAATTTAGTTCTTTTGACTAAATTGAGTGCCCAAACGTCAAAATTTTCGAATGAGATTTTCACGAAATCATTCCGTGAAATTGTAGACCATAAAAATATAAACAAAATAAATTTCTCAACATCAGATTTGTGGTCCCGAAACCACTGTTCCGTTTAGGCCTTATTTCGGGATGTTACACAAGTCACCCCTATAGATCATATCCACATTCGGCCATTTACTTAAACCATAATCGAGCTGAGTACACTTACACTTGCTAACGATCCTTACCACGCTTGCGATCTCTGAACCTTACCCTTGTTAATACAAGATTAACGACAATAAGAAGTTAGATAGCCCTTCGGCTTTTAACAAAACGCACTAAGGGGGTTAAAAGAATACTTACCGAATCCACTTTTGATCCTGCGGCCTAGATAACTACTGAACGAGATTCGGCTTTTAACCTTGACTGATAGTAGGTAGCAATCGATTTCTAATGGAAGAAAACAATAAAGATTCGACACTAATAGGGATTTTGGCAAGAGAAGATGATGATACTTCGACAATAAAAGAGTTTGGCTATGAGAGAATTCGGCAAAAAGGGATTTGGCTATAGGAGATTTCGGCAACAAGGCGAGGTATTTTCGATTGTGGAAAAATAAGGTTTTGGCAAGGAAAATAAAAAGAATGGAAAATTCGACATTACCTAGGACCTTAGATTTGGCACACACACATTTATATAGCCTATAGCCGAAACTTAGCCACCCCTAAAGTCCAATTCGGCACCACTTCATCCACTGCTCATCTCCTAATTTTTCTCCATGATATCTCCCTTATCCTTCTCCTAAATTCTCTCTACTGATCACTTCTCCTTAGAGTCCCTTTACACGCCACTTGCAGCCTTCTAGAAGCCTCAAATTAAACTCCAAAATAAAGCTAAGCTAGCACTCGAACCTCAGACCTTCCTGCATGCATATGTCGCCACCTCTCTACACCTTAGTGGCTTCACTTAGCCACTTCACCATAGGCTTCTTTGTGTCATTTTTCACTTTATTTTTATTTAAAAGCCCACTACTCACAAACTGGATTCCTTAATTAATTACATTAAGAATCCTCCACCACAAAACTTGAACCCAGAGCTTCTCCAACACACCTAGACACTCCAAATTCATTAAACCTTTAAAGCCGTCATGTCATTTGTCATTTTCTTGCTCACTTAAAAATTATATGAGACCTAAACCCCAATAGGCCCAATTCTTCTAGGCCCAAATTTGGGGCGTTACAATTCTACCCCCTTAAAGAAATTTCATCCTCGAAATTTCCAACTAACTACTAAACGCACCACTCAAGTGACACCACTATGCTTTCGCTGTGCACTCTGATTTAATAACACATAAACATTGCACGCATACAGTTTCTATACCAAAAAATATCGCATCCACACAAAACATACCCGACTTAATGGTGATTGAACAATCCCGAGCCTTATGCTCCTCAGACCCGTATCTGAAACACGCTCTTGACTTCCTCCAACATTCACCCGGATGACGCCTTCTACAATATTCGCAAGCCAGAAAGTTTGGACGTACCTTAACATGCTTCACAAAATGAGACTGCGACCCTAGAAAACTGCGATCTCTTTTTTTCTTACAGTCTACGCGCCTAACCCGAAGTGATTCACCAATTTCTTTAACCTCCTCCAGTACCTCCCTAACTAGCTAAGTCAGCACATCAGCTCTAACACTTCCACAGCCTCTGCCGCGACCCCTTGCACTTCTTCTAGTGCTCATCGCTGATTCTCGTATTATCCGAGTTAGGAATTTTTATGAATTTAGTTCATAGTTTCACTGTTTAAAGCACATGTCTTATGCAAGTAACAATTTAAAAGTTGTTTCGCGGTTGTGAATCCACTACATGCTTAAGTTTCCTACAGGTTTAGTCTCTAAGAACCTATTGCTTAAAGTAGCCCATTATCTAAATACATTTCAGCAATTTACACAAGTGCAATCACAGAAAAACTTACTTGGCTGGACGTCGAGGGCTCGGTGAACCACACTTCAAGAATCCTGCAAAAACTTTTTAATCTAATTGTTTTAAAAACCCAAAATCTAAGGCCCATTTCACAGCCCTGTGTTTTGTAACTTGGCTCTGAAAACCATTTAATTATTTTAAGTATTCTGAAAACCATGTTTAAACACAAGAAATTTACTCAGGTTTAATAATTAAGTAAACAGTTGAACAATGATAACAAAACACAAAATAGAAAGTCAAATCAGAGTACAAGGCCTTATTACAACCAGTGAAAATAAAGTAATTAAAATCATGTCTTTTGAAACAAATAAACAGAACTCCTAAGTATCTTATAGTGTGGCCATCTCCGAGTCCTCTCCTATGTCGAGCCGTCTATTGAGGGTCACCTGAAACATTTAATAAAAAGGGTGTGAGTTTCAAAACTCAGTGTGTACGACCTTTGGTAATCCAATCAACATGCAAATATCACATTTGGGCCTAAGCCCTATCAAATTCAGTGGTCTTGGGCCTTAGCCCACAATGACCTCATATCACATCAATATCACATGAATGCAATGCACCCATCCCAAATCCAACCTTGCACTCCATTTCCCTTCCAACCCCACACTCCTGTGCGGATATAAATATCAACCCACCCATCCCTACACTCCAAAGGTAGCACCAACAGCGGCACTACTCAAATGTTGCAGCAAAGCTGCTATAATAGGCTTAAAGCCACCGGTGGATCCACGGTCGTCAAGCGACTATGCGATCCACAAATCTTCCTCCGTATCATCAAAACTTACCCAAGTGCAATAATTATTTTGTGAGTGCAACATACACATTTTCACACATTCGGCACTTAGGGGTATTTTAGTCATTTCACTACCCAAGGGTATTTCTGTAAATCTACTCTACAGGGGTATTTAGGTAATTTTGCAAAATAGGGGTATTTTGGAAATTTTGTAAATCAATGATATTTTGGTAATTCCGCAAATCAAGGGTATTCTGGTAATTTTACAAATTAAGGGTATTTTAGTAATTTTGCAAATCTAAGGATATTTTGGTAATTTTCAAATCAGGGGTATTTGGTCCCTCTCGGGTTTTAGTTATGAACTTTGGCCCATTAACAAGTCCTTGTGGCTAAAGTGAATAGGCACTATGCACTAGGTAGGATTCCAGAGAAGAGGAGGTGGGCCACTAGGACCGCTTAAGTACCAAGCTCTCCCTAGATCCAATCCTAGACATGCATATGTCCGTTGCCACACTCTAACCCAGCGACTTGTCCCCGGACATGTTGATTATTAACGTAAGTCTTATGCGGTTTAAGAGTTGTTCAGAACTAGGCCTAAAGTACATTAAACCCTAGCATACTTGCCTACGTCCCGATAAAGCCCATCAAGCCCATTTCACGTTCCTATAACCCATTATGCCCAAATCACATCCTTATGGCCCATTAGGCCCAGATCTCATTCATATGGCTTATTAGACCCAAAACAATTCCGGATCATGTAACATTTATGACTATCTCAATTTCATCAAACTTAGCCTCAGGGCCCACCGGGCCCATTTAGCCACCTTCGGCTTTTCGACTTTTCGGCATTGCTGATATCATATGTGTGTAGTGTTTGTACACACCTGGTTACTGCGACGTGCTATACTATCCTTGGTCTTGAACCTACAACCAACCAACCTTCAATCAATCGCCCATACTTAATCAAAATAATTACCAAAAGCCGAAGCCTTACAGTATCCTTACCGTGTTCCAGCAGTTCTAGTAGCCCTTCCTTAGCTACTATTCCCGAGTATCCCTTAGATCTGCACCCACGCATACATTATCAAAATTCGAGTGACTCATAATCCACACAAGTCACCCCTATAGATCATACCCACATTCAGCCATTTACTTAAACCATAATCGAGTTGAGTACACTTACACTTGCTAACGATCCTTACAACGCTTGCGATCTCTGAACCTTACCCTTGTTAATACAAGATTAACGACAATGAGAAGTTAGATAGCCCTTTGGCTTTTAACAAAACGCACTAAGGGGGTTAACAGAATACTTACCAAATCCACTTTTGATCCTGCGGCCTAGATAACTACTAAACGAGATTCGACTTTTAACCTTGACTGATAGTAGGTAACAATCAATTTGTGATGGAGGAAAACAACAAAGATTCGACACTAATAGGGATTTTGGCAAGAGAAGATGATGATACTTCGGAAATAAAAGAGTTTGGCTATGAGAGAATTCGACAAAAAGGGATTTGGCTATAGGAGATTTCGGCAACAAGGCAAAGTATTTTCGGTTGTGGAAAAATAAGGTTTCAGCAAGGAAATGAAAAAGAATGGAAAATTCGAAATTACCTAGGACCCTAGATTTGGCACACACACATTTATATAGCCTATAGCCGAAACTTAGCCACCTCTAAAGTCCAATTCGGTACCACTTCATCCACTGCTCATCTCCTAATTTTTCTCTATGATATCTCCTTTATCCTTCTCCTAAATTCTCTCTACTGATCACTTCTCCTTAGAGTCCCTCTACACGCCACTTCCAGCCTTCTAAAAGCCAAAAATTAAACTCCAAAATAAAGCTAAGCTAGCACTCGAACCTCAGACCTTCCTGCATGCATATGTCGCCACCTCTCTACACCCTAGTGGTGTCACTTAGCCACTTCACCACAGGCTTCTTTGTGCCATTTTTCACTTTATTTTTATTTAAAAGCCCGCTACTCACAACCCTAATTCCTTAATTAATTAAATTAATAATCCTCCACCAAAAAACTCAAACCTAGAGGTTCTCCAACACACCTAGACACTCCAAATTCATTAAACCTTTAAAGCCGTCATGTCATTTGTCATTTTCTTGCTCACTTAAAAATTTTATGAGACCCAAAGCCCAATAGGCCCAATTCTTCTAGGCCTAAATTTGGGGCATTACAAAAGTATTCCACCACTAATCTGAACTCTTCGGTCTCGTACTTCTGAATTTTATCAACTAGTGGCTTATTTAGTCGTCGAAGTTCAACACCTTGAGGAGCTATGTGAACCAGTTGGGGATTTGGTGGGGGTGGAGATTGTTAAGTAGCCGGATTTGTTCGAACAAATTCCGTGAACCACTCGTTAATCATTTGGAAAAAGGCTTCTTTAGCCTCTCCTCTGCGACTACTCGATACATTTCTAGATTCAGACGGTGCTATCCCTTGAATGGGAGCTGGCGCATTACTCTCAACATCATCAGCTACAGTTCGATTGGGATCAATTTACTATACAAAAACACAGTTTAAATTGTCAAGAGTCATCACACTATCATAGGTTATATATGGCATGTATAGCTAGACTCACACACACACTATGTTAGTCTGAGAATCGACTAAACCGTAGCTCTGATACCAATAAATGTAACACCCCTCACCCGTATTCAACGTTGAAATAGGGTTTCAGAACATTACTGGACTTACAACACAATATTCAAACATTTCACATACATTTAACCAATTCATATACAATTCATTCACAACCAATCATTTTGTCCCTAATATAAGCCTACGAGGCTTTAAACATGCTTTAGGATTGGTTCGGGACTAAACAGATAAGTTTGGAAATTCTTAGAACACTTAGAAAATTTTCTCAAAAACAGGGGACACACGGCCATTACACAGGCCATGTGGACATTCGAAATGAGAGCACATGGCCGTGTACATGATCGTGTATCACACACGGCTGAGACACACGCCTGTGTCTCTGCCCGTATGGACAAAAAATAGGCTATTTACCAAGCTAATTTGCCACCCAATCTTATGCACACCTACACCAAACATCAATACACCAAAACATAGCATCAATAGACATATAATTCAATCTCAAATCAAGCATATTCTATACCATTTCATATTTCATCAATAAAAATCACAAATACCACAATATGCCATCTTATTTCATACCTAATTTCACTTATCAAAACATCAATATGGCCATTTCCTAAACATGCATTATTTTTGCCTAATTACATAAACATGCCAAGCTTAACTCTTATCCATTAAATACTTCTAATTTCCAAATACCAACCAACAACACATTACCATATTCAAACACATAATAAGAGCCATATGCACAAATATATACATGATTCAAACATACCAGAATAAGCCACTTTCATTGCTATATAAACAACCAAATCACTTACATTTACAAACCATTTTAAATGACCAAAATCTTTATCTACTCATAACCAAAATGACCAAAGTCCCTATACATGCCATATACCAAATATCGAAATTCAAGAGTACCAAGTGATAGTAGGATAATGTGACGTAGTTTCTGAAGATCCCCGAATCTGAGCTAGCTTTGAAATCACTATAAAACATGGAAAAATAAACAAAGTAAGCTTTACAGCTTAGTAAGCTCGTATGAAATAAACTCAACTAATCATAAATACACAAATCATCAACTTGAGCATATCAACATGTAATTAATGTTAACTAATGAATGTTTCACATGTTTAATCATATGTTTATATCTGCACTTCACAATTTCTTAGATTTAAAGCTTACACGGTTATGTACACACCTGTTATAACACCCTAAACCCGGCCCAGGAGTTAGGCCAGATCTGGCGTGTCACATTGAAGTGTTTTTCGAAAACCATGTTTTCTTTGAAAACCCTCCTTAATATTTAATGTAACGCCCCAGATTTGGGCCTAGAAGAATTGGGCCTATTGAGCTTTGGATTTCAGAAAATTTTTTTCAGTGAGCGAGAAAAATGACAATTGGCATGTAGGCTTTGAGGATTAATAAATTTGGAGTGTATAGGGGTGTTAGAGATGTCTTGGGATCAGGTAAGGGTAAAGGAAAAATTTTGATTTTAGCATTAGGGGACAGTGACTTCAATTAGTAGGCCTTTTAATAAATGAAGAAGAAATAGGACACAAATGGGCTCGTGGTCCAGTGGTAAGTGGCATCACTTGGGGAGCTATAAGGTGGCATGATTGTTAACTGAAGAGGTCCAAGGTTCAAGGCTTAGGAGTGGTATTTTATGGAGTGTTTATTTTGCAGAGTGGACGGCCAGAGTGGTGTTAGTTTTGAACTCTTACATTGGAGTGTTTGAGTGGTAAGGGGAACTGATAATGGAGGGAAATTCGGATAAGGCTAAGGTGTTATCAGGGAGAAAAGTTCGGAGCTGAGAAGTGTGAAGAGTTGGTGATGTTTTGGGAAGTGGAGAGTGTATAAATTCAGTTTAGGAGGGTAGATGAGTGTCATTTTTGGGTCTTTTAGGGGGTATTACGAATTTTCATTGTGGCTTTCGGCATTTGGAGAGTTTTGCAAATAGGCCAGTCTTTCTTTTCTTTATCGAATTCCTTTGGAAGGTTCCTTGGGTTTTCCATTACATTTCTTTTTCTCCCCCTTAGACGAATTCTTCCATTTGCCAAAATTTTGGTTTTCTCGCGAGCTGAATTCCCTATACCTTCTCTTCTTAAATTCCTTCTCTTGTTCACCTTTAGTTCTAGTCAATCACTTATCCTCTTCTTCTCCCTATTGGTGCCGAATTGTCTCTGTCACCATACTAATCTCAAAAGCCGAATTTAGGTCACAGGATCGAAAGCGGGTTTGGTAAGTATTCGGTTAACCTCTTCTGTATGTTTTGCTAAAAGCCGAAAGGCTATCTAACTTCTCATCATCGTTAACCTTGTATTAACAAGGGTAGGGTTCAGAAATCGCAAGCGTAGTAAGGATCGTTAGCAAAGTGGTAAGTGTACTCGTCTCAGTTATGGATTAATGGATGGCCGAATGTAGCTATGGCCTATAGGGGTGACTTATGTGAGAAATGAGTCACTCGATTTTGATGAAATATGTGTGAATGCAGATCTAGGGAACACTTGTGATTAATAGCTAAGGAAGGGCTATTAGAACCCGGTGGCACACGGTAAGGTTACGGTAAGGTTTCGGCTTTTGAGTAAATATTTTGATTAAGTATGAGTGGTTGATTGAAGGTTGGTTGGTTGTAGGTTCAAGGCTAAGGATAGAATAGCATGTCACGATAACCAGGTGTGTACAAACACTATGCACACATGAAATCGACAATGCCGAAAAGCAGAAAGTGGCTAAATGGGCCCGATGGGCCCTGAGGCTAAGTTTGATGAAATGGATTAATCTGATTATATGAATTGGGTTAAGCATGCATGTTTCATGATCTGGATTTGTTTTGGGCCTAGTGGGCCATAAAAATGTGATGTGGCCATTATGGGTTATATGAACGTTAAATGGGTTGATGGGCTTTATGGGGACGTAGACTAGTATGCTAGGGTTTTATGGACTTTAGGCTTAGTACTGAGCAACTCTTAAACCGCATAAGACTTCTAATAATTAAACATAACCGTCGACAAGTCGCTAGGTTAAAGTGTGGTAACGAGCATGTGCATGTCTAGGATTGGATCTAGGGAGAGCTTGGTACTTAAGCGGCCCTAGCGGCCCACCTCCTCTTCTTAGAGTCCTACCTGGTGCATAGTGTTTGTTCACTTTAGCCGTAAGGACTTGTTAATAGGCCAAAGTTCATAACTAAAACCCGAGAGGGACCAAATACCCCTGATTTGGAAATTACCAAAATATCCTTAGATTTGTAAAATTACTAAAATACCCCTAATTTGGAAATTATCGAAATATCCTTAGATTTTTAAAATTACTAAAATACCCATAATTTGGAAATTACCGAAATATCCTTAGATTTGTAAAATTACTAAAATACCCTTAATTTGTAAAATTATTAGAATACCCCTGATTTGCAAAATTACCAAAACATCCTTGATTTACAACATCTCCAAAATACCTCAGTTTTTCAACATTACCTGAATACCCCTATAGAGTAGATTTATGAAAATACCCTTGGGTTGGGAAATGACAAAAATACCCCTATGTGATAATATGAGTTTTTTGGATGTTACTCATGTGCATGTTGCAATCATTTGATAGTCTGTTTAGGATGCATATGGGTGGGAATTATGGTACGGAGGAAGATTTGAGGATCGCATAGTCGCTTGACGACCATGGATCCACCGGTGGCTTTAAGCCCATTATATGATCAGCAGCTTTGCTGCAACGTTGAGTAGTGCCGCTATGAGTGCTATCTTTGGTGTGTAGAGGATGGGTGGGTCGATTTAGAAATCCCCACAGGTGTGTAGGCTTGAAAGGGAAATGGTGTGTAGCAGATGGATATTTGGGGAGGGTTTTACATTACCTTGTTTTGCATATGATATAATATGATATGATATGATATGAGGTCATTGTGGGCTAAGGCCAAGACCACCGATTTTGATAGGGCTTAGGCCCAATGTGAATATTTGTATGTTGATTTGATTGCCAAGGGTTGTACACATTGAGTTTCGAAACTCACACCCTTTATTTAATGTTTCAGGTTATCCTCAGTAAATGGCCTAACGTGGGAGAGGACTCGGAGATGGCCACACTACAAGATGATTAAATTTTTATTCACTTGTTTCAAAAGACATAGTTTTAATTACTTATTTTCGTTGGATGTAATAAGGCCTTGTACTCCGATTTGACTTTATGTTTTGGGATGTTGTTTTCAACTGTTTACTTAAATTTTAAACCTAAGTAAATTTCATATGTTTAAACTTGGTTTCTGAAATACTTAAAATAATGGGCTTTTATCATTACTTAACAAGACTCAAGGATGAAAGGGCTTTTGGGCCTTAAATTGTTAATTAGCAAAATCATTTTGAAATTGGGCCGTTAATGTGACATTCCAGATTCGGGCCTAACTTCTAGGTTAGGTTTGGGGTGTTACATTTAGTGGTATTAGAGCCCGGTTGCAAAGCTCGAGCTGTGAAATGGGCCTTAGATTTTGGGTTTTAAAAAGTTTTTACAGGACTCTTGAAGTGTGGTTCACTGAGCCCTCGACGTCGAGCCAAGTAAGTTTTCTGTACTACATTTGTTTAAATTACTGAACTATATAGATAATGGGCTACTTAAAAATAGGCTTTTAGAGACTAAAGCCCGTAGGAAACTTAAGCTTGTAGTGGATATACGACCGCGAAATGACTTTAAAAATATTTATTTACATAAGACATGTGCCCTAAACAAGTGGAACTATGTACTAATTTCATAAAATTCCTAATTCGGATAATACGAGAATCAACGACGAGCGCTAGAAGAGGAGGAAGAGGTCGCGGCTGAGGTTGTGGAAGTGTTAGG
This sequence comes from Gossypium australe, assembly GCA_005393395.2. Classification (NCBI taxonomy): domain Eukaryota; kingdom Viridiplantae; phylum Streptophyta; class Magnoliopsida; order Malvales; family Malvaceae; genus Gossypium; species Gossypium australe. The sequence goes on from CM016617.1 coordinate 53,286,307, forward strand.
GCTTTGAAAACAGTTGAATCATAATTTGGTACTTATTCTGCGTATGTTTGAGAATGTTTGCGATAGGTGGATGTTTTGCGTATGTATTAAAATTATTAGGGTCAGAGTGCGCAGCGGTAGCATGGTGAGGTAGTTGATACACGACCACCCTGTTAGTTGGAAATTTTGAGGACAAAATTTCTTTAAGGGGGAAGAATTGTAATGCCCCGAATTGGGCCCTAGAAGAATTGGGCCTATTGGGCTTTGGATTTCAGAAAATTTTTTTAAGTGAGCGAGAAAAATGACAATTGGCATGAGGGCTTTGAGGATTAATGAACTTGGAGTGTCTAGGGGTGTTGGAGATGTCCTGGGATCAAGTAAAGGTAAAGGAAAAAATTTGGTTTTAGCCTTAGGGAACAGTGACTTCAATTAGTAGGCCTTTTAATAAATGAAGAAGAAATAGGACACAAATGGGCTTGTGGTCTGGTGGTAAGTGACGTCACTTGGGGAGCTATAAGGTGGCGTGATTGACAACTGAAGAGGTCCAAGGTTCGAGGCTTAGGAGTGGTATTTTGTGGAGTGTTTATTTTGCAAAGTGGACGGGCAGAGTGGTGTTAGTTTTCAAATTTTGCGTTGGAGTGTTTGAGTGGTAAGGGGAATTGATAATGGAGGGAAATTCGGATAAGGCTAAGGTGTTATCACTAAGAAAAGTTAAGAGATGAGAAGTGTGAAGAGTGTATAAATTCATCTTGGGAGGGTAGATGAGTGCCGTTTTTGGGTCTTTTAGGGGGTATTACGAATTTTCATTGTGGCTTTCGGCATTTGGAGAGTTTTGCAAATAGGTCAGTCTTTCTTTTCTCTACCGAATTCCTTTGAAAGGTTCCTTGGGTTTTCCATTACATTTCTTTTTCTCCCCTTTAGCCAAATTCTTCCATTTGCCGAAATTTTGGTTTACTCTCTAGCCGAATTCCCCATACCTTCTCTTCTTAAATTCCTTCTCTTGTTCACCTTTAGTTCTAGCCGATCACTTATCCTCTTCTTCTCCCTATTGGTGCCGAATTGTCTCTGTCACCATACTAATCTCAAAAGCTGAATTTAGGCCGTAAGATCGAAAGCGGATTTGGTAAGTATTCGGTTGACCTCTTTTGTACGTTTTGCAAAAAGCCGAAAGGCTATCTAACTTCTCATCGTTGTTAACCTTGTATTAACAAGGGTAGGGTTCAGAGATCGCAAGCGTGGTAAGGATCGTTAGCGAAGTGGTAAGTGTACTCATCTCAGTTATTGATTAATGGATGGTCGAATGTAGGTATGGCTTATAGGTGTGACTTATGTGAAAAATGAGTCACTCGATTTTGATGAAATATGTGTGAATGCAGATCTAGGGAACACTTGTGATTAAAAGCTAAGGAAGGGCTATTAGAACCCAGTGGCACACGGAAGGTTACATTAAGGTTTCGGCTTTTGAGTAAATATTTTGGTTAACTATGAGTGGTTGATTAAAGGTTGGTTGGTTGTAGGTTCAAGGCTAAGGATAGAATAGCATGTCGCAGTAACCAGGTGTGTACAAACACTATGCACACACGAAATCGGCAATACCGAAAAGCCGGAAGTGGCTAAATGGGCCCAGTGGGCCCTGAGGCTAAGTTTGATGAAATGGATTAATTTGATTATATGAACTGGGTTAAGCATGTATGTTTCATGATCTGGATTTGTTTTGGGCCTAATGGGTCATATGATTGAGATTTGGGCCTAGTGGGCCATAAAAATGTGATGTGGCCATTATGGGTTATATGAACATGAAATGGGTTGATGGACTTTTTGGGGACGTAGACTAGTATGCTAGGGTTTTATGGACTTTAGGCTTCGTACTGAACAACTCTTAATCCACATAAGACTTTCTAATAATTAAACATATCCATGGACAAGTCGCTAGGTTAAAGTCTGGTAACGGGCATGTGCATGTCTAGGATTGGATCTAGGGAGAGCTTGGTACTTAAGCGGCCCTAGCGGCCCACCTCCTCTTCTCTGAAATCCTACCTGGTGCATAGTGTCTGTTCACTTTAGCCGCAAGGACTTGTTAATGGGACAAAGTTCATAACTAAAATCCAAGAGGGACCAAATACCCCTGATTTGGAAATTACCAAAATATCCTTAAATTTGTAAAATTATTAAAATACCCCTGATTTGGAAATTACCGAAATATCCTTAGATTTGTAAAATTACTAAAATACTCTTGATTTGTAAAATTACCAAAATACCCCTTATTTGCAGAAGTACCAAAACATCCTTGATTTACAACATCTCCAAAACACCTCTGTTTTTCAACATTACCTGAATACCCCTGTAGAGTAGATTTACGGAAATACCTTTGGGTTGTGAAATGACGGAAATACCCCTATGTGATGAATATGAGTTTTTTGGATGTTACTCATGTGCATGTTGGAATCATACGATATTCTGTTTAGGATGCATATGGGTGGGAATTGTGGTACGGAGAAAGATTTGAGGATCGCATAGTCGCTTGACGACCATGGATCCACCGGTGGCTTTAAGCCCATTATATGATCAGCAGCTTTGCTGCAACGTTGAGTAGTGCCGCTGTGAGTGCTACCTTTGGTGTGTAGAGGATGGGTGGGTCGATTTAGAAATCCCCACAGGTGTGTAGGCTTGGAAGGGAAATGGTGTATAGCGAATGGATTTTTGGGGAGGGTTTTGCATTACCTTGTTTTGCATATGATATGATATGAGGTCATTGTGGGCTAAGGCCAAGACCACCAATTTTGATAGGGCTTAGGCCCAATGTGAATATTTGTATGTTGATTTGATTGCCAAGGGTTGTACACACTGAGTTTCGAAACTCACACCCTTTATTTAATGTTTCAGGTTATCCTCAGTAAATGGCTCGACGTGGGAGAGGACTCAGACATGGCCACACTACAAGATGATTAAATTTTTATTTACTTATTTCAAAAGACATAGTTTTAATTACTTATTTTCGTTGGATGTAATAAGGCCTTGTACTCCGATTTGTTTTTAGGTTTTGGGATGTTGTGTTCAACCATTTACTTAAATTTTAAACCTAAGTAAATTTCATATGTTTAAACTTGGTTTCTGAAGTACTTAAAATAATGGGCTTTTATCATTACTTAACAAGACTCAAGGATGAAAGGGCTTTTGGGCCTTAAATTGTTAATTAGCAAAATCGTTTTGAAATTGGGCCTTTAATGTGGCATTCCGGATTTGGGCCTAACTTCTAGGCCGGGCTGGGGTGTTACATTTAGAAATTAAAGTCTCAATTTTGGTTCGTTCAATTTCAAAATGTGGTTCATTGAAAAGTTAATCACTTTTAAAATCGATATTAACTTCGTTAAAACCCCCTTTTAGTTGCAGAAGCTAATTTAAGGTAAAGAAGTTTAAAACTTATGTTTTTTTAAAATAGTAATTAGGTTGAAAACTTGTCTACGTCTAACAGATATCAAACGTAACAAGATCCCAAATTCAGAATTAAATCCCGAGAGGCCTTATTACAAAAATTGAAACCCAAAATGAAATTTAAAACATATATAAAGTCCAAAGTATAACAACGGCAGTCGTGTGATCACCTCCGAGTCCCTAGCAGCACCGATCCTCCTAACGCTGGGGATTACCTGCACAGTTAAAAAAATGGGGTGAGTTTACTAAAACTCAGTGTGGAATCCCCTTACTAGAGTAACAGTCAGTATACAGAAATAAAAACCAAAACAGTCTGGGCCAAAGCTCTTTAACAGTAACAGTACTGTCCAGTTCAGAGCATACGTGGGCCAAAGCCCACTACAATATCATTTCAGTCACAACCCATAACAGAATCAATTAGGCCTAGCCCAAACCAATAACAGAAAAAGTGGGCCTAAGCCCAGTACAATGACAGATCTCGTAAATAGATATGCAACAGTAGGAGGATGCATCCCACCTTGATCCAGCCAACACACCACCCGTACCAACCCTACACTTACGTGGGGATAAAATCGACCCACCCAACCAACACACCAAGCTTAACACCAGTTGCGGCACTAAGTCAACAGAACAGCTCGGCGCCGTGGACAGAACGGCTAAAAGCCATAAATAGAATGGTTATAAACCATAATCAAGATGGCACAGAGCCATAATCAGGATGGCATAAAGCTATCGGTAACGGTAATAAGTTTGGGACATAGCCATTAGTGACGGTAATATAATCGGCACACAGCCACAGATAATTATGATCGGCACAGAGTCATCAATATATATGTTAGGCACATAGCCACGGGTAAATACGATTGGCACAAAGCCATAATCAAGATTATGCGGCCTTAAGTCGTCTGTCGGTCCACAGTCGTCTCATGCGACTCGTGCAACCCTATCAAAACTTCCTCCATATCAATGTCCCAACCCCATGCAATATGTCATGTATGTCATGCTCAATCATTACACGTGTATGCAAAATGGCCATGCTAAGTAACAGTCATTTAAACATATATTAAAAGCATATCAGTCACACAACCACAGTCAAGTCAGTTAAATTCACAGTCGAAGTCAGTCATTTACCCACAAGGGCAAAAAAGTCATTTTACCCTATGGGGGTATTTCGGTCATTTTACCCTATGGGGGTATTTCGGCAATTTAGCAAACCGGGGGTATTTGGGTAATTTTACAAATTGGGGTCTCAGCGACCCAACAGAAGGTCCACTTTCACCCCGAGCGACTTAAGTAACCTAAACGATCACAACGGTGTAAATGGGCCTAAGGCCCATTACTCGGCCCAAGTGGACCCACACACTCATGTGGCCCATTTAGCCCAGAAATAGCCACAGTTATGCAAACGTCACAGTCTAAACAACATTTACTACATCACATACATTTTATTCATGTGGGCTCACATAGTCCATTTCCACCCAATGAGGCCCAGAACAGCCCAAGACCACGAGAGCGCTCGTGATGGCCTCTACAGACTAATGCCGATGTTCGTGGGCTCGGTTCACCACACGTATGATCGCACGCTTGTGTGGCATCATATGCCATATTTCTGGTTTTTCGGCATTTTGCCGATCTACAGTCATAACAGTGTAAACAACACATACTTTCGACTTTTCAGCCGATCATCGAATACCGCATACAAATACACACCTGTTTATGCGAATAGCGTAACTCCCCACGAACAACAACCTTGATTAAGAAAATACGGTTTAATCCTTCCTTAACCTAGTGATCACCAAATCCTTAGCACAACCTGCATTAAATCCTAATATCTTTAACTATCACTATGAACAAAATAACTAAAACCAAACGAACGACATCTTACCACCAAGCAGAACTAAGAATAGTTGATAGATGAAATCGGTCTACCACCCTAGGGTCAAAGGTACTCAGGAAACAAAGACCAACCGGAAAGATTGTACCTTTATCAGGAATTAGTAATATAGGAAGATATTAGAAGGAAAAATGCAATCGTAGAGAGAAATAAGAATAAGCCATGAGTACTTACCGATTCACCAGAGGACTCTCACTAGCCGAACACAAAATAAATAGAATAAAAGGGAAGTATTCGGCTAACTCAAAATAGGAGGAGAGAACTGAAACTGAAAAGAGGGGGAGAGCACTGAGATTCGGTCAATCAATCGAAAAGGGAGAAGAGGAAAAATAATAAATGAAAAGTGAAGAAAAGAGTGAGTATTCAGCTTAGGCAAAGGTAAGGAGAAGAAAACAGAGAAAGATAGAGGGGAAGAAAAGAATAGCAAAGTTAGAAGAATCAAAAGCGCCCACGTGGCAAGGCAGGATCGACCAAAAGAACCATAATGCACCAAAGAACTCAAAATAAAAATCTTGAAAGCAGAAAAGATACCGATACGAAAAGAAGGAAAAGTTTTTAGCAAATTCAAAACCTCCAAATGTTCCAATTGCCCAAAAAACACTCTCCTAGCCGAATTCTCAGAGTTAGGGCTCCCCAAAATGGCATAACTCTCTCCCATATCAAATTCCTCAATTTTCTCCAAATATCTCTCCCCTTATCCCTCCTTGAAATCCTCTTTGACTAATTCAAACTCCAATCTCTTCAGCAGTGTTTGATTCAAACTCCACCACTCCCACAACCAATGAGTAAAATAAATACTCCTTTGTGCAAAGAGTGATTCGAACCCCAGCTCCCTTGCTACCTTAGTGACGCCACAACCATCAAGCCACAAGCTCTTTTTGTAACACATTTTAAACTCAATTAATTATAAGGCCTACTTTCAAGTACCCAGGGTTTTATTCACTTAAAACCAAAAATTTTGCTAAAGCCTAAGTTTGAACCCAGGACTTCTCCAAATCCTCTTAGGACCCTTAACCACTGAAGCAGACATTTAATTGTGTCACCTCTACCACAGCAAATACTCATGTGCCGACTTCCAAACGCTCCCCAAGCCCGAGGCCCATTTCTTCTAGGCCAAAAATTCAGGGCGTTACACCTGTACCATCTCATACCAATCTCATACTCAACCACGTATTTTATTTACCCATTGAACCATTCAGAATACTATCTAATACATGGTAAACTCGCACCTGAAGTGCCACATATATAGCCAAAGCTATCTCAATCACATATCACATATATGCTCACTCTCGAGCTATCAACGGGCCTGCTCACACAAGCTGTGGATCAAGACATAGCTACACGGTGCTGCTCATACAAGCTGTCAATTAACAACAACACATTTCGGTATACTCAGCCACCGATAGGACGTACAAGACCAGCACCCGAATCACATAATCACAGTAAGCCCTAATGATATGTCATTCGTATCCTAAACTATTCCTAAGGTTCAACCGGGATTTCACACTTGTCGAATCTTCATCGAACGTATTCGTAGAGTCGTATTCACAATTCATACAATATCAAAGCATTAAAAACATAATTATAATAATGCTTATTGCATACGAACTTACCTCGGATGTAAAAATGACGATACGAGTCGATTAGTCGAGAACTTTGTTTTTCCCTCGATCTAGATCCGAGTTTCACTTTTCTTTATCAAGCATTCAAAGTTAAATTATTTAATTATATCTCTATTCAATTTAGTCCAAAATTCACATTAAGGCTCTTTTACACATTTGCCCCTAATGTTTCACATTTTTACAATTTAGTCCTTATTTCATGAAATCTCAAATTCATGCAATTAGGTCCTTACCAATGCTAGCCGAATTTCTCTTATTACCAAAGTAGCCAATATTTTTCATTTAATTCACATTTTAACCATGAATTTTATACTTTCACAAATTAATCCCTAATTTGCATTTTCACTAAAAATCACTTAACAAAACTTGTATAACTATCATCAAATATTCATAATCTATCATTAAACATCAAAATACTCATGTCTTCATCAATGGAAACATCTAAAATCTTTAACAGTTTTGCAAAATAGTCTCTGGGCTAGCTAGACCTAGTTGCAACGATCTCAAAAACATAGAAATCAATAAAAACTAGGTCAAAAATCATACCATGGATTCAAAACTCCATGGCCGAATGTTTAAAGCTTTGTTAATGGCTTCGCTAGGTGTACTTCGGTTGAAAAAAGAAGAGAAAAAGATGATAGTTGGCTTTGTTTTGTTTATTTATTCTTTATTAACTAATTTACTATTTTAACCTTGATTAATAACCATTAAAACACTTAATAATATGTCCATATATGTCCACTCATGTTTCAAATGGTCTAATTACAACATAAGAACATCTAATTTAAGATTCCATAGCTATTAGATGCCTTTAACTAATAGAACTCCACTTTAACACTTTACACAATTTAGTCCTTTTTATCAAATTGACCAATCAAACGATAAAATTTCTTAACGAAATTTTCACGCAAACATATTATCATGCTGTAGACATTAAAATAATAATAAAATAATTATTTCAACATCAGATTTGTGGTCCTGAAACCACTGTTTTGATTTGACTAAGAACGGGTTGTTACAGTTTCAACTGTCTTGAAGCATAAGCTATCACTTTACCCTCTTGCATCTAAACACAGCCCAAACCTTTAAATGATGCGTCGTTCAAAATGACAAACTCTTTACTTGACTCAGGTCGAACCAAAACCGATGCCTCAGTTAATGATGTTTTCAACTGTTCAAAACTCTACTAACATTTCTTAGACCACTCAAATTTCACATCTTTCTGTAGTAATCTAGTCATCAATGTAGCAATCATCGAGAATCCTTTAACAAAACATTGATAATAGCCAGCTAATTCTAGAAAGCTTTTGACTTCAGACACATTTCTTGGTGGTTTACAGTCAACAACTGCTGAAATCTTGCTCGGATCAACTCGTATACCTTCCGCTGAAACAATATGTCCTAAAAATCTGACTTCTCGGAGCCAAAACTTGCATTTACTAAATTTAGCAAGTAGTTGCTTATCTCTCAAAGTTTGTAATACAATTCTCAAACACTCGGCATGCTCAGACTCATCTCAGGTCATCAATGAATACAACAACAAATCTGTCTAAATACGGTCTAAAGATTTGATTCATCAAATCCATAAAAACTGCAGCAGCATTAGTTAATCCGAAAGGCACAGCAAGAAATTCATAATGCCCGTACCTTGTCCTGAATGCAATTTTTGATACATCCAAATCTTTTACTCTCAACTGATAATAACCAGACCACAGATCAATCTTTGAAAACACTGTTGCTCCTTTCAACTGATCGAACAAATCATCAATTCTCGGCAAAGGATACTTATTCTTTATCGTAACCTTGTTGATTTGACGATAATCAATACAAAGTCTCATTGATTCATCTTTCTTCTTTACGAACAATACTGGTGCACACCAGGGCGAAAAACTAGGTTGTGCAAAACCTCTATCAGTTAACTCTTGCAATTGAGCTTTCAACTCTTTCAATTCTATTGAACCCATTCTATACGAAGCTATCGATATCAGTGATATTCCCAGTATCAATTCAATGGAAAACTCAACTTCTCTGATCGGTGGTAACCCCGGAAATTCTTCTGGAAACATATTCAGATACTCACAAACTACTGGCACTAATTCAATCTTCAATTCAGACACTTTTGTGTCCAGTACATAAGCAAGATAAGCTTCACAACCTTTCCTCACATATCTCTGAGCTAACATTGACGATATCACAACAGGCAATTCACTCAACTCATCTGATTCAATTCGAAGGATTTCAATATTCTGACATTTTAATTCAAGGGTTTTTCATCTACAATTCACAACAGCATCATGCAACGTCAACCAATCCATACCCAAAATTACATCAAACTCATCAAATGGTAATAACATTAGATTTGTCGAAAAATAGTAACCCCAAGTAATCAAAGGACAATTCTTGCAAACTTTATCAACTAGGACATACTTACCTAACGGGTTCGATACTTTAATCACAAACTCAATAGACCCAACAAACAAACTCTTACTAGACACTAACTTCATACAGATATATGAATGAGTCGATCCAGGATCTATCAAAGAAATTATATCAGTGTCATAAAGAGAAAATGTACCGGTGATGATGCATCTTCGCGAGCGCGAATAGCGTAAGCTCTGGAGGTGCTCTAGCCTCGGATCTCACAGCGGAGTCTTTTCTCATTCCTTTGCTACTAGCCATATTACCCACATTTCTAGGTGGTCTCCCTCTAGTAGCTATGTTGCTCGGTCTTGCATTATGAAATTTATCTTTCTCGGCTAACTCGGGCAATCTCAAATGAAATGATCTTGCGAGCCACATTTAAAACAACCTCTATTATTTATCCAGCACTCACCAAAATGTCGTCGACCGCACTGTTGACACTCGGGTTTATTATTTCTCACGCTGCCAACACTCAATACTATATAGCTTGTGTTTTAAGACTTGAGTGTTGCTTTCCACGATCTCTGTTTGGATACTCGATTGAAGCACTCGTACGAGTGTATGAATCTCTTGATTTCTTTGACGAAGACTAATAGGTTTATTCATCGATCTTTTTTTCGAATCTCTAGCCTCGAAATCCACCTTTCTCTTTTCTTTGCCAAGTTCTTCGGCTTTACAAGCTCTGTCAACTAGCATCACGAATTCTTTCAACTCTAAAATTCCAACTAGCAGTATGATGTCTTCGTTTAGTCCGTCTTCGAATCTTTTACACATAATTTCCTCAGTTGAAACACATTCTCGAGCATATTTACTGAGCTAACAAACTCTCGCTCATATTCAGTCACAAAAATCCGGCCCTGTTTTAGCTCCAAAAATTCTTTGTGCTTTTGATCGATAAACCGTTGACTGATGTATTTCTCTCTGAACTCAGCTTGAAAGAACTCCCAGGTGACACTTTCTTTCGGTACCACTGATACTAAAGTATTCCACCACTGATACGCTGTGTCTCTCAGAAGTGATAAGGCACATTTTAAACACTCAGTCAGTGTGTAAGAAAGCTCATCAAATACCCAAATCATATTTTCAAGCCAAAACTCGGCTCTTTCAGGATCGTCGTCAATAGTAGCTCTAAACTTGTCGGCCCCATATTTTTGAATCTTATCAACTGGCGGCTTATTCAATCTTAAAAGTTTCATACCTTGAGGAGCTACGGGAACTGGTTGAGGATTAGATGGGGTGGAGGTTGTTGAGCAGCTGGATTTGTTTAAACAAACTCCGTAAACCACTCATTCATCATCTGGAAGAAGGCTTCTTTGGCCTTTCCTCCCTGACTACCCAATATGGGTTTCGACTCTGATTGCGCTATTGTAACAGCTCATTTTTAGTCAAATTAGAATAGTGGTTTCAAAACCACAAATCTGATGTCAAAATAATTATTTTATTATTATTTTAATGTCTACAACATGATAATATGTTTGTGTGAAAATTTTGTTAAGAAATTTTATCATTTGATTAGTTAATTTGATAAAAAGGACTAAATCGCGTAAAGTGAAAAAGTGATGTTCTAATTGTTAAAGGATTAAATAGCTATGGAATATTAAAGTGGAGGTCCTTATGTTGTAAATAAACCATTTAAAACATGAGTGGACAAAGATGGACATGTTTTTAGTAAAGGGTAAATAGGTAAATTAGCAAGTAAATGATAATAATTATAACAAAAACATAAAATTTTCATTCATCCATCTTCCTTGCCGATTTTAAAGAAGAAAAGAAGCCATAGTTAGGGTTGTAACATTTCGCTATTGCATTGCTCAATTGGTAAGTAATTTTGACTTTGTTTTTAATGATTTCTATGTTTTTGAAATCGTTGCAACTAGGTATAGCTAGCCCAAGGACTAATTTGCAAAACTGTTAAAGACTTAGAAAGTTTCCATTGATGAATAAACATGTATTTTGATGTTTGATGATAGATTTTGAATGTTTGATGATAGTTATACAAGTTTTGTTAAGTGATTTTTGGTGAAAATGCAAATTAGGGATTAATTTGTGAAAAGTGTAAAATTCATGGTTAAAATATGAAATAAATGAAAAATATGGGCTGATATGTACACTAGAGAAATTCGGCTAGCATGGGTTAATATTGAATTTCATGAATTTGTGATTTTATGAAAAAATGACTAAATTGTAAAAGATGTGAAACATTAGGGGCAATTGTGTAAAAATGCCTTAAAGTGAATTTTGGACTAAATTGAATAGAGTGATAAATAAATAAGTTAATTTTGATAACATATAGATCAAGAAAAGTGAAACTCGGATCTAAATCGAGGGAAAACAAAGTTCTCGACTAATCGACTCATATCGTCATTTTTACATCCGAGGTAAGTTCGTATGTAATAAGTATTATTATAATTATGATTTTAATGCTTTGATATTGTATGAATTGTGAATAGCGGCATGTGTTACAGTTACTTGACAGCTTGTGTGAGCAGCACCGTATAGCTACGTCTTGACCCACAGCTTGTGTGAGCAGGCCTGTTGATAGCTCGAGAGTGAGAGTTTATGTGATATGTGATTGAGATATCTTCGGCTATATATGTGGCACTTCGTTCTGAGTTTCCCAAGTATCTGATAGTATTTTGAACGATTCAACGGGTAAATGAAATACGTGGTTGAGTATGAGATTGATACGAGATGGTTTAAGTATGTACATGAATCGTATAAGCTTTAAATCGAAGAAATTGTGAAGTGCAAAAATAAATATATGATTAAAGATGTGAAAGGTTTGTTTGTTAACATGAATTACATGTTGTTATGTTCAAATTGATGATTTGTGTATTTATGATTAGTTTGAGTTTATTTCATACGATCTTACTAAGCTATAAGGCTTACTTTGTTTATTTTTCCATGTTTTATAGTGATTTTAAAGCTAGCTCGGATTCGGGGATTGTCGGAGACTGCGTCACACTATCCTACTATCATTTGGTACTTTTGAACATTGGTATTTTGGTATATGGCATGTATAGGATTATGGTCATTTTGATTATGTGTTGATAATGATTTTAGCCATATAAATTGGCTTGTAAATGTATATGTTTTAGTTTGTATATATAGCCATGAGAGTTGGCTTAATTTGGTTGTTTTGGATGTAAATGTATACATGTGAAAATGGCCTATGATGTGGTTCATAATTTCTTGCAAATGGTTTATGGTAGTTTAGCATTTAAGGTAGCTAATGGTTGGAAATGGTTATTGTATGTTTATGATTTTAGCCAAGGTAAAATGTTTGGTTGAAATAATGCATATAGATGTTTTGTGAATTTGGAATTGTTATGATTAGAATTGGCAATGTAACACCCCTAACCCATATCCGTCGCCAGATTAGGGTTATGAGGCATTACTCGACCAAATACAAGTCAGTACACCTTTATAAATACTAACACATTAATTGATGCATAATCAGTTAGTACTATCATGATTAATCATGTAATTTCCATTTACATATCAATTACGATAACAAACATATCACAAGCAATATCATTAAAAACTTATACAAATAAATATTCATACAAATAGTAGAAGCACTATTCATTTGGTCATTTAGAAGTAAGGGCCGAATTGATTATGACCAAGCTCAAATAAGACCTAATCATTCATATAAATGTTTCCCATATTACAACTTAAAGTTTCCAACTAAAACAATGTCATGGCCAAATATTTACAATGAATTTGTTTTCATTCAATCATTTATAAATCGAATTCATTTATGACATGCATAAATTACATCCTATTTCTTTCATGGCTTATCACATAAATGCACACAAAACAACTAAATGCTTATCCATCAACCAAATTGTACTTTGTTCCTTATTCAAACCAAAAATTTTCCCATACTCAAATTTCTCATAGCATAATATGAAATAATTCCTAGCTAAGCTTATAAGTCATTCCATAAATATGTATTTATACTATATGGATAACTTACCTTTAATTATCTCATGAAAACACACTTACTATAATAAGTTTATGAAATGACCGAATATGCACATACATATGCAACATCTCAAGCATATTTAATTAACTCAAACATAGAAATAAAGCCATTTTCATATGGAACTTATATACATACACACATACATCATTTGAGTAAACTCCAAAGTAGTTTAGCCTATACATGCCATAGACTTTAAGTTCATACACGAAAGAGGTACCCAAAATATCAACGATAGTGTGATGAGCTTCAAAGATGATCCCCGAGCACGAGATGAACACCCAAAAGAGATCTACAATACACAAACAACCAAATTCAAAATAAGCTTTCATAGCTTAGTAAGTTTTAAGCATTTAACTCACATATACGATTTATCATGATTTAATAAATTATTTCATTTACAACTTCCTTGCCGAATAGTCAAACATACTAAAATAGATTTCATAGCAACATTATATGCATATATAAATATGTATATATCCATACACCACCTTCACATGATAAAATAAACAGCATATGCCTCTTTTACTTACCAAATTTCTACTTACATTTCAAGCCACCATCAATCACAAGTTGTTATAAATAATACATACCTTTTGGTTATTTACCTCTCCAACCTTAACCACCCGAGCATAACATATGATTGTATATTTGAACATTTTATTATCCTTATCAACATTAATAATACGAGTCTATTAAAAAGCATCAAACCTGTATATCTGTTACAAGAATTTAGTAACGTATCGCACACATAGTGCCGTTACTTTAACATTCCGCACACTTAGTGCCAAGTTTCCGTAACGTATCGCACACTTAGTGCAGTTACTTTAAAAATTCGCACACATAGTGCCTTGTAACCGATTTCACACACTTAGAGCTCGGTTAGAAGCTCGCACACTCAGTGCCTTTCATAACCTGTCATTCATTCGAATGTACATTTACATATACAAGATCCAATCCACAACTTCATATATAAACTCATACACATAGGTGTAACTTTATTATTTTCTATCCAAGTTTATATCATATTCGGCCAAGGCATTTTCATGTAACTAACCTTTCCTTTAGATATATTCATATCCTAGTTTAGTATCCCTCATATTTATTTGCATCATTAACATGTAAATATCCATTTCATGCAATTAAATCCAACCTCTAAGCAGCCTCACATTCGACCGAATTATACCAAGTTCATACACACATTCGGCAATGTGACATTTAACATACTTAATTCCATTTAATGAAGGCATATAATATAGAGTAAAATTCGATTTAACTCAATTGCTTAAAACTTACCTCGGAAATCGACGGATTAGGGTTTCTCGGCTATTCGTTCAATTTCGCCTTTCCTCAATCCAATCCCGTGTCTTTATGTTCTTGATCTAAATAAGTTCCAAATTAAATTCATTTAAAGATATTTTCATTCATTTTAATACAAAAATCACATAAATGGGCAAATTACCATTTTACCCCTGACATTTACAATTTTTACAATTTAGTCCCTAATACACAACTCACAAATTACTCAAAATTTGGCTACCATTCTTTAGAGCTGAATTTTTCTATGGATTATATAAGTCCATATTTCTCATAAATTTTGCAATTTAACCCTCCAAAATAATATTTTCACAAGTTAACCTAAATTAGCTAAATTTATCAAAAACTCAAGAACAAAATATGTTCATCTAGCTCCAATCTTTCATTTAACACCATAAATCATCACAAAGCTCAACATATCATCCATGGCATATCTCACAAACATCACCAATGCACAAAATTAATACATGGGCTTGATAGTAGAGTGAACAACAATCTCAAAAATACAAAAATCATCAAAAATCTAAAGCTAAAACTTACCTAATTTTGCTTGATGAGTGGCGAAACCCTTGTTTGTTTTTCTCTCTTTTTTTTCCTCTTTTGGTTTCGGTCAAGAAGGGATAAAATGATGAACATGAAATGGCTTTCTTTCTTATTTTTTATGTTTTATTATATTATGCTTATAAAATATATTATAACATTAATATATATTTAACATATAAAACAAACATATATATATATATATATATATATATATATATAAAGCCATATTGCCGTCCACTATAATTATAATAGGGGTAATTGCAACATAAAACCCCTTTATTAAAAAGACACATTGATTTAACCTTTCAATCAAGCAAATAGCTAATTTCACCACTCATGCAATTTAATCCTTTTTCTTGAATTGAACATACAAACAGTCAAATTATCCCATGATATTTTAACACATGCTCAAACATATATCATAGATATCAAATATAATATTAAAATATTTTTCAAACTCGAATTTGTGGTCCTGAAACCACCGTTCCGATTAGGGTCATAATCGGACTGTTACACAATACATGGTAATGTGAACATGTAAATTGTTGGTACTGAAGTAGTGAATTGAGCTTCGTTGGAGTTGTTGTTAAATGCCAATTGATGCTATGTATTGGTGCCTTTGAATTTGATGTAGGTGAGCACAAGTTGGGGTGGCAAATTGGCTTGGTAAATAGCCTATTTTTTTCACACGGGCAGAGACATGGGCGTGTGTCTCAGTCGTGTGTGACACACGGTTATGTTACATGGCCATGTGTCTAATGGTGTTGAAATTGAAACCAAGTCAGTATGCTCCACAAGGCCTCGCACATGGGCATGTGACTTGGCCATGTGGCATAAGTCAGTATACCCTACCAGTTTGACACGGCCTAGCACACGACCTGGAACACGAGTGTGTATGGCCATTTGTAGGGCACACGAGCGTGTGTGTTGGCCGTGTGACCCACGTTAGATAGTTACACGGGGTCGAACATGGGCTGGGACACGGCCATGTACTCCCATTTCGAATGTCCACACGGCCTGTGATATGGGAGTGTCTATTGCCCGTGTGAGACACACGGGTGTGTGTCCCCTATTTTTTGAGAAAATTTTCTAAGTGTTCTAAGAATTTCTAAAGTTATCGGTTTAGTCTCAAACCACTTTTAAAGCATGTTTAGAGCCTCATAGGATCATATTAGGGACATCATGATTAAATTTGAATGATAGTTGCATGAAATATGAAAATGTATGTGAAATAAATATTTAATTGAAATAGAAGTTCGGTAATGCTCCGTAACCCTATTCTGGCGTTGAATACGGGTGAGGGGTGTTACATTTATTGGTATCAGAGCTACGATTTAGTCGATTCTAGGACTAACGTAGCATGTGTGAGAGTCTAGCTATACATGCCATATATAACCTGTGATAGTGTGATGACTCTTGACAATTGAAATTGTGTTTTCGTATAGCAAATGGATCCTAATCGAGCTGTTGCTGATGATGTTGAGAGTAATACGCCAGCTCCCGCTCAAGGGATAGCGCCTTCTGAATCTAGAAATGTATCGAGTAGTCACGGAGGAGAGGCTAAAGAGGCCTTTTTCCAAATGATGAACGAATGGTTCACACAAGTTTTTCGGACAAATCCGGCTGCTCAACAACCTCCACCCCCACCTAATCCCAAATCAATTCCCATAGCTCCTCAAGTTGTGGAACTTCAATGACTGAATAAGCTGCTAGTCAATAAAATATGAAAATACGGGGCAGAAGAGTTCAGAGATACTATTGATGATGATCTCGAGAAAGTTGAATTTTGGTTGAAAACACTATTTGAGTATTCGATGAGTTTTCGTGCACACCAGATGAGTGTTTAAAGTGTGTTATTTCATTATTAAGAGATACAATGTATCAGTGGTGGAATACTTTAGTGTCTGTGGTGCCGAGAGAAAGAGTTACTTGGGAATTCTTTTAGACTAAGTTCCAGAAGAAATATATAAGTTAGCGATTTCTTGATCAAAAGCACAAATAATTTCTAGAATTGAAATAGGGTCGTATGACTGTGACTGAGTACGAAAGAGAATTTGTGCAGTTGAGTAAGTATGCTCGAGAATATGTTTCTACTGAAGAAATCATGTGTAAACAGTTTGTTGATGATTTGAATGAATATATTAAACTTCTGGTTGGAATTCTAAAGTTGAAAGAAATTGTTGTCCTAGTTGATAGTGATACGAGCTCGATTTGGTGTTAATTCGAGTCGTTTAGATTGCCCGATCGTAAAATTAAGTGTTGAGTTTTAACAAAGTAGGCTGGGAAAGATGAAAAGATAGGTTCAAATAAGGTCTAAAAGATAATTAAATTGGCTAATGGAGTAATTCGGCTAAGGCCAAGAGTGAACCAACAATGAAGGGAATTGTTGACCCGATTCTTAGACGACACTTAGAAGGAAATGGATAAGAGATAATTTGGCCAACCTCGACCCACTATCTAGCAAGATAGAAACCGATGGTATGGTCGAACTCCACACTTTGGGAAGTGATAAGTTCGGATAACAAGGAAAAATGATGCCACAAGCTGAGCTTGATAAGTCGTTTCAATCCGAGAGAGAACGATGAGAGTTGAATTCTCACAGAAAAACAAAAGTTCATATATTTGGCCCAAAAAGTCCCTACAACTAGCTGAAAACAAAGTATTTATAGGCATGAGACAAACCCTAGCCGAATAGACACACACACTTAGCTTAATTGAGCTACTAATGAACTTAGTTGAGCTAATTAAAAACTACAAGACCTTTGATGAACTCTAACTTAAGGAACGGTAATGGACAAGATGTTTGGTCTTCCTATTCAGCTAATAATTAACTCTAATGAGCTGAATAAACTTGATTCAATGCTTGATCAGCTAAAGAGTCATAATATCCTTTTAATTTCTCCTTGGATAGCCAAATGAGCAGCAGCAAAAAATTAATGTCATTTGGGTACACGAACAGCCCCCTCTGTGTGAATGTTTGATTATAAACCATCAAAAGGTGTGAATGGAAGAATTGGAACAGCCACCATCATGTGAAAACATTTGGGAGCTGAATGGGCTTGTGTGAATAGCTCCTTGACCATTGAACTCCTCAAACAGTCACTTGGAGAAGCTCATAACAGCTGTTGGTCTTAAATTCATTCCTCTATTTAATGCCAATTAATGCACCAGCTGGTTCAATTGGTTATTTCACCTATAAACACAATTAAACTTTAATGAGCTGTAGTAACTAAAACTCATTTAATAAGCTAAAACAAATTAAATGGTTGTAGCAAATTAATTAACTTAGAACATATTAATTGTTGAATTTATTTAAATAACTAAATAAAATTAAAACAACTTAATTACTTAAACTAAAATAACTAAACACATTTAAAGTTTAATCCAGCAACTATTTAACTAAAATTCAACTTGCAATAAGCTGTATGGAATGCATGGTGTTGAGCTCCATGCTTGCTTGATGAGTCTAGCCACCTTCCCTCCTCAAGCTCGATCAATGTCACTTGCAATGGCATCTTGAAACTTCTTGGCACGAGACCGAGTAATGGGACCTTGTGGCAACTCAATGGGATTGATCATAGCTTCCCGAGCTAGGATCGCATCAGATAGAGCTTGCAAAGCCGAGGAGCATAGTAAAGAAAAGAGAAAAGCAGATTCAGAGACTAGAGACTCAAGAAAAAGATCGATGAATAAGCCATACCAATCTTCGTCAAAGAAATCCAGAGATTCGTACACTCGACCAAATGCTTCAATCGGGTATTCGAATAGAGATCGTGGAAAACAATACTCAAGTCCTAAAGCTCAAGCTACTTCAGATCGAGTGTTGATACTGTGAGAAATTATAGACCTGAATGTCAGCAATGCAGGAGACGACATCCTGGTGAATGTAGAATGAATAATCGGGCTTGTTTCAAATGTGATTCACAAGATCACTTTATTCGAGATTGTCCTGAGTTAAATGAAAAGGATAAATCTCAGAATGCAAGATCAAGCAATACAGCTACTAGAGGGAGGCCACCAAAAAATGCAAGAAATACGAGTGGTAATCGCGGTGCTATGAGAGATTCTACAGTGAAATCTGAGGCCAGAGCACCTGCTAGAGCTTACGCTATTCGTACACGCGAAGACGCGTCATCACCAGATGTTATCATTGGTACATTTTGTCTTTACGACACTAATGTTATTGCATTGATTGATCCTGGATTGAATCATTCGTATGTTTGTGAGAATTTAGTGTCTAGTAAGAAATTTCCTGTTAAATCTACTTAGTTTGTGATTAAAGTATCAAACCCCTTAGGCAAATATGTTCTAGTTGATAAAGTTTGCAAGAACTGTCCTGTAATGACTCGGGGTTACTATTTTTCGACTGATTTGATGCAATTGCCATTTGATGAGTTTGATGTAATTCTGGGTATGGATTAGTTGACTTTTCATGATGCCGTTGTAAATTGTAGACAAAAGATTATTTAATTAAAATGTCAGAATAGTGAAATCATTTGAATTGAATCAGATGAATCAAGAGAATTGCCTGTTGTGATTTCGTCTATATCAGCTCAGAGATGTGTGAGAAAATGTTACAAAGCTTATCTTGCTTATGTTTTTGTAACACCCCTTACCCTTATCTTGAACTAGAATCGGACACGAGGCATTACTTGACTCGACTCACTTGGCCATATAACTTTGAGTTAGCAAATTCTATTCCAAGTTCAAGCATTTTCATTCTTTCATCTAACTCCCTTATAGTGGGCCTATAAGGCCCTATACTAACCACCGAAAAATATCGGACATAAATCAGAAACTTTGACACGTTTAGAAAATTTCACCTAAACAGGGGTTACACGCCCGTGGACTAGATGACACGCCCGCGTATCATCTCACACGCCTGTGTTCCACGCTCATGGTCGACACTGACTTGAGTCGCACAACCTGGACACACGTCCATATGGCTGGACCGTGGTCGCCTCTGATTATTTCCCTAAGACCTGGGCACGCCCGTGTGCTTCAACTGTGTGACAATTCAAATTCCAATTTCAAGATGCAAACTTCACACGGCCTGGGCACATGCCCACGGCTTGATCGTGTGTCACACACGACCTAGACACACGCCCGTGTGCCTACCCATGTGGACAAGAGCAAGGCTATTTGCCAATCTCTTTGCACCCATATAGCTTACACTACATGATCCCATTCAACATACTAATAAACATCTCATAATTCCAATATAAACTTCCAAAGATAATTTTGTAATTTCATAAATGATAAGGTGAGCCATCAACCATGGCAATATACAAAATAGTTATCTTAACAAGGGCCAATACATTTTGGCCAAAATGACAAAATATCCTAACTAGTCTAGCCCCTATACATGCCATGTACAAAATCAGTAAGTCTAGGTATACCGAGGTGAGCTGATAGTGTGGGCGATCTTCTGAATATCTTCGTATATCGGCTTGGCTCTTAAACCCTTAAACTCTATAGCATTTCATACTAAGCAAGAAACAATTTGCATTCATGATCATGCTTACTCATTTTCTCCATTCCCACATTCCAACTATATCACAAGCTTAATACATACATTCATTAACAGGTTCCCCTGCACTTAGCATCACAAAGTCACATAATACAACACATCACTATCTCTAATTCCATTACTCATAGTCAAATTACTCGATGGTTTCGCACATAGCCCACCAAAAAGGTTAGTTACGGTGGTATCGCACATAGCCCACCAAAAAGATTAGTTACGATGGTATCGCACATAGCCCACCAAATGATGAATAGATGATGGTATCGCACATAACCCATCATAATTAAGCAACAAGGTGGTATCGCACTTAGCTCACCAACAATTGTCGTCATTACACATTTATATAACTATTTCATCGTTCACACAGTAATTATTCAATGACTAACATATTCAATCCATTTAAACCACACATGTTCTCAATCATGCCATACACTAATTAGCAACATAATGTTTACACAAATATGCATTGTTTACACATAAACTTACCTCGGTGCAAAAAGTGTTAATTAACGATTTAATCCATCACCTTGCCTTTTCCACGGTCAAGGTTGATTCCACGCTCTTCTTGATCTATAACAATGAAATTCAGTTCGTTTAGATCATTCTATGATCATAATACATCAAAATCTATACTTGGGCAAAAATGACCATTTTGCCCTTGTACTATGGCAAAAATTATGATTTTGCCCCTAGGCTCGTAATTTAGTTTTCAACACATTTTCTCAATAAACAAGTCTAGCTGAACATTTATTTCTCTTACAACTACTCACCATTCTCACCATTTCATGCATTTATGACACAAATTCATTCTTTGCATTTAAGTCCTATTTAGGTGTTTTCATGCAAACACCTTTCACAAAAGTTGTTTCTCATCTCTCTAACATTCATTTTCTTTAATAAAAATTAGCTAAAAACATAAATACTCTCATGGAAAGTTCTTAGACTTCCCATCGTAATACAATTTAGTCCCCTCATTAGCTAGCTTAAGCTTTGGGGGTTCCAAAAGCACAAAAATCACCAAGAAAGACCTCTAAAACCACTTACTTGCTAGAGGATATCTTGGCTGAAAGTTTAAGCTTCAAAACCCCTATTCCTTGCTGAAATTTTAGGTGGAGGAAGAAGAGAATGAAAAAAAAGATTGTAACACCCCAAACCCGGCCCAAACACCACGACCGGATCTGGTATGTCACATGGGAAGATTTTTATGAAACTTCGCGTTCGTCAGATAATTTCTAAAGTCCTTTTGAAAACTTCAAGTTCAGTAGTTCATTTGAAAACTCAGTAATCATTTTGTAAAGAATGCAATTAGCCCAATTCTTGTGTTTAGGTGACGTTTGAAAACACTTAATGTTGCATTAGATTAACTTGAGGTTTGTTGTCAAATTTCGTTTATAAAATCGTTGGTTAAGTTGTGAGAAAAACTTTCATTTGCATTTTATAAAGAAAACATCTTACCAATTAACTTATAATTAAAGTGTCTAAAGTTTAAACCAAAATAACCAAAATAATAGTGGCCTTATTAAACAACAAAAATCCCAAAATTAAAGAAAGTTCAAGAAAAGTAAAGTCTGATTAAGTAATAACCGTGCATGGCCACCTCGTAGTCCACTCCGGTCCAAACCCACTGAGCTAAGAATCACCTGCAAAAGTTAAGCAGAAGGGTGAGTCATGATGACTCAGTGTGCAATTACCTCACATACCATAACTGGGCCTAAGCCCCCATATATCAATCGGCCAAAGCCCAAATACTATAACATAACAGATAATCGATGTGATAGACCCAACCCATCCTAATGTTCCAACCTCTACACTCCGCTCCATATCCAATCTCAGCACACCTGTAGGGATTTCTACAATCAACCCTCTATCCGCTACACTCCTCTTTGGCAGTCATGCTGCTCAAAGTCGATATGATGTGGCCTAGACATTGAACCAATGTGACCAAGTCACCGATATACAAATATGGCACCGAACCATCAGAATAGTGTGACAAAATCACCGATACACACTTCCCCTTTACATCATTATCATAACCCTCATCCTATGCAACATATAAGCATAACGTAGTGAATGCAACATACATTGATACACATTAGACAAACAGAGCATATATCATTTCATGCCAAGGTACATACATAACATGGTAAGAAGGTGACTAACTTGACATCTTCGGTTTTACCCTCCACGGGTATTCAGTAATCACTACCGTAATTCCGGCTTTTACATGAGGCATGTAGTTATCACAAATTAGCAAGAAAAGGTGTGAGAAATTACACATATGAAAACACGGAGAACTAAGCTCTCAATATTGTCGACACTTTCAGAAGAGGGAACAACCGCAATCTGTTTATCCCAGGCAGATGTCGGCTCTCTACCGCAGCCTGGTGGAAAATCCCAAACCTCCGACACTGTTCGACGCTTAAACTTAGGAACCAAGATACAGTTCCACCCGCCTCCTTAGCTTGACTGACATTCGTATCCATGAAAAGGATCTTGATCAGGAAACTGAGTTAAGGCATTGAAACAAAACAGAGAGAATAGGTACTCAGAACGAAGAAGTTCCTTACCTTGATCAACAGAAACCGAATGCTAGAAGGCTTGGCCTAAGAAACCGATTAAGTCCCTAAATAATCGCCAATATTAGAATCGGTTCTCCAAATAGAACAAAAGAAGTGGCCTTTCGACCAAACAAGTCGATAAAGAACCCCTTACTACCCATTCGGCCAACAACCACTTACCAAGATCCTCTTGAAAACAGGCCACACGAAAAAGAGATGATAGAAATACGTCCCTCTACCATCGACCAACGCCCAAAGAAACGAGTCAGAACCTTTGATTAGCCAAACCAAAGAGAGAGAAGAGAAAAAGAACGAATAGAAAACAAAAAGGAAAGAGAGCTCCTTACTGAAAGCAAAAGTATGCCAATTGAAGAGACTATATTCGGCTATCAGCAACCACAACGGAAGGGTGCCTACACTTGATGCAAAAGGGGATTTGGCTTCCACAAAATATGAAATAAGGAAGAGAAGAGAGAAAATAAAAGTAAAGAATGAGATCCGGCTATGGCACTTGCAGGTTCGGCTATGAAGAATAAGCAAGTAACAAATGTTCTAGGAAGATTAGGCTATGAAGTGTAATAACTAGAAAATGGACTAGGGAGATTCAACTATGAAGGAAAATAACTAGCAAATGGAGAAAAGGAATAAAGAAAGCACAATCACTAACATGATATTCGGCTACACCAAAGAACAAGAAGGAGAAGAAATGAGGCTAGAAAATGTTTCAGTTTTGGTAGATGAGAAAAGAAGCAAATGTTCAAAAATGAAAAAGAGGAAGAGAGTGTTTCTAAGATTGATTTGGCTAACACAATGCTTAAAATGACCACTTGAAGAAAACGGCACACCCTTATGACCAAAAATGCTCAACAAAATGCCTAAGAGCTACAAATGAAGGTTCGCTCCCTAGCCAAGCTAAACCGTGCACACACACACCACACTTACCCAAATTCGGCCAACCTCTCTCCCTATCTCTATATCCCACGATTCTCTCCCCCTTCACTCTCCATCCCTCCTTTGAAATCCCCCAACAACCTTGACCCATTGAAACCTCCTACAATCCCTCTTGTCCACTCTTTCAAAATATTTGACCCATTCAACTACCACTCATCAGAGTTTAAGCCAAAATCCACCACCTCTCCATCCTGACGCCAAAAAGAACTCCAAAATGTGGCATACGCGACTCGAACCTTCACCCTCACTGTTCTCCTATGGCGTCATCCCTCCTTGCTCCCTAAGGCGTCTCTTACCACTCCTCCACACCCCTTTTTGTGTCATCAAACACACAAATATATATAAGACCTACCTCCACAAGCTTCCCCCTATAGTGCCCTAAAACTAAAATTTAACCAAGACTCCTGCTCGAACCCGAGCCTTCCTAAGACCCCTAAACACATCCAAATAGTAAGCAGAACAAGCCAAACACACAGAAACATGAAATGCAGAACCCGCTAACTTGGGATGTTACAAAGATGATAGCTTCCTCTTTTCTTTATCTTATTTTATTCATTATAGCCACCTAATATCACCAAATGCTCTTGTCCCCCTAGCTTATATGGTCGAACAACACACATCTAATGGCCTGATTTCACTTTAGAAACCTCTATTTTGATATCCTTTAACAATTAGACACCTTTAACTTGAAATTTGAAACTTTCACACTTTATGCGATTTAGTCCTTTTTCGCAATTATGCAATCAAACGTTAAAATTAAGGTACCAAAATTCTCATGCATCCCTATAAACATGTTACGACACATAAAATAATATCAAAATAATTTTCCTCCACCTCGAATTAGTGGTCTCAAAACCACTGTTCCAACTAGCCTCAAAACCGGGTTGTTACAGTTTTAGATACAAAAGTGTCTAAATCTAAGATTGAATCAGTGCCAGTTGTCTGTGAATATCCAGATGTGTTTCCTGAAGAATTATTGGGGTTTCCAACAATCAGAGAGGTTGAATTTGTGAGTTAGTACGGGAACTTCACCGATATCGATAGCTCCGTACAGAATGGCTCCAACAGAGTTGAAACAATTGAAATCTTAGTTGCAAAAGTTAACAGATAGAGGTTTTCCACGACCTAGTTTTTCACCCTAGGGTGCGCCAGTGTTGTTCGTAAAGAAGAAAGATGGATCGATAAGAATGTGTATTGACTACTAACAGCTTAATAAAGTTATAATAAAAAATAAGTATCCGTTGCCAAGAATAGATGATTTGTTTGATCAGTTGAAAAGGGCAGCAGTGTTTTTGAAGATTGATTTGAGATCTGGCTATTATCAGTTGCAAGTGAAAGATTCAGATGTACTAAAAATTGCGTTCAGAACGAGGTACGGACATTCTGAATTTCTTGTTATGCCTTTCGGATTAACTAATGCTCCTGCAGTTTTTATGGATTTGATGAACTGGATTTTTAGACCGTATTTAGATAGATTTGTTGTTGTGTTTATTGATGACATTCTGATCTATTCATAAGATGAGTCTGAACATTCCGAGCATTTGAGAATTGTGCTACAAACCTTGAGGGATAAACAACTCTATGCTAAATTCAATAAATGTGAATTTTGGCTCCGAGAAGTCAGATTTTTGGGACATATTATTTCAGCTGTAGGCATATGAGTTGACCCGAGCAAGATTTCTGCAGTTGTTGACTAGAAACCACCAAGAAATGTATCTGAAGTTAGAAGCTTTCTGGGGTTAGCGGGTTATTATTGACGTTTTGTTAAAGGATTTTCGATGATTGCTACATCGATAACCAGATTGCTACATAAAGATCTGAAGTTTGAGTGGTCAAAAAAATGTCAATAGAGTTTTGATCAGTTGAAAGCATTATTAACTGAGGCACCTATTTTAGTTCAACCTGAATCGGGTAAAGAGTTTGTGATATACAACGACGCATCATTGAATGATTTGGGTTGCGTTTTGATGCAAGAAGGAAAAGTTATAGCTTATGCCTCCAGACAGTTAAATCCGTATGAAAAGAATTATCCGACGCATGATTTAGAGTTGGCCGCTATTGTATTTGCATTGAAGATTTGGCGACATCATTTGTACGGTGAGAAATGCCACATTTTTACCGATCACAAAAGTATGAAATATTTAATGACTCAGAAAGATTTGAATTTGCGACAACGAAGATGGCTCAAGTTGCTTAAATATTATGAGTTAGTGAATGATTATCATCCGGGGAAAGCAAATGTAGCGGCAAATGCTTTGAGTAGAAAATATATGTTTGCTTTGAGAGTGATGAATACTCAGTTAACCTTATCTGATGATGGTTCGATTCTAGCAGAATTGAAAGCTAAACAAGTATTTCTTCAAAAATTTTGTGAAGCTCAGAAATATGATAATGAATTGCAAGCCAAAAGAGTGCAATGTGAGTTGACTAGTGATTCAGACTATCAAATCGGAGCCGATGATTGTTTAATGTTCTGAGGTAGAATCTGTGTACCAAAGAATCCTGAGCTCATTTAGAAAATTTTATACGAAGCTCATAGTGGTTGTTTATCTATTCACTAGGGGAGTACTAAAATGTACAATGATTTGAAACAACTGTATTAGTGGTCGAGATTTAAACGAGACATTTCGGAGTTTGTATCAAAATGTTTTATTTGTCAACAAGTCAAAACTGGACATCAAGTGCCTTCAGGATTACTACAGCCTGTGATGATATTAGAATGGAAATGGGATAGAGTTACGATGGATTTCATATCAAGATTACCCCTATCTCCAAAGAAGAAAGATGTTATTTGGGTTGTCGTAGATTGACTGATGAAATCAACACAATTCATTCCGATACGAACTAATTATTCGCTTGATAAATTTGCTGAGTTGTACATTTCTGAGATTGTTAGATTGCACGGGGTGCCAATTTCTATTATTTCTGATAGAGATCTGAGATTTACATCGTGATTTTGGAAGAACTTGCAAGAAGCACTTGGTATGAAGTTGAACTTTAGTACAACATTTCATCCTCAAACCGATGGTCAGTCTAAGAGAGTAATACAGATTCTCAAAGATATGCTACGATGCTGTGTTTTAGAGTTCGAAGGTAACTGGGAAAGATTTTTATCGTTGGTTGAATTTGCGTATAACAACAGCTTTCAATAAAGTATAAAGATGGCACTGTACGAAGCTTTATATGGTCACAAATGCTGAACTCCATTGTACTGGGCTGAGTTGAGTGAGAAAAAGATTCACGGGGTTGATTTGATCCCAGAGACTGAAGAAAAAGTGAAAGTAATTCGCGACAGTCTGAAAGTAGCTTTAGATCGACAGAAATCGTACGTGGATTTGAGACGTAAAGACATTGAATTTCAAATCGGTAATAAAGTGTTTCTGAAAGTATCTCCATGGAAGAAAATACTTAGATTTGGTCGCAAAGGCAAATTGTGTCTGCGTTTTATCGGGCCATATGAGATCATCAAAAGAATAAGTCCAGTGGCATATCAGTTAGCTTTACCGTCAAAGTTAGAGAAAATCCACAATGTGTTTCATGTGCTGATGTTACATTGATATAGATCGGATCCATCACATGTAATTTCTCTGACAGAGATTGAAATTCAACCTGACATGACGTACAGCGAAGAACCGATCAGAATTTTAGCTCAAGAGGTTAAAGAGTTGAGAAATAAATGCATAGCTTTAGTGAAAGTCTTGTGGCAATGTCACGGTGTCAAAGAAGCTACGTGGGAGCCCGAAGAAGCTATGAGTTTCACTAGTAAGATTTTCGGGGATGAAAATCCCTAAGGGGGAGAGTTGTAACAGACAGTTTTTAGTCAAATCGGAATAGTGGTTTCAGAACCACAAATCTAATGTCGAAGTAATTATTTTATTATTATTTTAATGTCTAGAGCATGATAATATGTTTGTGAGAAAACTTCAATAAGAAATTTTATCATTTGATTAGTTAATTTGATAAAAAGGACTAAATCACGTAAAATGTAAAGTGATGTTCTAATTGTTAAAGGTATTAAATAGCTATGAAATATTAAAGTGGAGGTCCTTATGTTGTAAATAGACCATTTGAAACATGAGTGGACAAAGATGGACTTGGTTTATGTAACACCCCTAACCCGTATCCGTCGTTGGAACAGGGTTATGGAGCGTTACCAGATATTTTTAGAACATTTACAAACATTTCATGTTAATCATTATGCAATTACTGAGATTGTA
Source organism: Gossypium australe (assembly GCA_005393395.2). Taxonomy (NCBI): domain Eukaryota; kingdom Viridiplantae; phylum Streptophyta; class Magnoliopsida; order Malvales; family Malvaceae; genus Gossypium; species Gossypium australe. The sequence continues at coordinate 53,314,756 of CM016617.1, forward strand.
CATAACGTCCCTTAAATGTGCCCTCGAGGCCCAATACGAGCATTAGAAACGAATCAGGACTGAATCGGGATCTCAGGGAATTTTTTGTGAAATTCCAAATTTTTTCCCAAGTACAGGGCTCACATGCCCGTGTGGTCTAGGGACACTCCCATGTGGTCGGGACATGTGGTCTCACACGCCTGTGTCCCTATCCCATGTAACTTTTTAACTTCTAAGGCATGAAGAAATTTAAGTCACACGGCCAAGTCACACGCCCGTGTGCTAGGTCGTGTGGCGAATTTTTATTTTCGAAATTAGGTGCAGTTTTCACACGGGCGTGTAACACGCCCGTGTTCAAGGCCATGTCAACCACACGGCTGAGACACACACCCGTGTCTCTGCCTGTGTGCTCAATTCTGAGCATTGTGCAGGGGACACACGACCTGACTACACACCCATGGGGTGTGTCTACCCGTGTGGACAAAATGAAGCCATTTCTTAGCTTCATTTTTTCACCCAATTTTGCCAACAGCCTACACTAATACTTGCATGTATATACCATCCAAATCAAGCATTAAAACCAAGCCTAAACTAACATCTATCATTCAACATAACATACCATTACATGCATACATGTTCATAATCTTGCCTTGGTTTAATCCATATGTTAGCCATAATTTGATCAACTACTTAACACATATGTAGCTACCATAGCATGACATTACAATTATATCAAAACAAACCATTACTAGCCATTCCAATCGCTAGATTACAAGCATCATTTACATGTACGTGCCAATATGGCCAATATAACCTATACATTCCATTATAACCATAACTGATTTATCATATTGTACCGACATAGGCTGATGGATAGTGTGAGTGATCTCCACTGAGCTTCCAATCCAACGAGCTTTCGATTTACTCTAAACAGGGGAAAATAAAAAGGGGTAAGCATTTTATGCTTAGTAAGTTCGTATAACATGGTACTTAACTTACCATTTATTCTATTTTGAGGTAACTATGTAAGGCATACTCAATCAATTTGACCTCAAGCCCTACACATATTCTCATTGCCCTTGTTAGTCATTATTCCATAATAACATCAAAACATATATGGGCTAACGACGATCAAGATTCCATGCACATATGCTTTCTACCACATATATTCATTAAACATGTATAATTCATCTCATTATTACAAGTATAATTTCATAATAGTTCACTTCGAGTTCAGATCATTTCACATTAGAACTTTACTTATTTCACTCGGAATATCAAGGTCACGATTAGTACACTCAAGGTGTACAAGTCTATAATCAAGAATGCACATATATTCATCAAATAAAGTCTATGTACAAATAACATCATCCCATGTTTTCATATATCATTTGTCATGTAACATCATTTTCTTGTATTTCGGACGGATACGTATAATAACTCATTTCTTATACATATCTTCTCATATCAAGATTTCTACCCGTTGAATTTATCTGAAATATCGATGGTTACTCGGGTAGTACACTCGAGGTGTACAAATCAGGATCCGTCAATTCATATTTAGTGGTACCCATAAGGTACTATCTTATAGAGTACACTCTCGAGCCACACATGTATACAACAAGATTATCAGTCCAAGCTAAATCCTTTTTATGACATATGCTCTAAGGAGCTTGATCTGGATTACCCGTCTGAGCTAAATCCTTTCTGTAATGAAGTCATTAGGATTGCTCGTTCGAGCCTAATCCATTCTGCAATAGATGCAGGACCTTATTCATTTCGGTAATTACATTTATCCATCGATTTTCATTTATTCAAACGGGAGTTAAACATTTTTCTAACATTATCGGCCATTTGATTATTTCATGCATCCACAAAATTCATATAATTCAAATAAACACATTCCACATCCATTTCAAGCATATAAGTAACATTTCCATCGTTTGACATTTATCATTTATCGGGCATTATCATTTAAATTAGACATTTTAATTATCAGGCTTGACCGGATATGTAATCATTTCGTATATTTATGACATTTATACAATTCACATACACACAATCAATTTAAGCATATAAATAAACACAATTTAGTTACACGAACTTACCTCGACAATGTTCATGTACATGCCTCTTTCCTTGTTCTGTAACACCCTTTACCCGTATCTTACGCTAGAACTGGGTACAAGGCATTACCAGACTTAACAATACATTCTACCAAATTCCGAGCCACAAAATTTCACTTATAATTTAAACTTTAATAAACACATGCACACACAAGCATTATAACTCCATGACCAATATGAGCCACAACTCGTGGCTAAATACAGAATAATCCTTATTACCGTTATGAAGCAATACATTTGGTCAAATTTGTAACACCCCAAACCCGGCCCATACATTTCGACCAGATCTGGTATGCTACGGGTTGAACGTTAAAATCTTTTGCTAAGTTGGTTTTAGAAAATCATAAGTTATTAGGCAATATTTGAATAAATAAGTGACATTTGAAAAGAAACCTTGTATTATTATTTGGTATAAATAAACCCCTGACATAAATTCATAAGTTGCAAATATTAAAAAAACTACTTAGGCGAATATAAACTATGGGGCCTTATTACCTAAATATTCCCAAAACAAAACTTAAAGGAAAATCAAAAATAATCTATAGAAATAAAAACTTGATGGCCCCTCGAGTCCGTCTCGGCTCCCATGTCCACGATCTACTGCTCATCTGAAAAGTTAGGGTAAAATAATAGGGTGAGTCACCAAGACTCAGTGTGTAAATCCCGAAAACACATAAAAGGCTTGGGCCCACAAACACATTATCAGTCCTGGCCCATACACAATGGCAACAATCATAATGACATGACAGATAATAAATGATGCAAAGCCCAACCCATCCTAGAATTCCATCCTCTACACACCAACCCGTACCAACCATCACACCTTGGGGATTTCTATAATCAACCCTTCATCCGCTACACACCAAAACGACAGCCGTACTGCCTATTCCTATCAATCAGGAATTTTAATGTGGGGTTTCTACCACCGATCACCAAGTGACCTAACATTTCATTTCGTGGGTTTTCTACCACCGATCACCATGTGATCTAACATTTCATAAGGTGGGTTTTCTACCACCGATCACCATGTGATCTAACATTTCATTAGGTGGGTTTTCTACCACCGATCACCATGTGATCTAACATTTCATTAGGTGGATTTTCTACCACCGATCACCATGTGATCTAACATTTCATTAGGTGGATTTTCTACCACCGATCACCACGTGATCTAACATTTCATTAGGTGGGTTTTCTACCACCGATCACCATGTGACCAATCATGCTCTTCCCCTTTTCATATCAAACCCATCCCATGCATACATTCATGCAAAATCAAACAATCTACTACCTAAGAGATTACAGTCTTTCGCATACATCGATACACATAGAGAAGTTCTATGATTACGTACTTGGCATTCCTTGCCTAACCTTTTTTGGGTTTCATTCGACTCTCTACACAGCCACTTTTCGGCTTTTTAGCCCATAGCATAAACATACATATATTCATACAGATTATTAGTGTGTTAGAGATCTACACACGACTGTTCATACAGCCTCATTTTCTGGCTTTTCAGCCCCTAACAGGTATAATACAAAATAAAACTTATGTGATAAGGATCTACACACCTGATTACCGTTAGAACGAGACCCTCTAAGTCGACGCTATCCGTAGCCAACACCACCGCTATCTGCCTTGAAATCCCGAAAAGAGATATGAGATTCAGGGACTAGTGTTTCCGGCTTTTAGATCTAAGAGATCTACTTACTAGAGAAGATTCGGCTACTCCCAGAGGATTTTGACTTCTTGCGAAAATCAGGAAGAGAAGATGATTCGAAGAAATCTATAGAGATTCGGCTTTTAGAAGAAAGAAGAGAAGAGAATAATGGAGTTTTCAGCTTTTAGAAGAAAGAAGAGAATGATGGAGTTTTCGGCTTTTAGAAGAAAGAAGAGAATAATGGAGTTTTCGGTTTTTAGAAGAAAGAAGAGAATAATGGAGTTTTCGGCTTTTAGAAGAAAGAAGAGAGTAATGGAGTTTTCGACTTTTAGAAGAAAGAAGAGAATAATGAAGTTTTCGGCTTTTAGAAGAAAGAAGAGAATAATGGAGTTTTCGGCTTTTAGAAGAAAGAAGAGAGTAATGGAGTTTTCGGCTTTTAGAAGAAAGAAGAGAATAATAGAGTTTTCGAATTTTAGAAGAAAGAAGAGAATAATGGAGTTTTCAGCTTTTAGGAGAAAGAAGAGAAAAGAATAATGGGGTTTTCGACTTTTAGAAGAAAGAAGAGAATGATGGAGTTTTTAGCTTTTAGAAGAAAGAAGAGAATAATGGAGTTTTCGGCTTTTAGAAGAAAGAAGAGAAAGAAAAGGTGGAAACCCTAAATGTCGCAAAATAAAGAAGAGAACCCTCCCTATTTATAGAAATTTCTGCTAACTCCTAGCCTTGTAGATAGCTCCTATCTTTTCTCCTTTTATCTTCCATATTATCAACTATAATATCTACATTATCTTATTCATATCCACTCCACCTAACCCAAATGCCGAAAATTAGCTAACTTTAAATTAAAAGAATTGGGCTCCATGAAACTTAAATTTTGGGCCCCTATCTCCCTTGTTGTGGCGTCATCTCCTTGCTCCCTAAGTGGCGCCACTGACCACTGGGCCACAAGCCCATTTTGATAATTTAAACACAGATACCACCTTTTAAAACTCTATAGTGCCCAAACAAAAATTTCACCAAGGCCTTGACCACATCCTGAGCCTAATTTGGACCCCTAACAGTTAAATTAACTCATTACTCATTTTCACCCATTAAGCGCATAGGCCCAAAAATTCAGGATGTTACAGTTCTACCCCCTTAAGGAAATTTCATCCTCGAAATTTCCAACTAACTATTAATCGTACTACCCAAGTCTCACCACTATGCTTTCGCTGCGCACTCTAATTCTAAAGCCAAAAGAAACACTTAGTATACTATGGTAGAGTACGCACCGGTATTCGCATCTAGAGCGCCCTCGTCCCCTTATACTCATTCTACCGATTCGTGTTTATCTGATGAATTATTAATTTCTTTCACTGATTAACCACGAACAATCTTATGAACAGTAGTTTCAAAGTAGTTCTTTCGAATTCTAAATTATATCTACGAGTTTCAGTCTCAAGTTTATCCCCTAATTCTAGAAACCACATACATTCAACCAGCATACATCAATCACACAAGTAGCAGCCATGCACACACATTCATCGCATAAGGGTATCTTCATTATTTCACTACCCAGGGGTTTTTTTTCCGTAGTTTTGCCCTACAAGGTATTTTTTCCAAATAAAGTGTCTTGGTAATTTTCTTTGAATTAGAGGTACTTTGGTACATTTTTTTTAAAACAAGGGTATTTTAGAAAACAAGTTTTTTTTTCCGAAATAGAGATATTTTGATGTTGTTGTTTTTTTTCTTTTTGAAGCAGGGGTACTTTGGAAAATTTAATTTTGCAAACCGGGTTACTTTTGTAAATCTACGGGTTTTCGGGTAAATTTGCAAAACATGGGTATTTTATAAAATCACGGTTATTTGGAAATTTTCACAAACCAAGGGTCTTTTGAAAATTTTGCCAACTGGAGTGTTTCGGTAATTTCACAAATTTCAGTAGTTTTACAATTCTGGGGTATTCTGGGAAATTTTCACAAATCAAGTGTATTTTGGAAATTTTACAAAACTTGGGGTATTTTGGTTGCGAAATAGGGTGGCTAGTCCCTTTCGGGTTTTAATTATAGATTTTGGCCCATCAACAAGTCCTCGTGGCTAAGGTGAACAGTTACTACGCACCAGGTAGGATTCTAGCGAAGAGGAGGTGAGTCACTAGGACTGCTTAAGTACCAAGCTCTTCTTCAATCCAATCCTAGACATGCGTATGCCTGTTGCCACACCCTAACCTATTGACTTGTTCACGGGTTTGTTTAGTTGGATTAAATCTTATGAATTTATAGAGTGATTTAAACTAAACCTAAAGTCCATCAATGTCTAATATTCTAGCCTACGTCCCTCAAGCCCATTAAGCCCACATGTATATCACAACAAGAGTTTAGAATACTTACCTGCGTGGATCGGGTGCCGATAGACTCGAAGGCCATATCTTCAACAAGGACACATTTTTTTTTTCAAATTCACATCACTTTACAAAACATTGCTAAGCCCATTTCACAGCCCGAGTTTTGAACTGGGCTCTGATACCAAATTGTAACACCCCAAACCCGGCCCATACGTTTCGACCAGATCTGGTATGCTACAGGTTAAACGTTAAAATCTTTTGCTAAGTTGGTTTTAGAAAATCATAAGTTATTAGGCAATATTTGAATAAATAAGTGACATTTGAAAAGAAACCTTGTATTATTATTATTTGGTATAAATAAACCCCTGACATAAATTCATAAGTTGCAAATATTAAAAAAACTACTTAGCCGAATATAAACTATGGGGCCTTATTACCTAAATATTCCCAAAACAAAACTTAAAGGAAAACCGAAAATAATCTATAGAAATAAAAACTTGATGGCCCCTCGAGTCCGTCTCGGCTCCCATGTCCACGATCTACTGCTTATCTGAAAAGTTAGGGTAAAATAATAGGGTGAATCACCAAGACTCAGTGTGTAAATCCCGAAAACACATAAAAGGCTTGGGCCTACAAACACATTATCAGCCCTGGCCTATACACAATGGCAACAATCATAATCACATGACAGATAATAAATGATGCAAAGCCCAACCCATCCTAGAATTCCATCCTCTACACACCAACCCGTACCAGCCATCACACCTTGGAGATTTCTACAATCAACCATCCATCCACTACACACCAAAACGACAGCCGTAGTGCCTATTCCTATCAATCAGGAATTTTAACGTGGGTTTTCTACCACCGATCACAAAGTAACCTAACATTTCATTTCGTGGGTTTTCTACCACTGATCACCATGTGATCTAACATTTCGTTAGGTGGGTTTTCTACCACCGATCACCATGTAATCTAACATTTCATTAGGTGGGTTTTCTACCACCGATCACCATGTGATCTAACATTTCATTAGGTGGATTTTCTACCACCGATCACCACGTGATCTAACATTTCATTAGGAGGGTTTTCTACCACCGATCACCATGTGACCAATCATGCTCTTCCCCTTTTCATATCAAACCCATCCCATGCATACATTCATGCAAAATCAAACAATCTACTACCTAAGAGATTACAGTCTTTCGCATACATCGATACACATAGAGAAGTTCTATGATTACGTACTTGGCATTCCTTGTCTAACCTTTTTTGGGTTTCATTCAACTATCTACACATCCACTTTCCGGCTTTTTAGCCAATAACATAAACATACATATATTCATACAGATTATTAGTGTGTTAGAGATCTACACACGACTGTTCATACAGCCTCATTTTCTGGCTTTTCAGCCCCTAACAGGTATAATACAAAATAAAACTTATGTGATAAGGATCTACACACCTGATTACTGATAGAACGAGACCCTCTAAGTCGACGCTATCCGTAGCCAACACCACCGCTATCTGCCTTGAAATCCCGAAAAGAGATATAAGATTCAGGGACTAGTGTTTCTGGCTTTTAGATATAAGAGATATACTTACTAGAGAAGATTCGGCTACTCCCAGAGGATTCCGACTTTTTGCGAAAATCAGGAAGAGAAGATGATTCGAAGAAATCTATAGAGATTCAGCTTTTAGAAGAAAGAGGAGAAGAGAATAATAGAGTTTTTGGCTTTTAGAAGAAAGAAGAGAATGATGGAGTTTTCGGCTTTTAGAAGAAAGAAGAGAATAATGGAGTTTTCGGTTTTTAGAAGAAAGAAGAGAATAATGGAGTTTTCGGCTTTTAGAAGAAAGAAGAGAGTAATGGAGTTTTTGGCTTTTAGAAGAAAGAAGAGAAAAATGGAGTTTACGGCTTTTAGAAGAAAGAAGAGAAAAAATGGAGTTTTCGGCTTTTAGAAGAAAGAAGAGAGTAATGGAGTTTTCAGCTTATAGAAGAAAGAAGAGAATAATAGAGTTTTCGGCTTTTAGAAGAAAGAAGAGAATAATGGAGTTTTCGGCTTTTAGGAGAAATAAGAGAAAAGAATAATGGGGTTTTCGGCTTTTAGAAGAAAGAAGAGAATGATGGAGTTTTCGGCTTTTAGAAGAAAGAAGAGAATAATGGAGTTTTCGACTTTTAGAAGAAAGAAGAGAAAGAAAAGGTCGAAACCCTAAATGTCGCAAACTAAAAAAGAGAACCCTCCCTATTTATAGAAATTTCGGCTAACTCCTAGCCTTGTAGATAGCTCCTATCTTTTCTCCTTTTATCTTCCATATTATCAACTATAATATCTACATTATCTTATTCATAATCCTCCTATTTTTGAGCCTTGTTGCCATCCACTCCACCTAACCCAAATGCCGAAAATTAGCTAACTTAAATTAAAAGAATTGGGCTCCATGAAACTTAAACTTTGGGCCCTTATCTCCCTTGTTGTGGCGTCACCTCCTTGCTCCCTAAGTGGCGCCACTGACCACTGGGCCACAAGCCCATTTTGATAATTTAAACACAGATACCACCTTTTAAAACTCTATAGTGCCCAAACAAAAATTTCACCAAGGCCTTGACCACATCCTGAGCCCAATTTGGACCCCTAACAGTTAAATTAACTAATTACTCATTTTCACCCATTAAGCGCATAGGCCTAAAAATTCAGGATGTAACAGTTCTACCCCCTTAAGGAAATTTTGTCCTCGAAATTTCCAACTAACTATTAATTGTACTACCCAAGTCTCACCACTATGCTTTCGCTGCGCACTCTAATTCTAAAGCCAAAAGAAACACTTAGTATACTATGGTAGAGTACACACCGGTATTCGCATCTAGAGCGCCCTCGTCCCCTTATACTTATTCTACCGATTCGTGTTTATCTGATGAATTATTAATTTCTTTCACTGATTAACCACGAACAATCTTATGAACAGTAGTTTAAAAGTAGTTCTTTCGAATTCTAAATTATATCTACGAGTTTCAGTCTCAAGTTTATCCCCTAATTCTAGAAACCACATACATTCAACCAGCATACATCAATCACACAAGTAGCATCCATGCACACACATTCATCGCATAAGGGTATCTTCGTTATTTCACTACCTAGGGGTTTTTTTCCGTAGTTTTGCCCTACAAGGTATTTTTTTTCCAAATAAAGTATCTTGGTAATTTTCTTTGAATTAGAGGTACTTTGGTACACTTTTTTTTTTAAAACAAGGGTATTTTGGAAAACAAGTTTTTTTTTTTCCGAAATAGAGATATTTTGATGTTGCTGTTGTTTTTTTTCTTTTTGAAGCAGGGGTACTTTGGAAAATTTAATTTTGCAAACCGGGTTACTTTTGTAAATCTACGGGTTTTCGGGTAAATTTGCAAAACATGGGTATTTTATAAAATCACGGTTATTTGGAAATTTTCACAAACCAAGGGTATTTTGAAAATTTTGCCGACCGGAGTGTTTCGGTAATTTCACAAATTTCGGTAGTTTTACAATTCTGGGGTATTCTGGGAAATTTTCACAAATCAAGTGTATTTTGGAAATTTTACAAAACTTGGGGGTATTTTGGTTGCGAAATAGGGGGCTGGTCCCTTTCGGGTTTTAAGTATAGATTTTGGCCCATCAACAACTCCTCGTGGCTAAGGTGAACAGTTACTACGCACCAGGTAGGATTCTAGCGAAGAGGAGGTGAGTCACTAGGACTGCTTAAGTACCAAGCTCTTCTTGAATCCAATCCTAGACATGTGTATGCCTGTTGCCACACCCTAACCTATTGACTTGTTCACGGGTTTGTTTAGTTGGATTAAATCTTATGAATTTATAGAGTGATTTAAACTAAACCTAAAGTCCATCAATGTCTAATATTCTAGCCTACGTCCCTCAAGCCCATTAAGCCCACATGTATATCACAACAAGAGTTTGGAATACTTACCTGCGTGGATCGGGTGCCGGTAGACTCGAAGGCCATATCTTCAACAAGGACACATTTTTTTTCAAATTCACATCACTTTACAAAACATTGCTAAGCCCATTTCACAGCCCGAGTTTTGAACTGGGATCTCATACCAAATTGTAACACCCCAAACCCGGCCCATACGTTCCGACCAGATCTGGTATGCTACAGGTTGAACGTTAAAATCTTTTGCTAAGTTGGTTTTAGAAAATCATAAGTTATTAGGCAATATTTGACTAAATAAGTGACATTTGAAAAGAAACCTTGTATTATTATTATTTGGTATAAATAAACCCCTGACATAAATTCATAAGTTGCAAATATTAAAAAAACTACTTAGGCAAATATAAACTATGGGGCCTTATTACCTAAATATTCCCAAAACAAAACTTAAAGGAAAACCGAAAATAATCTATAGAAATAAAAACTTGATGGCCCCTCGAGTCCATCTCGGCTCCCATGTCCACGATCTACTGCTCATCTGAAAAGTCAGGGAAAAATAATAGGGTGAGTCACCAAGACTCAGTGTGTAAATCCTGAAAACACATAAAAGGCTTGGGCCCACAAACACATTATGAGCCCTGGCCCATACACAATGGCAACAATCATAATCACATGACAGATAATAAATGATGCAAAGCCCAAACCATCCTAGAATTCCATCCTCTACATACCAACCCATACCAACCATCACACCTTGGGGATTTCTACAATCAACCCTCCATCCGCTACACACCAAAACGACAGCCGTAGTGCCTATTCCTATCAATCAGGAATTTTAACGTGGGTTTTCTACCACCGATCACCAAGTGACCTAACATTTCATTTCGTGGGTTTTCTACCACCAATCACCATGTGATCTAACATTTCATTAGGTGGGTTTTCTACCACCGATCACCATGTGATCTAACATTTCATTAGGTGGGTTTTCTACCACCGATCACCATGTGATCTAACATTTCATTAGGTGGATTTTCTACCACCGATCACCACGTGATCTAACATTTCATTAGGTGGGTTTTCTACCACCGATCACCATGTGACCAATCATGCTCTTCCCCTTTTCATATCAAACCCATCCCATGCATACATTCATGCAAAATCAAACAATCTACTACCTAAGAGATTACAGTCTTTTGCATACATCGATACACATAGAGAAGTTCTATGATTACGTACTTGGCATTCCTTGCCTAACCTTTTTTGGTTTTCATTCGACTATCTACACAGCCACTTTCCAGCTTTTTAGCCCATAACATAAACATACATATATTCATACAGATTATTAGTGTGTTAGAGATCTACACACGACTGTTCATACAGCCTCATTTTCTGGCTTTTCAGCCCCTAACAGGTATAATACAAAATAAAACTTATGTGATAAGGATCTACACACCTGATTACTGTTAGAACAAGCCCTCTAAGTCGACGCTATCCGTAGCCAACACCACCGCTATCTGCCTTGAAATCCCAAAAAGAGATATGAGATTCAGGGACTAGTGTTTCCGGCTTTTAGATCTAAGAGATCTACTTACTAGAGAAGATTTGGCTACTCCTAGAGGATTCCGGCTTTTTGCGAAAATTAGGAAGAGAAGATGATTCGAAGAAATCTATAGAGATTCGGCTTTTAGAAGAAAGAAGATAAGAGAATAATAGAGTTTTCGGCTTTTAGAAGAAAGAAGAGAATGATGGAGTTTTCGGCTTTTAGAAGAAAGAAGAGAATAATGGAGTTTTCGGTTTTTAGAAGAAAGAAGAGAGTAATGGAGTTTTCAGCTTTTAGAAGAAAAAAGAGAATAATGGAGTTTTCGGCTATTAGAAGAAAGAAGAGAATAATGGAGTTTTCGCTTTTAGAAGAAAGAAGAGAGTAATGGAGTTTTCGGCTTTTAGAAGAAAGAAGAGAATAATAGAGTTTTTGGCTTTTAGAAGAAAGAAGAGAAAGAAAAGGTCGAAACCCTAAATGTCGCAAACTAAAGAAGAGAACCCTCCCTATTTATAGAAATTTCGGCTAACTCCTAGCCTTATAGATAGCTCCTATCTTTTCTCCTTTTATCTTCCATATTATCAACTATAATATCTACATTATCTTATTCATATAAATCCTCCTATTTTTGAGCCTTGTTGCCATCCACTCCACCTAACCCAAATGCCGAAGATTAGCTAACTTAAATTAAAAGGATTGGGCTCCATGAAACTTAAATTTTGGGCCCCTATCTCCCTTGTTGTGGCGTCACCTCCTTGCTCCCTAAGTGGCGCCACTGACCACTGGGCCACAAGCCCATTTTGATAATTTAAACACAGATACCACCTTTTAAAACTCTATTGCCCAAACAAAAATTTCACCAAGGCCTTGACCACATCCTGAGCCCAATTTGGACCCCTAACAGTTAAATTAACTCATTACTCATTTTCACCCATTAAGCGCATAGGCCCAAAAATTCAGGATGTTACAAAATTAATTAACACATATACAAAATGACTTAGTCAAGCCCCTCTACATGCATAACTTAAATCATTTATAAATAAAGATACCGATAGATAGCTTGATAGTGTGAAGCGATCTCCGACGACCTTCAGCCCGAGCTTGTTTAATAGGACTCTGAAACATGTAAAAGTAATAAGCATTAGCAATGAATTTAACTTACTACCAAGCTGTCATAACTTGCATAAATAATGCTAAGTTCTTACTTTCTCAACTTACTCATTTGTAGCCTTATCAAAACCTCAATGAGACAAATCCTCACAACAAGTTCTCAAATTGATACAATCATTAAATCACATGCTTATAACTTATTACTCATGTTCACATTAATTTGTCTACTTGAGTCGCTGTCACTAAATTATTTATTCCTTGAGCTACAGAGCTCCGAATTAGAAAACTCTAAATTTTCCTAAAACTAGACTCACATATCTTCATAGCATAAAATTTATAGAATTTTTGGTCTTGCCAATTAGTACAGTTTATTCATTAAAATTTCCCCTGTTTCACTGTTCAACTATTCTGACCTCTCTTCACTATGAATCAATTTTCTCCTCGTACAAAATTCAGATGACCTTCTTGTTTTGTTCATTTGAAACTAGACTCATTCCGAATTTCAGGAATATAAATTACATCCCATAATTATTTGTGTAAAATTGTTAATGATTTTTCTAAGTCAGAACAAGGGATTACGTAATCATTCTGAACCAGTCTCACAAAATTTAAATATCTCAAAATATAAAAATTATTTGGTTTCTCTATTTCTTTTATATGAAAATAGACTCAATAAGCTTTAAATCAATATCTCATCCAACTTATAATTCAATTTCTAATATTTGTGGTGATTTTTCAAATTCACGTCATTACTGCTGTTCAAAACAGTTTTATTGTAATTTTTTGCTCTCTCTCACTTTAGTTGTATTCATTACTTACCTATAACAATCTTTCCAATTTCCGATTACATATCGAGCATATTTCTCATGCGTTACACTTGCATATACCTACACTTATCACTACAAAGTCACACATAATTTCACTTAATCGATTTTCCCGTTGAATGCTTTAAATAATAATAACGGATACGCGATGGTTTCACACAGAGCCCACCATTGAAGTTGAAGCTCTCTTGTACACATAGTGGCCTTCACTTAGTACCACTCATGTGACCTAGCTCGATTGTACACATAATTCTGGCTCTCTTGTACACATAGTGGCCTTCACTTAGTACCACTCATGTGACCTAGCCATCTCGTAGCTCTCTTGTACACATAGTGGCTCACACTACATACCACACATGCGACCTAGCTACGTATAGCTTTCTTGTACACATGGCGTACTCTCGGTATCACACATGTGACCTAGCTACGTATATATATGTATCTTTAGCTCTCTTGTGCATATAGTGGTCTGCACTTAGTACCACTCATGTGACCTAGCTACATCAATTCTGAAGGTTCAAACGGGAAGTATCTCACTTTCTAATACTTTATTCCATTCCTTCAATAGTCAATTATGATTCAAAAATCAGCTACAATACATAAAATATGCTGAAATATAAAAACGTCAATAAAAATAATGAATTATTTGCATACAACTTACATAATTACATTCTCAATCTCATCACATCATCAATTTAACTTATCCTCCCCAAATTATTCTATTCAATACTTTCTTGATATTACACAAAGCCATCTTCCTAATTTGGTCTTACATGTAAACTTATACCAATTCTCATTAAAATGTCGAGTCATTATCGAACATTATAATTATATTGGAAAATCAATACTAAAGTATTCATAACTAAAATTTCAATTTAACATTCAAATTTGCATCATTAAATGCTTATTAAACATATGAACTTACCTCGATACCAAAACGGTCATTTTACCAACTTTCCCGATTTTCGATTTTCCTCCCATTCTAGGTCCAAATCTCATTTTTCAGGGTCTAAGACATCACATTTCACTTATTTAATTAAGGTACTACTCAAAACAATCCCTAACTCAAACTTTGGAAAAATTACAATTTTGCCCCTAAACTTTTGCATAATTATGATTTTGCCCCTAGGCTCAAAAATTAAACTTCATCCCTTATTCTTATGTTTTATAATGTGCTGATCATTTTTCCCTTCTATGGAAACATTAAATTCTTGCTCTAACATGCACTTATGTACATTAGGTATTTTTGCCGATTATGTCGTTTTACTCGTTTTCACTTAAAATCGCTTAGTAAAAGTTTTTTAACATAATTCTAAGCTTCATATTCTGACATAAAACATCAAGATAAAGACATTTCACCTATGGGTATTTTTTTCCAAATATGAACCCTAGGTTAAATTATTGCTAGAATAAGCTAAATCAAATTACCGGGACTCCAAAAACGTAAAAAACATGAAAAACGGGGCTATAATGGACTTACCATGAAGCTTGGAAAGCTTGAAAACCCTATCCATGGCTTCCCACATGTTAAATTCGGCCTAAGCTTGAAGATGGACAAATTTGGCATTTAAATTTTGTTTTTAATTCATTTAATTCACTAAATTACCAAAATGCCCCTTAAAAAAATCTTTTGAAACATACCCATCCATGTCCATTTTTGTCCACCAACTTAACCAATGGTCTAATTATCATTTAAGGACCTCCAATTTAAAATTTCATAACAATTGGACACCTCTAACATGTAGATTTCAACTTTTGCACTTTTTACAATTTAGTCCTTTTGACTAAAGTGAGTGCCCAAGCGTCAAAATTTTTGAATGAGATTTTCACAAAATCATTCCGTGAAATTGTAGACCATAAAAATAAAAATAAAATAAAATAAATTTCTCAACATTGGATTTGTGGTCCCAAAACCACTGTTCCGACTAAGCCCAAAATCGGGTTGTTACATGTTCTAGCTCCGAATTTGGTCTATCCAGATCTATATGAGTAAATTTAACATTAATTTACCATATTTTACAATCCAGTGGACTCAATTTTCATCCTAGAAAAAATTACCATTTTGCCCCTAACTTTTCCATAAATTCCATTTTCGTCCCTAGGCTCGGAAAATGAGTTTTGTGCAATTTACTCCCTATTCCAAGCCTAACCAAAATTCCATCAGAAAATTTACAGCACATTTATTCATAAAAATTTTGAATTTTTCATCAAATTTCACAACTTTACATTTTAGTCCCTAAATCGTGTTTTCATCAAAAATAACTTTGTAAAAGTTGTTTATCTACCAATAATCTTTCATTTTCTACCATAAATTTCTAATTTCCAGCGTATACATCCATGACCCATTTTTCATACTTTGATAACTTTTCAAAATAATCCCCCAAATAGATAGTTTAGACTATCCTGATTCCAAAAATATAAAAATCATTAAAAACGGGACTTGATTTCATACCTTATTTAGCTTGAAAAGTTTTCATCCTCTCTCCCAGGGTTTCCATGGAAATATTTGGGGAAGATGATATGAATATGTTTTCATTTTCATTTAATTAAATTTTCATTTAATAACTTTTCATCTTGCCTTTTTTTAATTTTTCCATGGATGAGTCATACCAAAATATCTACATACTTTCTTTAATAGTCTAATTACCATATAAGGACCTTTAGTTTTGAATTCCATAGCTATTTAATCCTTATAGCTACTAGAATTCAACTTTCGCATTTTATAAGATTTAGTCCTTCCCGTAGTTAAGCACTAAATCGATAAAATTTTCACATGACATTTCTATTATCTTATGGACCATATAAAAAAATAAAAATAAATTTTATTTTCGGCTAGGATTTGTGGTCCCAAAACCATTATTCTGATTTCACCGAAAAATGGGCTATTACAGTTTATGTAACACCCTCACCCGTATTCAACGCCGAAATAGGGTTTCGGAGCATTACTGGACTTATAACACAATTACATATGTAACACCCTATACCCGAGACCGATTCTAGGACTAGATACGAGGTATTACCATGCTTAAACTCACTTAAACATGTACTTACGGGCTATAAAATTTGGAACCAACTTAAAACTTTTCTTTCTTGACCATAACATGCATATTATGGGCTTACGAGGCCTTAAACATTTATCCGAACACCTCCGGACACTTCATCTAACTCTCATCTTAGAAGCAGGGTTCACACGCCCGTGTACTCATTTACACGCCCATGCCTACAACCGTGGAAGGTTACTGACTTTATTCACACGGCTTTGACACGCCCATGTCTACCAACTGTGTGAAGCTACTGACTTCAACCACATGGCCTAAGCACACGCCCATGCTTTGAACGTGTGTCTTACACGGCTCATACACACGGCCGTGTAAAATGATCGTGGTCTAACTTGATTTAAAACATTAAGGTGCAGGGTTAACACGGTCTAGACACACGCCCGTGTGTCTAACCGTGTAGGCAATTAGAGGTTATTTACCAAGCCATTTGCCTCCCTTAAATTAAGATCAACTCAACTTCAACCAATACAAATCATTAATAATATAACTTTTATGAACATTACTACATATCTCATTGACATCTATATACAAACAACTTAAACAAGTTTGGCCAACCACTTAGCCATATACAAAAGAATAATAACTTGATAACCTATATAATGGCCTTACAAAAAAAACATGTTCTCAAAATGAATGATTCCTATACATGCCATACTTAGTAATATAATTTGGCTATACCAAAATAAGGGTCGATAGTGTGCTATGAGCTCCGACTCCAACAATCCACAATTTAGCTTGGCGGGACTACATAGAAAGAAACAATCAAAGACGTAAGCATTTAGCTTAGTAAGTTTGCATGTACAACACATAAAAAATAAACTTGATTCATATAAACCATTTGACATAAAAATGGTATCATTATCTCTTCCATAAAGCTTACTTACTCATACATAATTCTTACTTGTCCCATGGTACTTACTAATCTCATACTTGTAAGGTAACAAGGTACCTGTATCTCTTGATCACATTGATCAGCATACTTAAACATAATAATCATGTCTTCTAATTCATCATTCATAACATGAATAATATTCAATTTCAATTTGATAATGGCTTTGCTTTCTTAACATTCTTGTTTTCACATTTTAGCTTTGCTCATTTGCCCAATGAATTTCTATGAATTACCGGGAATACTAGATCTCTAGTCATGTACTTGATGCCAATGCCATACTCTAAATATGGACTTATGTGAAAGATCTCTTCTTGAATCAATGCCAAGCTTGCCTTGGTCTTACATGATAACTTATTTAATGCCAAGCTTGAGTCCTTGGACTTACATGATAACTTGTTCAATGCCAAGCTTGGGTCTTTGGACTTACATGATAACTTGCTTAATGCCAAGCTTGGGTCCTTGGACTTGCATGATAACTTATTCAATGCCAAGCTTGGGTCCTTGGACTTACATGATAACTTGTTCAATGCCAAGCTTGGGTCCTTGGACTTACATGATAACTTGCTTAATGCCAAGCTTGGGTCCTTAGACTTACATGATAACTTGTTCAATGCCAAGCTTGGGTCCTTGGACTTACATGATAACTTGCTTAATGCCAAGCTTGGGTCCTTGGACTTACATGATAACTTGTTCAATGCCAAGCTTGGGTCCTTGGACTTACATGATAACTTGCTTAATGCCAAGCTTAGGTCCTTGGGCTTACATGATAACTTATTCAATGCCAAGCTTGGGTCCTTGACTTGGTCTTATACGGACTTTCTTATCTCATGTACTGGACCGTATATCCAGGGTAATTCATCTTCAATCAAAACTTTCTCTTGTTTAATCTTATTGACTTCTTTGTTTAACATAACATAAAATCATTCTTGATAACAATGTATATTATACTAAGCAATTAAATGATAAAATCATAAAGCTTAGAACTCATACAAACTTACCTCAAAATACAAAATGTATGTAGTTAAGCAATTTAGTCCTCGACTTTGTTCTTGCCTCGGTTTCGATCTGGGCTTCGTTTTTCTTGATCTATAATCATAAATAGATCATTTAATAATCATATTGACTAAATTGACTCATAATTCATACTTTGGCAAAATTACTAATTTGCCCCTATACTTTCTCATATTTGCACTTTTGCCCCTAAGCTCGTAAAATGATTTTCATGCAACTTTCTTAAACATCATGCTTAGCTGAATCATTTTCTCTACTATAGCAATAATCAATTCTCTCTAGTTCTAGCATGTATGACCAAATTTTATAATCATTACTAAAAGGTCCATACTATCATTTTTCATGAAATTCCTTAAGGAAAAGATGTTTATCTAACATCAAACTCTCATAAACTTCCATAAAACATCATTTAGCATGCATGTCATTCATGGCTAAATTTTTAAACATGCATCTTAGCCCATCAAATAGCTAAAAATAGCTTACTCATGCTACCGGGACTTCAAAAATACGAAGAATATCAAAAACCGGGCTTATGAGCACTTACTAGCAAGCTTCAAAAATTGAAGAACCCTAGCTATGGCTTCTTTCAATTTTCGGCAATGGGGGAAGAAGATGATGAGATTTTTATCATCTTTTTCTATTTTAAACACTTATTAGACAAAATGACCAAAATGCCCTTCCTCTTAAAAATTTCTATAACACCATCTCAAGGTCAATTTTGTCCAAAATAATATTTTTGGAAAATTTTCTATTTAAGGACTTCTAATTGCTATTCTAAAGCTATTTCATACAAAAAGCTTCTAGAAACTCATATTTTGCAACTTTTTACAATTTAGTCCTTTTGGACCAATCCACCACGATTTAATAAAATTGCTTCATGAAACATTCATACTAGCATGCAAACATGGCATAAACTTCGTAAACTCATAAATTCATCTCGGATTCGTGGTCTCGCACCACTATTCCGACTAGGCCCTAAATCGGGCTGTTACAACATATACATTTACTCATACATTTCCAAATTTCATTCAAATATCAATCAACACAATAATATCGTCCCTAATACGAGCCTTCGAGACCCTAAACATGCATTGAGTGTAACACCCCACACCCGACCTAGAAGTTAGGCCCGAATCCGAAATGTCACATTAAAGGCACAATTCAAAACGGTTTTGCTAATTAAAAATTTAAGGCCCAAAAGCCCAAAATCTTTGAGTCTTATTAATTAAAGATAAAAACTCATTTTATTGTTTTAAGTAATTCGGAAACCAAGTTTAAACATAAGAGCTTACTTAGGTTTAATAATTAAAATAAACAATTAATCTTAAAACCAAAATCTAAATCTGAAGTCAAAACGGAGTACAAGGCCTTATTACATCCACCGAAAATTAAGTAAATAAAAATATGTATTTTGAAACAAATAAATGAAAATTCAAGCCTCTTGTAGTGTGGCCATCTCCGAGTCCTCTCCCACGTCGAGTCGTCTATTCGGGATTACCTAAAACATTAAATTAAAGGGGTGTGAGTTTCGAAACTCAGTGTGCACAACCCTTGGCAATCATATCACTTACAAATATTCACATTGGGCCTAAGCCCTATCAAAATCGGTGGTCTTGGGCTTTAGCCCACAATGACCTTATATCATATCATATTGTATCATTTATAAACAAATAATGTAAAGCCCACCCCAAAAATCCATCAGCTACACACACCATTTCCCTTCCAACCTTATGGCTCCTGTGGGGAATTCTAGCTCGACCCACCCCTCCACTACACACCAAGGGTAGCCCGATTGCGGTACTACCGAACGTTGCAGCAAAGCTGCTTAATCACATATATTGGGCTTAAAGCCTCCGGTGGATCCATACCATACGGCCATGCGATCCTGGATCCATACCATACGGTCATGCGATCCTCAAATCTTCCTTCGTACCAAAATTCCCACCCATATGCATCCTAAGCAGAATATCATATGAATGCATCAAACATACGAGTAAAATCCATAAACTCATATTCGTCATATAGGGGTATTTTCGTCATTTCACTACCTAGGGGTATTTCGGTAATTTTGCAAATCAAGGGTATTTCGATAATTTCGCAAACCAGGGGTATTTCGGTAATTTTGCAAACTAGGGGTATTTCGGTAAATTTGCAAATCAAGGGTATTTCGGTAATTTTGTAAACTAGGGGTATTTCGGTAATTTTGCAACCTAGGGGTATTTTAGTAATTTGCAATCAGGGGTATTTTGGTACTTTACAAATCTAGGGGTATTTTAGTAAATTTTACAAATATGAGGGTGTTTGGTCCCTTTTGGGTTTTAGCTATGAACTTTGGCCCATCAACAAGTCCTCGCGGCTAAAGTGAACAGACACTACGCACTAGGTAGGATTCCAGAAAAGAGGAGGTGGGCCACTAGGGCCACTTAAGTACCAAGCTCTTCCTAGATCCAATCCTAGACATGCGTACGCTCGTTGCCACACTCCAACCCTGCGACTTATTCACAGACATGTTTAATTAGATTAAGCCTTATGGAATTTAAAAGTTGTCCAAACTAGGCCTAAGGTTCATAAACCCTAACATACATGTCTACGTCCCCACAAGCCCATCAAGCCCAAATCACACCCTTACGGCCCATTAGGCCCAAATCTCATCATATGGCCTATTAGGCCCAAAACAAATCCAATTCATGTATCATGCATGACTATTTCAATTCGTATAACCAACCAAACCATTTCATCAATTCTTAGCCTCAGGGCCCACCGGGCCCATTTAGCCACTTTCGGCTTTTCAGCATTGCCGATATCGTGTGTGTAGTGTTTGTACACACTGGTAACCACGCGCACTGCAAATCCCTTAGTCACGACCCTACAATCGACATTACTAGCGATTAACCAAGATTTAACGCATACTTATCAAAAACTGAAACCTCACCGTACCCTTACTGTGTACTTCACGTTCTAGCAGCCCTTCCTTCGCTACTATTGGCGATTATCCTCTAGATCTGCACCCAAACGCCCACTAATGTATATTAACTCTCCTTATAGAATGCTCTATATATAGCTAGCTTCTCACCTTTCCTCTTTGTATCTTTCCGATGTGGGATCCCTCCGTCAGTAGAGTTTAAATCCAACTCAAACTCTTGCCGTTCAGTCCGCAAAATAAATACTCCCTTGCTTGTCATGCAATTCGAACCCTTGCTCCCTTCAATAGCTCAACACACCACTTGCCACCAAGCCACAAGCTCCTCTTGTGTCTAAAATCATGCCCAACTAAAGCTAAGTCTATGGCCAATGTCTAAATCCACTTAAAAAAAATAATCTAAAAGAAATGCAAGTGCTACAACTTGAACCTTGGACCTCCTTCCTTCCTTGTGGCGTCACCCCCTTGTCTCTTATGTGGCGTCACTTTGCCACTACACCACACACTCCACTTGTGTCATTTTTCTCCATATTTTATTCTTAAAGCCTACCTACTAACTCCCAGGGTTTTATTCACCTAAAACCAAAATTTTTCCTAAGTCCAAGTTTGATCCCGGGACTTCATAGAAGCCCCCTAGCCTTCCAAAAACACTCACCTAATAAGTCCAACTTGCATTAAAGCTGTTCTCTTATTCCAAAAAATATTTAATAAGTTCCTACGCTTGGGCCCCAAAATGCCCAATTCTCCTAGGCCCAATTTCGGGATGTTACATTGAGAGTGGTTATGGACTAAACCGATAACTTTGGAAACTTTTTTAAACACTAAGAAAATTTTCTCAAAAGTAAGGGACACACGCCTGTGTCTCTGCCCGTGTGGACAAAAATAGGCTATTTACCAAGCCAATTTGCCACCCAAACTTGATCACACTTACATCAAATTCAAAGGCACCAATACATAGCATATATGATCATTTAAACCAGCCATTTCATACATAATTCATACACGTTCTACAATCCTCCATACACACAAATCACAAAACATGCCATACCCTTTATACCAAAATCACATATACAATTCATCTAATTACACATCCCCAATTATGCATCATTGTGCTCAATTTCACAAACCTATATGTTCTCTAATTTTAACCATTTAGCATCTATCATAGCTACATCCATAAGCTTCATAATATAAGCCATACACAAATCCATCCATGAACTCACAATACAAGCCAAATATGCACATATATTTACATAATCAAACCAACCAAATTAAACCAACTTTCATGGCCATATATATATACACACCAAAACATAGCAAATCACAAGCCAACTCAATTGGAAAAATTCACTACCAAAACATAACCAATATGACCAAAGTCCCTATACATGCCATATACCAAAATACCAAAGTTCAAAAGTACCAAATGATAGTTGGATAGTATGATGGAGTCTCCGACGATCCCCAAATCCGAGCTAGCTTTGGGTTCACTATCAAACATAGAGAAATACACAAAGTAAGCTTTATAGCTTAGTAAGTTCGTATAGTATTTATATCAACTCATCATATAAACTCAAATTAAGCCAAAAACATAACATAACATATCTCATAATGAATTACCAACCTACCACATTTGCATCCACCAAACTAGATGTAATTTCCATAATTTTTCATCATTTCAGGTATTACTCGGTTCATGTACATACCTGTACCTTCCTGTATTTAACTCATACTCATTTACATCTTTGAAAAATTCGTTAAACCATTCGGAATATTTTTGGATACTCGGGAAACTTGCACACTTAGTGCCAAATAAATAGCCGAAGCTGTATCAATC
Source organism: Gossypium australe (assembly GCA_005393395.2). Classification (NCBI taxonomy): domain Eukaryota; kingdom Viridiplantae; phylum Streptophyta; class Magnoliopsida; order Malvales; family Malvaceae; genus Gossypium; species Gossypium australe. The sequence goes on from CM016617.1 coordinate 53,337,950, forward strand.
TCGCACACTAAGTTCCATTATATATATATAGCCGAAGTTATCTCGATTTCACACACTAAGTGTAAATATATAGCCGAAGCTATCCCTATTTTGCACACTAAGTGCACATAATTAGTCGAATCATCGTCGAACACTATTGTAGTCTCGTATACACAATTTATGCGATATCAAAGCATTTGAAGCATAATTATAACAATGATTATTCTATACGAATTTACCTCGAATGTAAAAACGATAACACGAGTCAACTAATTTCAAACCTTGTTCTTCCCCCGATCTAAGCCCGTATTTCTCTTTTCTTGATCTATATAATATCAAATTCAGCTTATTAAATCATCACTCTATTCATTTAATCCAAAACACTCATTAAAGCACATTTACACTTTTTCCCCTAATATTTCAACATTTTTACAATTTAGTCCCTAAGCTCATAAAATAAAATTCATTCAATTTCATCACAACCCAAGCCTAGCTGAATATTTATCATGCTTATAGTAGCCCAAAACTTTCATTTATTACACATTTTAACCTCTAAATTTACACATTTCACAATTTAGCCCCTAATTTGCATTTTCGTTAAAAAATCACTTAACAAAACTTGTATACCTATCAACCAGCATTCATAATCTATCAAGAAACTTCAAAATACATGCTTATTCATCAATTGAAACATTCAAAATCTTTAACAATTTTGCAAATTAGTCCTTGAGCTAGCTAAACCTAGTTGTAACGATCTCAAAAACATAGAAATCATTAAAAATGGGACAAAAACTATACCTTAATTAGCTATCCAAGCTTGGCCGAATTTGAAAGCTTAAAAATGGTGTTTCTTTGCCCTAGAATTTTGGCTAGAAGACGATTAATGAAATAATTTGGTTTTGTTTTACCTATTTTAATTATTTACTAATTAAATTACTTATATAACCTTACTTAGTCACATCAATGATGTCCATATTTGTCCATGTAACAGTCCGAATTTGACCCTAATCGGAACGGTGGTTTCGGGACCACAAATCTGAGTCTGAAAAATCTTTAAATATTATTTTCTGTGTCTATTATATGTGAATTAGTATGTGTGAATGTTTCGTATAAAAATTTGATTGTTTGAGTGCTTTATTGAATAAAAGGATTTAATCGCGTAATGTGTAAAAGTGGCAAACTATAGTGAAAAAGTGCCTATTTGTTAGTGGCTTCTTAATATGAAGTCCTTAAAGGGAAAATAGCCCATTCCCTAAGATAGTGGATGGTTTAAGACACCATTACCCTTAGTATATATATTAGTTTTATTTTAATTAAAAGGTTAGTTAAGTAATTTAGAAATAATCATAATATATGTTATAATAAAACAAAAGAAATGCCATTATCATCTTTGGTCCTTTAGGCCGAATATAGCTAAGGAAGAAAAGAAGAAAACAAGATTAAGTTTCGGCACTTTCCTAGTTAAATTCAAGGCATGTTTTTGGTCGGTTTTCGATAATTTTTACGTTTTTGTAATCGTTGCTTTGAATACTTCAAGACCCATGCTTAATTTTTTTATTTTGATGAATATTTTGAAATGTGCCATTGGTGAGTTCATGAGTTTTATGATGATATTTGATGAATTATGAAAGATATATGTTAGATTAATATGTTTTGTATTGAGATTTTTGGTGATTTTGAGTAAATAGGGCTAAATTGAGAAAATAAATTTTTAAGGGGTTAAAATGAAAAATAAATGAAATGCATGGACTTATATGGCTATGTGGAAGATTCGACCTAGCTATATTGTTGGGAGAATTTGCATATTTTGTGTTTTGTGCAAATAGGACTAATTTGTAAAAATGTGAAACATTAGGGGCAAAATGGTAATTTGCCCATTTAGGTGTTTTTGGATTAAATTGAAATGAAATATATTTGAATGAGCTTAAATTGAATATGTTTAGATCAAGAACAAAGAAAAACAGACTTGGATCGGGGAAAGGCGAAAGTTAACTAATAGCCGGTTCTTGACGTCCGATGATATCCGAGGTAAGTCTTTAAGCAAGTTAATACTGTAAGTATCGATTATAACCTAGAATACATGCTGAATTATGAATTTGTGAATTGAATTATGACAAATCTGAATGTGTTAAAGTAATTTAGCAATGAAATGTAGTTGAATTAATTGAGTTCACTATGTGAAAGTGATGTGAATTATATGTGATATATGTGATATTGCTAATGTGTAATGTGAATGAGTTGGCTCAGAAATATGAATATTCAGGCTTCAAGCCTAGCAGGCCTTGTGCCGGTGAACTATATCGGGCTTATTGCCTAGCAGGCCTTGTGCCGGTGAATTATATCGGGCTTCGAGCCTAGCAGGCCTTGTGTCGATGAACTATATCGGGCTTATTGCCTAGCAGGCCTTGTGCCGGTGAATTATATCGGGCTTATTACCAGCAGGCTAAATGCTGGTGTTTAAATTTCAGACCTCGGTCTAGCAGGCCTAGTGCCGATGTGTGATTCAGGCTGACGCCTAGCAGGTTTTATATCGGTGAATTAAAATTTCGAGCTTAGACTACGAAATAATCAAGTTATGGAACAAATCGAGTAAGCTTAAGCTTATGCAAATGAATTTTGTTAATTCGGCCAGAAGGTATGTATATTATACATATATGTTATATGTGATGTCAATGAGCAAATAAAATGATGAAATAAATGTGTTGCTCAATTGGTTGTTTGGATATGTGGATAAATTATGTTATATGGATGTTGTTCACTTGAAAACATGAGAGTTGTTTAAAAGAGGTTCATGTATGTATATCTATATACATAGAGATGTTTATATATATATTCGGTTATAGGAAATACTTTGTATATTCATTGGGTCATGTGATATATATATATATATATATATATGTGTGTGTGTTATCGAATATGTGAGATTGTATTTAGACATAATTTCGGTTATGGGGGCTTACTTTATATGTACTTGAAAGATGATATTCGGTCATATATATAAATATATATGTATATATTTACTAAGTGACGTGTATTTGATGAGTTCTACTTTCAAAGTAGATGATGATAAATATTTTGCTATATACGAATATTGATATTTGTCTACGATAGCACATAAATGTTATATTATTTTATAAATGTTAAGAATTTGTTAGGTTTAACTTGATTGAATATTTAACTGACTTGTTGAATTTGCTTAAGACTTACTAAGCTGAGTTAGCTTACTCTGTGTGTTGGTTACTCTGTTTTATAGATTTGGATCAAGCTACGAGCTCAGGGGATCATCAACAAAGTCATCCACACTATCATCTTGTTTTGGTACTTATAAGCTTAGTTTTTGAACCAAAGGCATGTACAGGTTAGACTAAGTTTTTAAACCAATGTGTTTTGTCTTGTATATAAGTATAGCCATGCGAAAATGGCTAAGTTAAGATACTTTGATCTTAAATGTATATGGCAATGTTGCATGATCTTTATGCGGTATAATCGGCAATGTGAGTTGCATGAATGGATGTATAGTTAATTATCGTGATATTCATATGGTTTAACCTAAACGTTAAGTTAGTTATCGAATGAAGTTGATTATGCAAGGTCTTTGGTTTGTTACTTTATATGGTTCGAATTATAAGAGTTACAATTGAGATGTTAATGTTTGCATTTATGTGAATGTGTTTGATTCATGGATTTAGGAAGAAGTGTTAGTGAAGCGATTTATTCAAGTTTTTATGGAGTAGAAAATGTTATAATGTATATAATATGCTCGGTCAAATGTGAAGGCATAGGTTTGGAAATATGAAATGCATAAATAGGTATTTGACATGTTATATATGTCTTGATATTTGATGTAGTCAAATACGCATATGATTTTAATGATTAATGAAATATGTTTGATCATAACCTGGAATTGTTAATGCCTAAATTGCTTATGGTCATTAAGTCATGTATAAGCATGAATAAAATTTTGAAGCAAAGTGTTTAATTTATGTTAGGTATTCACATATTATTAAGATGATGTGCATATGATTGAGTATTGTGTTCGTAAAGTATGCATATATTGTTTAGCTTTGTGGTATGTTTCTTTGTTTGAAAATTTGAATAGATATATGGTATGATTACGAGTAAATGTAGAGGCATGATCCATATGTTTAATATTTAATTAGCTATGAGCTTTATATATATATATATATATATATATATATGAATATGACTTGGGTGAACGTTTGAATCTGTACATGTGTTCAGTAATACCTTATGACCCTAATCCGGTGACGGACCTGGGTGTAGGGTGTTACAGTCCATTACTTTTATTAATGGAATAATTACAACATAAGGACCTTAACTTTATGGTTTTATAACTATTGAATACCTTTAACTAATAGAACAACACCTTTACACTTTACGCGATTTAGTCCTTTTATCAAATTAAGCATTCAAATGATAAAATTTCTTAACAAAATTTTCACACAATCACTCAGTCATGCTGTAGAAATTAAAATAATAATAAAATAAATATTTTGACTTCAGATTTATTGTCCCAAAACCACTGTTTTGATTTGACTAAAAACGGGCTATTACAGTTTATATGAAATGTTAATTTTTAGTAAAGGGTAAATAGGTAAATTAGCAAATAAATGATAATAATTAATACAAAAACATAAAATTTTCATTCATTCATCTTCCTTTCTGATTTTAAAGAAGAAAAGAAGCCATAGTTAGGGTTGTAACATTCGGCCATTGCATTGCTCAATTGGTAAGTAATTTTGACTCCGTTTTTAATGATTTCTATGTTTTTGAGATCGTTGCAACTAGGTCTAGCTAGCCCAGGGACAATTTTGCAAAACTGTTAAAGATTTAGAAAGTTTCCATTGATGAATAAGCATTTATTTTGATGTTTGATGATATATTTTGAATGTTTGATGATAGTTATACAAGTTTTGTTAAGTGATTTTTGGTGAAAATGCAAATTAGGGATTAATTTGTGAAAAGTGTAAAATTCATGGTTAAAATGTGAAATAAATGAAAAAATGGGCTGATATATACACTAGAGAATTAGACTAGCATGGGTTAATATTGAATTTCATGAATTTCTGATTTTAGGAAATAAGGACTAAATTGTACAAGATGTGAAACATTAGGGGCAATTGTGTAAAAATGCCTTAAAGTGAATTTTGGACTAAATTGAATAGGGTGATGATTAAATAAGTTAATTTTGATTACATATAGTGTAACACCCCTAACTCGTATCCGTCGCTAGATTAGGGTTAAAGGCGTTACCGGACAGATCAGAAACTTTTAGAGACATTTAGTAAAACAACTCACCAATCGCAATCAAAGTGTCCCTTATATAGGTCAACGAGACCTTAATCATGCTTTAGAGTAGGGCCAGGACTAAACCGAACGCATAGGGAAATTCTCAGAAATTTAAAACTTTTTCAAAACTGTCAAGGTCACACGCCCATGTGACCAGGCCGTGTGCCTCCCACGGCTACTAGAACCACCCATGTGTCCTGGCCGTGCCAAACCAGAGCATGTATACTGACCTATCCACACGGTCACCAGACACGCCCGTATGCTATGACCGTATACTCTTAGGCTGAATACTATCTTATTCACACGGCTACTAGGCACGTCTGTGTGCCACGGCGGTGCACACTTGGGCTAGTTACTGACTTAATCCCACAGCCACTAGGCACACCCGTGTGCCTCAACCGTGTATGCAAAACAGGCCATTTGCAAGGTCAAAATGCTACCCACACTAGGGTCATACCTATAACAATATACCAATTCATAACATACACTATTGACAATCAAAGACATGCCGAAAATCAACATGTCTCCACATTCAATTCCATTTCCATTCATGCAAATTTTACACAACTAAAACACATACAAATATTCAAGCATGATTCATCCACATTAACCCTTCTTACAACCATTTCTTTGATCGTTCAAACATACTCATAATGCATTCTTATGTTTACCAAAGCCCTGACCATTTCATTTGCTATCAAGCCATACCAACACTTGCACCATATAACATATTGACTCATGCTTACTACCAACATTAAACTAGCCACATCTCATGGTTATTTATACACATTTCAACATAGTCCAAAATGACTAGCCTATACATGCCATATCTAGGTAAATACGTATTTCAAAGGTACCAAACAAGTTGAGTAGTGTGATGACAATCCTTGACGGTCCCCGAGCTTTCAGTAGCTTTGACAATCTACAAAATAGAGAAAACACACACAGAGTAAGCTTTTAAAAGCTTAGTAAGCCATATACAAATAAGCTTAACATAAAATGCACATAACCATATTGATACAATGACAATAATGGTTCTCATAGCATATACATCCCATATAGAATTTGGCTCATTTTCTTAGCCATATCTTACCACATTCTTCAACTCAAATATCACATATACACATAGCTCATTTAAGCATATCATGACATATTATTCCACTATTTCAATACACATATTCAACTTAGTAAGTTCATATAGATACTTACCTTTTATACACACTTAGTGTACATATTAAACATACCTGAAACGGATATTCAAATCACATGGTCATTCGTATCTCAGACTTGCCTGTTGAACCATTCAGAACTAATAGGATATTCAGAGAGCTCAGAATAGTTGTACAATGCCAATGTCCCAGACGTGGTCTTACATGTAATCAGTTATCGATGTCACTATCCCAGACAAGGTCTTACACGAATCAAATATGATGCCAATGTCCCAGACATGGTCTTACACGTAAATCTCATATTGATGCCAACGTCCCAGACGTGGTCTTACACGAAATCTCAAATCAATGCCAACGTCCCAGATGTGGTCTTATATGATATCACATAATAGACACCTATGTCGTGACATATACTATCCTATTTATCCCTAGGTTCACACGGGACTTCTCGGAAGTTGACACTATGTCAGGTCTATCTTGAGTTCATGTATACAACCTCTCGTATACATTCATCATTAACAATAGTCATATGAACATACATAATTTGATATAGATACATTTATTTGTATATCGACTTACCTCGGATTCGGATATTCGTTTAGACTCGGTTATTCGACTACCTTCGCTTTCCCGCGATCTAAGTCCATTTTCTTCGATTCTTGATCTATATATATATTCAAATTTAACCCTCTTATTTACCAACATATTCAATTCAATCTGAAATCACATATATAGGGCAATTTGCAAATTAGCCCTCATATTTTCACATTTGGATAATTTAGTCCCTAAATCACAAAATCACAAAATACACCAAATTTGCTTTTACCCATGTTTAGCCGAGTACACACTATGCTCATATCAATCCATACATTTTATTTATTCCACAATCTAGTCCCTCAAAATGCTATTTTCACAATTTAGCCCTAATTAGCTAAATTCATGAAAAATTCAAGAACAAAGCATGTTCATTAAACACATATCTTTCATTTAACACCAAACTCATCACAAAACTCACCATTTCATCAATGGCACATCTCATAAACATCATAAATTCTTCAAATTAAGACATGGGTTTTAAAGTTTATGTAACATCCCAAAATTGGGCCTAGTAGGATTGGGCCCAATGGGCCTTGGGCGTAGGAGTGTTTAAAATTTTGAGAACAAGAGAATGACATTATTGCAAATTGGACTTATTAGTTAAGTGAATTTGGAAGGTTACGAGGTTTCTATGAAGTCTCGGGTTTTATTGGGCCTTAGGAAAAATTTGGTATTTTAGCACTTTAAGGAGAGATGGTAAGTAGCTTCAAGACTTATAGAAATAAATGAGTAATGTGCTTGCATAAATGAGCTATTGGTAAATAGGTTGAGGGAAGAGGTTCAAATCACTTTGAGTGCAAATTTTGACTAATATTTTTGCACTCTTTCCTTAAGTGTCGGCCAAGAGGTATATATGGCAAGTTTGACTTCTTTATTTTTGGTAAGGTGGCTAAGGAATTAAGGAAAGGTTGAGGTTGGGGAAAGGAATCAAAAGGAAAAGGTAAGTAAGGGGAACAAGTGGCTTATTTCATGGAGAATGCTATGGAAAGTATGGTTGGCAAAATTTTGACCCTTATGGCTATGCATGTGGACGGTTTTGGGGGTAGATAGGTAGCTAAAATTTTTTCTTTGGCATTTGGTAGGGTCTTGGTATTGTTTTGGGCAAAAATCTCATTTGCAACTTTAATGTCATCTTCTCCCAGTTTTGCTATTCCCTTTTGCCGAAATCTTCTAGCACAATAGTGCATTTTTCTTCTCTTTGTATTGGTCACATATTCATCTTTTGTCCATCTTCCTTGATAGCTGAAACTTCAAGTGGATTATAGGCAAATTCTTTTTCTTTCTTCTTGATTGCCGAATGCACCTAAACCATTGAGACAAAATTGTTCACTCTTTATCCTTTGGAAGAACCGAAACCCCAAAAATACACCTTTTTCATCTTTCTATTCCTTTTCACAAAAGTTTTCAGCCCTTTCTTTTCTTCTCAAAATCCATACCCTCTATAGCCAAATATCATCGCTCATTTTTCTCCATAACCGAAACCTTTTCATCATTTATTATTCATTCCTTAATCAATCGGTAAGTGTTCATTCTAATGTTTTATTTTATTTCTCTTAATGCCGAAATATTGTTTTCGTTGGGATGGTCATTTTAACCGAGACCATTATTTTATTCTACCCTCTCAAACGAGATCATTTTCTTTTTTTCGTAGTGTTTTAAGTGGGAGACCGTGTATTGTTCTAGCCGAAGTCAAATGGTGGAAATTGGATCCAATATCGATAAGGTAAGGGGGTTCATTTTTTGGATTTTTCGTTATATCTCTATTTGGCTATGTTGCAAATCGGATTGAAGTTTCAACTAATCGACTATATGTTTTAGGGACAAATCACTCAATATATTTCTAGCTACGGATATAGTGGTAAGTGAATCAAGTGTAAGTGATACGAAATCTTTTGGAAATCCGAGGCTAACTTTTGGTTGGTATTGTTCTAGGTCAACGATGAGTGGTTCGTTAGGAAATCGAAATAAGGTGTGTAATCATGTACTTTCCGAATATATGATTGAAATGGTGGGTAATCTCACACTTCTCTGAAAATGTGCATGAAATATTCTTTGAATCGGTCGAAATACCGAAGAAACCCAAAAACCGGCATCCGTGATCACTCGGGTGTATGTAGGATCGTAGTGGTAATCGTATTTTTGTAATAAAACAGTTTCAATTAGAAGCAGTGACGTGTTTTTGAAAAATCACAAAAAATAGGATAAATGGAATTAGAAAGTGAATAAGATATCAAATTAAATCTTACTGTGTCTATTTTAATATGGAAGAAACGGAGAAGGAAAAGGATTTTTATATTCTGAGATATCTTAATTTTAGTAAGACTGGTTCTGATTGACTTCGTGGTTCCCTGATCTGTCTTGGAAAAATCGTATAAATTTGTACAAAGTGAATTATGGGTTATAATTTATATTTATAGATTTCTTAGTGAGCTTAATTTCATTAGAAACAAGTGGGAGCAGTATATGAAAATCGTACAGTGAGATATTTGAAATTATAATAAGAGAGGTCAGACCTATTGGACAGTGAAACAAGGGAAACTTTAAGAAATAAACTGTACTGAATGGTTAAGCCAAAAATTCTGGAAAAATTTTAGTAAGAAGATATATGAGTCTAGTTTCAACGAAAATTTACGGATCTAGCTTTTGATTTTTCTAACCCTAGTTATGGTCAATTTAGTCAGTATGATGCTGATGGACAATTTCAAATTTTATGCCCCAAATTAGTAGTTAAGACTAGGTTGCGAAATTACCATAATATCCTTAGAGGGTAAATTACCGAAATACCCTTGGGTTGCGAGATTACTGAATTATCCTTAGTGGGTACGATTTTTGAATTACGAAAATGCCCGTACGGGCCGAGTTACAAAAATGCCCTTATGGGCCGAAATATGGAAATGCCCCTAATGGGCCGATTTGCAAAGTGTTAATGGGTCGAATGGTTATAATGCCTTAATGGACCGGTTGATAATTTGCTATATGGGCCGTTTGATATTTGCTTTATGGGCCGATTGATAATTTGCTATATGGACCGTTTGATATTTGCTATATGGGCCGTTTGATATTTGCTTTATGGGTAGTTTGATATTTGCTATATGGGCCGATTTGAAATAAATTGTGAAATGGGCCAAGATGATATTTTGCTTAATTGGCCAGCTTGATAAATTGTTATAATGGGCCATAATTATTGTAAGAAAAATCTGAATAAATTGTTGTAAATGGTTATGCATTGAGTACATGATTTGCATGGGATGGGATAATGATAAAGAGAAGTTCTGGTAGCTCTGCTACATAAATCTGGTGGCTCTGCCACAAATCTGAAAAATGGCAATGCCATGTAAATTCTGTTAATCTGGTGGCTTGTCCACAAATTTGAAATAAATGGCTTAATGCCTATGTTTGGTGTGGTGGCGGGGTGGGTTAACTAAAGATCACCCACAGGTGTGTTGGTCGGTACGGGTGGTGTGTAGCGGATGGAATACTAGGCTTGGTTTGGGACTTGCATTTCATATTCATGTTATATTCATTACATTAATGTATATGGGCTTAGGCCCAAATATTTGCTTAATGGATTTGGCCCAGTGGACAACGGTAAGGGGATTTCACACTGAGTTCTTGTAACTCACCCCCCTTTCTCTTAACCCTTGTAGGTAATGCTTGATGATATGGACTTGGGCTATGGATGACTCGAAGGAGGACATACTTCAGAATTGGTTCTAACTTTATTAAATTTCCTTTTTCGTTTATTTCGTTGCTTTTACTATTCAGGTTTTAAAGTTGTAATAAGGCCTCTGGGATATTTTATTTGGTTTTATGTTTAGCTGTACTTATTATTTTTCTACATTATTTTAAATGGGGATTTTCTAAAATCATAAATAACGGTTTTCCAAAAATTGATTTACAAATGATTTTCACAACAAACTTTTAAAAATGATTTAACTTGGAAATTCTCTTTCAAATTATCGACGATATTTTCAAAAGTCACGGTCAAAGTTCACTACCTCGATTTTCGACTCATCAATCAACCTCTCAAAAATACTTGTATTTTATCTATGTTTCCGCAATGTTTTCAAAATGTTTCTGCAATTCTATTTCCAAATGTCATATTTTCGTAAATTATTTATTTCAAATATGTTTTCGCAACCAAAAAGGTTTTTAAAGATAATTACGTTTTCAAGTAGATAACAGCTTAAGTGTTTTGGGTTTTAACAAAGAGGTTGTAATTCTCAAACAAGTTTTTAACAATCGCAAAGATGGTTTTGAAAAAAAAAAACTTCCATGTGACACGCCAGATTCAGGCCTAACTTCTAGGCCGGGTTTGGGGTGTTACAGTTTACAAAGCAACGATTTCAAAAACGTAGAAATCATCAAAAACCGAATTCAAAACTTACCTCAATTTTGCTTAAACATAGCCGAAACCTAGCTTAGATATTTCTTCTTCTTCTGTTCTTATTTTGATGCAAAAGATGATAACTATCATCTTTCTTATGTTTATTTTATTTAATACTGATGTTAATGCCAATTTACCATATTAACCTTGATATAAAACATACATAACTCATAAAATAAATGGCATAACCGTCCAAAGTCTTCCACTATCCTTATTAATGGCATAATTGCCTCATAAGGCCTCTATACTTAAAAGCCACATCAAATAGGCACTTAATCAAGTAGAAGGCCACTTTTACATTTTATGCAATTTAGTCTTTTTGTCAAATTAAGCACACAAACAAATAAATTTTCATACGAAACTTCCACACATGCTTAATCACATACCAAAGACACAAAAAATAATATTAAAATATTTAACCGACTAGGATTTATAGTCCCGAAACTACTGTTTCGACTAAGGTCTAAACCAGTTTGTTACATATAGATCAAGAAAAGCGAAACTCGGATCTAGATCGAGGAAAAACAAAGTTCTCAACTAATCGACTCGTTTTGTCATTTTTATATCCGCGGTATGTTCGTATGTAATAAGCATTGTTATAATTATGATTTTAATGCTTTGATATTGTATGAATTGTGAATAAGACTCTACAGACATGTTCGATGAAGATTTGACAAGTGTGAAATCCCGGTCGAACCTTAGGAATAGATTAGGATACGAATGACATGTCATTAGGGGTATTTGTGATTGTGATTATGTGATCCGGGTGCTGGTCCTGTAGGTCCTAGCGGTGGCTGAGTATACCGACATGTGTTTCAGTTACTAGACAGCTTGTGTGAGCAGCACTGTGCAGCTACGTCTTGACCCACAGCTTGTGTGAGCAGGCTCGTTGATAGCTCGAGAGTGAGCATTTATGTGATATGTGATTGAGATAGCTTCGGCTATATATGTGGCACTTCGGTGCTAGTTTCTCGAGTATCCAATAGTATTCTGAATGGTTCAACGGGTAAATGGAAGACGTGGTTGAGTATGAGATTGATTCGAGATAGTTCAAGTATGTACATGAACCGTATAAGCTTTAAATTGAAGAAATTGTGAAGTACACATAAGTATATGATTAAAGATGTGAAAGGTTTGTTAGTTAACATGAATTACATGTTGTTATGTTCAAATTGATGATTTGTGTATTTATGATTAGTTTGAGTTTATTTCATACGAGCTTACTAAGCTATAAAGCTTACTTTGTTTATTTTTAAATGTTTTATAGTGATTTTAAAGCTAGCTCGGATTCGGGGATTGTTGGAGACTACGTTACACTATCCTACTATCATTTGGTACTTTTGTACTTTGGTATTTTGGTATATGGCATGTATAGGATTATGGTCATTTTGATTATGTGTTGATAATGATTTTAGCCATATAAATTGGCTTGTAAATGTATATGTTTTGGTTTGTATATATAGCCATGGGAGTTGGCTTAATTTGGTTGTTTTGTATGTATATGTATATATGTGAAAATGGCCTATGATGTGGTTCATAATTTCATGCAAATGGTTTGTGGGAGTTTAGCATTTAAGGTAGCTAATGGTTGGAAATGGTTATTGTATGTTTGTGATTTTAGGCAAGGTAAAATGTTTGGTTGAAATAATGCATATAGATGTTTTGTGAACTTGGAATTGTTATGATTAGAATTGGCAATACATGGTAATATGAACATGTAAATTGTTGGTATTGAAGTAGTGAATTGAGCTTGGTTGGAGTTGTTGTTAAATGTCTATTGATGTTATGTGTTGGTGCTGACTTTGATGTAGGTGAGCACAAATCTGGGAGGCAAACTGACTTGGTAAATAGCCTACTTTTGTCCACACGGGCAGAGACACGGGCGTGTGTCCCAACTGTGTGTGACACACGGTTATGTTACACGGCCGTGTGTCCCATGGTGTTGAAACTGAAACCAAGTCAGTATCCTCCACATGGCCACATACACGAGCGTGTGACTTGGTCGTGTGGCATAAGTCAGTATACTCTATAGCTTTGATAGGGCCTAGCACACGACCTGGCACACGGGCGTGTATGGCCATTTGTAGAGCACACGAGCGTGTGTGTTGGCCGTGTGACCCAAGTCAGAGAGTTACACTAGGTCAGACACGGGCTAGGACACAGCCATGTGCTCCAATTTTGAATGTCCACATGGCCTGTGACACGGGCGTGTTTGTTGCCCGTGTGAGACACACGACCGGGCCACACGGGCGTGTGTCCCCTGTTTTTGAGAAAATTTTCTAAGTGTTCTAAGAATTTCCAAAGTTATCGATTTCATCCCGAACCACTTTTAAAGTATGTTTAGAGCTTCATAGGCTCATATTAGGGACATCATGATTAAATTTGAATCATAGTTGCATGAAATATGAAAATGTATGTGAAATGAATATTTGATTGAATTATAAGTTTGGTAATGCTCTGTAACCCTATTCCGGCGTTAAATATGGGTGAGGGGTGTTACAGCTACTCTGTGAATGGAGGCTGGTGCATTACTCTCAACATCATCAGCTACAGCTCGATTGGGATCCATTTACTATACGAAAACACGATTTAAACTGTCAGGAGATATCACACTATCACAGGTTATTTATGGCATATATAGCTAGACTCTCACATACGCTACGTTAGTCTGAGAATTGACCAAATCGTAGCTTTGATACCAATAAATGTAAAATGCCTTAACCGTATTCAACGTTGAAATAGGGTTATGGAGTATTACCGGACTTATTAAACAATTAAACATTCATTTTACATACATTTTCAGAATCATAAAATCAACATTCAACACTATTCACATTGTCCCTATTACGAGTCAACAAGGCTCAAAACAAGCTTTAGAAGTGGTTCGAAACTAAACCGGTAACTTAGGAAATTTTTATGAAACTTCGAAAAATTTTCAAACTATAGGGGACACATGCCCGTGTGGCCCGGCCGTGTGTCTCACACGGCCAAAGACACGCCCATGTCACAGGCTGTGTGGACAATCAAAATGAAATCACATTGCCGAATCCCAGCCCGTGTCCGACCCTGTGTAACTTTCTAACTTGGATCACACGGCCAACCACACACCTGTGTGCCATGCCGTGTACTAGGCCATGCCAATCCTGTAAGGTCTACTAACTTATGCCACACGGCCTAGTCATACGCCCGTGTGCTAGGCCGTGTGGAGCATACTGACTTAATTTTTAATTCAAAACCAAGGGACACACGGCCGTGTAACCTGACCGTGTGTTACACACGGCTGTGACACACACTCGTGTCTCTGCCTGTGTGGACAAAAATAGGCTAGTTACCAGGCCATATTGCCACCCAAATTTGCATACACCTACATCCACCCAATTTCTACCAAAACATGGCATATATAAGCATTCCATAACACCCCAAACCCGGCCTAGAAGTTAGGCCCGAATCTGGCGTGTCACATTAAAGTGTTTTTTGAAAACCCTTCTTGTTTAAAAGCTTAAGTAGCATCCCAGTTACGTTAGTTTATTTTTAAAACGTGGTCCATTGGAAAATTATTGATTTTATTCCCAAAATATCTTTTTATTTGCGGAAGCTAATTTAAAATAAACAATTTACGAAAATGTGATGTTTAAAAATTGAGTTGTAGAAGCATTTTGAAAATGTTGCAGAAACGTAGTGTTTTAAAGACAGTTATCGTTTTGGAAATTGTATTCCACCTTTAGCAGTTAGAAAACATCATAAATAAATATCACAAATAATAAGTTAAAAATAGAGAGGCCTTATTACAACCCAAACCAAAATATTTAAAAGTAAATAATCAAAACAGCAAGCATAAGCAGTGTGTGGTCCTCCACTAGTCCCTCACAGCTCCGATCTGTCTAAGGCTGAGAATTACCTGCACACTTAAAAACGGGGTGAGTTTACGAAAACTCAGTGTGTAATCCCCTTACTAGAATAACAGTCAGTATACAGAAATAGAAACTAAAATAGTTTGGGCCAAAGCCCTTTAACAGTAACAGTACAGTCCAGTTCAAAACATACGTGGGCCAAAGCCCACTATAATATCACTTGGGACACAGCCCATAACAGAATCAATTGAGCCTAGCCCAAACCAATAGCAGGACGAGTGGCCTAAGCCCAGTACAGTGACAGATCTCATAAACAGATATGCAACAATATGAGGATGCATCCCACCCCGATCCAGCCAACACACCACCCGTACCAACCCTACACTTACGTGGGGATAAAATCGAACCACCCAGCCAACACACCAAGCTTAGCACCGGTTACGGCACTAAGTCAACAGAACGGCTCGGCGCCGTGGACAGAATGGCTAAAAGCCATAGATATTGCAGTGATGCTGCCAGTTAACAGAACGGCTAAAAGTCATAAACAGAATGGTTATAAACCATAATCAGGATGGCGCAAAGCTATCGGTAACTATAATAAGTTTGGTACATAGCCATCAGCAACGGTAATATAACCGGCACACAGACACGGGTATTTATGATCGACACAGAGTCATCAATATATATGTTAGGCACATAGCCACGGGTAAATACGATTGGCACAAACCCATAATCAAGATGGCACAGAGCCATAATCAGATTACGCGGCTTTAAGCCATTCGTCAGTCCACAGTCATCTCATGCGACCCGTGCGACCTTAAC
This sequence comes from Gossypium australe, assembly GCA_005393395.2. Taxonomy (NCBI): domain Eukaryota; kingdom Viridiplantae; phylum Streptophyta; class Magnoliopsida; order Malvales; family Malvaceae; genus Gossypium; species Gossypium australe. Next base: position 53,354,065 of record CM016617.1, read on the forward strand.
AGATCAATACTGGATCCACAGTCGTCTCATGCGACCCATGTGACCCTATCAAAACTTCCTCCGTATCAATGTCCCAACCCCATGTAATATGTCGTGTATGTCATGCTCAATCATCACACGTGTATGCAAAATGGCTATGCTCAGTAACAACCATTTAAACATGTAATAAAAGCATATCAATCCTACAACCACAATCAAATTAGTCAACTCATAGTCTAAGTCAGTCATTTACCCACAAGGGCAAAATAGTCCTCTTACCCTATAAGGGTATTTCGGTAATCCTACCCTTTAGGGATAATTCAGTAATTCTACCCTACAGGGGTATTTTAGTAATTTTACAAATTAAGGGTATTTCAGTAATTTTGCAAACTAAGGGTATTTCAGTAATTTCACAAACTGGGGGTACTTAGGTAATTTTGCAAATTGAGGGTAATTTTGTAATTTCGTAAATCAGGGGTATTTCGGTAATTTCACAAATTAGGGGTATTCTGGTAATTTCACGAATCGAGGGTATTTCAGTAATTTTACGAATCGGGGGTATTTTAGTAATTTTACAAATTGAGGGTATTTCAATAATTTTACAAATCGAGGGTATTTCGATAATTTTACAAATCGAGGGTATTTCAGTAATTTTGTAAACCAAGGTATTCTAAACAGAGATAACGATGCGAATGGGCCTAGTCCAAATCTAGCCACAGATATGATATTCATATATTCTAGTCCAATATTTACTACACAATCATACAACTTATCCGATTGGGCGTGTAACATCCTAGAATTAGGGGTTCTGCATTTTATGCTATTCTATGTGTTTGGCTTGTTTAGCATGTTATTTTGGGTGTGTTTGGGGTCTTGGGGAGGCTCGGGTTCGAGCCAGAGCGTTAGAAAAATTTCGCTTTTTGGGCACTTTAGGGGGAAGATCTAGGAGAAGTAGGCTTTAAGAATAATTACTTGTAATTGTTGACACAAAAAGAGGTGTGTGGTGTGGTAGCAAGGTGACGCCACTTAAGGAGCAAGGGGAGTGGCGTCACAAGGGAGCAGGAGGAGGGAAGGAGTTCGAGTCTCTTCTGCAGCATGTGGAACTTTATTTTTGTGCTCAAGGTGGTGGAGTGTTGGGTTCGGCTGGGACTCTTCAAAGGTGGTTGTTGAATGGGTCAATACATTTGAATGAATGGACAAGAGAGCATGGAAGAGTTTGAATGGGTCAAACAATTCAAACTGATGATGGAGAGTGAAGCAAGGAGCAAATCAAGGAGGTAGGGGAGGTAAGTGAGAGTTTGGCCGAATAGGGGAAAGTGGAGAGGAGTGCAATTTCGGTTTGGAGTTGGTGGGTGTGTGCCGTGTACTTGTGTTCTGTTAGGCATTCTTCAGCATTCGGTCATAAGGGGGGATAGTGGAGTGCCGTTTGTGCCATTTGGGATATAGTAAAAACTGAAACCTGGAAGTGTATTGTTGTGCTTTTTCTTCATTTTCGGTAAACACCTTGTTAGTTAACAAAGCAATTCTCTTCTTTTCCTTATAGCTGTGCCGAATTCACCACTCATTCCTTTTCTCTTTTTGCATATCTTTTCTACTTCAACAAACAATAGCCGAACCTCACTTCCATCTCCTATTAAACATTTTCTCCTCCATAACCGAACCATTTTGCTTGCTGTTAGCCGAATCTCTCCTCACTATTTTCCCTTCACATTCAACTTTCATCTTCTTCTTTTTGTTCTACACTCTTTTCTTCATAGCCGAACCTCAGCCTACCCATTTGTTTTTCTTTTCATCTTGTTTCTTCTTGTTCTTTTCTCTAGCCGAAATCTGCTCTCTTTTTACTGCCTTTCCATCTATTTCTTCCCTAAGCCAAATTCTTTTTGTTCATCTCCTACGAGTTGTTTCCATCACCAAAACTGAATCTTTCTTGTCACCTCTTGCTAAACCGACTCCTTACTTGTGTTTCCATCATAATCGATCTTAGATTTCTTCTATTTTCCTGCCAATGCCGAATTGCCTTGGGTTCCATTCGGCCTCTCCCTGTTCAAGGTAAGGTCCTATTCTTTTTATTAATCTAATCATTTCCCTTACTTCTCTTAAAGAAGTCGATCACACATCTTCTAAATCATTAAACCGAATACGGGTTCTCTCTTTCGTAGCAGGTTACTCCATCACGTTGTGATCTTGTTTTCTGTGATTCGTGATAGACTGTCGTTAGATAAACTGAACATCCTGCAACCAAATCCGTGGCTGTGCAATTCCTCTTTTATTAAGGTAAGGAGTTTTCTTTAGTCTTATACGATCAGACTCTCTTCCGTTTTACTCTGCCTTAATCAAATCTTTTGGTTAGACCACCAACGTTTCTCTCTGAATACTGATCAAAGAATTCTCTCCATGGATGCAAGTGCCAGTCAAACTAAGGAGGGGAGTGGACTCGTAGTCTCTGCCCCTAAGTTTAAATGACGTGCTGTGTCGGCGGTTCGAGACTTTCCACCGGGTTGTGGTAGAGAATCGACGTCGGCTTGGGATAGGCAAATCGCTGTTATTCCTGCTAGTGAGAGTGTCGACGAGATAGAGAGTCTAGTTCTTAGCGTAATCAGGTGTGTAATGCTCACACTTTTCTTATTATTTCGCATTAATAACTGTGTTGGCTGAAAGCCGAAACGACTGTACAGACAGTCGAGATACCCTTGTGGGTAAGGTTGGAGATATCAGGTAAGTACCGTTATGGTTGCCTTTCGTATAACATGATTATGTATGATTTGGTTATCTGCTGTATATCGTTAATATGTCTGCATGGGTTGTGGGATATGATTGAAAGGGGAAGTATGATTTAGTGACTTCTGTCACAGTGGTCTGGGACCACAGTGGTTTGGAACCACGTATATATGTATATTTAACAGTGATTTTCACAGTGGTTTGGTACCACAGTGGGTTGGCCCCACATATACTCATCAGTGACTGTCACAGTGGTTTGGTACCACAGTGGGTTGGCCCCACGTATGTTTATCAGTGATTATTGTCACAGTGGTCTGGGACCACAGTGGTCTGGAACCACAGTGGCTTGTTACCGCGGGTGTTTGGCTGATTCAGGCGATGTAGAGGATGGAAAACTAGGTTGGGCTGGGTTTCATTGCATACACTCTTAATATGCCATGTTGATAGGGCTTAGGCCCAAATTGCTTTCGTAAGGGGAATTACACACCGAGTCTCGGTGACTCACCCCTCTGCTTAATTTTGCAGGTAACCCCTAGTTCGAGGATTTGGAGCCGAGGTGGACTTCGAGGTGGGCCATGCATTACTTCTTACGTAAATTAGTTTCTTTATTTAAACTTATTTTAATTTGGGATTTTGTTATGTAATAAGGCCTCCGTAACTTTAATTTGGGTTTTGACTTTAAGCTGTTATTACATTTTTTTTATGAGATGTCAAATGTGGAGATTTTCTAAAATAAAAACATAAACAAACGTTTTCTTTTCAAAGTGTTAACAAAGGATGACAAGCGAATAACTAATTAATTGGGAAATTTTCTTGAAACCGCAAACATTGTTTTCAAATGTCACGTTTATGAAATTCCCTAATTTCGGTTTTCGCGATACAACCTGTTTTCGATTGTTAAGATTACTCATAAAGATTTTTGCAAGGAAGCTTTAAAGCTAAATTTGATTTTCAAAATGCTAACACATCGCGAAGGTACATTCATTTCAAAAGTTCATTAAAACCATCTTTCCATGTGACATACCGGATCCGATCGTAACGTTTAGGTTGGGTTTGGGGTGTTACAGGGCGCACGGGCCCATTAGCCCCACATGGCCCCTTTCGGCCCATCGTGGCCCAAACAATCTAAACCCACAAGAACACTCATGATGGCCTCAACTATCGCATCGAAGCTCCCACACGTGCGCTCGCACGCTCATGTGGCTACCATTGACGTGTAACCGGCATTTCGGCATTTGCCGCTCTACAGCTAGAGTGGTGCAGAATACACACCTGATAGGAATCTGGAGTTAATCCGCGCTCTAAACACTTCTATGCCCAAATGCCAACCAAGGTATGCTTACTCTCCTCATGGATCGCTCTATTTAAAGCCAGCTTCTCGCCTACTCTCATGCTAGCTTCCCGATGTGGGATCCCTCCATCAATCCTCCAAAATCGTCCCAACTGCAAAATAAATATCCCTTTTTGCTTGTAATGTGATTCGAACCTTTGCCCTCTCCTATGCTCCAGACGCTACATACCACCACAACACAAGCTCTTTTTGTGACTTAAAACATGCGCAAATATTTATAAAACATATGTGCCAGTGTCCAGATTCATATAAGAGCCAAAAATTAAAGAAATTCTGCAAGAGCCAAGATTTGAACCCAAGCTCCCTTACACCCTTAATGATGCCACAACCACTAGACCACATGCTTCCTTGTATCATTTTTTATCAAAATAATTTAAAAGGCCTATATCCAAGCATCCAGGGTTTTATTCACTTAAAACCAAAATTTCTGCTAAAGCCCAGGTTTGAACTCAGGACTTTTCCAACACTTCTCAAGACCCTTAACTACTGAAGCAAACATTTAATAGTGTCATTTCCTTACACAATTAAATACTTATTTACAACTTCCTTACGGACCCATACGCAAGGCCCAATACTTCTAGGCCCAAATTCGGGGCGTTACACATTCATTTAATCTCAACCAAGCATGAATCATTCCATTTCAATACCAACCACAACAAGGCATACATGTACCACAATACATCATTCAATTTCATACCAAAATTCACTTTCACAATACATCTCATACCAATATTCATAATACCAATATCAACAAGCATCAAATGTTCATCATCAAACTCATAACACAAGCCATATGCACAAATATATACACAACCAGACTAACCAAAATAAGCCAACTCTCATGGCTATATACAAAATCAGACACTTAATATTTACAAGCCATTTCAAAAGACTAAATTCATTAGCAACATATATACCAAAATGACCATAATCCTATACATGCCATATATCCCAAAAACATAGATTCAAAAGTACCAAAGCGATAGTTGGATAGTGTGATGAAGTCTCCGACAATCCCGAATCCGAGCTAGCTTTGATTTCACTATAAAACATAGAAAATTAAACAAAGTAAGCTATAAAGCTTAGTAAGTTCGTATAATAATAAACTCAATTAACCATAAATATACAATTCAACCAATTGAATATATCAGCATATAACTCATATTAGCTAACAAACCTTTCACATATTCAATCATAAGATTTGATGTAAAATTCACAGTTTTCTTTGATTCAAAGCTCATACGGTTCGTGTACATACCTGTACCATCTTGTATCAAACTTATACTCAACCACATCTCTGACATATATACCCGTTGAACCATTTGGAATACTATCAGATACTCAGGAATCTCACACCCTAAGTGCCACATATTTAGCCAAAGCTATCTCAATCTCGTATCACATATAATGCTCACTCTTGAGCTATCAACGCGTCTACTCGCACAAGCTGACGGTCATGACGAAGCTACTAAGTGCTGCTCACACAAGCTGATGAGCATCCGCAAGACATGTCGGATGACTCAGCCACCGGTAGGACGTACAGACTAGCACCCAAATCACATAACCCCTAACGACATGTCATTTGTATCCTAATCTATTCCTAAGGTTCAACCTGGATTTCACATTTGTCGAATCATTGTCGAATATGTCCACAAGGTCGTATACTCAATTTATACAATATCAAAGCATTTAAAGCACAAATATAATAATGCTTCTTACATACAAACTTACCTCGAATATAAAAACGGTGTAATAAGTTGATTAGTCTGAAACCTTATTCTTTCCCCAATCTAAATCCGTATTTCAATTTTCTTAATCTAAATGTAATCAAAATTAACTTATTTAATAATCTCTCTATTCAATTTAATCCAAAACACACATTAAGGCAATTTTACACTATTGCCCCTAATATTTCACATTTTTACAATTTAGTCCTTATCTCAATACAATTTCATGCAGTTCAACCTATACCCATGCTAGCAAAATTTCAATTAAGTCCCTAGCAACCCATATTATTCATTTATTTCACAATTTAACCACAAAATTTCAATATTTCTCAATTTAATCCCTAAATGACAATATTGTCAAAAATCACTTTACAATTGTTGTTTATCTAACAACAAGCAAACATTTTCTACCATTAAACATCAAAACACATGCTATTTCAATAATGGAAAAACTCTAAACCTTTAACAGTTTTGCAAATTAATCCCTGTGCTAGCTAGATTAAGCTGAAACGATCACAAAAACATAGAAGTCATTAAAAACGGGACGAAATCACACTTACATGCATAGATGATAGCTAGCCAAACCTTGAAGCTATTTTAATGGATTTTTCCTCTTCAATAATCAGTTAGGAAGATCATGAATAGATTAAATGGCCTTTTTTTATTAATTATCAAATTACTAAATTAACCTTATACATTAACCTTAGGAACCATTAAAAAGATGTCTATCTTTGTCCACTCATATTAATAATGGTCTAATTACCATGTAAAGGCCTCCAATTTAATATTTCATAGCTATTAGACACCTTTAGCTAATAGAACTCCACTTTTGCACTTTACGCGATTTAGTCCCTTTTACCAAATTGAGCATTCAAATGATAAAATTTCTCGATGAAATTTTCACACAAACATTTTATCATGCTGTAAACATTAAAATAAATATAAAATAATTGTTTCAACTTTGGATTTGTGGTCCCGAGACCACTGTTCTGATTTGACTAAAAACGGGTTGTTACAGTTCACTTTTCTCAATTTGTCATTTTCATCAATAATGTCTCAAGATAATTCGCAAACAATCATGTATTGGCAATTCGACTAAAAAGACACTACAAACACTACAAATTCAAACAATTCAAGTCGAAATTCTTAAAGCACAAAAATATAGGTGTCTCCCCTTATCTAAATAATTACCTTAAATTCAAAATCAACAAGAATTGACATCCTCACTAAAGATTCACTCAAAGCAATCAAAGTGTTTAAGGTTCAAATATTAAGCACTCAATAGTCAAACGAGAAATGTCATTACCATAGGCTTGCTTGAAAATAAAATCTCCACCACTATAAAATGAGATGACACACAAATCAATAAGTCTTTAAAATGTTGTAATGGGACTTAGGATAAGGGAATGGAAAAGGCTAGAAAGTTTGTTATAATCGAGATCGAGTTGATAAATTACAAAACTAGAAAAACAATCAGTTACTGAATTAAAAGAATTCACATCAACAAGAACTAAAGAATAAAAATGAGCTTTTCAACATAATATGAAACTAGCAATTCAAGCTCAATCAAACAAAATATTTTTTTCTTTCTTTTTTATTTATTTTTGATTTTTTTAGCACAAAATAAAATTCAACAATTCAAAATAATGGAGCATAGTTAGGCAACTAACTAAATCAAATCTCGAAAAAAAAAAGGGAGTCAATAAAATGGGAAAATTTTACAACAAATATATGGGTTATAGGTTAACATTAATGGGTTAATCAAAAAATGTGTTAGGATCAATGGGGTTTACTAAGGGTTAATTCAATAGGTAAGCTATTTACAGGTTAAGTGGGTTAAAACCTAAGTGTCTCTATCATCTCAGTATATCAAATCAATGGTGTGGTCTCGACATGCATAATCGAAGCAAATTCTAGAATCACAAATCAAGTTGACACACTCATAACTAATAATAAAATGAGCATGAAAAATATATATATGCTCTATAGCTCCAAAGCTCTCAAAAAATTATGGTTTTGATGTCAAACTTGCAATTTCAAAATTTCAAGATAATAATTACCGTCAAAGAGACAATCTAAAATATAATTTCTGAAAAACAACTTATCATGTAACACCCCAAACCCGACCTAAACATTACAACCGAATCTGGCATGTCACATAAAAGGGTTGTTTAAAAAATGCGCGTTTGTTAAAAATTTCGAGTTTAAATATTTATTCGCTTGATATCTTGTTGTTAACATTTTGGAAAACGGTTATTAAGGGTTTAGAACATTCCCGTATTAAACATTTGATAACAATAGGCAGCAATCATATTAAAAGCTAAACCAGATAAAATACCAAAAATACAGTTAAAGCGGCCTTATTACAACTTAAAATCCCGAATTAAAAATAAATTGAAATAAGAGAACAAGTTTACGAGAAAATAATGTATGGCCTTCACGAGTCCACCTCAGCTCCCAAATCTGCGATCTAACGATTACCTGCAAAATTAACTAAGGGGCGAGTCATCAAGACTCAGTGTGTAAATCCCCATCCAAAGCATGTTAAGCTCATGCACAGATCCATGTGCAAATATGCATGTCATGCAACCCATCCATCCTATCCATCCGAAACTCCCAAATCTACCCCGTGTGGTCAAAACCACTGGTGACCATAGTCACAAATAATATCTGTGTGGTCAAAACCACTGGTGACCGTAGTCACAAATAATATCGGTGTGGTCAAAACCACTGGTGACCGTAGTCACAATAATATGTGTGGGGCCAACCCATAATGTGGTCAAAACCACTGATGACAATCCCGTATATCGATATGTGGGGCCAACCCACTGTGGTACCAAACCACTGGGACGAGTCACAAAGATAGCAATATGTGGTCAAAACCACTGGTGACCGTAGTCACAAATAATATGTGTGGGGCCAACCCACAATGTGGTCAAACCACTAATGACAATCCCGTATATCGATATGTGGGGCCAACCCACTGTGGTACCAAACCACTGGGACGAGTCACAAAGATAGCAATATGTGTTCAAAACCACTGGTTACCGTAGTCATAGATAATATCGGTGTGGTCAAAACCACTGGTGGTCAAAACCACTAAGACTTAGTCACAAAAATAATATAGAAAGCGGGGCCAACCCACTGTGTGGTCAAAACCACTGGTGACAGTCTAGAATCATATCTTCCCCCTCCTCTCATCATACCCATGCAATATGACATAATAATTCGTATGCAGTATGACATGTATGCAAATAATATATCACAGATAACGTATGAAATGAATTACCATCATAATCAGAATAACAAATACGACATAATCAAGCCAATCAACCTCTAATTTTGGTAATTTACCCACTAAGGGTATTTCAGTAATTTCGTACCTGGAATGGCCTTTCCGAAGGCCCAATGTCGCCCTGAGCGACTCGACTACCAATTCTGTCTTTACCGGACTATTGGGCCTAAAACCCGATTCCGGCCCATTCAGGCCCACACGCTCGTGTGGCCCACCTAACATAAATCTAGCCACGTATATAAGTTCCACCTAGTCTAGTTCATTATATACTATACCATCATACATTTTGCTCAATTGGGCCCACGGGCCCATTGGGCCCACTTTAGCCCATCGCGGCCCAAGCAGCCCCAACCCACAAGAATACTACTAATGGCCTCAACTATTGCGTCAAATCCCCACACATGCGCTCGCACGCTCATGTGGCTACTATTGCCGTGACCGGCACTTCGGCATTTGCCGCTCTACAACTAGAGTAGAGAGAGTTACACACCTGATAGGAATCTGGTGTTAAACCGCGCTGCGACCACTCCTGCGCCCAAACGCCCTCCAAGGTATGTTAACTCTCCTCCTGAAATGCTCTTTATATAGCTAGCTCTTCACCTTCCTTCTTTGTATCTTTCCGATGTGGGATCCTTTCGTCAGTAGAGTTTAAATCCAACTGAAACTCTTGCCGTCCAATCCGCAAAATAAATACTCCTTTGCTTCTCACGAGATTTGAACCCAGGCTCCTTGTAGCATAATCCACGTTGCTAACCACTTGGCCACAAGCTCCTCTTGTGCCTTAAACCATGCGCAACTAAATATAAACTATGGCCCAAATTCTAAGATCCAAGTAAAAGAAACTAAAATGCAAAAGCCAAGACTTGAACCTTGGACCTCCTTCCTTCCTTGTGGCGTCACCCCCTTGTCTCTTATGTGGCGTCACTTTGCCACTACACCACACACTCCACTTGTGTCATTTTCCTCCACTTTTTATTCTTAAGGCCTACCTGCCAACTTTCAGGGTTTTTTTCGCCTAAAACCAAAATTTCCCCAAAGCTAATGTTCGATCCCGGGACTTCATAGAAGCCCTCTAACCTTCCAAAATCACTTACCTAATAAGTCTAACTTGTATTTAAGCCAATCTCTTGTTCCCCAAAAATTTTAAACGCTACTACGCTCAAGGCCCATTGGGCCCAATCCTACTAGTCCCAATTTTAGGATGTTACAAATCTACCCTCCTTAAAGAAATTTTGTCCTTGAAATTTCCAACTAACTAACAGTCACACATCCTAACCTACCACACTAAGCTCTTGCTGCGCACTCTGATCTTAATAAAACTAATATACTTTCTAACTAAATCTTAGAACCCCTTCACATAACCAACTATCTAACACCGAAGCAAGCAGATATTTCTCATACACACAATTCCTATATTCAAGCATCACATCCACACATCGCAGAATAAATACAATCTTTCAGCATATAATAGAATATAGTAAGAAGGAAACTTACGAATTTGGTGCCGGAGACTCGGGTGCTATACTTACAGAAAAGAGATATATTTTTCTAAACCATCCTTTGAAAACATTTTTGAACCCAAGCCCACAGTCGAGTTTTTGAACCTAGGCTCTGATACCATAATTGTAACACCCCAAACCCGACCTAAACATTACGACCGGATCTGGCATGTCACATAAAAGGGTTGTTTAAAAACTGCGCGTTTGTTAAAAATTTCGAGTTTAAATATTTATTCGCTTGATATCCTTTTGTTAACATTTTGGAAAACGGTTATTAAGGGTTTAGAACATTCCCGTATTAAACATTTGATAACAATAGGCAGCAATCATATTAAAAGCTAAACCAGATAAAATACCAAAAATACAGTTAAAGCGGCCTTATTACAACTTAAAATCCTGAATTAAAAATAAGTTGAAATAAGAGAACAAGTTTATGAGAAAATAATGTATGGCCTTCACGAGTCCGCCTCAGCTCCCAAATCCGCGATCTAACGATTACCTGCAAAATTAACTAAGGGGTGAGTAATCAAGACTCAGTGTGTAAATCCCTATCCAAAGTATGTTAAGCTCATGCACAGATCCATGTGCAAATATGCATGTCATGCAACCCATCCATCCTATCCATCCGAAACTCCTAAATCTACCCCGTGTGGTCAAAACCACTGGTGACCGTAGTCACAAATAATATCGGTGTGGTCAAAACCACTAATGACAATCCCGTATATCGATATGTGGGGCCAACCCACTGTGGTACCAAACCACTGGGACGAGTCACAAAGATAGCAATATGTGGTCAAAACCACTGGTGACCGTAGTCACAAATAATATGTGTGGGGCCAACCCACAATGTGGTCAAAACCACTGATGACAATCCCGTATATCGATATGTGGGGCCAACCCACTATGGTACCAAATCACTGGGACGAGTCACAAAGGTAGCAATATGTGGTCAAAACCACTGGTGACCGTAGTCACAGATAATATCGGTGTGGGCAAAACCACTGGTGGTCAAAACCACTGAGACTTAGTCACAAAAATAATATAGAAAGCGGGGCTAACCCACTGTGTGGTCAAAACCACTGGTGACAGTCTAGAATCATATCTTCCCCCTCCTCTCATCATACCCATGCAATATGACATAATAATTCGTATGCAGTATGACATGTATACAAATCATATATTACAGATAACGTATGAAACGAATTACCATCATAATCAGAATAACAAATACGACATAATCAAACCAATCAACCTCTAAGGGTATAACAGTAATTTACCTTCTAAGGGTATTTTGGTAATTTACCCACTAAGGGTATTTCAGTAATTTCGAACCTGAAATGGCCTTTCTGAAGGCCCAATGTCACCCCAAGCGACTCGACTACCAATTCTGTCTTTACCGGACTATTGGGCCTAAAACCCGATTCTGGCCCATTCAGGCCCACACGCTCGTGTGGCCCACCTAACATAAATCTAGCCACGTATACAAGTTCCACCTAGTCTAGTTCACTATATACTATACGATCATACATTTTGCTCAATTGGGCCCACGGGCCCATTGGGCCCACTTCGGCCCATTGCGGCCCAAGCAGCCCCAACCCACAAGAATACTACTGATGGCCTCAACTATCGCGTCGAAGCCCCACATGTGCGCTCGCACGCTCATGTGGCTACTATTGCCGTGACCGGCACTTCGGCATTTGCCACTCTACAACTAGAGTAGAGAGAGTTATACACTTGATAGGAATCTGGTGTTAAACCGTGCTGCGACCACTCCTGCACCCAAACGCCCTCCATGGTATGTTAACTCTCCTCGTGGAATGCTCTTTATATAGCTAGCTCTTCACCTTCCTTCTTTGTATCTTTCCGATGTGGGATCCCTTCGTCAGTAGAGTTTAAATCCAACTGAAACTCTTGCCGTCCAATCCGCAAAATAAATACTCCTTTGCTTCTCACGAGATTCGAACCCAGGCTCCTTGTAGCATAATCCACGTCGCTAACCACTTGGCCACAAGCTCCTCTTGTGCCTTAAACCATGCGCAACTAAATATAAACTATGGCCCAAATTCTAAGATCCAAGTAAAAGAAACTAAAATGTAAAAGCCAAGACTTGAACCTTGGACCTCCTTCCTTCCTTGTAGCGTCACCCCCTTGTCTCTTATGTGGTGTCACTTTGCCACTACACCACACACTCCACTTGTGTTATTTTCCTCCACTTTTTATTCTTAAGGCCTACCTGCCAACTTCTAGGTTTTTTTTGCCTAAAACCAAAATTTCCCCAAAGCTAATGTTCGATCCCGGGACTTTATAGAAGCCCTCTAACCTTCCAAAATCACTTACCTAATAAGTCTAACTTGCATTTAAGCCAATCTCTTGTTCCCCAAAAATTTTAAACGCTACTACGCTCAAGGCCCATTGGGCCCAATCCAACTAGGCCCAATTTTAGGATGTTACATATCATGCTCAACTCTCTCATGTCTTAAAGATTGAATCAACCAATGCACAAATATCCATAAATAAATCCAAAACAACATCAATAAATATTCCAAATTTTAAAAACAATTCACTCTAATGGAGGGTATGAGAAACTTACTTAAACACAACAAATAATTTAGGGGTTTTATCAAAAATATATAAACAACCTCCCCACACTTAAGATGTACATTGCCCTCAATGTACAAACAGATATAAGCACAGAATAAGCACAATATCAAAAGATAGGGAGAGAACTGAAATTGCCCTGAACATGGATGAAATCGCCAAAATAGAGAAAAATGAAATTGTAGGCAAGTCTAAATGTAGTGTAGGTTGTTGAGCAAACTAATAAGAGGATAAACACAAATAAATAAGAAGATTTAGAGGTTACAAAATCAAATAAAAACAACCATCAAAATAACAAAAATAAAAACATAGTTCAAAATAAAAATAAACTAAAGAAGTCTAACAAATAAAAATAAAACAACCGAAATTAAAAATAGAAGTTCAACTGAATTAAAAAATAAAACAAATAAAACAAATAAAACGAAAATAGATTAGTGATCATCATCAGGAGATGCGTCGGGATTGTAATGCGCGTGATCAATAGGAGAAATATGGAGATGTTGACAAATTTGCTGCAAAACCACATCAATGATATCAAACCACTCAAAGCATCGCTACTCGAAGCGGTTAAACCATTCAAAAAGATCCTCGAGTGTAATAGTAGAAGCAGTGGTAGGGTGACTCGGATCGAGAGGGTGGATCCTCATGGTTAAAAAGATCATCATTGGGAAAGTCCTTTTGCTCATCCTGAGGGTCTGAACGAGACAATTTGTATCGAGGAGGACCCACGCCATGCTGTCGCTCAATCATCATCGTAGAGAATCAAGGAGGCCAAAATTTCATGCAAGATGAGTCATGTAAGGGCCCAAATAGATGGGACCCTTCCTACTATGCTCGTTCTGGTGGCGGCAAGCAAGGGCGACAAAGTAGGCCACATCGATGGGGTGCCGCTATGTCATACACCAAAGAAAGTAAGTGTCAGTCGTACTCACAAGCCCAATACTCTCCTTATGGTCCGTCAATGTGTGTGCAAGAATACCATAAATGTAACGAAGGGAAGGAGGTAAACATGTGGCCTTCATGTAACAGCCCGATTTTGGGCTTAGTCGGAACAGTGGTTTTGGGCCACAAATTTGATGAGGAAAAATCTTATTTTTATTCTATTTTTATGTTCTACGATTTCACAGAAAGATTCCTTGAAAATTTCGTTTAAAAATTTCGACGTTTGGGCACTCAATTTAGTCAAAAGGACTAAATTATAAAAAGCGCAAAACTTGAGTTCCACATGTTAGAAGTGTCCAATTTCTATGAAATTTTAAATTGGATGTCCTTACATGGAAATTAGACCATTGGTTAAATTTTTGGACAAAAATGGACATTAGATAAGTGAAATAGGATATTTTTAAGTTAGGAGCATTTTGGTAATTTGGTAATTAAATGGACTAAAAGACAAAATAAAAGCCAAAAACCTTTTTCTATCTTCTTCCTTGGCCAAATTTAGCAAGGGGGAAGCCATGGCTAGGGTTTTCAAGCTTTCAAGCTCAATAATAAGTGCATCCAAGCCCCGTTTTTAATGTTCTTTACATTTTTGAGATCCTCGTAACTCTGTTTAGCTATTTCTACCATTATTTTGAGCTACAGTTTGTGTTTAAAAATTTATCCATGGATGAAATGCATGTGCTTTGGTGTCTAACGGTAGAATATGAATGCTCAATGTGTAGTGAATGACTTTTACTAAGTGAATTTCGATGAAATCGCATAAAAGGACTAATTTGTAAAAAGTTAAAAATGTATAAAAATGTGTGAATGAATGCAAATTATGGACTGCTATAGTTATGAAAATGGTTCATCTAGGCCTAAAATACAAGAAAATTGAATAAAAATCATTTTACGAGCCTTGGGGAAAAAGTGTAAATATGACAAAGTTTAGGGGCAAAAACGTAATTTTTCCATAGTATGATTTTTGGGTCACAATGAATAATGTGACTAATAAGTAAGCTAAATGTGATATTATAGATCAAAGAAAACGGGGTTCGGACTTAGAACGGGGGAAAAACGAGTAATGGATGGTTAGGCCCCTTTTTGCCATTTTGGTACCGAGGTAAGTTTGTATCAATTTAAATCTACATATACTTTCATGATCAAATTACTTACTATCTTGAATATTGTATATTATTTTCATGAAATTGATTAACAATGTTTAATAAGAAATTCAATGAGAACAAGTAAGTGGAAGTCCCGGTTGAAGATTCGGAATAACAAAAATACCTATGTCATTACATGAGATAAGGAAAGCCAATGTAAGACCATGTTTGGAACATGGTGTAATATCCTAGATTTGGGGGTCATGCATTTTAATTGGTATTTGTGTGATAGTGTGCCTACGTGTGGTTTGAATGAGTTTTGGGGGTCTTAGGAACCCTAGAATGTAGATAAGTGCCTTAGGAAAATACTGGGTTTTAAGTCTTAAAGGGGAGCTAGGCAAGTGGGGCCTTAAGAGAAGTTGTATGAGGATTTAGACACAAATAATCTAGTGGCAGAGTGGTAAGGGAGGCACCACTTAGAGCATGGGGAAGTGACGCCTCAAGGAGCAAAAGGGGATAGGGTTCGAGCTGCAGAGGCAGCATTTTGGCATTTGTTTTTTCGTTAGGAGAGGGGGAGGAGTTGGATTCGGCTATAGCACTAAAAAGGAGAGATTTGACTGAGTCAAATTATTTTAAATGTGTGGCAAGGAGAAGGGATGAGTTTGGATTTAATTTGAACTTGTTTGAAAGGATGGTGTTGAGGGAAATTAGGAGAAAAATAAGGGATATGAGAGGAGGGTGAGCTAGTGGCCGAATGTGGGACTTTAGGGGTGTGCATTTTCGGTTTTGAAGTGTGTAGGAAGTGTGTGTGCCGAAATTGTGTAGTATAAATAGGAGTGCTCATCTTTTGGCAATTATTTTCCTCATTTATTTTTTCTTTTTGCCGAAAATTGGTTTCTCTCATCTCATTCAATTTGTTTCCTCTTCAATTGACCAAGCCGAAACTATTCAAGACTCCAATCTCTTTTCTTCCTATTACCATTCTTTCTTCCTCTTGTCGTCAAAGCCGAATACCATACTCTTTTACTACTACCCACCATAGCCGATTGTTCATTAGCACTAAACCGAATCCGAATCTTTTATTATTTTTCTCTTAAAGCCGAAAGTTCACTTCTTTGTCACCTTTTGAAACCGATTCTCTTCTAGTCATCTCTCAAAGCCGAATCACATTTTCTCCTGTGGCCGAATCTCTCTATAGTCAGAGGGGGGTGAGGTTGATCATTTGATGCAAGCTATTCGATCGGTTCTAATAGTGGGGCAAGGAACTCTTTGTCATTTGATCTTCTTTTCTATACCTTCAGTTTAGACGATGCTAAGGAAACTAATCCCTTTTTATTCTTTTGGCCGAACTATGAAAGGGGTCTTTGGGGATTCTTGTAGCTATCGTTTGGGGAGTGATCTTTCGGGATTTGAATATCCAAGGAGGATTTCGGCAAGTTTGGGTGCAAATCGTTTAGACTTTAGGGTTTCGGGATTTGATCGACTGTGCCAAAACATGTGTGTAGTTATCGCACGGTTCTCCTATTATTTGTGTATGTTGTTATATATGTATATGTATGTATGATGTGTATAGTAGCCGACAATAATGGCTAAGATGGTGGATACCCATGATGGGTAATCGAGTAACCAGGTCAGTATTTTATGACGTTAATTTACATATGGTATATGCATGTGATGTATATTTGTTCCAGTGATATGTTGTCATGATACATATATATATGCATGGGGCCTGGGATATGATCAAAGAAGGACAGGGTGTACATATTTATGTACGTGGTCTAATGTTAGCCTTGTGCTACATTAGCGCTTGATGTTGGCTGTGTGCTTCGTCAAGGTGGGATGTTGGCTATGTGCCACATCGTGGGCGGATGATAGCTGTGTGCATCACCGTGGATCGAGGATGACCTCGAGTCACCTCGTGGATATTGATATGTGCGGTCACTTAGGTGATTTGTGGCTTAGCCACGGCTTTGAGCAGCATGACTGCCAAAGAGATGTGTAGCGGTTGGAGGGCGATTTAGTAATCCCCTGGTGTGTGCGGCAGGTACGGGGGTGTGTAGCGGATGGACTCTAGGTTGGGTTGGGATGCATTTTTGCATGACTGATTATGTGGATCAATGTGGATATGGGCCAAGCCCAATATGTGAAATTATGTGGATGAATTGCCTTACCATCTGATTTGTGATTGATGTGTGGATGTGGGCCGAGCCCATGTGTGGAGGCATGTGAAATAATTACACACTGAGTCTGTTGACTCACCCAAATTTTTTTTTACCAACATCGCAGGTGATTCGTGATGCTTGGACCAGGTTGGAGTGGATACGAGGTGGCCCATGCAGAAGAAGTGTCTACTTATTTTAATAAAATTTATATTTTCAGTATTTTAAGTATTTATTTATTGTAATAAGGCCACTTTAAGTATTTGAGGTTTATTATTATGTTTTAAGGTGGATTGACGATTAAGTTAATATTCGGGAATGTTTCTTTTAAAGAGTAAATTTATACTTTGATAAATTATTTTAAAGTTTTAAATCTGACAACTTAATTTTATTTTGGAATTTAAATTATACAAAGTTTTAGTAAAGAAAACAAATTTTTATATTTTTATCTATAAGTGAAATCGGTTTTCAAAAGTTTTCCGCAGTGGCATTCTAAATTTGGCCGTGGTTCGTGGGCCGGGTTTGGGGTGTTACAGTTTGGTATCAGAGCCCAGTTCAAAACTCGGCTTTGAGGGTTTTGGGCCCAAAAACATTTTTTAAGATAGGCTTTTCAAAAATATGGATTTTCATGAAATTTTTCAGGTTATTCTGGCATGGCACCTGTATCTCCGACCCGAAGTCCACCAGGTAAGTACCTCTGACTACTGAGGTGATTTAGTATATGTGAACTGTATGGGCAGCATGGGACCGTAGATTAGTAGATTAGGGCTATTGAACCCTAGGACTAGTCTACTCCAACACAGAATGCATAAGACTTAAGTGCAATCAAACAAACCTGTGAAGTATGTCGCCGAGTTAGGGTGTGGCAACCATTGTACGCATGTCTAGGAGTGGATTCAGTAAGAGCCTGATATTTAAGCAGTCCTAGTGACTCACTTCCTCTTTACCCGAATCCTACCTGGTGCGTAGTGACGGTTCACCCTAACCAAGAGGACTGGTTCATGGGCTTGAAACCATTAATTAAAACCCGAAAGGGACTAGCCATGCTGTTTTATAAAACCCTTAGTTTTTAAATCACCAAAATCACCCCTCTGATTTGTATAAACTATTGTTGGAAAAAAAATTCGGAAAATTCCCGATTTACAAAAAATTACCCAAATACCCCTGGCGGGAAAAATTACTAAAATACCCTTGGTTTATAAAAAAAATTGCCACAATACCCTTGACTTTTGTTAAAATATTCTTAGTTTACAAAAATACCAAAGTCCCTAATTTTCAAAATATCAAGATGCCCTGATTTGGGAAAATTTACTAAAATGCCCCTGACTTCCAAAATTACCGAAATAACCCCGATTTCCAAGATTTCTACAAAACCCTTGATTTGGAAAAAAAAAAAGAAAACTTTTAAAATACCCTCGAGTTTTGAAAATTCTAGAATGCCTTTGATTTGTCAAGATTATTTTTAAGTTGACCCCGATTTATTACCAAAATACCCCTATAGGAAAAATGATGGAAATACCCCTGGGTTGGGAATGGACAAGGATGCCCATAATAGTGTGTTGAACGTTGTGAATGAATGTGTGTGTGATAGATACTATTGAATGTGTGTATTTCTCTGAATTAAGGTAGAAAACTTGAAACTTTGTTTGACCGAAAGAACTACTTCTGAAAATTTCTTTTCATAAAATTGTTCGCGGATAATCAGTGGAACAAATACTAATGCATAAAACTTTCTAATCAGATTAAAGCGCGATCGTAGACATGAGCTCTAGGGGGCGTGGGCATAATGTACGAGGCCGTGGTAGAGGCAGAATGACTGTGTCGGAACCCGTTAGATCGGGTCAAGGGTCTGAGAATGAGGTACCACCACCCCCACCACCAGCTGTTGGTGTGGAGCAGCAAGATCAGACGGGGGATGATGTTGTATCGCAGGCGGTGCTGCTAGTTCTTGAGATGGTGGCCGGAGCAGGTGGAGGTATGGGAGCGCGGAAATCTGTACCCGAGCCAATGGAGCTGAGGTGTTCTGTGGCGTATCTGGTGTGGCACCCGGTACTGCTGAGTATTGGTTGGATCTGACTGCTGAGGAGAAAGTAAAAGGAATGGTGTCGCTTCTTCGCGATGAGTCATATCAATGGTGGCTCACAGTTCGGGATGGTGCTACGGCTGAGGAACTCACTTGGGAGTACGTTAAGGCGGCTTACCAAAAGAAGTATGTTGGTACTCATTATATAGATGCGCAGAGGAAGGCATTTCTAGGGCTGGTTCAAGGGAACAAGTCCGTAGCGGAGTACGAGGCTGAATTCCTAAGATTGAGCTGGTATGCTTGAGGAATCGTGGCTATGGAGCATGAGCGATGTGTCCGATTTGAGGACGGACTAAGGGATGATCTGAGGTTATTGATAGCTCCACAGCAGGAGCGAGAGTTCGCCGTGTTGGTGGAGAAGGCTAAGGTAGCCGAAGGAATTAAGGACTCTGTGAGACAGAACAGAGATAAGTATAGGAACCGAGATAAGAGGAGTTTTGGACCGTCAGAATCGTCTGAGAGCTTTCAGAAAAGACCGAGGGTTGAGAATTCTATTCGTGTTACTAAGCCAGCTACTGGAAATCCGGACCGTCCGTGTGCTCGGTGTGGAAGGTATCATGTTGGCGAGTGCTGGAATCGGGACCGGGAGTGTTTTAGGTGTAAGTCCAAGTCTCATTTGATTAAAGACTGTCCCCAGGATCCGAATAGGGCTCGGACAGTAAGTCAGGGATATGTGCAACTAGGCAGAAGTGGTCAGCAGGCGACGAGGGGTCGTAGTCCAAACCATGGAGGAAATGGTTCCGGCCGAGGTCGTGGAGCACCAGGCCGAGGTAGTGGTAGCACTGAGGCAAGACAGCCAGGTCTGGTATATGCAGTTCACCGGAGGGAGGATAGTGATGCGCCAGATGTGACAACGGGTACGTTTCTTATTCGGGAATTCCCTTTATTGCCTTGTTCGTTATGGGGTCAGCTCGTTCTTATATTGCTAGAAAAGTATCTCGAATTTTGAGTGTGAACTTTGAGACTGTACCTAGAAAGTATAATAGTTTATTTAAGATTAGAGTGCGCAGCAAAAGCGTAGTGTGGTGAGCTAGGATGTGCGACTGTTAGTTAGTTGGTAATTTTGAGGTCGAAATTATTTTAAGGGGGTAGAACTGTAATATCCTAGATTTGGGGGTCATGCATTTTAATTGGTATTTGTGTGATAGTGTGCCTACGTGTGGTTTGAATGAGTTTTGGGGGTCTTAGGAACCCTAGAATGTAGATAAGTGCCTTAGGAAAATACTGGGTTTTAAGTCTTAAAGGGGAGCTAGGCAAGTGGGGCCTTAAGAGAAGTTGTATGAGGATTTAGACACAAATAATCTAGTGGCAGAGTGGTAAGGGAGGCACCACTTAGAGCATGGGGAAGTGACGCCTCAAGGAGCAAAAGGGGGCAGGGTTCGAGCTGCAGAGGCAGCATTTTGGCATTTGTTTTTGCGTTAGGAGAGGGGGAGGAGTTGGATTCGGCTATAGCACTAAAAAGGAGGGATTTGACTGAGTCAAATTATTTTAAATGTGTGGCAAGGAGAAGGGATGAGTTTGGATTTAATTTGAACTTGTTTGAAAGGATGGTGTTGAGGGAAATTAGGAGAAAAATAAGGGATATGAGAGGAGGGTGAGCTAGTGGCCGAATGTGGGACTTTAGGGGTGTGCATTTTCGGTTTTGAAGTGTGTAGGAAGTGTGTGTGCCGAAATTGTGTAGTATAAATAGGAGTGCTCATCTTTTGGCAATTCTATTCCTCATTTATTTTTTCTTTTTGCCGAAAATTGGTTTCTCTCATCTCATTCAATTTGTTTCCTCTTCAATTGACCAAGCCAAAACTATTCAAGACTCCAATCTCTTTTCTTCCTATTACCATTCTTTCTTCCTCTTGTCGTCAAAGCCGAATACCATACTCTTTTACTACTACCCACCATAGCCGATTGTTCATTGGCACTAAACCGAATCCGAATCTTTTATTATTTTTCTCTTAAAGCCGAAAGTTCACTTCTTTGTCACCTTTTGAAACCGATTCTCTTCTAGTCATCTCTCAAAGCCGAATCACCTTTTCTCCTGTGGCCGAATCTCTCTGTAGTCAGAGGGGGGTGAGGTTGATCATTTGATGCAAGCTATTCGATCGGTTCTAATAGTGGTGTAAGGAACTCTTTGTCATTTGATCTTCTTTTCTATACCTTCAGTTTAGTCGACGCTAAGGAAACTAATCCCTTTTTATTCTTTTGGCCGAACTATGAAAGGGGTCTTTGGGGATTCTTGTAGCTATCGTTTGGGGAGAGTGATCTTTCGGGATTTGAATATCCAAGGAGGATTTCGGCAAGTTTGGGTGCAAATCGTTTAGACTTTAGGGTTTCGGGATTTGATCGACTGTGCCAAAACAGGTGTGTGGTGATCGCACGGTTCTCCTGTTATTTGTGTATGTTGTTATATATGTATATATGTGTATGATGTGTATAGTAGCCGACAATAATGGCTAAGATGGTGGATACCCATGATGGGTAATCGAGTAACCAGTTCAGTATTTTATGACGTTAATTTACATATGGTATATGCATGAAATTGTGATGGCATGTGATGTATATTTGTTCCAGTGATATGTTGTCATGATACATATATATATATATGCATGGGGCCTGGGATATGATCAAAGAAGGACAGGGTGTACATATTTATGTACGTGGTCTAATGTTAGCCTTGTGCTACATTAGCGCTTGATGTTGGCTGTGTGCTTCGTCAAGGTGGGATGTTGGCTATGTGCCACATCGTGGGCGGATGATAGTTGTGTGCATCACCGTGGATCGAGGATGACCTCGAGTCACCTCGTGGATATTGATATGTGGGGTCACTTAGGTGATCGGTGGCTTAGCCATGGCTTTGAGCAGCATGACTGCCAAAGAGATGTGTAGCGGTTGGAGGGCAATTTAGTAATCCCCTGGTGTGTGCGACAGGTACGGGGGTGTGTAGCGGATGGACTCTAGGTTGGGTTGGGATGCATTTTTGCATGACTGATTATGTGGATCAATGTTGATATGGGCCATGCCCAATATGTGAAATTATGTGGATGAATTGCCTTACCATTTGATTTGTGATTGATGTGTGGATGTGGGCCGAGCCCATGTGTGGAGGCATGTGAAATAATTACACACTGAGTCTGTTGACTCACCCAAATGTTTTTTTACCAACATCGCAGGTGATTCGTGATGCTTGGACCGGGTTGGAGTGGATACGAGGTGGCCCATGCAGAAGAAGTGTCTACTTATTTTAATAAAATTTATATTTTCAGTATTTTAAGTATTTATTTATTGTAATAAGGCCACTTTAAGTATTTGAGGTTTATTATTATGTTTTAAGGTGGATTGACGATTAAGTTAATATTCGGGAATGTTTCTTTTAAAGAGTAAATTTATACTTTGATAAATTATTTTAAAGTTTTAAATCTAACAACTTAATTTTATTTTGGAATTTAAATTATACAAAGTTTTAGTAAAGAAAACAAATTTTTATGTTTTTATCTATAAGTGAAATCGGTTTTCAAACGTTTTTCGCAGTGGCATTCTAAATTCGACCGTGGCTCGTGGGCCGGGTTTGGGGTGTTACACATGGCATTGGCGTTGATATGTGTGCTAGTGTAAGACCATGTCTGGGACATGGCATCGGCCACATTATGAGAGCCAGTGTAAGACCATGTTTGGAACATGGCATCGGCGTTGATATGTGTGCTAGTGTAAGACTATGTCTGGGACATGGCATCGGCCACATTATGAGAGCCAGTGTAAGACCATGTTTGGAACATGGCATCGGCGTTGATATGGTGCTAGTGTAAGACCATGTCTGGGACATGGCATCGGCCACATTATGAGAGCCAGTGTAAGACCGTGTCTGGGACATGGCTTCGGCACCAAAGGAAGATCTCGTGTAAGACCATGTCTGGGACATGGCATCGACATCAAGCTAAAGAATCCCGTGTAAGACCATGTCTGGGATGTGGCATCGGTATTATGAGCTAATCCCGTGTAAGACCATATCTGGGATATGGCATTGGCATTAATATATATGTTTGATGAGATTGAGTATCCTCAGTTATTCCAGATAATTCAACAGGCAATGAGCCAAGTGTGTATGAGAAACCAAAAAGACAAGTGATTAAAGATAGTAACAAGTTAAGTTACTCAAAGTTGTTAAAGAGATTTATTTAAGTTAAGGAAGATAATGATTTGAAGTTCATGTTATATTAGCAAAAGTGTTAATCCATATGATTAAGTGATACAGGTACCTTAGTTAAGTTACAAGTATGAAATTATAATGTGATATGTGATGAGAAAGAGCTAAGTTTATACATCAATGACAAAGAGCTAAGTCCATGCTTATGATGTAAGAATATGTGGGAGATGTGAATTGTGATCATGAATGAGGCTTTTAAGCCAAATTGAATTGAGAAATGAAATGTTCTAGTTTTTCTTGTTGATGTATAAGTTAAATTGGCCACTGAATGGCTTGTAAATATTTGATGATGACTAGTTATTGGCATGGCTAACTATGGGTATGCTTTAGTGATATAACTGTGTAAATGAGAATTAATATAAAGAAAACATGATAGAGTAAAATTAGCAATAAAACAGTTTGGACAGCAGCAGTCAAATCACTTTGAAAATTCACCAAAAATGGTGGAAATTGAATTAGAAGTTGAATAAGATATGAAATTAAAGCTTATTGAGTCTATTTTCGCATAAAAGAGACGGTGTAAGAAAAAGAAATTCATATTATGAGATATTTGAAATTTTATAAGACAGGGTCAGAATGATTTTAGAATCCCCTGTTCTGACTTTGAAAATTCATTAAAAATTGTACAAAATAATCAAGGGATAATATTTATATTCTTGAATTTATTAATGAGCCTATTTTCAAGAGAAACAAATGGGAAAGTCTTTTGAGTTTTTTACAATGAGAAAATAAATTTGTAATGAAGAAGGGTCAGAACTGCCGGATGACGAAACAGGGGAGAATTTAAAGAATAAACTGTACTTATTGGCTCAACCAAAAATTTTGGAAATTTTATGGTAAGAAGATATGTGAGTCTAGTTTCAAGGAAAATTAGTAGATCTTAATTTGGAGTTTCGTAGCTCCAGATAAAAATAATTTAGTGACTATAACTACAGTAGATAGCTCAATATGAACATAAATGAATTGTGAAATTTTATGCAATTATGATTGTATTACCTAGAGAACATATTGTGAGAATTTGTGAAAAACATGTTAATAAGTTGCTTATTATTTGCATACAAACTTACTAAGCATTGTAGCTTACTCCCCTTCCTTCCTCATATCTTATAGGGTTTTATGCTAGCTCGAGTTGGAGATCGCCGTAGATGTTATCACACTATCAAGCTATAATCGTGGGGTAAAAGTGAATACAGACCTCTTAAGTTTATGGCATGTATAGGGACATAGTCAATTGTGTATGTGTCATTTGATTTGGCCTCGTAACATTCCGAATGTATGTTTAAGGCCTCGTAGGCCCATGTTATGCACTTTATGATTGAGAAGGAAAAAGTTTAATTCAAAACGAAATTTTATAGCCCGGTTTTGTATAAATGTTTTTGTTTAAGTTTGGTAATGCGTCATATCCTGTCCCGATGTCAGACACGGGTAAGGGGTGTTACACTTCGACTGACTAGGATTATAAGGCGGCGGCATCCTAGAAATATCAGTCCAACAGAGAGATGATGAGCGATGGATGTATCGATATAAGGTGGGAAATCCCTCGGTGCTCATGAACTCCTCGGGACGCTTAGATAACACGTCGTACCACCCAATTAAAATGAGATGGTGCGTGGCTCATCATTTGTCAGTATCGCATGTTGTAAAAAATAAGTCAAATAGAACTCTAATGTAAGCTCCGAGTAGGTGGGCTCGAAAATGGAGAAAAGTCAGTCCCATGGAGTTGTCTCAATTAGTGTGCGCACTTAATCGACCAAGTGTATTGTCTGTAATGCCTCTTAGCCTATGCAATACCCTAAACCCAAGAGTCTATGCCTAAGAAGCTGATAATGGTCCTCATGAGGACCCTGTGGAAATCGTAGACAAGGATGGTGTGCATCAGGGGATGGGCTCAAAGATGAGGTCGCGCCCGGGCTCTTCCACTTTTTTGAAGGGAGAATGGCAGCTTTAGTCTTACTGCGTGTGTTTGTGTAACAACTCGTTTTTAGTCAAATCAGAACAATTGTTTTGGGACCACAAATCTGAAGTTAAAATATTCATTTTATTATTAAATTAAGGTCCACGGCAGGATATTATGTTTGTGTGAAATTTTCGTTAAGAAATTTTATTGTTTAAGTGTTCAATTCGATAAAAAGGACTAAATCGCATAAAGTGTAAAACTTATGTTCTATTAGCTAAAGGTATTAAATGGCTATGAAATTAAATAGTGGAGGTTCTTATGTGGTAGTAAACCCATTATTTTTATGAGTGGACAAGTATGGCCATTAATTAGGTGAATTAATGGTTTGTTATTAAGGTTAATTTGGTAATTGGTAAATATATGTTAATTACATAAAACAAACAAAATTTTAATGCTTCCATCTTCTTCATTTGCCGAAATTAAAGAACAAAGAACACCATTTTAGGGCTTGAAGCATTCGGTCACTTGCTAGCTCAATTGTAAGTTCGTTTTTGTCCCATTTTTAATGATTTCTATGTTTTTGAGATCGTTGCAGCTTAGTCTAGCAAGCCCAGGGACTATTTTACAAAATTGTTAAAGATTTAGGATGTTTCCATTGATGAATAAGCATGTATTTTGATGATTGATGATAGATTATGAATGTTTAATGATAGTTATACAAGTTATGTTAAGTGATTTTTAGTGAAAATGCAAATTAGGGATTAAATTGTGAAATGTGGAAACTTTGTGGTTAAAATATGAAATAAATGAAAACTATGGCCTAAGATGTGTACTAGTAAAATTCGGCTAGCATGGGTTGGTATCGAATTACATTAATTTGTGTTTTTATGATATAATTACTAAATTGTAAAAACATGAAACATTAGGGGAAAATGTGTAAAAATTCCTTAATGTGAATTTTAGACTAAATTGAATAGAGAAATAATTAAATAAGTTGATTTTGATTACATATAGATCAAGAAAAGTGAAATTCGGATCTAGATCGGGGGAAAACAAAGTACTCGACTAATCGACCTATTTCGTCGTTTTAGCATCCGAGGTAAGTTCGTATGTAATAAGTTTTGTTATAAATATATTTTAAATGCTTTGATATTGCATAAACTGTGAATACGAGACTATAGACATGTTCGACGATGATTCGACAAACGTGAAAATCCCGGTTGAACCTTAGGAATAGATTAGGATACGGATGACATGTCATTAGGGGTTATTGTGATTATGTGAACCATGTGCTGGTCCTGTACATCCTACTGGTGGATGAGTATATCATCATGTGTTGCGGTTACTTGACAGCTTGTGTGAGCAGCACCGTGTAGCTACATCTTGACTGATAGCTTGTGTGAGCAAGCCCGTTGATAGCTCTAGTGTGAGTAGTATATGTGATACGAGATTGGGATAGCTTCGGCTATATATGCGGCACTTAGGGTGCAAGTTTTTCGAGTATCTGATAGTATTCCGAATGGTTCAACGGGTAAATAAAAAATGTGGTTGAATATGAGATTGACACAAGATGGTACATGTATGTACATGAACTGTATAAGCTTTAAATCGAAGGAACTTGTGGAAGACACGTTTAATCTTATGATTGAATATATGAAAGGTTTGTTAGTTAATATGAGTTACATGTTGATATAATCAATTTGTTGAATTATGCATTTGTGAATAGATTGAGTTTATTTCATACGAGCTTACTAAGCTATAAAGCTTACTTTGTTTATTTTACTGTGTTTTATAATGATTTCAAAGCTAGCTCAGATTCGGGGATCGTTGGAGACTTCGTTACACTCTCTTACTATCACTTTGGTACTTTTGAGTTTATGTTTTAGGTTATATGGCATGTATAAGATTAAGGTTATTTTGGTTATGAGTTGATAATATTTTGGTCATTTGAAATGGCTTGTAAATGTTAAGTGTTTAGTTTTGCATATTGCCATAGGATTTGGCTTATTTGGTATGTTTGAATCATGTATATATATATATATATATATGTGTGTGTGTGTTTGCATGGATTATATTATGAAGCTTGTGGATATAGATATGGTGGATGCGAAATGGTTGAAATTAGAGAACATATATGTTTGTGAAATTGAGCACATTGATGCATATTTGGAAGTATATAATTAGTTGAATTGTGTATGTGATTTTGGTATAAATGGTATGGTCTATTTTGTGATTTTTTTGTAATGAGAAAGGTGGCATAGAATATGCATGAATTAGGCTTGAATTGGTTGGTTTAATGCCAAATTATGCTGTGTTTTGGTGCCAATTAGGTTGATATAGGTGTGGACAAGTTTGGTGGCAAAATGGCTTGCTGAATAGCCTATTTTTGTCCACACAGGCAGAGACACGGGCATGTGTCTTAGCCGTGTGTGATACACGGCCATGTGTCCCTTGGTGTTGAAATAGAGACCAAGTCAGTATGCTTCACACAGCCTCACACACGGGCGTGTGACTTGGCCGTGTGGTATAAGTCAGTATACCCTATAGGTTTGGCATGACCTAGCACATGACTTGGCACACGGGCGTGTGTGGCCATTTTTAGGGCACACGGGTTAGCCACACGGGCGTGTGTGTTGGCCATGTGACCCAAGTCAGAGAGTTAACGGGGTCGGACACGGGCTGGGACACGGCCTTGTGATCCCATTTCGAATGTCCACTCGGCCTGTGACACGGGTGTGTCTTTGGCCGTGTGAGCCACACAAGCGTGTGTCCCATTTTTTTTTTTGGAAAAATTTTCTAAGTGTTCTAAAAGTTTTCAAAGTTATCGGTTTAGTCCTGAACCACCCCGAATGCATATTTTGGGCCTCGTAGGCTCATATTAAGGACAAAATGAATGTTGTTGAATGATGATTATATTGAATTTGAAAATGTATGTGTAATTGTATAATAAGTTTGGTAATGCTCTGAAACCCTATTCCGGCGTTGAATACGGGTGAGGGGTGTTACAATTTGTCATTAATTACCTGAAAGAAAATATAATAGACAAATGTTAGCATAAAAATGAAGTAAAGGCACAAATCAACACAATGGACCCAGTCCAATAAACCACAAAACGAATGTCGAATCCAACTAAAATCAAAATCTCAAGAACGAACACTAATCTAAAAATAATTGAACCAATACTTAACATAAAATAAATAATAATAAAATAATAATAATAATAATAAACAAAGCATAATAATACTAATAATAAACAAAACATAATAATAATAATAATAATAATAATAATAATAATAATAATAAAGTATCAAAACTAACACAACTCACAAAACTTAAATAAATACTAATACCACACATAATAATAACAGGAAAACTAATCATAATAATAATAATAAACTAAAATAATAAAAAATAAAATAATAAAGAAAATTCAAAGGGGGAAAACCAAAAAGTGGTAAGGGGCGGAGGTGAAGGACGGAGCGCGAGTAGATTTGTCACACCCCAAAATAGGGCCTAGGAGTTTTAGGGGTATTTTAGGAATTTTAGACTTAGAGTGTTCGAAATTTTGTGACATGATCTATCAGTTTTTACTATGGTTTTTAAAAAATTAAATCAATTTTTGAAAATGAGTTTTAAAGACCTTCAATTTTGAAAATAGGACTAATTTGAAAAAGAGTCAAAATTGTGATTTTTTAAAAGGCAATTAAACCAAATTATAAAAATCAACCTAAAATCATCCCCCGCCTATAAGTTTCACCTTAGTCTCTTCCCCAATATTGTGTGTTGTCACCCCTTGTTTGAAGTAGTCTCTCCCAATTGATTTTGTTTTCTAAACTTTATTCCTTTGATTTATATCATCCTCCTATTCATAAACTTTCATTAAATACCAAGAAAAACACTCAAAATCACCATAGTTTTCTCCATTGTCAAGCTTTCGATTTTTTTGGGTTTTCAATCATACACTCATTTTTTCATCAACTAAGGCTCTGAAATGTTTTCCTAGTTTTCCAATGTTTGTTTGACTGAAAACATTTTCCAAGTGGAAAATGTTTTCCAAGACACAAGTAAAATGCCTTACATTTTAGGGAAAATGTCTTACGGATATCATTTCTGTAAGACATTTTCCATCTCCTTCATCCGTTCTTCATTCCTACTCCTTCTTCCGTTCTTCATCTTCTTACCATCACATATCTTCTCTTCCTAGGCTGTTGTTTCCTTAGTCTGTCGCATATCTTCTCTTCTCAGGCTGCTGTTTCATTTCCTCTATTTCTCAGGCAAATCTCATTCCTCTTCGCTGGGTCTCGGAAGGTATGGCATAAAGCTCTTTTTTTTTCTTCTTGTTCTTTACTTGTCCACATTTTAACCGATTTTATGCCTGAAATTTTATGCCTTTCTTTGTTTCTTTATTTTTAATTTTTTTCTGGGTTTGGGATTAATTTCTATCGATTTAGGGCAATAAAAATGTAATCTGGTGCCACGTTTTATTTGTAATGCTTAATTCTTATGCTTGTTTTTGGAAACGTCTGTGTAACATCCTGGAAAGGGCCTATGCATTTTCAATCTAACTGTATGAAATGACAAGTCTTAAGCACTATGAATAAATTTTTGATATTTTTGGAAACTAAGAAATGTATGAAAATGAATTGGAAATGAACATTTTTGGAAACCTGGAAATGCATGGACATGAACATTTTTGGAAACCTGGAAATGCATGGACATGAACATTTATGGAAACCTAGAAATGCATAGACATGAACATTTTTGGAAACTAGGAAATGTAAGGAAATGATTCAAAAATGGAAAGTGAACATTTCTGGAAACTTGGAAATATAAGAAAATGGCAACTTTACAAAGCCGATCGAAAATTTTAGGAAACTTGGAAATGACCTAGAAATGTCAAATTTTAAAGTTTAAAATAGGAAATTAGGGCAAGGAGGCCTTAAAAGAAAAGGTTGGAGAAATTTGACACACAAACAGGCTTGGAAAAGTGGCCTGGAAATGCCACTTAAGGCCCAGGTAAGTGACGCCACCTACATGAGCAAGTGGGCCTGAGTTCGAGTCACTTGGGAAGCAAATAAAGAAAGTTTTATTTTTGTTTCCAGAAGCACAAGGAGTGGACGGCAAGGCATCTAGAAAAAAAAAGAGGTTTATCCTCTTTAAAATTCGGCTATTAAGTGATAAATAAGGGATTTTTTTTAGATTTTTAAATTGGATTATTTAGAAGAGATAAATACTGGATTAAATCCTTTTATTTATCATATTAAAAAGATAAAGTTATCAGATAGAGGAGTGGTGTCCAAGTAAGGGACTCCTTAGCTGATAATTTTGCCTATAAAAGGAAGGAAGGAGGGCTACTCATCAGTTTGTTTCTTTCTCTGCTCTGCCGAAAATTTCCTGGCAAACTCTCTCTGCCGAATTTTCTTCTCCTCTTTTCTTCTTCTTTTCTCTTCTACTGTCAAGCCGAAACCTCTTTGATTCCTATTTAAGTCTCCATAGCCGAATCTCTGTGGCTTCAATCAAGGGTGCCGTCGACTGTGGTGATAAGGTAAGAATAATGGATTCTTGTTGTTTATTCTCTTTCAACCAAGATTTGGGAACTGATTCTTTTGGTTGTCTTTTGGCCGAATATTAAAGGAGGAATTTCGGGATTTCAGATCTAAGGATTTAAGGTAATAAAAGCATGGTTTAGGCCAGAGGCCAATTGATTTAAGATTATTAAGTGATATGGAAATCAGATCTAACATATGTGTGTAGGGATTTCAACATCTCCATAGCCAAGGGTTACTTTTCGGGATTTAAAATCACAAGGTATGTGTTTAAGATATTCGGCCAAGGCTATTTTAAATATTTAGATTTATTATCAGAAGCCGAAAACTAACCTGTGGAGTAATATAGTGTTTAGCCGAATTCACAAGGGAGGAATACAAAGATCCAGCCCTTGATTCTTAAAATCAATTCAGTTACAAGGTAAGTAATACTAATCCTAGTTGTATTTGGAAAAATGGCCGAATGGTCTTTTAAATAGTAAGTGATTAACTTATGTAGGATTTGAGATCTAAATCTGTAATCGGTTCTCTTCGGGATTTTCGAGGACTTCATTAAGCGAATCAGGTGTGTACTCCACACTACTTTGTAATATGAATTATGGTTGCATGTATTAAAATATATGTTAATGAAAATATAAGCATGGCTAAGGTACCATGTTAAGGTACTAAGTACTCAGGTACGTTTCCTACTTCTACTAGGAATATGAAATATGTTATATCATAACATGAGAATATGATAAGAATGTGAACTATGGTATATTATGCATATTAATGTTTATGGGGCATATGGTTGTATATTGAAAGGGGAAGTGAAAAGTGGTGATTTAAGACCACAGTAATCTGAAAAGTGGTGACTTACGACCACAGTAATCTGAAAAGTGGTGATCTAAGACCACAGTAATCTGAAAAGTGGTTTCCTAAAACCACAAATGCGGAGCCTTAAGCCCGTAAATTGGTGTGTAGCGGAAGGAGGGTCGACTTAGTAGTCCCCACGGTGTGTTTGGCAGGTACGGGGGTGTGTAGCGGATGGACAATTAGGTTTGGGTTTGGGAATGCATCATAACTTGTAGTTTATGATTGAATGTATTGTATGCCTGATTCTATTACGATTTAGTGCCACGTACACATTGAGTCTGGTTGACTCACCCCGTTGGGGAAATATTTTTTTCAGGTGATGAGCAGTAATGGACCGGGTCGGCAGGAGCTAAAGGTGGCCATGCATCGCAAGGAGAAATTTAAAGATTAGGCTTTTATTTTACTCAGTACTTAAATTTTATTTTGGGTTTTGATTGATGTAATAAGGCCATGAGACCCAAGTAGGATTTCTTTATTTCTGTTTAAACTTTTAATTTACTATGTTACGAACTATTTTTGATTAAAGTTCAACTTAAGAATTATTTATTTAAAAATAAACCCTAAACTGTTTTGTCATCGTAATTAAATGATTTCTAAGTAAATAAGTGGGTTTCGATCTAAGCCCAACCCAAAATAATATTTTTCAAAAAATTACACAAATTTTCTCTAAGTAACAAAGAACTTTGAAACCGATTTTCTTAAGGAACATAC
Organism: Gossypium australe; assembly: GCA_005393395.2. NCBI lineage: Eukaryota > Viridiplantae > Streptophyta > Magnoliopsida > Malvales > Malvaceae > Gossypium > Gossypium australe. The sequence continues at coordinate 53,386,702 of CM016617.1, forward strand.
CAGATCCGGTTCAGGCTCGTGGGCCGGGTGTGGAGTGTTTCAGTTTGGTATCAGAGCCCAGTTTTAAACTCTCGGCCTGTGGTTTAAGGCGCAAAACGTTTACAAATCGAGCCCAAATGAGTTTTTATGAAAATATTTCTGGAAATAAGCAGGTTTTCTGGCATGGCACCTAAGTCTCCGACCCGCAGTCCACCAGGTAAGTACTTCGATCTCTTGTGTGATTTATATTATGATTTGTAGAAGGGTAGAAATGGAATGGAACATAGATTAGTGAACTAGAATCTATTGAACCATAGGACTAGTCTACTCAAACACAAGTGCATAAGACTTAAGGACCATTAAACAAACCTATGACTAAGTCGCCGAGCTAGGGTGTGGTAACCATTGTGCGCATGTCTAGGATTGGATCCGGAAGAGCCTGGTACTTAAGCAGTCCTAGTGACTCACCTCCTCTTCGCAGGAATCCTACCTGGTGCGTAGCTATGGTTCACCCTAACCAAGAGGACTCAGTCGCAGGCTAAACACAATAACTAAAACCCGAAAGGGAACTAGCCGTGTTTTTATAAAAAACCCTAGTTTTAAAACTCTTAAAAATTTCTTTTTAATTTGTGAGAACTATTGTTTTACGACATTTTTCCGAAAAATTTCCGATTTGTAGAATTACTAAAATACCCCTATTTGCAAAATTACAAAACTGCCCTTGGTTTATGAAATTTCCAAAATACCCACAGTTCTTATTTAAAAAAAAAAGAAGAAGAACAAAACAACAAACCCCAGTTTTAAAATTCTCAAAACTTTCTTTTGAATTTGAGAAAACCATCTTTATAAAATTTTCAGAAAAATTTCTGATTTGTGAGAATTACAAAAAATGCCCCTAGTGGCAAAATTACCAAAATGCCCTTGATTTACAAAATATGAACCTACCTAACAGTTTTGCCAAAATTTCCTCATTTTATAAGTGTTCACAAACCCTAATTTGCAAACTATCAAAAATACCTTGATTTTGAAAAAATTTCAAAATTGCCCCTAACTTACAAAATGACCAAAATGACCCCGGTTTCCGAAATTTTTGCAAACATCACCATTTGAAAAGGGAAACTCTCAAAAAAAAGAACCCTCAAAGTTTTACAACTTTTGAAATATCCCTAACTTAGTAAATTTTACAAATTTACCCTGGTTTTTGGAAAATTACCGAAATACCCCCGAGGTCAAAAATTTTCGAAATGCCTCTGGATTTCAAAATTTTTCCAAAATTACCCCGGGACTTTAAAATTACCAAAATATTTTCGACAAAATCATCAAGGAACTTTTTATCTTGAAAAATTACGAAAATACCCCTGTAGGACAAAATTACGGAAATACCCCTGGGTAGTGGAAACACAATAACGATGAAAATTACAACGTTTCTCTGAATGAACGAAAGTTCATGCTTGTTTGATGGATGAATGAATGAATGGAAAGACTGTATGCTTGTGTGAATACGAAAGAACCACTCCTAAAACTCTTGTCATAAAACTTCTTCGCGAGTAAATAAGTGGAACAATGACTAATTCATAAAACTTCTTAATCAGATCTCGACGCCGAAATGAGCTCTAGAGGACATGGCCGTCGCGGACGCGGTAGAGGAAAAATGACTAGGTCAGAACCCGTTAGATCGGGTCAAGGGTCTGATAATGAGGTACCACCGCCCCCACCACTCCCAGCTGTTGGTGTGGAGCAGCAAGCTCAGACGGGGGACGATGCTGTGTCGCGGGCTGTGCTGCGAGTTCTGGATTTGGTGGCGGGGGCAGGAGGAAATTCGAGAACACGTAAGTCTGTGCCTGAACGGTTCCGAGCTAATGGAGCCGAGGTGTTTTGTGGAGTGTCTGGAGTAGCACCCAGTACAGCTGAGTACTGGTTGGAAGCAACGGAGCGCATCATGGATGAGCTTGATCTGACCCCTGAGGAAAAGTTAAAGGGAATGGTGGGACTGTTACGCGATGAAGCGTATCAATGGTGGTTAACTGTGCGGGATGGTGCCACGACTGAGGATCTGACCTGGGAGTACGTTAAGGAAGCGTACCAAAAGAAGTATGTGGGAACCAAGTACACTGATGAGCAACGGAAAGCTTTTCTGGGGCTGGTCCAAGGAAACAAGTCTGTTGCAGAATATGAAGCGGAATTCCTGAGGTTGAGCCGGTACGCTCGAGGTGTCGTGGCAACTGAGCATGAGCGCTGTGTCCGTTTTGAGGACGGGCTAAGGGATGATCTGAGACTGTTGATAGCACCGCATCAAGAGCGGGAATTTTCTACGTTAGTGGAAAAGGCTAAAGTGGCTGAAGGAATTAAGGATTCTGCAAGGCAGAACACTGATCGGAATAGGCCAGAAAGAGGTTTTGGATCGTCTGGCTCATCTGGGAATAAGAGGCCTAGAGTTGATGGGCCGCGAGGTCAGCAAGTTGGTTCAGTAGGGCGGTATCGACCTTGTGATGTGTGTGGAAAGACGCATTTGGGAGAGTGTTGGAGGAAAACAGGAGGATGTTTTAGGTGTGGGTCCAAGAACCATGTGGTCAAGGAATGTCCTAAGAACTTAGATGAAAGCCAACCGGCAACTCAGAATGTTAGTCAGACGGGTAGAGGAGGACAGCAGCCTCAGCAAGGTCGTGGATCGAACCATGGAGGAAATGGTTCGGGCCGTGGACGTGAAGCACCAAGAAGAGGTGCTGAAGGTGCAGACGCGAGGCAACCAAGGTTGGTTTATGCAGTTGGCCATCGCGAGGAGGAAGATGTGCCAGATGTGACAACGGGTACGTTCCTCATTTCTGGAATACCCTTAATTGCTTTGCTTGTTATAGGGTTAGCTTATTCTTGTATTGCTGGTGAAGTGACTAAAACTTTGGATGTGAACCTAGAGAATGTGCCTAGAAAGTATCATAGTTCTTTAGGATCAGAGTGCGCAGCAATAGCATAGTGGGGTGAGTTAGACCGTACGATTATTCGTTAGTAAGTAATTTCGAGGACGAAATTATTTTAAGGGGGTAGAACTGTAACATCCTGGAAAGGGCCTATGCATTTTCAGTCTAACTGTACGAAATGACAAGTCTTAAGCACTATGAATAAATTTTTGATATTTTTGGAAACTCAGAAATGTATGAAAATGAATTGGAAATAAACATTTTTGGAAACCTGGAAATGCATGGACATGAACATTTTTGGAAACCTGGAAATGCATGGACATGAACATTTTTGGAAACCTAGAAATGCATAGACATGAACATTTTTGAAAACTAGGAAATGTAAGGAAATGATTCAAAAATGGAAAGTGAACATTTCTGGAAACTTGGAAACGTAAGAAAATGGCAAGTTTACAGAGCCGATCGAAAATTTTAGGAAACTTGGAAATGACCTAGAAATGTCAAATTTTAAAGTTTAAAATAGGAAATTAGGGCAAGGAGGCCTTAAAAGAAAAAGTTGGAGAAATTTGACACACAAACAGGCTTGGAAAAGTGGCCTGGAAATGCCACTTAAGGCCCAGGTAAGTGACGCCACCTACATGAGCAAGTGGGCCTGAGTTCGAGTCACTTGGGAAGCAAATAAAGAAAGTTTTATTTTTGTTTCCAGAAGCACAAGGAGTGGACGGCAAGGCATCTAGAAAAAAAAGAGGTTTATCCTCTTTAAAATTCGGCTATTAAGTGATAAATAAGGGATTTTTTTTAGATTTTTAAATTGGATTATTTAGAAGAGATAAATACTGGATTAAATCCTTTTATTTATCATATTAAAAAGATAAAGTTATCAGATAGAGGAGTGGTGTCCAAGTAAGGGACTCCTTAGCTGATAATTTTGCCTATAAAAGGAAGGAAGGATGGCTACTCATCAGTTTGTTTCTTTCTCTGCTCTGCCGAAAATTTCCTGGCAAACTCTCTCTGCCAAATTTTCTTCTCCTCTTTTCTTCTTCTTTTCTCTTCTACTGTCAAGCCGAAACCTCTTTGATTCTTGTTTAAGTCTCCATAGCCGAATCTCTGTGGCTTCAATCAAGGGTGCCGTCGACTGTGGTGATAAGGTAAGAATAATGGATTCTTGTTGTTTATTCTCTTTCAACCAAGATTTGGGAACTGATTCTTTTGGTTGTCTTTTGGCCGAATATTAAAGGAGGAATTCCGGGATTTCAGATCTAAGGATTTAAGGTAAGAAAAGCATGGTTTAGGCCAGAGGCCAATTGATTTAAGATTATTAAGTGATATGGAAATCAGATCTAACATATGTGTGCAGGGATTTCAACATCTCCATAGCCAAAGGTTACTTTTCGGGATTTAAAATCACAAGGTATGTGTCTAAGATATTCGGCCAAGGCTATTTTAAATATTTAGATTTATTATCAGAAGCCGAAAACTAACCTGTGGAGTAATATAGTGTTTAGCCGAATTCACTAGGGAGGAATACAAAGATCCGGCCCTTGATTCTTAAAATCAATTCAGTTACAAGGTAAGTAATACAAATCCTAGTTGTATTTGGAAAAATGGCCGAATGGTCTTTTAAATAGTAAGTGATTAACTTATGTAGGATTTGAGATCTAAATCTGTAATCGGTTCTCTTCTGGATTTTCGAGGACTTCATTAAGCGAATCAGGTGTGTACTCCACACTACTTTGTAATATGAATTATGGTTGCATGTATTAAAATTTATGTTAATGAAAATATGAGCATGGCTAAGGTACCATGTTAAGGTACTAAGTACTCAGGTACGTTTCCTACTTCTACTAGGAATATGAAATATGTTATTCATAACATGAGAATATGATAAGAATGTGAACTATGGTATATTATGCATATTAATGTTTATGGGGCATATGGTTGTATATTGAAAGGGGAAGCGAAAAGTGGTGATTTAAGACCACAGTAATCTGAAAAGTGGTGACTTACGACCACAGTAATCTGAAAAGTGGTGACTTACGACCACAGTAATCTGAAAAGTGGTGATCTAAGACCACAGTAATCTGAAAAGTGGTTTCCTAAAACCACAGATGCGGAGCCTTAAGCCCGCAAATTGGTGTGTAGCGGAAGGAGGGTTGACTTAGTAGTCCCCACGGTGTGTTTGGCAGGTACGGGGGTGTGTAGCGGATGGACAATTAGGTTTGGGTTTGGGAATGCATCATAACTTGTATTTTATGATTGAATGTATTGTATGCCTGATTCTATTACGATTTAGTGCCACGTACACATTGAGTCTGGTTGACTCACCCCGTTGGGGAAATATTTTTTTCAGGTGATGAGCAGTAATGGACCGGGTCGGCAGGAGCTAAAGGTGGCCATGCATCGCAAGGAGAAATTTAAAGACTTGGGCTTTTATTTTACTCAGTACTTAAATTTTATTTTGGGTTTTGATTGATGTAATAAGGCCATGAGGCCCAAGTAGGATTTCTTTATTTCTGTTTAAACTTTTAATTTACTATGTTACGAACTATTTTTGATTAAAGTTCAACTTAAGAATTATTTATTTAAAAATAAACCTAAACTGTTTTGTCATCGTAATTAAATGGTTTCTAAGTAAATAAGTGGGTTTCGATCTAAGCCCAACCCAAAACAATATTTTTCAAAAAATTACACAAATTTTCTCTAAGTAACAAAGAACTTTGAAACCGATTTTCTTGAGGAACATACCAGATCCGGTTCAGGCTCGTGGGCCGGGTGTGGGGTGTTTCAGTCTGCCCATTTATACTATCAAGTCAGGGTTTTGGTGTGGATGATACTTCAATGTTAGGAAATGGTTCCCTCTATCTTCTTTGAAGTTGTCTGTGCTTCATATCAATTTTGATACTTGAACACTGTAAAGATAATATACAAGTATGTCAATTATAGCTTCTGTAATTGCAATATCATTTCAGATTTTATGTTGGGTTTTTGTTTGAGCCAAATTTCATGAAATACATGATAAGTTATTATCTTTTTTGGAGTTCAATACATTGTCATTTTTGTGATTCCTATGCGAGCAGTAGAGAAAGGTTTTTCTTTTAGTCATTACAATATTAGGCTCTCCATTGTTGTAACTAATGTCCTCAACTTCTTCATGGATACCTCTTAGCAATTCCACATCTTTACTGAGCAAACTTGTTAATTTCTCTATAACCAAACTCACAGCCACTTCAGCCACATCAGATTTAATTTTTATACTCTTGAACCCTTTTGTTCTTTGTGCTGAATTAGTGGTGGGTTTTATCTGAAAGTGAAGCAACGTTGGTTATACAAGTTTCTTTCGATTCATATGCCTGAAAAGTTTCCTAGTTATCATCAACATGATGCATTTTTCTTTCTTATTTTTGGTTTTAAATTTTTGAGTTTCTACTTGAGTATTGAGTAATGAGATTTTTGAGTTATGCTTCAATTTAAAGTTGTCTACTTTCTAACTCTGCATCGCTTTGCTGTATTTGATTTTCTATTTTTCATCTTGCAGCTTGTTACTGTGTTTCATATCATAAAAGGTACTGGTTTAGCGGAAATAGTGGACTGGTATCGCTACTATTTTGTGTTATACTGTTATTTGCAGCCACAATCAGCTGTTAAATTGTTCACATCACTATTGGGGGCTTTAGCAATGGCAATGTCGACACTGTTACACCACCTCCAGAGTGATAAAGCTTGATTGAAAAAATTCCTAGTTGTCATTAATCCAATGAACCATTCTTTCTTATTTATGCTCATGAAGTTTTAAGGTTTGCTTGAACTGTGGCATGATGAAAGTCATTAATTAGATTGTTGAATGGAAGTTTATTCTGCACTTACAGTAAAGCACATATTAGCTTTTATGGCTTAGTACAAAATTTTTGAATATTGGTTCATTGGCATAAGCATACCTGTAGTATTACATGTTTAGTGTTGTGCTATAAGGAACTTATGGACTATTCTCTTGGCAATTTGCTACATTCCCTTGCATACATCTTTTCCTAGAAGTCATTACCCAAAATAAATAACTCCATTCTAGTTCACATGGACAGCGGGATTTGCTGGTCCAACATCTTGAAAAGATTTATTTCCTTCCAATCCATATCTGGTGTCATCACTAAAAGACCACTTTTTGGTTATTCCAAATATCATGGTTGCATTTTGGATTTTTTACCAGTCTCATTGATTCCTATCACTGTAAAGTATGTTTTGCTTATATTCCTTGACTCAGTTAATTTTGTTTGCTAGATTGGTGTCCTCTTCCTCTACTGCAAGCAGTTAATGTTTATGATCAGAATAACTATTTCAACATTAGTATAAGTTCACTCTGTTATCACTTTGATGCACTGCTATAGGGATATTAAAATGAAAACCAAATAGTGAAACAATCATAAGAGGACAGATGCAGGAATGCTAATTGTATGGGATAAAGGAGAGTTCGTAACTAGTAAAAGTAGGACTAATAAGAATTCTTTTGTGGTTGAGGTGGAGTAAAGAAAACTTTATCGCTGCTATATGTAATGTATAAGATACACAAGCAACCTGCTGCCCCTAAAATTCCACTAAAAGCTAGATTATCTTTTAGTCAAATATTATGGTTGTGCAATTTCTGTTTCTAGGTTGGTTCATCATAATATTTTGAGCCTTATATATATATATATATATATATATATATATATATATTATTGGCATGTTTTTTTAGCCTTATAAAGACAATAAAACATATATTCTTGGACCTAATTGTCATGTTCTATCTTTTGTAGGTTACTAATGTTGAAGAAATGCTTTTTCCAGAAGCATACATTTTTCTCTATACTACACAGAGTATAGTTTTCAATTGTAATAGAACTGTTGTCTTGTAAACAAATCCTCTGACTTGGAAAGTATTTTCTCATGTGCAATTGAAGCAGTTATTGTTAATTTCAAAGATCCAAATATTGTATATTTAGTTAAATTATCAAATATAGCCTGTTAGATGTAGGTGAGCCTGTCATTCTTCACATTTCAAAATTTCATAAAATAAATAGAAATTGGAATTAGCCTAGAAAAATAATGTAACACCCCAAACCCGGCCCATTTAATTCGACCGAATTTGGAATGCCACCGCGGAACACTTTCGCAAAACATTCTTACCTAAGAGGTATACCGTTGAAAATTTGTTGAGTTTAGTAAAACATTTTCGTGACTTGTAATATTCTAAGTAAAAATCGAAGTGTGTTATAAACATATCGGTTTCAAGCTTTATTGAGAAAATAAAACCATTTGAATCATCCTTCCATAATAGGGCATAATAATACTAATACTTAATAAATGAACTGAAACACTTTAGTGGGCCTTATTACAATACACACTTAATCAAAATACGGAAAATATAATTATTTAATTAATCAAATAAAATGTCCCTTTTCATAAAAGTCCATTTCCTCATGGCCACCTTTGTATCCTCTCCGACCCGGTCCAAGCTTTACGCGCCACCTGAAAGGGTTTAATAAAAATAGAGTGAGTCACCAAGACTCAGTGCATAGTTAAAACACATGCCCTCACATATGGGCTTGGCCCATATCCGCACAATCCATATATATATAACATACAATTATAAATATGCCATTATGAATACACAATATTATAAATATGATTACAAATATACAATTACGAAGTCCAATCCACAAAGTGATCCACATATCTTTCTTTTTGCACATTATTTCTTAAGGTCGTGGCTAAGCCACCTATCCCATAGAAATCTCACATATCAATCGGTTCACTAATCAACAATCACGAATGTAGCACGAGGCTAGCATTAGAACACTCACATAGTGTACACCTTTTCTCCAATAGTCACATCACAAGTCTCATGCGTACGTATATGTACCATAACAACATTTCGTACGAAACAAATATGTATATTTTATACCATGGTCACATATTACTCATAACAATATACATTACATGTCATTACTTTATTTTACACTCATCGATAATCATTTATAATTGCACATCACCAAAAAGTTAATACCATAACCATTAACTTGATTTATCGATCACTTACCTTGGTATCCTTACTCTTAGCCTTTATTTTGGCTAACATGCATAACCTATTCGTTTACATAAAACAACACATATCATGAATAACAAACAAGAGTACAGTGCGATAACTACGCACGACTATAGCGAGATTCTGATTTATCGATTTTGACAAAGTCTAAAACCCGAGAGCTTCTGTTATTTCTATCGATTTGTCCCTAGATCACATAACCGAAATCGGTCACACTTAGTACTAATAATATGGCCTTAGGCCGAATACCATGAGTCATTTACCTTGAGCACTTTAATTCCCGAAAGAGTCATTTGTGCTTCCTAACACTAGCTTGCTTATTTCTATCACGAAACACCATTTATTCCAGTCGATTAGCTCCCGAAGTCATCAAAAGTCCTACTAAAATATTGTTAGAATCGGCTCATACACAACTCTATAAACAAAAGCTCTTGGCTGAATATTACTCTTATCATTTACCTTGCTCGACAAAATCCATTGAGCACTTCAACTCCCGAAAGACTCTGTTTAAGAGCCCTAACATTTGCCACACAAAAGAGCACTTATAAGAACTTAATGCACATTCGGCCTTCTTTAAAAATCAAGGTTTAACCTTTGATTTTGGGCACCTTAATAGAAAGAAATCTAAACCGATTGTTAGGGTATAACTTGCTTACCAAAAATGATTGAAGAGATTTCAAATACGTAGTCGATAGCACCTTCCATCAAGATTCGGCTAAGGTGTTTCGGCAATGTATTAATGGAGAGAAAAAGAGTGATAATGAGGCTATGTTTCAAATAATAATGAAACATGCGGCTACTCAACAATGAAGAAAACTTTAGTTAATTGAAATACTCCCTAGCTTCTCAACTCGTAACAGAAGAAGAAGAATAAAGCTCTCTCTTGAGATTTGGCTAAAGAAAGAAAACCATGCAAACACATAGCTAGCCAAAAACTCTCTAGTTCCTACCAAAATCGAACTCAAGCCTTAGGTTTCTTTCTTTCTAGCTTCCAAAACCGAAAAGAAGGCCCCTAGGAAAACCATTTTCGGCCAAACTCAAATGCAAAGAAAGCCAAAATCAATTATTTTGGCCAAGCTTTTTGCAACATAGTGCCGGCCATGCTTTGACACTCTCAAAGCCGCCCATAACCATAGAGAAGAGAGAAAGCATTGTTTAATATTCCTCCATCACCTTTCACTTTAATTCCCATACCTCATGCATTTTAATATAATAAAAAGATAAATTAATAGTAATAATAATAAACCATCCCAAGACATAACCCATACTTCAATAACAAAATAAATTAATAATAATAATTTATAAACTATCCCGTCATTCTAAGCAAACAAAATTAATAAAAACAATGGTTCATTCCCATGCTCCTGCAGCTAAATAAAAACAATAAATAAAAAGATTGAAGCTACATACTTCAAAACAAATAAAAAAATAAAACAATAAAAATAACACAAGTAGCAGCTCTTTATGCTGCATGCGTGCATGGGCCATGCACCCTTCCCCACGCTGCCACAAAATGAAAACCCCAAGTGTAGCCCCCAGGTCTCGAACCCGAGACCTGAGGGAGCTTCTTCTCACCTTCTGCCACTCGATCTGCTGTTCATTTCATGCTATACCGCGCCAATTATTTCTTTTAAGCCCTCCTTCACAGGCTTCCCTTGCTTTAGCGCTATAAGCAAAAATAGAATGCTCATGCACTACAATCGTGGCTCGAACGCATGACCTCTTGAAGCCTCCTTGCTGCAAGCGTCTCAACCACTCGGCCGGTCTGAATTTCATGACAATATTGCAGCACAAATTTGTAAGAGTATGCCCAAAGATCAATCATGAGATGGTTGTAATAACATACTTAATTTACCATGTTTATTAATATAAAGCGTTGTCATTATTATTTCAGTTTTTCTTTCTGTGTGTATAGATAAACTGTTTTATAATAATGTCCTGAGAATAATATGATTATTCTTAAAAGATCCTTAGTCGAGTATTATTGTTGACTAGGACAATAATAATGCATTAAGACTAACATGTAGTTGATTGATGATAAAGAGTTGTCATTGATATGGAGTGTCAAAATCAATGCATGAATATGTGTGTTAGAGAACAACATATTGGATTGACCCGCTATGAGTATGTTTCTTGGATTATTATGTAATTGTCACAACATTACTCATAGTGATTAATATGTATATGATCCTCAGACTTGAGATCATTATTATCCCAGCATCGTGAGTTGTATATTTTGATACAGTCAAACGTACACCGTAACAGGTTGTTCTATAAAGGCTGATGTTGGATATACCACAATCTATGTAGAGGGATATGGTTGATCAATAAAGGATAAGTCCCTCCTACATAATAGGAGTAATATCTTAGGCCACTTGATTGAGTGAGACTAGAAATGCATGGCCATGCTCAAATAAGTTGATATGAGATGTCATACTAATTTGTATATCATAGTCTACTCAAGATATCAAGAAACATGGGATGGATTATGCAAGTGTGACTATCCCATGACTTGTATCCATTCCAGAGATAAAGGACTTAAGGATTAATGCATGAAAGGTTAATCACGAAAGGTTATGTCGAATCATAACTTCTTGTAACTTAGGTAGCAATGATGCATTGCTAGATGCCACTCATTGTCTGTGACAATAGAATCGTTCTAGTATTACTGCTAACGTTGCAAGAACCTACAGAGTCACACCCTATGGTTGAAATGAACGGAATAAAATATAGTTGGTATTGTGCTTGGTTGTCACATAAATTAAATTAATTAAAGAATTAATTTAATTGGGCAATCAAATATTGAACATATTATATGTACAAGGATGTTGTACACATAATGATAACATAATTTTATTAATATATGAATTTGATTCATATATAAGTTTAAATAAATATAGTTTACCGGAATCCTTATTATAATTAATGTAATTATAATTTTCAGATATAATTAATGTAATTATAATTTTCGGTTAAAAACTTTATTGTATTTATTTAATCTTGTAATACATTCAAGAGATACCAATTATAAAAGGCCAAATTAAGAGGATACCTATTATAAAAGGCCCAATGAGAAAGGCACCCATTATAAAAGGTATTAAAAGGAGACAAAACAAAATATGAAAACCCTAAGTGATTGCTTGTTAGGTCTAGCAGCCGTCAAGCAAATAAGCCTCCAAAACAGTTTTGGAGATTTCTTCCGTTCATAGTCAAACCGGGTGGATTACGTAGAGGCCAACATCGGAAAAGGTTGAGGCTTGATTCGACAGTAGATCAAAACTCTTGTTGCCAAGGCGTCGCTGTCTACTCAGATTGAAGTTTTGGTAATTTCGAAACCTTTATTTCACCCCGATTCGTTCCTCACACATGGATCCATGATTTGGATCGCCGGATCTAATTTTATTCTGCTGCGCCATGGGGTACCGGCGTTCCAACAAAATTTTATTTAAACCTTACTCGTAGGCACTCCTTACTTGACGCAAAAACAAAATAAAGCGCAAACAAGCGCTGCCTTCAGCACTCGAACTCGAGTCCTTGCGAAGGCCTCTCTCTTGCTGCTAGCGTCCTTGCCACCTCGCCCAGGCGCCATTTGTGATACAGACCACCTCGATTTTCTTATAAAGCCTTCTTTAAAGTAGCGCATGCTTGCAAAAATAAAATGCTATGCGCCTCATGCCACTCGAACCCCTGACCAGATTTTGCGCTGACCCTTAAGTGGCACACGGAAGCCACTTTACCAGGGGGATTATTATGCCACAGCTTAACAAAAATTTATTATTAAGGCCTCCTTGGCCAAATTTCCACTTTTAACCCAAAAATTTCCAAAATTTTCAAAAGTGTCCTATTTTAATCCGAGAGTTTTAGGAACTCTTAAAACACATCCAAACCACTATTTGAGCTTACTAACACTTGGTTTATTCACGAAACGCTCAACACCTATTTTGGGATATTACAATTCTACCCCCCTTAAAAATAATTTCGTCCTCGAAATTACTTACGAACGAACATTCGTACATTTCAATTCACCACATATTAATCACATATTCCCAATTATACACATATGCAAACATATCCAACCTCTTTCACATTTAGCATTTTCACATATGGCCACTTTTTCATAAGCATATTTAGGCTTCAATTCCATTATGGATAACTTATACACATCACTGGTAAGATCAATTGTACATATTAGAAGTCTTACCGAAGCTTGAACTATATCACATCTTACTTAACTCCAATGGGAACTCACTAACTTTCCTTATTCCATACAAATAGGAAAGACTTGTACTTACCCAAGCATTTAGCTTATGGTAATAAACATGTTCCATCTTGTAAGTGATTCATGAATTCTCTTTTATAACATATCACCGGCATTAAGCCTGCTAGGCATCAAAGCCTGAAATATACACCGGCACAAAGCCTGCTAGGCATCAAAGCCTGAAATATACACCGGCACAAAGCCTGCTAGGCATCAAAGCCTGAAATGTACACCGGCACAAAGCCTGCTAGGCATCAAAGCCTGAAATATACATCGGCACAAAGCCTGCTAGGCATCAAAGCCTGAAATATACACCGGCACAAAGCCTGCTAGGCATCAAAGCCTGAAATATACACCGGCACAAAGCCTGCTAGGCATCAAAGCCTGAAATATACACCGGCACAAAGCCTGCTAGGCTGAAAGCCTGATACAGTATTATCACCATTTGAATCACATTACAAGCTAACCAAAATTATAAACCATATAATTTACATCACTTGTATTTATCACTTCAATAATATTTCATGATAGATAGTCTATCCACATATCGCTTGTACTTATCACTTGAGTAACATTTCATGATAGAAAGTCTATCCACATATCACTTGTACTTATCATTTCAGTAACATTTCATGATAGAAAGTCTATCCACAGTCGGCTTTCACTATATTTATAACCAGAATTCCAACATGTACACAAGGTCATAACTAACCTTAACAATATTCAATTGCTTATAGACTTACACTTTAAAACATTTTCAATTTCTGGTTCCAATACTCGCCGACACGATATTTTCCACACTGAGCACACGGACGGTCCCAATTTCCCATAGCTGGCTTAATCACATGAGCAAAACTTTCAACCTTCGGTCTTTTCCGAAGATCCTTAGATAATTTAAACAATTCAAAATTTCTTCCATCATGGTTCATATCCTTATCTCAGTTTTGTCTCATCGAGTTCTTAATCTTTTTAGCTACCTTAGCTTTTTCGACTAACACAGCAAATTCCCGTTCCTGTTGAGGAACTATCAACAGTCTCAGGCCGTCTCTTAATCCGTCCTTAAACCGAACACATCATTCATGTTTTGTAGTCACTATTCCTCGAGCATATTGGCTTAACTTTAGGAATTCAGTCTCGTATTTCACCATGGACTTGTTCCATTGAACTAGTCCCAAAAACACATGCCTCTGAGCATCAGTGTAGTAAGTACTGACATACTTCTTTTGGTATGCCGTCTTGACATACTCCCGAGTGGGGTCCTCCGCTGTGACACTATCTCTAACTGTGAGCCACCATTGATACGTCTCGTCGCGAAGTAGCGCCACTATTCCTTTCACTTTTTCCTCAGGGCTCAAAACGAGCTCATCCATAACTTACTTGGTTATTTCCAACCATTATTCAATCACACTGGGTGCCACGCCTGATATATCACAGAAAAAATCCGCTCCATTGGCTCAAAGTTGCTCGGAAACAAATTTTCGAGCTCTCATATTTCTCCCTCTCCAACCACCATCTCTAAAACTTGCAGCGCAATACAGCATTATTCCCTCGTCTGATTTTGTTGTTCATTATCAAAAGTTGGTGGTGGAGGTGATACCATATTATCAATTCTTGACCCGATCTAACGAGTTCCGATACGGCCATTTTGCATCGACCACGTCATCTAGAACTCATCTCTTATCGCACAATCTGACTTAGAAAGTTTTATGCATTATAAATTTTGTTCCACTGATTATCCGCGAACAATTTTATGGAATAAAGTATTTTAGAAGTGGTTCTTTCGATCACACATAGGTTCGATTCAAGTTCGCTACTTCTTATTCAGAGAGTCACATACACGTTCATAAGCAGGGACACATTCCTTTACTACACTCTTATGGTCATTTCAGTTCTCAAGTCTTATGCACTTGTTTTTGAGTAGACTAGTCTTAGGGTTCGATAGCCCAAATTTTCTAATCTACAAGCCCATTTATGCCATATAGTTCACATATTCAATATACCTCAATAGTCAGAGGTACTTACCAGGTGGACTTCAGGTCGGAGGTACAGGTGCCATGCCAGAACAAGCCCAAAATAAAAGTTCACATTTTGAAAAGCCCACTTTCAAAAACTCCTTTCGGGCCCAAAACCTCAAAGCCGAGTTTTGAACCTTGCTCTGATACCAAAATGTAACACCCCAAACCCGGCCTATCTAATCCGACCAAATTTGGAATGCCACCGCGGAACACTTTCGAAAAACATTCTTACCTAAGAGGTATACCGTTGAAAATTTTATTTAAACCTTACTCGTAGGCGCCCCTTACTTGACGCAAAAACAAAATAAAGCGCAAACAAACGCTGCCTTCAGGACTCGAACTCGAGTCCTTGCGAAGGCCTCTCTCTTGCTGCTAGCGTCCTTGCCACCTCACCCAGGCGCCATTTGTGATACAGACCACCTCGATTTTCTTATAAAGCCTTCTTTAAAGTAGTGCATGCTTGCAAAAATAAAATGCTATGCGCCTCATGCCACTCGAACCCCTGACCAGATTTTGCGCTGACCCTTAAGTGGCACACGAAAGCCACTTTACCAGGGGGATTATTATGCCACAGCCTAACAAAAATTTATTATTAAGGCCTCCTTGGCCAAATTTCCACTTTTAACCCAAAAATTTCCAAAATTTTCAAAAGTGTCCCATTTTAATCCGAGAGTTTTAGGAACTCTTAAAACACATCCAAACCACTATTTGAGCTTACTAACACTTGGTTTACTCACGAAATGCTCAACACCTATTTCGGGATATTACATATAAATTGCACGACCATAACATTTATAAAAAAAAATAAAACATTGTAATATATATACACAAAAACATTGCAAAATGTAAGTTGAACTGAAAGCACAAATATTTACTCAGGTAATAAAAAATAAATTTGACTTCTGTTTTTAACTTTAATTTGATTTATTTATTTATAAATAAATCATTGCAATATATGTAAAAATAATTTAAAATATAAATTCATTAATATATATAAATTTATTAATATATGTAAAAACATCTTTTCTGAAAAATATTTTCAGGAAATCTGCCAAACAACAAAAAAATATTTTACACAGATTCATCCAAACACCAGAAAAGTAAATCACTTCCAAAAAAGTAAATCATTTTCCAGAAATCATTTTCAGGAAAACATTTTACTGGCAAACAAATGGAGCCTAAGGTAACGATTCATCTTCCTATTAGTTTTGAATGTTATTTAGTTTTTAGCCACTAAATCCCATGTTTTGAATAAATGCCAAAAATTGGGTCATTAATGGTGGATTTCGAGATTTTATATAAAAATGTGATTTCGAAGTGTTTTTCAACTTTTTTTTAACATGACTAGAAGGTTTCTAAACTTACTATGAACTTTTGTTAAAGAATTCTTGAGTTTTAATGAATTTTTAGAAAATAGTCATAAAACATGTCGAAAAATTCGATACTATGAATTTAGTATTTTATTGTATTTTAAAGGTTGGGAATTAGTCATAGGTGAATTATAAGATGAACGGAATTGGTTTTAGGCAAAAAGATTGAGTATAGACCGAGATATTTGAGTTTTAAGTTGGCTATGTTAAAGGTTTCAGTTACATGAGTATTTTTGTGTGAATTTGTTGTGTTGAAGTTTCAGATTCAATAGAACCTTTTACGGGTAGAGATAAAGGCAAGAAAACCTAGTTTGAGCTTTCGGCTTTTCGGCGAAAGCGTAATTGGTGAGTGTTTGGAATAATTTCTTGTGGACATGATTCAATGCAATATTAGGGAATTTAGTAGTAGCCTAAACCCCTACTCTAAAGTCCGAGTGTAATCTTTCTCATACCTATGTTATCTTGTGAATAAAGTGTTTATGTGTTTGTGAATATGTGAATTGAGATGAGATGCTGTAACATGTGAAATGTGGTTATGATAACTGTTGTGAAAGTACAAATATGTACATGTTATGTATATGTTAAATGCTAGTGACAGTGTTTTGCTAAAGATGCAAATATGTAGTGATTGTGCACGAATAATCGGTAAGTGATATGTGTTTGACTTTGGATATTTTGGCCTTGTGATCTTGAAACCATTGGATGTAGTTGGAATGCCATAGGATTGTGAGTACTCACCTATATGTACAGTGGTCTTGGGCATTGAGGCCTTGGGACATGTTGGAAGGATAAAGGAATGTGAGCTAAGCTTCATTCAACGGGACATGTGAAGGGAAATAAGGAGAGTGTTAGCTTTATGCTTCACTTTTGGGACATGTTTGACTCTACGAGTCTATGTTTGGTGTGTTAGAGATTCACATTGAGTGGTGATAGAGCTCACTTTTATGTTTCATAGCTCAAGTTCCAAATTATTTTAAAATGTATATATGTGTAATGTGATGTATGCCTAAATTAGTATGTGACCATGATGCAATTTATCTATAAAGATGTTTTGAATATTGTGATATATGCTTGACTGTTAGATGATTATATGTGCAATAGGATATATGCTTAAAAGTGAATATGTTTACCATGAAAAAGGATTAATAATAATGCACAAATAAGTATATTATGACACTAAAGTTGAAACTGTTAAGGTTATGCTACATGGTTGTTTTGTTCATGCTTGATGAATTGTTTGCAGGGTAGTTGTAACACCCCAAACCCAGCCTAGAAGTTAGGCCCGAATCCGGCGTGTCACATCAAAGGCATATTTCAAAACGATTTTGCTAAGTTAAATTTTAGGGCCCAAAAGCCCAAAACCCATAAGTCTTGTCAAGTAATGATAAAAGCCCATTTTATAGCTTTAAGTATTTCAGAAACCAAGTTTAAGCATAAGAAATTTACTTAAGTTTAATCATTAAGTAAATAGTTAAAACATCAAAACTCAAAATTTAAAATCAAATCAAAGTAAAAGGCCTTATTACATCCAACGAAAGTAAACCAACTAAAACCATGTCCTTTGAAACAAATAAATAAAAATAAAAATTTAAACATCTTGTAGTGTGACCATCTTCGAGTCCTCTCCCACGTCGAATCGTTTACTGAGGATTACCTGAAACATTAAATAAAGGGTGTGAGTTTCGAAACTCAGTGTGTACAACCCTTGGCAATCAAATCAACATACAAATATTCACATTGGGCCTAAGCCCTATCGAAATCGGTGGTCTTAGGCCTTAGTCCACAATGACCTCATATCATATCATATCATATCATATCATATGTAAGACAAAGTAATGCAAAAGCCTCCCAAAAATCCATCCGCTACACACCATTTCCCTTCTAACCCTACACACCTGTGGGGATTTCTAAATCGACCCACCTATCCTCTACACACCAAAGCTAGCACTCACAGCGGCACTACTCAACGTTGCAACAAAGCTGCTAATCATATAATGGGTTTTAAGCCACCAGTGGATCTATGGTCGTCAAGCGACTATGTGATCCTCAAATCTTCCTCCATACCATAATTCCCACCCATATGCATCCTAATCAGAATATCATATGAATGCAACATGCACATGAGTAACATCCACAAAACTCATACTCATCACATAGGGGTATTTTCGTCATTTCACAACCCAAGGGTATTTCTATAAATATACTCTACAGGGGTATTTAGGTAATTTTGCAAAACAGAGGTACTTTGGAAATTTTGTAAATCATGGATGTTTTGGTAATTCTGTAAACCAAGGGTATTCTGGTCATTTCACAATTTGGGGCTATTTTAGTGATTTTACAAATCTAAGGATGTTTTGGTAATTTTTAAACTAAGGGTATTTTGGTTATTTTCAAATTAGGAGTATTTTAGTAATTTTACAAATCTAGGGGTATTTGGTCCCTCTCGGGTTTTAGTTATAATATTTGGCCCATTAACAAGTCCTTGCGGCTAAAGTGAACAGACACTATGCACCAGGTAGGATTCCAGAGAAGAGGAGGTGGGCCGCTAGGGCCGCTTAAGTACCAAGCTCTCCCTACATCCAATCCTAGACATGCATATGCCCGTTACCACACTCTAGCCTAGCGACTTGTCCACGGATATGTTTAATTATTAGAAATTCTTATGCGGTTTAAGAGTTGTTCAGTACTACGCCTAAAGTCCATAAAACCCTAGCATACTAGTCTACGTCCCCATAAAGCCCATCAAACCCATTTCACGTTCATATAACCCATAATGGCCACGTCACATCTTTATGGCCCACTAGGCCCAAGTCTCAGTCATATGGCCCATTAGGCCCAAAACAATTTCAGATCATGTAACATGCTTGCTTAACCCAATTCATATAATTAAATCAAACCATTTTATCAAACTTAGCCTCAGGGCCCACCAGGCCCATTTAGCCACTTTCAGCTTTTCGGCTTTCCGGCATTGCCAAAATCATGTGTGTGTGTAGTGTTTGTACACACCTAGATACTGCGACGTGCTATTCTATCCTTAGCCTTGATCCTACAACCAACCAACCTTCAATCAACCACTCATACTTAATCAAAATATTTTCTCAAAAGCCGAAACCTTACCGTAACCTTACCGTGTGCCACCGGGTTCTAATGACCCTTCCTTCGCTACTAATCACAAGTGTTCCCTAGATCTGCACTCACACATATACCATCAAAATTCGGGTGACTCGTAATCCACACAAGTTGAGTATCCTTCAACCATAATCAAATTGAGTATCCTTACCCTTGCTAATGATCCTACCACGCTTGCGATCTCCGATCCTTACCCTTGTTAATACAAGATCACCGATAATGAAAAATTAGATCGCCCTTCGGCTTTTAACAAAACATACTAAGGGGAGTTAATAGAATACTTACCGAATCCAACCTTAGATCCCGCAGCCTAGATAACTACCGAACGAGATTTGGCTTTTAACGTTGACTGAGAGTAGCTACCAACTGATTTGTGATAGAGAAAAACAACAAAGATTCGACACTAATGGGGATTTTAGCAAGGAAGGATAATGGTAATTCGGCAAAGAAGAGAATTTGGCTATAGGGGAATTTGGCTTTCAGAGAAAGAAGAAGAACACAACTCTAATAGGAATTTCGGCAAAAAGAATGATGGGTTTAATTTTTGGCAAATGAAAGAATTCGGCTGTGGGGGAGAAAAGAAAAGTAATGGAAACCCAAGGAACTTTTCAAAGGAATTCAGTAAAGAAAAGAAAGACTGACCTATTTGCAAAACTCTCCAAATGTCGAAAGCCACAATGAAAATTCGTAATATCCCCTAAAAGACCCAAAAATGGCACTCATCTACCCTCCTAAGCTGAATTTATACACTTTCCACTTCCCAAAACAGCACCAACTCTTCACACTTCTCAGCTCCTAACTTTTCTCCCTGATAACACCTTAGCCTTATCCAAATTTAGTTCCCCTTACCACTCAAACACTCCAACGCAAGAGTTCATATTCAACACAACTTTGGCCGTCCACCTATGCAAAATAAAACACTCCAAAAATACCACTCCTAATGCTCGAACCTTGGACCTCCTCAGCTGACAACACGCCACCTTATAGCTCCCCAAGTGACGCCACTTGCCACTAGACCACAAGCCCATTTGTGTCCTATTTTCTCTTAGTCTGATTAAGAGACCTAATGCTTGAGACTAGGGTCCGCTAAAGCAAGAAAAAATAAATTTTTCCCTATGTTCTTCCCTATCTCTAAGACTTTAAATAATCTCGATAATACCTTAAAATTAATATTCTAAGTGCTACTCATACATACCAACCTCAATGGACAGAAATTTAGAGTTTTGAGATTTTTGGGGCGTAAACCAAAATTTTTCCTATACCCTTACTTGATCTCAGAACATCTCCAACACTCATAAACACTCCAAATTCAATAACCCTCAAAGCCCACATGCCAATTGTCCTTTTCTTACTCACTTAAAAATTTTCTGAGACCCAAAGGCCAACGCCCAACGCCCAATAGGCCCAATTCTACTAGGCCCAAATTCGGGGCGTTACAGTAGTTGTTCTAGGAATTCACTAAGCTTGTTAAGCTCACCCATTCCTTTCTTTAACCATTGCAAATTAGTTGTGTGTCAGTGTGAGCGGTGTGGTTGTCCAAGGGAGTGATCTAAGGGGTCTCGTTTATTTCTGTAGGTGTTTATTCGTTTATTTATTTGCATTTTGGGGAATAAGGCAATATGGTAGATTTATGACTGGTTATTGCCATGATGTATTTGGACTACTTACAGATTTTGCTCTTGTTCTTTATTTTATAATGATATATATATTTTTTTTCTTTTGGACTACTTACAGGTTTTACGCTTGTTCTTTGTTTTATAAGTATATATATATATTTGCTTAAGACTATAAACATAGATGTTGGCACAATGTTTCTCGCTTGGCCACATTTTGATTATTTGAACTGTTTTAAATTTAGCCACCGAATGAGTATTAATCAAGATATTTGTTTCATAACAACTAGGAACCATTTTGGAATGAGCTAATCACATATGTATGTTGTTTTATGCCCAGGGGCAGAGATATCGACATTTGGGGTTTAAAATTGATACCTCTATAACAGCCCGTTTTTGGTCAAATTAGAATAGTAGTTATGGGACCACAAATCTAAGGCCAAAATATTAATCTTATTATTATTTTAATGTTTACAGCATGATTGAATGATTGTGTGAAAGTTTCATTAAGAAATTTTATTGTTTGGTTGGTCAATTCGATAAAAAGGACTAAATCGCATAAAATGTAAAACTTGAGTTCTAATAGCTAAAGGTGTTTAATGGCTATAGAACTTTAAAGTGGAGGTCCTTAAGAGGTAATTAGACCATTAATGAGCTAGTGGACAATTATGAGCTTGGTTTTATGGAAATTATTAAGATTTTTAAAGGTTATATTAGTAAATTAGTTATTAAGGACTAAATAAATGAAATAAAAACAATTATAATCTTTTTAGTCTTCATCTTCAACCGATTCTAGGGCTTGAGGAGCCACTTTCATTCCTTTTCATTTCGCCAAGCTTATATGTGCAATTGGTGAGTGATTTTTGTTCCATTTTTAATGATTTCTATGTTTTTGATATCGTTGCAGCTAGGTCTAGCTAGCCCAGGGACTAATTTGCAAAATTGTTAAAGATTTTGAATGATTCCATTAATAAATACATGAGTATATTGATGTTTGATGATAGATTTTGAATAGTTGTTGATAGTTAAACAAGTTTTGTTAAGTGATTTTGAGTAAAAATGCAAAATAGGGATTTAATAGAGAAATGTTAAATTTTGTGGTTGAAATGTGAAATAAATGAAAAATATGGGCTACTAGGGGCATTATGCTAATTCAGCTAGCATGGGTTTATTGTGAATTTCATTAATTTGTGATTTTATGAAATAAGGACTAAATTGTAAAAAATGTAAAATATTAGGGGCAAAGTGTAAATGTGCCCTAAAGTATATTTTGGATTGAATTGAATAAATGGATGATTAAATGAGCTAAATTTGATATTATATAGATTAAGAAAAGTAGAATACGGACTTAGATTGAGGAAAGAACAAGATATCGGATTAGTTGGTCGTGTTGTCATTTTCACATCCGAGGTAAGTTCGTATGTAATAAGCATTATTATAATTATGCTTTAAATGTTTTGACATTGCATAAATTGTGCATACGATACTACAATCATGTTTGACGACAAATCGGCTATATATGGCAGTTAGTGTGCGAGATTAAGATAGCTTCAGCTGTGTATTGGCACTTAGTGTGCGAGAATTTGGGTATTCGACATCATTCCATTTGGGTATGAGTTTGTTAAGAATTAGTTCAGGTATGTATATGAATCATACAAGCTTAAAATCGAAGAAGTTATGAAGTTTGCATATAAGCATATGATTAAGCATGTGGAAGGTTTGTTTGTATTTATGAATTACAAGCTAATAAGTTCAAATTGATGATTTGTGTATTTATGATTAGTTGAGTTTATTTCATACAAGCTTACTAAGCTATAAAGCTTACTTTGTTTGTTTTTCCAATTTTTATAGTGATATCGAATCGGATTCGGGGATCGTTGGAGATCGCTTCACACTACCACCTATCACTTGGTACCTTTGAACTTTGGTGTTTTAAGTATATGGCATGTATTGGTATTTTGAGTCATTTTGATTATGTTTTGATAATGATTTTGGTCATTTGTAATGACTTGTAAATTTATATGTTTGGTTTGTAAATATAGTCATGAGATTTGGCTTAATTTGGTGGATTTGGTTATGTTCTTATTTGTGCATATATGGTTGATATTTGAGTTCATGGATGGATATGTGAATGACCTATATTATGAGGTTTGTGGAATTGGTATCATGCTTATGAATTGGTGAAAAATGATGTATGTTAAGTAAAGGTTTCACTAGTTGTTTGGTATATGTATTTTGGTATGTTTTGGTTGAGTAAAATTTGAGGTATAAGCATATTGGTTGCTAGTACTGGAAATGGTATGTATTATCCTTGATTGTGGCCAAATTGGATGTTTATTTATCCTATGGATTGGTGCCAATTTGGTTGTTTAGGTGAGCATAATTGTGGGTGGCAAATTGGCTTGGTAAATAGCCTATTTTTGTCCACACAGGCAGAGACATTGGTGTGTGTCTCAGCCGTGTGTGACTCACAGTCATGTTACACGGCCGTGTGTCCCCTGGTATTGAAATTGAAGTGAAGTCAGTATACTCCAAACGGTCTCACACATAGGTGTATGATTGGCCGTGTGGTACAAGTCAGTATACCCCTAATTGGCACACAGCCTAGCACACGGGCATGTGACTTGGCCGTGTTACATAGGTCAGTATACCCTACCGTTTTGGCATGGCCTAGCACACGGCCTGGCACACGGGGGCGTGTGGCCACTTCGAAGGGCACACGGGCTAGACACATGGGTGTGTGGTTGGCCGTGTGACCCAAGTCAGTAAGCTCACTTGTTTGGACACTGGGTAGGATACGGGTTGGGACACGACCATGTGTTTCCATTTCGAATGTTCACACGAGCAAAGTTTCAGTTTTTTTTAGGGTTTACTCAAAAAAAAACTCTCTATTTCTCTCCTTTTATAATTGGTATATATATAATGAATCATAATTCATAAAATTTTTATCCGAACATAATAATCATAATTAAAAATAAATAAATACAATAATGTTTTAACCAAAAATTATGATTACATTAATTATAACAAGGATTTCAGTTAACTATATTTATTTAAATTTGTATACGAACCTTTTGTGATCATGCATCAATATATTTATTTATTTATAATAAAGTTTTAACCGAAAATTATAGTTACATTAATTATAACCTTTTGTGATTAACCTTTCATGCATTAATCCTTAAATCCTTTATCTCTGGAATGGACACAAGTCATGGAATAGTCACACTTGCATAATCCATCCCATGTTTCTTGATATCATGAGTAGACTATGATATACAAATAAGCATGACATCTCATATCAACTTATTTGAGCATGGCCATGCATTTCTAGTCTCACTCAATCAAGTGGCCTAAGATATTACTCCCATTATGTAAGAGGGACTTATCCTATATTGATCAACAATATCCCTCTACATAGATTGTAACACCCCTCGCCTGGGTTCGATGCTGAAATCGGGTTTAAGGCATTACCTAACTTATCACGCTTAAACATCACAAATCGGGCTATAAGATTTCATTTGAACCCGTCATTTGATCATTCTCGGCCCAAGAGGCCCTAAACATACCTCCAAGAGGTTAGGGAACTTAATCAGGAACTTTTACGAGATTGGAAAATTTTTCTTTAAAATAGGGGCCACAAGCCCGTGTTGGTCTAGGGACACGCTCGTTTGCCCCTAAGACATGCCCGTGTCTTCCGCCCATGGTCGATCCTGACCAAAACACACGGCCTAGACACGCCCGTGTGGCTGGCCCGTGGTCACCTCTAATTAATCCGCAGGGCCAGTTGCACGCTCGTGTGCTACAACTGTGTGGCAATTTAAATTCTAATCCTAGGTGCAGACTTCATACGGCCAAGGCACACACCCATGGACTGACCGTGTGTCACACACGGCCTAGACACACGCCCGTGTGCCTATCCATGTGGACAAGAACAAGGTTATTCGCTAAGTTCCTTGCATTCCCCTAGTTCAAACCATACGGATCCTTTCAACTTATCGAATAACAACTCATAACCCAATGGCACATCTAAGAAATCATCAAGACATCCATACACAAGTCATACACTTCATGAAAATCATCTTCATTAAGCAAAAGAATTTGCTAAGTATTGGCCTAACCTTAAGGCCATTTACAAAATGACTTTAGTAACTTATATAACCAACACTTTGGCTAACAATTACAACTTAACAAAATACTCGAGTCTTATACATGCCATACTCAAAATAAGTTTAATTTGTTATACCAAAGTGATGTCGATAGTGTGATTTCCGAACTCCGGCGATCCACGTTCCTCAAGTTATCTTGGCAATACTACAAGGAAAAAGGGCAATAAAAAGGGGTAAGCACAAAGCTTAGTAAGTTTGCATGGAAATAAATAGCAACCATAAGCTCATAATATAATTCATCCATGGCATTGACTAACCATACGCAAGTCATAGGCTCCTTGCCATACTTACTTACAGCTACCCTTATTTAGCACATACCGTGCCATACCTCGTAATCATTTCTTCGTGACTCATTCACGAGTACCTATTTTCACTCAATTATGTGACTTTAGTACAATTCTCATTTCTACTTCTATACTCATCTACTTATCCCCTTAATCATTAGAGATAGTCAAGGACGCATATTCATCGTCATTCATGCAAGTACGAAACCAATGTCACATCCCCGAGGTGGTCTTACATGGAGTCACTTCTAAATGTCAATGCCATATCCCGGATATGGTCTTATATGAATTTTCACATTAAATATCGGTGTCATATCCCGGATATGGTCTTATACGATTTTCATATTCATTACCGAAGCCATATCCCAGATATGGTCTTATACGGGATCTCAACTCGGTGCCAAGGCCCTGTCCCATACATGGTCTTATACGGGACCCTATCTATCTCATCTCTCGATGATAGCATTTTCATATTCAATATGGTCCACTAGGACTTCATCATCTCATTTATCATTAACTACTCAATTTAGTAAAGCATCATGCATCAATATAATGCCAAGCATTCTCGATCATGCTAACATAAATGTTGAATCTATCATATACAAACTTACCTCGATTTCAAAATGTGCTAACTCGTCGGTTTAGTCCAAGACTTTGTTCTTTCCCCCATCGAGGCAGATTCTCGGTTCTTCTTGCTCTATAACAGCAATTTAGCTCATTTTAATCACCGCATTAAAATAAAAGATTTCAATAATTATGCTTAGGAAAAATTACTATTTTGCCCCTAGACTTTGGCAAAATGACCATTTTGCCCCTAGGCTCGGAAATTAATTCTAATCACATTTTTACCTTCAACAAGCCTATTTGAACATTTAATACTCTTATAGCTATCATCAAAACTCAACATTTCACATAATTACTACAAATTTGTAACCTTTTCATCAAGGTCCAATTAGGTGTTTTCAAGACAACACCCTTCACAAAAGTTGTTCATCTAACAACTAAGACTCAATTTCTTCCATAAAAATGCAGCAAATAACAATGATAGCTCTCATGAAAAAACTCTAAACTCTTCACCATATTGCATATTAGTCCCCTCATTTGAAAGCTTAAGCTTTAGGGGTCTCAAAAGTACAACTATTTTTAAAAAAAGATCACTAGAACACTTACTTGTGAAGGGAAGAGTGTGCTGAAATTTTTGAAGCTTTCAACCCCTATTTGGCTGCAAATTTTCAGTGGAAGAAATGAACAAGAAAGATGGACATCATCTTTTCTTTATTTTAATATTAAACTATCAATTTAATCTACCAAACATCACCAACTTTGACCAACTTGGTCAATTCTTGTCCCCTATGGTAATCTATGGCCGACCAAGCCTTTTTAAAGGGCTAAATTGCTTTTAAAGACCTCAAATTAATAATCTATGGCTATTTGGTACCTTTAGCTTATAGGATGGAACTTTCGCACTTTATGCGATTTAGTCCTTTTTCGCGATTAAACATGAAATCACTAAAATTAAAGTACCAAAAATCTCATGTACATATACCATCATGCTCTGACTCATAAAATGAAATGAAAATAAATTTCTCTAATCTCGGATTAGTGATCTCGAGATCACTATTTTGACTAGCCCCCAAATCGAGCTGTTACATAGATTGTGGTATATCCAACATCAGCCTTTATAGAACAACCAGTTATGGTGTACGTTTGACTGTATCAAAATATATAACTCACGATGTTAGGATAATGATGATCTCAAGTCTGAGGATCATATACATATTAATCACTATGACTAGTGTTGTGACAATTACATAATAATCCAAAAAACATACTCATAGCGGGTCAGTCCAATATGTTGTTCTCTAACACACATATTCATGCACTGATTTTGACACTCCATATCAATGACAACTCTTTATCATCAATTAACTACATGTTAGTCTTAATGCATTATTTTTGTCCTAGTCAACAATAATACTTGACTAAGGAGCTTTTAAGAATAATCATATTTTTCTCAGGACATTATTATAAAACAGTTTATTTGTACACAGAAAAAAAACTGAAATAATAATGACAACGCCTTATATTAATAAACATGGTAAATCAAGTATGTTATTACAACCATCTTATGATTGATCTTTGGGCATACTCTTACAAAAAGGACGTCGAGCGATCGGCGACGAGGATGGGTGAAGTATGACAACGGTGAGGGTTGTAGAGGGGGAAACAGCGTAGAGGGGGAAAGTGAGAAAAAATTGTTTTTTTCTTGAAACCATAGATTAAATATGGGACACGGTCGTGTGCAGGCCCGTGTTGGGCCATACGGCCAAGTCCCTTGCCTGTGTATTCCTTCTCAACCCTGTGTCAATCGAATAACCCAAAAACTTTAATCCTAATTTCAACACAGCTTGAGACATGTCCATGTGTCTGGGTCGTGTGTAATCATCTTTTGCTTCTCCCAAGCCTGTGTATAAGGCCGTGCAGGGCACACGGTCTCAAACACACTCGCGTGGCAGGTTGTGTGTCACACATGGTCATGTCTCTAGCCCATGTAACTCATTGTTTTGAAATAAAATTGAAAAAATTCACTCCAGTATGCACACGGTCCAGGTCGTGTGACCCTTTTTTTTATTAATAAAAAAATAAAAATAAACTGAATATTTTTTTGAATTTAAAAAATTTGAAGGTTTTAAAAAAGAACATCAAAGTAAAAAATAAATTAAAATAAAAACACTCGGGTTGCCTCCCGAGAAATGCTTATTTAAAGTCTAAGATTGACTTCCCTTTTTAGGCTCACAATTACAGTGGATCTTGGAGTTGAAGCTCCTCTCTCTCATTATCGGTTTTTTACTACCACAATAAGGTTTGAGATGAATATTGTTTACCTTGAACGTGCCGAATTCAGAATGTGTTACCTCAATTGTACTGTATAGAAAAACGTTTAGTGCCACAAATGGGTTCAACCCTCTTGACTTAAGCTCCGAAGGGAACATTTGTAGATCTGATTTGTCTAGCAGTACTTTGTCCCCAACTTTGAATTTGTTCGACCTCTTTACATGCATATCATGGCATTGATTTGTTTCTTCATTGTGTTTTCTCAGTTTCTCATCAATATTCATTCGTCATTCATCTAGTTTGTAAAGTTGCACCATTCGCTCTTCACTTGTTGCTAGGTTTCTGTCACTTTGAATAAAATATGGCTCTACACATTTTCATGAGGGATTTCCTGCAAATAACGTTAAGCCACATGATTACTAACGTTAACAAAACAATTAGTATCATCTTGCTCACTAGGGACTCTCATAAAATCACGTGCTTGAAGAGTAATTTTTTCATCACTTACACGAAGCACAAGTTCACCAGTACCTACATCAATAATAGTTCTGGCAGTGGCTAAAAATGGTCGACCTAAGATCATAGGTACCTCAATATCCTTATACATGTCCAATACAACAAAATCAATAGGGAATATAAATTTATCGACTTTCATAAGTACATCCTCAATAATACCCCTTAGGATATCTAATTGATCTATCCACTAATTAAATACTCATTCTAGTGGGTTTGGGTTCCCCAAGACCAAGTCGTGTAAACATCTTATTAGGCATGATATTTATACTAGGCCCTAAATTAGCCAAAGCATTTTCAACATTCAAACTACCAATGTAACACCCCTAACCCGTATCCGTCGCCGGATTAAGGATTTCGAGGCATTACAGAATCAAAACTCAAATGCGAAAAGTCAACCCATTGAATTTGACGCAAGCAATCAATTTCCTCGTTAACTCGTAAAACAGATTTAACCTAGTGATTTAAAGAAGATAAAACGAATACCATCTCTCAAATTCATGACATACCGATATCTACGTAATCCCACTTGAAAAAAAAAAGAAAATCATGTAATATACTTACATATATAATACATGCATACACTTAATGACTTTATCAACAGGCATATACACAAATTATCATTTACAATTGAACCTAAATAAAGAATCAACTCACATAATTTAAAACTTACTAAATTCATAACATCACATTTCCAGGTTTTGCTAAATCATAAATTTATTTTACAAACACTTCAAGTTTTCATTATTAGCCAAATTGCCGAAACCTACTACTCATTCAATTAGTATTCGACATGCTTATTAAACCTGTAGCTCGTACTCTTAACTTGATCACAATTAACCACACAAGATAATATCTAACATACATATTCAGCATATATAAAACTTAATTCAAATTGTCCAAAGCCGATATATATATATATATATATATATATATATATTATCCAAAGCCGAATACCTATATATAAATATCACTTATCATACATTCAACTTTCACATATATATTATTCAATATTTAGACTCATCATTCATTAACAATTATACGATTCATCATGCCAAACACATAATCGAACTTAACCCATTTACCTTATTGTACACATGGTTTAGTATATATACTTTCATCCAAAACTCATAACATGGCTAATTACACATCATTATTGCGCATATACATACCATTACTCCATGTCACACAAACAAAGTTTAACAAAAGAATTAGCCATTATCGCAAGGCTAAATTCAGATACAAAACTTAGTACCATTAATTACAACAAAAACCTAGCTTATACATGCCTTTCGAAACAAAGCTAGAATATGAGTACCAAAAGAGTTGATAGTGTGGATGACTTTCTGGACGATCCCTTTTTGCTCGTAGTCTAAACCGAATCTATAAAACAGAGGAAACATATCACACAAGTAAGCTTGCTAGCTTAGTAAGTCTTAAGCAGAAACATTATCACCTACAATTAATTAAGCATTTTAAACATTCATCTAACAACCTTACATAAACATAGCTTAAACTATAATTATACATTATGACCGAAAACATATACATATACAACATTCAGTTCTCTAGCACCAACTTGTACATATCCATATATCTTTACAAATACTTTCAACTACTCATACTTATACATAACCAATTTTGCTTATAGCATAGTCTCATATAATATTCTTTTCGACTATCACTTGAATATTCAATTCATCTATTCATTTCATTTATCAATATCATCACGTACATATATATATGTATAACACTTGAGTGGCATATTACATACCTTGTAACCAAAATTAATAATTTCACCTTAGCTTAAGTAGGCATTCATAATTCATTTCGTAAATTCATTAACATCTACTCAATTCTTAGAGTAGCAATCCACTAGTTCTAGCCTGCTAAACATTACCTTGGATTTTATACACCGGCATTTAAGCCTGCTGAACTCAAAGTCCGAAGTCCAAAACACCGGCATTTAGCCTGCTAGGCAATGAGCCTGAATATGTCACCAGCACTAGGCCTGCTAGGCTTAAAGCCCGATACAAATCACCGGCGCATAGCCTGCTAGGCAATAAGCCTGAATATGTCACCGGCACTAGGCCTGCTAGGCTTAAAGCCCGATACAAATCACCGGCACATAGCCTGCTAGGCAATAAGCCTGAATATGTCACTGGCACTAGGCCTGCTAGGCTTAAAGCCCGAATTCAACACATTTAACATTTCAATACACTTTACTTAATACTGAAATCACAACAACTTATATACTTCATACAACTTTCACTTATCAAACCAAACTTACTTATTTCCATCACATTTAACAAATTAAACTCACTATCAATTCATACTACCACATTCGGCCAACATACATTTTTATGCTTTAAATTTCCTAATTTTATCATATGCAATGTTCATAAATAATTCTTTAGTATACACTTGCTTAAGGACTTACCTCGACCGTCGACGGACCGCGTAGACTGGCTATTCGATAACCTTTGTCTTTCCCCGATCCAAATCTGTTTTTCTTTGTTCTTGATCTTTAATTCAAGCCAACACCATGACCGAATGCTTAAGCTCTCAAACCTATCTTTTCTTTTCTTATTTCGGTAGCCAAAGGATGAAGACAACCATTATTTCATATTTTATTATTAACACATATTATGGTTTTAATCTAATTACTAATTTAACCTTATGTTATAAAATTATATAATAATAAACTAAAGGTTAATCTTGTCATATAGCATCCACTAACTTAAAAATGGGTTATTTACCCATTTAACACCTCACATTAAAAAGCCATCATCATTCTAGCACTTTACACTATAGCATGCAACTTTTACACTTTACGCGATTTAATCCTTTTTTGTTTAATCGAACATGCAAACGATTAAATTTTTCCACGAAACTTTCACACACCTTATCTCACATATAATAAACACAAAATATAATATAAAAAAAATTTCTCGGACTCGGATTCGTGGTCCCGAAACCACCGTTCCGATTAGGGTCAAATTCGGACTGTTACAACCAATGCGACAAGGAAAACTCCCTGGATCTTTAAGTTTTTTGGGTAGTTTGTTTTAGAAAATGGCCGAGCAAACTACATTGAGCTCCACAGTCGACAAGTCATCTAACTTCCTCTTATTTGTTAACAGCTCCTTGAAAATTTACATACTCTAGCATCTACAAAAGGGCTTCAACAATTGTAAGTTAATGTGCAATTTTTTTAAGAGTTGAAGAAATTTACCATATTGTTCGTTTGTGCAGTCTCTCTTCAATGCTGCTAGATATGGAATTTGAGGTTTTTATTCCCTAACCACCAGTTTTTTCTCTTTCTTTCTTCCCTCAACCTCATCACTTTCCATAACAAATTCTAGCTTCGATTTCTTTTCAGGCTCGACTAACCCTTCCACGCTTCGAACAATGATTGTATGGAATTGCTCCCTTAGGTTAGTTTCAGTATTGCTAGGTAAGTTACCTTGTGGTCTTTTCGAAACTAATTTTGCAAACTATCCAATTTGATTTTCAAGCCCTTGAATCGATGCTTACTAATTTTTTAAAGCTATCTCAGTGTTTTGAAATCGAGTTTCTGACATCAAAATAAATTTTGCCAACATCTCTTCAAGGTTCTGTTTCTTCTCTTACTGATAAGGTTGTTGAAAACCAGGAGGGGGTTGTGACCTTTAATTTCCTTGACCACCCCAAGTGCTATTTGGATGGTTCCTCCAACCTACATTATAATTATTGCTATAAGGGTTATTTTGATGTCTAAAATTGCTACCTATAAAGTTGATTTGCTCATTCTCCGTGCTAAAACAGATGGGTAAACATTCTGAACTAACCATCCCCACTCCATTCACATCATATTGCATGACCGGATTCACCTGCGTAGAAAAATTCAAACCATCAATTTTCTTATTCAATGCTTCCACTTGGCTTAACAACATAGCAATTGCATCTAGATTAAAAACACTGGCTGCTTTCATCGGTTTTGTTCTCATGACTTGCCACTGATAGTTATTCAATGTCATCCTCCCAATAAACTCATAAGATGCCTTAAAAAGGGTCTATTCCTCCTCTGAATTAAGCACATCGACCATGAATTAATAATCCAGAAATATTAAATCAAGAATGAAGCACACATAATTGAGAACAAGATTCAGATATAGGGGTGAGCAAAACTCGATTCGACTCAAAAAAATCGAAAAAAATTCGAATTTCGAGTTAAACGAATCGAGTTATTCGAGTTAATCGAGTTATTCGAGTCAACTCGATTTTTTTTCGAATTTCGAGTTCGAATCGAGTTGAGTTTTCAAATTCGAATAACTCGAATAATTCGAATAATTCGAATATCAAACTATAATATTTACATTTTACCCCAAACTCCCAAACCTTTTACTTTTCCCTCAAAACTTTTACTCCTTCCCACTTTCCCCCAAAACTTTTACTCCCCTTCCATCCCAACCCCCCAATCTACCCAAAATTCATTTCCCACTAAAATTTTACTCTCCCATTTATTTTTTCTCAAAATTTTACTCCCCAAAACCCTCAAAACTTTTTATTTTCCCCCAAAATTTTTACTCCCCCCCACTTTTCCCCTAAAACTTTTACTCCATTCCCATCTCACGTCCCATCTACCTCAAACCCATCCCCCCTCTAATTTTTTAATATTTTCCCTTCAAAATTTTACTCCCCCTATTTATTTTCCCTCAAACTTTTATTCTCCAAAACTTTTTATTTTCCCCCTAAACTTTTACTTCTCACCCTTTACTCTCAAATAAAAAATCAAAATTATCCAAAAAAAATCACTAAACATAAATAGTAATAATTTTATTTATATCTACTATTTATATTATTAAATTAAATTTCACATTTTATATTATTTATGTTATTGAATTGTTTAGTCATATTGAATATTTATATTTAAATTGAATTATTAATTATGCCATAAAATTTTCGTGTTAAAATTTTATATCGGTATCAATTTCACATTTTATCTTTAAAATAACTTTTATTAAAAAATCACATTTTTACATTTAATATATTTTTTAATTCCAAAATACATAGTGACAAGAATCTGAAGATAATTGAAAGAACTAAACAAGTAAAGAAGCTAACCCGTATATAAAAAATTAATAAATAAATTATTTGGTATGAAAGTTAATAAAAAATTTTGGTTAAGGTGGACAAATTTTATTACGATAGGTGACAATAGTTATAAAGACCCAAAATTATTTTTTAAAATTTAACTCGAACAAATATATTCGATTCGATTCGATTCGAATTCCATCTCACTCGACTCGGTTCGAGAAAATTTCAAATCAAATTAGGATGATAAAATATGATTCGTCAACTCGATTAACTTGAAATTTTTTCATTCGATTCGATTCGATTCGATCGAACGCTCACCCCTATTCAGATATTTATTGCGTAAAACATAAATCAAAAGACAGAATTCATTATAAGGTTCATCTCCCCTAGGTATTTAGAAAATTAATTCATAATTGCGAATAAAAATATCTAAAGTCAATATAACCACAAGAAATAAAGAAACTTATAATAAACTTTAAAGATTTTAAAAGGAGATCTTCAATCTTAATGGAAATTTACTTCAGAGTCGACTTCAATGGCATTTTTCGAGTTGTTTTCTTCAATACTCTTTAACGACCCTCTTGCCTCTTCTTGTATTTGGTATTTGTAGGTTTTAAAATGCCCAAAAAAACCTAAAAATTACGTTTCTCCACGTGCCCGGAATACAACTCGTGAAATCGAAACGGTCTAGCACATGGTCATGTGTCAGCCCATATGTCTCACACGGCCATGTGTCCAGCCCGTGTGGCTCTTGAAATCTGCTCCAATTGTCTGATTTTTGCTTATTTTGCTCCCAAATGCTCTCCTAAGTATAGAAACATGAATTTAAAGGATTAGGAGCATAAAATTTACCATTTTTCATTGATTAATCTCCCAAAAACGCATCAAGAATGGAATTAAAATATGTTACTTCTGACACTTATCAATTTCACACATGCACATTTGCCCGAGCTATCTAGTTTGGTTCGAACCTTGGTATTCAAAGTGACAACACTACTTTTCCTACAGTTCTAGAGTGGATTCTTCAATGGGTAGATGAATATTGTCGCCAACAGAATGAACCAGCCGATATCATGCAATCAAAAGTAGTTACGATTTGGCAAATTTGGAAACACAAAAATCAGGTAGTTTTTCGAGGATACAGCCAAATCCGATCACAGTTTTGAGATGTATGAGCCATTTTATGCTCTCTTTAACGACGTCATACCAACAAGCTGACGCTCACAAACTCATACAACTCAGCAAGACTGTTGGTATTAAGTTGGCATATTGGGATCTGTTATCTAGTTAATAGCAGATCAGATCTATCAGCAGGGGGCTATTAGGATCATAGGCTAAGATCACTCATTCCCTCTTTTTGCGGGATTTTGTCTGCATACAGATTCCAAGTTCCACGATAGACTGCTTTTTTACGATTACTAATGGTTAAATTGATCTCTGCTCAAGTTATAAAGGGAATAGTGATTACAAATTGACAAAAAAAAAATGGAACAAAAACTTACTAGGAAAAATGGTGGCCGTTAGAAACTAATACCTGTTTGGAAGGACATTAGTATCCTTCTGAAACAGATTCGGCTACAAGAACAAAGAGGATACCATCCGCTAAACTTCCTCATATGGAGAGTAGCAATGCAAACATCAACAACTGGAACTATTATTCCTTGCCACTAACTATTCTCCTGTTATTATATCGTTTTTGCTCTTGTGCCAAAAAAAAAATTCTATCCGAAAATATTTCCATTAAAAAAATTAAGAACATTTATGATCAACTATTACGAAGACATTTCTTCTTTCTTGGGCTAATTAAAAGCTCTGTTTTAAGGTTTTTTTTTTTTTAAGGAAAACTATTTTTGAAGTTGGTTTCATGCAAAATGACAAATATATTAACATCCAATAGAATAATTGTTTATGTTGCATTTTATCTTCATAATAGGATAATTGTTTATGTTGCATTATTTATTTATAATATATATTTTAAAATTGGAAATTTTTAAATATAATTTTTTAGGCTTAATTTTGGCTTAATGGTATAAAAAGTTCTTGAATTTTTTTAAAAAAAAAATCAATAATACATCTTCCAACTTTTTGTCCCAATTAAGCCCTAACAAATTTGACCAATCAAACTTTTTATTCAACATTGATGATCAAAAAAAAATAACTATGCTAATGTGGCCATTAACGGATGCCATGTTAGCTAACAAATTTTGACGAGACAATCTATGTCAACACCAATGGCTAATATGACTATTACAAAACTGTCAAGTCAAGAAATAAATAAAAAAATCTGAATTTTTTAAAAATTAAATTTATTTTAAAAATAAATTCAGATGAATCTAAACAAATAGCTGTAAATGTATATTTAAATTTGGACATCTTTATTCATATTCATTTCCGATTTATAATATATATATATATATATATATATATAGAATTAATAAAATTAATTAATATAAAAAATCATAAAATTATAAAAATATAAATAAAGTTAATTAAAATCATAAAAAAAATTATAGAGATATATAGAAATCACAATAAAAAATCAAAAATTGCATCTTTTCCATATATATTCGATGAGTTAATAAAAAATAAATCACCAAAAGAGTTATTACATTCCGTCTCTTGTATGTTTATTTATTCCTTCCTTCAAAAACATATTTGCAAGAGTGATTACCTAACAAACATGTTCTTTGATATTTCAAATCAATTAATTTTTCATATAAATATATTTAAAATTAGAATACAACATTCCTATTGAAATAGAATGTAAATATAATTTAGTGGCATGTAAGTACACATACCTATATAAGAAGCTAAACAAAATTTAAAATATAGAATGAATCCTTTTAAGTTGAAATAAATGATATAAAAAAAAACGATTATAATCTAACTGTAAATTTAATTGTTTTTCATAACTTGTAATGATTTTTTATGTTTTTCTATCATTTCTAAATATTTTTTAAAAAGAAATTTATTTCTAATAATTTATATAATTACAAAATGAATTTAAACAAATAAGTGTCCAAAATTCAAATGAACTTTAACAGCCATTCGTTTAAATTCATTATTGAACTATTATTTTTATAATAATTTTTATTTTTTGAATTTTTTAAAATTTTTACTAACATAACACTACCACATCAACAATAATCTATGACCTGCATGACTTTGAATTTCCTAGTATTTCCGGTTCCATCAATGACCTCTAATTATGAAAGTAGAAAACAAAGCGTCTTTGGGCAGTTTAGCAGCTCTAGACTTCTTTTTGCTCTTCCATGGCTGTCGTTGAGGTTCGGTTTAATGAGGGAAAAAAAGAAAAAAAAATCCCTTGAACAGGCTCAAGATCAACAAGGTGAAAAGGCACAGCTATGTCAGACTGAAACTCAAGGGAAACGTTTCGTACACTAGGATGGATTTGTATGGAGAATCTTACCCTTTCATCTAGCTGCACATGCATAAAAATGAGTTGAGCATAAACGATACTAACCACTTTACGAACTTTAATTTTATGAAACGAAACTGGAGTTGCATTTGAAGTCCCCTCGTCATCCACAATTTTGTAGAGTTTTACAATGATAATGGAGCATGTACTCATCTGAAGCCATTTCGTTATAAAATCAAACGCAATGAATCCGTTCTAGTACTTCACCATTCCAGCACTCTGAGCCTTTCCTAAAACCGACTCTATGTCACCATGAAACAAACCAAGTTTTTGTGCCACCGAGAAACCGCTATACATGCCATCAACTGCCGCACTTACAATCCCACCAGCATAACCTGCTCCTTCACCAACTGGGTAGAGCCCTCTTAAAGACATGCTCTCGTAGGTGTCACTGTCACGTGGAATCTGAATGGGAGAGCTAGTTCTAGTCTGAAAGAAAGAACAAAATTTTAGAGAATGGCGAAGAAGACAATTAAAGCTGCAATTCAATTGAATATTGTCCTAAAATAGCATGTCAATTACCACGTAAAAGGAGCACAAATGAACAAGAGAAATTGTTGATCAATTTTCTCAAAGCTTGGAGTGTAGAACATCCATACTTGGATTGCACAACATGGCAAAGTAAACTAGTGGATATAGTATTGACTTAGGTGTTGTAGATCAGGCAACAGCTTAATGTACAAGCCTAACTTTGTACTAAATAGATGCTTTGAATGGAAATTCAGTGTATTTGAGCTTGTAACATTCCCACCGAAAACTATTCCATCTCTTGCTCTTTGTGTTCTTGGTTGATTTTAGATCAACATCCAACAACTAATATCAGAGCTACATTGGTCGTTAGGGACATATAATTTTGAGTAAACA
The DNA here is from genome assembly GCA_005393395.2 of Gossypium australe. Lineage (NCBI taxonomy): Eukaryota > Viridiplantae > Streptophyta > Magnoliopsida > Malvales > Malvaceae > Gossypium > Gossypium australe. The sequence goes on from CM016617.1 coordinate 53,425,240, forward strand.
TAGGAAGTGTTTTCCGAGAGAAACAAGCAGGAAAACTTTTACCAAATGCCATCAAACATTACAAACACTAGAAAACTATTGTATTTGGTTGTGAACATCAAGCCTTAGCTGCAGCTTATGACTTATTGGAAGTGGTGGAGACAAAGACGATACTCCACCTTTGAAGGCCAATCCTACAACTGTTAAAATCAAGCAGCATATAGGGAAGTTTGCCAAAGAACTTAAGGCTGTTTACACAATTTATTGAAGAAAATAACTTTCTTTTCACTATCCTCTATTGTTTCTACCATTCTTTTCACGATAGATGCTCTGAATGGAAATTTAGAGTGCATTTAAAAAGCCATCTGGTAATTGATTTGTATGTAGTAATTGCTAGTAATTACACACTTATGACATGTTTGGGTAGGCACTATAATTATTGAGTCTCACTGAATTAGATTTAATTAGAGCACCCCAATTACACACTCCAATTTTTAGGGAGAGGTGAGAATTGTAGTACCTACCCTATGGCTTTTCAAATACGCTCATACATGAGTTAAGTTTAAAAAGGTATTTTTATACAATAATATTATTTTAATTTTAGAATATATATATTTTGTTTTTTAAAAATATGATTATATGTTATTTTACTAATCTTGTTTAAATAATTTCAAATTTTTATTGATGAGAGATAATTTCTTATATATTTTGACCTACTAAATGATTAACTAAATTACACTGTATTTATTAAAAAATATTTATACTAAATTTAATTAAATTACATAGTATTTATTATTAATTATTTATACTTGGTCAAAGATCCATCGATGATAACAATAAGTATATATTTAATGTTAGAGAGAGAATAACTCAACATGGAATGCTACAGTAATTAGATAAAATTGCCTAAGTTGTTTATTTTTCTTGTTAATCTTAATATTAACCGTATTTTTGAATACTTTCTTAAACTAACATATTATATACAACTGTTTGATTTTAGATTTTGTTATTTATTGAGAGAATTTTTGCTGCATATTAATGATAATTTTTTTAATAATTAATATCTTTTTAGAATTTAAAATTATGTTGTTGTATAATTTTTTTAATAATTAATATCTTTTTAGAATTTAAAATTATGTTGTTGTATAATTACCATTTATACTACCAAACATAACATATAGAATTAAGATATAATTACACTTTATTAGTCAAACACGTCTAGAAAATTAGAATTTTAAGTGATTTCAAGAGAGTGTAATTATTACTCTAGTAATTACACTTTCATCTAATTACTCTATGGTGTCCAAGATACACTTAGTGTGTCAGCTTACAAGCTTTCTTACTAAGAACTCTTCTCCCTCTATTTTATCTTTAAATTTTTTTCCGTTCTTTGTTTGATTTAAGATTTTTTTTTTTTTTAAATCCACTAAAGATATGTGAACTGCTTAAAGAAAACTTATCAGGATCAACAACATTACATTCACTAACTGTTCTGGTTGTATGCACTCTAGCGTGTGTGGATTTTTTTCCTTTTTGGTTTGGTTTTTTTTTTTTTTTTTTTTTTTTGGGGGGGGGGGGGGGATTGAAAATGTTATGGAATGATATAGTGAACAAGGTTTAATTTAATGAACATGTTGCAAAGAGCCAGAAAACATGGTATTAGACTGGCCAAATGGGGAGAAAATTCATATAGAAAACGCAAACCAGTTTGAGATTACGGGCACTAATTTGCATGAAGAGACCATTATTCATTTATAAAATATATCATAGACAAATTAAAAAATGAGCTTAGGAAGTATGAGAAGCAAAATCCAATCTAATAACAAATGCACTAAAAAAATACTAAATATAAAAAGAGAAGTATAGTTTCATTATCAAAATTAAAATGAAAAATAGAAAAGGAGGAAAGGAAAGTGTAGTAAAAAATTGGTTACCTCAACTCCGTGAAGAAGAGCCTCCTTCGAGATAAATCCAGGTAGCTGAAAGTTCCATAGGTTGGAGAAAAAGAAAGCTTCTTAAGTTTAGCTTGGATATTAGTAAAAAGAATTGAAGTTGCAAGGTGATTCTTATTAGGGAAATATAAAAGACCTCTTTATCAAACATTGCAATAGAATAGCGTAAAGCATCTGTCATATAAATTGGGAACAATTCATGGAGACTTGCTGCCTTCACTCCTAGGCGGTAGCTTGATGACGGCATAGATGTTACTGATAAAATAAGGTAAGTCTTAGCTAGGTGAAAAGTAAAAGCAAAAGGCATGCTGGAACCGATAAAGAAAAATGTTACCTGATACTTTATTATCCATAAAATCAGAAACAGTCTGCACAGGCAACACAAAATTTCCCCCACCCATTATGGCTGCTCTTCGCTCAAATTCCCTCTGAATTATGTAATAATAAAATGGATTTAAAGTGTTTTAGTAAAACCTAAATATTTGTATGACATAATCTTTTGGAAATCACAAACTGCAAGCAGGTGAAAGGTAACTCAACAAAGATTATGAAGTTATTGTACTCTATAATTCATGGAAGAATAAAATTCCCCATAGGGGTGTAAGAAGATTCTGATAAAAATACGCTGCTCTTAACCCCTTTAAGTCTACTGGCCAAAGAAAAAACCATTTTAAGTCTAGCAGAAAATTATACCTATGCGGAAGTCACTATGGTAAGTCCTACAGTACCTTGATTCCCTTTGAATAAAAAAGATGAGAACAGAAAGGCTACCTGAAATTCAACCCCAGCAAGGGGTCCGTGGAAATTCAATGCATCAAAATCCTTTGTTGAAACAGTCACAACAAGGGCAGCATTTGCCCACTTAGATGCACGGCGAGAAAATGACATCCCATTGATACAGATCTCTGATGGGCTTGTACTAGTGAGAACAACCTGCAACTCCAAATATAAGTGATACCAACTGCAGATTCTCCAGAGATTTTTCTAATATTTATGATGACATCCTAACTCTTCCTGCCTATATGTGAAACTTATCTAATTAGATTATTCTGATACTACCAACATGAATTTAACTAATTTGGCTAGAAACTCTAAAGGAAAAAGTTAATCAGAAAGTTCAAATGTTCTTATTTGTACAAATGAGCATCAAGAATTGTTAAGTAATCATAGGACTAAACATGCAACACAAGCTGGATGCTTTAAAAGAAATACTGCATTTTGTTTAACCAAAGCCAATTGTCTATTAAACGGTAGACATTCTGGTGAAAGTATATTATACAATTTCATGAAAATTCCTTCTGATAAATTAGCTACAGCTTGTATGACATTCTTGTAACTTTTATCCATCAACTTATTTTAAACTTAACACATGTTAACGTAGTCATGTGTAGGAAGTATTGTTAGATTTTGGGTATATACATATATATGTGCAAATTACAAAAAAAAAGGAATGGCATCAATTATGTTCTTCACAAATAGAGACATTCATTAGTTAAGGAGGAAAAATTGCACGGTAGTGGTTGCCAGGTAAGATAAGAAGCAAAATTATCATCACTAATAGTGTTAAAAATAATCAAAATGTACATTGCAAATTGGATAAACAAAATGAAAAACATACCTGCCCACCAGGGCACATGCAGAAAGAATAACAACTACGATTTGTAGATTCCGACTTGAGTGGTGAATTCTTGTCCTTGTCATTAACATACTGTACGACCTTATAATCTGCAACTGGTACCTTCCCACGTCCACTGCAAACTTCATTGGCCAATGCAGAATACTGTCCACATGAACAGTTAGGATTTTATAAATATAGCAACAATTTCATAAGCAAGAGTCTTCACATTGTTACAGAGTGTTATTTTATGTTTATTCATATCTGCATTCTTTCTTCATAAACTTTATTAATAAACTATCAAATGGTTTGTTTGCAATGAAAAACCAAATTTCACTCATCTATTCCGGTTCATAACAAAAGTCATATATTAGAGGAGAACTGCCTCAACAAATCATCAAGATTACCTAAAATCTGAGGCAAAATGAAGCCGTATGATAACTTGATGCATGATTGAAGCAGTAACATTGAGAAAATAAGCTTTAAATTTGAACCTCAAAATCTCTACAATGGTAAGAATTTTTTAAGCTTATGCTGAAATTTAGTATTTCTTAGAAAAATGGAGCACATGTTAAAGGACGAAGCATGATATGAAGAAAGAAAATAGAGAAACAGAAAGGAGTGAAAGAACCTAGCAGGTCCATTTCATTCAAAATACTACCCTTCAAGGAGTACAATGTTGATCTTCACCATTTTCAAAGTTCATATATGTAAGAAATGATTTATGAGATTCCTAAAACTTGCAATATGTTACAGACTGTAATTTGAAGAGATAATAGCTGCAGACATAATTGTAGGGATAGTTTAGCAGATTCTTAGGAATCAAATAGATTAATATTATTTTATTATTTCCTGGTACAGATTTCTCATCTATGTATAAATACTCTTGTAAATCAGTAGTAAAATACATCATTTTCTCTCATCTTCCATGTCTTATAACACAATAACATGCATCATGTTGGAGAAATTCTTTTACAACCAAGCTAGACTATGGACCAAAAAAATTTATCTTAAATATAATGAATACCATTTACCAGATTAAGAAGGAAAAGTAAAACTGCATGCATCTAAAAAACTACATTATTGAGAATGAAAATGACCACCACCATTTCATTCTCTTCTCAGACTCAACAGTGTGACAACAAACCTTAGATAATGATAAAGATTGAAGTACCTGTTGACAGCTTATCTCAGCTAATCTCATTACTGATTTTTAGGATTAGATTAGCTTAAAATTAGGATTATTGATTTAATGTATTGATCATGTTTCCTTAGTTAGGCCTACTCTTTTAGTATGAATAGCCATGTAAATTTTTCTGTTGGAATATACAAGAGGGTATCAAGAACTTGAGAATCCAGATTTAGGGAGCCTACTTTTTTTAAAATTCCCAAACCCTAGAAAATCCAATTTGGTACTCCCCATTTTTTGGCAATTTTTTTCTCACCACCCCCTTCAATAGAGTCACAATCCCATCTCCGGCGGAACCTCAAAATCCGGTGACCAAACTCCCTACGCGTGGCTCTCACGCACCACCCACAGCTTCGGCGTACTTGCTCACACACCGGCACGTGCAGCTCACATCCATCGAGTTTGATTCTCCGACCACAATCGTTAGCTTTGTTGGTGTTCTCCTGTCTTCCTTACTGCTATTGGCTCTTGTGGTGCATTTTGTTTTTGAGAAAAAAAAATGACAGAATTAAAAAAAATTATTATTTATAATAACCCCTGGAATCCAACATCCAGTTTTGTGAAGTCAGGTAATGTAGGAATTATAGAAATATATTAAATGTTTTCTACAGATAGATAAATCTGATTTAAGTAGATAAATCTTAGAATAAATCATTTGAGATATTCTAGGATTATTTTATCTTATCTTTTAGTAGTTTATTAGAATAAGGGAATTATTTTCCCAATTAAGTTATGACTCTTTTCTCTATTTAAATTCAGTTCTTTAGTTAATAAAAGACTGAAATATACAGAGAATTACTCTATTTTCTACATGGTACCAGTTTAGGTTCCGATTTTTTTTTCACCCTAGACCATGTCAGGAACTTCTTCTCCTACATCTCCTTTTCCTACTCCGGAGATTACCTCAAATCCAGAAAATTTTTCTGCTTCTGATGCTCAATCAGACTCGTATGGTCTGAATATCACCTGCCATAGATTAAATGGCAACAATTTTCTAGAGTGGTCCCAATCGGTTAAGATTTTTCTCTTGGGAAGAGATAGGTTGGGCTATGTTACTGGAGAAATCAAGCAGCCTGCTGTGCCTGACAATGGTTTTGCTAAGTGGATGCGTGATAATGGCCAGGTTATGACTTGGCTCCTTAATTCCATGACCCCAAGTATAAGTCGTAATTTTCTCCTTTACAACACTGCTGCTGAAATCTGGAGTGCTGTCCGCGAAACCTACTCCAGCAATGATAATATTGCCGAATTATATCATGTTGAAAACCAAGCAGCCACGCTAAAGCAAGGCACCATGCCCGTTACTCTCTACTACAATTCCCTTACCGCTCTTTAGCAGCAATTAGATTTGTATGCACAACATGATTGGGCAGTTCCCGGAGATGCTGCTCTTTATCAGCAAATTGTCACTCAAAGAAGGCTATTTCAATTTCTACAAGGTCTAAACAAGGAGCTGGATGAGGTTCGCGGCAGGGTCTTGGCTATTTCTCCTCTTCCTTCCCTTCGAGAGGCCTTTTCTATGGTCAAGAAGGAAGAAAGCCGCCGTTGCTATTAGAAAAGGGGTTAGACAATACACCAAGCATCCTATTGAAAAATTTGCTGGCTATAATTCTTTGATGCCTTCTTTTCAAGCATTTACAGCAACCTTGGATAAAGAACATATTCCTACAAGCATAGCTGAAGCTCTAAAGGATCCTAAATGGAGAAGGGCTGTTGAAGAGGAAATTGGTGCACTAGAGAAAAATGCTACTTGGACAGTTACAGACCTTCCTCAAGGAAAAAGGGCTGTTGGCTGTAAATGGATCTTTGCTATAAAGTACAACTCCAATGGAAGCATCCAACGATACAAAGCTAGACTGGTGGCTAGAGGCTTTACGCAAACTTATGGGATAGATTTCACAGAAACGTTTGCACCTGTGGCAAAGCTTAACACTGTTCGTGTACTCCTAAGTTTGGCTGTAAATTGCGATTGGAAATTACACCAACTTGATGTAAAAAACGCATTTCTTAATGGCATGCTAGAGGAAGAAGTTTACATGAAATTGCCACCTGGCTTAAAGTTTGTTGAAGGTAACAACAAGGTGTGCAAGCTCAACAGGTCTCTATACGGGCTAAAACAATCACCCAGAGCGTGGTTCGAGAGGTTTACTAAAGCCATTCTTAAAAACGGCTACAAGCAGTCCCTTGCCGATCATACACTTTTCATCAAGGTAACTTCTACAAATAAGAAAGCTATCCTAATTGTGTATGTTGATGACATAATTCTTACTGGTGATGATGAGGAAGAAATTAGAAATTTGAAGAAGCTGTTGAACAGGGAATTCGAAACCAAGGACTTAGGAAAGCTAAGATATTTCCTAGGAATGGAGGTGGCAAGATCAAAAGAAGGACTTGTGATAAATCAAAGAAAGTATGTACTCGATTTACTCAAAGAAACTGGTTTTCTTGGTTGTAAGCCAGCTGATACACCAATGGAGGCAAACTTGAAATTCAACAAAGAAGATGATTCTGTAGTAGACAGAGAGAAATTTCAAAGATTGGTTGGGAAACTCATTTACTTATCCTTGACGAGGCCGGATATAGCCTTTCCAGTAAATGTGATAAGTCAACACATGACTAATCCTACTGAAGAGCATATGGTAGCAGCAAATAGAATTCTCAAGTACTTGAAGAAAACTCCAGGACATGGTCTCATGTTTCGGAAGACACAAGACAGAACTGTTAAAATTTTTACAGACTCCAGTTGGGCGGGAGATCTCACTGAAAGAAGATCCACTAGTGGCTACTGCACTTTTGTTTGGGGTAACCTTACAACTTGGAGAAGTAAAAAACAATCGGTTGTTTCAAGAAGTAGTGCTGAAGCTGAATTTAGAGCATTAGCTTTGGGAATATGCGAAAGAATTTGGCTACTTAAATTGCTAAAAGAACTTGGCACTAATCAGGAGGATCACTTTGAAGTCTTGTGTGATAATCAATCTGCTATTCAGATTGCCAAGAACCCAGTCCAACATGACAGAACAAAGCATGTGGAGATTGATAAGCATTTTATTGCTGACCACGTCAACAAAAAGACAGTCACTCTTTCATACATTCCTTCAGAAGGACAGATTGCAGACATTCTTACTAAGGCTTTACCAAAGCCTGTGTTTAATAAATTCCTAGTCAAGCTTGGATTATACAATGTATATTCTCCAGCTTGAGGGGGAGTGTAGGAATTATAGAAAAATATTAAATGTTTTCTACAGATAGATAAATCTGATTTAGGTAGATAAATCTTAGAATAAATCATTTGAGATATTCTAGGATTATTTTATCTTATCTTTTAGTAGTTTATTAGATTAAGGGAATTATTTTCCCAATTAAGTTATGACTCTTTTCTCTATTTAAATTCAGTTCTTTAGTTAATAAAAGACTGAAATATACAGAGAATTACTCTGTTTTCTATAGGTAATGTTTTTAATACTTATATTAATACTGACTCATAGATTATTGATTCTAGGGCGAATAGACACATGGTAGGTTCCTCTAAAAGTTCTTTAAACTACTTCCCAAGTCAAACAAAAGAAAGTGTCAGGATAACCGATGAGTCTTTACTCCTATAATTGGATCAAGTTCTATCAACTGTACACCCAATATTAAACTATCCTCTGTATTACATGTTCCACATTTTTCGGTTAACCTTTTATCTGTTAGTGCCATCTCAAATACCTTAAACTGTAAAATTGAGTTTTTTTCCTAATCATTGTGTATTCCAAGACCTTCAAATAGGGAAGAAGATTGACAATGATAGATTGCATGATGGCTTATATATGTTGGAGAGTAGTAGTGAATCTATTCAAGCCTGTTTTGGAAGTAATAAGGTTATCAACCAAGAAATAATGCAGTGGCATAAGCGGTTAGGACACCTATCATTTTTTGTTATGAAAAAGTTATATCCCGGATTATTTTCAAAGACTCGATTTTATTCATTGTTTTGTGAAGCTTGTGAGTTTGCTAAACACACTAAAAATTCTTATCCTTTGAGAAATAATAGAAGTAATATTCATTTTATGACTATTCATTCTGATGTTTAGGGACCAACTCGACATACGTCATTATTTGGTAATTGGTGGTTTGTTACTTTTATTGATTGTTGCACTAGGATGACTTGGGTGTATTTGCTAAAATTGAAAAATGATGTGTTTAAATGGTTCCAATCTTTTCATAAAATAGTGTGCACTCAATTTTATGCGAAGATACAATTTTTTAGAACTGACAATGGTACAGAGTACAATTTTTATACCTATTCGGAATCTTATGGGATAATTTATCAAACTTGTCCCGATACTAGTTCACAGAATAGGGTTGCTGAAAGGAAAAACACACATTTGCTAGAAGTCGTTAGATCTCTTATGTTTTCCATGAACCTTCCAAAACCATCCTGGGGGATGCGATTCTTGTAGCCACCCACCTTACAGAACCCTTAATTTCAAGTCCCTTGGAAACAAAATATTGTTGTCATTTTCGATAAAAATATTGTATGTTATGTCCATGATCGGAAAGCAAAAAATTAGATCTACAAGCCCTTAAATGCGTGTTCATTGGGTATTCTCCAACATAGAAAGGTTATAAGTGTTATCATCCTCCTTCACGAAGAACTTTCGCTAGTATGGATGTTACATTCAGAGAAACTGAGCCCTTTTATGGTACGACTCAATTACCTCTTCAGGGGGAGAACAATGAGAGAGAAGAAGTGATACCTGGCTCAGTAACTATTGAAAACCTTATTCCAGAAAGCACCATTGCTCAAGGGGAAGTTACTGCTCAAGGGGAGACTACTGCTCAAAAGGAGATTGTTGGGCGTTTGGACAAACCAGATTTAAATAACTATTCAAGAAGGCTTAAAATAGAATTAGTCATTATGCAACCTACTATGTGCCAAGAATCTTCCTCTTTTGGTGAGTTACCTTCTTAATGATTTAGATAAACCTATTGCCCAAAGAAAAGGTGTTAGATCCTGTACTAGACACCCTATGTCAAACTCTATCTCTTATGACTCATTGTCCCCTACCTATAAAGCCTTTGCCTTGTCTTCTGTGTCTATTCCACAGCATTGGCATGAAGCATTTGAAGATCCCAAGTGGAAAGAAGCCATGGTTGAAGAAATGAAGGCACTAGCAAAGAATGAGACTTGGGAGCTAGTAATTCTTCTAGTAGACAAGAATTTGGTAGGATGCAAATCGGTGTTTACTGTTAAACACAAGTCTGATGATTCGATTGAAAGGTACAAAGCCAGATTGATTGCTAAAGACTTCACTCAAACTTATGGAGTAGAATATCAAGAGATGTTTGCCCCTGTTGCCAAAATGAATACCATCAAAATTTTATTTTGTGCAACCAACCTTGACTAGAGCCTACAATAATTTGATGTGAAGAATGCATTCCTACATGGAGACTTAGAAGAGGAAGTATATATGGAGATTCCTCCTAGATTTGATGATGCAAAAACGCAAGGGAAAGTATGCATATTGAAGAAAGCCTTGTATGGATTGAAACTATCTCCCAAAGCATGGTTTGACAGATTCCGCAAAGTTATGACCACTTTTGATTATCAACAAATATCACAAAGGTAAAATCACTCTTCTTATTGTATATGTTGATGACATAGTGATGGCAGGAGACGATGAGGAAGAAATGGCTCAACTGAAACAATGTTTGGCTAGAGAATTTGAAATAAAAGATCTAGGGAAGTTGCAATATTTCCTAGGAATTGAAGTTGTCAGATCAAAAAAATAATACATCCTAGACCTCTTGATTGAGACAGGTATGATGGGATGCAAACCCGCAGAATCAGCTATAGAAAGCAACCATAAGTTGCAAGTTGGAATGGGAGAGTCAGTGAATAAAGAAAGATATCAAAGACTAGTTGGTAGACTAATTTATCTCTCACACACTAGACCTGACGTAGCATATGCTGTCAGTTTGGTAAATCAGATTATGCATGATCCTTGAGAGTCTCATATGCAGGCTGCCTTTCACACTCTACACTACCTAAAGTCTGCCCCAGGAAAAGGTCTCCTCTTTTCTAAACATGGTCACCTCCAGATAGAAGCTTTTACAAATGCAGATTGGGCTGGATCTCTAGATGATAGGAGGTCTACATCTAGATATTGCACACTTGTGGGAGGAAAGTTAGTCACTTGGAGAAGCAAGAAGCAAAGAGTGGTTGCTCGGTCAAGTGTTGAGGCAGAATATAGAACCATGGCTCAAGGTGTTTGCAAGCTACTGTGGTTATTAAAAGTTATGGAGGAATTAAAGTTGTCGAATAAAAGAAAATTATCCTTATTTTGCGACAACAAGGCTGCCATCAGTATAGCCCAAAACCCAGTACAACATGATCAAACAAAGCACATAGAAATTGATCGGCACTTCATCACAGAAAAGTTGACTGTCGGCATCCTGGGCTTAAGTAATGTAGCCTCTGACAAGCAATTAGCTGATGTGTTCACTAAAGGACTTAACAACAAAAGCTATCATAATTTGGTTTGCAAATTGGACATGTGTGACATCTATGCACCAATTTAAGGGGAGTGTTGACAGCTTATCTCAGCTAATCTCATTACTGATTTGTAGGGATTAGATTAGCTTAAAATTCGGATTATTGATTTAATGTATTTAGTATAAATAGCCATGTAAATTTGTCTGATGGAATATAATTAGAATGCTACTGACAAGAGATACTAAGCTATAAGCATAGACAATTCAGAAACCTCAACTTTTATTAACTAATTTGCAGAAAACAATTAGAAAGAAATATGTAAAAAACCTGTATGTTGTTGATTAGTTCCTGAGGATGCTCTACCCGCAAACCAACCTGTTCCAAGAAAGTTACCGAGACAATCAATAACAAGAAGAACTCAAACTCAGGCAATTTTACCAAGTTTTACTCATTTCTCAATGATAATGGTAAGAGCACAAAAGCAGACCCCAGAATTTATACAAATAGAATCTTGCTCTAAATATCACTGAAATGACAACATAAATTATGCAATTTCCACTAGACATTGGTGCCAATTGCATACTCACCATAAGAACTTGGAAGAAAAGAAAAAAGAAAAAGCAACTGAGGATTGGAAAGAGAGAAATAAACAGCCAACAATTCTCCAAAACTGTTAAAAGACTGTTTTAGACATGTGTTATGTTTCTTTATGTCTGTGTTTACATACCTGAGAATATCTTTAAGCAATTGAGGTTGGAAGAGAGAAATAAACAGCAAACAACTCTTCCAAAACTCTTAAAAAGAACCGTGTTTCAGACATGCTTCAGGCATCTCAATGTCTGTTTACCTACCTGAGAATATGTTTAGATTTTTTTTTTTTAATTTGCTTGAACATGCTGCACTTAAATAGGAAATAATTTGGAGAAGTAAAAGCAAAAAAAATAGTTCTATAGTAAAACTTGATAAGTAAAAGAAGAGAAATGGTAGTAGTAAGAGAATGGTCCATCAAAACACCCTACTTTAAGACAAAACAAGCCACCCTTTGAATTCAAACTTCCCATATCTTGATATAACAAACACATCTTTTTAGCCACTGCAAGTTCAACAGATTTCAATTATCAAAATGATGCTCACAGCAGTAGATTTGATGCTTTAGGATCACATTAACTGTAAGCAATGTTTGTTGAAGCTCGGGAGCATAAGTACGTTACAAGTGGAAACACAGGGAAATGAATGTTCAGGCAATGATATACTAACAAAGCAAAGTCGAAAAATTAACGAAGAACTCACAGCAAAATCTTTTGGAATCAAATCCACGTTATGAGAAAGAAGCATTTGATATATGTCACGTGCAGAATGTCCAACAGCAAGAATAACCGCATCAAATCCCAACTTCTTGCAATCTGACTTCAATTTATTTGTTGAATCAGAGACTTCCACACCCACTACATGTCCATCCTGTATGAGCAGATCATCTACCCTCATTCCAAACCTGATATCCACCTAAGGCATAAGAAAAAGAGCAAAATTAGAATCAAATCTACATTAACAAAGCGGAATTTATCCAATATATACTATAATTTCAAAAGGAGAGAAGCAACAACGAGACTCACACCCAATGATTGAAGATGTTGGCGGAAGTTACGGAGTAAAGGAACTAGCCTATCGGTTCCCAAATGAGGCTTTCCATCAACCAATATACTTTTTGGAGCACCAAAGTGAACCAAAGTGTTCATGATCTGAGATAGAACTATTTGTCAGTCAATCTATTCTGTGACTAATGCACGATGCAATGTGAAGGAGAAAAAAATCATATTAGCAAATACGGACAGCATGCAAATGAAAATTGAATATCATCCCAGGAGTAGGAAAAAAAAACTGTACTAGAAAAAAAAACAAAAGAGACATTTAAGAATACAAATTTGGAGACAACTTTTTAAAAGAAAAAAAAAAAGATGAGGAAGGGCGCAATTAAAACGAGATATCTATAGGAATAGCTCTAACCATCAAAACACAGTCACTGTTTCGTCCAATTCTGGTTACAAGTTTTCCATCACTCCATGTACCTGCACCACCCTGTCATTCATAAGTCCTTAACATGACTTGAAAGTGAAACATGAAGAAAAACATCAAATCTCAAAGCCAGCAGAGAACAAACTGAAGTTGGTATAAACAAAAACAGATATAAAACTCAGTATGATCATTTCTCAGCTCAAAGCTCTAACATGTACATGCACTTTCTGAAAAAGGAGGTAGCTCAAGATATGTGCTCTTTTATAATCCATGCAAGTTTCACAGGCAACAGTAAAAGACTAGGATGCCCAACCAACCAAGCCATTCTTTGCCAATTGCTTCTTAAATTCTTTATGAACATGTAATTTTAGAGTCATATGCTATATATCTAGATAACCTAAAACACATAACAATGACCAAAATGCATTTATGAGCAGGGCCCTGAATCAGAAATGAGAACAAATCCTCCTGTTGACAAAAAAGCATGTAAAACACGGTTTTATGACCTCAGTCCAAGTAGTAAACCTACAATAGCTATCAAAGTAAATTATCAGATTTATTCACTAAGCACCTAGGATCAACTTTTCTTTCCAATGTGTAATTATGTATTATAGAGGATGAAAATCAAACCCAGGGCAACTAGAATAAAGAGTGACAAATTAAAAGCTTGAGCTTTAAAATATTGTTTGTACAAAGATAACAACTTCATATTGTGAACGAGATCTATATCACACCTTGACATAGTTACTTCACTCTGTTGCCTAGCTGAACGGGCACTAGAACCCTAAAGCCTTAAATGCGAATAATGTATCTCCTACTCCCTTGCCCAAGAAATTTCTCAAACTGAATTAAAAAAAAAAGAATATATGTATATATTTCCTGAGCAGATTCACCAATTTAGATCTAACTAAGATAGTTAGCTATATTTATATTAATAAGAATGCTCATACAGTCACATAACATTCAACTATAAATAACCATCTCTTGGATCAGAGAGCCTAAATTAAGAGCCAGCCATAATCTAAGCAGCAGAATTTGCAGAATGAGAGACAATGATATCAGCAGTTACAATGCAAAAAATAATAGCAGAAGTACCAAGTGAAACGAGATATAACCTCCCCAAAACAAAAATTGCTTTCTGATTCTAAAATTCGGCGAACCACTAAGGCGCCAATGTCACGCCCCCTCCTCTCAACTGCTTGACCTCTTTCAATCAAAGTAACATCTGCACCAAATTCTGCAAGAACCAAAGAAGCAAACAAGCCAGATGGACCACTACCCACAATAGCAATTCTGGGTTTTCTCACTGTGGAACACTTGTGTGATTCACCAGAGTCAATGTTATGCCCTTGTTCTCTTGACAATGCACCATTGCTATCTTTAAAATCACGTATTATACTGGTCAAATCACGACTAATTCTTTCACGAGGCATATGTTCTATAAGCCCAACTTTTGGCTCCAACCGGGAAATGAAGTCCCATGTACGAGGTTCTAGGCTCAACAGCTTACTGACATCCATATCCACAGTATAAACAAACTTGGCCTCATTCGGTATCTGAAAACCATCAACAAATCAAGACAATCAAATGGATACACAACGTTTCTTGTTGTTAATGTTCTTCCTCTTCCAATAATAACCAGCTAAAGCTAAATTGTAATCAATGAAAATAAAGGGTAAAATGCAACATTCGAGAGAGATGAACATAGGTTCCAACATGCATAAATTTTCAAAATTTGTCAGTCAGAGGAATCAATTAATCTATACAAGTTAATCTGTACCAATTACGCTGTACAAATTAAAATAATTCATTTCTAACGCAAAAGAAAAAAGTTTACATGTTTATTTCTAATTTCCTCAAAAATATTATTTTCCACATCTGTATTTATTATTTAGAGGTGCTTTTTCTTTCAGAATATTAATTTTTAAAAAGTAATAAATAAATTGTTCACCTTTCTTGCATCAAAAGATTTCCGAACCACTGAGAAAGCTTCTTCTGGCAACAGGGAAGCAACCTGAAATAAATCAAATTCAGAAAATAAAAGAGAGAAGATATTTCTATAAAAAAAAAGGTTAAAGAGGAGAAAATACTGGAAACTCGAGGACTTTAGCGATTTCTTGGAGCAAGCCAATATGGATATGGAGAAAGTCTTTTCCGGGGTCGTTTTTGACCGAAACGGCAAGCTTGGAAAGCCTCCAGATTCCTTGGAACTTGTCGGTGACGGAGGATAGGGCTTCCTTCTGCTTCAGTTTCAGTTTCTTCTTCTCAGAAGGGTATCTCTGCTTGCCGGTTCTCTTGGCATAGAAGATTGGGACTGTTTGGCGACGAAGATGGAGGAGGCCGGGAGTGGAATTGGAGTAAGGACGGTGGAAAGGGAAGAAAAGCTTGGAAGGACATTGAAGCAGAGACGACATGGGGAAAGCAAGTATTCCAAGTGCCACCTTCTGTTTGGGGATAAGGAACTTTTATTAGATATCTTTCTACGAAATGATTAACCGGTTCAAACTTGTTATTTCTTTTTAGGCATAATTCAAATATTATCCTTAATCTTATACCATCTCGTTTTAAGGGTAATACTTCTTAGTTGTTCACTCATTGTTGGATTTGTTTCTTTGCACAGATTAATTTCATAGCTACATTTCATGCATCTATTTCATGATGATGTCAAGATTTCTCGACTTCGCAATGTTTGTACCTTTTTGTTCTTAGTAAATTTAATATGTATGTAAACACCCTTCGTCCACTCCAATCATCAAGTTCGAGCTATAGGATGTATATATGTTGCCGGAGTAATTATTGATAAAAATTCAACAACATGCTTTCATGGGTTTTAATATGAACATACAAATGTTTTAATTCAACCTAAGATTAAATAGGGATTTTTTTGTAACATTTTTTAAATTTCAATTCAAATACATCTTAAATAAATCATTCAAATATTCAATTATATCCTAAACACCTACATATAATAATACATAGATAAATTCAAGCCTTAATCGAGCTTACAAAAGCTCTTTCATAGACCCGAGCATGAAATGTGACCAAATTATAAAATTTTCAAAATTTCCAGATCAGATATCAATACCCTCACCTAGTACCGATACAAAATTTAGCTTCGATGTTTCAGAAAAGTTAACATTAAAATCAAAGTATCAATACCAGTAGTAAATTATCGTTACCTTCTTCATGGTATTGGTACATTACCTTTGTATCAATACCATTTTGAGATTTTGCTATTTTGAAAATCAAGAAAATTTGTTAAAGTATCGATACTCTTATCAAAGGTATTGATACTCTCTATTAAGTTTGCAAAAATGTTCCTTTTGGTACCTATTTCACGCCAACAACAACAATTTATATAATTGATACATAATGCACGCTTATACCTTGTAACACCCTTACCCGACCCAAATGCCAAATCCAGGTATGGAGTGTCTCAACTGAATCGGGTTGGTCCTAACCACTAATTTAAAACTTAACTATTTTAAAAGTGGACTCTATTACTTTTTAATATTGGTTCTTACAACAAAAACCTTAAACTAAAATAAGAGTTTACTATCTCAAAAATCCCAACTCTAAGGAACTATTTAATTACAATATATTCAACCCCGAGGTGGAGCCTCTAAAGGTACCCCCTTCTTATATGCATGACAACTTACTAACGATGTTTTTGGATCTAACACGGTCTAGCTTGGTACCCCCTTCCTATATGCATGAAAACTTACTAACGATGTTTTTGGATCTAACACGGTCTAGCTTGGTCCCCATCAAGCTCTTTATCTCGCGATTCCTGCAACCACAGATCAAACCCTCGTAAGTTTGTATGAAGTTAGTTGTAACATGGATGGATGCTTTGTGGATTCTGGTCGTCGAAAGGGTGGTTTGGCTCTTTTATGGAATGAGGGGTGGATGTCGTTATCCAAAATCAGTCTATGAACCATATTGATTCCATTGTCCGAGGTGATGGGCAAGATCAAGTCAGGTTTGTTGGTTTCTATAGTTATCTAGATCTGAGTCAAAGGCACAAACCGTGGGAATTAATTCAGAATATTAGTAATCTGACAAATGAGGATTGGATCGTTGGGGATGATTTCAATGAAATATTTAATGATGTTGAGAAGTGTGGGGGGAGACGGAAAGCTAAGGTAGCCATTGATTCGTTTCAAAACACTATGGAGGAGTTGTTGTTGGTGGATATTAAACTGGATAAAGGATGGTTTACGAGGATGAATAATCAGGAGGGAAGAAAGTTGGTTAAGGAAAGGATTGACAGATTTTTGGTCTCCACTCGTTGGTTGCGTAAAGTGCCATTTGTGTTTATGGAGGTTGTTTATTAAGCTAGTTCAGATCACGATGCTATCTTTCTTGATACCTTCGGCCGACGGTCGAGGGATATTTTAAAGGGCCCAAGATTATTTTTCAAATACAAAGCTTGCTAAGCCGAGGACAAAAAGGCTAAAGATATTATTAGAAGCGAGTGGGATCAAAGGGATGAGAATCTTTTGTCTAAAATTAAAGGTGTGGGTGCTCGTCTTGGGGGTTGGCAACATCGTCTATTTAAGAGGTTGAAAAGTCTTATGCTGATTGGTTGATCGGATTGACAGACTTACCGTTGGGCATATATTGGAGTCTAATACTGATGAGTTAAAAGCTGCTCGGATTGAGTTAGGGCACTTATACTTGGAAGAAGAATAGTATTGGAGGCAAAGATCCATGATTCAGTGGCTAAAAGATAAGGATATGAACACTCTGTTCTTTCATGTTCGGGCTCCTAGGCGGAATAAAAGGAATAGAATTGAGGGCTTATTTAATTCTGATATTGTATGGGTTAAAGATCCAAGCGATGTGTATGGGTTGGCGAAGGATTATTTTCTTTCGCAATTAAAATATGAGACATGTGGTAACTATGAGGGATTCTTGATTAGATTTCGAGATGCATTTCTCCTAAGATGAATCTCTTACTTGATGCACCGGTTACGGATAGAGAAATCTTTGAGGCTTTCAATCAAATGGACCCTCGTAAAACTCCAGGTATTGATGGGTTATTGGGATGTCTTGAGCAAAAAAGTGATCCAGTATTGCCATGAAATCTTAAAAGAGGATTGTGATCCTATGGACATTAATGAGACGGTTGTGGTCTTTATTCCAAAAATCAATGAGCCCAAGGATATGACCCACTTTCAGCCGATCTGTTTGTGTTAGGTTATCTATAAAATGGTTTCTAAGGTTTTGGCTAACCGATTGAAAGTTTTACTTCCGGAGTGTATCAGTTAAATCAAAGCACTTTTTTTCCAGGGCGGATGATTCATGATTAGATTTCAAGATGCATCTCTCCTGAGATGAATCTCTTACTTGATGGGCCGGTTACGGATAGAGAAATCTTTGGGGCTTTCAATCAAATGGACCCTCGTAAAGCTCCGGGTATTGATGAGTTATCGGGCCTCTTTTATAAAGTAAATTGGGATGTTTTGAGCAAAAAAGTGATCTAGTATTGCCATGAAATCTTAAAGGGGGATTGTGATCCTATGGACAGTAATGCGACGGTTGTGGTCCTTATTCCAAAAATCAATGAGCCCAAGGATATGACCCACTTCCGACCTTTCAGTTTGTGTCAGGTTATCTATAAACTGGTTTCTAAAGTTTTGGCTAACCGATTGAAAGTTTTACTTCCGGAGTGTATCAGTTAAAATCAAAGCATTTTTGTTCCAGGGCGGATGATTCATGATTAGAGTTCGAGGTGCGTTTCTCCTGAGATGAATCTCTTACTTGATGGGCTGGTTACGGATAGAGAAATCTTTGAGGCTTTCAATCAAATGGACCTTCGTAAAGCTCCTGGTATTGATGGGTTATCGGGCCTATTTTATCAGAAAAATTGGGATGTCTTGAGCAAAAAAGTGATCCGGTGTTGCCATGAAATCTTAAATGAGGATTGTGATCCTATGGACATTAATGAGACGGTTGTGGTCCTTATTCCAAAAATCAATGAGCCCAAATATATGACCCACTTCCAGCCGATCAATTTGAGTTAGGTTATCTATAAAATGATTTCTAAGGTTTTGGCTAACCGATTGAAAGTTTTACTTCCGGAGTGTGTTAGTTAAAATCAAAGCACTTGTTCCAGGGTGGATGATTCATGATTAGATTTAGGGATGCGTTTCTCCTTATGTAACCCCCCTTACCCGTATCCGACGCCGGAACCGGGTACGAGACATTACCAGACTTAACTTACTTAAATCATACCAAATTGACCATAATTTTCATTGAAACTTTAAAACCTTTCCTTTATAATCACATAGTCCCTATTTTAGGCCAACGAGACCCAAACATACAAATAGAGCGAATCGGGACTGAATCGGAAACTTATGAACACTTAGGAAATTTTTACTCAAAACAGGGCCACACGTCCGTGTGGAAAGGAACACACCCGTGTGGAAAGGAACACGCCCGTGTGGGCAGGCCGTGTGGTCACACACGCCTATGGTCCTAGCCCGTGAGGATTTTATTTTTCATTTCGAACCTACAGGGGTTTTCACACGGCCTAGCACACGGCCATGACACGCCAATGTCTTAACCAATGTGTGAAAACCTTGACATTCTGTTTATGATGTCATCAGACCTTTAGGGCCACACAACTAGGTCACACGCCCATGTGCTAGCCCGTGTGACAAACTAATTTTTTTTTGCAACAAACTAATTTTTTTTTTGCAAATTAAGTGCAGACTTCACACGGTCTGGCACATGCCCATGTCCTTAGACCTTGGCCTTCACACGGCTGAGACACACGACCGTGTCTCTGCCTGTGTGCTTACTACTGAGCATTCTGTTTTACAAATTTTGGATACAGGGGACACACAGCCTATCAACACGCCCATGAGGTCGACTGTGTGTCACACACAGCCTAGACACACGCCCGTGCGTCTACCCTTGTGGACAAATGTGAGGCTATTTACCAAGCCATTTGCCACCCTGAAAAGCAACCACACTTATACCATTTCAAGTACCTCATAGTAAGACAATAATGTACATCAAATATTTACTATCGAGACATCCGCACCCTAATTTTTACTCTACTTCATCATGCACATATTTCATACATAACTCATTCAATTGCATAAACTTGCATTTCATGAATTTCATCATCATTGAATATATATGTAACTTGGCAAGTATTAGCCAATTCCAATGGCCATTTACAAAATGAATGAGTAGCATTAATAGCCAACACATTAGCTAACCAATATGACATATAACAAAATGACCAAGTTCCTATACATGCCATACCCAAAATAAATCAAACTTTACTATACCAAAAGAATAGCTTGATAGTATGAATCGAACTCCGACTTCTTTCGACCCCCGAGCTAGCTTGGCGATACTACAAGGAAAAAGGGAAACGAGAGGGGTAAGCATAAAGCTTAGTAAGTTTGCATGAAATAAATAACAATATAAAGGCTTAAGATAACATCCATACATTACATTGAGTAATAACACAAGTTCTTAAGCACATTGACATAACTTACTCATGCTCACTCTTACCAATCACATATCGAACTCATTTCACGTAAGTTACTCATATGCACCTATATCACTTCATCACATAACTTTAGTACTTTTACTACCTTGATCATAGGCTTAGCTCTTTATCCCGTTGAACCATTTGGAATATCGAAGGATACTCGAACTCGTCATACACATAATAAGATGCCAATGCCATATCCTAGATATGGTCTTACATGGGATCACATATTGATGTCGATGCCATATCCCAGATATAGTCTTATACGGGATCTCTTATCGATGTCGGATCCATATCCTAGAAATGGTCTTATACAAGATCATATATCGATGCCATGTCCCAGACATGGTCTTACATGATTTTCATACCAAAGCCAGGTCCTAGACGTGGTTTTACACGGAATTACTACTTGATGCCGATGACATATACCAGATATGGTCTTATACAAGATCTCAATTCGGTGCCGAGGCCATGTCCCAAACATGATCTTATACGGGACCTTAATAATCTCATGTTGTGACAGTGGTATCCTTTTTATTCCTAAGGTTCAACCGGGACTTCAACTTAATAAAATTTCATCATACTTTCATTGAGACTTAATTAACAAATTTCATGGAGATAATATATATTTTACATGATATCAAGAATTTAAAATCAGAATTACATTATGTTGATTTATTACACACAAACTTACCTCGGTATCAAAATATGTATAGTCGTTCAATTTAGTCCACCACCTTGTTCTTTCCTCGGTTTCGGTCCGGACTTCATGTTTCTTGATCTATAATGACAATTCACTTATATAATGATCACATTAACTAAATTAACCCATGAATCATACTTTGGCAAAATTATGGTTTTGCCCCTAAACTTTTACATGTTTACAAAATGGTCCCTAGGCTCGTATAATGGAATGTACACATTTCCTTGGTTACCCAAGCCTAGCAGAACATTTATTGAGCTTATAACAGCTCACAGTTTCCTTCAAACTGATTTTTACTACACATTTTATCATCTTTACAATCAAGTCCTTTTTATGAGTTTTTCATGAAAATCACTTAGAAAAAGATGTTTATCATACATCAAATTTTCATATTCCTCCATTAATCATCAAAATACATGCATGTCATACATGGGTAAATTTTTGAACATGAACCCTAACTCAAAATATTGGTAGAAATAGCTAAATCAAGCTACGAGGATCTCAAAAATACGAAGAGCATCAAAAACGGGGCTAGGAGGTATTTACAATCAAGCTTGAATAATGACAAAACCCTAGCTATGGTGAGCTTGAAATTTTCGGCCAAGCATGGAGAAGATGGACAAGATTTTTGGTTTATTTTCCCTTTTAATTAACTTATTAACCAAATGACCAAATTGCCCTTAAGGGCCCTTTATTGAGATTTTTCATTTCCATGTCTATTCTTGTCCATCTTGACATATAATGGCCTAATTGCTAAATAAGGACCTCTAATAATTTTTCTAATGCTATTTCATACTTGAATCTTCTAGAATCTCATATTTTTCAATCTTTGCAATTTAGTCCTAATGAATAAATTGATCACTAAATTATAAAATTTCTTCATGAAATTTTCACAAAATCATGCAAACATGCCACTATTCTGACTAGGCCCTAAATCGGGTTGTTACACCTGAGATGAATCTCTTACTTGATGGGCCGATTACGGATAGAGAAATCTTTGAGGCTTTCAATCAAATGGACCCTCGTAAAGCTCCAGGTATTGATGGGTTATCGGGCCTCTTTATAAGGAAAATTGGGATGTCTTGAGCAAAAAAGTGATCCAGTATTGTCATGAAATCTTAAAGGAGGATTGTAATCCTATGGACATTAATGGGAAGATTGTGGTCCTTATTCCAAAAATCAATGAGTGTAACACAGCTTACCCGTGTTCGACGTCGGAATAGGGTACGAGGCATTCCCGGACAATAACACAAACATTCATGCAAAACCGGGCCATAAAGTTTCTTTCAATTTAAAAATTTTCATATTCAATCATAAAGTCTCTAAAATAGGCCTACGAGGCCCAAAACATACTTTAGGAACGGTTCGGGACCAAATCGAGAACTTTAGAAAAATTTAAAAAATTTACATAAAAACTGGGCACACGCCTGTGTGGGCAGGCCGCGTGGTCACACACACCCATGTCCCCAGCGCGTGTGAATTTATTTTTCATTTTGAACCTATAGGGGTTTTCACACGGTCGAGCACACGCCCGTGTCTTTGCTCGTGTGCAAAAACCTGGGTATTCTGTTTATGACGTCAGCACACATTTTAGGTCACACCGCCAAGGCACACGCCCGTGTGACGAACTTAATTTTTTGCAAATTAGGTGCAGGGGACACATGGCCAAGCTACACACCCATGAGGCAGGCCGTGTGGACAATTATAAGGCTATTTACCAAGCCTTTTGCCACCCTGAAAAGCATCCACACTTAGACCATTTCTAGCCAAACTTAACATGCTATTATTAGACATCTATTTGTCCATATTAAAAACATCCATGCACCATTTAATAACCATCCTCATCATGTATAACCACACTTATACTTAGCCATCACACATGCACCTACACAACCATTCACATGTCACACTTCCCACACTTCAATTTCATGCTATCATTCATTCCCACTTAGGCAAGCAAACTCATTCATGAAAGGCCTCATCATAGACTTATAACATAATCAATATTAGCCACACCACATGGCCTTATACAAAATGACATATTAATGACATAGACCACATTCTTGGCCAAACAATTATGACACTTACAAAATAACCAAATTCCTATACATGCCATAATTCAATGTAAATCTCAATATACCAAAATGTGTGGATAGTCTCCAACTTCATATCTCGAGTTGGCTTGGCGACACTATAAAATAAGGGAAAAGAGAAGGGAGTAAGATTTAAGCTTAGTAAGTCTATATGTAAACAATGAACACCATGCCACATGCTTATCAATCAAGAACAATTCAGATCCTTGTAGTTGCTCTTACTCATTTCAAACCTTACCACATTCCAAATACATATCATAGACATTGCTCACAATTACATGCACTTATAACCCTGCACTTGTCACCACATTGTCACACGTAATTTCACTTAGTCAAATTTTCCTGATGAAAACTTTGGAATAATACCAGATACACGGTGGTATCCCACACAGTCCACCAATAATCACATATACACGGTGGTATCGCATACAACCCACCAATAATGATAAACACAGTGGTATCGCACACAACCCACCATTAATGATAAACATGGTGGTATCGCACACAACCCACCATTAATGATAAGCACGGTGGTATCGCACATAGCCTACCAATAATCACATATACAGTGCTCATCCGTATCCTTTTTCTATTCCGAAGGTTCATCCGAGAATTTCCTCACTTTTAATCATTTTAATAAATATCAATAATATTCACTCACATTTCACATAATACATTAATATGTAAAAACATAAATAAAAAGGATGTATCATTTACATATAAACTTACCTCGATACAAAATGTGTAAATTTGCAATTTAGTCCGATACCTTGCCTTTTCCTCGATCAAGGTTGATTCCACATTCTTCTTGATTTATAATGACACATTTAGCTTATTTAATATACACATTATTCAAATCAGTCCAAAATCTTCCTATGGCAAAATTTACAATTTAGCCCTTAACTTTCTCAATTTTTACACTTTAGTTCCTAGGCTCGTAAAATGAAATGTGTCCATTTTTCACACACCCAAGCCTAGCCGATTCATATTCTCTCTTATAGAAGCCCACAATTTTAACTATTTTACATTTTATACACATATTATTTCTTCTTTTGCAAACAAGTCCTTTTTATCAATTTCACTAAAAATCATCTAGCAAAAGTTGTTTATCACACTTCAAACTTTCATATTCTACCACTATACATCAAAATACATGTATGTCATCCATGGGTAAAATTTTAAACACAAACTCTAGCTCAAAATAGTGGTAGAAATAGTTAGATCGAGCTACGAGGATTTTAAAAATACGAAGAATATCAACAACGGGGCTAGTGGTACTTATAATCAAACTTGAAAGTGAAACAAAACCCTAGCTATGGCTCCTGAAATTTTCAGCTACGGAGGATGAAGATGGACAACATTTTAGCCTTACTTTCCCTTTTATTTCTTTTATTAGCCAAATGACCAAATTGTCCTTCATTAATCCTTTAGATATTTTATCCCTCTATGGGCATTTTGTGTCCAAACTATAATATAATGGTCTAATTACCAACTAAGGGCTCTCAACTTAAAAACCCATCTCAATCAAGTACCTTTATGGATTATAATACACACTTTTCACCCATTGCAATTTAGTCCAACTTATCAAATTGGACATCCAAACAATAAAATTTCTCAACCAAAATTTCACACAAATATTCAATCACTCAATAAACACTAAAACTCAATCGGATTAAATATTTTGACCTCAGATTCATGGTTTCAAAACCGTTGTTCCGTTTAGGCCCTAATTCGAGCTGCTACAATGAGCCCAAGGATATGACCCACTTCTGGTCGATCAGTTTTTGTCAGGTTATCTATAAAATGGTTTCTAAGGTTTTGGCTAACCAATTGAAAGTTTTACTTCTGGAGTGTATCTGTTAAAATCAAAGCACTTTTGTTCCAGGGCAGATGATTCATGATTAGATTTCGAGATGCATTTCTCCTGAGATGAATCTCCTATTTGATGGGCTAGTTATGGATAGAGAAATCATTGAGGCTTTCTGTAACAGCTCGATTTTGGGGCTAGTCAGAACAATGGCTTCGGAACCACTAATTCGAGGCTAGAAAAATTATTTTTAATATTATTTTATGTGTTATAGCATAATTATATGAGTGCGTGAAAATTTGGTGAATTAATTTTAGTGATTGCATGCTTAATTTTGAAAAAGGACTAAATCGCGTAAAGTGCGAAAGTTTTGTCTACAAGCTAAAGGTGTTAAAAAGATATGGAACACTAAAGCAGAGGTCCTTATTGAGTAAAAAGACCAATAAAATAAGTGGTGGCTGGACATGGATTTTTAATTCATGAAAATGGTCAAAGTTGGTGGCATTAGGTGACTTAATTGGTTAATATAATAAAATAAAAGAAAAAGATTCATCTTCTTCCTACTACCACCGAAATTTTCAAGAAAGAGGAGCTTTAAAAAGCTTGAAATTTTCAACAACTTAAACCCTTGCAAGGAAGTGATTTTAATGGTTATTCTTGATCATTTTTGTACTTTTGGGACCCTTGTAGTATAATCTAGCTAATGAAGGGACTATTTTGCAAAATGGTTGAGAGTCTAGGGTCTTGCCATGTGAGTATTCATGTTGTTTGCTAAAATTTTATGGGAGAAAATGAATCTTGGTTGTTTAATAAACAACTTTTGTGAAATGATTTTTCATGAAAACACCTAAAAGGACCATTTTGTAAAAGTTATAAAATGGGTAGTACATGCATGAAATAATTGAAATCATTAGTTTCTATAAGCTTAAAATAGATTCGGCTAGGCTTGGTTAATGAGGAAATTTGATGAAAATAGTTTTACGAGCCTAGGGGCAAATTCGTAATTTTGTGAAAGTCTAAGGGTAAAACGGTAATTTTGCCAAAGTAGAAAATTAGGAATGTCTTGATTAATGGGGTGATTAAATAAGTAAATGTTGTCATTATAGATCAAGAAAAATGAAATCCGAACCTAGACCCGGAGAAGACCAAACAAGTAGATTAAATCAATCTAGTCGTCCACTTTTTGTATACCGAGGTAAGTTGTATGTAAATAATACACTTTATTATTACGCATTAAACAATTGATATTGCATAAAATGTTTAATTAATGCTATTAATACGCATGAAAAAAGTTGATATGGTATACTCCCTGTTGAACCTTAGGAATAGATTGGATATCTAAGCCATGACATTTGAGTGATATGTGCGTTAGTGTAAGACCATGTTTGGGACATGGCATCAACGTTAATATGTGCGCTAGTGTAAGACCATGTCTGGGACATGGCATCGGCGTTGATGTGCGCTAGTGTAAGACCATGTCCGGGACATGGTATCGGCCACATTATGAGAGCCAGTGTAAGACCATGTCCGGGACATGGCATCTGCATTGAGATGAGAGCTAGTGTAAGAACATGTCTAGGACATGGCATCGACCACATTATAAGAGCCAGTGTAAGACCATGTCTAGGACATGGTGTCGACATTGATATGAGAGATAGTGTAAGACCATGTCTGAGACATGGCATCGATATTTTACCCTCTTGTGTGAGGCTTATCGGATATCCTTTGGTATTCCAATGGGTTCAACGGGTAAATTAAAGCTTGTTTCAAAAGTGAGAAGAGTTAATACTATGTTGTAAGTGATACAGGTACCTACATGAGATTCATGAGAAATGATCTCGAATTATGTTGTATGATTAATAATAGTAAAAATGAGTAAGTTATGTCTTTAATCATTCGAGAATCATGTGCAAGTTTATAATATGTTATGAGTATGATTATGCATGGTAATTGTTGTTAATTGTTTACCTGCAACTTACTAAGCTTTGTACTTACTCCCTTTCTATTCCATTTTCTTATAGTATCGCCAAGCTAGCTCGGGGATCAAAAGACGTAGGAGGCTCGATCACACTATCAATTGAAACATTTGGTATAGTTAGATTTATCATTTTGAGTATGGCATGTATAGGGACTTGGTCTTTTGTCAATTGTCATATTGTTTTGGCCAAATGTGTTGGCTTGCTTTGAAGATAAATTCATTTTGTATAAGGCCATGAATGATGGCTAATACTTATTTTTAACATATGAAAATGATGATTTTTTTTTGGATGTGCAAATTGCATGGTCGAGTATTTGGTATGTTAATGCATAAATGAGTAGGTTATTTAATGTGGCTTATTTTGGTGCAAGTAGGGTGGCAAAAAAGGCTTGGTAAATATCCTTGTTATTGTCCACACAGGTAGATACACAGGCGCATGTCTAGGCCGTGTGTGACACACGATCTGCCTATGGGTGTGCAGTCCGGCCATGTGTCCCCCTGCACCCTAAGTTGGCAAAACAGAATGCCTAGTAGTAACCACACGGGTTGAGACACGACCGTGTGTCTCAACCGTGTGTAAGATACGACCATAGGACATAGGCATGGGCCTAGGCCGAGTGAAGTCTGCACTTGATTTTAGGAATTTAATTCGCCATACGGCCTAAGGACACAGGCGTGGGCCTTGGCCATGTGACCTTATTGGGTTGATGACGCCAGAAACAGAATGTCAAGGTTTTTACACAGGGGTGGTGACACGGACGTGTCATGACCGTGTGAGGGACACGGGCCATAGACACGGGTGTGTGTCAGGCCGTGTGAAAACCCCTGTAGGCTCAAATTGAAAAATAAATCCACACGGCTAGGGACACGGGTGTGTCCCTTGCCACACGTGCATGTGCCTTGGTTTTTAGTGAAATTTTCCAAAGTTTTCTAAAGAACTTGGTTGGGTTCCGAACTATTTTTTTAAAGTGTGTTTTTGGTCTCATAGGTTCATATTATGGACTTTAAGGCAAAGTTTGAAAAGTTCTAAAATTGAACGAAACGTTATGACTCGGAAATGTATGTTTGCATTTGCTTAAGTTAGGTAATCCCTCGTACCTTGACCAAGCGTCAGATACGGGTAAGGGGTGTTACACTTTCAATCAAATGGACCATCGTAAATCTCTGGGTATTGATGGGTTATTTGGCCTCTTTTAAAACAAAAATTAGGATGTCTTGAGAAAAAAAGTGATCCAGTATTGCCATGAAATCTTAAAGGAGGACTGTGATCATATGGACATTAATGAGACAGTTGTGGTCCTTATTCCAAAAATCAGTGAGCCCAAGGATATGACCCACTTCTGGTCGATCATTTTGTGTCAGGTTATCTATAAAATGGTTTCTAAGGTTTTGGCTAACCGATTGAAAGATTTACTTTCGGAGTGTATCAGTTAAAATCAAAGCACTTTTGTTCCAGGACGAATGATTCATGATTAGATTTCGAGATGCATTTCTCCTGAGATGAATCTCTTACTTGATGCGCCGATTACGGATAGTAAAATCTTTGAGGCTTTTAATCAAATGGACCCTCGTAAAGCTCCTGGTATTGATGGGTTATCAGGCCTCTTTTATAAGGAAAATTGGGATGTCTTGAGCAAAAAAGTATCCAGTATTGCCATGAAATCTTAGAGGAGGATTGTGATTCTATGGACATTAATGAGACGGTTGTGGTCCTTATTCCAAAAATCAATGAGCCCAAGGATATGACCCACTTCCAGTAGATCAATTTGTGTCAGGTTATCTATAAAATGGCTTCTAAGGTTATGGCTAACCGATTGAAAGTTTTACTTCCAGAGTGTATCAATTAAAATCAAAGCACTTGTTCCAGGGCGGATGATTCATGAATAGATTTCGAGATGCATTTCTCCTGAGATGAATCTCTTACTTGATAGGCCGGTTACGGATAGAGAAATCTTTAAGACTTTCAGTCAAATGGACCATTGTAAAGCTCTAGGTATATTTTATAAGGAAAATTGGGATGTCTTGACCAAAAAAGTGATCCATTATTGCCATGAAATCTTACAGTAGGATTGTGATCCTATAGACATTAATGAGACAGTTGTAGTCCTTATTCAAAAAATCAATGAGCCCAAGGACATGACCTACTTCCGGCCGATCAGTTTGTGTCAGGTTATCTATAAAATGGTTTCTAAAGTTTTGGCTAACTGATTGAAAGTTTTACTTCCAGAGTGTATCAGTTAAAATCAAAGCACTTTTGTTCCAGGGTGGATGATTCATGATTAGATTTCGAGATGCATTTCTCCTGAGATGAATCTCTTACTTGATGGGCCAGTTACAGATAAAGAAATCTTTGAGGCTTTCAATCAAATGGACCCTCGTAAAGCTTTGGGTATTGATGGGTTTTTGGGCCTCTTTTATAAGGAAAATTGGGATGTCTTGAGTAAAAAAGTGATCCAATATTACCTTGAAATCTTAAAGGATGATTATGATCCTATGGACATTAATGAGACGGTTGTGGTCCTTACTCCAAAAATCAATGAGCCCTAGGATATGAACCACTTCCGGCCAATCAGTTTGTGTCAGGTTATCTATAAAATGATTTCTAAAGTTTTGGCTAACCGATTGAAAGTTTTACTTCCGGAGTGTATCAGTTAAAATCAAAGCACTTTTGTTCCAGGGCGGATGATTCATGATTTGATATTGAGGTGAATTTCTCCTGTGATGAATCTCTTACTTGATGGGGTAGTTACAGATAGAGAAATCTTTTAGGCTTTCAATCAAATGGACCCTCGTAAAGCTCCAGGTATTGATGGGTTATCGGGCCTCTTTTATAAGGAAAATTGGGATGTCTTGAGAAAAAAAATGACTCAGTATTGCCATGAAATCTTAAAGGATCATTGTGATCCTATGGACATTAATGAGACAGTTGTGGTCTTCATTCCAGAAATCAATGAGCCCAAGGATATGGCCCACTTCCAGCCGATCAAATTGAGTTAGGTTATCTATAAGATGGTTTCTAAAGTTATGGCTAACCGATTGAAAGTTCTACTTCCGGAGTGAGTCAGTTAAAATCAAAGCACTTGTTCTAGGGCGGGTGATTCATGACTAGATTTTGAGATGCGTTTCTCCTGAGATGAATTCTTACTTGATGGGCTGGTTACGGATAGACAGATCATTGAGGCTTTCAATCAAATGGACCTCGTAAGGCTCTGGGTATTGATGGGTTATCAGGCATCTTTTATAAGGAAAATTGGGATGTCTTGAGCAAAAAAGTGATCTAGTATTGCCATGAAATCTTAAAGGAAGATTGTTATCCTATGGACATTAATGACACGGTTGCTTTCCTTATTCCAAATATCAATGAGCCCAAGGATATGACCTACTTCCAGCCGATCAGTTTGTGTCAGGTTATCTATAAAATGGTTTCTAAGGTTTTGGCTAACCGATTGAAAGTTTTACTTCCGGAGCGTATCAGTTAAAATCAAAGCACTTTTGTTCCAGGGCGGATGATTCATGATTAGATTTCGAGGTGCATTTCTCCTGAGATGAATCTCTTACTTGATGGGCTGGTTACGGATAGGGAAATCTTTGAGGCTTTAATCAAATGAACCCTCGTAAAGCTCCTGGTATTGATGGGTTATCAGGCCTCTTTAATAAGGAAAATTGGGATGTCTTGAGCAAAAAAGTGATCTAGTATTGCACTGAAATCTTAAAGGAGAATTGTGATCCTATGGACATTAGTGAGACGGTTGTGGCCCTTATTCTAAAAATCAATGAGCCCAAGGATATGACCTACTTCCAGCTGATCAAATTGAGTTAGGTTATCTATAAAATGGTTTCTAAGGTTTTGGCTAACCGATTGAAAGTTTTACTTTCGGAGTGTGTCTGTTAAAATCAAAGCACTTGTTCCAGTGAGGATGATTCATGATCAGATTTCAAGATGCGTTTCTCCTGAGATGAATCTCTTACTTGATGGGCCGGTTACGGATAGAGAAATCTTTGAGGCTTTCAATCAAATAGACCCTCGTAAAGCTCCAAGTATTGATGGGTTATCGGGCCTCTTTTATAAGGAAAATTGGGATGTCTTGAGAAAAAAAAGTGATCCAGTATTTCCATGAAATCTTAAAAGAGGATTGTGATCCTATGGACATTAACGAGACGGTTGTGGTCCTTATTCCAAATATCAATGAGCCCAAGGATATGACCTACTTCCGGCGATCAGTTTGTGTCAGGTTATCTATAAAATGGTTTCTAAGGTTTTGGCTAACCGATTGAAAGTTTTACTTCTGGAGCGTATCAGTTAAAATCAAAGCACTTTTGTTCCAGGGCGGATGATTCATGATTAGATTTCGAGGTGCATTTCTCCTGAGATGAATCTCTTACTTGATGGGCTGGTTATAGATAGAGAAATCTTTGAGGCTTTCAATCAAATGGACCCTCGTAAAGATCCGGTATTGATGGGTTATCGGGCCTCTTTTATAAGGAAAAATTGGGATGTCTTGAGCAAAAAAGTGATCCAGTATTGCATTGAAATCTTAAAGGAGGATTGTGATCTTATGGACATTAATGAGACGGTTGTGGTCCTTATTCCAAAAATCAATGAACCCAAGGATATGACCCTCTTCCAGCCAATCAATTTGAGTTAAGTTATTTATGAAATGGTTTCTAAGGTTTCTTCGGGTATTGATAGGTTATTGGGCCTCTTTTATAAGGAAAATTGAGATGTCTTGAACAAAAAAGTGATCCAGTATTGCCATGAAATCTTAAAGGATGATTGTATCCTATGGACATTAATGAGACGGTTGTGGTCCTTATTCCAAAAATCAATGAGCCCAAGGATATGACCTACTTTCGGCCGATCAGTTTGTGTCTGGTTATTTATAAAATGGTTTCTAAGGTTTTGGCTAACCGATTGAAAGTTTTACGTTCGTAGTGTATTAGTTAAAATTGAAGCACTTTTGTTCCAGGGCGGATGATTCATGATTAGATTTTGAGATGCATTTCTCCTGAGATGAATCTTGTACTTGATGGGCCAGTTACGGATAGAGAAATCTTTGAGGCTTTCAATCAAATGAACCCTCTTAAAGCTATAGGTATTGATGGGTTTCAAGCCTCTTTTATAAGGAAAATTGGGATGTCTTGAGCAAAAAAGTGATGTAGTATTACCTTGAAATCTTAAAGGATAATTGTGATCCTATGGACATTAATGAGACTGTTGTGGTCCTTATTCCAAAAATGAATGAGCCCAAGGATATGACCCACTTCCGACCGATCAATTTGTGTCAGGTTATCTAGAAAATGGTTTCTAAGGTTTTGGCTATCCGATTGAAAGTTTTACTTCAGGAGTGTATCAGTTAAAATTAAAGCACTTTTGTTTCAGGGCGGATGATTCATGATTAGATTTCTGGATGCATTTCTCCTGAGATGAATCTCTTACTTGATGGGCTGGTTACGAATAGAGAAATCTTTAAGACTTTTAGTCAAATGGACCCTCATAAAGCTCTACGTATTGATGGGTTATTGGGCCTATTTTATAAGGAAAATTGGAATGTCTTGACCAAAAAAGTGATCCATTATTGCCATGAAATCTTACAGTAGGATTGAGATCCTATGGACATTAATGAGACGATTGTGGTCCTTATTCAAAAAATCAATGAGCCCAAGTGTAACAGCCCGATTTTAGGGCTAGTTAGAACAGTGGTTTTGGGGCCGCTAATCCGAGGTTGAAGAAAATTATTTTTATATTATTTTATGTGTTATAGTATGTTTATAAGGATGTATGAAAAGTTTGGTGCTTTAATTTTAGCAATTTTATGCTGAATTGTGGAAAAGTACTAAATCGCATAAAGTGTGACAGTTCTATTGTACAAGGTAGAGGTGTCTAATAGCCATAAAATATTAAATTGGTGGTCCTTAAAGTGTAATTAGGCCATTAAGAGGGTGTGGCCAACCATAGGAAACACGGAGACAAGGGCATTAAATTTTGGTTAAAATTTGGTGAAATTAGGTGATAAAAAAATGAATAAAATAAGGTAAATAGAATAGATGTCATCTTTTCACTATTCATGCTTCTTCTCCACCTAAAATTAAAGGAAATTAGAGGATTTTGGAGTCCAAACTTTCATCCAAGCTTCTCTCTTACAAGTAAGTGATTTTAGGGGTCTTTCCTGATAATTTTTGTACTTTTGGAACCCCCAAAGCTTAAGCTAGCTAATGGGGGGACTAATTTGCAAGATGGTTGAAAGTTTAGGGACTTGCCATGAGAGTGTTTGTGTTGTTTGCTGAGTTTTTATGGAAGAAAATGAATGTTAGTGAGCTAAGGAACAACTTTTGTGAAAGGTGTTACCATGAAAACACCTAAAATGGACTTAATTGTAAAAGTTGTAATTTAGTAATAAATGCATGAAATAATTGGTTTTGTGAGTTGTTGTAAGAGAAATAAATGTTCAGCTAGGCTTCGTTAATGAGAAAATGTGATGAAAAACGATTTACGAGCCTAGGGGCAAAATAGTAATTTTGCCAAAGTATAAGGGTAAAATGGTCATTTTTGCCTAAGTAGAAATTTTGATGTATCATGAATTATAAAGTGATTGAATGAGTGAATTTTATTATTATAGATCAAGAAGAGCGCGGAAACAACCTTGGCTGAGAAAAAGGCAAGTTTGCGGACTAAGTCGTCGATTAACACATTTTGTACCGAGGTAAGTTTATGTGTAAATGATACATCTTTAATACATATGTTGTTACTTATTGGTACATTGTATGAATGAGATCAATTATGATTGAGATTGATTGAAATTGATAGATGGTGAGTAGTTCTCGTATGAGCCTCGGAATAGATACGTAAGTGCGGAAAAATATTCGTAATGATTAATTGGTGGGCTTTGTGCGATACCACCACAATTATCCTTTTTGGTGGGTTGTGTGCGATACCACCTTATTACTTATTCAAAATGGGCTGTGTGCGATACCATCGTTTATATTATCATTTGGTGGGCTATGTGCGAAACCACCTTAACTACTCTTGTTGGTGGGCTATGTGCGATTCCACCCTATTATTGATTAACGGTGGGCTGTACCACCGGGTACATAGTATTATTCTAAGGGGTTCATCAAGAAATGGTATAAGTAAATGTTTCATGTTGCTTTGTGGTGATGAGTGCAGGAAATGTGTACGAGCAATTGTGAGCAATATAATTGTTATATGATTGGAATGTGGTAAGAGATGAAATGAGTAAGAATGAATATGGAAATGTGAATTTTTCTTGCTTAGTATGTGATGTTATTGATTGATTAGCATATGTGATGATGCTTATTGTTTACATGTAAACTTACTAAGCTTAAAGCTTACTCCCTTTCTTTTTCCCTTGTTTTATAGTGTCAAAGAGTCGGTTTGGGATACGAAGATAATTTGAAGATCATCCACACTATCAGCTCATCTCGGTATATTAGACTTAGCATTTTGAGTATGGCATGTATAGGGCTAGACATAGTGAAATGTTTTGTTATTTTGGCCAAGTGTTTTAACTCCTTTAAAGATGAACACTTTTGTAAATGGCCATATTTAATGGCTCATTATCATTATATATATGAAAAGATCAGGATTATTCATGAATGTGTATGATACAAGATTGAGTTGCTTGGTAAATGGTTAAGTGTGATTGATGTTGTATGAGTTAGGGTGATAAAAAGAGCTTGGCAAATAGCATTGTTCTTGTCCACACGGGTAGGCACACGGGCGTGTGTCTAGGCCGTGTGTGACGCACGGTCAGTCCCATGAGTGTGTGACCAGGCCGTGTGTCCCCTGCATGTTAGTGTTGCAAGTCAGTGTCGACCACGGGCTAGACACACGGGCGTGTGCCTAGGCCGTGTGCCCTTTATGAGGTTGTTGACGTCATAAACAGAATACCCAGGTTTTCACACACGGGTGAGGACACAGGCGTGTCTAGGCCGTGTGGAGGACATGGGCCAAGGACACGGGCATGTGTCCGGCCGTCTGAAAACCCCTGTAGGTTTGAATTTAAAAATAAATTCCACACGGGCTAGGGACATGGGCGTGTGTGACAACACGGCTTGCCCACACGGGGCGTGCGGCCCTGTTAAGGTAAAATTTTTCTAAGCTTACAAAAGATCCCGGTTTGATTCCGAGGCCCTCCGTTTGCATTTGTAAGGCCTCGTAGGCGCATAATACGAATGTTATGAATGTGAATGAAAGCTTTTATATTGGAATGAAGTTTGATAGCCCAAAGTTGTATGTTCAAGTGAGATAGCTCCGATAATGCCTCATACCCGGTTCCGGTGTTGAATACGGGTAAGGGGTGTTACACCAAGGATATGACCCACTTCCAGCCGATCAGTTTGTGTCAGGTTATCTATAAAATGGTTTCTAAGGTTTTGGCTAACTGATTGAAAGTTTTACTTTCGGAGTGTATCAGTTAAAATCAAAGCACATTTGTTCCAGGGCAGGTGATTCATGATTAGATTTCGAGGTGCATTTCTCCTGAGATGAATCTCTTACTTGATGGGCCAGTTATAGATAGAGAAATCTTTGAGGCTTTCAATGAAATGGACCCTCGTAAAGCTTCGGGTATTGATGGGTAATCGGGCCTCTTTTATAAGGAAAATTGGGATGTCTTGAGCAAAAAAGTGATCCATATTACCATGAAATCTTAACGGATGATTGTGATCCTATGGATATTAATGAAACGGTTGTGGTCCTTATTCCAAAAATCAATGGGCCCAAGGATATAACCCACTTCTGGTCGATCAATTTGTGTCAGGTTATCTATAAAATGGTTTCTAAGGTTTTGGCCAACCGATTGAAAGTTTTACTTTCGGAGTGAATCAGTTAAAATTAAAGAACTTTTTTTCCAGGGCGGATGATTCATGATTAGATTTCGAGATGTATTTCCTCTAAGTTGAATCTCTTACTTGATGGGTCTATTATGGATAAAGTAATTTTTGAGGCTTTCAATCAAATGGACCCTCGTAAAGTTCCAAGTATTGACGGGTTATCGGGCCTCTTTTATAAGGAAAATTGGGATATCTTGATCAAAAAAGTGATCCAGCATTGCCATGAAATCTTAAAGGAGGATTGTGATCCTATGGACATTAATGAGACAGTTGTGGTCCTTATTCTAAAAATCAATGAGCCCAAGGATATGACGCACTTCCAGCTGATCAATTTGAGTTAGGTTATCTATAAAATGGTTTCTAAAGTTTTGGCTAACCGATTGAAAGTTTCACTTCCGGAGTGTGTCAGTTAAAATCAAAGCACCTTGTTCCAAGGCTGATGATTCATGATTAGATTTCGAAATGCGTTTCTCCTTAAATGAATCTCTTACTTGATGGGCCTATTACAGATAGAGAAATCTTTCAGGCTTTCAATCAAATGGTCCCTCGTAAAGCTCCAGGTATTGATGGGTTATCGGGCCTCTTTTATAAGGAAAATTGGGATGTCTTGATGTAACACCCCCTAACCCCAAACCGTCGCCGGAACAGGGTTACGAGGCATTACCGGACAACTTACAAATTATTCACAAATAATATAACATTCATAGTATAATTATTAAATAAATCTCTATAATAGACTTTCAAAGCCCCAAAAAAAAAAATAGAACGGGACCTGTTCGATTAATCCAATTTTTTTTTTTACAAAAATTTCGGCAGCATTACTGCTTATTTTTACCTAAAACCCCCTGCAAATTCAAATCAAACAACTAATACCAATTTTTCAACCAAGGAATTTACATCTTAATCACTACTAGATCATGCTTAATCTGTTGATTTATTACTTAAATTTTTAAAGTGTTAACATATAAAAAACTAATTCATATCTTTCATTTCATTTCAAAATCTCATAATTATTTAATTACAACAAAATCATTTAACTTATATATATATGACTCATGTACAACCACCTAGTACATGCCACTTAAACAAAAAGAAGAAATACATCACCAAAATTTTCTTGTTGGAGTCGGGTTTGTCTTGGATGCTGGACCGGATCCGCAACTCTAATGACCTGCGCACGGAAACAACCGTACGCTGAGTATTTCATACTCAGTGGTATTACCATAAAGCAAACTATTTAACATTAATAAATTACAAACATCAACCATAAGCTTTATAAATCATTAAAACTAATTATACATAATTATATATCACTTCATAAATCTTAAATTCACATTTCATTTTCATATACTAATTCAATTCATAATTTAACTCATACATTCTTTCTCATATCTTTCAATAGAGCCAAATCAATCAATCTCATTTCCAAAATTCCATTTCAATTATTTACCCTATTAACAATACTCGGACTCTGATAGATACGCGTATTCCACCCAAACACACCAAAGTATCCAACCCAATCACACCAGAATATCCAACCCAATCACACCAAAATAATATAAATCCTCCATAACACACCAGTATAATATAACCTCCCAAACACACCAGTAAGGCATTGAATGCCTCTTCGGATAAACCGAAGTATATATATAACAGAATTATCTTCTCCGTCGAGCTACAAATCTCCTCATCACATCACAAATCCAATGGCATGCCATTTGTATCAAATCTAGTCCGACAAGTTAATAGGGCGTTATTTTACTTTTCCAATTTCGAATTCATTTCCACAACAATTTCAAAAACTTGATCAATTCAAAACATCTATTATATCGATTCACATATAATTCAATATTCACACATATTCTTACTAAATTTCAAATATTATTACTTACCTTGTCTTAATTACCCCATATCATATACTATAAATACAATATACATTTAATAGATAGTTTGAGTTATATTAATACAAACCCGAAATACACGTTTACTCCTCAGTGATCTTTTCTTTTCCCTTGGATGCCGATGCCTCTTTTTCCTTGTTAGCTACGAAAATAATAATAATAATTTACATTATTAATTACAGCATTAAATTACAATAAATAATGAATTTTATTTAATTTCTACTCTTCCTCTTCATTCTACATTCTTTATACACAATTCTATTATTTACTTATAAGTTCTTTCAAAGCTGCTCTTCTGCTGCTGTCCCAAAACCATTTTCTTATAACTTATTTTGCAATTAAATCCTAATTAAGTTTACTTATTTTCTTAACTTAATTCATGCTTTGTTTCTACTTAAATTCCTTCCATATTCAACTTGACTATCTAATATTCATAGTCAAACCCTAATTTATAATTTCTTCCAAATTAATCTCTATAATACAAAACTTATAGCTTACTTTACAATTTAATCCTTTTACTAATTCTAACTTAAATTTCATTCAATTTAATCCCTAATTCATCTTTTTCTTCAACATCAACTATACTTGAAAACCTATAAACTCTCAAAATATCAGCTTATTTTCATCAAAATCTTGCTTTAAAGCTTCTAAAACATCAAAATTAAGAGAATAGGACTTGATTGACTTACCAATTTAAACTTCAAGCTTTAAATCCCTAGTTTTTCCTTTTTCTTTTCTTTCCTTCCTTTCCCCTGTTTCATATGCTCTCTGTTTCTTTCTTTTTTTCTGTTTCTTTATTTTGTTTCTTTTCTTATTTCTTTTATTCTTTTTACTTTATTATATAATATAATATTATATTAATATAGTTATCTAATAATAATAATATATTTTAACACATAAAAATCTCAGATTTTTATGCTTATGCCGCCTCAAATATACTAAATGGTCTATTTGCCATTTTAGTCCTTTTTATTTTCTTTTAATCTACAATTCAACTTTTACCCTTTATTCACTTTAGTCCTTTTTCCTAATTACTTTAAATTAATCTAAATTCACTAAATAAAAATCTAATTAAACACACTATTAGACTCATAATTACTCCTAATAATTATTTACTAACTCGATTTACTAAGACAGAGGCCCGATAACACATTTTTTTTTTCTGGTGCCCACGGATTTTGGGTCGTTACATTTCTCCCCCCTTAATAAATTTCGTCCTCGAAATTTACCTGAGAATAGGTGAGGATACTGTGCTCTCATAGTTTCTTCCTGTTCCCAAGTTGCTTCTTCCACACTATGGCTTCTCCACAATACTTTTACCAAAGGGACTCGTTTGTTTCTTAATTCTTTCACTTCTCGAGCTAGTATTTGAACCGGTTCTTCTTCATATGACAAATCCGGTCTAATCTCAATGTCTTCAGTAGAAATAATATGAGATGGATCCGATCGATACCTTCGTAACATGGAAACATGAAAAACATCATGAATTTTCTGTAATTCCGGAGGTAAAGCTAATCGATAGGCAACCGGTCCGATTCTTTCAATTATTTCATACGGCCCAATGTAACGAGGACTTAATTTTCCTTTGCGACCAAATCTCAAAACTTTCTTCCAAGGCGATACCTTTAAAAACACTTTATCACCCACAGAATACTCTATATCTCGTCGCTTTAGATCTGCATAAGACTTTTGTCTGTCAAAAGCTACTTTCAACCTATCTCTGATCTTTTTAACTATTTCTTCTGTCTCCTGAATTAATTCCGGTCCAACTAGCTTTCTCTCATTCAACTCCGTCCAACATATCGGTGATCGGCATCTTCGGCCGTATAATGCTTCATATGGAGCCATCTAAATACTGGATTGGAAACTATTATTATAAACAAATTCAGCTAACGGCAAGTATCGTTCCCAACTTGATTCAAAGTCAATAATACAAGCCCGAAGCATGTCTTCTAAAATCTGAATTACCTGTTCCGATTGTCCATCGGTTTGTGGATGAAATGCAGTACTGAAATTAAGCCGAGTACCCAAAGAATCATGTAACTGCCTCCAAAATCTCGATGTAAATCGTGGATCCCGGTCGGAAATTATAGATACTGGAATACTATGTAGTCTCACAATTTCTCGGATATAAACTTCAGCAAGCTTCTGTAGAGACCAATCAGTCCTGACTGCTATGAAGTGAGCAGATTTAGTAAGCCGATCAACTTTCACCCAAATGGCATTCTTTTTGCTCACCGACAGTGGCAACCCCGTAACAAAATCCATAGTAATACTATCCCATTTCCATTCAGAAATACTAATAGGCTGGAGTAACCCTGTCGGTACCTGATGTTCTGCTTTTACTCGTTGACGAGTCAAACATTTACTGACATATTCAACTATATCTTTCTTCATCCCTGGCCACCAATAAAGCTCCCGTAAATCATGATACATTTTTGTTCCACCCGGATGCAATGCAAAAGTGCCATCATGTGCTTCTCGAAGAATCATCTTTTTTAATTCAGAAGTAGCTGGAACACAAATCCGGTTTTGAAACCTCAAGCAATCATGTTCATCAATACTAAAACTCTCGGCTGTACCATTCTGAACCATTTCTCTTTTCTTTAATAATTTGTAATCTTCCATCTGAGCTGCTCTAATCTGATCTAATATCATTGGTTTAACCCTTAACTCAGCTAACAAGCTCCCATCATCATTAACACTGAGCTGAGCAAACATTGCTCGTAATTCAATCGCAGCTTTCCTGCTCAATGCATCAGCTACCACATTTGCTTTTCCTGGATGATAGTCTATAACACAATCATAATCTTTTAGAAGTTCGATCCACCGTCTTTGCCTTAAATTCAATTCCTTCTGTGACAGAAGATATTTAAGACTTTTATGATCTGTGTAAATGTAACATTTTTCACCATATAAGTAATGCCTCCAGATCTTTAGAGCAAAAATTACAGCAGCTAGCTCCAAATCGTGCGTCGGATAATTACGTTCATGTGGCTTCAACTGTCTAGATGCATATGCAATGACTTTCCCATATTGCATCAATACACAACCCAAACCACTCAAAGAAGCATCACTATATACAACAAAATCTTTTCCTGACTCTGGTAATGTTAATACCGGTGCCTCTGTCAACATTTGCTTCAAAGTCTCAAAACTTTTCTGGCACTGATCATCCCAAAAAAAAGGAACATTCTTCTGTAATAGTTTAGTCATTGGTAGTGCTATCTTTGAGAATCCATTTACAAATCTCCTGTAATACCCAGCTAAACCGAGAAAACTGCGCACCTCTGATACATTCTTTGACGCCTTCCACTGAACAATTGCTTCAATCTTTTTCGAATCAACTCTAATTCCGTCAGCAGATACTACATGTCCTAAAAATACCACTTCTGACAACCAGAATTCACATTTACTTACTTTCCTATACAACTATTTTTCCCGCAGAATCTGTAAAACTTTTCGAAGATGCTGATCATGTTCTGCCTCTGTCTTCGAGTATACCAATATATCATCAATGAAGACCACCACAAACTGATCTAAGTAAGGCTGGAAAATACGACTCATCAGATCCATAAAAGCAGCTGGAGCATTGGTCGATCCAAACGGCATTACCAAAAATTCATAATGGCCATAACGGGTACGGAAGGCAGTCTTAGGCACATCACTTTCCTTCACCTTCAGCTGATAATACCCGGATCTCAAATCAATTTTAGAAAATACTGAAGCTCCCTTAAGCTGATCAAACAAGTCATCTATACGAGGCAACGGATATCGATTCTTGATCGTTACTTTATTCAACTGTCGATAATCAATGCATAGCCGCATAGAACCATCTTTCTTTTTAACAAACAACACTGGAGCTCCCCAGGGTGAAATACTTGGTCGGATGAAGCCTCGATCTAGTAAATCTTGCAACTGTACTTTCAACTCTTTCAATTCAATAGGTGACATTCGATACGGAGGTATAGAAATTGGTGCTATACCTGGATACACCTCAATAGCAAATTCAACCTCTCTATCAGGTGGTAAACCCGGTAGTTCTTCTGGAAATACATCTGGAAACTCGCATACAGTCCTAATCTGGCTACACTGGCTCCCAACTGAATCAGAATTAATAATATATGCCAAATACGCTGAACAACCCTGCTGTAATAATTTATTAGCCTTCATCGCTGAAATGATACGTGTCGAACCACTGGTATGGATGCCATTCACTTCAATTCTATCCCCGTTTTCTGCTTGAATACTAAACCTCTTTTTATAACAGTCCAAAACTACCTCATGTTCAGATAACCAATCCATACCCAAAATAATATCGAAATCGCCAAAAGGCATGATCAACAAATCCACAGGAAACATTTTATCATGTATTATTAACGGGCATCTCCAGCATACTCTATCTACTAACACTGTTTGTCCCAAAGGGCTAGACACCTCTATGTAAACTCTAGACATTTCAGATTCTAACTTCCCCAACTCAACTAATTTTGAATTAATATATGAATGTGACGAACCCGGATCAATTAAAGCATAGATAGGCTCAGAATACAATAAAAATATACCTGTCACCACGTCGTGTGCATCTCCTTCCTCACGGGTCCGAAGTACGTACGCTCTGGCTGGTGCTCTAGCCTCTAACTGTTGTGTAACTATATCACTGTTTCTGCTAACACCTCCACTTCTGGACACAGAACCACCTCTACTAGATCCTCTGCCACGAGCTGTAGGCACTGATCTCTGAGATGCTGCAAGTGTGATACTTTCACTTTTTGGACAGTCTCGAATGAAATGATCTGTGGACCCACATCGAAAACATCATCGAGTTATCCTCCAACATTCACCTAAGTGATTCTTTCCACAGTATTCACAGTCTGGGACATCAATGTTCCGTGAAGGCCCTTTTACACTGCCAGTAGAAATAGTAGTCTGTTTACCCTGATCTTTATCACCTCGATCAGATCTGAAACTTGGCCTCCAACCACTTCTTGATTCTCTGGATCTCTTTGGTAATGGATTAGAACTGGTAGTGCCCAAACGTTTTCCAGCTAATTTACCCATTTCTGACTTTTTGTCCAGGCCTAACACTTGTTCTATCATTTTCGCTCGCTCAATCAGATCAGCAAGTTCAGTAATTCTGAGACTTACTAATTGAATCTTGATTTCATCTCGCAGTCCCCGTAGAAATCTCTTGCAGCTATCAGCTTTTGTTGGAATGACCTCAGTAGCATATCGACTCAATCGAGAAAATTCCCTTTCATAATCCACTACTGATAGATTACCTTGCTTCAACATTAGAAATTCCTGCTTTTTATCTTCAGTATATAACTCTCCAACATACTTCTTTTGAAATTCCTTTTGAAATAATTCCCACGTTACCTGTTCTGTTGGCAAATGTCGGATTACAGATTCCCACCACAGATAAGTTTCGCCCTGAAGTAATGAAACAACACAGATTAAGCATTCCCGGGGGGTACATTCTAATTGCTGCAGAACTTGTTTAGTTGATTCCATCCAATTCTCTGCTGCAGATGGATCAACTCCTGTCAGACCCATAAATTCCGTAGCACCGTATTTCCTTAACTCTTTTATTGGGGCCCGTCTCTGAGTTGGTACAGGAGTTGTAACAGGAACAATCTCTGCCACTCTTTGTAAAGCATCAGCAATAATTCTTAATATATCAGAATCATCTCTATCATTTCTTCTTTCCACTCTAGGAGGTTGGTCTCTCATCGGGTTACTAGGTGTTACCGATTCAGTTTCATTTAAACCGTAAGATTCTTCTTCTCCGATATGCATTTCTTCATCAGTA
Organism: Gossypium australe; assembly: GCA_005393395.2. Lineage (NCBI taxonomy): Eukaryota > Viridiplantae > Streptophyta > Magnoliopsida > Malvales > Malvaceae > Gossypium > Gossypium australe. The sequence continues at coordinate 53,469,129 of CM016617.1, forward strand.
TCGTTTATTCTTTCATCTGACATCTTTTATCTATAAAACAAAAACAAATAAACAGGTCAGCATCCAAAATTCCCGACTCAATTTCAACACAAAAGTGGCATGTACTATTAAACTCACTTCCGAGCTCAATTTAGCCCGAGAATCGGCTAAACCTGATAGCTCTGATACCAACATTTGTAACACCCCCTAACCCCAAACCGTCGCCGGAACAGGGTTACGAGGCATTACCGGACAACTTACAAATTATTCACAAATAATATAACATTCATAGTATAATTATTAAATAAATCTCTATAATAGACTTTCAAAGCCCCAAAAAAAAATAGAACGGGACTTGTTCGATTAATCCAATTTTTTTTTTTACAAAAATTTCGGCAGCATTACTGCTTATTTTTACCTAAAACCCCCTGCAAATTCAAATCAAACAACTAATACCAATGTTTCAACCAAGGAATTTACATCTTAATCACTACTAGATCATGCTTAATCTGTTGATTTATTACTTAAATTTTTAAAGTGTTAACATATAAAAAACTAATTCATATCTTTCATTTCATTTCAAAATCTCATAATTATTTAATTACAACAAAATCATTTAACTTATATATATATATGACTCATGTACAACCACCTAGTACATGCCACTTAAACAAAAAGAAGAAATACATCACCAAAATTTTCTTGTTGGAGTCGGGTTTGTCTTGGATGCTGGACCGGATCCGCAACTCTAATGACCTGCGCACGGAAACAACCGTACGCTGAGTATTTCATACTCAGTGGTATTACCATAAAGCAAACTATTTAACATTAATAAATTACAAACATCAACCAGAAGCTTTATAAATGATTAAAACTAATTATACATAATTATATATCACTTCATAAATCTTAAATTCACATTTCATTTTCATATACTAATTCAATTCATAATTTAACTCATACATTCTTTCTCATATCTTTCAATAGAGCCAAATCAATCAATCTCATTTCCAAAATTCCATTTCAATTATTTACCCTATTAACAATACTCGGACTCTGATAGATACGCGTATTCCACCCAAACACACCAAAGTATCCAACCCAATCACACCAGAATATCCAACCCAATCACACCAAAATAATATAAATCCTCCATAACACACCAGTATAATATAACCTCCCAAACACACCAGTAAGGCATTGAATGCCTCTTCGGATAAACCGAAGTATATATATAACAGAATTATCTTCTCCGCCGAGCTACAAATCTCCTCATCACATCACAAATCCAATGGCATGCCATTTGTATCAAATCTAGTCCGACAAGTTAATAGGGCGTTATTTTACTTTTCCAATTTCGAATTCATTTCCACAACAATTTCAAAAACTTGATCAATTCAAAACATCTATTATATCGATTCACATATAATTCAATATTCACACATATTCTTACTAAATTTCAAATATTATTACTTACCTTGTCTTAATTACCCCATATCATATACTATAAATACAATATACATTTAATAGATAGTTTGAGTTATATTAATACAAACCCGAAATACACGTTTACTCCTCAGTGATCTTTTCTTTTCCCTTGGATGCCGATGCCTCTTTTTCCTTGTTAGCTACGAAAATAATAATAATAATTTACATTATTAATTACAGCATTAAATTACAATAAATAATGAATTTTATTTAATTTCTACTCTTCCTCTTCATTCTACATTCTTTATACACAATTCTATTATTTACTTATAAGTTCTTTCAAAGCTGCTCTTCTGCTGCTGTCCCAAAACCATTTTCTTATAACTTATTTTGCAATTAAATCCTAATTAAGTTTACTTATTTTCTTAACTTAATTCATGCTTTGTTTCTACTTAAATTCCTTCCATATTCAACTTGACTATCTAATATTCATAGTCAAACCCTAATTTATAATTTCTTCCAAATTAATCTCTATAATACAAAACTTATAGCTTACTTTACAATTTAATCCTTTTACTAATTCTAACTTAAATTTCATTCAATTTAATCCCTAATTCATCTTTTTCTTCAACATCAACTATACTTGAAAACCTATAAACTCTCAAAATATCAGCTTATTTTCATCAAAATCTTGCTTTAAAGCTTCTAAAACATCAAAATTAAGAGAATAGGACTTGATTGACTTACCAATTTAAACTTCAAGCTTTAAATCCCTAGTTTTTCCTTTTTCTTTTCTTTCCTTCCTTTCCCCTGTTTCATATGCTCTCTGTTTCTTTCTTTTTTTCTGTTTCTTTATTTTGTTTCTTTTCTTATTTCTTTTATTCTATTTACTTTATTATATAATATAATATTATATTAATATAGTTATCTAATAATAATAATATATTTTAACACATAAAAATCTCAGATTTTTATGCTTATGCCGCCTCAAATATACTAAATGGTCTATTTGCCATTTTAGTCCTTTTTATTTTCTTTTAATCTACAATTCAACTTTTACCCTTTATTCACTTTAGTCCTTTTTCCTAATTACTTTAAATTAAGCTAAATTCACTAAATAAAAATCTAATTAAACACACTATTAGACTCATAATTACTCCTAATAATTATTTACTAACTCGATTTACTAAGACGGAGGCTCGATAACACATTTTTTTTTCTGGTGTCCACGGATTTTGGGTCGTTACACTTGAGCAAAAAATTGATCCAGTATTGCCATGAAATCTTAAAGGAGGATTGTGATCCTATGGACATTAATGAGACGGTTATGGTCCTTATTCCAGAAATCAATGAGCCCAAGGATATGACCCACTTTCGGCCGATCAGTTTGTGTCAGGTTATCTATAAAATGGTTTCTAAGGTTTTGGCTAACCGATTGAAAGTTTTACTTTCGGAGTGTATCAGTTAAAATTAAAGCACTTTTGTTCCAGGGCGGATGATTCATGATAATATTCTTATTGCCCATGAACTTATGCATTACCTCCATAGTTCTAAAAATGGTCCGAATAAAGAATTTGTTATTAAGCTTGATATGAGTAAGGCTTACAATCGGGTTGAGTGGAATTTCATGGAAAAAGTGATGTTTCAAATGGGCTTTTCAGTCTGTTTGGTTAGGAAGGTTACGCGGTGTGTTCAGTCGGTTCATTGTGTTATCAAATGTAATTCGACCTTATCGACGAAAATTATCCCCAAAAGAGGTCTTTATTAGGGTATCCCGCTTTCTCCTTATCTATTTTTCTTCTACTTGGAGGCTTTATCTAGAATGTTCTATGGGGTCCATATTAATTGGAAAATTTGAGGCATACGTGCTAGTCAGAATGGCCCTCGCATCAATCATTTTTCTTTGCTGATAACATTTTTTTGTGAGAAATAAGGAGGAGGATGTAGATGAAGTTTTAAAAATCCTTCATGAGTTTGAGAAGGCTTAGGTTCCGAAGGTTAACCTTACAAAATTCGTAGTGTACTTTAGTCCTAAGACTCTATAAAGTCAGAGGCAAATTCTCAGCGAGTTGTTGGTGATGCGTGTTCTAGAGGCTTTGGATAATTATCTCGGTCTCCTGCTTACCATTGGAAAGAAAAAGACGGAGGCCTTTCAACATATTCTCGATCGTTTTTCGAATAGGATAAATGGTTGGTCTAAAAGGCTTTTATCATATGGTGCTAAGGATGTTTTTATTTAAATCTGTATTACAAACTTACCTACTTATGCTCTTTATGTTTTTCTTGCTCTTAGGTGAACGATTAATGACATGATCTCTAAGATGATGAGCTGCTGGTGGACAAGTAAATCCAAAGGTCGAGGATGGGCTATGAAGGCTTGGGAAGATTTATGCACTCCAAAGGGTATGGGTAGGCCCGGGTTTAGAGACCCTAGGCTCTTCAAAATTGTGTTGCTCGGAAGACATTTTTGGAGGCTGATCAACCATCAAGACACCATTTATTTCCAAGTCCTTAGTTCTAAGTATTTTTCGAAAGAAGATGTCCTAAACCCGGAGAAGGTTGATAAGCCTTCATTGTAACACCCCTATCCCGTGTCCGTCGTTGGATTAGGGTTAAGAATGTTACCTGACAAATCGGAAACTAAATCAGACATTTCATCAAGTATCTCATCAATTACCATCATAGTGTCCCTTCGGTAGGTCATCGAGACCTAAAACATACTTAGAAATAGGGTCGGGACTAAATCGAAACACATACAGAAATTCTCAGAAATTTAAAACTTTTCTAAGTTTCAGGGCTTACACGCCCGTGTGGGTAGGTCGTGTGCCTCCCAGGGTTGCTAGACATATCCGTGTGTCCTCCCCGTGGTCAAAACTGACTTTGCTCCATGGCCACCAAGCACGCCCGTATACTTTGGCCGTGGTCGATCCTATCGAAAACCACATGGCTACTAGGCACGTTCGTGTGCCAAGGCCGTGTACTCTTATGCTAGCTACTGACTTTGTCCCACGGTCACTAGGCACGCCCGTGTGCCACAACCGTGTGGCAAAATAGGCCATTTGCAAGGCCAAAATGCCACCCACATGGGTCTTACCTACAAGAAAAATCACCAAGACATCTCATGCCTATTTGGCAACCAAGAACATACCAAAATAACCATCCAAATTATAAGACTAAAACTCATCTCATCACAAGCATAAATCATTCATTTGCTTAGTCAAAATTTGACCATTTCATATATCAACTAACCATGCCAAAAACCTATCACATTCATTCAAGCAAATTCTCAACTCATAACTAGCCAAATCACATGGCTAAGTTCATATAACAAACTTATTTCAATTATTAGCCTATACATGCCATATCTAACAATATACATTTCCAAAGTGTACCAAAATGAGTTCAGTACTGTGATGACGATCTTTGACGGTCCCGAGCCTTCAGTAGCTTTGACGACCTATAAAATAGAGAAAACACACACACAGAGTAAGCATTCCAAAAGCTTAGTAAGTCATATACAAATAAGCTTAGCATATAAGCATTCAAGATATATAATTAATATAAGTTCACTAATAGCTCAATTTCATAATCATAATTCTTCTTGGCACATTTACCTAGTACATTCATTCATCAATCTTGCATTTCATTACATATGTTATTAGCTCATAGCTTTTCTATTCATATACACACTTACATTCTCATATTCGAATATATAATTCACTTAGGTAAGTTTAAGAAGATACTTACCTTTTTATACACACAAAATGTACTTATCAAATGTACCTGAAGCAAATGTACAAATCACATATTCATTCATTTCCTGAATTTACTCATTAAACAGTTCAGAATCTAATAGGATACACAGAGTGCCCGTAATAATTATACAATGCCAACGTCCCAGACGTGGTCTTAAATGTAATCAGATATCGATGCCACTGTCCTAGATAGGGTCTTACACGTAATTAGATATCGATGCCACTGTCCCAGACAGGGTCTTACACGTAATCAGATATTTATGCCACTGTCCCAGACAGGGTCTTACACGTAATCAGATATCGATGCCACTGTCTCAGACAGGGTCTTACACGTAATCAGATATCGATGCCACTGTCCCAGACAGGGTCTTACATGAAATAATACGATGCCGATGTCCCGGACATGGTCTTACACGTAAAGCTCATATCAATGCCAACGTCCAGACGTGGTCTTTCATGATAAAACAGAATAAATACATATGTATTCCTAGGTTCGTACGGAACTTCTCGAACATTTTCACTGTGTCGATCTTATCTCGGAATTCATGTACACGACATCTCATAAGCATTCATCGATATCAATAATCATATGAACATTCATAATTCAGTACGAACACATTTATTTGTATATTGACTTACCTCGGGTTCGGATATTCGTTCGAACTCCGTTAATCGACTGCTTTAGCTTTCCCATGATCTATGTCCGTTTTCTTCAGTTCTTGATCTAAACATATTCAAATTTAACCCTTTTATTCACCAAAACATTCAATTCAATCCAAGAACACACATTTAAGGTAATTTGCAATTTAGCCCTCACATTTTCACATTTGAACAATTTAGTCCCTATTTCACAAAATCACAAAATACCCATAATTTCAAGTTACCTATGCCTAACTGAATCTTCACATGCTTCATACTAGTCCATATATTCCATTTATTTCACAATTTAGTCCTTCAAAATTTCATTTTCTCAATTTAATCCAAAATACTCAAATTCACTAAAAATTCAAAGACAATATATTAATCTAACACATATCTTTCATTTTTTTCACCACCAAACATCACAAAACTCACGTATTCATCAATAACACATTTCAAAAATATTTTCATTTCACAAAATTGAAGCATGGGTTTTGAAGTATACAAAGCAACGATTGCAAAAACGTAGAAATTGTCAAAAACCGAACAAAAACAAATACCCAATTATGCATAGACCATGGCCGAATGTAACAAGCTTTTCTTCTTTTCTTTCTTTTTTGTTTTCGGTGATAGTTGGATGAACAATCCACTATCATGCTTATTTTGTTTTATTATATATGCTTTAATACATATTTTACTTATTTAACCTTATAATAAACATATAAAACTTATATAATTCAATGCTATAACCGTCCATACCATTATTCAAAGGTTATATTGCAACTTAAGGATTTCATTTTAATAAAGACATGACACTTAAGTGATTTTTACTTATAGCATGCTAATTTAGCATCTTTCACAATTAAGTCCTTTTATCAAATTAAGCACATAAACAGACAAATTAATTCACGAAACTTTAACACATGCTTAACCATATACTGCAGATACAGAAAATAATATTAAAATGTTTTATTGACTCGGATTTGTGGTCTCGAAACCACTGTTCCGACTAGGGTATAAACCGGACTGTTACAATTCTCCCCCCTTAGGGATTTTTGTCCCCGAAAATCTTACTGTTAAACAGATTCGAATATTGTTGTCTTATTAAATCTTCAGGCTCCCATGTAGCCTCTTTTATTCCGTGTCGATTCCATAGTACTTTCACTAACGGAATTTTCTTGTTTCTCAACTCTTTCACTTTACGAGTTAAGATATGGATCGGTTCCTCTTCATATGTCATATCAGATCGAATTTCAATTTCAAATGGGGTCATCACATGTGACGAATAGGATCGATATCTACGGAGCATCGAAACATGGAATACATTATGAATCTTTTCTAACTCAGAGGGCAACCTTAATCTATATGCAACAGGCCCATCACGTTCAATAATTCCATACGGCCCGATGAACCTCGAACTCAACTTGCCTCTACGTCCGAAACGGAGTACTTTCTCCCACGGAGACACTTTTAGAAATACTTTATCACTAATCTCAAAGTCTATATCTTTTCGTTTCAAGTCCGCATAAGACTTCTGACGATCAGATGCTGATTTCAGACTATCTCGGATTACTTTTACTTTCTGTTTGGTGTCTTTTATCAAATCAACCCCGTGTACCTTATTTTCACTGAGCTCGATCCAATACAGAGGTGTACGACATTCACGTCCGTACAAAGCTTCATAAGGTGCCATTTTGATACTTGACTGAAAACTATTATTGTATGCAAATTCAAACAATGGTAGGTACTGCTCCCATGTACCGTCAAACTCAAGAATGCAACATCTTAACATATCCTCTAGAATCTGAATGATCCGCTCAGATTGACCATCTGTTTGCGGATGAAAAGTTGTACTAAAATGTAATTTTGTTTCCAAAGTTTCTTGTAATTTCTTTCAGAATCGTGATGTAAACCTTAGATCTCTATCTGACACAATAGATAGTGGCACCGGTGTAATCTCACAATCTCAGAAATATAAAGCTCAGCTAACTTATCAAACGAGTAATCTTACCGGGATAAAATGGGCAGATTTCATTAATTGATTAACTACTACCCAAATTGCATCTTTCTTTCTCGGAGTTGGGGGCAAATCTAGAAACAAAGTCCATCATCACTCTATCCCATTTCCACTCTGGAATCATAATCGGTTGTAGTAACCCAGACAGAACTGGATGTTCAGCCTTGATTTGCTGACAGACTAAACATTTTGATACAAAGTCAGATATGTCTCGTTTCATTCCAGACCACCAATAGTGTTGCTTCAGATCACGGTACATCTTTGTACTTCCCAGATGAACGGACAGACAACTATTATGAGCTTCACTCAAAATCAACTGAATCAACTCTAAGTTCCTCGTAACACAAATATGATCTCGAAATATCAAACAATCATCAACAACTTGGTGTTCAGAGTCAAAATTCGAATTACACTGAGTTCGTCTCGCTATAATTTCATTATCCACTTTCTAAGCGTCACATATCTGATGTATAAACAATGGTTTTGCTTTTAATTCAGCTATCACAGTACTATCTTCTGATAGATCTAATTGAGCATTCAAAGCACGCAGTGCAAATAATGATTTTTTACTCAGTACATCAGCAACGACATTTGATTTCCCCGGATGATAATCTATCACAAGCTCATAATCTTTCAACAGCTCTAACCATCTTCTCTGACGTAGATTCAAGTCTTTCTAAGTCATCAAGTATTTCAGACTTTTATGATCCGAAAATATATGACATTTTTCACCAAACAGATAATGTCGCCAAATCTTTAATGCAAATACAATCGCAGCTAGCTCAAGGTCATGTGTCGGATAATTCTTTATGGTCACTTTGTTCAATTGACAATTGTGACAGCCCAATTACGACCCTAATCGGAACGGTGGTTTCGGGACCACGAATCTGAATTGGAAAAGTATTTTTTATTATTAAATTGATATCTATGTTATGTGGTCAAGCATGTGTTAAAATATTATATATTAATTTGTGTGTTTGGGTGATTAATTTAAGTGAAAGGATTAAATTGCATAAGTAGTGAAGTAGCTAATCATTATAAAGGGTGATTAAATTGAATTGTTTCTTTATGCATGGGGATTTAAATTTGCAAATTACCCTTGTTGGAGAAGAGATGGACAGCTTTGACTAAAAAAAAAAAGATAGTGGGAGATGTTTAGATTATTTTATATGATAGATAGTGGAATGATATAATACTATAATATTAAGAAACCATTAAAATAAGAAAAACAAAAAGAAAGGAAGACACCATCATCTTCATCTTTTAGAACCGAAAATAAAAGAAAAAAATAAGGTTCAAGCTCTCTCCATTTTCGACACTTGCATGTATAAATAAGGTTAGTATTTTAACTTGGTGTTTGTTAATTTTTAGTATTTTTGGAGTTATTGCCATGAAATCTATCTAGCTATACCCGAATTTTTGGATTTAGTAGTATAAATTGAATGTTGCCATGGATGGAAAAACTTGAAGTTTGAGTGGTTAATGATAGAATAATATATAAGCATGCTAGATTAACAAAATTTTTCTTTAGAATTTTGTTGTAGCTTAGTATAAGGATGAATTCATAAAAATAAAATTTTGAAGGGATTAAATAGCATGATAAAAGGGAGAAATGAGTTGATAGAAGGGCTATGAACATTCGACCATTAATAGGAGAGGTCAAATTCTTACTATTTTGTATTTTGAGTTGTAAGGACTTAATTGTAAATAATGTAAAAGTTAGGGGTAAATTTGTAACTTATTAAATTATGTGTTTAAGGATCAAATTGAATGTGAAAGTTGATAACTGAGTTTGATTTGGATTTTATTTAGATCAAGATCGTAAAGAAAAGAGTTTAGATCGAGGGAAGGCGAAATTGAATGAGTAATCGGGAAGCTTAATACATCGACCTCCGAGGTAAGTTTATAAGCAAATTGGTTATAAATGAATAGCTATTAAAATGGAATGTATATTTTTCAAATGAATTTTATGAAATAAAGCCTCAATTGCCGAATGTAACATGTTAATTTTAAAAGTGTTAGCCAAATGTGATTTAATCATGTATATGTATTTAAATGCATAATTCTTTTATTTGTTGAGATATGGATATTGGTATATATGCATATATTTTGTCGAGTGTGACATGGTACGGGATTAAATGAATGTACTAGACGAATATGTGTTGAATTATGCATGAAATTATTTATGAAATTGAGTAGAGGTTTAAATGTGGACCTTGAGATAGGGGATGGTGGTGATCGAATGGTTAACTATATAAATATATAAGTATGTTATTTGTACAAGTAGTGAATGTATATGTATATGACATGTGTGTGTGGAAATTTTGTAATGGCACTGTGTGTGCAGATTTATTCACTGAGCACTGTGTGTGCGAGATCGGTTGAATGACATTGTGTGTGCAGAAAATTTAAGTAAAGGCACTAAGTGTGCGACACGTTACGAATGTTGCACTGTGTGTGCGGGTTATCGGATTTCCTCAAGGATAGAAACACTTAGTAAAGGTAAATGAAAGTGTCAGGTATGTACATATTGAATAATGGTTTATTATCTTGATGCAAAATTATGTAAGTCATTTCGATATGGGTATGGAGCATATGAATACTTGGTTCATTTGTTTTGAGATTGAATGAGCATGAGATTGATGAATGTTAATCTAGTATGTGTTTCGATATTACGACTTATTCAATAGTTAGATCGAATATATTAAAAAGAAAAATGGTGTAATGCGTGGTTGTGCACCTTACCTTCTTGCTTATAACTTACTAAGCTATTTAATCTTACATGGTGTGTTTGTTACATTGTTTTATAGATTTTTAAAGTCGAAGCTCGAGTTCGGGGATCCTTGTCGAAGTCAAGCACACTATCGATTATTTTGGTACCTTTTGGGAATAAACTTTAAGTCCATGGCATGTATAGGCTAAACTACTATTTTGAGCTTATCTCTTGAATTAGATGTTTATAATGCCATGTGAAAATGGCTTTACTTCTATCTATGAATTGAGTGAACATGTTTGAATTGGTATATGTATATATATGTTCATGAAATTTCGGTTGGATGTTGCTTAATTTGAATAGGTACGTTCATGTGATAATGAATGGCATATTACTATGTGAAATGGTTGAATTTGGGCCTATTTGAGTGGTAAAGATGTTAGGGTTATTCGGCTTTGTTGATAACTTAATTGAAAGTGTAATTGATGGTATGGCGTGTGTGATTTTTAATGAGAGAAGGTTATAATCTATTTATAAATCGGAAATGTTATTTGGTCTAATGTTTCGGATTTTCAATATGCATGAAAATATTTGGTTTGATACATATGTGTTATAAGGTATGTTATGCTTAAATAAGTATGATAGGAAAAGATTTCTTGTATAACCGAATGGGTAGTTAATTTTAAAAATTAAAAGTTTGTGTTCCAACTATGGTATTTGGGTATGTGACTAGATATAGATGGAGTAACTTCTATTTTGTGTATGTGTGTACTAAAGGTGATACATTAAAGAGCTATTAGATGTGTACTTGTTTGTGGGAATTCGGTTAGGGCATATTTTTTTTAAAATTGGAATTTGAATTTTCCTCTTGAGTGATAACATACGTTTTGGTATGTGTTATAAATAGCTAATTCACTAATATAGTATCTCTATAAGATATACTTGTAATGAAATGTTTTTATATGTATGCATGAGGAACAATACCGCATGTGACAAGAAATTAGGTGATAAACAAGTTGTTCTTTTGAAATTTCATTCATGGTATAATTGCATATGGTAATGAAATGAGGAATGTACTTATTCGTAAGTAATGCTTATGATATGAAATATTAGATGTTCGATTGTATGGGATAACGGAAATGAAGTAAATGATTCGATATTAGATGAGATATACATGTTAGTTGTGATAATAGAATTTGGTATACTTTGGTCATAGTAATTTATCTTATAAGTGCATACATGGTGTGAGGTTTAGTAATGCCCGTAACCCTAATTCGACGACAGATATGGGTTAGGGGTGTTACAACAATAATCTATGCACATTCTCATCGTGCCATTTTTCTTTTTCACGAACAGAACAGGAGCACCACAAGGTGAGAAACTCAGTCTAGCAAACCCTCTATCAGTCAACTCTTGCAACTGTGACTTTAACTCTTTCAACTCTGTTGGTGCCATTCTATACGGATCTATCGAAATAGGTGTTGTACCATGCAATAGATCAATACCAAATTCGACTTCACGTTTCGGAGACAATCCCGGTAGTTTTTCAGTGAATACCTCAGAAAGCTCACAAACAACTGGCACTGATTCAATTTTCCTTTCAGATACTTTCGAATTAATCACATAAGCAAAATATGCCTCATATCTCCTTTCCACAAAACTTTGATCTTTCAATACAGATATCACTGCGGCAATCTGTTCAATTCACTAGACTCAATCCGAACTATTCCATTATTCTGACCTTTCAAAACAATGATTTTTCTTTTGCTATTTACAATAGCATCATGCAATGTCAACCAGTCCATACCCAGAATTATATCAAATTCATCAAAAGGTAATAGCAAAAACTCAGCAGGAAAACAGTTACCTCTAAACATCAACGGATAGTTCTTGCATACTTTGTCAACTAGAACACTTTTATTTAGGAGTTCGATACTTTAATAATAAACTTAGTAGACTCTACCGGCAAAGTCTTACTGATTACTAGGTTCATGTATGTATACGAATGAGTAGAGCCAGGGTCTATCAATGCACTCACAAAAGTGTCATAAAGAGTAAACGTACCCGTAATAATATCTGAAGATGAAGCTTCCTCACGAGCTCGAATAGCATACGCTCTAGTTGGCGTTCTAAATTCAAATTTTGCAATAGTATCCCTCGTAGACCTATGACTACCACAACATTTCTTGTATCTCAGGAAGGTCTACCTCTTTCTGAGGTGTTATCGGATCTCAGATTTTGAGTAGTCTCTTGTTCAAAAGACTTTGGGCAATCTCGAATAAAATGATCTAACGATCCATATCTGAAGCAAGCTTGATTATTCAATCTACAATTCCCCGAATGTCTTTTACCACATCGCTTACACCCGAGTCACTCAGATCTGACATTTCCAACACTCGCCATCTTTGGGCAGCCTCAAATGAAGTGATTTTGTGATCTACATTTATAACAAACTCTATTGTTATACTTGCCCCAACATTTTCCTACATGTCGTCTTCCACACTGTCTACACTCAGGTTTGTTGTTTTTAGTACTTCCATCATTTAATTCAATTGGAGCTTGAGTTCTCAGACCAATACTTAGTCTCACATGATCTCTACTCGTATGTCCAAATGAAGCATTTGATCGATTGCTTACATCTCTATGTTTCTTCGTCAAAGGTTGAGAAGACTTACTCATCAATCTTTTTCTTTCATTACGAGCTTCAAAATCAACTTTCTCAGCATTATCATCATTAGTAGCCCTGAACTCTTCAGCGCCATACTTACGAATTTTATCGACCAAAGGCTTATTCAACATATTTGGATACATAACCGGTGGCACAACTGTAGTCTGAGGGGGATTAACCGGGGGCGGAGGTTGCGAAATAGCCGGATCATTTCTTACGAACTGAGTGAACCATTCACTCATCATCTGGAAGAAAGCTTGTCTAGCTTCTCCCTCATGATTGCTCGTAGCCGGTCTCGAATCAGAAGGCGCTGTCCCTTCCATAGGGGCAGGCGCATTACTTTCTACATCGTCAGCTACGGCTCTTTTGGGATCCATTTCTATACGAAAATCACATTTTACACGTCAGGATTCATCACACTATCACAGTTCAGATATCTGGCATGTATAGCTAGACTCTGACTCGCTACGTTAGTCCGAGAATCAGCTAAACCGTAGCTCTGATACCAACCAAATGTAACACCCCTATCCCGTGTCCATCGTCGGATTAGGGTTAAGAATGTTACCTGACAGATCAGAAACTAAATCAGACATTTCATCAAGTATCTCATCAATTACCATCATAGTGTCCCTTCGGTAGGTTATCGAGACCTAAAACATACTTAGAAACAGGGTCGGGACTAAACCGCAACACATACAGAAATTCTCAGAAATTTATAACTTTTCTAAGTTTCAGGGCTTACACACCTGTGTGGGTAGGCCGTGTGCCTCCCACGACTGCTAGACATACCCGTGTGTCCTCCCCGTGGTCGAAACTGACTTTGCTCCACGGCCACCAAGCACGCCAGTGTACTTTGGCCGTGGTCGATCCTGTTGATAACTACAAGGCTACTAGGCATGTTCGTGTGCCAAGGCCATGTACTCTTATGCTAGCTACTGACTTTGTCCCACGGTCACTAGGCACGCCCGTGTGCCGCAACCGTGTGGCAAAATAGGCCATTTGCAAGGCCAAAATGCCACCCACATGGGTCTTACCTACAAGCAAAATCACCAAGACATCTCATGCCTATTTGGCAACCAAGAACATACCAAAATAACCATCCAAATTACAAGACTAAAACTCATCTCATCACAAGCACAAATCATTCATTTGCTTAGTCAAAACTTGACCATTTCATATATCAACTAACCATGCCAAAAATATACTTCACATATCACATTCATTCAAGCAAATTCTCAACTCATAACTAGCCAAATCACGTGGCTAAGTTCATATAACAAACTTATATCAAATATTAGCCTATACATGCCATATCTAGCTATATACATTTCCAAAGTGTACCAAAATGAGTTTAGTAGTGTGATGACAATCCTTGACGGTCTCGAGCCTTCAGTAGCTTTAACGACCTATAAAATAGAGAAAACACACACAGAGAGTAAGCTTTCCAAAAGCTTAGTAAGTCATATACAAATAAGCTTAGCATATAAGCATTCAAGACATATAATTAATATATGTTCACTAATAGCTCAATTGCTTAATCATAATTCTTCTTGGCACATTTACTTAGTACATTCATTCTTCAATCTTGCATTTCACTACATATTTTATTAGCTCATAGCTTTTCTATTCATATACACACTTACATTCTCATATTCGAATACATAATTCACTTAGGTAAGTTTAAGAAGATACTTACCTTTTTATACACACAAAATGTACTTATCAAATGTACCTGAAGCAAATGTACAAATCACATATTCACTCATTTCTCGGATTTACTCATTGAACAGTTCAGAATCTAATAGGATACGCAGAGTGCCTGTAATAATTATACAATGCCAACGTCCCAGACATGGTCTTAAATGTAATCAGATATCGATGCCACTGTCCTAGACAGGGTCTTACACGTAATCAGATATCGATGCCACTGTCCCAGACAGGGTCTTACACGTAATCAGATATCGATGCCACTGTCTTAGATAGGGTCTTACACATAATCAGATATCGATGCTACTGTCCCAGACAGGGTCTTAAACGTAATTAGATATCGATGCCACTTTCCCAGAGAGGGTCTTACACGTAATCAGATATCGATGCCACTGTCCCAGACAGGGTCTTACACGTAATCAGATATCGATGCCATTGTCCCAGACAGGGTCCTACATGAAATAATACGATGTCGATGTCTCAGACATGGTCTTACACGTAAAGCTCATATCAATGCCAACGTCCCAGACGTGGTCTTTCATGATAAAACAGAATAGATACCTAGGTATTCCTAGGTTCGTACGGAACTTCTCAAACATTTTCACTGTGTCGATCTTATCTCGTAAGCATTCATCGATATCAATAATCATATGAACGTTCATAATTCAATATGAACACATTTATTTGTATATTGACTTACCTCGGGTTCGGATATTTGTTCAAACTCGGTTAATCGACTACTTTAGGTTTCCCACGATCTAAGTCCATTTTCCTCAGTTCTTGATCTAAACATATTCAAATTTAACCCTTTTATTCACCAAAACACTTAATTCAATCCAAGAACACACATTTAGGGCAATTTGCAATTTAGCCCTCACATTTTCACATTTGAACAATTTAGTCCCTATTTCACAAAATCATAAAATACCCATAATTTCAAGTTACCTATGCCTAACCAAATTTTCACATGCTTCATACTAGTCCATATATTCCATTTATTTTACAATTTAGTCCTTCAAAATTTCATTTTCTCAATTTAATCCAAAATACTCAAATTCACTAAAAATTCAAAGACAATATATATTAATCTAACACATATCTTTCATTTTTTGCACCACCAAACATCACAAAACTCATGTATTCATCAATAACACATTTCAAAAATATTATCATTTCACAAAATTGAAGCATGGGTTTTGAAGTATACAAAGCAACGATTGCAAAAACGTAGAAATTATCAAAAATCGAACAAAAACACATACCCAATTATGCATAGACCATGGCCGATTGTAACAAGCTTTTCTTCTTTTCTTTCTTTTGTGTTTTTGATGATAGTTGGATGAACAATCCACTATCATGCTTATTTTGTTTTATTATATATGCTTTAATACATATTTTACTTATTTAACCTTATAATAAACATATAAAACTTATATAATTCAATGCTATAACCGTCTATACCATTATTCAAAGGTTATATTGCAACTTAAGGATTTCATTTTAATAAAGACATGACACTTAAGTGCTTTTAACTTATAGCATGCTAATTTAGCATCTTTCACAATTAAGTCCTTTTATCAAATTAATTCACGTAACTTTAACACATGCTTAATCATATACTGCAGACAGCGAAAATAATATTAAAATGTTTTACTGACTCAGATTTGTGGTCTCGAAACCACTGTTCTGACTAGGGTATAAACCGGACTGTTACATTCATTTACATGGACTAGTATTCGATGGCAGCAAGAATTTTGGAGGCTGGTTTTGGTTGGTAAGTTGGTGATGGCAAGAGCATTAAAATTAGAAGGATTGATGGGGCTTCGAAGGTTTAGATGGCAATTCTTTAAGATTGTCTCACGATGGCATTTGGGAGAGAGTTGTTTGAGATTTATGGAGACCTTATCACTTGAAATGGAATGATGTTTGAATTCGTGAATTATACGGCGAGGATTTAACGGATCAAATTTGTACTTTGCCCATTATTTTAAATGGTCCTCTATATAGGGTGATCTGGTTCGATAATGAAGAACGACATCTACACTACGAAACCCGCTTAGTCGTGGCTCATTCTCAATCAAATGGGTTATGGTCCTCACCATTTTTTCTAGAGGTTCATTTGAAAGCTCCAGATTCTTCCTAAGATTCACATCTTTGTGTAGAGGGTGGGTCATGATTTGCTCCCGAAAAATGTAAAAATTTCTTCTATCAAGCAAAATGTTGGTCAGGGATGTCTAAAATGTGGTGGTGGGGATGAAATGACCATTCATGCCTTGCAAGAATGTCTTATAAAGCCTATGAGATTCTCTCTTTTTGGGGTATTGATGGACGACTCCTTGTCGTTGAGTTTGAGCGATGCTTTGATTGGTTAGAGGCGGCCATGAGCGTGTTGGATAGGAAGAGGTTTGAAAAATTTTTTACGGTCTTTTAGAACATATGAAGTTGTCGAAATAATGCTCTCTTCCATGGTAAAGAGGAGGAACCTAGAGTGACATGGGAGCGTGATATGACTCTTGAGTCATATTTCAGGATTCATAATTTAATTAATAAATCGATTATTCCTACGGTTCCAAGCTCTCAGAAATGGGATAAACCACCCATTGGTTTTATTAAAGTTAACATTGATGCTGCTATGGATGATGGTATTATGGGCATCAGTGTTATCGCTCAGGATTAGAAGGGTTTTGTGCTTAGTGGGCGTGCAAGAGTCAAGGGGAATCACATGAGTGTGGAATGGGTAGAACTTGATGCACTGATCAAAGGAATAGGCATGAATTTCGATAAAATCATCTTCAAATCCGATTGCGTGAGCCTTGTCAATTGTTTTAGAAAGAACCAAGATGACATCACTATTTTGGGGCATAAGATCAAAGATACTCGAGGCATGCTTGAGATCTTCACTTCCGCCAAAGTTAAATGGATTGGTCGAAATAGAAATAAAGTAGCGGATTCTGTTTGTAATCTTGCATTGAGTAATCATTGTAACTTGACTTTCGATATGGAGTATCCTAGCGATATCCATAATTGTATTATTCTTGATTCTCTTTAAATCAAGGTAGTGGCCTTCAACCTCATTTTGTCAAAAAAAAGTTAGTGAGTTTCTTTATTGCATTACACAAAATTAGACCCCATCTTACAGAGACTTAAATAGAAAAGTTCTAAACACAATTAACTCCCTGCTTTTTTTATTTTTGGAAAATTTCTCTCAATCTGACTCGATGATTTTTTATTTGTTTCCAAACTCATCCACTGGTGATCTTTACCTGAACCATTTTATCACCTTTTTAACTAGTTTCAATGGTTCCTTAAGTGACTCATCATATTTGTGGACATTGCCTTTCCTTTATGATGCAATTTCACAAGCTTAGAGGGTTCGAAAAATAGCTCGAATGGGATGCACCGTCTTGAAAGGGCTCAATTGGTGGAAACCTCAACTCATAGCACTTGAATGCTTTAAGGAACCCTAGCTATATTAAAACTATGACTCACTTAAACTTGACTAAATACTCGAATCGTGGTATGTGATGTCTGTTGAGAAATGTTCCCATATTATAGTAAACATGTAATTGTTTTCTATTTATTTGAACGATGAATAAATAAGTAAAGTTAATTTTACATTTCACTATTATGTCTTTTGTATTTTCTATCTTTTATATTTTGCATGCATAGCGAAATTGTGATAAGAAAATATTAACTCATTGATTGTCTAAAGTTCAAACTAAAGATAAGTGGCATTGTAAAGAATGTTTACATTGCGAGAAAGACAACTTACTTCAGTAGATAATTATGTCGTCTACAATTCCAATTGGGGAAATGGCTAGTCTTGGCTATGGAAGCAATTGACTCCACGAGTAGAGACATAGATGTATTTCTTGGTAGAATGATACATTGGACTAGACACAAGATGAATTAATTCTGAATTTGTTTGTGAATTAATTCGCTTGTGACGTTCATGGTGTGATTTACCTAAATCCCGAGTTAGTCACTGACCATGCGTATGCAACTCATGTGCTTTGATATAAGTGGAGGCTTATGTTCTAAAGATGATCAAGCCCATAGCCGGTATGTTAGGTACATGACTTATGTATGGCATGGCTTTACTAGCAACAGTGGAATTCATAGCTCAATTAAAGAGTTAATGATATCTTCTTATTGGCATTGTGTGGATTGATAAATATGGAACATGGCCACGGGTTGCTCGTTCTCGAACAAACAATTTATCACAGTCATTTATTGATAGTGATCATATTAATCATTAAGAAGACACAATGGTGACAATAAGATAAAACAGGATTATATTAAGTGAACCTATTTAACTTAAAGGAATCAATGATATCATATGAGGGTAACACACACATGATGAGGTCATTGGATAAAACATTGGATGAATAGCTTTCATAAATAGTATACAATCAGGAGTTTTCAATCATGGTACTTCTTTTGGACTAACTCCATGATTAAATAATTGTGAATTATCAGAACAATGCTTCTAGACATAATTGCATCAGTAAAGCCTAATTGTATATGTCCGATTGGTTCCTCAACTAGCTCAACAAAAGCTCGATCAGACTGCATTTGAATCAGAAGAAAATTCTACGAATTCAGGAATAATTTAATTGAGTCAATTTATTCGATGTGAAATTAAATTAGGTGGTCGTGAGAATTGTTTAACTAGAAAATTTGATTAAAGAATTTTTCTTGAAAAATTAATTTGGAAAATCTAAGCGATTTTTTGGAAAAATTAATTTTGATCAAGTAAAGTTAAATTAATCAAATCAATTAAAATTAATATGATATTTTTTAAAAGTTAATTTTCAAGTCAGACAATTGGCCCAATGGGTAATTGAACTTGAAAATTGGACCTGAGATCGTAAATTGGGCCCGAGAGTCCAAAATCGAGACTAAGACCTAAAAACTGGTCGAATCAGATCTGATATGTGAAATCAAGCCAATGGTCTAACCGATGAATAGATCGGACCAACCGGGTCGTCATTAACTCGGACCGAACTGGCAGTAGCCGAACCAGCTTATGGTGCCGTAAGCGTGTCGCACCTGCACACCAGACACGGCAGTGCCAGTGGCTGAGATAGCGACAACGACGTCCTGGTGGCCGACGACGGTTGGTCATCGGTGGTTGAGCAGTGGAAGAGTTTCACTCCTATTGGGACTACCAGAAAATTTGATTTCAGATTAATTATTCCAAAAATAATATTATTTGAATAGTTTAATGTTAAATTTAATTTAATACTTATCTTAATAGTATCTTATTAATTTAATTAAAGTGATTATCTTAATATTAAATTTAATTTAATGTTTATATTGTAGATAAATATTATATTAATTTAATATTAAATAGATTAAGTTTAATCATAGTTGAACTCTCTCAACTCTCCTTATATGAAGATAGCCTTGGGTCATTATTTACATAAACTTAAATTTAAGAGAAAGTTGTAGATAGAAAATTCTTTGAAGAGATTATTCTAGAAAATTTCTAGAGATATTTTTCTTATTTACAATTTGACTCAAAAGTTTAGAGAAATTGCAAAATTACCCCACTGGTAATTTTTGTGAAAAATTTTCTGATTCGAAGCAAGCTCACACTCGGCAGATGTGAGCTTGAGGATAGCAGAGAAGACTACTCGATCGAAGCACTCATCCTAGACGAATTGAAAAGGTAGAATTTTGATTAATTGTTTATTACTTTATATATCACAAATAAGATCTTGTTTTGGAAAAAGAATTTTAAACTCTGGTTTTTCCCTAAATTTATTTTCTGTTGCATTTTTCAAACCCGTTTTTCCAACAATTGGTATCAACGCTAGGTTGTGTTTTATCTATAAGTATAAATAGATAATTAAAATAAATTGCTCTTCTTCTTAAATGATTTGATTACATAGAAAGTGACATTCTTTAGATCTTATGCATGTTTTGAGTTGTATATAGGAATGGATGCGATATTATATATTTGTTTTTTATTGTCGAGGTGGTTATTAGGAAATAAAACATGGACTACCATCTCCATGTTGAGTTTTTTTTTTAAATTCATAGAATTCTTGTGAGTCGAAAACGGACATAGGACTTAAATGAATTTTTTTTTTCAAAAGGATTCCATTACGATAAAAAGATGTGATGGCGGTTGAAGACCCAAGGAATACCTTGTGGTGAAAATTTATGTACTTTTATTTTTCCATTTATATTCTAGAAATAGAACCATGGAAACCTTGGTTGACAATTTTATTTTGATTACCTATCTCCTTATATATACATGTTTTATAATTGTTTATAATATTATATTATGTAATGTTATAATTGTGATATATATGAGATGATCCATAGTTGATCGATTAAAAATAAGAAGTGTGGTAATGAGAAAATACATGTGTTGTATTGTTCTATTCACTTCTTTAGGTTATTCGATAACTTTGAGAAGTGTGGTAATATGAAGGTGCATGTTTAGGATTGGCTCTGGCTAGGAAAGGCTTGGTTTTTAAGCGGTCAAATTTGACTTACCTCCCTTTCTTGGGACCATACCTGGTGTATGGTTCGCATTCACTTCTTCAAATTTTCCCTTAAAAGAACAACTGTGGGGGAATCAAAATTGTTTGTTTTAAGATTGATTGATTCTTCTTAATGGATATTATTTCCATATCATGCCATGCATATATTGGAAGCATGCCATTTAGGTTAGGTAAGAATGCCACAAGGACTATTGTATGATTATTCTTAAAATTTGGGATTAAAAACCTTGTATGTTTTTAAAATATTAAGTGGGAAAAGGTCCTTGAACAAGACCTACGACCTCCATTGATGGTCCCTAAATGATAGCAAGATAAAGTTTCGAGTCGGTTCCTACCCTGGCCACACCCCAAGGTAAACTTTGACATGTGGGTTCACTAGATGGGATTTCTTTTTAAGGATAACTACTCATGCATGACTTTCAGAGAGATTGTCCCAAGATGACTCACAAATGAAAGCATGTTCATAATAGGTGTTGAATCAATGGTTACACACTCAAGATCATCTCTTATTAAATAATTTCCCAAGAAATGATATTTAAGCTAGAGATGATGACCAAATGTTAAATGGTCGTTAGTTTGTGTGAAGTCTTAATAATTAATTTTCACAAACTGATTGGATGTAATCCATGTTCTTGTTAGTTAATCATGAGACCCCAAGGCGACATGGTTCATACATCATACTGCATTCTTGATATGTTGCTACAATGAAAAATATTTGTTTAATACAAAAATAGTAATTAGTGAAATATTTTTTTTTCAGTTCAAATATGTCTCCTACTTTCCTTATTAGCATTCTTACTGAGAATAAATTAAATGGGGATAACTTCCGAGAATGGAAACGGAACTTGCTGATAGTTCTCAACTGTGAGAAACACAAATTCATTCTTAACGAAACGTGCCCTCCTGAAGCTCAGCCCAAAGCGAAAAATCACTGGAGAAATTCTGACTCAATTGCTCGATGTTATATGTTAGCGAGCATGAGTAGTGTGTTGGAAAAACAACATGAGAATTTCCATACTGCCAAAGAGAGCATGAAAATTTTGGAGGATTTGCTCGGAGGCCAAGTCGTATTGGCTCAACAATCTGTTATTACAAATTTGATGAATTCTCAGCAGAAACCCAATACTCCGGTCAAATAACATATGCTTAAGCTTATGGGACTTTCTGCAGAAGCAGAGGACAATGGGTCTGAACTAGACGTGAACACGCAAATTGAAATAGTGTTCAAATCCTTAACTAAGGAGTTTGCTGGTTTTGAGGCTGCTTACAACTTGGGGAACAAGACATTTACCTTGACTCAGCTCATGAAGGAATTACAATTCTATGAGTTGATGCAAAATGGTGGAAAGCTGATTCAGGAGAAACTTGAGGCAAACATAGCTATAGGCCCCATGTTTTCTAAGGGGAAATAGAAAGCTAAGGGAAAGAAGAAACTGACTAAGTCTTCAGTTCCACCTCGTGTTGATAGGAAAAAGGCTAAGTAAAAAAAATCCTAAAAATATCAAATGTTTCTTCTACAATAGGAAACGACATTTCAAATCAAACTACAATGAGTATTTAGATTACCTAGCCGAAGAAGGAAAATGTATGGAACTTTTTGTGGTTGAAGCTTGCTTAGTGGAAGAATCAATTGACAACTCGGTTATTGATTTTGGAGCCACTAATCATGTGTGTGTTTCTTTACAGGGGTTCAGCGAAACAAGAAGTTTGCGTGACAGGAGCCTCTCATTGTGGATTGGAGATGAGAGCTATGTTTCAGCCGAAGTAGTGGGAGAATTTATTTTACACTTTGATAATTTTAAGAAGATTGTTTTAAAGAACGTGTTTTATGTACCTTATTTTAAAAGGAATTTAATTTTTATAGCATATTTAATTTATGACGGTTATACCGTGATATTCAATAAAGGGATTGCTATTCACATATGTCATTCTTTAATCTGTAATGGATGGATAGAAAACAATATTTACTTTATCAAACCAAATAACTACTCGATGCTTCAAACTGAAATAGTGAATAAAAAGATTAAAATTTCTCACTCTAATGAGGGGTACCT
Organism: Gossypium australe; assembly: GCA_005393395.2. Taxonomy (NCBI): domain Eukaryota; kingdom Viridiplantae; phylum Streptophyta; class Magnoliopsida; order Malvales; family Malvaceae; genus Gossypium; species Gossypium australe. The sequence goes on from CM016617.1 coordinate 53,492,607, forward strand.
ATGGCATTTAAGACTTGGCCATATTAACCAAGAAAGAATCACTAGACTCGTGAAAGATGGTCCCTTAAGTATGCTTAAGAAAGTTAGTATTCCACAATGTGAATCTTGCTTGGAAGGTAAAATGACTAAGAGATTTTTTAATGCTAAAGGTACAAGGGCCAACCAACCTTTAGAACTTGTGCACACTAATGTATGTAGTCCCATGAGCATCAGTGCCCGAGGAAGTTACAATTATTACATGAATTTTATCGACGACTATTCTCAATATGGATATGTGTATCTAATGCACTGAAAAAGTAAAACCTTTGATAAATTTCAAGAGTGTTTTTGTGGAAGTGGAAAAGCAATTAGGTTTATCCATAAAGAATCTTCGGTCTAACCGAGGTGGGGAATATTTGTTCGATGAGTTCTTAGGATACCTCATAGAGAATGGGATTTTATTCCAATTGACTGAGTCAGACACTCCACAATAGAATGGCATAGCTGAAAGAAGGAATAGAACCTTGCTTGACATGGTTCGTTCAATGTTAAGCTATTCACAACTTCCTACTTCCTTCTAGGGATATGTGACAAAAATGGCTTCCTATATTCTGACTGATGTGCCAACCAAGTCTTCTTGTAAGACACCTTATGAATTGTGGCACGGAAAGAAACCCGCTCTAAATCACTTTAGAATATGGGGTTGTCCAGCACACGTTCTGGATAAGAATGCAAAGAAGTTGAATGCACAGACAGAATTGTGCATGTTTGTAGGATATCCAAAAGGAATAAAAGGATGATTATTCTACAATCCAAAAGATAATATGATTGAAGTTTCATGCTACTTTCCTCAAGGAAAGCTACATGGATAGCTTTAAGCCTCGAAGTAAAGTGGTACTCGAGGAACTTTTGGGAGTGGTAGAACAATCACCAAGTTCAATTCTCAAGAAAGTTGTAGAAAAACCTGCAAACGATCAACAACATAGGGGAATCCGTCGTAGTGGGAGAGTTTCTAAGAAACCAGACTTCTTCATCTATGATGGTAGTATTTGTAATACGGAATCCAATCATAAGGATGATGATCCACTCACTTACCAGGAGGTTATGCAGGACGTTGATTCCAAGCTCTAGAAACAGGCCATGGATACCAAGATGAATTCTATGAAATCCAATACGATATGGGAACTTGTAAACTTATCGATTGCGATTAAACCCATAGGGTGTAAGTGGATCTACAAGAAGAAGAGAAGTGAGGAAGGGAAAGTGGAAACACACAAAGCTAGACTTGTAGGGAAAGGCTACACACAGAAAGAAGTCATTGATTACGATGAGAACTTTTCTCCAGTAGTCATGCTCAAGTCTATTCGCATACTCTTATCCGTTGTCGCTACTCTTGATTACGAGATTTGGAAAATAGATGTCAAGACAACATTCTTGAATGGCTATCTTAATGAGACCAGTTACATGGCTCAACCTACTGGCTATCTTGTCAAAAGAAAGGAGCAAAAATTTTCCAAACCACTAAGATCCATTTATGGACTTAAGCAGACTTCCTGCTCATGGAATAAAAAATTTGATCAAATGATCAAGACTTTTGGATTTGAGCAAAACGCTGATGAACCTTGTGTTTATAAGTGTATAAAGGAAAAAAAGGTGGTCTTCCTTATTTTGTATGTCGATGATATTCTACTTATCGAAAAAGATGTAGGTAAATCGTCATCAGTTAAACTATGGTTAGCTCAAAATTTTAGCATGAAGGACTAGGGTGAAACTAGTTATATTCTTGGAATTCAAATCCTTAGGGATCGAAAGAAGAAAACAATAGATCTATCCCAAGCTTCATACAACGATAAGGTATTGGAACGTTTTGCAATGACTAATACAAAGCCAGGCGTTCAGCTGACTACATCATGTTTTCATCTTTCTTTAGATGATTGTCCTAAAACTGTAGAAGAAAAAGAGCATATGAGTAAGGTTCTATATGCTATGGCAGTTGGAAGCCTTATGTATGCGATGTTTTGCACATGTCCAGATATATGTTTTGCAGTAGGAATGGTTAGTCGATATCAGGCGAATATAGGTCTCAGGCATTGGTAAGTTGTAAAGTATATATTAAGGTATCTTAAAGTAACCAAGGATTATATGCTTGTGTATTCTAGGGAGAGCCTTACTCATGTTGGATACACAGACTCAGACTTCCAAACCTATAAAGATTCAAGGAAATTGATGTTAGAAAATGTATTCGTTCTAGGCCATGGAGCCATAGTATGGAGAAGTGTAAAACAAACTTGCACTATTGACTCTAATATGGAAGCCGAGTATGTGGCTGCTTCTAAGGAAACTAAAGAAGTAATATGACATTGAAAGTTCTTAAATGAACTTGAAGTTATTCCTGGTATGGACAAAGCTATAACACTGTATTGTGATAATAGTGCTACAATAGCAAATACCAAGGAAATGAGAAATCACAAGAGGACGAAACACACTGATTAGAAATATCACTTGATACGAGAGGCAGTAGCCAAAGGAATTGTAGATGTGATGAAAGTAGCTTTTGAAGAAAACCTTATGGATCCATTTACTAAGACTCTTGTAACTAGGAGTTTTAATAAACATGTCGAGGATAGGGGAATGCAAAACATGACACATTTACTTAACTAGGGCAAGTGGGAGATTGTTAGGAAATGTGCCCATATTGTAGTAAACATGTAACTATTTTCTATTTATTTGAACGATGAATAAATAAAGTTAGTTTCACATTTCATTATTATGTCTTTTGTATTCTTTGTCTTTTATATGTTGCATGCATAACGAAATTATGACAAGAAAATAATAGCTCATTGATTGTCCAAAGTTCAACCTGAAGATAAGTGGCATTGTAAAGAATGTTTACAATATTTTACCCCACATTTCATGTCCCGGCGGACTCTATTGGCTGCCATAGCTGAGCTATGGTCTTATACCATATAATCTCATATCTAATGTCCTAGTAGACACCCTTGTGTTTACTGTCCCAGTGAAGTACCCCATGTCTACTATCTCAGCAAACACAGAACGCCCTCTGAATTGAACCAAAAATCCGTAGTCTTACCTTCCTCACTCTACTTAATTCGAGGAAAAAGAAACACACCCAAAGGTTGCTTTATCTTAATCTCATCGACCAAATTAGGTTTTACTTACAACTCTGCGAGTAAGCCACCATCCTTATACAAACTCAACTTAGCGAATATCACTCTTAGATCAGTCATCGACCTCCTACTCAATGCATCTGCCATGACATCAGCTTCCCCGGATGGTACTCAATGGTACAGTCATAATCCTTAGGCAACTCTATCCATCTCCACTGCCTTAAGTTCAACTCTTTTTAGGAGAGAAGATACTTAAGACTTTTGTGATCTATGTAAATGATACACTTCTCATCATATAGATAGTGCCTCTAGATTTAAAGCTCAAATACCACACCTGCCACCTCAAGATCATGAGTCGGGTAATTGCAATTATGCAGTTTAATCTTCTTGATGCATAGCCCACAATCTTACCGTCTTGCATCAATACACAACCAAGACTAGTGTGGGACGCATCACTGCAAACCACATAATCCTTTTTAGACTCGGGCTAAATTAGAACCGGTGCTTGAGTCAACACAGACTAAAGCTTCTCAAAACTGGTTTGCTAATCCTTAGTCCACTTAAAAGGAGCACTCTTCCTCAACAGCTTAGTTAAGGAAGCCACGATTAAGGAAAATCCCTCAACTAACCTATGATAATAACTAACCAACCCAAGAAAACTTCATATCTCAGAAACATTCTTAAGCTACTTCCAATCCAAAATGACCTCAATCTTCTTCGGATCAACACAGATTCCTTTAGTTGATACCACATGACCCAGAAACATCACTTCTCTAAGCCATAATTCACACTTACTAAGCTTAGCATAAAACTTCTTCTCATAGAGAATATACAAAACAACCCTAAAATATTCATCATGCTCAGATTCAGACTTTGAGTAAATCAAGATGTCATCGATAAAGACAACGACAAACTAGTCAAGATAAGGTTGAATAATTGATTCAGTAAGTCTATGAATGCATTCGGAGCATTCGTTAGACTGAAAGGTATTACTAGGAACTCGCAATGACCATACCGAGTCCTAAATGCGGTCTTGGGTACATCAAATTCCTTAACCTTCAGTTGATAATAACAGGACCTTAGATCAATCTTGGAGAATACTGTAGCACATCTGAATTGATCGAAGAAGTCATCAACCCTCGATAAAGAATACTTGTTCTTATAGTCAACTTGTTCAATTGTCGGTAATCAATACAAACCACATTGATCCATCCTTCTTCTTGATAAACAAGACTAGAGCTCCCCAAGGCAAAACACTCATTCTTATGAAACCACGATCCAAAAGCTCAAGAAGTTGAACCTTAAGCTCTTTAAGCTTTTTAGGTGCCATGCAGTAGAGAGAAATGGACACCAGAGCAGTCTCAGGCAACAAATCAATTCCAAATTCAACCTTTCGATCTGAAGGTAATTCGAGCAAGTCTTCTAAAAAATGTTTGAAAACTCCTTTCCAGTTTGGATACCCTCAACAACTGACCCATTTGCACTTGTATCCCAAATGTAAGCTAGATAAGCCTCACATCCTTTTCGAACTAGTTTCTTAGCCACCATAGTAGAAATCACATTAGACAAGTAATGTTTATGCTCACATACCATCATAATCTCTTTACCAACAGATGTCTTTAAAGTAACCCTCTTAGAAGTACAATCTAAACTAACTTGATGTTCCACCAACCAAATTTCTCGAAGGGTAAATCCATCAAATTTGCTGGAAACACTTTCCCTTGAACTTCCAACGGACATCTTCTATAGATCTTGTTCATAATAACAAATTTTCCTAAAGGGCTGACTATAGTTACATCACTAATAATTTCATCCATCCCAATACCAGTTTATCATCTATCAAACAAGAAACATACGAGTGAGTAGATCTAATATCTATAAAATCGAAGTACTGAAAAGAGTGAATTGTAAACGTACTTATGATGACGTCAGCTGCTTCTTAGTCCTCTCTATGTCTAGGTGCATCAACAAGAGCAGGCTGCAAAGCCTCAATCCTATTTGCAACCTGACCCGGTGCTCACTAACCCTAACCAACATTAGTAGCTCTGTTCTTACCCTGACCTCTCCGATACAATTGCCCAGCTCTTTGGTTCTAAACTCAATTATGCTCTGGAGCTTGCATCTACTCACCCCGACGCGGACAATCCTTAATCTTATTATCTGTGGACCTACACCTTAAGGCAAACACCCATTTTCTTCCAATATTCACTTGAGTTCTTCTTACAACAATAAGCACAATTTAGACTCTTGCCTTCACCACTAACTACCGTAATGTTCTGTTGTGGTTTATCCTCTTTGGCCCGTTTTACAGGTCACGAAGTAGTACCAATAGGGCCAAAATCTCTTAAACGGAGCCTTATTTTTTTCTCTCTTCTCACGCTCTATATACTTAATCTCCTTTAAAATTTTAGCTTTCTCGACCAAAGCCTCAAAAACCCTCTCATGATATGGAGTGACCTGAATCATCAGATCATAATGTAGCTCGTTCTCAAATCTTACACAGTTTTTGTAACAGTCCGAATTTGACCCTAATCAGAACGGTGGTTTCAGGACCACGAATCTGAGTCTGAAAAATATTTAAATATTATTTTCTGTGTTTATTATATGTGGATTATTATGTGTGAAAGTTTCGTACGAAAATTTGATTGTTTGTGTGCTTAATTAAATAAAAGGACTTAATCGCGTAAAGTGTAAAAGTTACAAACTATAGTAAAAAGTGCCTATTTGTTAGTGGCTTCTTAATATGAAGTCCTTAAAGTAGAAATATGCCATAAATATGATAGTGGATGGCTAATGGACGGTTTTGGACATAGTTTATATGTTTTTCTTATTTTATTATAAAGGTTAAATAAGTAAAATGATAAATAAGTAATATTAAACAAAAGACAAAATTAAATTATGTCTTTATTCATCATCCACCACCGATTCTTGAAAGGAAAAGAAATAGTTTGAAGCTTTTAAACATTCGGCTCTTGCTCAAGTAATTTAAGGTATGAGTTTTGTTCGATTTTCGATAATTTTTACGTTTTTGTAATCGTTGCTTCGAATACTTCAAGACCCATGCTTGAATTTTTGATTTTGATGAATATTTTGAATATGCCATTGATGAGTTCATGAGTTTTATGATGATAGTTGATGAATATTGAAAGATATATGTTAGATTAATATGTTTTGTATTGAGATTTTTGGTGAATTTGAGTAATTAGGGCTAAATTGAGAAAATAAATTTTTGAGGGGTTAAAATGCAAAATAAATGAAATGTAAGGACTTATATGTTTATGGGGAAAATTCGGCCTAGCTACATTGTTGTGAAATTTTGCTTAATTTGTGTTTTGTGCAAATAGGACCAAATTGTAGTGTGAAATATTAGGGGCAAAATGGTAATTTGCCCATTTAGGTGTTTTTGGGTTAAATTGAAATGAAATATACTTGAATGAGCTTATTTTGAATTTGTTTAGATCGAGAACAAAGAAAAACGGACTTGGATCGGGGAAAGGCGAAAGTTAACGAATAGCCGGTTCTCGACGTCCGACGATATCCGAGGTAAGTCTATAAGCAATTTAATACCGTTAATGTCATTTATAATCTTGAATACATATTGAACTATGGAACAATGGTTATGAAATTGGTGAAAGCCGAATGTGGATTGATATTTTATCATGAAGTGCTGTTAAATTTTAACTGAATTGATAAGTTCATGTGATATGAATTAAGTATGGTTTATATAATTCTGGTCAGCTTGTAATGTGATACGAACTCACCTAAGAAGACTGTGACGGAAGTCAACCAAGACCCAATCGAGCTACCTAATGGACCAATTACGCGTGCCCGTGCTAAACAATTCAAAGATGCCGCGTCGGCTTTGGTGGCACAAATTTGGAATACAGATAGAAAAGAGCCCAAGAACATGCTGAACTCTTACAATTTATTTGAAGTTGAATATACTAGCTAGTCTAACTGCTAGTTTATTTAACACTTTATTACGCATGTTTGATTTATTTTCAGTCATTTATTAGTTTGCTGAATTTTCTTATTTCATGTTAATTTATCTAGATAAGTACGAGTTTTTAAATATTTTTTTTTGTCAAAGCTAAATATTAGTGTGTTTTGTTAACCTTTTTGATTTTTATCTAGTGCTTAAATAAAATGTTTAAAGTTTGTTCAGCTGAATTTTATTGATGGTAATTCATGTGTTTATAGGTACCACCCAATGTGGAATTATGCACGGTTGAAAGAGCACTGCTTGGTGGCTAAATTAATATGGTGAACAAGTCTTCATGGTTTCATGAATTTTAAACTCTTGAAGAAGCATGGGACGGCACAAGATGGAGCATGAATGAAGAATATTTAAAGCAAGTCGGAAGCATCTTGGACAAGCATTGGACGGCACTATGTGGATCATTTAGATAGAATATTATGGGTGGAGCTTTGAGACACTAAAATATTGAAGCATGCTTGGGTGGATAAAATAAAATAATCAAAAGCTTGGGCAAGGGAATTGGGTGCATGGACGGCAACAAGGCACCAAGGAACTCATTGATTATTTTATTCAAGCATAGACGGCATGGTGGAGCTTAATGTTAAGGCACAAAGGAGCTCATTGTTGTTCAAGCATGGACGGCATGATAGGAGGAGTGGTGTTTAGTGAAGCCTTGATTAAATTATTTAGAAAGATTGGATGCATGAACAAAGGTGGAGCAAAGCCATGAAATGATTTTAAAATGCCTAGCATGGATGGCACACAAAGAAAACTAGCCTAAATGGAGCATGGGAGATCACAAATCATGGATTAAATAAAATAATGCAAGAACCATGAACACTAGCTAGTGGAGCAAACGGCAACAACTATGGAAGCTATAAAAGACATGTGCTTGTGTGAAACATTAAAAAAATAGAGCATGTGTGTGACTAGTAGGGGATGGACGAAAATAATGGAGAATGTGCAAGTGTGATAATGCATGAATGGCACAAGGCATTTGACTTTGGAATTAATAAATCAACATGGTGGAATTTACATGGAGCATACGGCACAAGCTTACAAGATGAGCATGGATGAATTGATTTTTAAAATAATTGAATGGCACCTAGTATGGGGCGGCTAAGTTGGTACATGCCTTGGCCAAATATTATGCTTTCATGAATTTAAATTCTTGAAGAGCATGGGACGGCCTAAGGCATTAAGAGTTGAGAAACATTTGTAATCCCGGTATCCACTTGTCCTATAAATAGGTGGACCTTTGTTATTTGTAGGAGTTGAATTTTGATGAATGAATATTTTCTTTTGGTGAGTTTAATTCACTCACCTAATTCTTCAAGGTTCAAATTGACTTATCTAGTTTCTAGTGGCGTCATTCTATCCTTGTTTCGAACTTATCATCCTTTGGGTGTGGCGTTCATTTATCTGTACCGTTGGTTCCTATCTTGCTAGATAGTGGGTCTCGGTTTATTCAAACTCCTTTCATCTGTTTGAAGCTTATAAGATTCGGGTCTTTAATATATATATTAAAGGTTCTTTCTTGCTTCAAATATGAATCCATTCCAACCCCTTAACTATTTTTATTTTTCCAAGCCATTATCATTAAATTACCCCTTTTGTTATCTATAACGAAAAAATACCTAATTTACGATCGGGCAACATTTACGATTCGTTTTCAAACCCGAGACAATTCGTATCATAATGTGAATGAGATGGAAATAATATCGTATTTCGGGCTTCGAGCCTAGCAGGCCTTGTGTCGGTGAATGGTATCGGGCTTCGAGCCTAGCAGGCCTTGTGCCGGTGATGTGTATTAGGCTTATTGCCTAGCAGGCTAAATGCCGGTGATCAATTTTAGACCTCAGGTCTAGCAGGCTTAGTGCCGGTGTGTATTTCAGGCTTGATGCCTAGCATGCTTAATGCCGGTGATGTATTATAAATAGAGAATTCATGAATCATTTACAAGGTGGAACGTAATTACTACAATAAGCTAAATGCTCGGGTTAGTATAAGTTTTTCATATATGCAAGGAATAAGGTAAGTTATTATCTTTCCTTTCGAATTAAGTAAGTTGTGAAGTAGTCAAGGTTTTCAGTGAGGAGTTTATATGTGCATTTGATTTATTCATTAATGAGTATGATATGTATATTGAAATATAAGCTTGGTAATGTCTTTGAGATTCGGTCATATGTATAAATGTCAAAGGTGAGAACTATTGGAGATGCTTACATATGTGCATGACTAATTACATGTGATTAAGATGTATGTTATACTTATTAGTTATGGAATATGCGAATATCTAAGGTATTTAAGTGCTTTGGAGAGTTTGTATGCCTATGATAAGAAAATGATAGATGCTAAGTTAAAGTAATGGCATTCGGCCATAATGGAACTTATAGGTTAAATTATTTGTATTCAATGTCATAGACAAATTGATATATATATATATATATATAATGTTTGAATGTTTAATTAGTGTATTGTAATTGCTTAAGACTTACTAAGCTAGTAAGCTTACTCTGTGTGTGTTTATTGTTTTGTCTTATAGATTTTGATCAAGCTACGAGCTCAGGGGATCGTCACTGAAGTCATTCACACTACCGGTTCACTTTGGTACCTATAATGTTTAGACTTTTGATCTTAAGGCATGTATAGTCTAGCTAAATTTTCGAATGATATTTTGGTTAAAGTATATAAGCCATGCGAAATCGGCTTGTTTTAAATGTTAATATTCGATGGTTTATTCAATCCTTGATATATTATGCATGTATGTTTTGCTTAGAAGATGAATGAATATGTGATATATATATATATTTCATGCAAAGTAGTTTTATTAGTGTATGAATGATTAATATGAGGTCATTAGTATGAATTTCGTTAACTCTTAAAAAGTGGATGTATGTAGCGAATTATCAAGAATGGAATGGGTTTTGGTATACATGGTTTCGGATATAATATATATATTATAAAGCATCATTAGATTTAAGCAAAGTAGTAAATGTTGGGTAAATGTTTAAGTCATGGTAAGTGGTATGTTACTTAAGCATTGTTTAGGATTTATGTGTATGTATTGGCTTTGGTCATTTTATGAAATAAGAATTTCGTTATGCAGTGCAGGTATAGGTTCGGCTAATCTTGTGAGAAATATCTATATGTAAATATTATGCTTAAAGAGTTAACTGTTTGGTTTCACATTCTATAAATAAAGGTAGCATCATATGCTTGGATGTCTTAATGTATGCGTATAAAAAAAATTGTAATGTGTGAGTTACTAAGTTAGAAATGTTCGGTTCGGTAATTAAACTTAATTTTGGTTATTAATAGTATGGTTTAATGTGCATATGAGTATATGATTGCAAGTTAAACTTAATCATTTGTGAAATTTGGTATTGCCGCATATGTTAATGTATTAAGTTATAATGATAAGCATACGACTCGTGTATGTATTAGAAGCATATCTTGTATGGCTTTGAAGCATGCTTATTAATGTGTAAATGGATTCGGTTAAATTCTTAGGTACGAATTGTATTTGTACTACGATTAATAATGTATGTTTAATATTTAAACAACCATATGCTTTATTTATATGAATACTATCTGGGTGAATATGAGAATGTTCGGAACTGTGTTTTATTCGGTAATACCTTGTAACCCCAATCCAGCGACGGATACAGGTTAAGGGTGCTACAGTTTTCTTGCTCAGCCGCAACCATACCCTAAGCATAATGACTAAGTCTTAAGAATTCGGCCTCATACTCGGCCACAGTCATGTCACCTTACTTCAGCTCAATGAACTCAAGCCTCCAGGCCTCCACATATCTCGTGTCCACATACTTCTTCTGAAAATGTTATTAGAAATAATCCTAAGTCAATCTCTCAGCCTGAATACCCCTCGTAACAGACTAGCACCATCGGTAGGCCTCATCTCTTAACAAAGACACTGTACCCTAAACTTTCTGTTATGGGGTACAATCCATATCATCCAAAATCCTTTCTGTAGACTTCATCCAATACTCGGCTACAGTAGGGGTCGTCCTAGCAGTACCCCTAAAAAATTCAGCTCTATTGGATCGATGCCTTTTAGTTATGGACCCCTGACTGCCAAAGCCAATCTGGGCTCCAGCCACTCGCTGAAGAACCCTAAGCATAGCCTGCGATACAACATCATCCACATGCTCATTATGAGACTCCCTCTAGCGATAGGTGCATGGTTTGCGACTGAATGTGCTAGTATATACAGTCTTTATCAAGTAATAAGCAAGTAAAAAGAGTATCGTCTCCACAGGGACTGTGTTGATAATCAATATTTGTAAAATTAATATTTAACAAGTTGGTTATAAAAAAATTAAATAATTAAGGGTGATGAATGTTAAAATTAATCTAACAACTAATATGCAAATGAGATAAAATGTAATGTAATGAATGTTTTGATGCGAACCTGGTCGCATCATGTTTCGACACAACTCGACGTCATCGAGAGTGGCCTAAGCTCGAGGGGCCCAAGTGCAAAATGAAGCTTAATCTCAGCTCGTTGAGATCAATTCAGCTCATTTCTAGCTCAATAAGATTGTTTGCTCGTTTTGAGTTTATTTTTAATTTATTTCGTTTTAGTTGCTGGAATAATTACTTGCTTAGCTAAATTAGTTAATTTGGTTCAGCTCAATTAGTCCATGCGTTCTAAAGCTGCTAGCTATTTAATTAAGTTAGTTAATATAGTTTAGTCTAAATAAATGTGTATAAATTCTGGTCATTTTAATTAAGTGCTAGTTCATACATAATTTTAATATGCTTCAGCTGAATTTAAATGTGCCTTAATTTATCACATGCTTTTAATATCTCCTACCTATTACATGTTTTAAATATGTCTAGCCACAGCTGAAATTAATTAGTAACTTAGCTTAAATATGTGTTATAATTATGTCTTAGTTTAAGCTTGATTTTAATGTGTCTTGAGCTGCCGAATTAATGTGTCTTAAGGTGAGTTAATTTCCTAAATTAATTTGCTGCAGGAACATTGCTTAGGATGACAATAAGTGAGCTGATGGTTCAGCTCTTCAAAGCACTTCTTCGTGGACTTGAATGGCCAAAGATTAGCTGCTGGTTACTCTTCCCAAAGTGGCCGATTAGCTCCCCAAAGCTACCTTGAAAGCTTTCACACCAGCTGCACATTCCGTTCACATTACAAGGCTGTCCAGATTTTTGTTTTCACAGACACAAGGCTGTTTGCATGCAGTTTCATACTTGGGTGACCATTACAATACTCAAGCTACCAATTAAAGCTCCTAAACTATTCAGCTGAACAAGGAGCTTCAATTAAAGCCATTCAAGCACCTAGGCCGAATCTACCAAGTCATTTCAGCCCCTACTTAATTTCATTATTGTCCAGCTAAATGATCATCTTCTAGATGTTGTCCATTGGTGTCTCCCATGCTAGGAAACTTCAAGGAAGCTACCAAGGACGTTCAAGAAGCTTCAACGAAATCTTCAGCCATTTTAGCTTTAATTTGTTGTCCATTCAGCACCCTTAATAGCCTATTCAGCTATCCCATGTAAAAGGCTATAAATACGTAGTTCAAATCACTTTGTGGGGACTTTTGGATACTTTTTGAATGTTTATAACATTTGTGAGTTATTCAACTCTCTTATTTCGTTTAAGACTCAAGATTGACTTATCTAGCTTGCTAGTGGCGTCATCCTTGTCTTTTTGAACTTATCACTCTTAAACCGAGTGTGGCATTCAACTATTTTATACATTTGGTTCCTAACTTCCTATAGTTAGCGGGTCAAGGTCCTTTTCACCATCTTAAGTGTCATATATGGTTCGGGTCAATACTCCTTATAGTATTGGTTCTTCCTTGGCCTTAAACCGATTCAATCCATCAATCTACTCCATCTATTCGACTTATCCGTTTTCAAAGTTAATCTATTTCCTTGTTAACCGAATCAACCTTATCTTTTCACTTCACCCATTCAACCTTTATTCATTATACACAATTAGCCAAATCTGTATTTGACCGCACCATAGTCTATCATCACCCTAAACCCCTTTCAAACCTTTGTTTAGCCTACACTTAGCCGATTATACTCGAACATCAAGTAAGGGCGATACTTCTCAGGTTTTACGATCAGGCATCTAAAACGACTCAACTTAACACACCGAGGCGAGATTGCATCATTTGGTATTAGAGCTAGCAAAAATCGAAGAATACTGACGTTCGTGAAGTTTCAGAGTAAGTGTTTGAAAAAAATTAAAAAAAATTAAAAAAGGATCAAAGTATACCATTTGTATTTATCATTTGTAATTGAAAAAAAGAGGGACATTCGAAGTTAAAAATAAAGTAAAGTGTTGAAGTGTGTATTTATTTTCTTTGTATTCCTGATCCATCAAAATCCTCTTCTACCATCATTGAACACCAATACACCACACACCGTCACCAAATTGTTTCTTTCAGCCAACCTTACACCTATTCATCATTACCCTTGTAAACCTACTTAAAGTTGACCCCTAGATTCGCTTGTAAATCTAAACGAGTCTTCTATGAACTTCGAGAAGAGAATCGAATGGTAAAAGGCATGAGACTTTATGAGAGCATTAGAGTGCAAAAAAGGCCAATAAATAGTGCAAACACGAGTGGAGTGTCATATACAATTTTCTTGTGAGTGAAACGTGAGGTTTGTGCTAGTGAGGTATCTATTTTTTTCTATTTTAATTCTTTTGTTTTCCATCCATAAAATCATATTTCAAGAAGAGCTTTTAGAATCAAATTTTCAATATGTGATGAGAGAAATACGACAAATCGTGAACTCTAAATTTGACAAATTGCATGAACGATTGGACCGATTGGAGGAAAGAGACCAACGGGAACGACTTTTTCAAAGTCAAAAGAAGGAGACAATATCATCACGGAGACAAACATCCAGTAACTAGTCGAGAAGAGATTCTTATCGTGATTCCTATTCTTCAAGGAATTTGAGACTAGATAAAGCGGGCTACGAGCTTGAACCCTTTCAAGGCGACCAACGAAAAAGTAGAAATCTCTTCCCAAGTGCATCAAGGCAATCATCCACGGAGAAACATTGGCGAAGAGTTGATCGTTTGATCGTTTTCCTTATGTAGAAGCTTTTCCTTCTGTCCAAAGAAAAGATTTGCATTCTGATTCTTTCTTGTTATCTTCATATTGTAATGAAAAGAAAAGAGAAAAAGAAATAAAAAGAAAAGAGAGACAAGAAATGATGATGAGAGAAAATGAGCGGGTCTTAAATGAAATCGAGAGAAGAAAAAGTGAAATGAATGAAAAAGAAATCGAAAAAGAAAAGGAGAATCAAAGAAAGGAAAAAGAGATTGAGCTTGCAAAAGAATGTGAGAATAAAAAGAAAATTGAAAAGGAGAGAGAGATTGAAGAAAGAAAAGAAAGAGTGACAGAAACGAGTGAAAAAGACGAGAGAGAACAAGAAAAAGAAAGGAATGTTTTTACTAACCAAAGTGTGAGTTTTCCTTGTGATGTTCCTACTTTCCAGGTTTCTAAAGATCCATGTAACGATTTTCAACTTCAATATCTTCCTATGAGAGGCGATTCAAGTTGATCAAGAAAGGTAAGATCATAGACGACCCTAGTCCACCGGCGCTTAAAGGTAAGCAAGATGGCAAGACGAGTTTCTCTAACGAAAATTACCACATTGATAAGTGTATTGGTGAAGTATAAATCAGCACAAATAATTTTTGAACTTGTATGTTAAAAAGTTTCCATGCAAAACTCATAGTCCGATTGTTTGTGATGGTGGTGAGACGTTTCTGCTTTGTTGTGTAAATTCCGCGTGTTTGTGTAAGTTTTATCGAATGAAACTTGAGATATATGGTTGTTTGAATGTTGGTATGTTCACATTTTCTTTGTTTAACACATTTGGTAAAAGGTTTCCGTGTAAGACGATTAATCTATTCGATTGTGTTGTTCTTGAGACATATTTAAATTCTTATGTGAAATACTCATGTCTTTACATGTCAGTTCGAAAGAGAATCAAGAAGTTTGATTTCTTGAATTTGTTTTTGCTTACATCTTCTTTATTTGGCATGTGTGACTTCTTGATGAAAAAGGAATTCTTGCTGCATTTTGGAAAGAATGATCAAAATCATGTGTTTAATCTTGGAGTCTGTTATTATGAATCGTCCATGAGAGAAAGCAAGCATCGTAAATTTTGTTTGAATGAATGTGTAAACAATTTTTGCGTGTATGATGCTTTATCTTTAAGTCTGAAAATGAGAGATGCGAATCTTGTTGGCTTGCCAAGTCAAAACCAAATCTTTGATTCCGGAGGTTGTTCTCTATTGATGCTTAACAAATTCGAACATGTGTTGCGTGATTTTAACTTTAATGTGCTTCATGTTCTTCATAAGTTACTAGCCATGAATTTTTCTAGTCAAATTGAAATGGTGAACAAAGAATTTGTCTTTGATCCCAATGAATGTTGTTCCATATCATTGTTCAAGGGATATGGACCATGAAATTTTAATTTCCGAGACTATAACCTTCGAATACTTTGTGAATTTGGTTTGTTCCCATTGAAGAAAAAGGTAAGACCGATTTCTAATTTTGATCCCGGTATTAGTTTATTTGTTCAAGCTGTGAATAAAATCTCGGAAAGTTCCTTTGTGTTTAACCTTCATCGTGTCACTAATTTGTTTTATTCTTTTGTAGGTGACGATGTGAGGTGGTACCCTCGTAAAGAGGGAAGGCAAGCAAATGACCTTCTTTCTTTCCGAGCCATTTGTGGCTCTCAGAATGTTGAAAATGATCCTGTCCGGATGATGAACACAAGGGTTTGTGATCTTGAAAAAAATTTCTCGGGCAAGTGGCCCGATTTGAGGACAAATCATCTTCAAAAGGGAGGGAATAATGCGAACCTGGTCGCATCATGTTTCGACACAACTCGACATCATCGAGAGTGCCCTAAGCTCGAGGGGCCCAAGTGCAAAATAAAGCTTAATATCAGCTCGTTGAGCTCAATTTAGTTCATTTCCAGCTCAATAAGCTTGTTTGCTCGTTTTGAGTTTATTTTTAATTTATTTCATTTTAGTTGCTGGAATAATTATTTGCTTAACTAAATTAGTTAATTTGGTTCAGCTCAATTAGTCCATGCGTTCTAAAGCTGCTAGCTATTAATTAAGTTAGTTAATATAGTTTAGTCTATATAAATGTGTATAAATTCTGGTCATTTTAATTAAGTGCTAGTTCATACATAATTTTAATATGCTTCAGCTGAATTTAAATGTGCCTTAATTTATCACATGCTTTTAATATCTCCTAACTATTACATGTTTTAAATATGTCTAGCTACATCTGAAATTAATTAGTAACTTAGCTTAAATATGTGTTATAATTATGTCTTAGTTTAAGCTTGATTTTAATGTGTCTTGAGCTGCCGAATTAATGTGTCTTAAGGTGAGTTAATTTCCTGAATTAATTTGCTGCAGGTACATTGCTTAGGACGACAATAAGTGAGCTGATGGTTCAGCTCTTCAAAGCACTTCTTGGTGGACTTGAATGGCCAAAGATTAGCTGCTGGTTATTCTTCCCAAAGTGGCCGATTAGCTCCCCAAAGCTACCTTGAAAGCTTTCACACCAGCTACACATTCCGTTCACATTACAAGGCTGTCCAGATTTTTGTTTTCACACACACAAGGTTGTTTGCATTCGGTTTCATACTTGGGTGACCATTACAAGACTCAAGCTACCAATTAAAGCTCCTAAACTATTCATCTGAACAAGGAGCTTCAATTAAAGCCATTCAAGCACCTAGACCGAATCTACTAAGTCATTTCAGCCCCTACTTAATTTCATTATTGTCCAGCTAAATGATCACCTTCTAGATGTTGTCCATTAGTGTCTCCCATGCTAGGAAACTTCAAGGAAGCTACCAAGGACATTCAAGAAGCTTCAAGGAAATTTTTAGCCATTTTAGCTTTAATTTGCTGTCCATTCAGCACCCTTAATAGCCTATTCGGCTATCCCATGTAAAAGGCTATAAATATGTAGTTCAAATCACTTTGTGGGGACTTTTGGATACTTTTTAAATGTTTATAACATTTGTGAGTTATTCAACTCTCTTATTTCGTTTAAGACTCAAGATTGACTTATCTAGCTTGCTAGTGGCGTCATCCTTGTCTCTTTGAACTTATCACTCCTAAACCGAGTGTGGCGTTCAACCATTTGATACTTTTGGTTCCTAACTTCCTATAGTTAGCGGGTCAAGGTCCTTTTCACCATCTTAAGTTTCATATAGGGTTCGGGTCAATACTCTTTATAGTATTGGTTCTTCCTTGGCCTTAAGCTGATTCAATCCATCAATCTACTCCATCTATTCAACTTATCCATTTTCAAAGTTAATCTATTTCCTTGTTAGTTGAACCAACCTCATCTTTTCACTTCGCCCATTCAACCCACTATACACAATTAGCCAAATTCGTATTTGACTGCACCATAGCCCATCATCACCCTAAACCCCTTTCAAACCTTTATTTAGCCTATACTTAGTCGATTATACTCGAACATCAAGTAAGGACGATACTTCTCAGATTTTACGATCGGCCAGCTAAAACGACTCAACTCAACACACCGAGGCGAGATCGCATCATGTTTTGCAGCAATTCACAAGATTTAACAACAATAACATACATAAGCTAGAACAGTTGCAACTCTTAATTTAATTAATATATTATTATGCTTAACATTGTTACGAAAAAATTCCATGGCAACTTGATCATTTATTAACTTGGAATCTAAATCAAAAGCTCTTTCGAGATCTTAGATTTGTCACATAGAAAAATGTGCATATTTTTTTGCAATGTAACAGGGACAAGTTAGGTTTGAAACAATTTAATTACATAAATCTAAAGTTATGCAAGATAATAGTGTTCTTTTGGAATTATTATGAACCTTTAATTAATTCTTGTTTGGATATAAATTGAGCATGCATCTTCAAATTATTATGTCCATTAACCACCATTTGGTTCGAATTAAGCAATTAATTCTAATGCAGTCAAATATCTTAATGCATGAACAACATGAATGGTTTTCATTGGAAGCATAAATAATTGAGACACAAAACAATATAAACATGAATTGAATGAATCGAATCAAGGCATTGCAATCATTCTAGCCATAACAAATTTAAGTCATCATTATTAATGAAAAGGCAATCAAATAATTTGCAATCGTGTTATAAACTAAGAACAATTTAAAGAGAAAGGAAGAAGAAACTCTAAGATGAATTCAGTGATTTCCCGAGAACTATTCATGGTGGCTTCCTCCGATTTTCGTTGTTTCTCCGATACAAATTACTCCTCAAGGTGGCCAACCAAGAGAGGTTTTCTCTCAAGAACTGCTTGCTAAAAGAACTCTCAAAGAGATGATGAGAAAATGAAGGGGGAATGGAAAGCTAGGCGTGGGAGAGAAGAGAATGAATGATTGATTGAATGAATGAATTATGGGATGAAAGATAATTTGAGAGGTGAATAATGATGGTATTTATACATGAGGGAAAGCTTGGAAGTTTTCTAAAAATAGCATGAACATCCCTTAGAAAACTCTCATGCATGGCCAACCATATTTCATGGAGAGAGGGGTTGATTTTTTCATGATTCAAGCTTGATTCTTGCTTGATTTGTGGCATGGGTTGGACGACAACTATAAGGTTTGACTAGGGCTAATTTGAGATTTTTTTACACATGTAAGGACCCTCAAATAATTATTCCAAAATTGATTGTGCTACTCTATCAAGTCATTTACAAATTTGGGCTTCTTTCCCCCTTGATGGACGGTTTGGGCTCTAATGTAGAAAGCAAACTTTTTCTTTTCAGCAACCCACTTCCAAGTTGGGTTAAAATAATTTTATAGAGTCCAAATTCCTTATTTTGCCATCTCATGTGGATTATTTCAGCTCATATGCATGTGTCACCCATATTGGCTTCGAACATCGAACAAATTAGTGTACCGAGCTCCAACAATTGTAGCACAAATTATGAAATTTCAGAATGCAACAGCATAGAGTAGAATTATGTTACTCAAAAATTATAATATTGCTTTAATTTTGCCAACATTCTTAATATGTACTAAAAACACATAATTAGTTGTCAAAATACTCGAGATTTGCAAAAATTTTAAGTAAAAAGGTGCTTTAAAAATTTATATAATTTAGAGTATGGTTCTTGGATGATAATGTAATAGTCACAACATTGCTCATAGTGATAACTATGTATATGATTCTCATACTTGAGATCACCATTGTCCGAACATAGTGAGTTGTATGTTTTGACATAGTCAAACATATACCATAACAGGTTATACTATAAAAACTCATGTTGAGTATGTCGCAATCTATGTAAAGAGATATGATTGATCAAGATAGGCTTGGTCTCTTCTACAAAATGGGAGCAATATCTTCGGCCTCTTGATGGAGTGAGACTAGAAATACATGGCCATGCTTGAATAAGTTGATATGAGATATCACACGTATATGTGTTGGATCATCGGTACGCCTCGTTGTTGATAGGGTTGAAAATTATTTCGACGATTGTCAACTAAGGATCCATGTACGAGAAACAAATTGGGTTGAAAAAAGGGTTGAAAATATACCTTTCAAAATTGAAAAGTAATGAATAACGTTGTTGATAGGTTTCCTTTCAGAGATGTTGATTCCAAGCTGCAACAATAACGTCTCGCCCTCTATGTAATCTACCCAGTCAAAGAACAAACAATAAAATTATCTTGAACTTTTCATAGAGAATTTTCAAGAACGACTGCAAGACCTTTTTAGTTTTTTTTCTTGGTAACCCTAACACACTAAGGTATTAATTTCCTTTTATTTAATTTAATATCATATATTAGAAAATAAAAATGGGGTTATTCCCTAATTATTTGAGAAATAAATGGAACATTAGGAAAAAGATTATATTCTTTCCAAAATAATATCACTTTCCATATCCTTTTATATTTTGATCGAAATTATTATAATTGTAACACCCCAAACACAGCCCAAACACTACAATCGGATCTGGTATGTCACAAAGGAAATGTTATAAAAAGTTGTGGCACTTTGGAAAAAAATTTATCTGGTTTAAATATTTATACCGAAAAGTTAATAATTTATTAAGTCATATAAGATATAAAGTTATAATTACCTTGGTGAATTTTTAAAGAAAACCGAAATTGATACCTGCCTTAAATTAATTAAAGGAAGAAAATAATTCAAACGTCTATCAATTATAAAAGCCCAAAATTAAACCCAAATAAAAATAAAGCTAGTGGCCCATGAATATAAAATGAATAGCACGTGGCCTTATTACAATGAAATTTAAAACCCACTAATTAAAAATACTAAAAATAAATAAGATAAGTAAAGTCCTTTGCTGAATCCAAGTAATCTCTCGCATGGCCACCTCGCGCTCCCCTCCAGCCTGGTCCGATGCACTATGTGCTACCTGAAATTGTTAAATAATAGGGTGAGTCGCGAGACTCAGTGTGCAACCCTCATGCACCATTAGATTTGGGCCTTAGCCCCACATATCAGAATAGCAGAATATAATATATCAGAAAATATGCAAAGCCCAACCCAAATCCTAGGTTTCCATCCGCTACACGCCACCCTTACCTGCCAGTCACACCATTGGGGATTTCTACAATCAACCCACGCCGCTACACACCATTGATGGCAGTCATGCTGCTCATCGTCAGATCATGGCCGTAGCCACTACAATAGGTCACGGCAGAAGCCGCTACAACAGGTCACGGCAGAAGCCGCTACAACAGAACACTTCCCCTTTCAATAAACCTAACCCCATGCAATCACAGAAAACAGCATACTTATCACATATGTCATCTTAATAGGAACATTCACTTAGGAATCACAGAGATCACTAACCTGGTGATTCGCTTTTACCCTCATTAGGTTTCAATCATTATGCCGGGATTTCGGCATTTATCAGAATATAACAGATTAATAAACATATTTTAACAGGCAATCTAAATGGTGTGGAAGTGTTACACACCTGATATTGCGTAGTTTTACTCCCTTGGTCAAATCCCTACTATCTGGATCTACAACCCTTAGTCTAAAACCTTGCTCAAAAGCCGGAAGAATACGAAGATTTGGCTCCCTTACATTCGGCCAAGGGAAAATAAATACCCAAATTTACACGTTAAAAATCAATAGATCTCCTTACCTTGAAATCCCGAAAGTAACACGATTCGAGTGTTACTGAACTCTATCTTAGAGATCTAAGCGAGTGACTCCCCTTCAAATCCCGGAATACCGCAAATAAGAGAAAAACTTAAGATTAGTTCCTTATAGCCATTCGGCTAGAATCCCTAAAAAGCCGAAAAAGATTGAAATCTTACGAATCAATACTTACCTTTAGTTTTCTTCGAGATTCGGCACAAGCAGATACCCCAGAGAGAATTCGGCAAACACAGGAGATGAGATCTAAGGATTTCGGCTTTTATGGAAATCCTGAAAAAGATGAACTGATGCATTTTCGGCTTTTAGAAGATCTGAATAGAGTGTTTCGGCTTTTGGCTTAGAAAGAAAGTAAAAAGGAATCAAGAGAAGGCTTAGAATTTTCAGCTAAAGTATTTGAAAGAGATGAGAAAGAAGTTGTCAGAGGATTCGGCCAAATGGGAAAAGAGAAGAAGGAAAGTTGAGAGGGATAATGGAGTGGAGGTTTCGGCAGAGAAAAGAAAAAGATGAAGAGAACTATACAGTAAATTTCGGCACAAGGAAAGAAGAAAAGAGTAGGGTTCAATTGCCGGAATTGATGAGATATCCCCCCTATTTATAGAAATCTCGGCACTTACCTAACCTTGCAGATAAATCCTATCTTTTCTCCTTTATCTTAATCTACTAACTCATCTAAAAGAGACTTAATTAGCTCCAACTCCTCCCTCCTTTATCAGCTTATTATCCACAAATTAAAAACATTAAAATTTTCCTAAATTATAGCCTTGTGTCGTCCCCCCTAGCTCCTCTTTAACTGCCGAATTTGGTCCAAAAACATGGGCTCCAAGTGGCCAAAACTTGGGCATCCTCCTTTGCCAGTGACGCCAACTCCCTTCCCTCTTAGTGGCGCCATTTTGCCATTGGGCCACAAGCCCAATCCTAATATTTTTAACATAGATAACTATCTTTAAAACTTATAATGCCCAAACAAAATATTTTAACTGAGGTATCAGCCCATTCCTGAGCCCAATTAATACCTCAATTCTCAATTTAACATATTTAAACATTCATTACACAAAATGCACAAGCCCTAAAATTCAGGATGTTACAGTTCTACCCTCCTTAAAGAAATTTCGTCCTCGAAATTTCCAACTAACTAGTAATCGTACTACCTAAGCCTCACCACTATGCTTTCGCTGCGCACTCTAATTCTAGAGCCAAAATAATCACTTAGAATACTATGGTAGGGTACGCACCAGTATTCGCATCCAAAGCGTCCTCGTCCCCCTGGCGACGTGCTGCATAGACCAAAGCTGGCTGCCTCACCTCAGCATAACCTGCACCTCCACGACCATGTCCTGTGCCATTGCCACCATTGACTTGACCACGGCCCCTTGGTGGTTGTTGACCTCCTCTCCCAACCTGATCAGAACCTCGTCCAGCTGGTTGTACCTGATCCTTCTGTGGATAGTCCTTTATAATATGCTCCAGGGATCCACACCTGAAGCATCCACCGATTTTCTTTCTGCATTCCCCATAATGTGCCTTCCCACATGAAGGACATGATCGATTCTGACCCTCAGTAGCAGTTGTCGGAGCACGAGCTGGCCCATCAGACCTAGGCCTTTTCTGAAAATTTCCAGATGATCCCGACGGCCCAACATTCCTCTTATCCCTATTCCTATCCTTATCCTTATCCCTTTCTTGTCTTTCAGTCCGCTTCACTTCCTCAGCTATCTTAACTTTCTCAACCAGGACATCAAAATCTCTCTCTCGCTGCGGTGCTATCAAAACCCTTAACTCATTCCGCAGTCCATCCTCGAACCACACACAAGTTCATATTCCATTGCTACCATTCCCCGAGCGTAGCGGCTCAAGCGCAGAAACTCTACCTCATACTCAGCCACAGACTTACTTTCCTACACCAAGTTCAGAAATACCTTCCTCTGGCCGTCCACATAGCTAGCCCCAATATACTTTCCCTGAAATGACTCCTTAAAGAAGTCCCAGTCAATCCGATCTGCGACAGTACCCTCCTTCACCGTGAGCCACCACTGGTAGGCCTCGTCTCGAAGAAGAGACACTACCCCTTTCAACTTCTCTTCCGCCGTGAAATCCAAATCATCCATTATGCGCTCAGTCGCTTCCAACCAATACTCAGCTGTGTTAGGGGCTACGCTAGAAACACCCCTAAACACTTCCGCTCTATTGGCTCGAAGTCGTTCAGATACCGATTTTCGAGTTCCTGAACCCGTGCCTACCCTAGAAACTCTTTCGAGTACCCGCAACATCGCCTGAGATACCATATCATCTCTGGCCTCCTGATCCCGTAACTCTCCCTTCACCGCTGGCGGATCCGGCATCTCGTTTCCTGACCCGTGGCCAGACCCTACTGGCTCAGACAAGGTCATCCTACCCCTACCGCGTCCACGCGGCGGATGTCCACGACCCCTTGTACTCATTCTTCCGATTCACGTTTATCTGATTAAAAATTTTATGAATTATTAACTCTTTCCACTGATTATCCACGAACAATCTTATGAAAAGTAATTTCAAGAGTGATTCTTTCGAATTCGAACCTATCTACAGTTTCAGTCTCAAGTTTACCTCCTAATTCTAGAGGCCACATACATTCAACAATCAACAAACAGACAACATCCATACACCCACATTCAACACATAGGGGTATTTTTGTCATTCCACTACCCAGGGGTATTTTCGTAATTTTATCCTATAGGGGTATTTTCATAATTTTCAAAATAGAGTTCCTTGTTGATTTCATGAAATAAGGGTATTTTGGTAATTTTTGCAATCTAGTTCGGTAATTTTGAAATCTGGGGGTATTTCAGTAATTTTGCAATCTAGGGGTATTTCGGTAATTTTAAAATCTGGGGGTATTTCGGTAATTTTAAGATCAAGGGTACTTTGGTCATTTTACAAATCAGAGGCAATTTAGTAATTTTTACAAATCAGGGATATTTTGGGAAATTTTACAAATCAAGGGTATTTTCAAAAAATTTTACAAAACTAAGAAGATATATATATATATTTTTAACCGGGGTAACTTGGAGAATTTGATTTCAAAGAAAATAGTAGTGTTCAGGTGTTTGTGAGTTTTTTTTTTTAAGGAAAAATTTTGTTGACTTTGTAAATCGGGGTATGTTTGCAAACCATGGGTATCTTAGTAATAATAATTTTTTTTTATAACAATAAGGTGGCTGGTCCCTTTCGGGTTTTAATTATAGAGTTAGGCCCATCAACAAATCCTCGTGGCTAGGGTGAACAGTCACTACGCACCAGGTAGGATTCCAGCGAAGAGGAGGTGAGTCACTAGGACTGCTTAAGTACCAGGCTCTTCCGGATCCAATCCTAGACATGCGCATGCCTGTTGCCACACCCTAGTCTTGCGACTTGTTCACGGGTTTGTTTAGTGAAGTTAAGTCTTATGAGATTTAAGGAGTTGTTTAAGCTAAGCCTAGAGTCCATCAAGTTCTAATCTAAATAATCTACATCCCATAAAGCCCATCAAGCCCACATATATTTCACACAATGGTTTAGAATACTTACCTGCGGACTTGGGCCGGAGACGCAGGTGTCATGCCGAGAAAACCATCCTGTATCATTTATAAATATACATGCATGCTTTCAAAACCCATCTTTAGAAAACGTTTTGAGCCCAAAACCCCCAAAGCTGAGTTTTGAACCGGGCTCTGATACCAATTTGTAACACCCCAAACCCGGCCCAAACACTACAACCGGATCTGGTATGTCACTAAGGAAATGTTATAAAAAGTTGTGGCACTTTGGAAAAACATTTATCCGGTTTAGATATTTATACCGAAAACTTAATAATTTATTAAGTCATATAAGATATAAAGTTATAATTACCTTGGTGAATTTTTAAAGAAAACCGAAATTGATACATGCCTTAAATTAATTAAAGGAAGAAAATAATTCAAACGTCTATCAATTATAAAAGCCCAAAATTAAACCCAAATAAAAATAAAGCTAGTGGCCCATGAATATAAAATGAATAGCTCGTGGCCTTATTACAATGAAATTTAAAACCCACTAATTAAAAAAACTAAAAATAAATAAGATAAGTGTAACACCCCAAACCCGGCCCCAAACACCACGGCCGAATTTAGAATGCTACTGAGGAAAAAGTTTGGAAAGAATTTGACATAAAGGTGAAAACATAATAATTTTTCCGTCTTTTATAAAAGATTGTATCTTTGAACTTCTAAGTAAAATTATGTTGTTACAAGCTTCCGGATTTAAAACTTTAATATAAGTTTTAAGATGTAAATAGCTTTTAAAATAAAACTTTCCCAAATATTAACTCGATTGTCAATCCAACTTAAACATAATAAAAATCCCCGAATACTTTAAGCGGCCTTATTACAATAAATATTTGCTCAAAAGTACTAAAAATATAAAGTGCATGAAATAAATAAATAAAATCTTCTGCATGGCCACCTCGTATCGCTCCAGCCCGGTCCAAGATTCATGTACCACCTGTAATGTTTGAAAAATAGGGTGAGTCAAACCGACTCAGTGTGTAATTAATCCACGGATTTCCACATATGGGCCTAGCCCAAAACCACACCAACCACATATCAGATAATAATGCAAAATGCACCCAACCCCACCTAGGGTCCATCCTCTACACACCCCCGTATCCAGCCACCACACACCAGGGGATTACTAAATCGACCCTCCAACCTCTACACACCAATTCGGCAACTAATGCCATCCACCAAGTGGTCTAGCCACTGGTCCACGTGATTAAATCACAATAAATCCACAACGTGACCTCAGTCAACGTCAATCCACGATGTAGCTCGTAGCTAGCATCAAACCACGATGAGGCGCATAGCCATCACCAACCACGATATGGCACAAAGCTGATACCAACCACGATGAGGCACAGAGCCAATCATCAATCCACGTGAGGCTCGTAGCCATCACTAAACCACGTACATAAATGTACACCCTGTCCTTCTTTCATATATACATATCCCACCCCATGTTTATGCAACATACGATAGTGATATGATGAAACAATGCATGAACATGTTAATCAAACATACAGCACATATATACAGCAATAACCACAATTTTATCGGCATTTAACACTGACTTGCTTATAGACATACCCACTAAGGGTAACCATCTCATTATTAGTCATCATACTCATAACACATACCATTATTTAATATAACCGGGAAACTGCAAATTAATCACACACCTGATAACTCGAAGAATTACCCTCTCAATATCGATGCTATCTCTAACCGAAACTACAGCTATCTGCCTACGCTCCTACTCTGACGCTGGCCCACACCCCGGTGGCCAATCCCGTACCGCAGAGACCGATCGCTTCTTAAACTTAGGGGTAGGCACTACCCCATTTTCTCCTCGACTGGCACCCGCGTCCATCGAAAGTCACTTAATCAGAACATATGGTTAATTGATAACGTTATAATCTAAATATACTAAATCTAAACTCACTGAATACCCTTACCAAAGTGAAGCTGAATCCCGAGGGTAACTGCTTAACTTCCAAGCTGCCGAAATCCCTATACAACCCAAGTTAGATTCGGCTTCTACACAAAAAGCTTTTGAAAGTGGTCTTTGGCCAAACACTATCCCCTTACCTTGAATAGTCGAACCCAAGAGAATCCTTTAGTGCTCCTTCACGCTGGCTACACACAAAAGATACACAATATTATGGCCCTAAGAAGATTCGGCCACCCCCAACCAAAGCTAACCATTTGGTTTCGGCACACCAAATGGGAAAAGAGAAGAACTCGGTTGCTAAAGAGAATAATACTTACCACCAATACGATTGAGATTAGGAAAAGATGATCGACGGCCCTATCCTTAGAGATTGCCAAACGAACAGTCACTACACCCAAATAGATTCGGTTTTAGAGAAATAACAAGAAAAGAATGATTTCGGGACAAGTGACGATACAAAAGAGCAAAGAAAATAAGAAATGAAGGGGATGGAGTGTGATGCGATTTGGCTTGGTGACAAGAGGGAGATTCGGCCTTAACAAAAGAGAAGAGAAGTGATGAAGTTTAGGGAAAATCGGCAATGGTGGGTTTTGAGAGAAAGAGGTTTCGGCTAAAACAAATTAAAAAAAAAAAGAGAATGGCCAAAGATAGGTTCGGTTTTATGGAGAATAAAGAGGAAACAAAAAGAAGCGGAATGTGACCGATTGGAACTCTTGGTGACTTAAAAATTTCGACACACTACTAAAGAAAGAAAAGAAACTGAAAAACCCCTTAAGAAATTTCAGCTACTCCTCTCTACCAACATGACCGAAAATTGCCCTCAAAGGTGCCCCTTGGCCGGCCAACTCTCATCCTCATCTCAAATCCCACATTTTTCTCCTAGTTTTCCTCTTCCCCCCTCATTCAAAACATTTGAATGAGCCAACCTTTATCTCTCTCTCCTAGCCGAATTTCAAATGCATTTGACTTAATCAAATGCTCATCCACTTAGTGTCCCAGTGCCATCCACTACCTCTCCTCCTTGCTGCAAAAATAAAAGCTCTAATTGTTTCCCTTGCTGCTCGAACCTGAGCCCCCTTCTACTGCTTGTGGCGTCACTTTCCAAGGCCCTAAGTGGCGCCTCCCTTGCCACTTTGCCAGCTAGATACTTGTGTCTAAATCCTCATACTATTTTTCTTAAGGCCTACCCTGCTTAGCTCCACTTCAAGACTTAAAATACAATATTTCCTAAGGCATTCTCCTACATTCTAAAGTTCCCGAACTCCCAAAACACACTCAAACCACACATAGGCACGCTACCACATACAATTAAGTTAAAATGCATAACCCCTAAATCCCAGATATTACAATAAGTAAAGTCCTTTGCTGAATCCAAGTAATCTCTCGCATGGCCACCTGGCGCTCCTCTCCAGCCTGGTCTGGTGCACTATGTGCTACCTGAAATTGTTAAATAATAGGGTGAGTCGCGAGACTCAGTGTGCAACCCTCATGCACCATTAGATTTGGGCCTTAGCCCCACATATCAGAATAGCAGAATATAATATATCAGAAAATATGCAAAGCCCAACCCAAATCCTAGGTTTCCATCCGCTACACGCCACCCTTACCTGTCAGTCACACCATTGGGGATTTCTACAATCAACCCACGCCGCTACACACCATTGATGGCAGTCATGCTGCTCATCGTCAGATCATAGCCGTAGCCACTACAATAGGTCATGGCAAAAGCCACTATAACAGGTCACGACAGAAGCCGCTACAACAGGTCACGGCAGAAGCCGCTACAACAGAACACTTCCCCTTTCAATAAACCCAACCCCATGCAATCACAGAAAACAACATACTTATCACATATGTCATCTTAACAGGAACATTCACTTAGGAATCACAGAGATCACTAACCTGGTGATTCGCTTTTACCCTCCTTAGGTTTCAATCATTATGCCGGGATTTCGGCATTTATCAGAATATAACAGATTAATAAACATATTTTAACAGGCAATCTAAATGGTGTGGAAGTGTTACACACCTGATATCGTGTAGTTTTACTCCCTTGGTCAAATCCTTACTACCTGGATCTACAACCCTTAGTTTAAAACCTTGCTCAAAAGCCGGAAGAATACGAAGATTTGGCTCCTCTACATTCGGCCAAGGGTAAATAAATACACAAATTTACATGTTAAAAATCAGTAGATCTCCTTACCTTGAAATCCCGAAAGTAACACGATTCGAGTGTTACTGAACTCTATCTTAGAGATCTAAGTGAGTGACTCCCCTTCAAATCCTAGAATACCTCAAATAAGAGAAAAACTTAAGATTAGTTCCTTATAGCCATTCGGCTAGAATCCCTAAAAAGCCGGAAAAGATTGAAATCTTACGAATCAATACTTACCTTTAGTTTCCTTCGAGATTCGGCACAAGCAGATACCCCAGAGAGAATTTGGCAAACACAGGAGATGAGATCTAAGGATTTCGGCTTTTATGGAAATCCCGAAAAAGATGAACTGATGCGTTTTCGGCTTTTAGAAGATCTGAATAGAGTGTTTCGGCTTTTGGCTTAGAAAGAAAGTAAAAAGGAATAAGAGAAAGCTTAGAATTTTCGGCTAAAGTATTTGAAAGAGATGAGAAAGAAGTTGTCAGAGGATTCAGCCAAATGGGAAAAGAGAAGAAGGAAAGTTGAGAGGAAGAATGGAGTGGAGGTTTCGGCAGAGAAAAGAAAAAAGATGAAGAGAATTATACAGCAAATTTCGGCACAAGGAAAGAAGAAAAGAGTAGGGTTCAATTGCCGGAATTGATGAGATATCCCCCCTATTTATAGAAATCTCGGCACTTACCTAACCTTGCAGATAAATCCTATCTTTTCTCCTTTATCTTAATCTACTAACTCATCCAAAAGAGACTTAATTAGCTCCAACTCCTCCCTCTTTTATCAGCTTATTATCCACAAATTAAAAACATTAAAATTTTCCTAAATTATAGCCTTGTGCCGTCCCCCCTAGCTCCTCTTTAACTGCCGAATTTGGCCCAAAAACATGGGCTCCAAGTGGCCAAAACTTGGGCCTCCTCCTTTGCCAGTGACGCCAACTCCCTTCCCTCTTGGTGGCGCCAGTTTGCCACTGGGCCACAAGCCCAATCTTGATATTTTTAACATAGATAACTATCTTTAAAACTTATAATGCCCAAACAAAATATTTTAACTGAGGTCTCAGCACATTCCTGAGCCCAACTAATACCTCAATTCTCAATTTAACATATTTAAGCATTCATTACACAAAATGCACAAGCCCTAAAATTCAGGATGTTACAATAATTGTTTATATCAATAATTTTGGTAAAAAATATATAATTAATATTTTGTATGAATCAAATTCATAAGTTAATTTTATCTATGTTCTCTATTTGTGTCAAAATATACAACATTCTCTATTTTGTATTAATCAAATTCATATATTAATTTTGGCATCTAGCAATGCATCATTGCTACCCAAGTTAAAAGAAGTCGTGATTCGACATAACCTTTCTGTGATAATATTTTCATGTATTATATCATTTTATCCTTAATATTTAGATTGGACACAAGTCATGGAATAGCCACACTTGTTTAGTCCAATATCATATTTCTTGATTTTTTTTTAGTAGACTACAATAAACAAATAAGTGTGATACCTCATATCAACTTATTCGAGTATGACCATGCATTTCTAGTCTCACTCAATTAAGATGCCTAAGATATTGCTCCCATTATGTAGGAAGGATAAATTCTATCTTGATCAGTCATATCTTTCTACATGGATTATGGTATATCCAACATCAATCTTTCTGTACAACCTGTTATGTTATACGTTTGACTGTATCAAAATATATGACTCACGATGTTGGGACAATGATGATCTCAAGTCTGAGGATCACATATATAGTTATCACTATGAGTAATATTTGTCACTATTACATAACAATCCAAGAAACATATTCATGGCAGGTCAGTCCAATATGTTGTTCTCTAACAAATACTCATGTATTGAGTTTGACATCCCTATGTTAATGGCAACACTTTGTCATCAATCAACTACACATTAGTCTCAATGCATTATCATTGTCCAAGCCCAAATAATACTCGACGAAGGACCTTTTTAAGAATAATCATATTATTCTTAGGACTTTATTATTAACCAGTTTATTTGTACACACAGAAAAAGAAACTGAAATAACAATGGCAATACTTTATATTAACAGACAAGGTAAAACGAGTATGCGATTATAATCATCTCATGATTGGTTTTTAGGCTTCTTATAAGCATCTTTGTCAGCTCTAGAGGCATTAGTTGTTGGTTCATAAGCAACGAGTTCTTCAATGACATATAATTTTTGTTCTTATTTGAGGACAATCCTCAAGTTACGGAACCACCCAAAGAAGTTAAAGCCATTCAACATGTCCTTCTCAAGGACAAATCACAATAATAAAGAGTTTGTATTGTTTTCCATAATAAATCTACAATAATAAAACATGCTTATGAGTAAATTGACCAAGTTTATTATGAACATTTAAAAGAACTTTATTAAATTATGCTCCCACTATTTTATTCAAAATTAATAACCCTCATATATTAATTTCGAAAAATCCTTTCTCTAAAGTTTTCTAGTGGGTAAAGATCCATATTTCACCTCCTCTTAAGTCAGCTTTGGCTTTTCTATCAAGATTATGGTTATTTATGTAAGCAACATTTGCTAATTACATCCTATGTAACTCTTTATTTAGTGAACAACTCTTGTTCTAATCATCTCATTATCATCCAAATTTCTTGCCTCTAGGTTTCTAATCCTATTAGAGTAACATAGTTAAGTTATTAACCAATATTATAATCGACGAATATCACTTGCTTATTATTCATATTTAACCAAGATAAATACAAGTATTTTGCTTTAGCAGAACCCACGTTGTATCGATCGAGGCTTTAATGAGGGTAAATATTGGAAGCCAACCTTAACTTAATATTTTATTGAGGGGTTTTTAAATAATTTTATCTCACCATTAATGTTCAATTTTAATCCATTTTATTTATTTTTTGAAGTTGGTTGTATCAATATACTACAACATATATGCTAACATATCATCCATTGTATCACAAAATGAATAAAATAAAGCAGTAAATAAATGCAATAGTTATAGCCCGTAAAACTAAGGTGGTCCCTCCTAAGCCAGTGGGGGAACCAAAAGGAATCCTAAGGTGTAAGTCGCTTCACAAGCTTTTTTCTCACTTTAAGTAGCCCAACCTTCATCTCTTTTAGTCTGCAGCACCTCGTACAATTTACAATTATAGAAACTTGTTTTACATACGAGGGAGTGGGATGAAAAGATAAATACGAGGGAAAAATAAAAAGGCACGACACACAGGCCATATTTATAAAATTAAGACATTTTTAAATTATAAATTAAATGGGATATTGGGCTATAACCATGCATTTCAAACACCGTGCATATCAACCATAGCAAACAACATATAATATGTATTTATTTAATCGGTTGTTAATGTGAATTACTAAATTGTCCTTACAATTAATATCGCCTACGCAAAGGGTTCAAGGGGCAAAGCCCCATTCGGGGTTCCTGTTGCCCATAAAAATATAAGGAAAAAAGTTACCCGATTGATCATTATCGTTTCTACTCTAATGGTGGGTGCTTCTTCCTTTAATCGTGTAAAGCCCGAATTGTTTGTGTCTCCTTTGTGCTGGGTTCCTACATAGAAAATTTAAACGCAACATAATTAACAACCTACTATTAATCTTACTCCTAGAAAGTTAAATTAAAATTACCCAAAAGTTAATACAAGTCTTTTAAAAGTATCAAAAACAAAACTCAATCCTCCTCATCACCCTAATGTGGTGCTCGTCTCATTTCTATCGGAGCTTTTCCTCCATGCTCCTGCTGGTTGATCTTCAAGCCATTGTCTTCTCTTTTCGCTTAAGTGAGAAACTGAGACATCCATCTTTTCCTTCCTCCTCTAATTCCAATTCATAATTTATTTACTTTGAAGCTCGACATATTGGGTATATAACGAATCTCCAATTATGCTTTTTGTTGGTTTCATGATCTGTTCATTCCAGCCCATGGGAAATACTATTCGGTGACACAATTCTGTCATCAAATGAGAAAAGAAGATTCTAGCTTTTTGGCTATGCACGCTCTACCTCATTTCTCAGTAAATCCATTTGCCTACACAAATATGATTGCGCTATGAAATGCCATATAACAATATAGCTTGAAAAGTATTAATATTAGAAACATTTAGAGCGGGCACAATTCTAGTGCCAATGAACTACATCTATATTTTTGTAACTGGGAACATTTTTGCTTGATTGAAATTAGTTGGCAACTCCGTATCTGGCATATAGTTCCATGTACCTCTACCTTGAGTTAAGTACTTAATAATATCTTCCATGTCCATATTCTTAAATTTATCCAAATCGATACTACTAAGGAAGCCTTTGTCATAGAAAGATGTATCGTAGAACTCACATATCTCCCTAGGAGTGATTAGCACCTCTTCACCTCTCACTATTATAGAGTCCTAATTTTTTTTCGTATTTCTTGGTCTATGAAGGAAGAGTAAAACTCTTGTACTACTGAGAACACCGCAGTTTCCTTGGGGTATGCAGAATTGCTCCCAACTATGGTATCTGACCAAAGTCTAAATTTCATTACACAAAATCATTGAATGTTCGAACCCTCTTTCTTAGATTAAAGGTCGGCCTTGTAACTTAATAAAATATTTTTTTGTTTCTAGATTCTCAAATTTCTCAAGGTTTGACACTACTTGAGTTTGTGGAACTGTAGCTTTCTTACTCTTTCTAGGAGGCATCTTAAGTTTCTAGCAAAAATATATATGAGCAATGATCAATGGAACAGTAAAATATAGTTGAAAATACCTAACCTCAATCTCTTTTGAACTCATGTGTGATTCCTCTTTGATTTGTTGTTGACAGTTTTCTCTAATGATGCCTTTGGAATTGGGGATAAAGGGTTGAAAACCTAGGTTTTTAGTGGAAAAAGGTGGTTTTGAAATTAGAGGTTTTAGAGAAGTTTTGGAAGAGTTGAGGTATTAAAACTAGGTTAGGTTAACTTAAAAAGATTTTTTATGCTTAAAACTATTAGTTTTGGGGTAAAAATCCAGGTATTTTAATAGTTAAAAAATTGGGTTGTGCAATTGGGTTGGGTTGACCCTGCAGAAAATTGCAGTGATGTCGCGACACAAGGGTTCCGTGTCTAGACATCCCTGGCAATTTGCTCATGTCGCGACACCGGGGTACAATGTCACGACACACCCTACAATTTTGAAATTTTGGAAAATTGTCTTCCATGTCGCGACACAGGTTAGTGGTGTCGCGACATCCATGTGATTTTTGAAATTCTTTGTTATTAACTGCAGTGTAGTGACACGAAATGTCCATGTAACAACGTTAACATTGTTTTTCCCAAATTTTCTGATCTTTAGAGTGTTTCAAGCGTGTGTTAATCCTATCTTTACTCTACCTATGACTTTTTAAGGAATTGGTTAGTGAAGTATACAATTTGTATAGTTAGTAAGAATCTCTATATAGACATGTTAGGTTTTGCTGTCGAACTCATCTGTCAGCTCAGCCAATATACACCGAGGTGCTCCTTGTA
Source organism: Gossypium australe (assembly GCA_005393395.2). Taxonomy (NCBI): domain Eukaryota; kingdom Viridiplantae; phylum Streptophyta; class Magnoliopsida; order Malvales; family Malvaceae; genus Gossypium; species Gossypium australe. The sequence continues at coordinate 53,527,084 of CM016617.1, forward strand.
AATTGTTTCTATTTGTATTAGTCCAACACTCATTGTGCCATTCTACTCGTCTGCGATTGTCTTTTTTTTCTAAACTTGCCTTTTCGTCCTGCCTTGACGATCGACAACTCCTTCCGCATATCATAACTATTGATTATTTGCGGTATCACGTAATCATGCAACCACTTTAATCTTTGTTTAGCATTCTTACTTCGTAAGAAGGTTGAGAATTGTGGTTCATACTCGTCGCTCGTTGTGTTTTTGCTCATCCCATCGATCAAGAATGGCTTTTCAAGAGTACTTGAGATAATGATTGGCAAAAAAATTTGAACTTTCTCACTTGCAGTCTAAATTTGTTGTCTTTCATTCTAGTGTTTCTAGAATTTCTACTTGGTGTAGTAGGAAAAATAGGAATATGAACTGTTTTCATACCTATTGGTGTAGATGTACTTTCATTATCCTCTTCTTCCTCTGGTTGAGAGCTAGAGGGTAATACTAAATTATCATCTGTATTAGTAATCAGATTATTTCTGAAATATAATTTGTCACCAGACGACATGTATTCAATAGTACTTACTGGTTTAGAAGTACTAGCATTATTGGTTTTATCGATTATCCAGTCTTTTGGAATCGATAAATCTTTTAAATGTAATAGCTTTGGTTGAATTTCTGTAGTAAATTTATTGGGCTCAAAAAGCTCAATAATTTTATTATTTATTTCTTTTATTTCAACCTCTGCTGTATTAGTATATTCATTAATAGAAGTCCAGCTGATTGCTAAATCTTCTGCTAAATCACTAATATCAGAATTTTTTGTTTGAATTCTAAGGCATAGACACTCTTCTATTAGAGGGTCTGTTATAGAGATAAAGTAATTTGGTTTAACTTTGAATCCTATAACACCTGTATGTAAATTAGATTGAATTCCTCCAATAAGTGCTTTTATTGGATTTTCAAATCTTTTATCTAATAATACTGCTAGGATAGGAACATCATGACCTCTTCTAAATAAAGCTCTAATTGTTATGCTCTTGACTGGCCCTTGTAATGACCGAACATTCCGATATACCTACAGTCTGACGCTTGTGTTCATCAGTTGACCAACTTGATTGGGGCTTGCTAGTGATCATAGGTCCTATCTATATATAATTTTCCAGTTCTGTTCAGTATTTGAAAAATTCCTAGACCATCGAATTTCTGAGGTGCCTGATTCAAAAACTAAAGACATGCAAAGGATAGTCATTTCATGCTTATCAGCTGGGACTACTAATTCCTCTTTATTATGCTTTGTGAATCCCTAAATCAATAGACAGTCTTCCACTAGATTAGCCACGACTACCATTATCTCTATTAGTTGGTATATGTTGTGTTGTTCTTGTGTTTTAGCCTTATTGTAAGAACTCAAAATTGTTGGAACGATAAGTTCCATACTTATCTGATTCTTTGGTTCATTCGTTATTTTCCCCACTAACTCTATGCCTTCTCCTTTTGTTGTCTCGTTCAACTTATTTGGGTATTTTTCTGGTTGTAGAAGCGAGTAATAGTCTAGGAGTTCCTCTCCCTCACAAGCTTCTCTAAACGCATCCTATTCTTTTTTCAACCCTGGGCTCGACACATCTCGATGTCTTCCTGATCGTATACCCATGTGGTCATTATCATCTTGGAAAAGAATTGGGGTTTCTCCTCAGAGTTGACTTAATTCAAGCATTAGTAATTATTGGTTCTCTTGTATCTCCCAGTCTTCATAGACTCCATCTTCGTAAATATCGGCATCTTAGTCTAGTTCATCGTCTGTCCACATATAATCCATTTCTCCTATTGATCGGTCTCTTTTAATTATCACAGGTGTAGTTCTAATTCCTATTGTGCACTAAGGTCTTCCTATGAAATATAGATAAGTAATAGTAAAGTTAGTTAATTAAATAAATTAAAGGTTGTATCTATAACCTAAAAATTTCCTAATTCTTCTTTCTGAATGCAAAAATTAAAATCAAACTAGTGAGGTGATATCCATAAGTATACGAGTCCAGCTGTAATATAGTTACAACGGAGTAGGTGAGTACTCCGAGGATCGTACCCAAGGGAGGTGAGTGCTAGATCAATTTTAACATAAACACTAAAAGATCTAATTAGTAATTTAATTGAGTTATAGTACGAAAGTAAAGTAAAAAGAGCTTTTAGGGCTTTTATAATAAGAAGAATCAAATAACATAAAGAACTAAAAAATCAAGAGATTGAAGAATAGAAATAATCAAATCTGATTATTGGTGATTAGCTCGCTTCGGCAATCCCCATCAATTGTCACTTCGGGTTAGCTCGCTTCGGCAATCCCCATCATTTGTCACTTTGAGTTTCTCGTCAATCAATTAGCCGTTATCCCAGCAAGATCTTCTGATCTTCCGATCTTCAACTCGAATAACGAGTCGGTAGGGGCTACTTATCTTCTGGCCTCATAGTCCAGACTGGTTTGGGGCGAAGGTGTTCACAGATGGATATTACCAATTTTTGGTTAATTCCCACCTTGATAACTTTCCAGGGTTGTCAGGCCTAGGGTTTGTTTTACGTTTTTCCTTTTCCAAACAGCTGAACCATTGAGTATCCCTACAAATTAGTTAACAGATCATACCTCAATTAGCTAATCCCCCATAGAGTGATGAGTTCCTCATGGTCTCCATAGACAATATAGAATCGATATAAAGAGAAAACATGCTAAATAAATCCATAATATAGAGTTTACGAAAGAGCCTGATTGTATTAAGATTGATCACGAATCCACAATGTTTGATTGTCTCCACAATTCAGATCTCCCAAAATAGAACAAGACCGAATGAAATTAAATCTAACATAAGAAAAGAGAAAACTAAACTGAAATTAAAAGACTAATTCTAGGCTAAGTGAATGGTGTCTTTTACATGTGACAAAGAAGCCTATTTATAGATCTCAAGTGGTCATTGTCCTTAACCCTGGGTTACCTGACTTTCCTGAGCTTTAAATTTGATTGTGCAGACCAAAATGCCCCCTGGCTCGTATTTAATTCCATCCAGAGTCGATGTCACGACACACCAGGACCTGTTCGCGATAAAGGAGTCAATATACTCCCCTTGTGGTATTTTCAGGGGTATGTCACGACACCGTTAAACTATGTTACAACATCAAAGGTAGTTTTGTGATTTCTCCCTTCTGCTCTCTATATTGCGACATTGAGCATTCCATGTTGCGACATAGCGACTAATATCCATTTAATATGCCTTCTAATGGTGTCCTACACACTTATAAAGTTTATTAGCTCACCCTTAAGCCTCGTTCGACACTTAAATCGTAATGAAAATAATTAATTTCAAGCTCCTAAAATGCGAAAACTAATTTAATCTACTATACGGATTTGCGATAGATTAGAGATTTTAAAAGAATTTATATCAATCGAGGTGTAATCTTTACTAAATTACTTTAAATATTGACATATTGTGAAAAATTACGAAATTAAAAAGAAAATGATAAAACTCAATCTCAATGAATGAGAATAAAAACTGAAGTGACCCTTTTTTTTTTTTTTTACAACTCAATCTCATTTGTTTTATGATTTGAATATCTGCATTTACCTTCGCTTACTTCCCCTTTTCTATTGAGAACAAAGGTGGTTGAATATTCGTGAATCCCAACCCACCTACGTAACTACCACCTTTCACAAATTCTGGCATCATAATCGGAAAATTCGATGGGAAACACTTCCTCCATGCTCACTCAGTACGATATCGAAGAAGTACAACAACACTGTAACAACGCCTGTAATTGACTCGCTATCCCATCCATTTCCCTAGTTTTGCTCTTCACTCTTTCATCTCCCTACTACTTAATCCTTTCTCAGCCGTTGATTTGTGTGTTCGTCTGTTTTTCCTCATGATCTGCAGTTTCGCAGCAGGAGATCGTCTCTCTATACGAAAGATTCTGTCAGTTGGATCGAAACGGCGGCGGTTTCGTCTCCGGCGAGGAGTTTTTGTCCGTGCCTGAGTTCGCTGTTAATCCTCTCTCTCAGGTTTGTTTTTTTATTCGTTTCTTTTTCTTTATAATGTGCGTTGTTGGGGTTTCTTTATGGGTCAAATGTTTTTGGAAAACTATGCAGAGATTGTTGAGGATGCTAGATGGATTGAATTTCAAGGAATTCGTAGCGTTTTTGTCTGCATTTAGTCCTCGTGCTACTGTGCAACAAAAAATTGAATGTACTGATTCCTTAATTTTTTTTAATTAATATCAAATTTAGTTAATTTCTTACTTAATTTTTAACTGAAATTTGCAAATTTGATTTGTAGTTATATTCAAGGTGTATGATTCAGATGGCAATGGGAAAGTAACCTTTAACGGCATGTTGGATGTTTTGCATGATTTGACTGGCCAATTCATATCTGAACATCAGAGGGAGGTTAGTTTAATTCTTTATTGATTTTTCTTTCAGTGTTCATCTTTTTCTTGGTTAACCGGACAAGAAAGTGTTTCTTGTGTCACTCTGTTGTTCTTGCCAAATATTAATAAGCTGCATTTTCTAAGAATAAGTTTGAGATAATTCACTTTCTAAAACAAATTATCATCTAAAGTATCATGCCACTTTACTACCTCACGTTAACCAATCATCAAACAAATCAATGTTGAAAAAAAGCGTGGATGTAGTTGGAGAAAATGGGTTACAATCTCACATTTCTTCATCCTCACAGGTTGATTTGATATTAGAAATGCCTCTTTTTACTGACTGCAAAGTATGTTTCTTCTGCTCAGATACAAATAAAACCTGCATTGTTGTAACTTTAAATCTTTTTGTCACTAGAAATTAGAATATTTAGATATTTTTGCTTTATTCTCAATTTGCTTTTTGTGTTTGACAATTGGTACAGCAAGTTTTGACTAAAGTTCTTGAGGAAGCAGGTTACACTAAGGAGTCCCTATTAGTTATGTCAGACTTTGTAAAGGTACCCTTGGCTTTATTTGTGATAATTTTGGTGTTTCAGCATTTGAATAGTTTCATTTTGTTATAACTTGTTTATAAGGCTAATAATATAATATTAAGGCAAACGGAGAGACAAAGAAGGTTTGAAGCGGAGTTTTTTTCAGAGCCTGATATTTACATAGTTCAGTGGAAGAATTTTCTGCTTGAACTTTTACACCATTTAATATTAGAGAAAAGTCTTAGAATTGATTGTTCATAGATTAAATCATTATGGAGATATCTCTGTTCAAGCTCCAAAATAAATACGCTTAGCTACTAGACCCCTGTATCCCCCTTTTTAAATTAGGAGTAAATCAGTTTTTTGTTAACTTTTGAGAGAATATACAATTTAATGGAGGATACCAATGTCAAGAGCTGTGGCAGACCAATGGAAATATATGGGAACTATAAAAGAGCATATCAATTTTACTAGTTTATTGAGAATATAGTGTTTATTAGAACTCAGTTGTGCAATATGATGCACGTAGCTTCTTTGATGGTGGTGAGGAATAGAGTAGTTAATGTCAGATTACAGTTTCTTAATAAGGAATCTTTAGTGTATCAGATAGGATTCTGTAAATATTTTATTAATTGCTATCCTAACTTTAAGGCTGTTTTTAAGGGACAACATCCCTAGAATTAGTCTGTTTCCTAGTATAGAGTTTCCTAAGTTAGGCTCACTATGTTTATAAATATTAGTGTAATTCCTTGTGAGAAAATATAATAGAAAAAACGTATTTCTAACATGGTATCAGATTAGCCCGATTTTTGGGAATTTTTTTCTTTTGTCTGGCATTTTTTTTTTACTCTCGCTCAACCCTTAAGCCTGTATATTTTGTTCAAAAGAAATATGGCTGAAATTGTCCAAACCAATACCAATGGGGATATTTTAGAAGTCTCTATGAACAACTCCAACCCAACAAGTGAGTTGCAGAACATCCAAGTAGCCTACAGGTTAAATGGGAAGAATTACCTGAAGTGGTCTCAGCTGGTTCGCACGTTCTTGAAGGGAAGAGGAAAGTTGAGTCACTTACTCGGAACAGGACCTAAAGAAGGAGATCCTAAGTTTGATGCTTGGGATGAACAAGACTCTATGGTAATGTTTTGGTTATGGAATTCTATGATGCCAGAAATCAGTGATACATGCATGTTTCTTAACACATCCAAAGATATACGGGAGGCTGTGAAGTAGACTTATTCTAAAGTTCGAGATGCTGCTCAAATCTATGAAATCAAGACTAAGATTTCATCTACCAAGAAAGGAAGCCGGTCAATCACAGAGTATTCCAATCTATTGCAAAGCTTATGGCAAGAGATGGATCATTACCAGTGCATTCAGATGAAGTGCAGTGCAGATGCAGCACTCCTGAAAAGGTTCGTTGAAAAGGATCGAATTTATGATTTTCTTGTTGGACTAAATGTTGAGTTTGATGCAGTAAGAGTCCAAATACTTGAAAAAGAGGAGCTACCGTCACTAAATGAGACAATCGTGATTGTTTGTGCTGAAGAAGGAAAAAGAGGAGTTATGATTGAGAATAGTCAAGTGGATAGTTTCGCCTTAGCTACAAAAGCTGTACATGAGAGGAAATTTGGCCTGGAGCAGCCAACTAGCGAAGATAGTAGGTAGACAGAACTTACAAGGCCTATTAAAAGGGAGTTTGTATGGTGCACCTACTGTAAAAAATCCCGTCACACTAAAGAAAAATGCTAGAAGCTCCATGGGAAGTCACAAGGCAATTAAATTTTTTTTTAGAAACCGGTGGACAACCAAAGGAATAAGGGCGAGCACATATAGCAAGACTGCTGGATGGAGAAGGAGAAAAGAATTCTCAAGAATCACCTGTTGCATTTAATAAAGACAAAATTGAGAAGTTGAATTTGCTGGGATCATTGGACAAATTTTCTTCAACAGGTACTTGTAGTTTGGCTTTTTTAGGTATATCCTCTTCTCAAGATTCTAAAGTCTCGGATACAGTCACCAACAAGTCTTGGGTCATTGACTCAGGAGCTACAGACCACATGACCCACTCCTCACAAAAAATTGTTTCATATACACATTGTCCTAGTAATAGAAAGATAACAGTAGCCGATGGTTCTGTAATCACAGTGGCTAGTCAGGGTGATATCGTTATAAACAAGACTTACTCTTAAAAATGTCCTTCACGTTTCAAAACTGTTTACCAATCTTCTCTCCATTCAAAAAATTACCAAAGACTCACTGTAGTGTGGTTTTTTATCCCAATCGATTTTTTTTTCAGGTATAGAATACGAAGAGGATGATTGGACATGCTAAGGAAGTAAATGGCCTATACTATCTGGAAGAATCTAGTGGAGAAGTTAGTGCTCTGAATTCCTCACCATTATCTTTCATATCCAAATCTGTTAAAACCAATAAAGACCAAATTTGGCTCCATCACCTCCGCCTTGGTCATCCATCATTTAGAGTCCTTAAAATTATGTTTCCTTCATTGTTCAAAGGGATAACTGTTGAAAAATTCCATTGTGATGTCTGTGAACTTGCTAAACATAAACGCACCTCTTTTCCGGTACGCAATAAAAGAACATCCGCTCCTTTTACTCTTATTCATAGTGATATTTAGGGACCATCCACTATTTCAAACATTTCTGGGGCTCGGTGGTTTGTATCCTTTATTGATGATTGCACTCGTGTGTCTTGGATATTTCTTTTAAAACAGAAATCTGATGTAAAGTCTGTCTTTTCAACCTTTTACAACATGATCAAAACACAATTTGAAGCTGAAATAAAAAGGTTTAGGTCAAACAATGCCAAGGACTATTTCAAACAATTTCTCTCTCAATATTTTTAAGAAAAAGGCATTATACATGAGTCATCTTGTGTTAGCACACCCCAACAAAATGGTGTTGCCGAAAGAAAGAACGGTCACATTTTAGCTATTACCAGAGCTCTCTTGTGTCAAAAAAATGTCCCTAAACAATACTAGGGGGAAGCTGTTTTAACTGCTACTCATATGATAAATAGATTGCCTACAAAAGTCCTTGAATCTTAAAGTCCTATGCAAGTTCTAGCAAAATTCTTTCCTGATTTCAATACCTCTAACTTTACTCCCAAAATATTTGGATGTGTTGCCTTTGTACATGTATATTCTCAAATTAGGAGAAAACTCGATCCACGAGCTGTCGAATGTGTCTTTCTCGGTTATCTTCCACACAAAAAGGGTACAAATGCTATCATCCAGCCACCAAAAAATTTTATGCTTCAGCGGATGTTACTTTTGCAGAACAAGAGAATTTCTTTACTTGTCCTTATCTTCAGGGGGAGATCTTAGATTTTATTCACAGAAGATAAGGACAGAGAATTCTTTCTTCTTGATTTTCCAGCTCCTGTCCAGCAGCCAAACACTCAGTCATTGCCTACCAACCAGCCTGCCCAACTTGAACCTATGCAACTCGAAATAGAGCCTAATACACCCAAATCACAAAAAGGGATTCAGGACACTACTCGTCCTTTACTGGTTTACTCAAGGAAGAAGGCACTGGTGCAAGTTCAATCATCTTCGGATATACAACCAGCTACTCTACAACCCGAGGTAATTGCTGAACCTATTTTGAATACTACTGAAAATTCAGATTAGAGAGACTGATTTTCCCATTGCTATTAGAAAATGAACTAGAGCCTGTACAAAACATCCCTTGTACTTATTCATGTCTTACAAAAATGTCCCATAACCACAAAGCCTTTCTTACTAGCTTAAATTCTATCTCCATTCCCAAAACTGTATCTGAGGCATTAGATGATGAGAATTGGAAAAATGCCATGAAGATTGAAATGGAAGCCCTTGAAAAAAATAAGACATGGGATTTTGTAAAATTACCGAGAAGAAAGAAACCAGTTGGATGTCGTTGGGTGTACACAGTGAAATATAAGTCAGATGGTTCTTTCGAGAGGTACAAAGCAAGATTGGTTGCTAAAGGGTACACTCAAATGTATGGAATAGACTACCTTAAGACATTTGCCCCTGTTGCAAAGATGAACACTGTGAGAGTGTTGTTGTCACTCGTTGCCAACCGAGACTGGAAATTACAGCAATTTGACATCAAAAACGCCTTTTTACATGGTGATCTTGAGGAGGAAGTCTATATGGATGTTCCACCAGGATTCGGTCCAAATACAGGACAGGTAGTTTGCAGACTAAAAAAGGCTTTGTACGGACTAAAGCAGTTCCCGAGAGCTTGGTTTGGAAGATTTACCAAAGTAATGCTCAAGTTGGGGTATAAACAGAGTCAAGGAGATCACACTCTGTTTGTAAAGCACTCATCTTCAGGAGGAATGACCGCTTTATTAGTCTATGTAGATGACATTATAGTGACTGGTGATGATCTAGAAAGAATGGAAAATTTAAAGAAATGCCTAGTAAAAGAATTTGAAGTCAAAGATCTTGGTAAGTTAAAATATTTCCTTGTATTGAAGTAGCACACTCTCCGGAAGGAATCTTCATATCTCAGAAAAAATACATAATTGATTTGTTGACAGAAACGGGCAAGTTGGGATGTAAACCAGTAGAGACACCCATAGAGGTGAACCACAAACTTAGAGATACACTAGAAGATGCAACAGTTGATAAAGGTTCATATCAAAGACTTGTGGGGAAGCTCATTTACTTGTCACATACTAGACCGGATATTGCCTATACAGTTGGTGTTGTAAGTCAGTTCATGCACAACCCCAAAGAATCACATCTTCGAGATGTGTATTAGATTCTACAGTACTTAAAAGGCACTCCAGGCAAAGGAATCCTATTTAAGAAAGGGGAGAATTTAACTCTTGAAGCCTATACTGATGTAGATTATGCAGGGTCTATGGTTGATAGAAGATCAACCTCGGGCTATTGTACTTTTCTAGGAGGCAACCTTGTGACCTGGAGGAGTAAAAAACAGAATGTTGTGGCTAGATCTAGTGCAGAAGCTGAATTTAGGGCGATGGCTTTTGGAATTTGTGAATTATTATGGCTGAAAATTATTTTGGAAGATTTGAAGATCAAGTGGGAATGTCCAATGAAGTTGTATTGTGATAATAAGTCTGCTATCAATATTGCACATAATCCAGTTTAACATGCTCGTACGAAGCACGTTGAGGTTGACTGACATTTTATAAAGGAGAAACTTGACAGTGGCTTAATTTGCACTCCATTTGTGTCTACTGATGGTCAACTGGCAGACATACTTACCAAAGGATTATCTGGGAAGATCTTTCAGAAACTAGTAAGCAAGCTGAGAATGGATGATATCCACTTCTCAGCTTGAGGGGGAGTGTCAGATTACAGTTTCCTAATAAAGAATCTTGAGTGTATCAGATAGGATTCTGTAAATATTTTATTAATTGCTATCCCTAACTTTTAAGGCTATTTTTAAGGGACAGCATCCCTAGAATTAGTCTATTTCCTAGTATAGAGTTTCCTAAGTTAGGCTCACCATGTATATAAATATTAGTCTAATTCCTTGTGAGAAAATATAATAGAAAAAGTCTATTTCTAACAGTTAACTGTAAAAGAGCATCTTTATCTAACTAGCTTATTGGGAATATAGTGCTCAGTTGCACAATATGATGCATGTAGCTTATTTGATAGTGGTGAGGAATAGCTTAGTTCTTGTTGGTAGTGAACAGTACACCAGATTGTTGCAAAACTTTGCTTTCTTTTATTTAAGATAGGGATGTTCATTAGAGTAATCAAGTCAATCTGTATTTGAGATAGCATTACAGGTCACCTTGGAATGTAGTACTTAACCTTTTCTTTATAACTATGATATAATTTGTTTACCAGTTGAAAGCTAGTATCTGGTTGACAAAGAAAGTGGATAGCAGTTGCAATAACATGCACCATCCACTGTTCAAGATTCTCAAGCTAGCAAAATTACAAGAATATAAAGAAGTATCATGCATCGGTTAGAAAACATGACTTAGTGTGCAGGGGGAGGAGGAGCACTTAAGACAATTACTTTTGGCTATTCTATACATCAAACTCTCAAAATTAAGATGTGGGGATTTCTTGGTTTGATTTGACCAAGCCCTGATTAAGATCTTTTTAAAGAAAAAAGAAAGAGAAGACTCTAAGTACCGCTGCTTTTCTAGCTGCTTATGTGGGACTAACAGTATTTTCTAGCTGCCTATTTTATGCATCAAACCCTGAAAGTGAGATATAGGCATTTCTTGGTTTGGTGTAGTTAACTTCGGGGTAAGATCTTTAAAAAAAAATTGTTGAGAAGATTCAAACTACCACTGCACATTTTCTAGCTGCTGAAGTCAGGTTTTATCATTTATGGTATTATATCTTGACAACTCCATCTGTGTTTATTGATGAATCAAAAGTGCATTTGAATTTTAGTCTTATCTGAATGTCACGTGAGCTAAAATTGGAGTACTGTGCAAGGAAAAAACTTAACTTGAGGGAGAGGACATCATAGCCTGATACATGACAGGGCAACTTTAGTTAATGTCTTAATTAATTCTGCTCATGCAAAAACTGCATGTGCTGTATAGTATGCTTATCCCTACTCGGTGGCTTTCTCTGTGATGATATGTATGCTTTGGCACTTGAGTTATGCCCTGTGATCTCAAAGTTCAGATTAGCTTGAATTTCTGAAATAGATCCAATTTTTCTTGCACTTCTAGCAAATTTCTTTTACTTTTAGTTTTTGGCATTATATTCTCACTATTTCTGGAAGGCATACCATGCGTAATCGGAGCTTCTACATAGATGATCAGTGCTTTTAGGATCAGTCTGGTGGCAGTTTGCTTTGCTTTCTTTAAGTCTTTCCATAATCTTGTGATCATGTTACTATGGTAATACTCTGCAAGAAGATAATGCTAACATCTTCTGCCATTTTTTCTTGATCTATCTATTACGTTACATTCTTTTGGTGTAAATAAGGTTTTTTTCATTTGGTATAATGAGTGTAAGAAGCTCTTAAATTGTCATTCAATTTCACTGCACTTCTCGCAGATTCTCGGAAGCTCTGGTTTGAAGATGGAAGTTGAGGTTCCGGTGGACTAAATTGTGGGTGGCCATTCTTTGCTACAGTGATTTCCTAGCATTGCCAACGTTGTAGATTATTTTCAAAAAATTGATGCTGAAATGCTTTTATTGTTATTTTTCTAGCTAAACATATTCTCAAAACAATGAAACATAGACTTTTTGGATGCCATCAAATTTGAAACAGTTAAAAGCTTTAGTTGATTCATTAGGGCTTTGTTTAAATGGTAAAGTAGATTTGATTGAGTTTTAACTCGGTTGGCATTATTCAGTGCAAGAGGATGTGAGTTTGAGTGCACTTAAACATGTTTAATTCTCTTATTTAAGGATTGAACATATATTTGAATTTATTTTGATAAATTATATAAAACTATCCTTACTCATGTTCAAACTCATGTCTTTCTATAAAGATGACAATATCAATATCAATATCAATCAAACTAAGACTTGACATATATATTTTTAACTTAAAAGTAGTTATCCCTTTTGGACATACAATATGATGTGAATCATATTGATTACTTCAATTAGTTTGAGAGTTGTTCCAATGCGAACTCCAATTAATTTCAGCCGGTAGGTTTAATTGCATCTAGGTTTAATTGCAAGTTTTCGGGCTTCAATATTTGACACGTTGTTTTGTGCCTTGAATTGGTCCACTTGTTGGAGAAGTTGAGTTGGCTAATATTAAGGATGAGCGATTGAAGTTTCTAATGCAGCGTAGTTCTGTCATGATATAATTTATGTTTTTTCATTTCCTATTGTAGTTGAGGCACCGGCGGATTTGAAGTTCTTTAAGTCCGAGGAGGGACAATCTAATGAGGATGCAACGAGCTTGGACTGTTGTTGTTGCCATGAATTTGCTACAAATAATCTTGAGTCCAAGGCGACAACTACATCTCCAAATTTCATGCTATGTTGTGTGTGCATAATGGCAAAGCTTATGACCCAGTCAATGTCCAGTTGTCTTGTTGTATTGTGTGAGAAGATGGAGTTGTAAGCACGTAGGATATGGGAGTAGTTATTGGTATAGTGTAAGGCTTGTAGCATATTAGGAATAACTTTGTTGAAAATGAGGTTATTCCTCTGTTTTCAAATGGACCAAAGAGTGCAAACAAGTCTTGTATAGAAGTCTTTTGCTTCTTCTCTATTTATCCCCTCCTCATTGAGTCATTTTTCAGTTTAGGTGGCGACTTGTAGCCAACTGTGCTAGTGCATGGAGATAAATAAACTTAAAAAGAAATTAAACGAAAGCTTCAAGGCGTGTAATTAAACGAAAGCTTCAAGGCGTGTAATCACGTTACTATTTTTAAAACTTTATTTGTCTCTACTTATATTTTGGGGTGCAAAAGAGTTATTCGCAAATGAACTTCGAGGATATAATGGTCCAATAATTGTCTATGTTTTGCATTGACGGAATAGCCCACTAAGCATTAAGTAGAGCATAACAAGAACATCAAATTCTATAAAGATTTTCTGCGGTAATTCTTTATAAAACAATCTTTGAATATAAAATATGGTGAAAGAATAAAAAAAAAAAACTTTGTTTCTATGTTTTTTGGTTGTGCCATGGAAATAAAAGTTCACTCCTATTTATAGAAGTTCTTATGTCTCTTCACAAAGGCATAACAATCTAATATACTTATTCGGATAGTCACATTTATTACCGATAAACTTAACTATTCAATAGATGTATGTTTGAATAATTATGACTCTTTGTTAATAATCAAACGACATAACTTTCAGCAAGACACATAACTAATCACTATGAATAATGATAATTTTTGGGTAATAACTGAGTGATATAATTTTTGGTTATTTAAACTTTTCGTTTGCAACTATTGAAACACTATATATATATTGAAAATGTTTTAAGAAACTTAATTTAATTCATTGGGAAAAAAAGGCGGTGAGTCAAACCAAACAACTCTTGAAGTGGCATTTCATAAAAAGATGGTCAATGGTTTTTTCATCTTTATTACAGAAGAGGTAAGTAGAAGAGATATCAATATGGTGGGATCTAATGGTACATTTAGTAGCCAAGAAATTATTGCAAATCTTCCATAGAACGATAAAGTTATAAGGGAGTTTGAGTCTTTAAAGCACATTTCAAGAAGGGGTGGAATCAAGTTAGATTTGTTCTTACAGCTGTGATTAGAGCAGCATGTAAGCAGATTTTGGTAGTGAAAATCCCTTTGAAATCAAACTTCCACACCTTTTTGTCCTCTCCTCTAAATAAGGAATGAACTCTACTTAGAGTTTTCTTGATTCCTTCTTAGGTGGTATGGAGGAGGAAGTTGTCTTGAATTCTGTTAATGAGATCAATGATATTAGTGGCCATATGGCTGCTTGGGTTGACTCAGGAAAGATGGAAGCTGGATGAAGACAAATCCAAAAATTTATTAGATTGGATCATGTTGTATATCAGTCAAGTAAAGATTCTTTTTAAAGAGTTTAAGTGTGGTCATATTTCCTTCCTCAAATATTTCTAGTTGCTATAGAAGTTGATTCCTTGAGAATCTCATTAAATTTGATCCCTTATTTAAGACTAATTGAAACACAACTCAACGGAATGTATGCTAGCACTGGTGGAAGAATTGCAAGCTAAGAATGCCTACTTAAAAAAAACTTGTTTATTCCATTACGAATGGTTTTTAAGAGAGAGGGCTTATTTGTTCATTCTTAGGAAATTGTTTTAATGCAGTTACTTTATAAACATATACTACTCAAGGAGAAAGTCTTTGTTAAGAGAGTAATCTTAGTGAATATACATGAGTGAGGTTGCAACTTAGTGAATAAGCTGAACTTAAATCACATATTGTACTAAACATTGATAGTTGATTACTCTTTAGGTAAGACCTCGCAAACATAATTTTTTTTTTCAAACCGTGTAAAAAGTTGTGTCTATCTCTATTTTTATTCTTCTAGTTGTTCATCCAGTTGCAACTGACAACCAATTTCAAGATTTTTCATAATTCTTTAAGAATTATCTTATTTCTAATTAATTCATATTAATTAAGAAATAATAAATAAAAGATATAATTCCTTGTTCATCACTTATATATAAAAAAAATATTCCATGGTAACTTTCTTTTAGTTAACTGATTGACACTCTCAATAAGAGTCACCTTTAAGTCATTTAACACAAGTTTGAAGTTCAAAGAGTATTTTGAAGGCTGAAACTCTCTCTTCAAAACCTGAGAATTTTCTTATGAATTGAAGAAATTTTGAAGAACATGATATTTGTTCTTAAGTAGTCTTAAATGTTGGAAAATATGGACATCGCATATATAATAATGGTAATTATATGTTATTATTTACTATCATGATAGGTTAGCCCAAATTAAAAGTGATCTAATTTGGTTAAAATTTTATTAGGTTTTAATTATTAAATAAAGTATGGGTCAAATATGTGTAGATACTCTAGTAATTGAGTCCTAATCAAATTCTAACTAATGATGCGCTAATTAGGAATTATAATTAATATGTCAATGTTTATAAATATTAGGGTTATGGTCCCCAAATTACACATAAGATATCTTTTCTAATATATATCCCATCCTTAGGAAGGAGAGAGCAAAATATTCTTTGAATTACTTGTGTGCTAATTTGGAAGATCAAACCTCCAAGATCAGGAAAAACTTCAAGAAATTCATGGATTCAGATATGCTTCCGCATCTAGTGCTGTTATTTATTTATTCTTGATGATTTGACATGATAGATCTTGATTTATAGTTCTAATTTTATATTAGATATTATTTAAAATTCTAACATTAAAAATTGTCATTCAATATGGTGTTATCAACACAAAAGGGATCATAAGATTATTTGTAGAAGACCCTTGAAATCAACTCATCCATCTCAAAATTAGTTTCAAAGATCCTTAGACCAAACTCATTCTCTCTCTTTGTCCTATTAACACAAAAGATATAAGTTTTTTTTTTTTTTTCAACTTTTTAAGCAAGCATCTCTCGACCAATTTTCAAGATCAACTCTCAATAATCCTTGAAACGAATCTTGTTGAGTTTAAGATTAAGTCTTGAATACTTTTGAATTCAAATCATAGTTTTAAGAAATTTCAAATAATCATATCTCTAAATTTATTTTCAAAATCAAATTTCAATAATCTTTAAAGTGAACCACATTAATTCAAGATAAAGTTTGACCTACCTTTGGATTGCATTTTAAAAACAAAAAGAAATTTTATATATGTACAAGAAAGTCCAAATATTGTAACTTAGAAATTGATAAATAAAATATTTGATTTATCCTAATTTTTCAGGCACGAAATTTATGGGCACCGTACCATTAGTGGACATTCGCGTTATGTATTAGAATATAAAAGAAATACGCGTGGTGAACCTAGGAGAGATAATAGATATGATACTTTTGACTTAGAGATCGAATTGTAAAAACGTTTAGGCAGTACTGAAAGGCCATTATCCATTATTTTCATCTTCCTCGTAATTATATACAACCACGTGATTAGTATCCACAATTTCCTACGTGATCAACTACAGATTTATTTCCCTTCACAAATGTCCCACCTACGTCATCTCATGCAAATCCTCCTCTTACAATATATTCACCTGTCTTTTATGATTATATTTTTAAATAAAAACTATGAAAGTAGGACTTGAAGTGAAAGTGAAAGATTAGATCAGTTAAAATTGGTACAAAAGTTTTAAATTACTATTCAATATGATGAATGCATGATGTAAACACCAATTTTGGCCCGGGTTATTAACCCAGGGCCCAAAACCAAAATTAACAGATAAAATAAACCCACAAAGTCCATTTACAAGACCAGCCCAAAACCCAACAAAATACAATTAGAAACAGTCCAAAGTTACAAACCATTTAAAATAAAATCAGACCCAGATATTAAGCCCAAATCCCCTAACCCGTTTACAACCAAACCCTAGCCCACTCACCCTAAAAACCTTTCAGCCGACCAAACCCTAACCCCCTAACCTAAGCGCCGCACGCGTGGGCACACGCGCGCCATCTCTGCGCCAAAACCCCACGACCCTTTGTCTGCCATCCCATTAGCGTCGCAGCACCACGATCAACTGTTCCCCACCATCACCTCGGCCTCCACTAACACCTGCGAACACGCGAGAAAAGGAGCCAGAAAACAGAAGAAACAAACAACAAGAGGGAATCCATTTTTTTTTATTTTTTTATTCAGATCGGTTATAAAAGACCGAAGAAACAGATTGTAAGAGTGACCCTTTTTTTAGGAGCAATCAATTGATCAATAGAAAGCACGAAAATACTCCAAACAGATCAAAAAAATACCAAATCCAAAAGAGATCCTATTCTTCGATCAAAACAGTAGGTATTTTTAGTTTCTTTTTTCACTTTCGATACTAATACTGCTCAAGTTTTATTATTTCATACATACATATTTAAACAAAAATAACAAAAAAGGAGAAAAGAAAACTCACCGTAGTCCCCACGATTGTGGCGTCGGAGTGTCTTCACTCCGTCGTCGGAAATCCTGCCCGAAGAGAGGTTGAAGGGTCCGATGTCGGTGTAGCGGAGTATAGATCGGCCTGAAAACCCAAACCTTTGGCTGGAGGAGAGGGTAGAAACGAGAGGCAGAGACGAGGGGGGAGAAGAGGGGCTGAAGGCTGCTATTTCGGCTAAAATTTTAGGGTTGGGGCTTCTCATTTTTTTCTCAGCAAAATTTGGCTTAAATAGCCTGAGAAACGGCGCCGTTCTAACCCAAGAGTATTGCGCATTCTCCTTGAAAGGGGATATTTCATAAAAGGCCCTTACTCTTCGCAGCCCATTTCAATTAAGCCCTATCCCGTGTTTTTTATTCTTTTAAATTTGACCCTTATATTTTATTTCTCTTCCGATATAGTCCCTAAAGCAACCAGCGCATATGAATTTAAGGGGATTGCCAACTCTGGTCCCTCCACTTCTCCAGCGTATTACATTGAGGCCCTTTTCCCTCTTATTTCATTTCAAATCAGCCTGAAGTTTCCGTTTTTGAATTCAATTGCGTCCTTTTAATTATTTTTATGATTCTTAACATATTATGGTTGCCATTGCTATCGTTGCATTATTATTTTATCCGTTTATTAGTGATCATTGTTGCAACTATTATTATATTTTAACATCATAGTCATTATTACTTTATTATCATTTACTTCTTATTATCATTTTATTTTCTATTATTATTGTATACTTACTATTATTATTATTATATTTATTATTATTATACCTACTATCATCATTATTTTATTTTTGAAGTATATGTTTTATTATTGTTTCGTTTAACTGTATTATTATTATTATTATTATTATTATTATTATTACTATTATCTTATTTATTCTATCAACATTATTGTCATTTCTTAGTACTGTATATTAATATGTTGCATATAGTTTATATTATTTTATTATTATTACTATTATTAACATTATTATCATATTATCATTATATTGTATATATTTTTACTATTACTATTGTTATTATTACCACTACTACCTTTGTATTAATACACTGTATATATTTTCCCTTGCTACTATTATTATTACTATTATCATTATCGTATTGTTATTTATACTAGCTTTATCATTATTATCGTTATTATATCTATAATAGTATCTTGTACATAATTTATGTTGCATCATCATTATTCGTTGCATGACCCCATTCCCATTTTTAAATCACGTTTCTTTAAAACATATTTTTATATCAATTTTACCCTAAAAACAAAATTTTTAAAAACGAGGCAATATTCCGTGTTTGGAAATTCGAGGGACCGTGCCCTATGTGTTGGGTCTCGGTTCTCTTGCTTGACCAAATGATCGAATAACCTTTTGTTATTTTAATAAATGAGTCTTAGGGATTAGGAGAGGACCTTGGATTTGAGGATTGAAGTTATCGTGTCCTACGTGTTGGATGTGATATTTGTTCCCTTCGAAACAAGGAAATTTTAATATTCTAAAAAGACTCAAACATTTCCAAGAAGACCCAAATTTCTAAATTCATTTTGTTAAACTTTCGACATAGGGACATTAATTAATCAATTTGGTACCAATTTTGGGCGTTGCGAGGGTGCTAATCCTTCCTCGCACGTAACCGACTCCCGAACCTATTTTCTCAAATGTTCGTAGACCATGGACCCCGTTTTAGTAAACTGAAATGTTTCATTAAAACAAAGGTGATCCGATCACACCTAATAAAAGGTCGGTGGCGACTCCCGTTTTTATTCATTTTCAAAACCCAAGTTCGATCTCCGTTTTTGTCAAAAAATGGTTACGACAGCTTGGCGACTCCACTGGGGACCCTTGAGAGTCAGGCCGTAAATTGATTGATTTTTGTCCCTTTGATTGAAAATTTGGAAAATTGTTTTGAAAGATCGTGTTTCTCTTTGATGCATTTGCTTGTGCTATAGTGTCGAGTCTCGTAAAATACTTTGGCATTGCATTGCATGACTATTGCGGTCACACCCTTAAGTGGGAGTGAGAAACTACTCTTTCGTGAGGTTTTTACCTCCGTGCAAGATAGTGGATCGCTTTCGGGATACATCCGTACCTATGTCTTCGTGAGATTTTTATCTCCGTGCAGCCATAGGGAAATGTATTCCCCTGAACTGAACTCGGTCCATATGAGCCTATAATGGGTGAGGATCGAGGAATCTGCTGGTTCAGGTACCTTTACTCTAGAACCGAACCACATGTAGAGATACCTAAGAGCCCGTCGTAGATAGAGCCGTGCAAACTCTAGTTGTTACCCCAAATACGAGTTTGATTACCTCCTGTTTGTTTTAAGTTCCTTTTGTACCTGGTACTAACTTGTGGTGTTTCATTTTCATTGCATGGCATTTCATTATAGAAAGGGTGTTGATCCACATTCGATTGCTAGATAGAAAAGCTTGACATGGAAAAGGGGTTTCTTAATAGAGTGGAGGATAATGCGACCGTTCAGGTGTGGTCCGAAAGAATACAGCGAGAAAAAGGAGATAGCTTGACAGTGGGGTGTGAGTCAGAGTTGTGGGATTTCACCCGCGTCAGTGTGGCTCAAAATGACCTACGAGAACTAAAGGAAATATGGGATTCCTGGGGCGATAAGGACAAGCAACTGTTCTACCATAATTACGGTGATCTGCAATATCTGTTGGATATCAAGGTAGACGAGTACCTACTCCGAGCTATAACCCAGTTTTGGAACCCTGCGTATAGTTGCTTCACTTTTGGAAAAGTAGATTTGGTTCCAACAATAGAAGAGTACACAGCTTTGTTTCGATGTCCGAGAATTCAAACTGATAAGGCATATTCAAGGTTTGCTAATGTGTCGACATTCTCAAAAAGGCTAATGAACATCACAGGAATGAGTGAGCAATGGATTACGGCCCGGATCAAACAAAAGGGGGATTGTAATTGCATTCCATGGAAACACTTGAAGGACTTGATCATGGCACATCCTGATAAGAAAAAGAGGGTCGACGTCTTCGCTCTAAGCATCTACGATTTGGTCATCTTCCCCAAAGCATTAGGGCACATAGAGGATGCAGTTTCGGACCTATTTGATAAACTCGACAAGGGAGTCACACCTATCCCCGCAATTTTGGCCGAAACCTTCATATCATTGAACGCCTGCCGAAGAGCGGGCGAAGGAAGGTTCATAGGATGTGCACAACTGTTGCTTTCATGGTTTCATTGCCGCTTCTGGAAGATGGAAAAAGTCTCATGCAAAATTTTTTTTGAAAACTACTCCCCTCTGAAAGAATTAGCGGATACTCCAAGGCGGGACGACCTATCAGGAGAGAAATGGATAGCGATCCTCCAAAATTTGCAAGTGGAAGATGTAGAATGGAAGACTCCGTGGATGATCCCTGACGAAATTTTGTATCGATGCGGAGAGTTCGAGTGGGTCCCTTTACTCGGAATATGGGGAGCTGTTGGGTACGCCCCATTGCTAGTAATGAGACAGTATCAATCGAGGCAATTTATACCGGCGACATATGGATTAGCCCAGTGTGAGTTTTCGTACAAGGACGATAATTATAAGAAGAAAGTTCGTGAGATATCAGATGCATGGACTCAAACTCGAAAAATGAAGAGACTCGCCATAAGGCCGATGATTACGCCTGAATACGATCGATGGTGGGCCAAAAGAGTCAATGACAACATCCCAAGGCCTACCCAAGGGAATGCTCGACCAGTAGAAGAACAGCTGCAAGTAATCCCGTCTGAATTGGAGATTATCAAGCAAGATTTCGAGAGAAGGAGCCGAGAATTGGGTAAAAAGATAGAGCAGCTAGAAGAGGAAAAGATGCGGTTAGGGTTAGATGTTGACCTCCACAAATTTGAGGCCGAAAAATTGAAAAAAGGAAAGAACAAGGCTGAAGAGGATTTGGATAGTCTAAAGACGGACTATAAGAAGCTACGCATGTCCATCAGAACTGCTGGTTTGGGCAAAACGTCGGAACAATGGCGACAGGAGATTAAAGAAGAAAAGTCTAGAGCCGATCAGTGGGAGGAAAAATTTCAAGATGCTCGAGTAAGAGAGGATGCTTTGAAAAAGAGCCTGTTAGAAAACCAAAGCGAAAAGGAGAAATTACGCGCCCAAGTAGTAGAATTAGAAAGGTCACTACTTTTGCACCGTAGTCGCAACTCGGTAGTTGAATTAAGAGCTAGTCAAAACAAAATCGAGGAGATGAGAGGAAAGATAGAGGAGCTCGAGACTGCATTACAAGGTAGCAAAATTCGATGTGAGATCCTTCAAGAGGGCAATGAACACTGGAAGGAGCAGCTCCACCGTTCCCAAGAACAGATCAGAAACAGAGACTACTTAATGGGCGAAGCCGTGGCTCAAATCCGAGAGGCGGCCGATCATTTGCAAATCCTGGGAGTTCGGGCCGACACGTTAAGTCTGATGTATGAGTCAGGATCGAAGTGAGGCCAAAGTTTAGCGTGGCTTCTTAGGAAAATTAAGGATTTAGGCATTAGGGCAAGGTCGTATATGTAATCGTCCGTTCTATGAAAGGAAATTCGTTTTCTAGTAAAGTTTATCTAATGGGATTGAATCAAATCAACACCTTTTTCTTCTTGCATTCATTCCATGCATTGCATTCCATCCATTCGCATACATCACACCATTTGCATCAAAAAGGAGCCTAATTGGTTAAAAACGTGACAGAAGTTACCCTGGAAATCGACGAGGATCAGCCTATCATACATTACTACAACACTCGTCGTAAGGCAAAAGCAATGGACCAAAGATACGAACAGTTCCAGAAGGACATGGAAGACCAAATGAAGAAGTTTCAGAAAGAATTGAAAGACCAGATGGAAAAGGCTCAAAAGGATATGGTGGCCCAAATGACCCAATTAATGAGTGGGATAACAAACAAAGGAAAAGACCCTACAACTAGTACCGGGAAAGAAAGCGAAGGCCATCCTCTAGGATTTACTCCACCCCATGGGGTCTGGCCTCAAAAGGAATTTACAGGCCTGGAACACCCACCTGTATTTCCACCTGCCCATCTAGGACAAGGAGTACTTGCATCAAGTCACGGAACTAACCCAGCTGACCCTATTGTCCCAGATTTGGATGATCCTGTGGAACTAGCTAAGTTAAGAATGAAGGATCAGGGCGCTCAAGACAAGTTTAAAGATCTGGAAGAAAGACTCAGGGCAGTAGAGGGAACTAGAGCCTCTTCCGCAATGAGCGTCAAAAAGCTCAGTTTGGTTCCTGGTCTGGTCTTGCCCCCAAAATTTAAAGCACCAGACTTTGAGAAATACGATGGAACAAGGTGCCCAAAGGCGCATCTCATCATGTTTTGTCGGAAAATGGCCGGTTATGAGGACGAAGACAAGTTGCTGATACACTGCTTTCAAGAAAGCTTGATAGGGTCAGCTCTCCGATGGTACAATCAACTAGGAAGAGAAAAGATCCAATCATGGGATGACTTAGCTGCAGCATTCTGTGAGCAATATAAACACGTCTCCGACATAGCGCCTGATCGCCTAACATTACAGATGATGGAAAAGAAGCCATCTGAGACCTTTAGGCAATATGCTAAAGGTGGAGAGACGTCTCGGTTCAAGTGGAACCTCCACTAACCAAGACGGAGATCACAGTCCTTTTTATTAACACTTTAAGAGCGCCATTCTATGACAAACTGGTGGGGAATGCCACAAAGGATTTCGCAGATGTCGTAATATCTGGAGAGCTTATCGAAAACGGCATCAGGAACGGGAGAATGGAAGGGTCTGAAAGCTCTAAAAGGCCATTTAAGAAGAAGGAGCCAGAAACCCATATGGTAGGGACCGAGAATCACTACACTCCTAATCCATACCCTATCCAACCTCGACCTCAATTCTGCCCAACTCCAAACCTCTACTTTCCTCCTCAGAACCTCTATTATCAAACCCCTCCCCCTTATCCCGTCTATACCGCTGATGCCTAAAGACCACTCACCATCTTCTCACCAAATACCACAATCGTTCCGAGCCAACCCAAAAATGAACCAAGGCCAACGAGACCCAACCCCGAAAAACCTCAGTTTGCCCCTATTCCCATGACATACGGGGAACTGTGCCCAAAGTTGCTAGAGAAACAACTAATAGCACCGCATTACATAGCACCTTTGAAACCTCCCTATCCTAAATGGTACGATCCTAATGCTA